>JARPMR010000008.1:27331038-28665205 GCA_029955525.1 Oeneis ivallda | reverse complement strand
ACCTAACCTAACCTAACCTAACCTAACCTAACCTAACCTAACCTAACCTAACCTAACCTAACCTAACCTAACCTAACCTAACCTAACCTAACCTAACCTAACCTAACCTAACCTAACCTAACCTAACCTAACCTAACCTAACCTAACCTAACCTAACCTAACCTAACCTAACCTAACCTAACCTAACCTAACCTAACCTAACCTAACCTAACCTAACCTAACCTAACCTAACCTAACCTAACCTAACCTAACCTAACCTAACCTAACCTAACCTAACCTAACCTAACCTAACCTAACCTAACCTAACCTAACCTAACCTAACCTAACCTAACCTAACCTAACCTAACCTAACCTAACCTAACCTAACCTAACCTAACCTAACCTAACCTAACCTAACCTAACCTAACCTAACCTAACCTAACCTAACCTAACCTAACCTAACCTAACCTAACCTAACCTAACCTAACCTAACCTAACCTAACCTAACCTAACCTAACCTAACCTAACCTAACCTAACCTAACCTAACCTAACCTAACCTAACCTAACCTAACCTAACCTAACCTAACCTAACCTAACCTAACCTAACCTAACCTAACCTAACCTAACCTAACCTAACCTAACCTAACCTAACCTAACCTAACCTAACCTAACCTAACCTAACCTAACCTAACCTAACCTAACCTAACCTAACCTAACCTAACCTAACCTAACCTAACCTAACCTAACCTAACCTAACCTAACCTAACCTAACCTAACCTAACCTAACCTAACCTAACCTAACCTAACCTAACCTAACCTAACCTAACCTAACCTAACCTAACCTAACCTAACCTAACCTAACCTAACCTAACCTAACCTAACCTAACCTAACCTAACCTAACCTAACCTAACCTAACCTAACCTAACCTAACCTAACCTAACCTAACCTAACCTAACCTAACCTAACCTAACCTAACCTAACCTAACCTAACCTAACCTAACCTAACCTAACCTAACCTAACCTAACCTAACCTAACCTAACCTAACCTAACCTAACCTAACCTAACCTAACCTAACCTAACCTAACCTAACCTAACCTAACCTAACCTAACCTAACCTAACCTAACCTAACCTAACCTAACCTAACCTAACCTAACCTAACCTAACCTAACCTAACCTAACCTAACCTAACCTAACCTAACCTAACCTAACCTAACCTAACCTAACCTAACCTAACCTAACCTAACCTAACCTAACCTAACCTAACCTAACCTAACCTAACCTAACCTAACCTAACCTAACCTAACCTAACCTAACCTAACCTAACCTAACCTAACCTAACCTAACCTAACCTAACCTAACCTAACCTAACCTAACCTAACCTAACCTAACCTAACCTAACCTAACCTAACCTAACCTAACCTAACCTAACCTAACCTAACCTAACCTAACCTAACCTAACCTAACCTAACCTAACCTAACCTAACCTAACCTAACCTAACCTAACCTAACCTAACCTAACCTAACCTAACCTAACCTAACCTAACCTAACCTAACCTAACCTAACCTAACCTAACCTAACCTAACCTAACCTAACCTAACCTAACCTAACCTAACCTAACCTAACCTAACCTAACCTAACCTAACCTAACCTAACCTAACCTAACCTAACCTAACCTAACCTAACCTAACCTAACCTAACCTAACCTAACCTAACCTAACCTAACCTAACCTAACCTAACCTAACCTAACCTAACCTAACCTAACCTAACCTAACCTAACCTAACCTAACCTAACCTAACCTAACCTAACCTAACCTAACCTAACCTAACCTAACCTAACCTAACCTAACCTAACCTAACCTAACCTAACCTAACCTAACCTAACCTAACCTAACCTAACCTAACCTAACCTAACCTAACCTAACCTAACCTAACCTAACCTAACCTAACCTAACCTAACCTAACCTAACCTAACCTAACCTAACCTAACCTAACCTAACCTAACCTAACCTAACCTAACCTAACCTAACCTAACCTAACCTAACCTAACCTAACCTAACCTAACCTAACCTAACCTAACCTAACCTAACCTAACCTAACCTAACCTAACCTAACCTAACCTAACCTAACCTAACCTAACCTAACCTAACCTAACCTAACCTAACCTAACCTAACCTAACCTAACCTAACCTAACCTAACCTAACCTAACCTAACCTAACCTAACCTAACCTAACCTAACCTAACCTAACCTAACCTAACCTAACCTAACCTAACCTAACCTAACCTAACCTAACCTAACCTAACCTAACCTAACCTAACCTAACCTAACCTAACCTAACCTAACCTAACCTAACCTAACCTAACCTAACCTAACCTAACCTAACCTAACCTAACCTAACCTAACCTAACCTAACCTAACCTAACCTAACCTAACCTAACCTAACCTAACCTAACCTAACCTAACCTAACCTAACCTAACCTAACCTAACCTAACCTAACCTAACCTAACCTAACCTAACCTAACCTAACCTAACCTAACCTAACCTAACCTAACCTAACCTAACCTAACCTAACCTAACCTAACCTAACCTAACCTAACCTAACCTAACCTAACCTAACCTAACCTAACCTAACCTAACCTAACCTAACCTAACCTAACCTAACCTAACCTAACCTAACCTAACCTAACCTAACCTAACCTAACCTAACCTAACCTAACCTAACCTAACCTAACCTAACCTAACCTAACCTAACCTAACCTAACCTAACCTAACCTAACCTAACCTAACCTAACCTAACCTAACCTAACCTAACCTAACCTAACCTAACCTAACCTAACCTAACCTAACCTAACCTAACCTAACCTAACCTAACCTAACCTAACCTAACCTAACCTAACCTAACCTAACCTAACCTAACCTAACCTAACCTAACCTAACCTAACCTAACCTAACCTAACCTAACCTAACCTAACCTAACCTAACCTAACCTAACCTAACCTAACCTAACCTAACCTAACCTAACCTAACCTAACCTAACCTAACCTAACCTAACCTAACCTAACCTAACCTAACCTAACCTAACCTAACCTAACCTAACCTAACCTAACCTAACCTAACCTAACCTAACCTAACCTAACCTAACCTAACCTAACCTAACCTAACCTAACCTAACCTAACCTAACCTAACCTAACCTAACCTAACCTAACCTAACCTAACCTAACCTAACCTAACCTAACCTAACCTAACCTAACCTAACCTAACCTAACCTAACCTAACCTAACCTAACCTAACCTAACCTAACCTAACCTAACCTAACCTAACCTAACCTAACCTAACCTAACCTAACCTAACCTAACCTAACCTAACCTAACCTAACCTAACCTAACCTAACCTAACCTAACCTAACCTAACCTAACCTAACCTAACCTAACCTAACCTAACCTAACCTAACCTAACCTAACCTAACCTAACCTAACCTAACCTAACCTAACCTAACCTAACCTAACCTAACCTAACCTAACCTAACCTAACCTAACCTAACCTAACCTAACCTAACCTAACCTAACCTAACCTAACCTAACCTAACCTAACCTAACCTAACCTAACCTAACCTAACCTAACCTAACCTAACCTAACCTAACCTAACCTAACCTAACCTAACCTAACCTAACCTAACCTAACCTAACCTAACCTAACCTAACCTAACCTAACCTAACCTAACCTAACCTAACCTAACCTAACCTAACCTAACCTAACCTAACCTAACCTAACCTAACCTAACCTAACCTAACCTAACCTAACCTAACCTAACCTAACCTAACCTAACCTAACCTAACCTAACCTAACCTAACCTAACCTAACCTAACCTAACCTAACCTAACCTAACCTAACCTAACCTAACCTAACCTAACCTAACCTAACCTAACCTAACCTAACCTAACCTAACCTAACCTAACCTAACCTAACCTAACCTAACCTAACCTAACCTAACCTAACCTAACCTAACCTAACCTAACCTAACCTAACCTAACCTAACCTAACCTAACCTAACCTAACCTAACCTAACCTAACCTAACCTAACCTAACCTAACCTAACCTAACCTAACCTAACCTAACCTAACCTAACCTAACCTAACCTAACCTAACCTAACCTAACCTAACCTAACCTAACCTAACCTAACCTAACCTAACCTAACCTAACCTAACCTAACCTAACCTAACCTAACCTAACCTAACCTAACCTAACCTAACCTAACCTAACCTAACCTAACCTAACCTAACCTAACCTAACCTAACCTAACCTAACCTAACCTAACCTAACCTAACCTAACCTAACCTAACCTAACCTAACCTAACCTAACCTAACCTAACCTAACCTAACCTAACCTAACCTAACCTAACCTAACCTAACCTAACCTAACCTAACCTAACCTAACCTAACCTAACCTAACCTAACCTAACCTAACCTAACCTAACCTAACCTAACCTAACCTAACCTAACCTAACCTAACCTAACCTAACCTAACCTAACCTAACCTAACCTAACCTAACCTAACCTAACCTAACCTAACCTAACCTAACCTAACCTAACCTAACCTAACCTAACCTAACCTAACCTAACCTAACCTAACCTAACCTAACCTAACCTAACCTAACCTAACCTAACCTAACCTAACCTAACCTAACCTAACCTAACCTAACCTAACCTAACCTAACCTAACCTAACCTAACCTAACCTAACCTAACCTAACCTAACCTAACCTAACCTAACCTAACCTAACCTAACCTAACCTAACCTAACCTAACCTAACCTAACCTAACCTAACCTAACCTAACCTAACCTAACCTAACCTAACCTAACCTAACCTAACCTAACCTAACCTAACCTAACCTAACCTAACCTAACCTAACCTAACCTAACCTAACCTAACCTAACCTAACCTAACCTAACCTAACCTAACCTAACCTAACCTAACCTAACCTAACCTAACCTAACCTAACCTAACCTAACCTAACCTAACCTAACCTAACCTAACCTAACCTAACCTAACCTAACCTAACCTAACCTAACCTAACCTAACCTAACCTAACCTAACCTAACCTAACCTAACCTAACCTAACCTAACCTAACCTAACCTAACCTAACCTAACCTAACCTAACCTAACCTAACCTAACCTAACCTAACCTAACCTAACCTAACCTAACCTAACCTAACCTAACCTAACCTAACCTAACCTAACCTAACCTAACCTAACCTAACCTAACCTAACCTAACCTAACCTAACCTAACCTAACCTAACCTAACCTAACCTAACCTAACCTAACCTAACCTAACCTAACCTAACCTAACCTAACCTAACCTAACCTAACCTAACCTAACCTAACCTAACCTAACCTAACCTAACCTAACCTAACCTAACCTAACCTAACCTAACCTAACCTAACCTAACCTAACCTAACCTAACCTAACCTAACCTAACCTAACCTAACCTAACCTAACCTAACCTAACCTAACCTAACCTAACCTAACCTAACCTAACCTAACCTAACCTAACCTAACCTAACCTAACCTAACCTAACCTAACCTAACCTAACCTAACCTAACCTAACCTAACCTAACCTAACCTAACCTAACCTAACCTAACCTAACCTAACCTAACCTAACCTAACCTAACCTAACCTAACCTAACCTAACCTAACCTAACCTAACCTAACCTAACCTAACCTAACCTAACCTAACCTAACCTAACCTAACCTAACCTAACCTAACCTAACCTAACCTAACCTAACCTAACCTAACCTAACCTAACCTAACCTAACCTAACCTAACCTAACCTAACCTAACCTAACCTAACCTAACCTAACCTAACCTAACCTAACCTAACCTAACCTAACCTAACCTAACCTAACCTAACCTAACCTAACCTAACCTAACCTAACCTAACCTAACCTAACCTAACCTAACCTAACCTAACCTAACCTAACCTAACCTAACCTAACCTAACCTAACCTAACCTAACCTAACCTAACCTAACCTAACCTAACCTAACCTAACCTAACCTAACCTAACCTAACCTAACCTAACCTAACCTAACCTAACCTAACCTAACCTAACCTAACCTAACCTAACCTAACCTAACCTAACCTAACCTAACCTAACCTAACCTAACCTAACCTAACCTAACCTAACCTAACCTAACCTAACCTAACCTAACCTAACCTAACCTAACCTAACCTAACCTAACCTAACCTAACCTAACCTAACCTAACCTAACCTAACCTAACCTAACCTAACCTAACCTAACCTAACCTAACCTAACCTAACCTAACCTAACCTAACCTAACCTAACCTAACCTAACCTAACCTAACCTAACCTAACCTAACCTAACCTAACCTAACCTAACCTAACCTAACCTAACCTAACCTAACCTAACCTAACCTAACCTAACCTAACCTAACCTAACCTAACCTAACCTAACCTAACCTAACCTAACCTAACCTAACCTAACCTAACCTAACCTAACCTAACCTAACCTAACCTAACCTAACCTAACCTAACCTAACCTAACCTAACCTAACCTAACCTAACCTAACCTAACCTAACCTAACCTAACCTAACCTAACCTAACCTAACCTAACCTAACCTAACCTAACCTAACCTAACCTAACCTAACCTAACCTAACCTAACCTAACCTAACCTAACCTAACCTAACCTAACCTAACCTAACCTAACCTAACCTAACCTAACCTAACCTAACCTAACCTAACCTAACCTAACCTAACCTAACCTAACCTAACCTAACCTAACCTAACCTAACCTAACCTAACCTAACCTAACCTAACCTAACCTAACCTAACCTAACCTAACCTAACCTAACCTAACCTAACCTAACCTAACCTAACCTAACCTAACCTAACCTAACCTAACCTAACCTAACCTAACCTAACCTAACCTAACCTAACCTAACCTAACCTAACCTAACCTAACCTAACCTAACCTAACCTAACCTAACCTAACCTAACCTAACCTAACCTAACCTAACCTAACCTAACCTAACCTAACCTAACCTAACCTAACCTAACCTAACCTAACCTAACCTAACCTAACCTAACCTAACCTAACCTAACCTAACCTAACCTAACCTAACCTAACCTAACCTAACCTAACCTAACCTAACCTAACCTAACCTAACCTAACCTAACCTAACCTAACCTAACCTAACCTAACCTAACCTAACCTAACCTAACCTAACCTAACCTAACCTAACCTAACCTAACCTAACCTAACCTAACCTAACCTAACCTAACCTAACCTAACCTAACCTAACCTAACCTAACCTAACCTAACCTAACCTAACCTAACCTAACCTAACCTAACCTAACCTAACCTAACCTAACCTAACCTAACCTAACCTAACCTAACCTAACCTAACCTAACCTAACCTAACCTAACCTAACCTAACCTAACCTAACCTAACCTAACCTAACCTAACCTAACCTAACCTAACCTAACCTAACCTAACCTAACCTAACCTAACCTAACCTAACCTAACCTAACCTAACCTAACCTAACCTAACCTAACCTAACCTAACCTAACCTAACCTAACCTAACCTAACCTAACCTAACCTAACCTAACCTAACCTAACCTAACCTAACCTAACCTAACCTAACCTAACCTAACCTAACCTAACCTAACCTAACCTAACCTAACCTAACCTAACCTAACCTAACCTAACCTAACCTAACCTAACCTAACCTAACCTAACCTAACCTAACCTAACCTAACCTAACCTAACCTAACCTAACCTAACCTAACCTAACCTAACCTAACCTAACCTAACCTAACCTAACCTAACCTAACCTAACCTAACCTAACCTAACCTAACCTAACCTAACCTAACCTAACCTAACCTAACCTAACCTAACCTAACCTAACCTAACCTAACCTAACCTAACCTAACCTAACCTAACCTAACCTAACCTAACCTAACCTAACCTAACCTAACCTAACCTAACCTAACCTAACCTAACCTAACCTAACCTAACCTAACCTAACCTAACCTAACCTAACCTAACCTAACCTAACCTAACCTAACCTAACCTAACCTAACCTAACCTAACCTAACCTAACCTAACCTAACCTAACCTAACCTAACCTAACCTAACCTAACCTAACCTAACCTAACCTAACCTAACCTAACCTAACCTAACCTAACCTAACCTAACCTAACCTAACCTAACCTAACCTAACCTAACCTAACCTAACCTAACCTAACCTAACCTAACCTAACCTAACCTAACCTAACCTAACCTAACCTAACCTAACCTAACCTAACCTAACCTAACCTAACCTAACCTAACCTAACCTAACCTAACCTAACCTAACCTAACCTAACCTAACCTAACCTAACCTAACCTAACCTAACCTAACCTAACCTAACCTAACCTAACCTAACCTAACCTAACCTAACCTAACCTAACCTAACCTAACCTAACCTAACCTAACCTAACCTAACCTAACCTAACCTAACCTAACCTAACCTAACCTAACCTAACCTAACCTAACCTAACCTAACCTAACCTAACCTAACCTAACCTAACCTAACCTAACCTAACCTAACCTAACCTAACCTAACCTAACCTAACCTAACCTAACCTAACCTAACCTAACCTAACCTAACCTAACCTAACCTAACCTAACCTAACCTAACCTAACCTAACCTAACCTAACCTAACCTAACCTAACCTAACCTAACCTAACCTAACCTAACCTAACCTAACCTAACCTAACCTAACCTAACCTAACCTAACCTAACCTAACCTAACCTAACCTAACCTAACCTAACCTAACCTAACCTAACCTAACCTAACCTAACCTAACCTAACCTAACCTAACCTAACCTAACCTAACCTAACCTAACCTAACCTAACCTAACCTAACCTAACCTAACCTAACCTAACCTAACCTAACCTAACCTAACCTAACCTAACCTAACCTAACCTAACCTAACCTAACCTAACCTAACCTAACCTAACCTAACCTAACCTAACCTAACCTAACCTAACCTAACCTAACCTAACCTAACCTAACCTAACCTAACCTAACCTAACCTAACCTAACCTAACCTAACCTAACCTAACCTAACCTAACCTAACCTAACCTAACCTAACCTAACCTAACCTAACCTAACCTAACCTAACCTAACCTAACCTAACCTAACCTAACCTAACCTAACCTAACCTAACCTAACCTAACCTAACCTAACCTAACCTAACCTAACCTAACCTAACCTAACCTAACCTAACCTAACCTAACCTAACCTAACCTAACCTAACCTAACCTAACCTAACCTAACCTAACCTAACCTAACCTAACCTAACCTAACCTAACCTAACCTAACCTAACCTAACCTAACCTAACCTAACCTAACCTAACCTAACCTAACCTAACCTAACCTAACCTAACCTAACCTAACCTAACCTAACCTAACCTAACCTAACCTAACCTAACCTAACCTAACCTAACCTAACCTAACCTAACCTAACCTAACCTAACCTAACCTAACCTAACCTAACCTAACCTAACCTAACCTAACCTAACCTAACCTAACCTAACCTAACCTAACCTAACCTAACCTAACCTAACCTAACCTAACCTAACCTAACCTAACCTAACCTAACCTAACCTAACCTAACCTAACCTAACCTAACCTAACCTAACCTAACCTAACCTAACCTAACCTAACCTAACCTAACCTAACCTAACCTAACCTAACCTAACCTAACCTAACCTAACCTAACCTAACCTAACCTAACCTAACCTAACCTAACCTAACCTAACCTAACCTAACCTAACCTAACCTAACCTAACCTAACCTAACCTAACCTAACCTAACCTAACCTAACCTAACCTAACCTAACCTAACCTAACCTAACCTAACCTAACCTAACCTAACCTAACCTAACCTAACCTAACCTAACCTAACCTAACCTAACCTAACCTAACCTAACCTAACCTAACCTAACCTAACCTAACCTAACCTAACCTAACCTAACCTAACCTAACCTAACCTAACCTAACCTAACCTAACCTAACCTAACCTAACCTAACCTAACCTAACCTAACCTAACCTAACCTAACCTAACCTAACCTAACCTAACCTAACCTAACCTAACCTAACCTAACCTAACCTAACCTAACCTAACCTAACCTAACCTAACCTAACCTAACCTAACCTAACCTAACCTAACCTAACCTAACCTAACCTAACCTAACCTAACCTAACCTAACCTAACCTAACCTAACCTAACCTAACCTAACCTAACCTAACCTAACCTAACCTAACCTAACCTAACCTAACCTAACCTAACCTAACCTAACCTAACCTAACCTAACCTAACCTAACCTAACCTAACCTAACCTAACCTAACCTAACCTAACCTAACCTAACCTAACCTAACCTAACCTAACCTAACCTAACCTAACCTAACCTAACCTAACCTAACCTAACCTAACCTAACCTAACCTAACCTAACCTAACCTAACCTAACCTAACCTAACCTAACCTAACCTAACCTAACCTAACCTAACCTAACCTAACCTAACCTAACCTAACCTAACCTAACCTAACCTAACCTAACCTAACCTAACCTAACCTAACCTAACCTAACCTAACCTAACCTAACCTAACCTAACCTAACCTAACCTAACCTAACCTAACCTAACCTAACCTAACCTAACCTAACCTAACCTAACCTAACCTAACCTAACCTAACCTAACCTAACCTAACCTAACCTAACCTAACCTAACCTAACCTAACCTAACCTAACCTAACCTAACCTAACCTAACCTAACCTAACCTAACCTAACCTAACCTAACCTAACCTAACCTAACCTAACCTAACCTAACCTAACCTAACCTAACCTAACCTAACCTAACCTAACCTAACCTAACCTAACCTAACCTAACCTAACCTAACCTAACCTAACCTAACCTAACCTAACCTAACCTAACCTAACCTAACCTAACCTAACCTAACCTAACCTAACCTAACCTAACCTAACCTAACCTAACCTAACCTAACCTAACCTAACCTAACCTAACCTAACCTAACCTAACCTAACCTAACCTAACCTAACCTAACCTAACCTAACCTAACCTAACCTAACCTAACCTAACCTAACCTAACCTAACCTAACCTAACCTAACCTAACCTAACCTAACCTAACCTAACCTAACCTAACCTAACCTAACCTAACCTAACCTAACCTAACCTAACCTAACCTAACCTAACCTAACCTAACCTAACCTAACCTAACCTAACCTAACCTAACCTAACCTAACCTAACCTAACCTAACCTAACCTAACCTAACCTAACCTAACCTAACCTAACCTAACCTAACCTAACCTAACCTAACCTAACCTAACCTAACCTAACCTAACCTAACCTAACCTAACCTAACCTAACCTAACCTAACCTAACCTAACCTAACCTAACCTAACCTAACCTAACCTAACCTAACCTAACCTAACCTAACCTAACCTAACCTAACCTAACCTAACCTAACCTAACCTAACCTAACCTAACCTAACCTAACCTAACCTAACCTAACCTAACCTAACCTAACCTAACCTAACCTAACCTAACCTAACCTAACCTAACCTAACCTAACCTAACCTAACCTAACCTAACCTAACCTAACCTAACCTAACCTAACCTAACCTAACCTAACCTAACCTAACCTAACCTAACCTAACCTAACCTAACCTAACCTAACCTAACCTAACCTAACCTAACCTAACCTAACCTAACCTAACCTAACCTAACCTAACCTAACCTAACCTAACCTAACCTAACCTAACCTAACCTAACCTAACCTAACCTAACCTAACCTAACCTAACCTAACCTAACCTAACCTAACCTAACCTAACCTAACCTAACCTAACCTAACCTAACCTAACCTAACCTAACCTAACCTAACCTAACCTAACCTAACCTAACCTAACCTAACCTAACCTAACCTAACCTAACCTAACCTAACCTAACCTAACCTAACCTAACCTAACCTAACCTAACCTAACCTAACCTAACCTAACCTAACCTAACCTAACCTAACCTAACCTAACCTAACCTAACCTAACCTAACCTAACCTAACCTAACCTAACCTAACCTAACCTAACCTAACCTAACCTAACCTAACCTAACCTAACCTAACCTAACCTAACCTAACCTAACCTAACCTAACCTAACCTAACCTAACCTAACCTAACCTAACCTAACCTAACCTAACCTAACCTAACCTAACCTAACCTAACCTAACCTAACCTAACCTAACCTAACCTAACCTAACCTAACCTAACCTAACCTAACCTAACCTAACCTAACCTAACCTAACCTAACCTAACCTAACCTAACCTAACCTAACCTAACCTAACCTAACCTAACCTAACCTAACCTAACCTAACCTAACCTAACCTAACCTAACCTAACCTAACCTAACCTAACCTAACCTAACCTAACCTAACCTAACCTAACCTAACCTAACCTAACCTAACCTAACCTAACCTAACCTAACCTAACCTAACCTAACCTAACCTAACCTAACCTAACCTAACCTAACCTAACCTAACCTAACCTAACCTAACCTAACCTAACCTAACCTAACCTAACCTAACCTAACCTAACCTAACCTAACCTAACCTAACCTAACCTAACCTAACCTAACCTAACCTAACCTAACCTAACCTAACCTAACCTAACCTAACCTAACCTAACCTAACCTAACCTAACCTAACCTAACCTAACCTAACCTAACCTAACCTAACCTGAACCTAACCTAACCTAACCTAACCTAACCTAACCTAACCTAACCTAACCTAACCTAACCTAACCTAACCTAACCTAACCTAACCTAACCTAACCTAACCTAACCTAACCTAACCTAACCTAACCTAACCTAACCTAACCTAACCTAACCTAACCTAACCTAACCTAACCTAACCTAACCTAACCTAACCTAACCTAACCTAACCTAACCTAACCTAACCTAACCTAACCTAACCTAACCTAACCTAACCTAACCTAACCTAACCTAACCTAACCTAACCTAACCTAACCTAACCTAACCTAACCTAACCTAACCTAACCTAACCTAACCTAACCTAACCTAACCTAACCTAACCTAACCTAACCTAACCTAACCTAACCTGACCTAACCTGACCTAACCTGACCTAACCTGACCTAACCTGACCTAACCTGACCTAACCTGACCTAACCTGACCTAACCTGACCTAACCTGACCTAACCTGACCTAACCTGACCTAACCTGACCTAACCTGACCTAACCTGACCTAACCTGACCTAACCTGACCTAACCTGACCTAACCTGACCTAACCTGACCTAACCTGACCTAACCTGACCTAACCTGACCTAACCTGACCTAACCTGACCTAACCTGACCTAACCTGACCTAACCTGACCTAACCTGACCTAACCTGACCTAACCTGACCTAACCTGACCTAACCTGACCTAACCTGACCTAACCTGACCTAACCTGACCTAACCTGACCTAACCTGACCTAACCTGACCTAACCTGACCTAACCTGACCTAACCTGACCTAACCTGACCTAACCTGACCTAACCTGACCTAACCTGACCTAACCTGACATAACCTGACCTAACCTGACCTAACCTGACCTAACCTGACCTAACCTGACCTAACCTGACCTAACCTGACCTAACCTGACATAACCTGACATAACCTGACATAACCTGACATAACCTGACATAACCTGACATAACCTGACATAACCTGACATAACCTGACATAACCTGACATAACCTGACATAACCTGACATAACCTGACATAACCTGACATAACCTGACATAACCTGACATAACCTGACATAACCTGACATAACCTGACATAACCTGACATAACCTGACATAACCTGACATAACCTGACATAACCTGACATAACCTGACATAACCTGACATAACCTGACATAACCTGACATAACCTGACATAACCTGACATAACCTGACATAACCTGACATAACCTGACATAACCTGACATAACCTGACATAACCTGACATAACCTGACATAACCTGACATAACCTGACATAACCTGACATAACCTGACATAACCTGACATAACCTGACATAACCTGACATAACCTGACATAACCTGACATAACCTGACATAACCTGACATAACCTGACATAACCTGACATAACCTGACATAACCTGACATAACCTGACATAACCTGACATAACCTGACATAACCTGACATAACCTGACATAACCTGACATAACCTGACATAACCTGACATAACCTGACATAACCTGACATAACCTGACATAACCTGACATAACCTGACATAACCTGACATAACCTGACATAACCTGACATAACCTGACATAACCTGACATAACCTGACATAACCTGACATAACCTGACGGTTAGCATTGTTCTTTAAGTTTACAAAGTTATTGATGCGTTCTTACTTCATACAATTTGTTCACAATAACATTGATTCCGTTACACGTTATGTTGGTCACTTGTATCCCTTAAGGTATCCACTACTGGATGTTTTTTACAACTTAATTTCGATGTAATGCTCTGTATTAGTTTGAGTTATTATGTTCAGAATTTTCAGTTCATTATTTCTGGAGTTATGCGGGAGAGACCATGATGAGACAGTGGTTTAAATCTATACTTTAAAAAAGACGTGGAGATAGACTGATACTTGTAATTATGACAGTAAGTTCCTTTTTTTATTTGGTACCTGCTAAGAAATGTGTTTTGGAAATTCCACCCTCAACCCCTTGAGATTGGTATTACCCTTGTAAAATAGGGGGTGAAATTTTGTTTGAAAGTCCTTCATTTTTCAAGTTATATAAATGAAACGTCGTATTTTGGCTTCCGATTGAAATTTAAGAAGTACCTACATGTTTCACAGTTTTTGAAAATTATATCCCCAAAGGGGCTAATTCTTCTTCTTCTTTATCAACCTATAGACGTCCACTGCTGGACAAAAGTCTCCTGCATGGACTTCCACAGGCTTCGGTCTTGCGCCGCTTGGATCCAGCGGCTCCCTGCGACTCGTTTGATGTCGTCGGTCCACCTGGTGGGGGGCCTGCCAACACTGCGTTTCCCGGTGCGTGGTCGCCACTCCAACACCTTGGGACCCCAACGACCATCAGCTCTTCGAACTATGTGCACATAGGGGCTAAATAGAGGATACATATTATTTGTAAGAGATGCCGTCATTTTCCAAGTCATATCCATGCACTTGCAAAATGACTGTCTGTGCTTTAAAATATGGTAGCTGTCCATTAAAGAATAGCGTTTTATAAGTATAAACTTATACTTTCAATATACCTTCCACCCCAAAACCTATTTCCACGCGGACGAAGTCGCGGGCACAAAAGCTAGTAAAGCTAGACAAATTAAAGTATTTTGAATAGGGTGTTTATATAAGTTTTACGTGTGTATCTGTGTATCTGTTTATCTTTGAGTCTGTCCGTTCCCTGGTAGCTCCATAACAAATGGACCGATTTTGATGGGGTTTTGCTCTGTAAAGGTTACATAATCGAGGTGAATCTTAGGCGTTTGAAGATCATCGGCTCATTTCCTACTAATCGATTCAAGGGTCTTACAAATTCTCACTGGTGCGATTTGAAATTTGGTGTTCCTTCGGATTATTTCCAAGGCACTATAGCCACCTTGAGATGAAGTAGTCTGCGAGATATCCAACTCCTCAGCAACTTACAGCAGATATAGTGTGTTTGGACCCATTCGAATGGTCTCAATGAGTAGGTAGGTGTTAGATAGATGATGATCGGTGATCGAGGAGGATCTGATGATGGAGCAGAAAACTGGGTAACAGAATGTCAGGTATATTGAACATAGTAGACCAAAGATTCACAGGTCGGGTGTATTTTAAATTATCAATTTACACTTGTCATGAATAATTAATATTGTCGACGCCTGGTAGAATTTCTATAGCAAATGCGAGCAGGTGCTAAATTAGTAATCAATCTTACCTTGTTTTGAGCAGTCGCAATGTGATTGTATCAGCAACATCAACTATTGACAGCTGCTGCCGCAGTGCCCACCACCTGGAGATTTCCTTTCGCAGAGGCCACAGATACGAGTAATATTTTTTCAAAGTTTCAAGGTCAGACTTACCAACTATCATACTACTAGTGGTTCGCCCCGAACTGAGACCTCGCGGTAATGGTATCCCATAATTATTCATTCAATCGATACATGACCAAAACTGACATTATTATTATGCCCGTTTTCACCAAACATACCTAAATCATCCCCTAAGTAACTCCTACTTAGGGGATGATTTACGTAATTAGCCCTAAATACAATCCTAAGTCCTAACATCCGTCCCAATGTCCTTTTAGGTGCCCCGTACAGGTTCGTGATAACGAAGTTAAGAAAGCATCACCTAACTTATTATAGGTAGCCCGGAAAGGTTAGGAACGTTAGTGAAAACATTGAATTATTATTACTAACGAGTGAAAACGGGCATCTGTACAAATCGTCTCTATCGACACGAATAGAAAATATTATACAAAATGTAGTAATTAATAGTTTATTGAAGTTTGAAAATTTTAATTGAATAGGGGTAGGGGTAGGGGTGGGGGTGGGGGTAGGGGTAGGGGTAGGGGTAGGGGTAGGGGTAGGGGTAGGGGTCGGGGTCGGGGTAGGGGTCGGGGTCGGGGTAGGGATAGGGGTAGGGGTAGGGGTAGGGGTAGTGGTAGTGGTAGTGGTAGTGGTAGTGGTAGTAGTAGTATTATTATATGTATACTTAGTGACATATTTAGTTCCTATCACAATCTGTTCTTTTCTGCATATTACTTTTACAAAATAATGTCGATGTTTCACATCTGCCAGGCGTCCCACGACGGCTCACAATTTTTTTTTTTGGGATAGATAGACGTAGTCGTAATTCCTAGTTCCATGGGATAGTAGTGACAGCGCCATCTATTAACATTATTGTGAAACTATGTTGAAAATTACTGATGCCCATTAAAAATTAAATAATTTCGTTTCTCTATAATATTCACCCTTATTAACCCTTCTCTGAGAGGAGACCTGCGCTCAGTTGTGAGCCGTTGATGGGTTGCTAATGATGATGATGATAATATTCATACAATTTTAGTATTTATTGTTCAAGTACAGGATTTAAGTGAAATAAAAAATAGGTTCAGCTAGAAAATACATAGCCGATTAGATTTTCCAGAGAGCGTTCGCTTGAAGAAGCGAGCGTATTAAATCTCCACTTTGAAAGCCCCCATTTCATCAATTTTAAGGGAAAATTTATAAAAAAAAAATATCTTGGTTTAAAATTATCTTTAAAATGATATACTGCAATCTTATGTAATTAAATAAAAATTCGCATTCGCTTCTATGAGAGCCCCCCTCAAATAAAGATTTTTATAACTTTTTAAGCAATACCTAATCGGCCGAAGGCCATCGGTTTACATATTATGTTTGAATTTGAAGTAATTACGTTCAGTAATTCATAATAAGGCTCTGACAGACGGACGGACGGACAGACAGACAGACGGACAGACGGACAGAAGGACAGACGGACGGACTGACAAGTGCAAATTCACTCAAGTAGACTCAGAGACCTTCGCTTCGCTCGGTCAAATATTATAAATGCGAGTGTTTGTTTGTTGGTTTGTCCTTCAATCACGACGCAGCAGAGCTACGTATTAACGTATCTTTTGATAGTTGTATCCAGGTGAGGACCTGGAGTGCCGTGTGGTGACGGCAGATCAGAATACAGTTGTCACCACCCCTGCTCTTCCCGCGGGTGTCGTATTAGGCGACTAAGGGAATATAGCGGAGAACGGGCAGCAGCGTGCTCTGTGCTACTACTACCATCTACTGCGATCACCAACCCGTCTGCCCCGCGTGGTGATTATGGGCAAACCCTCCCCTTGGGAGAGGCCTTTAGTCCAGCAGTGGACTGTTATAGGCTATTGATGATGATGATTGATGAGGACCTGGAGAGTGACATAGACTACTTTTTATCCCAGAAAATCAAGTTTCCTAGGGATTATAATTCTAAAAACCTTATCCTTGCGGATGAAGTCGCAGGCATCAGCTAGTTGATAATATTATTTTTAAAATATTGTTATTTCAGTACGTCTGGAAATTTGATAGCTTAGTACCTAATATCGGCGACAAAGCCGTAATAAATGGTGCCCTGAACACGATGGTGCAAACAGACGTGGGTAGTTGGGTACAACAGACACACGAGGTACAACAGACACACGAGGTACAACAGACACACGAGGTACAACAGACACACGAGGTACAACAGACACACGAGGTACAACAGACACACGAGGTACAACAGACACACGAGGTACAACAGGCACACGAGGTACAACAGACACACGAGGTACAACAGGCACACGAGGTACAACAGACACACGAGGTACAACAGGCACATGAGGTACAACAGACACACGAGGTACAACAGGCACACGAGGTACAACAGGCACACGAGGTACAACAGACACACGAGGTACAACAGGCACACGAGGTACAACAGGCACACGAGGTACAACAGGCACACGAGGTACAACAGGCACACGAGGTACAACAGGCACACGAGGTACAACAGGCACACGAGGTACAACAGGCACACGAGGTACAACAGGCACACGAGGTACAACAGGCACACGAGGTACAACAGACACACGAGGTACAACAGACACACGAGGTACAACAGACACACGAGGTACAACAGACACACGAGGTACAACAGACACACGAGGTACAACAGGCACACGAGGTACAACAGACACACGAGGTACAACAGACACATGAGGTACAACAGACAACACGTCGTGTCGTGTTTGCGCTCGGCGCGGCGACTCGATCCTGGCGGATGTGGCCTCGAGGCAGCGCCCGGTCCGATGACGGAGCGTGGAGGGCACGGGTTCTCGACTTGGTACGCTCGAGTTGGCTATTCGTTCACAGACCCATTCAATCCCAGTGTTAATTTTCCTACATTTTCTAATCTATATCTATATCTATATCTATATATATAAAAGAAAGTGGTGTTAGTTACACTATTTATAACTCAAGAACGGATGAACCGATTTGGCTAAAAATTGGTGGAGAGGTAGCTTAGAACCAGGAGACGGACATAGGGTACTTTTTATCTCGTTCGACCGCGTTTCCGTCAAGTCACTATAAAACGTGGTATAACAAAAACGCATCTGACATGGAATAACAAAACGCAAATGACAGTGGAATAACAAAACGTAAATGACAGCTAAACGTAATTTTGTCTTTGGTTAAGAATGGTAAAAAATTTGACAATTATAAAAAGTGTTATAATAAAGCATTACTGATATTATAAATGCGAAAGTGTGTTTGTTTGTTGATTTGTCCTTCAATCACGTCGCTACAAAACAGCGGATTGATGCGATTTTTTGCATGGGTATAGTAATAGATGTAGTAGTGGTTCCTCAGACCGGGAGAGCTACTTTTTATCTCGGATAATGAAAGAGTTCCCGCGGGATTTTTAAAAATTAAATCCATGCGGACGAAGTCGCGGGCATCAGCTAGTATATATATAAAAGAAAGTGGTGTTAGTTACACTATTTATAACTCAAGAACGGATGAACCGATTTGGCTGAAAATTGGTGGAGAGGTAGCTTAGAACCAGGAGACGGACATAGGATACTTTTTATCCCGTTCGACCGCGTTTCCGTCAAGTCACTATAAAACGTGGTATAACAAAAACGCATCTGACATGGAATAACAAAACGCAAATGACAGTGAAATAACAAAACGTAAATGACAGCTAAACGTAATTTTGTCTTTGGTTAAGTATGGTAAAAAATTTGACCATTATAAAAAGTGTTATAATAAAGCATTACTGATATTATAAATGCAAAAGTGTGTTTGTTTGTTCGTTTGTCCTTCAATCACGTCGCAACAGAACAGCGGATTGATGCGATTTTTTGCATGGGTATAGTAATGGATGTAGTAGTGGTTCCTCAGACCGGGAGAGCTACTTTTTATCTCGGATAATGAAAGAGTTCCCGCGGGATTTTTAAAAACTAAATCCATGCGGACGAAGTCGCGGGCATCAGCTAGTACTTATAATAAAACTGTAACTGGACGATTTCTGTACATTTAATCTATTTTGAAAATTTTAACCGAGAGATGCTTTATTATCAATAAGTACTGATCCCAAAACAGATTTTTATTTAATTTTTGTCTGTCTATCTGTCCGTCCGTCTGTCTGTCTGTCCGGGCATCACGCAAAAACTACTGAACGGAATTGTATGAAATTTGGAATAGTAGTAGGTGATACTCCGGGTCAACATATAGGATAGTTTTTATCCTGATAAACAATAAGGTTCCTCCAGGATAGGGGATGAAAGTTTTTATCGGTTTTACTTCATAATTCCGTCAAATTTGTACCGATTTTAATCATTCTTTTTTATTTAAAAGTGTATAATATCAGGCATAGTTTGTCTAATTTTGATGAAGATCTGATGAATAATAGGAGATAGAGGACATAATGCTTCACGGGTAGCAGCCAAAGTCACTCACGTAAAGGACAACGATCGAATACAGGCATTCCATATTTATATGAGGATTTTAGCCATAGACATAGACTTAATCATTAAGCTCCAGGCCCTAGATGATTATACCATTGTGTTTGCTTTGTAGCCTACCCGTGCGAAGCCGGGGCAGGTCCACTAGTTTTTTAATAAGTACCTATGAAATATAATAATTGTTAAAATAAAACGCATTTTTTTAATAAAATAATATTATATTTTTACACCCTGACCTGACTAGAAAATATTAGCTTCTAAGACTCATAAATTGCTTTATTATTCTAAAAAAATTACTAAATTTTCAACTGTAACACAGTTTACAGTTTGTCATAGTTTCAGAGAGTCGAAAGGGCTACAAACAAGCCCGAGCAACAAGAATCCCATAAATTAGCCCAATCACTCGACGCAGGTGTCTGTGACGTCATCGTCAGTCGTCACTCACGTCGTCGTCAGCAATCATTTTCAAACAATCACTTGGTTGTTAAGGATTACATTATACTTTTAGTCCAATTTAAAGGAGATCTGACAGTGAAACTCTTCAATCGTTAAAAAGAAGAAAGTAAATCAGAGAATTAATGCATCTTAAATTGAAAAGTTGGTTCAGAGTCGGAAAGAAAACAAATAGTTATTTGTGTTATATGGGGCCAAAGGAATTTTTTGTTCCCCGAGGGCGTTATTTTGAATTCAGAGCGAAGTGAAGGATTCTATAGTAGACTCCCGAGCGCAGCGAGGGATTCTAAAGTGGAATCCTGAGCGTAGCGAGGAATTCAATATACGCCGCCCGAGAACAAAAAATTTTGGCCCCAAATGACACACACTATTTTTCATCATTACCTATGAGGAAAAGCTAGGAGTATCAACCTACTATGTATAGAGTATAGACATTACCAATACGTATATTGAAAGTTTAAATAAAACACATAAATTTTTATGAAATGATTAAACATTAATATTTATGTTGGAAGTATGGGCGTATATATCTAATCGACAAATTTGATCACGTGACTTATCGAAGACAACAGCTACTCAAACATTTTTGAATTCTCTCTTCTGATTGGTCCGCGTTAGTGCGGACGCGGAATGCGGACCAATCAGAAGAGAGAAATGAAAAGTCCCATGGGGTTAAAATTAAATTTTGCTCCCGCTATCCTCTGAAGCCAATATTCGTTTTCCGAATAGGTATGATGAAAAATAATATTTGTGTTTCTAAATCTAGTTAGGTACCTACTAAATAATATTTAAAGCATAAACACTAAAACATAATATTATACAGAGGCCTCGGGCGGTCGCAGTACAAGTCCATATACACTTAAACAGTACAGGAGGAGGTTCAATGTAATAGGAACGATTAATTAATGATAAGTATTACTAATTTATTCTATTAGCTACAAAATATACAAACTTGTCATTCTACATTAATTAGTACGAGGTTCAGTTACCCAGTGCAAATGTTAACAGGCATAGTTTTGCAGCTTCTGCTAACTACACTCATCTTATTAATGTTCATTTGTCAGCGAAGTATAGTAACAGCGGTATAGTGCCTCACGACATCGTGAGCGAAATATAGTGACAGCGGTATAGTGCCTCACGACATCGTGAGCGAAGTATAGTGACAGCGGTATAGTGCCTCACGACATCGTGAGCGAAGTATAGTAACAGCGGTATAGTGCCTCACGACATCGTGAGCGAAGTATAGTAACAGCGGTATAGTGCCTCACGACATCGTGAGCGAAGTATAGTAACAGCGGTATAGTGCCTCACGACATCGTGAGCGAAGTATAGTAACAGCGGTATAGTGCCTCACGACATCGTGAGCGAAGTATAGTAACAGCGGTATAGTGCCTCACGACATCGTGAGCGAAGTATAGTAACAGCGGTATAGTGCCTCACGACATCGTGAGCGAAGTATAGTAACAGCGGTATAGTGCCTCACGACATCGTGAGCGAAGTATAGTAACAGCGGTATAGTGCCTCACGACATCGTGAGCGAAGTATAGTAACAGCGGTATAGTGCCTCACGACATCGTGAGCGAAGTATAGTAACAGCGGTATAGTGCCTCACGACATCGTGAGCGAAGTATAGTAACAGCGGTATAGTGCCTCACGACATCGTGAGCGAAGTATAGTAACAGCGGTATAGTGCCTCACGACATCGTGAGCGAAGTATAGTAACAGCGGTATAGTGCCTCACGACATCGTGAGCGAAGTATAGTAACAGCGGTATAGTGCCTCACGACATCGTGAGCGAAGTATAGTAACAGCGGTATAGTGCCTCACGACATCGTGAGCGAAGTATAGTAACAGCGGTATAGTGCCTCACGACATCGTGAGCGAAGTATAGTAACAGCGGTATAGTGCCTCACGACATCGTGAGCGAAGTATAGTAACAGCGGTATAGTGCCTCACGACATCGTGAGCGAAGTATAGTAACAGCGGTATAGTGCCTCACGACATCGTGAGCGAAGTATAGTACCAGCGGTATAGTGCCTCACGACATCGTGAGCGAAGTATAGTAACAGCGGTATAGTGCCTCACGACATCGTGAGCGAAGTATAGTAACAGCGGTATAGTGCCTCACGACATCGTGAGCGAAGTATAGTAACAGCGGTATAGTGCCTCACGACATCGTGAGCGAAGTATAGTAACAGCGGTATAGTGCCTCACGACATCGTGAGCGAAGTATAGTAACAGCGGTATAGTGCCTCACGACATCGTGAGCGAAGTATAGTAACAGCGGTATAGTGCCTCACGACATCGTGAGCGAAGTATAGTAACAGCGGTATAGTGCCTCACGACATCGTGAGCGAAGTATAGTAACAGCGGTATAGTGCCTCACGACATCGTGAGCGAAGTATAGTAACAGCGGTATAGTGCCTCACGACATCGTGAGCGAAGTATAGTACCAGCGGTATAGTGCCTCACGACATCGTGAGCGAAGTATAGTAACAGCGGTATAGTGCCTCACGACATCGTGAGCGAAGTATAGTAACAGCGGTATAGTGCCTCACGACATCGTGAGCGAAGTATAGTAACAGCGGTATAGTGCCTCACGACATCGTGAGCGAAGTATAGTAACAGCGGTATAGTGCCTCACGACATCGTGAGCGAAGTATAGTAACAGCGGTATAGTGCCTCACGACATCGTGAGCGAAGTATAGTAACAGCGGTATAGTGCCTCACGATATCGTGAGCGAAGTATAGTAACAGCGGTATAGTGCCTCACGACATCGTGAGCGAAGTATAGTAACAGCGGTATAGTGCCTCACGACATCGTGAGCGAAGTATAGTAACAGCGGTATAGTGCCTCACGACATCGTGAGCGAAGTATAGTAACAGCGGTATAGTGCCTCACGACATCGTGAGCGAAGTATAGTACCAGCGGTATAGTGCCTCACGACATCGTGAGCGAAGTATAGTAACAGCGGTATAGTGCCTCACGACATCGTGAGCGAAGTATAGTAACAGCGGTATAGTGCCTCACGACATCGTGAGCGAAGTATAGTAACAGCGGTATAGTGCCTCACGACATCGTGAGCGAAGTATAGTAACAGCGGTATAGTGCCTCACGACATCGTGAGCGAAGTATAGTAACAGCGGTATAGTGCCTCACGACATCGTGAGCGAAGTATAGTAACAGCGGTATAGTGCCTCACGACATCGTGAGCGAAGTATAGTAACAGCGGTATAGTGCCTCACGACATCGTGAGCGAAGTATAGTAACAGCGGTATAGTGCCTCACGACATCGTGAGCGAAGTATAGTAACAGCGGTATAGTGCCTCACGACATCGTGAGCGAAGTATAGTAACAGCGGTATAGTGCCTCACGACATCGTGAGCGAAGTATAGTAACAGCGGTATAGTGCCTCACGACATCGTGAGCGAAGTATAGTAACAGCGGTATAGTGCCTCACGACATCGTGAGCGAAGTATAGTAACAGCGGTATAGTGCCTCACGACATCGTGAGCGAAGTATAGTAACAGCGGTATAGTGCCTCACGACATCGTGAGCGAAGTATAGTAACAGCGGTATAGTGCCTCACGACATCGTGAGCGAAGTATAGTAACAGCGGTATAGTGCCTCACGACATCGTGAGCGAAGTATAGTAACAGCGGTATAGTGCCTCACGACATCGTGAGCGAAGTATAGTAACAGCGGTATAGTGCCTCACGACATCGTGAGCGAAGTATAGTAACAGCGGTATAGTGCCTCACGACATCGTGAGCGAAGTATAGTAACAGCGGTATAGTGCCTCACGACATCGTGAGCGAAGTATAGTAACAGCGGTATAGTGCCTCACGACATCGTGAGCGAAGTATAGTAACAGCGGTATAGTGCCTCACGACATCGTGAGCGAAGTATAGTAACAGCGGTATAGTGCCTCACGACATCGTGAGCGAAGTATAGTAACAGCGGTATAGTGCCTCACGACATCGTGAGCGAAGTATAGCAACAGCGGTTAAGTTGTGCCTACTGTTAGCATTTGAATGAAACGCTTATATACTAATAGGTACTATACGTACTTCTATCATTTACACACTAGAGGACACTAATTGGAGAAGTTTCTTGATGTTGATATCATAATGTTGACAAATGAAATATACCTAGATCGAAAATCGATCGAAATCAGCCAAGAAATGACGAAGATATCCATCAAGCTCTTCGCCCTCTCTCGGCTCTCCGCTCCACTCTAATGCTTCCTATTTGCTACACCTAACGTCTACAGTCTTGATATGTACCACAACGCTAAACTACGTCATCAACTAAATATAACTATGTTTCGGCGGACAGTGTGTCGCGCGCACTCAATTCGCCATCAGCTTCTCGAGCAGCTCCTGCAGCGCCAGCGCCTTCGCCAGGCGCCGCCTGAAGTCCTGCAAAAATAGAATAGAATAGAGTAGAAATATTTTTTATTCAAATAAACTTTTACAAGTGCTTTTGAATAGTGGATGAATCTACCACTGGTTCGGAATGCCTTTCCTGCCGAGAAGAACCAGCAAGAAACTCGGCGGTTGCTCTTTTCAAAACAAATTTACAATACAGTAAATACTATGCTATATATGCAGTGTTTCCACAATGAAGAAAGTTCCAAAAATGCATACCGACTAACTTCTATCTTAGGATGAGCAGACATAAAGTAGCCCCATTCCTGCCGGTGGCACCCGTTCACGAGCATGACGCATGACCCAGCCACAGACACGAGCGGGCCATCGTCACACAGCGCTTTTGTATATACATATGTCGGAGCAGGTATCCTCGTCGGCAACAAAGTCAGACACATTAGTTGCGCAACGAGGAAAGGTAGCGTGGAAAGATCACTTGATTACTAAGGATGTGTATTCTTCGAACAAAAGTACCCTCAAAAGACAAAAAGAATTCGTATCGTCAAAACAACTGTTTTATATTTAATAATTCAATATGGCGCAAGATGGCGTAACCACGCTGTCAAAGTCAAATGTCAATTTGATTTCAAATCTATTCAAAATGTCAACTAATTTCAATAAATAAGAGTATACGGAAATCAAAACAATACTCTTGATTAATTAAAATAAATTAAACGGAAATCAATTGCGCCCACACATATTACCTACATACACTGGTCGACGCAAGACAGGGAAGCGTGACAATTGCATTGTCTTCGGTTACTCTGAACTCTTTGTTACGGCGAAAAATAAAAAAAAGGGTATAGGTATCACAATCAAGTAATGTAACAAAATCTTAGTCCATTTCGGTACTCGGGTGCCGTTTTCAATAATTCAGCTCTCCAATATACTATAGATCTACTAATATCTCCAGTTTACTATAGAGGACGGACGATCAGCTACGACGATCGTAATCGTTATTTTTAAATTCATAGAAGTAAACAGAACATTTAGCATTCGTTGTAAGTATACTGGTCAGACCTTAACGAATACTGACCACTGTCAGGCGTGGCGTACCACATGGCGGCTGATTCTTGTAACGACCGTGAGCACCGCACCGAATGTACTGGGCATAATACAGTTGATTGTTCACATTAGTCCATGGGAGCGCCCACGTCAAGCGTCCACGTGTACTGTGTACTGTGTAGCGAGCTGGACACTGACCTGGAGCAGGCGCGCGCCGAGGCCGGGCTCGCGCGCCGCGAACATGTCCGCGGTCATGAGGCACAGCGCCTTGCCGTTCATGGGGGAGCGCCCACGTCAAGCGTCCACGTGTACTGTGTACTGTGTAGCGAGCTGGACACTGACCTGGTGCAGGCGCGCGCCGAGGCCGGGCTCGCGCGCCGCGAACATGTCCGCGGTCATGAGGCACAGCGCCTTGCCGTTCATGGGGGAGCGCCCACGTCAAGCGTCCACGTGTACTGTGTACTGTGTAGCGAGCTGGACACTGACCTGGTGCAGGCGCGCGCCGAGGCCGGGCTCGCGCGCCGCGAACATGTCCGCGGTCATGAGGCACAGCGCCTTGCCGTTCATGGGGGAGCGCCCACGTCAAGCGTCCACGTGTACTGTGTACTGTGTAGCGAGCTGGACACTGACCTGGTGCAGGCGCGCGCCGAGGCCGGGCTCGCGCGCCGCGAACATGTCCGCGGTCATGAGGCACAGCGCCTTGCCGTTCATGGGGGAGCGCCCACGTCAAGCGTCCACGTGTACTGTGTACTGTGTAGCGAGCTGGACACTGACCTGGTGCAGGCGCGCGCCGAGGCCGGGCTCGCGCGCCGCGAACATGTCCGCGGTCATGAGGCACAGCGCCTTGCCGTTCATGGGGGAGCGCCCACGTCAAGCGTCCACGTGTACTGTGTACTGTGTAGCGAGCTGGACACTGGCCTGGTGCAGGCGCGCGCCGAGGCCGGGCTCGCGCGCCGCGAACATGTCCGCGGTCATGAGGCACAGCGCCTTGCCGTTCATGGGGGAGCGCCCACGTCAAGCGTCCACGTGTACTGTGTACTGTGTAGCGAGCTGGACACTGGCCTGGTGCAGGCGCGCGCCGAGGCCGGGCTCGCGCGCCGCGAACATGTCCGCGGTCATGAGGCACAGCGCCTTGCCGTTCATGGGGGAGCGCCCACGTCAAGCGTCCACGTGTACTGTGTACTGTGTAGCGAGCTGGACACTGACCTGGTGCAGGCGCGCGCCGAGGCCGGGCTCGCGCGCCGCGAACATGTCCGCGGTCATGAGGCACAGCGCCTTGCCGTTCATGGGGGAGCGCCCACGTCAAGCGTCCACGTGTACTGTGTACTGTGTAGCGAGCTGGACACTGACCTGGTGCAGGCGCGCGCCGAGGCCGGGCTCGCGCGCCGCGAACATGTCCGCGGTCATGAGGCACAGCGCCTTGCCGTTCATGGGGGAGCGCCCACGTCAAGCGTCCACGTGTACTGTGTACTGTGTAGCGAGCTGGACACTGACCTGGTGCAGGCGCGCGCCGAGGCCGGGCTCGCGCGCCGCGAACATGTCCGCGGTCATGAGGCACAGCGCCTTGCCGTTCATGGGGGAGCGCCCACGTCAAGCGTCCACGTGTACTGTGTACTGTGTAGCGAGCTGGACACTGACCTGGTGCAGGCGCGCGCCGAGGCCGGGCTCGCGCGCCGCGAACATGTCCGCGGTCATGAGGCACAGCGCCTTGCCGTTCATGGGGGAGCGCCCACGTCAAGCGTCCACGTGTACTGTGTACTGTGTAGCGAGCTGGACACTGACCTGGTGCAGGCGCGCGCCGAGGCCGGGCTCGCGCGCCGCGAACATGTCCGCGGTCATGAGGCACAGCGCCTTGCCGTTCATGGGGGAGCGCCCACGTCAAGCGTCCACGTGTACTGTGTACTGTGTAGCGAGCTGGACACTGACCTGGTGCAGGCGCGCGCCGAGGCCGGGCTCGCGCGCCGCGAACATGTCCGCGGTCATGAGGCACAGCGCCTTGCCGTTCATGGGGGAGCGCCCACGTCAAGCGTCCACGTGTACTGTGTACTGTGTAGCGAGCTGGACACTGACCTGGTGCAGGCGCGCGCCGAGGCCGGGCTCGCGCGCCGCGAACATGTCCGCGGTCATGAGGCACAGCGCCTTGCCGTTCATGGGGGAGCGCCCACGTCAAGCGTCCACGTGTACTGTGTACTGTGTAGCGAGCTGGACACTGACCTGGTGCAGGCGCGCGCCGAGGCCGGGCTCGCGCGCCGCGAACATGTCCGCGGTCATGAGGCACAGCGCCTTGCCGTTCATGGGGGAGCGCCCACGTCAAGCGTCCACGTGTACTGTGTACTGTGTAGCGAGCTGGACACTGACCTGGTGCAGGCGCGCGCCGAGGCCGGGCTCGCGCGCCGCGAACATGTCCGCGGTCATGAGGCACAGCGCCTTGCCGTTCATGGGGGAGCGCCCACGTCAAGCGTCCACGTGTACTGTGTACTGTGTAGCGAGCTGGACACTGACCTGGTGCAGGCGCGCGCCGAGGCCGGGCTCGCGCGCCGCGAACATGTCCGCGGTCATGAGGCACAGCGCCTTGCCGTTCATGGGGGAGCGCCCACGTCAAGCGTCCACGTGTACTGTGTACTGTGTAGCGAGCTGGACACTGACCTGGTGCAGGCGCGCGCCGAGGCCGGGCTCGCGCGCCGCGAACATGTCCGCGGTCATGAGGCACAGCGCCTTGCCGTTCATGGGGGAGCGCCCACGTCAAGCGTCCACGTGTACTGTGTACTGTGTAGCGAGCTGGACACTGACCTGGTGCAGGCGCGCGCCGAGGCCGGGCTCGCGCGCCGCGAACATGTCCGCGGTCATGAGGCACAGCGCCTTGCCGTTCATGGGGGAGCGCCCACGTCAAGCGTCCACGTGTACTGTGTACTGTGTAGCGAGCTGGACACTGACCTGGTGCAGGCGCGCGCCGAGGCCGGGCTCGCGCGCCGCGAACATGTCCGCGGTCATGAGGCACAGCGCCTTGCCGTTCATGGGGGAGCGCCCACGTCAAGCGTCCACGTGTACTGTGTACTGTGTAGCGAGCTGGACACTGACCTGGTGCAGGCGCGCGCCGAGGCCGGGCTCGCGCGCCGCGAACATGTCCGCGGTCACGAGGCACAGCGCCTTGCCGTTCATGGGGGAGCGCCCACGTCAAGCGTCCACGTGTACTGTGTACTGTGTAGCGAGCTGGACACTGACCTGGTGCAGGCGCGCGCCGAGGCCGGGCTCGCGCGCCGCGAACATGTCCGCGGTCACGAGGCACAGCGCCTTGCCGTTCATGGGGGAGCGCCCACGTCAAGCGTCCACGTGTACTGTGTACTGTGTAGCGAGCTGGACACTGACCTGGTGCAGGCGCGCGCCGAGGCCGGGCTCGCGCGCCGCGAACATGTCCGCGGTCATGAGGCACAGCGCCTTGCCGTTCATGGGGAAGCGCTCCGCGCGCGCGCCGCGCCGCGCCGCCCACGCGCCCACGTCGCGCCGGCTCCAGCACCGCGGGTCTGCGGACAACCACACTATTAAATACTATTGTACTAAACTACCTACGAAACAGCGCCATAGTGCCTCACGACATCGTGAGCGAAGTATAGCAACAGCGCCATAGTGCCTCACGACATCGTGAGCGTAGTATAGTAACAGAACCATAGACTATGTACTAAACTACCTACGAATAACTCGGTTACTCGCTCGCAGTGCGCGGGCGCCGCCGCCGGCATGCTGCAGTCTGTCTGAAACACTCGCAGTTACCTAGCGGCAGGTCGCCCTCGGCTCGCGCGCTCCGCTCCAGCGCGCCCCACAGCTCGTGCACGCGCTCCGCTCCGTGCAGGCGCGGCGCGGACGGCGCGGGCGGCGCGCGCTCGCAGTGCGCGGGCGCCGCCGCCGGCATGCTGCAGTCTGTCTGAAACACTCGCAGTTACCTAGCGGCAGGTCGTCCTCGGCTCGCGCGCTCCGCTCCAGCGCGCCCCACAGCTCGTGCACGCGCTCCGCTCCGTGCAGGCGCGGCGCGGACGGCGCGGGCGGCGCGCGCTCGCAGTGCGCGGGCGCCGGCATGCTGCAGTCTGTCTGAAACACTCGCAGTTACCTAGCGGCAGCTCGTCCTCGGCTCGCGCGCTCCGCTCCAGCGCGCCCCACAGCTCGTGCACGCGCTCCGCTCCGTGCAGGCGCGGCGCGGACGGCGCGGGCGGCGCGCGCTCGCAGTGCGCGGGCGCCGGCACGCTGCAGTCTGTCTGAAACACTCGCAGTTACCTAGCGGCAGGTCGTCCTCGGCTCGCGCGCTCCGCTCCGTGCAGGCGCGGCGCGGACGGCGCGGGCGGCGCGCGCTCGCAGTGCGCGGGCACCGCCGCCGGCATGCTGCAGTCTGTCTGAAACACTCGCAGTTACCTAGCGGCAGGTCGTCCTCGGCTCGCGCGCTCCGCTCCAGCGCGCCCCACAGCTCGTGCACGCGCTCCGCTCCGTGCAGGCGCGGCGCGGACGGCGCGGGCGGCGCGCGCTCGCAGTGCGCGGGCGCCGGCATGCTGCAGTCTGTCTGAAACACTCGCAGTTACCTAGCGGCAGGTCGTCCTCGGCTCGCGCGCTCCGCTCCAGCGCGCCCCACAGCTCGTGCACGCGCTCCGCTCCGTGCAGGCGCGGCGCGGACGGCGCGGGCGGCGCGCGCTCGCAGTGCGCGGGCGCCGGCACGCTGCAGTCTGTCTGAAACACTCGCAGTTACCTAGCGGCAGGTCGTCCTCGGCTCGCGCGCTCCGCTCCAGCGCGCCCCACAGCTCGTGCACGCGCTCCGCTCCGTGCAGGCGCGGCGCGGACGGCGCGGGCGGCGCGCGCTCGCAGTGCGCGGGCGCCGCCGCCGGCATGCTGCAGTCTGTCTGAAACACTCGCAGTTACCTAGCGGCAGGTCGTCCTCGGCTCGCGCGCTCCGCTCCAGCGCGCCCCACAGCTCGTGCACGCGCTCCGCTCCGTGCAGGCGCGGCGCGGACGGCGCGGGCGGCGCGCGCTCGCAGTGCGCGGGCGCCGCCGCCGGCATGCTGCAGTCTGTCTGAAACACTCGCAGTTACCTAGCGGCAGGTCGTCCTCGGCTCGCGCGCTCCGCTCCAGCGCGCCCCACAGCTCGTGCACGCGCTCCGCTCCGTGCAGGCGCGGCGCGGACGGCGCGGGCGGCGCGCGCTCGCAGTGCGCGGGCGCCGGCATGCTGCAGTCTGAAACACACCCCCACGTGACTGCCCGCACGGTACGCAGTGGCCGCCGCACTATGGGACCAAATGCTATGATCCGTCTCATAAATGGTTTGGACGAATGTTGTAATTCCAAAGCTTTTTCTATAGTTTAATAATCTTAAGTAACAGGACTTTTATGAATTATGTTAAAAAATAAAAATATTTTAATTCTAGGTATATAAAATTACTCTCAAACTTTGCACTTCGATATTTAGATCCAACCAAATAGCCCATTATGAAAGTTTAACTTAATATTATTTTTAAGTTTTACAAGAAAGCATGAAGTATTATATATTTTTGGATTGCTTATAATCTCTAATTTTCAAATACGTTGTGATTATATTTCAAAAAATATTGTGTATTTTTTTATCAATTTTTTAGTGACGTAAGGAAATTTTCCGTCTTTTTATGTTTCAACTGGAGGTTTCCTTGTTGCCGCAATCTGCCCGTGTTGAGTTAATCACTTTTTTGGATTCCTTAACTATTCAGTAATATAAGGAAATAAAAAAAACCTGCGTCATTGGTGCGCCAATTTGAAGCAAAAATGTCCAACAAGTGAAAAAAACAAATTCTATAAAAATTACGATTCTTCTTATTTCTGTCTATTAATGTCATTTTTGGGTAAAATAAAGTACTTTTTATTTTGTGATTAAAGTTTTGAAGGCAAAATAACTCAATTTAAAATTAGTATTACTTATATTTTTGAAAACTAGCTGATGCCTTCGATTTTGTCTGCGCGGAGTTAGGATTTTTGATGATGATGATGAATTCTTTAATTTTCCGGGATTAAATATAGCCTATGTGCTATTCTGATGTATGAGCTATTACACTATGAAGTTTCATCAAAATCCGTCCAGTAGTTTTTGCGTAAAAGAATAACAAACATCCATCCTCACAAACTTTTGCATTTATAATATTAGTAGGGTATACATGACTCTATTTTTGTAGCTAATGATTATCATTTTAATCACAGTTATGATAAAAATATTGCAGTGAGGTTAGTGGACGAGGAAAGTAATGTAGGAACACATACAGGATAGGTTTTGGTTTATGTAATTTTTTAAATATTTTTTATCGAATAAATAGTTAGAATTCTTTTTATCACTTAAATAACACTTACTACTAATAATATAATGAAAATAATAATAATTACTTAATTTTAGTTATTTTAAATAACTTTAAGTAATATAATTTAATTTTTTGTATGGAAAATTAAGTATTTTGATTTTTGACATGCTTTCACGAAATAAATATACTTTTTAAAATACTGGCGTTTAATTTTTCTAGTAAAATATACACTCAAGAATACGTGTACAAATTTTCAATCCAAAATGTCGGGAAACAAAAAAGTTATCGATTTATGAGACGGAAAATATCGTTTGGTCCCATAGTGCGCCGGCACAGTATATATAATAGTATGCCGCCGGTTCCTGCTGCTCCCGAGCGCCCGAAGGTACTGGCTTCACTGAGACTCAATCTCAACTTTGAAAGCCCCCCATTTCGTCAATTAAAAAGGAAAAAAAAACATAAAAATATTTTACTTCGCATTCGCTTCTAAGAGAGCCCCCTGATTAAGATTTTTATAACTTTTTAACCAATATTCGGCAGAGGTTAATCGGAGGTCAGGACCACGGAAACATTGTTATCGCAGCAGCTCCATACATTATCGACCGAGCGAAGCGAAGGTCTCCGAGTCTACTTGAATGAATTTGCACTTGTCCGTCCGTCCGTCTGTCTGTCCGTCCGTCTGTTAGAGCCTTATAACTTCTGAATTACTGAACGTAATTACTTCAATTTTAGATATAATATGTAAACCAATGGCCTTCAGCCGAAAATGGCTTAAAAAGTTATAAAAATCTTTAATTCAGGGGGGCTCTCATAGAAGCGAATGTGAAGTAAAATATTTTTATAGCGTTACATAGGTTTGCGGTATATCATTTTAAAGATAATTTGGAACAGAGTACAAAAGTATTTTTTATTATTTTTTCCCTAACATTGACGAAATGGGGGGCACTCAAAGTGGAGATTATATTTGACCTCAGAAGTCATAATCGCTTGAAAGGCCGGGCTTGAAACTTTTATCATTATTATTTATTATTTTTAATATTATTATTAGCGTTTGACTTGAACAACAAATAAGTACTAAAATTAGATAAATATAATAAGGAAACTAAATTATTTAATTTTTAATGAGCTGCAGTATTTTTAACAGAACTTCACAATGATGTCAATAGATGGCGCTTTCATCTCATATTGCAAACGCAGCTATAATATGTAAATAATTATTATTATTTTGTATTACAAGTAGTAATACATATAATAACATATTCAATTAAAATTATTATTTAGTTATATATCAAACATCAATAAAACTTCACGTTGCAGTCTGTTTTTACATGTTTTCTGATCGTGTCGATAGATGACGCTGTGTACAAATAATTTAATTTGAATGTTCCAAACAACTATACCTAAGTTTGATTGAGGCCTGTTTCACTACAGTTCCCTAACCTTTACGGGCTACCTATGTTAAGTTAGTTGACGCTTTCTGTCAACTTTGTTATTACGAACCTCTACGGGACAACTAAAGGTGAAAATGACATTGGGATGTTAGGATTGTATTTAGGGGCTACCTACGTAAAGAGACTTCTACAGAGGGGATGATTTAGATATGGTTGGTGAAAACGGTCATAATAATAATGTCAATTTTGATCGTCATATATCTATTGAATGAATAAGTAATTATGGGAAACCGTTACCGCGAGGTCTCAGTTCGGGGCGAACCTAGTAGTAGAAGTTTTTATAGTACCTAATGCGTATTGTAGATGTTCAATGCAGGTTTTACACTTTATCTAACATGGCCTTAGAGATTTTTTTAAATACTATAAAATACCTAGATAAAGGGGGCTTTATACACAAATCAACCCTATTGAAAACATTTACATTTCAAAGCGAAGTAAGCCGGAGGTTTCATTACCACGTACGTACGATAACTACTATCGTATATTTATTCATGACCACTTTCCAGCGATATTGTTGACATTATATTTCAATTTCTAAAAGTGAGACCACTTAACGAATGAATGCATAGTTATTTCTAAACGATTATCTTAAATCTGTAATCGTTAAAACCAGATGCCAAGGCCGGCTACCGACTATTACCGCATCCTGTTACATTGAAAAAAAAACAAGCTGAAAGAACACATCCTACCATATTATACCTAATTACATAATGGCAGCCATTTTAATCCGTCATTAGTACGGACGCGTGACCCACATCCGGTTTCCGGCGGTATAATGGCGGATTTTGAATGAGCGCTCGGTGTCCGCGCGCGGGGGACAATGTTTTATTCTCATTTCCCGATTTTTGTGTGTAACGGATTTCCGACGACATTGTTGACATTATTGGCGTGGGGTTAAGGACTCGCGCTACATCAGAAAATCAGATACCTTCTTTTGTGATCAGAAACAGAGCTTTGTGTGTACTATTTAAGGGCCAGGGCTGATACGATGTTTTTAGCAGCCACGTTCGGCGTTTTTGTAGTTTTTGCCATTTTTTCGGAAGCTCTATTCTGCGTTCAAAAGCAATCTAAACGTCGATTTCGGCTGCTAGGAGCATCGCTAGTCGCTACTGCCCTGACCGTAATTAGTGCTTGACTTAATAAAATGGGCTTATGTTGAGTATCAATAGAATTGACCGAAGATAGTCGACTAATTTACGGTTGACACACACTTTTACGGGAAGGTTCAAATATACGGAACCATCAATTTTAAATTAATCAATCAATAATAATATTTATCGTTAGGTAAGTCATTCTGAAAAAGTAGTCTAGAATTCACAACGTGAAAATCAAATTAGTAGAAGTTGTGGGGCCGGTGTAGCGCTGCCAGTGCACTGGCCTGCTGCGACACCTCCCCTGGAGCACCCAGCAGGGCGCCTGGTGGCTTGGTGGGACGTGGCTACGAGCGGGGCGGAAGCGCGCGCGCCGCTCCCGCCAGCCGTCGGCGACGGACGGACGCACCATAATCGAAAACGACACTTCCGGCGTCGTTTGCGAGTTCTTATGCCATCCTTTATGTCTCATTGTTCTCGGCAATAGGAGCAGATGCTACGGCGAGCGTGACACCTTCCTTCTAAAGCGTCAATTCTTCAGCCAACCGTCTACTCTATTAGTTCCGTCTTCGCTTTGACCTAATTCGACTGACATCTGACATACATAGTACGAAAATATGGTTGAGCGAAGCAATGGCTGGGTCATGCGTCATGCTCGTGAACGGGTGCCACCGGCGGCAATGGGGCTACTTTATGTCTGCCCATCTTAAGATAGAAGTTAGTCGATATGCATTTTTGGAACTTCCCTCATTGTGGAAACACTGCATATATAGCATAGTATTTACTGTATTGTAAATTTGTTTTGAAAAGAGCAACCGCCGAGTTTCTTGCTGGTTCTTCTCGGCAGGAAGGGCATTCCGAACCAGTGGTAGATTCATCGACTATTCAAAAGCACTTGTAAAAGTTTATTTGAATAAAAAATATTTCTATTCTATTCGATTCTATAGTAAAGTAGGTACTTTTGCGATTTGCCTTTGTTTGAGAAATTAGTCGACGCGTCAAGCGTGAGGTGATCGTCAGAGCGCGCGCAGCCGTGAGGAAGCGCTGCGACCACGGGTGATCACTTGGATGGTGTGTTTCTAAATATTTAGGTTAATTTTGTAGAGCTAACTATGATGTACCTAGCATATTATATATTAGAAGATCAATAAAAAATATTTAGATAATAATGATCGCACTCAGACACGATGACACTGGAATCATTCGATTACCTTCACGTGATGCCGTGGGAACTTTCCAAATCTTTCTAACTTATTCAACTTAGAGCGAGCGGGATGTATTATAGGTATTTGAAGCTTTGGGCTTATTGGTTTGGTTTGGAAAACTAACAGGCTTGCAGATATTAACCGGGGTTCGATGATCGAACAGGTCAATTAAACTCAGTTATTTGTAACCAACTGACTGAAATCTAACGATTTAAAAAGGTTTTTTTTTCGAGATAGGCTTGCGCTTGACGACAATCAATGCTGGAAGCACTGATGAGGTCTATGTTGGAGCGCGCTTGCCTAGAAAATGCCTATTCACTCTTGCCTTGAAGGTACTGAGGTTATACGTGGCCGGAAACAGATGTTGGAAGTGCGTTCCACACCTTAGCGGTTCGATTCAGAAACCGTCTGAGAAACGTTGAACTGAAGCGTTTTGTGCGTGAAGGTTGAATTTCAACCACGTAAGGATGCCAACGCTCACGATTTCTCGAGGTTCTGTGGTAAAACGGTGAAGGGGGCACAAGGTTGTGAAGTTCTTGAGCGCACTCTCCAAAGTATATCCGATAGAAGACCGATAGACAGGCGACATTGCGACGGTGCTGCAGACTGAGCATTTTTGCCTGCGTCAGTGACTGACATGCCGCTCACATCATCGGCACCGGCAGCGTCTGCTCGCCTCGCCGCAGTGGCCGCTGAGTCGCCAACTGAGGCCGGTTGTACGAGCACAGAGTAGGTAATAGTAAAGTAATATTTACTCGTGTACGAGGCACCACAGTCCGTTGACGTCACAACGTTGCTACTCGCTCGATAGTGAAAGCGCTCGCACTTCACGAAATCATGAGTCACGGTCACGACTCACGATGTTAACGTAGTTAACGGTTACCTACTTAACGTTTGTTTACCTACATGGTTTGTTTATGACGACCTCCCTGGCTCAGTGGTGAACGCTGTTGCCTTATAACTGGGAGGTCTCGGGTTCGATTCCCGGCGGGGTCAATTTGGGAATTTATAATTTCTGAATTGTCTCTGGTCTGGTCTGGTGGGAGGCTACCGTCAAAGACGTGCCGCCAAGCGATTTAGCGTTCCGGCACGATGGCGTGTAGAAACCGATCAGGGGTATGGGTTGAATTTTCACTGCCATACCCCTTCCAAGTTAGTCCGCTACCATCTTAGACTGCATCATCACTTACCATCAGGTGAGATCGCAGTCATGGACTATCTTGTCATCGAATATAAAAAAAAACAATAATACAGCTAATTTTAATTAAGAGAAAGTTTCGATCACACAAAAAAGCGATTGAGTCACAAGGAGTTTAATTTTCTAGACTTCCTTTTGCTAGTGATTCATCAACAGACCTTTTCATTTCAAATCCGCAAGTAGAGAGTTGACGAATCAATAGATTCGATCACCCAGAATCCAAAAATACTCTTTTTAGAAGTACCTATTCCTTTGCTATAATAAAGAAATCGCGTATCACGATGAAGATAAATACCCTTTTAGATGTTTTGACTAGGTACTTCTCTCTTCTAATCCTCAGAAATTCTTCCGAGCAGCAATAAATGAATGCTTTGAGGATAACTCATACAAGGTCCGAGGTGTACCTCGTATCGTAACAACAAAATAAACCAGCCCACGAGCGGATAGCCGGATACACAAACGGTCGTAAGTAGGTACTCATTGTAAAGGAATTCCCGCCTCCATTGTGTTTATTGTTTACATGTATAGCTGTTTGTCGGCGGAAGCGCGAAAGTCGTTAACTCGTTAACTCGTTAGTTGTTACGCGATACGAGGAAGCGCTGCCGCGGTCTCGCTGCTTGAACGGTTTAACCGCACAGCACGCATGAAACCAGAAACACTATACGGCAAGGGAGAACCTCTGCTTTGTTACAGAACTTACAGACCATCATAAATACATATTTTGCCTACCTACTTTGTTTGAGAATGACAAAAGATAACAGGTAGATACCTAATTCCTATACAAAATTATTGAGATTGGGAACTCTAATATACATATATATCTTTAAAATATTAAACGTCATTGAGTTTATGAGACTACTTATGCTGCGCGGAAACTTATCAGCTTCAGATTATCTTGAGCAAATTGCGATACTTTTTCTCAACAGGTATCGTATCTAGGTATTTCTATAGCGAATTGTCCCATAAAATATTCTGTAGTCCTGCGGCCATATAGTTCTTCAAGTCGTCTAGATCTAGACGAGCGACTCTTTCGTTCTAGCGGTACTCTCGTTCCACTGTACCCAGATCGCGGAATGCGGCTTATAGAATTGAATATTAAAAATATTTTTAGAATAGAAATATTTTTTATACAAATAAACTTTTACCAGTGTCCAGTGCCCTTCCTGTCGAGAAGAACCAGCAAGAAACTCAGCGGTTGCTATTTTCAAAACAAATTTACAATAGGTAGGTACCTACTATGCTATGTATGCAGTGTTTCCGCAATGAGGGGAAGTTCAAAAAATGCATTGGTATCATTTACAATTCATATTATATTATTAACGCCAAAGGTCTTTTCTATTGGACTGCTGTCTCTGTCAGTTTAGTTATTAGCTAATCTGTCTGTCCCATCGTATCTATAGCGCCCAGTCTAGCTTGGACTGATTTTAGAATAGAATAGAATAGAAATGTTTTTTATTCCAATAAACTTCTTTACAAGTGCTTTTGAATCGTCGATGAGTCTACCACTGGTTCGGAATGCCGTTCCTGCCGAGAAGAACCAGCAAGAAAATCGGATTTGAAAGAATATAATATGTATGTATGTAGTTTTCTTTATTCAAAAATTCAAAGGCAGGTTTAATTGGGATAGTTTTTAACTTTGTTTGATAAAAATCTGTTCAGACCTAAGAATCTAAGGTTCAGACCTTATAGTCGTTTTTCTATCTGGTCGGCAATCTGAATACCTACAATATTTTCATTAAAACCCCTGCGAACTTGGTAAGTCTTGTACAAGCAATTGATAGTAGACTCATAAATTTTTCATTCCAGAAGTGATGTTTTTAGTTTTAATTTCCACTTATTCTGTTCAATAAAACAAAAATGTAAAATTATTGACCGCCCTGCCCAGAGGGCAGAGGGTATAGTGCCAGTGTCATGGACACCATAGCAATTTACACTTGATAAGTAATTTTTATTTCTTGAAATATTTTGATGTAGGTGCTACTCAATGATTTATTTACAATGAAAGTTTTTGTCAAATTATGTGTAGGGTAGGTATAGCTTTTCTCAGTTCAAAGCCGCACTCCGTGCACCATAGCATAATATTTAGTAAAAAATTCAAGCAAAAATTGAAAGTTTGTGTATGCACTAACTAACTAACTAATGTAGAAACACTAGTTAGTTAGTGCCTAAACAAACGACTATTTAGTAATTTAATTAATACTATTTAGTAGTTTAATTATAGTATTTCTATACTGCTGAATTACAGAAGACAGACTAGGATTTTTTACCATTGCACTATTAAGTACTTTTAATAAAAAATGTGAAATTATAAGCTAACAACCTACTAGTGGTAAAACTGAAAAAAATAAACTGCTGTAAGAAAACTACTAACTGTAAAAAAAATCCGTGAAAAACTTACATTACTCAAACTGTATTGCGATGATTAATCGATGTGATTTTTTAATCCTTTTCTTGAAGTATATGTTGCTATAACTGCACTAACACTATCTCTCTGATACACTTCTATGCGAATAGATTTAATTGGTAATTTTATTTATTTACAAAAACGTATTAGCGTAAATAAACAAATGGCTGCGTAATGCGTATTGCGTATACCACACGCACGCGTCTATAGCTGGCGACCGCCAAAACACGAATAACGTAAAACGTTGACGAATGAGTCGACGGTCGACGGAAGCGGAACGGAATGTCGTGAAATGAACGAAAAAACTAAACACGAATCAATGAATGAATGCAAGATTGAAGATACCGCAACTATGCATCACTTAAAGTCGGATATCTCGTGACGGGTAAGAAAATTTAAACCGTAAAGCAATGCATTATGATTTAAATTCTGTAAATGCATGATCTGCAAGTAGCTCCTTGTAGCATCGGTTTACGTAGGAGCCGGATGCGAGTGCGGTTTCTTCACTCTTCCGCTCGTTCGAGTACACAATAGCAAGAGCGAGATGCAAGATTGTTTTTGAGAATCAATAATGAATTCACGCATCCTGTCAGCATGTGGCTCTGAAACTAATCGTTTCCGCATTGGTACATAATTTTTGAAGAACTTATGTGCGGGATTCCAGGTATTGAATACTAAACTCTATTCTTACAGACGTAAAATATGTTTTACTTTTACTACTTTGATGACGTTTGATTGTTCAGTTTCGCTACATAGGATAAGGGGCGCTGCCGGTTTCCGAAGCTATTTACAGTTTCCCGCCAAACTTATTTTAGGAAATTGCGGACGACACTTAACTATATTTTTTTGTAACGGTTTCCCATTACTTAATTAACGTTTACGCGCCGCGCTGTCACGTCTAGTGACTGATGTGACAGGAGGAGCGTGGAAGATGTTACGCAGTACATCATTATTAGCGTTTTAACAAGCTCAATGTGCAAGACATTGCCGTTAGGAATATTTTGCTAAAGGCCTATTAATCCCTATTTGCTTTCTGAGGGAGTACTCGTGCCCCTTTTTTATACGTACCTACCAACCTAGCTTCTGAAGTGAAACTATTGACCAGCTCTAGGACGAAGGGTAGCAAAGTGTAGGTAAAAACTTTTACAGTTAAGCTCAAAGACCGCATTCTCATTTCGCGAAAAAAAACGCTCACATAATGCTATACTTCTTACCAATCGACGATAGGCAGCAAGGTGCCGCTGGATACAGGCAGCGAATGGCCAAAGCCTGCAAGTCTATGCAAGAGGCCTCAGCCCAGCGGTGCTAGGATCCCTAGTAGGTGCCAGCTAGGGTCTTATCTCGAATCTTACAAGTTACAATGCATATTTTCTTATAGATGTTCAATTTTTGTTTTTACTTTATACTTTATGGTCATTTTATGGTGTAAGAAGAGATGCAATTATAGTTATATGCCTATTTAAACAAAGAAATAAAACTAGTGTTTGTCCGCCATTTAGAAGTAAAATGGAAAAAAAATCGGCCAAGTGCGAGTCGGGGCTCGCTCTTTTAGGGTTCCGTAAATATGACCAAATCATTTTTTAAACTAGATACAAATTTAGATATCTTAGTTCTTAGAAAGTACTAAATTAGCATATGGGGAAAAAATGCTCGTTTGTTTTGGTCACAACTTACAAACCGCATTATAAATCGGTGTTTTCAGTATTTGTTGTTTAAATACACTATATAGTACATAATATACCAAAATTTCAAATTACTAACTAGTTTAGTTTTTGAGATAGACCCCCTAACATAATTGGTCTAAAACCGACAACTTTGATGGCCCCCCATTTTTTCATTTTTGTAGCTAGAGCATAAAAAATATATATTTGAACTCCACTTAATGAGCTCTAGACAATGACACCCCACATGCCGGGGTAAAAAATAAAATTTTATTTCGACTCCTTTTCCATGTATCTCCGATGCTCCAGGGGGCTCCCCCCCCCTTTATTTTTTAATTTAATTTAATTTTTATTATATTCTTAGTTTTTATTATTTGTTGTTTTTGCGGCAATTGAAATACACAATATGTGAAAATTTCAACTGTCTATCTATTACGGTTTACGAGATACAGCCCGCTGACAGACGGACGGACGGACGGACGGACAGCGGAGGCTTAGTAACAGGGTCCCGTTTGCACCCTTTGGGTACGGAACCCTAAAAACTGCCTGTTATTCTTATTACGCTTATTAAGACTGTTCGGGCTTCGGGCGACAGTAACCCAAACAAACGTTTGTAAAATGTATCTATTGTTATCTACCTAGTTGTCCGTTGTTGGTATTTCCGCTCCGTCTCGTGCAGATTTAAAAACATTTGAAAGACAATTAAGTGTGTTCCTGTCGTTTGTGTGGCACGTCCGAGGTACCTACGTACAAAGAGATCTGTTCAGTGTTGTATAGAACTTATAGAAGTGAATGGATGAAGGATGTTTGCCGACACGAGACCCGCCGTCCCTTCCGGTGCGCGGGTCCCGACCGGGTCCCGCCACCAACGCGACGGCGGAAGTACAAATTAGACTCACAAAAACCTTTACTACGCCAATAGAGCAGGCTGCCATCACGGTGTAAGGATCCTTGGCTGCCTCGTTGGTCTAGCAGTTAGCAGGTTCGACTAGGTACAGAGAACGAGGTCCCGGGTTCGATTCCTGAGTCGGACCAATAAATATATTGGGGCTTTCTGTCAAGAATTTTTAGTAGGTATATCTACCTAACTACTAGCCCGGAGTTAGGAAGGTGCCCTGTGTACCCCTGTGCCTCGGAGAGCACGTAAAGCCGTACGGTGTTTCGCCGGATCTCTTCCGGTCGTGTCGAATTTCCGTCCCATCGGACCATGAGAGTGAGGGAATAGAGAGTTCACCTGTGTTTGCGCACCCACTTGTGCACTATAATATCTCCCGCGCAGATAGCCAACCTCTCAGGAGGTTGGCTGCCGTAACCGTATTAGGTTAGGGAGGACATTATAAGGATCCTTATTAAGTAATACTACCTACTTGGTACTAGGTACCATTACCATAGAGCGGTCGAATGTCGAGCGCTTCGCTGCAGCGCGCGTCACCACTCACCTGCCACCTACTTGGTACTAGGTACCATTACCATAGAGCGGTCGAATGTCGAGCGCTTCGCTGCAGCGCGCGTCACCACTCACCTGCCACCTACTTGGTACTAGGTACCATTACCATAGAGCGGTCGAATGTCGAGCGCTTCGCTGCAGCGCGCGTCACCACTCACCTGCCACCTACTTGGTACTAGGTACCATTACCATAGAGCGGTCGAATGTCGAGCGCTTCGCTGCAGCGCGCGTCACCACTCACCTGCCACCTACTTGGTACTAGGTACCATTACCATAGAGCGGTCGAATGTCGAGCGCTTCGCTGCAGCGCGCGTCACCACTCACCTGCCACCTGCTTGGTACTAGGTACCATAGAGCGGTCGAATGTCGAGCGCTTCGCTGCAGCGCGCGTCACCACTCACCTGCCACCTACTTGGTACTAGGTACCATTACCATAGAGCGGTCGAATGTCGAGCGCTTCGCTGCAGCGCGCGTCACCACTCACCTGCCACCTACTTGGTACTAGGTACCATTACCATAGAGCGGTCGAATGTCGAGCGCTTCGCTGCAGCGCGCGTCACCACTCACCTGCCACCTACTTGGTACTAGGTACCATTACCATAGAGCGGTCGAATGTCGAGCGCTTCGCTGCAGCGCGCGTCACCACTCACCTGCCACCTGCTTGGTACTAGGTACCATAGAGCGGTCGAATGTCGAGCGCTTCGCTGCAGCGCGCGTCACCACTCACCTGCCACCTGCTTGGTACTAGGTACCATAGAGCGGTCGAATGTCGAGCGCTTCGCTGCAGCGCGCGTCACCACTCACCTGCCACCTGCTTGGTACTAGGTACCATTACCATAGAGCGGTCGAATGTCGAGCGCTTCGCTGCAGCGCGCGTCACCACTCACCTGCCACCTGCTTGGTACTAGGTACCATTACCATAGAGCGGTCGAATGTCGAGCGCTTCGCTGCAGCGCGCGTCACCACTCACCTGCCACCTGCTTGGTACTAGGTACCATTACCATAGAGCGGTCGAATGTCGAGCGCTTCGCTGCAGCGCGCGTCACCACTCACCTGCCACCTACTTGGTACTAGGTACCATTACCATAGAGCGGTCGAATGTCGAGCGCTTCGCTGCAGCGCGCGTCACCACTCACCTGCCACCTGCTTGGTACTAGGTACCATTACCATAGAGCGGTCGAATGTCGAGCGCTTCGCTGCAGCGCGCGTCACCACTCACCTGCCACCTGCTTGGTACTAGGTACCATTACCATAGAGCGGTCGAATGTCGAGCGCTTCGCTGCAGCGCGCGTCACCACTCACCTGCCACCTACTTGGTACTAGGTACCATTACCATAGAGCGGTCGAATGTCGAGCGCTTCGCTGCAGCGCGCGTCACCACTCACCTGCCACCTGCTTGGTACTAGGTACCATTACCATAGAGCGGTCGAATGTCGAGCGCTTCGCTGCAGCGCGCGTCACCACTCACCTGCCACCTACTTGGTACTAGGTACCATTACCATAGAGCGGTCGAATGTCGAGCGCTTCGCTGCAGCGCGCGTCACCACTCACCTGCCACCTGCTTGGTACTAGGTACCATTACCATAGAGCGGTCGAATGTCGAGCGCTTCGCTGCAGCGCGCGTCACCACTCACCTGCCACCTACTTGGTACTAGGTACCATTACCATAGAGCGGTCGAATGTCGAGCGCTTCGCTGCAGCGCGCGTCACCACTCACCTGCCACCTACTTGGTACTAGGTACCATTACCATAGAGCGGTCGAATGTCGAGCGCTTCGCTGCAGCGCGCGTCACCACTCACCTGCCACCTACTTGGTACTAGGTACCATTACCATAGAGCGGTCGAATGTCGAGCGCTTCGCTGCAGCGCGCGTCACCACTCACCTGCCACCTACTTGGTACTAGGTACCATTACCATAGAGCGGTCGAATGTCGAGCGCTTCGCTGCAGCGCGCGTCACCACTCACCTGCCACCTGCTTGGTACTAGGTACCATAGAGCGGTCGAATGTCGAGCGCTTCGCTGCAGCGCGCGTCACCACTCACCTGCCACCTGCTTGGTACTAGGTACCATAGAGCGGTCGAATGTCGAGCGCTTCGCTGCAGCGCGCGTCACCACTCACCTGCCACCTGCTTGGTACTAGGTACCATTACCATAGAGCGGTCGAATGTCGAGCGCTTCGCTGCAGCGCGCGTCACCACTCACCTGCCACCTGCTTGGTACTAGGTACCATTACCATAGAGCGGTCGAATGTCGAGCGCTTCGCTGCAGCGCGCGTCACCACTCACCTGCCACCTGCTTGGTACTAGGTACCATTACCATAGAGCGGTCGAATGTCGAGCGCTTCGCTGCAGCGCGCGTCACCACTCACCTGCCACCTACTTGGTACTAGGTACCATTACCATAGAGCGGTCGAATGTCGAGCGCTTCGCTGCAGCGCGCGTCACCACTCACCTGCCACCTGCTTGGTACTAGGTACCATTACCATAGAGCGGTCGAATGTCGAGCGCTTCGCTGCAGCGCGCGTCACCACTCACCTGCCACCTGCTTGGTACTAGGTACCATTACCATAGAGCGGTCGAATGTCGAGCGCTTCGCTGCAGCGCGCGTCACCACTCACCTGCCACCTACTTGGTACTAGGTACCATTACCATAGAGCGGTCGAATGTCGAGCGCTTCGCTGCAGCGCGCGTCACCACTCACCTGCCACCTGCTTGGTACTAGGTACCATTACCATAGAGCGGTCGAATGTCGAGCGCTTCGCTGCAGCGCGCGTCACCACTCACCTGCCACCTACTTGGTACTAGGTACCATTACCATAGAGCGGTCGAATGTCGAGCGCTTCGCTGCAGCGCGCGTCACCACTCACCTGCCACCTGCTTGGTACTAGGTACCATTACCATAGAGCGGTCGAATGTCGAGCGCTTCGCTGCAGCGCGCGTCACCACTCACCTGCCACCTGCTTGGTACTAGGTACCATTACCATAGAGCGGTCGAATGTCGAGCGCTTCGCTGCAGCGCGCGTCACCACTCACCTGCCACCTGCTTGGTACTAGGTACCATTACCATAGAGCGGTCGAATGTCGAGCGCTTCGCTGCAGCGCGCGTCACCACTCACCTGCCACCTGCTTGGTACTAGGTACCATTACCATAGAGCGGTCGAATGTCGAGCGCTTCGCTGCAGCGCGCGTCACCACTCACCTGCCACCTGCTTGGTACTAGGTACCATTACCATAGAGCGGTCGAATGTCGAGCGCTTCGCTGCAGCGCGCGTCACCACTCACCTGCCACCTGCTTGGTACTAGGTACCATTACCATAGAGCGGTCGAATTTCGAGCGCTTCGCTGCAGCGCGCGTCACCACTCACCTGCCACCTGCTTGGTACTAGGTACCATTACCATAGAGCGGTCGAATGTCGAGCGCTTCGCTGCAGCGCGCGTCACCACTCACCTGCCACCTGCTTGGTACTAGGTACCATTACCATAGAGCGGTCGAATGTCGAGCGCTTCGCTGCAGCGCGCGTCACCACTCACCTGCCACCTACTTGGTACTAGGTACCATTACCATAGAGCGGTCGAATGTCGAGCGCTTCGCTGCAGCGCGCGTCACCACTCACCTGCCACCTGCTTGGTACTAGGTACCATTACCATAGAGCGGTCGAATGTCAAGCGCTTCGCTGCAGCGCGCGTCACCACTCACCTGCCACCTGCTTGGTACTAGGTACCATTACCATAGAGCGGTCGAATGTCGAGCGCTTCGCTGCAGCGCGCGTCACCACTCACCTGCCACCTGCTTGGTACTAGGTACCATAGAGCGGTCGAATGTCGAGCGCTTCGCTGCAGCGCGCGTCACCACTCACCTGCCACCTGCTTGGTACTAGGTACCATAGAGCGGTCGAATGTCGAGCGCTTCGCTGCAGCGCGCGTCACCACTCACCTGCCACCTGCTTGGTACTAGGTACCATTACCATAGAGCGGTCGAATGTCGAGCGCTTCGCTGCAGCGCGCGTCACCACTCACCTGCCACCTGCTTGGTACTAGGTACCATAGAGCGGTCGAATGTCGAGCGCTTCGCTGCAGCGCGCGTCACCACTCACCTGCCACCTGCTTGGTACTAGGTACCATAGAGCGGTCGAATGTCGAGCGCTTCGCTGCAGCGCGCGTCACCACTCACCTGCCACCTGCTTGGTACTAGGTACCATTACCATAGAGCGGTCGAATGTCGAGCGCTTCGCTGCAGCGCGCGTCACCACTCACCTGCCACCTGCTTGGTACTAGGTACCATTACCATAGAGCGGTCGAATGTCGAGCGCTTCGCTGCAGCGCGCGTCACCACTCACCTGCCACCTGCTTGGTACTAGGTACCATTACCATAGAGCGGTCGAATGTCGAGCGCTTCGCTGCAGCGCGCGTCACCACTCACCTGCCACCTGCTTGGTACTAGGTACCATTACCATAGAGCGGTCGAATGTCGAGCGCTTCGCTGCAGCGCGCGTCACCACTCACCTGCCACCTGCTTGGTACTAGGTACCATAGAGCGGTCGAATGTCGAGCGCTTCGCTGCAGCGCGCGTCACCACTCACCTGCCACCTGCTTGGTACTAGGTACCATAGAGCGGTCGAATGTCGAGCGCTTCGCTGCAGCGCGCGTCACCACTCACCTGCCACCTGCTTGGTACTAGGTACCATTACCATAGAGCGGTCGAATGTCGAGCGCTTCGCTGCAGCGCGCGTCACCACTCACCTGCCACCTGCTTGGTACTAGGTACCATTACCATAGAGCGGTCGAATGTCGAGCGCTTCGCTGCAGCGCGCGTCACCACTCACCTGCCACCTGCTTGGTACTAGGTACCATTACCATAGAGCGGTCGAATGTCGAGCGCTTCGCTGCAGCGCGCGTCACCACTCACCTGCCACCTGCTTGGTACTAGGTACCATAGAGCGGTCGAATATCGAGCGCTTCGCTGCAGCGCGCGTCACCACTCACCTGCCACCTGCTTGGTACTAGGTACCATAGAGCGGTCGAATGTCGAGCGCTTCACTGCAGCGCGCGTCACCACTCACCTGCCACCTGCTTGGTACTAGGTACCATTACCATAGAGCGGTCGAATGTCGAGCGCTTCGCTGCAGCGCGCGTCACCACTCACCTGCCACCTGCTTGGTACTAGGTACCATTACCATAGAGCGGTCGAATGTCGAGCGCTTCGCTGCAGCGCGCGTCACCACTCACCTGCCACCTGCTTGGTACTAGGTACCATAGAGCGGTCGAATGTCGAGCGCTTCGCTGCAGCGCGCGTCACCACTCACCTGCCACCTGCTTGGTACTAGGTACCATTACCATAGAGCGGTCGAATGTCGAGCGCTTCGCTGCAGCGCGCGTCACCACTCACCTGCCACCTGCTTGGTACTAGGTACCATTACCATAGAGCGGTCGAATGTCGAGCGCTTCGCTGCAGCGCGCGTCACCACTCACCTGCCACCTGCTTGGTACTAGGTACCATAGAGCGGTCGAATGTCGAGCGCTTCGCTGCAGCGCGCGTCACCACTCACCTGCCACCTGCTTGGTACTAGGTACCATAGAGCGGTCGAATGTCGAGCGCTTCGCTGCAGCGCGCGTCACCACTCACCTGCCACCTGCTTGGTACTAGGTACCATAGAGCGGTCGAATGTCGAGCGCTTCACTGCAGCGCGCGTCACCACTCACCTGCCACCTGCTTGGTACTAGGTACCATAGAGCGGTCGAATGTCGAGCGCTTCGCTGCAGCGCGCGTCACCACTCACCTGCCACCTGCTTGGTACTAGGTACCATAGAGCGGTCGAATGTCGAGCGCTTCGCTGCAGCGCGCGTCACCACTCACCTGCCACCTGCTTGGTACTAGGTACCATTACCATAGAGCGGTCGAATGTCGAGCGCTTCGCTGCAGCGCGCGTCACCACTCACCTGCCACCTACTTGGTACTAGGTACCATTACCATAGAGCGGTCGAATGTCGAGCGCTTCGCTGCAGCGCGCGTCACCACTCACCTGCCACCTGCTTGGTACTAGGTACCATTACCATAGAGCGGTCGAATGTCGAGCGCTTCGCTGCAGCGCGCGTCACCACTCACCTGCCACCTGCTTGGTACTAGGTACCATAGAGCGGTCGAATGTCGAGCGCTTCGCTGCAGCGCGCGTCACCACTCACCTGCCACCTGCTTGGTACTAGGTACCATAGAGCGGTCGAATGTCGAGCGCTTCGCTGCAGCGCGCGTCACCACTCACCTGCCACCTGCTTGGTACTAGGTACCATAGAGCGGTCGAATGTCGAGCGCTTCGCTGCAGCGCGCGTCACCACTCACCTGCCACCTGCTTGGTACTAGGTACCATAGAGCGGTCGAATGTCGAGCGCTTCGCTGCAGCGCGCGTCACCACTCACCTGCCACCTGCTTGGTACTAGGTACCATAGAGCGGTCGAATGTCGAGCGCTTCGCTGCAGCGCGCGTCACCACTCACCTGCCACCTGCTTGGTACTAGGTACCATAGAGCGGTCGAATGTCGAGCGCTTCGCTGCAGCGCGCGTCACCACTCACCTGCCACCTGCTTGGTACTAGGTACCATAGAGCGGTCGAATGTCGAGCGCTTCGCTGCAGCGCGCGTCACCACTCACCTGCCACCTGCTTGGTACTAGGTACCATAGAGCGGTCGAATGTCGAGCGCTTCGCTGCAGCGCGCGTCACCACTCACCTGCCACCTGCTTGGTACTAGGTACCATAGAGCGGTCGAATGTCGAGCGCTTCGCTGCAGCGCGCGTCACCACTCACCTGCCACCTGCTTGGTACTAGGTACCATAGAGCGGTCGAATGTCGAGCGCTTCGCTGCAGCGCGCGTCACCACTCACCTGCCACCTGCTTGGTACTAGGTACCATAGAGCGGTCGAATGTCGAGCGCTTCGCTGCAGCGCGCGTCACCACTCACCTGCCACCTGCTTGGTACTAGGTACCATAGAGCGGTCGAATGTCGAGCGCTTCGCTGCAGCGCGCGTCACCACTCACCTGCCACCTGCTTGGTACTAGGTACCATAGAGCGGTCGAATGTCGAGCGCTTCGCTGCAGCGCGCGTCACCACTCACCTGCCACCTGCTTGGTACTAGGTACCATAGAGCGGTCGAATGTCGAGCGCTTCGCTGCAGCGCGCGTCACCACTCACCTGCCACCTGCTTGGTACTAGGTACCATAGAGCGGTCGAATGTCGAGCGCTTCGCTGCAGCGCGCGTCACCACTCACCTGCCACCTGCTTGGTACTAGGTACCATAGAGCGGTCGAATGTCGAGCGCTTCGCTGCAGCGCGCGTCACCACTCACCTGCCACCTGCTTGGTACTAGGTACCATAGAGCGGTCGAATGTCGAGCGCTTCGCTGCAGCGCGCGTCACCACTCACCTGCCACCTGCTTGGTACTAGGTACCATAGAGCGGTCGAATGTCGAGCGCTTCGCTGCAGCGCGCGTCACCACTCACCTGCCACCTGCTTGGTACTAGGTACCATAGAGCGGTCGAATGTCGAGCGCTTCGCTGCAGCGCGCGTCACCACTCACCTGCCACCTGCTTGGTACTAGGTACCATAGAGCGGTCGAATGTCGAGCGCTTCGCTGCAGCGCGCGTCACCACTCACCTGCCACCTGCTTGGTACTAGGTACCATAGAGCGGTCGAATGTCGAGCGCTTCGCTGCAGCGCGCGTCACCACTCACCTGCCACCTGCTTGGTACTAGGTACCATTACCATAGAGCGGTCGAATGTCGAGCGCTTCGCTGCAGCGCGCGTCACCACTCACCTGCCACCTGCTTGGTACTAGGTACCATAGAGCGGTCGAATGTCGAGCGCTTCGCTGCAGCGCGCGTCACCACTCACCTGCCACCTGCTTGGTACTAGGTACCATAGAGCGGTCGAATGTCGAGCGCTTCGCTGCAGCGCGCGTCACCACTCACCTGCCACCTGCTTGGTACTAGGTACCATAGAGCGGTCGAATGTCGAGCGCTTCGCTGCAGCGCGCGTCACCACTCACCTGCCACCTGCTTGGTACTAGGTACCATAGAGCGGTCGAATGTCGAGCGCTTCGCTGCAGCGCGCGTCACCACTCACCTGCCACCTGCTTGGTACTAGGTACCATAGAGCGGTCGAATGTCGAGCGCTTCGCTGCAGCGCGCGTCACCACTCACCTGCCACCTGCTTGGTACTAGGTACCATAGAGCGGTCGAATGTCGAGCGCTTCGCTGCAGCGCGCGTCACCACTCACCTGCCACCTGCTTGGTACTAGGTACCATAGAGCGGTCGAATGTCGAGCGCTTCGCTGCAGCGCGCGTCACCACTCACCTGCCACCTGCTTCGTCAGCGATGAGCGTGATCTCGCGTGTCTTCACAACTCTTCTATATCATGAGCATTTTGACGACCTCCCTGGCTCAGTGGTGAGCGCTGTTGCCTTATAACTGGAAGGTCTCGGGTTCGATTCCCGGCGGGGTCAATTTGGGAATTTATTATTTCTGAATTGTCTCTGGTCTGGTCTGGTGGGAGGCTTTGGCCGTGGCTAGTTACCACCCTACCGTCAAAGACGTAGCGATTTAGCGTTCCGGCACGATGGCGTGTAGAAACCAATTATGGGTATGGGTTGAATGTTCACTGCCATACCCCTTCCAAGTTAGCCCGCTACCATCTTAGACTGCATCGTCACTTACCATCAGGTGAGATCGCAGTCAAGGACTAGCTTGTCATCGAATAAAAAAAAAAAAAGAGCAACCCATTAACGTCTCACTACCTACTGAGTGCAAGTCTCCTCTCAGGGAAGGGTTATATTATGTACTTATAGGTCAGTCTACCACGCTGGCCTATTGTGAATTGGTTCCCATATCTTTGAGAACATTATGCAGAGCTCTCAGGTGCGCAGGTTTCCTCAAGATGTTTTCCTTCACCGTTGAAACAAACGCACTTAACTCCGAAAAGTCAGAGGTGCGTGCCCGGGCTCGAACCTTAATACTCCCCGAATAAGAGACTACGAGTATAATTTTAACCATTATTCATTATCACTGCTCCAATATAAAGTATAATATTACATAGAAATCGACGTGTATGTTCCCTTCTTCTTCTTTATCAACGTATTGACGTCCACAGCTGGGCAAAGGTCTCCTTCATGGACTTCCACAGGCTTCGGTCTTGCGCCGCCTGAATCCAGCGACTCGTTTGACGTTCCCTATGGACTCCAAAACGACTGGGCCGATTTTCAGGCAATCTACTGATTAGCGTAGAAAACAGCGAGATCCTGTGAACTTTGGTAGCGTCTGGATCAAGTGACTTTTTTGTTTTTGTTTTCTGGTTAGTATTTTAGTGCTACCCGCCAACCGGGGCGGGTCGCTACTCTACCTACCTCTAGATTATTTTATTACGTACTAGTAAGTAATAAAATAATCTAGGGCTATTATACTATGTTTCGTAGCCCCAGCGGAAAGACCGCACGCACGCTCGCGCCCGCCGCCCGCCCGCACGGGCCGCACGCCCGCCCGCACGGGCCGCACGCCCGCCCGCACGGGCCGCACGCCCGCCCGCACGGGCCGCACCCGCACGTCGCTCGTGTGCGGATGCGGACGTCCTCCGCGCGGAGCCTCTTCGTTTAACTACTTACTAGCGAGTAGCGACTAGCGACCCGCCCCGGCTTCACACGACTAGAATAGAATAGAATAGAACTATTATCTACCTACCTAGTCAAAAAACAAAAAAAACGGTAACGGTATCCCATGATTATTCATTCAATCGATACATGACGATCAAAACTGACATTATTATTATTATGCCCGTTTTCACCAAACATACCTAAATCATCCCCTATGTAGGAGTCTCTTTACGTAGGTAGCTCCAAAACACAATCCTAAGTCCTAACATCCGTCCCAATGTCCTTTTAGGTGTCCCGTACAGGATCGTGATAAAGAAGTTGACAGTAATCATCACATAACTTATCATAGGTAGCCCGTAAAGGTTAGGGAACGTCAGTGAAAACATTGAATTATTATGTAGGTACTAACGAGTGAAAACGGGTTAGGGGCATCTGTACAAATCGTCATCTATCGACGCGAATAGAAAATATACAAAATGATATTTAACTAAAGAATAATTTTAATTGAATAATATGTTATTATATTATGTACCTAAGTAATAATGGTCGACGCAAAACTGTTTTTGGGATAAATCGTAGTCGTAACTCCTAGTTCAATGGAATAGTTAATGACTGCGCCATCTATTAGCATTATTGTGAAGCTATGTGAAATTTACTGATGCTCATTAACCCCTTACTGCATGGATTTTTTTTACTGCCTGAAATTTTTTTTTGTGGTAATGTTGACACCAGAGAGCCTACATAAAATTAAAAAAAAATCTATGCTAAGTGTTTTTGGAAATATTGCCAAAAAACTGTCAATGCCAAATAAGGCATTGTATGCATTTATTGATGTAATATCCAAATTTCCAAATATGGCATTGTATGCAGAAATAGGTGGCAGTAGGTACATGTAACGCTGGCAATATGACAAAGCTACACATTATTCAGAGATCAGGTTGTATACAAGAAAAGACAAAAAATAAGCTTAGTATCTATTTATTTATTTAACGATTAACGATTTTTCATTACCCAACATGATATTCCATGTAGCAATTTCTATTTTTATTTAAGCATAAATGGACTTTGCATTTCAAGCACCAAATATAGGATTTCCCATTGCATCCAGGGTTTTTGCATACTTGGCGCTCATCAGTCCATTCTGGGAAGTGGTGGAAGCCGTCTTCAGCAACTTCTCGTGTTGGTATATCCAAGCGTTTCCTGCTTTTCTTTGGCTTAGGCTCCTGAAAATTAAGAACTGGTCTGCCCCTTGTGGTTGGCGTAAAAACTCGCGAGTCTTTTTGGGTCAGTACTTCTGCCACCAATAATTTAAAGTCCAAAAGTGGCATATAATTGTCTTGATTTAGACGCCTCCAAATAAGCCAAGAATTGACAGCAATAAGATCAACTATATGAAAATATACTCTCATATACCATTTTTTCGATCTAACTTTGATACGATAGTATCCCAACATTGAGTCTAGAGTATCGACGCCACCCATATGGCGATTGTATAATAAAATTGCTCTCGGACAAGTAATCTCCTCATAAAGTTTCCTTTTCCTATTAAACCTTTTGACAGTAGAAGGAGGGTCAATGCCAACGTAAGTTGAACACAAGTTAACAACTTTATTATCTAGCCAACTTACAGCAGTGACTGTTCTCTCATCTACAATTGCTTCCAACTCCATTGCAGATCCTCTTCCTTTCTTTGCAAGTTCTGCTTTTGTTGGCAACTTGGCACCTGGCAATCTATTGGCCCTGACTGTTCCCAATGGCAAGATTCCTTTTTTATCCATTGCAATAACCAAATCTACACTTGTGAACCAGTTGTCGAAAAACACCTTATAATTAAGATTTTCGGGAACTGTCTGTGTCAGTCTCAATACTACATTGCTACTGGTCCCAATATTTCGTTCTCCATCTGGAATGATGTCAGACTGTTTGCCTGCATAAATATCGAAATCATATGAAAATCCCGACACACCGCTTAGCACATGTACTTTGTACCCCCATTTGTGTGGCTTTTTGTGGTTATATTGTTTCAAGCTACTTTGTCGGGTTTTGGTTGGTATGATTTGTTCGTCCACTGCGAGAAATTCTTCTTTTGGCACTTTTAATAGTCTACCTCTGACAAGGGACAGAAATGGTCTAATTTTTTGGAGTTTGTCATATTGAGGGTTGTCTGGCAGAAGAATAGTTGAATTATCAACAAAATGAGTGTACCTTTTTATCTCCTCAAATCTATTGCAGGTCATAGTTTTAGCAACAGGCTCAAATTCCATCCCTGTCTTCCAATAATGCCGGGTCGTTGGGTATGGTACCACAGACATGTAAATGAGCATACCCAAAAATTGACGAATATCCAGTTCTGAAATATTGGGCTCTTTTCCGTTTTCATTAGCATAACGATTAGATTCAGTACAAAGAAGTGTTATCATTTCAGATGTAAAAAAGAAATCAAAGAGCTCTGATGGTGTCTTTAGGGCTTTAATTTCATCTGTGAGGCTACTGTCTCCTAGAAAGTGGTAATCCTCTTCCTTATATAGCCGGTGACCAGTGACCCATTCATAATTGCTACGCTTTTGGCCTCGCACGTTTTCATTAGTCCTGCGTCGGCTTGTTGATGGCTGGGTGCTTTGGCCTTCCATACCATCTGACTCACAGTCATCATCTGCATCATTATCATCAACTGGATCATTATCTTCATCAGACTCATAGTCAGACAAAACTAATGGATCGCGATTCTCAGGTTTCCATTCCTCATCTTCAGAAAGATTTTCATCTTCACTCCCGTCTGGAATGTTTACTATGTGAACTTGTTTGCGTCTCGACATAGCTCTTCTGTAAGGTAAAATAAAATAAACATAAAAACGTAAAACTTTTTTGCGGCTTTTCGCCAGTCGCCACAGTTAAGACCCTGAGCGACATAAAAGCTCTTTATCATAGCTCGTACAATAGAAATTATGGCAGTACATCTCATTGCATACTATGCCATATACGGATTTTGGTCACTCTGCATACTATCCCATATCTGTCACACAACAATTTCCGCAACTGCATACTATCCCATATCAGGCATCACAATTCAACTACAGAAATACCTCAAATCATACACGCGAGTTTTGATTTTTTTCTGTCTGTTGGCTTGGCAATGGATCATCCTCTCATCCAAAAAAAGAAAACCTACACATTCATTGCGAAAAACCTGCGAAAAAACCGCGCAAAATCAAACAACTTACCCCTACTCGACCGTTGATAGATGAACTGACTTTTTTCTTTTTTTATTAGTGATGGACACCAAACGTCATTACAAATGTCAAAATGAAGTACCGGTTTTATCATTTAATGTTACTACAGTAAAAAAACATGCACCAAATTTAAATTATGACTTGAAAATCCTTAATGCCCGATATGGCATGCTATGCAGTAAGGGAAATTAAATAATCTCGTTTCTTTATAATATTCATATTATAATTTTAGTATTTGTTGTTCAAGTACAGGATACAAGTGAAGTAAGAAAATAAGTACAACTTGAAAATATATAGAAAATTTTCCCAGAGAGCGTCTTCAAGCGAGCGTATTAAATCGCCACTTTGGAAGCCCCCCATTTCGTCAATTTTAGGAAAAAATAAAAAAAAAAATACGGTTGTACTCTGTTCCAAATTGTCTTTAAAATGATACACAGAAAACCTATGAATCGCAAATAAAAAAAAATTCTTCGCATTCGCTTCTATGAGAGCCCCCCTGAAATAAAGATTTTTATAACTTTTTAAGCCATTTTCGGCTGGAGGCCATCGGTTTACATATTATATCTAAATTTGAAGTAATTACGTTCAGTAATTCAAAAGTTTTAAGGCTCTGACAGACGGACGGACGGACGGACGGACGGACGGACGGACAAGTGCAAATCGCTCTAGTAAACTCAGAGACCTCGCTTCGCTCGGTCAATTAAGTTCGCCTCGTGCGGATTGGCACATTTCACCTAACTTTGAGAACACTATGGAGAATTCTCACGAGTTCAGATTTCCTCATAATGTTTTCCTTCACCTTCTTCTTCTTCTTCTTCTTCTTTATCAACCTATAGACGTCCACTGCTGGACAAAGGTCTCCTGCATGGACTTCCACAGGCTTCGGTCTTGCGCCGCTTGAATCCAGCGGCTCCCTGCGACTCGTTTGATGTCGTCGGTCCACCTGGTGGGGGGTCTGCCAACACTGCGTTTCCCGGTGCGGGGTCGCCACTCCAACACCTTGGGACCCCAACGACCATCAGTTCTTCGAACTATGTGCCCCGCCCATTTCCACTTCAGTTCACCTTAGCATAGTACAAACAGAAGCGATATATTTATTTTATTACTTTGTGGCTCTGGTATACATAATCATTAATCTGTGTTTGTGACGACTGAGCCGTTTTATAACGCAGTCTCCACTCAAATCAAAACTGTCAATCTGTCAATGTCAAATATAGACACGTACTGACACATGGTAGGTGGGAATTTCCATGGAATACAGTATTTGACTATATTAAAAATATCGTTTCATTTGGTGTCATCCTAAAAGATTATTATCTAAAAACATTATTCCATACGACAAAACTAAAAAATAAAGTTTTATTTAATTAGAAAACATTAAATAAAATTGCTATAATTCCGGCCATGGTCACGTGATCGAAAACGTTCCGTGATCTCGAATGACGTAACCGTCCTCGCCACATATGGGATGTGGAATTGTCATTGTTTGAAATGTGAACTGTTACGTCATGAGAGCAAATGGAACGTTTCAGCGGCAATTTATTTTTTTGAATTTATTTCTCGATTTTTATGAAAAATACTGAAAATTATGCCGAAATATACGTTTTGTTAGCTTCAGCATAGCATTATTAACAATTTAAGATGATTTTCTAAAAGTAGTCAAATACCCTATTTCCTACCTACCAAGTACCATGTACTAACACGTACTCATAGACGACTATTATATTTACTACCGCACGTACCTTTTTACCCACTTACCTACTGCTTACATTCTTTTTGTTTTTACTTTGTGATTTGTGATTTCCTGTGTAATTGTATTGAATTGCAGTTGTGAGCTATAACTATATATACTACTACTACTATATAACTATTCAATATATCATAGTTACTTGATACCAATCAAACTGGCGCTGTCTTTAATTGGACCCCGAGTCCGCCGCCAAAACTTGAAACTTTAGACATCAATTCGGAGATTGTAAACTGAACAACAGAGACCAGTCGATTTGACTCGGGTAGGGTACCTAGTCGGCAGTGTGACTGTGAGGTGAGGTGCGGGGCACAGGGGTCAGGGGTGAGGGAATAATAAAAGCCAAGTTCTGCACAAAATATTGTATTAGAAGTGTCTGCGCCTGTCCGCCCGCACTGGCACTACGCCATAGTAGTGTCATAGCTATGTGTACAAGTTTACACACGATCATACGCCGCGAGTCGCGTCGGCGCTCTGCACAGTGCACACGTGCCATCACGCTGTCGGTTCACTTCAGCGGAGATTTGTTGAACTTCAGTTAATATTGAAAGCAAGTTCGTGGCCTTGACTTCTATGTATGACTACTAAAGTTCGGCCGTTCAGAGAATGCGTTCCTGACACCTATCAGAAAAATATTCTTTACCAAGTTATTTGACACTCAGTTTGGCACAAAATTATAACATTAATTGATTATTGATATAATAATGTTGTTTTAATGCTCATCAATTGTTAAAACGGTAAACAACCAGCAATAATATTTTTATCGTAACTGCAACGCCATTACAAAGGTACGTCGTCAGTTCAATCGCGACGTATCAGGAACGCATTCTCTGAACGGCCGAACTTTAGAAGTACTAGAAGTCGTGGTGGTAGTGGCTCGTGGCGTACCTTAAGCTTTAAGGCTGGTACACATATTGCGGAAAATCGCGCGTGTAATTCAATTACGAATAGTCAACGCTTCGCTCTGAGATAAAAAGTCGTCTCCGCGAGGATAAGTGGGGCCAAATTTCGCAGAGATCAGCCCCCCGATTGTCTAAGAGTTGCCGATCAAAACTTAATAATTTCATGGCATTAGCGTTAAAGTAAAATAAACCATAACAGTATTGAATTAGAACTCAATTTCGTGTATGCATTGCTATAAGATTATATGTATGTAAGATACGCTACATAACGCTCCATGTTAAAATCGGTTGTACTGAATTTGTGACTTTGAATCAATACAATCAAGGATTATTTTGCTATGAAGCTATTGCCATCGAGTGCGAGTGCGACCGGTGGAATAACCTTTAGACAATTGGTACCCAGTTCTGCAGCTAGCTCGTGAAAATGAGTAGATAATTGTGGCCGTCTATGCACGTCGTCGGTCGGTTGATAAAGAAGATAATATTAAGAAGTTAATGTTGTATTTCACAACGGTTTCCAACATTATAACTAACAAGTCCAAGATGCCTCTGCGTGTATATTATATACAAGTACTAAATAATATAAATAATTATATATGTGCAGGTGTGTGAACGACGCGGTACATGCGTCCATCAGTACAAAAATATATCTACTATGGTTGTCATTAAACTTATATCAAGGCTTCTTTCTATTTAATCTGTAGGGGTTAATATATTTGAGACGTGACCGTGAGATACGATGTATTATACTTATTATGGTCAAGAGAAAACAAAAACGAGTGGTGCGGTGACGCGGGATAGTAAAGTGTGGGTAAGTTCTGTGGAATTAGGACGTTTTGATTTTTCGCCATATTGCAACGTGTTAACAAATCTAAACTATGAGATGAGAAACCAAAATGTCAGCTATTAAAACGTAGGTAAGGTTTCATTTGTCTATTCATCAATTTATCAAACATACGTGTTAAGATGGTTTTAAGCTGTCAAATAAATTCGATTTACTTAAACTCACTTTTGTTTCGCTTAGGTAAGTAGGTACCTATTGTACATTTAAACTGAACTTTTATACCTAATACTTACATACTTCACACTATTATGTTCAATATACTTCATAATATAAACATCTTAGAACAACTCTTCTAGTTTCTAAACTATATTTTAAGCATTTTGTTCAAAATATAATACTGGCATTTATTAACATGTGTCAAATAACGCTACTCGCCCACCGGACACAAAACATATCCACAGTCACAGGAAGTGATCCTTACATTTACTGCTCTTCCTCGCACATTAAGGTAGTTAAATGATTAGGTACGAATATCCAAACAATATCGCAGTAAAATGAACAAAACTCCCACATTACTAATACATAATCTGTGCTCATTTCAAGGTACGAGTTCGTCCACGTGTCTACAGCGGATAGCACTGACAGGAGACAAGAGCGCACGGATACGTGATTCGTTAAATATCACACAAGCTTGTGTCCGGTGAGCGAACTGCCTGAGCTGCCTATCGACTGTACAACTATTTGTGTAATATTAACATTTATTATAAACTAAAAATGCGGCCTTAGACCAAAGTATTAATACTTTCGGTTAAATATAAATATAACGAACCAAATGCAGTCTTACACTAACGAGGCTTGTGCGCTGCCCGGGCTATCCGATACCGACTACCGAGGAAATAAGGATAGAGTAAAGTTTGATAGGTTGGATCGTTGGCAGCTTCAACAGTGCAGCGATCGCAGTCACGTCCGTAACTTGGCTGACTGATTAAAATGCTCAGAATACTATGGTATTCTATGCATTTTAACATTCATAAATATATATACAAACATTATGTATGCATTTTAACATAAATTCAGCCAATCACAAATCACTTGCGATTGGATAGAAGCAGGCGCTACTTTGCGGAAGTTCATGATTAGCAAGGTTAGAATTATTTATAATCCGCCAACAGAAAAATCTAACCTTAAATAATTCTAACCTTTTCTTGCTAATCACTTGCGATTGTCGCAACAATATCGCAAAGTCAAGTCAAAAATATCTTAGATTAGAGTCAGAACAGTGCACAAGTGGTCTCAGTATTAAATATACAAAAAATTTGAGATTCAATATTTACAACATACTACGAGTACTAAGTATCATCATCACTGTCAAATCGTGCAGCACATCGATTCAGATAAGGAGAGGGCAGACTGGCTTTACTATCGTTTTGGCGACTACATCGCGTTACAGCAATATTTGATCGCAAAATGCTAAATCGCGTGGTTTAGCGTTTCTGTGATTAAAAATCGCTGGAAGCCGTGAAGACGCCCATCGCTGCCGCTAAAAGTAGCCAGTTTGCCGTCTCCCTTGACATGGCATCTTGTTTACACTTTACAGGTCACGGGCGTGCTCAGCGTGGCCGGTGACGCCGCACGCGCCGCACGCGACACCCTCCGAGTCGCAGCAGTGTGGCGCGTGTCGCGAGTGCAGCGCTCTACGCGTGCGGCTGCGGGTCGGGCTCGTGCCGCAGCGCCAGCATGTCGGGCAGCTTGAAGTGCTGCATGTGGAACGGCGGCTCCTCCGGGCTACTGCACGCGCGCGGCAACTGCAACCGTTAGTTACCGTCAGCGGTTAGTGCTGTGAGTGCATGCGGTGCGGGTCTGTGTGGGTGACTGCAGTGTGAGTGGTGTGAGTGTGTGGAGAGCGTAGCAAATTACCAACATGAGTGCTGCGGCCGCGCCGCCGCCGCGGCAGGATGCCCTTGCGCGCCATGAAGAACCTGCAACACGACACCGCGCTGTAGCCGTTACCGCGCCGCGACTGTCGCGTTGCGCTGGCGACTGTCGCGTCGCACTGACGACTGTCGCGTCGCACTGACGACTGTCGCGTCGCACTCACCTGATGGTGGAGATGGGAATGTTGAACTGCTCGGACACGGTCTGGAAGGTGGAGCCGCGCGACACGCAGTCGGCCGCCTGCCGCAGCAGCCCCTCGCTGCGCCGGATGCGCTTGTTGAGGCCGAGCTCGCCCGCGCCGCTCGACGCGCCGCCCGCCGCGCCGCCCGCCGTGCCGCTCGACGCGCCGCCCGCCGCCGGCGAGCGCTCCGCGATGTGGATGACGTTGACGGCGGGCACGCAGCCCGGCGCGAGCGTCACGAGGCCGGGCCGCACCTCCACGAACGGGCCGCGCGACGACGACGACTGGAACACGCCACAGGACATTGAATTATATGCAAGGCATCTTTTTTTTTCGGATGGAGTATGCTGTTGGCCCTAATGGCCGCTACAGCGTCACCGGACGTTGCGGCGAGCGCGAAGCGTCGCCGGGGGAGTGAGCCCTAGGGCTCGAAGACATCGGGGGGCAACGTCTTCCTAAGGGCCCCTCCTGTGAGACTCGGACCTCGGCTTAAGATGACGTTGGGACGAATGGGAGGAGTGGCTGGACTAGGTTAGTCCGTACGTCCCCGTGATCGTGGTATCCACGCCCAGGTGACGTTAGAAATCAGGGGCCTCGTCTTCGCCGGCGAAGACGCTGTGTTGAGGTTGACTGTGTGTGTGGCCCTACCTGATAGGGTGCGTTGTCTGTCGTAATGTGGTCGTCGGGGTCGTTAAGGACGTGCTTAGGGCGCCTTTTATCTGGGGTCGTTACGATCAGTTGGGTAGTTTGAAGCCTCATCCACTAGTGGGTTGGGGTGGTTGGCAGCTTTCTCAAAATAATTTTTGGAAAGCTGCTTAAAATGTTGAGCAATTGTGGGGAGTTGAAGGTCCCTATGGAGGTCGACGTTACGCACGAACCATGGAGAGCCCGTGGCCATGCGCATAAACTTGTTTTGTACTGCCTGGAGGCTTTTATAAGAGGAGGGGGGGAGGTGTGCGAAGACAACACACGCATATGACATAATCGGGCGAATGCAAGTTTTGTATAAAGTGACTTTGTGTCAAGTGGCGTTGTGTGTAAAGGGACAGCTTGCTTTTGGCGCAGATCATCGGATACAGTCGACCTAGCACATACCGAGCCTTGTTACGGACTCTGCGTATGTGTGCGGTGAAGCTCATCGTCTCATCAAAGGTTACACCTAAGTAGTATTTGGCTTTAGGCTGCCAGGGTATTCGACGCCCGTAAAGGGTGATCTCGAGATTTTCGAGTTTAAATTTGGAGACTCCTATTTGGCCTTTCCTTTTAAAAAGCACTGCTGCGCTTTTTTCAGGATTGACCTCTATCCTCCATTGGTGGAACCAGCGGCCTAGGCTGCTTACCGCTTTCTGGAGTCGGGCTTTAATGACATTTCTGTTTTTGTCTGATGAGTAAAGAGCGGTGTCATCCGCGAACTGGGCTATACTAACATTAGGGGATCTGGGAATGTCGCTGATGAACAGCGCGTATAAAAGCGGGGAGAGCAGTGAGCCCTGGGGGACTCCTGCTCAGATTGGTCTTGGGGACGATAAGGTCCCGTCTAGTCGATAGCGGAAGGCACGGCTGGTGAGGAAATCTCGTAGCAGGCGCACGAGTCTTTCCGGCACGCCTAGATGGAATAACTTGTATAACAAGCCGGCGTGCCATACCTTGTCGCAAGCTTTCGCTACATCGAAGAAGAGGGCTCCTGTTGGAATGGCTCTCGTTTGGAAACGATTGAAGTTTTGGTATATGTGCTCCGTGAGGTGGTGCGCTTGATGAATACATGAGTGTCTGGCTCTAAAACCAAACTGGTCGTCGTTGAAGAGCTTTTTCTCCTCGACGACGGTCCTAAGACGATTAAATATGACTTTCTCATACACCTTGCCAAGGGTGTTGAGTAAACTAATGGGGCGAAAACTAATGGGGAGATTTTTAGGTTTTCCCGGCTTCGGGATACCTATAACCGTTGCTTCCTTCCACCTGTCGGGGACGGAGCATTCCATCAAAAGGGTGTTAAAACATTGACGAATGATATTTACTACTTAAAAATAATAACCAGGTTTATTATTTGATCGGGGAGTAGTTTAAGGGTTTTATTGTTAATTGAATCGGGACCGGGAGCTTTTTTGGCGTGTAAGTCTTTGATGATTTTACGAACTTCCCCGTAGGTCGTGGGGGTAATGGGATCGCCTCCAGGGGCAGAAGAGAGGACGGTAGCTAAGTCGTTTTCGACTAGCTCAACGTGGGCCCTATCAATGACTCACAGGAGGCAGCTGGTGTATGATGAAGGCGGGCGGCTCGTCGCGCGTGTCGTACGTGTGGTCGCCGGTGGCGGCCCCCGCCCCGCGCTCCCCCAGCCCCCGCTCCCCCGGCACCCGCTCCCCCACCCCCCGCTCCTCCGCCTCGCCGTCGAGAGGAGAGAGCGACAGTACGACTGTGTGTAGCGACTCACAGGAGGCAGCTGGTGTATGATGAAGGCGGGCGGCTCGTCGCGCGTGTCGTACGTGTGGTCGCCGGTGGCGGCCCCCGCCCCGCGCTCCCCCACCCCCCGCTCCCCCGGCACCCGCTCCCCCACCCCCCGCTCCTCCGCCTCGCCGTCGCTGCACTCGTACTGACACTGCACGTTCGCGATCGCGAACTCTGCAACAACACGCCCGTCAAACTATCGATAATACAAGTAAACAAAATACTGGTCGTGGGCCTTATGGTTCCTAGCTACTACCTAACTACCTACCATCAGTCCAGAATAAAATGTGATAGAATCATCTTATCTGTTCGATCTCTGAGTCTACCATTAGGTATAGTAGATTGCGCGCGTATCCGCCATCGTCAGAAAGAAATAAAGAGCCACAAAAATTGGGGTAAGATAAAATTCGATTTCCTTGGAAAGATTTTAAAAATCAACTCTTCAAATTCAAATTCAAATTCAAAATTATTTATTTCATGTAGGCCAACCTGTGGCTCTTATGACACGTCAAGATTCTACCACCGGTTCGGAAAGCGGATTCTGCTGAGAAGAGCCGGCAAGAAACTCAGCAGTTGCTCTTTTCAAAATAATCATTTTACAATATTAATAAGTAGCTATTACATTGTAATAAGTTTTTATACTATCTTGTGGGCAGCTGGATGGCAAGCTGATTTAACCCGTGCATCTTTGTTAGAATAGAATATGACATTTCCACAAAACGTACTACAATTCAATTCATGTCAAAGACGGGCAGACAGAAAGTATCTTCGTACTTCGTTCGTCGAATAATGACTAGATAATCATTGTTAAGTGAAAATAAAGCATAAACAGAACCAGTAAGTCAGCTTCAGCGTTTAGCAACGACAAACAGTTTCCTGTTGACCGAGCACGCGGGGAATATGTCAGGCCGCGCGAGTCGTACACGCCTGCCAGCACATACAAGTCCGAGGGGACTTTCCTCCCCAAAAACAAGTTATTGCATACCTATGTAATTAAGGTAGTGTGCTGTGATTGCACATATTGGTTTTAATTTAATATCGGAATTACCTCTGATTGACTGACACACTTTCCCTTTGAGCTAAAATTCATTATTGCAACAAGAATGTCACAAATTCACCCTTGCTAGCAGCAACAATCGATCGACGGGTCGGTGAACGCTAGCTAACGGGTAATGTTACACAGTACCTAGTCCTAAAAGTATCGACTTAATATCTGTTTTTTTTTTATTTATTCGTATCATAACATTACATCGTAGTAAAAAAAAATACTACGTATCTCAGATGAAATAATATAGCGGATCAGTTTAAATAGTTTTATATTTATCTTAAAAATATATATTCCACATATAAAATAATTAGAACACCATTAGCCTAATCGTTGCAATCAAAAATTAACGTCAAAATCAACAAAAAATATACCCCTTGGAACTACGACTACTTTGGTTTATTAGGAACTAAAAGTACGAAACAATTTAAAATAAAATGTTAATTGGCACCAACAAAAACTTCTTATTGATAATTAATTATAATTACACTTTGTTACTCATATTAAGTACGACATGTGAGTAAATCAGTTATAGTTCTTGCAATTCACGAGGGCGACTGACGTATGGTCGTGTGTGTGTCGTATCTGTATAAGTGTGAGCGAGCGCAATGCTCGCGCCTGCCCGCTCCCACCTGGGCTTTGACATGCACGCACACTTATGCAATGTGCATGTACACGAAGTAACCACAAGTAAAGCTCACTCGCCTTCGTGAATTGCAAAAACTGTAATTAAATAGAAAATGTTTTTTTGGACGTTAGGCTTAAAGTACATATTATATAGTAATTAAGTAACAGAAACGCTTTCATATTTCTTGTCACTGAAGTTGCTGGCAACGTTTACGCGCTGACACTGGCAACGTTAAAGCGTCATTGACTGTGGACTGTCGAACGACTACAATTTGGTTACTCCATGCGGCAGATTAGGCAACTTCAGCATCCTCGAAATCTTACACTGACAGCAGGCACATTGCTAACTCAGTGGACAGTGCCTGTCATTGGACAGTGGCTGTTAGTGGACTGTCGCTGTCAGTGGACTGTGGCTGTCAGAGTGGACAGTGGTTGTCAGTGGACAGTGGCTGTCAGTGGACCGTGGCTGTTAGTGGACTGTGGCTGTCAGTGGACTGTGGCTGTCAGAGTGGACAGTGGTTGTCAGTGGACTGTGGCTGTCAGAGTGGACAGTGGTTGTCAGTGGACAGTGGTTGTCAGTGGACAGTGACTGTCAGAGTGGACAGTGGTTGTCAGTGGACAGTGGTTGTCAGTGGACAGTGGTTGTCAGTGGATAGTGGTTGTCAGTGGACAGTGACTGTCAGAGTGGACAGTGGCTGTCAGTGGACAGTGGCTGTCACTGGACAGTGGCTGTCAGTGGACAGTGGCTGTCAGTGGACAGTGGTTGTCAGTGGACAGTGGTAGTACACTACATTATTTTGTTATTGGTAACTCGGCCGACCCGCCGAGATATCATAACTCATAAGCATCTCTGTGAAAGGTCACGACAGTGGTGGCATTATACACAATTATCATCACTATCGTGGTATTTCTCTGAGATGCTAATGACAGTATCTCGGTGGGTCAACCGCGTTGCCCAATGACAGATAGGGACCTTTCAACAGACAATAATTAATTAATACTATACGTGTATAAGTACGTAGCCAACAGGTCATGTTGTAGACATGACATGTGGCTGCGGGGTGCGGGAGGGGTGCGGGAGGGGCGGTGGTCACGTAACTGTTACATCAACCATCTCGCACCGCGCATTATCCCCAGGAACCATGTAAAGGTTTATTTACACTTACCACTTTAAATGTTCATCTTTGGTGAAATCATCCAAAGTGAAATGTACACTATACGTTTACATTGCCTTTGTTTCTTTTGATTCATCCAAAGTGCACACAAGACATGAACGATGAACGACGATGAATCCTATTCACTTTACAAGCTTTTATTTGTGGATAGAGTTGATATCCCTGAACCAATGACTCAACTCAACGGGAGTGACACCCGATTCCTGTAGCAAACTTGTTAAAAATTTACTTTTTTGATAACTAAAAACGTTGCCAGGTAATATATCGACAGATTACAGATAGTTTGAATACAGCTACCGGGCCTTGAATTGAAACTGGATGGAACAAAGACAATTCACTTGGGATGTACATCGAAGGTGATATGGTAATTCCCGCTTCGTTGAAATTTGGTGTTATTCTCTAAAATTGATTGCATCATGTAACGACCGCAGTGTCGTCTGATTGGCTGGTACTGTAGTTGGTATTCTCCCGCTATTGGTTAAAAATTTAAAATGCATTGATGCGGCAAGAACGCCATAAATTCAGCCAATCAGAGTTCATTGCGATCGTTACGCTGATGCAATCATATCTAGAGAACAACGCTACACGCCTCTATCAAGTGTCAAGGCATTGCTCACCTCACAGCGAGTATGTTAATAATAATTAACTTCTAAAACAATTATGCTGCCATACACAATAATATTTATTCACTGAAAGTTATTTCTTAAATATTCTATACATTCTTGCACAATATAGTATACTTTAAATAAATAAATATGAGTCTATGTACATACCTATAGCTTAACTTTGACACCAGGCTCCTTATAACGAATTAGACTAGAACTTTATTAGATAAGGTTTAAGCACAGAGTATGGATAAGTTCATACAGAGGTTCGACGAAGCCGTCTAGACAGGGCAGGTGTAAGTGCGGAGCGAGGTAGCGTCCTAAGTAGGAGAGACCAATTTGGGGCCTACATTAAAGGCTTGCGTAAAATATAAGATTATTAATAGAAATTGTTTCCTTGTGACAACTCTAGCCTAATTACCGGTGTCTAGACGTTGGCGGCATTTACCACGAGATCAAAGGCGACAAACTACTGTATCTCCTTATACTGTGGCTTAAGTATCAGGTATATTTTAACACTAAAATGAGGTTAGGAAAGTAAATGTAAGTACTTACATATTATATAAATTGTAAATAATAATTAGCAATAGTAGTTGATGATAACGTGTGTGTGTGAATTCATAGATTGGTAGAGAAAAGATTAAATGAATTATGGTCCGGCCAGTAGAGTTTGGATACTCCAGTGGTTTGAGCCCTGAGCACTGTTGCGTTAGGTTAATATATAATATAATAATATCGTGAATCGTGATTGCGTATAACTTGCGTGTTCTTGTTGCGTTTGGGAGGCGAAGTAATAACAGACTTGTTGTTGTACTGTCAGTATGGTATAAATAAAAATAATATAAAGGGCGTTACTCTAGCAATAGTTAACTCTAGGAGCAGTCAACTCGAGCAGCAGTTTACTCGAGCAGCAGTCAACTCGAGCAGCAGTCAACTCGAGCAGCAGTTAACTCGAGTAGCCAATACCTATTCATAACATTAATGCTTTTTGTGACACGTAAAATCGATAAGATACTATATTATTCGGTTTAATTTAATTTAATTTTGGATTTGTGCGAAAATATCAGATTACTTGAACCAAAAGACCAAAAATAAATCTAATTCAAAATCTACAAAATAAAGAAGCTGAAAAAAGGGCTATAAACAGTCCTACAAATATTTTCGTCAAAATATGGATAATAATCAGTTGACGTCGCTTTCGAATTAAAAAAACACATTCATATCGGGTAGCGCGTTCGGTTAAGTTAGTCGGTTGATAAATACTTTTTGGCAAATGCAGTAATAAATACTAATACGTAGTGTCGATTTCACTAACTACGTAACGTACGTAACTTTACACAACGTAAAGTAGATATGTAGGTAATCTCATCTGAGCGTAAAGATATTTTAGCAGATTTTCAGTACAAAAACTGTCAGAACGCCCAATTTTTTCCTCGGTTAAACGTCACTCGACATTGATGAACTCGGCACATAAGCTGAGATTTATACTTAGATCTCCAGATGGCTCTACTCGGGACTCAAAGTAGAGTTAAAATGAGACACAAATAATATGTTCTGACATATATCTGTCTCGTTTTAACTCAGTCTTGATCCTGAGCTGAGTGAGAGTGCCATCTATAGATCTCACCCTTAGTGATATCAGATCAATCACAAAATAAAAAAAAAACAATTTTTCATGCCTTCCAAAATGTATGTTAGAGTCCGCGCCAGTCACGGAAGAAGTCCCGCGGAAATTAGTGGAACTACGTAATAGATTTTACGTAATAGGTACAATAACTATATATAAATTATTATTAAATATTATATATAAATAACAGGACAGATATATCAAGGTGACAGACAAAAAAGGAAGACAGGAGATGATAAAAGTGAGCAGCGGAGTCCCAAAGGGATCAATTCTAGGTCCAACTCTCTGGAATATCCTGTATGATGGTGTATTTCGGCTAAAACAAGAGGAGGGGGTCCAGATGGTGGGTTTCGCCGATGACTTGGCACTAAATATAGTAGCCAAAACAGAGAATATCCTCATGAACAAGGCAAATAACGCTAGGCAAGGCAAATAAATTGCGCTTGATTGAATAAGTGGTTGGATGAAAGGCAAGCAACTATCCCTAGCGCCGGAAAAGACGGAGGCTATAGTTTTTAGCGGAAGGCGAAAGTTAAACCCCATCAAATTTGTAGTTCAAGGCGCGTCCATTACTCCGAAGGAACATATCAAATACCTCAGGGTATGGTTGGACAAAAGTTTGAACTACAAAAAACACATTGAAGAGGTCTCCAAAAAAGCACAGAATCTAGCGGAGGCGTTGAACAGATTAATGCCAACAAAGGGAGGCCCCAGAGCAAGCAGAAGAAGGGTACTGGCTTCGGTTGCCCACTCCGTCATTCTTTACGGAGCGCCTATTTACAAGGATGCAATGACGGTAGAACTATATCGGATAAAACTGGAAGCAGTACAAAGGCGACTGGCGATAGGCATCTGTGGAGCATACCGAACAGTCTCTACGGATGCAGTTCTAGTTATTGCGGGACTTGTTCCCATAGACAAGATGGTCAGAGAACGTGCCATGCTGTACTCCAACAAACAGACGCCACTGGAAGTACGCGAGAACATCTTGACAGGCTGGGAAATAGAATGGCGTGGAGCAGGAAAAGGAGTCTGGACCAGGGAGCTAATTAAGGACCTAAAGAGCTGGCATAATTGAAAACATGGGGAGGTCGACCGGTGGCTTACACAGGCGCTCAGTCACGGGGTGTTCAACACCTACCTCTTCGCAATCGGGAAAGCACCAAGCGAGAAGTGCTACTTTTGTGACGAGGAAGACACCCCGAGACACGCAATCTTCGAGTGTTCTGCCTGCGCAGACCTGAGATCAGCGGCACAGGGAGTGGATAGCAATGTAGGGGCCCAAAATCTAATAGCGCGCATGCTGTCAAGCGAAGGGCAGTGGGAAAATTATGGGAAAATGCTGTGCTCCATTATGATGAGGAGGGAAAGCAAAGAAAAGGAAGAAAAGAGGAAGAGAAGAATGAAACAATGATCGGTTGGCATGAAGAAATGCTACGCGGTTCCGTACCAATCTGGAAGACATGGGGAGGTTGTTTTAGTCCGTGCAAGTCGGACACGCCCTACCGGCAAGCAGAAGTCCGAAGGGATTTTTCCTCCCCCGAAGAAAAAAAAGGTACAATAATTGCATAAACATAGGACTACTAGCGCCGCCTAGGAGATTTCTTTCGTGGCGCGGACTCTAAATGCATATTATTGTAATTAGTAAATAAGTACTCTGACAGTTGTCAGATAGTAATGCTAATAATAAAAAAAGACTCAGGATGATGAGCGTATTACGATTTACGATCCGATTATTATTAATCGAATTGAGTTGCTGCTGGGAATAAACCAAAATATTCTAACATTGATAAGTTCACTGACACAAGAAACTGAAGAACTTTTTGGCCTCGTAAGTGTATCTTTGAATTATACAACACATTACACAGTCACCAGAGAGCAGTCAAGTACTATACTGTAGTTACAGCGCGCCGTCGGAGCGCTCGGCGAGCGTGTCCGCTATGAGGTCGAGCGGGTCGAGCGCAAGCGTCCGCTATGAGGTCGAGCGGGTCGAGCGCGTCCGCTATGAGGTCGAGCGGGTCGAGCGCGAGCGTCCGCTATGAGGTCGAGCGCGGCGCGCGCCACGCGCCGGCCCTTGGAGGACTGGCTCTCGATGTGGTACTTCCCGAGCCGACACGTTACAGCGCGCCGTCGGAGCGCTCGGCGAGCGCGTCCGCCATGAGGTCGAGCGGGTCGAGCGCGAGCGCGGCGCGCGCCCCGCGGCGGCCCTTGGAGAACTGGCTCTTGATGTGGTACTTCTCCATCCAGTTGCGCAGCGTCTTGCGCGGCACGCCGAACTTGTTGGAGGCGGCGTACACGCTGTAGCCGCGCTTGACGGCGATGAGCGCGTCGCGCAGGTGCTGCGACGAGTACTGCTTGTACGCCTTCTCGTGGAACACGTCCGTCTCGATGTCGAGCACGGCGCCGGGGCGGCGGCCCACGAGCCGCGGCCGCGCGCGCACGTCGAGCGGCACGCCCGGCTCCGCGTCGATGAAGTGCCGCGTCACGATCTCCGTCGACGTGCGCACGCCTGCAACCAGCGAGGAGAAGAAACGGCCCTTAGTGACGCGGGTCTAACGGCGCGCGACGCGCGGGACGCGCTGTGTGACGGACGCGGCTGTCGGCGGGACAGGGCCGGGCGTTTCTTTTCCTGGCTTCCTACGGGAGGGGAGCGGGGTGCGATGTAAAAAGCGAGGAAAAGAAGCTCTAACGGGCATGATGACCGATTTTGAAAAACTGTTAGATGACGTTCAAAGATATCTAATTTCACCAAAAAGGTTTGTTAGATAAAATTGCTATTTTAATTTTAAGTTTTAAAATTCACGCAAAAACGCTCACAAGTGTCATGGCGTCGTCCATGACGTCACCTCTGTTTTTTTGTCAAAGTTTAAAAATAGATATGACGTGTGGACGTATCGCTCTGATTGGTGGTCAACCCAATATGGCGGATTGCTGTATTGTATGTTTTTCATAATCCATGAATCCTATTTCATTAGATGAATAATTCATTGATTCTTGCTGGCTCTCGGTCATCATGCCTGTTGCAATCATCCATCGTCATTTCGTGAGGTAAAATATTACAATAATACGACATTAACAATAATTTAGTTCCAATTAAAATAATTAGTATGGGCGTCATTAGTGTAAGTTTAATTCACATAAACGATTCAATGCAATTATGGTATAGGTACTAGGTACTGTGTAACTGTGCCCGGAAAGTGATTTAATAAGTAAAACGTTATCAGTGTTTTATATCTAGATATCTATTTATTTTTATACTCAATATGATATTTTTGCTTTTAGCCAAGTTAAATAGGTCGAAGGTCAACTAAAGTGATAGTTAAAAATGGGTTTGCTAAAAAAATCCTGGACAGAATATTTTTAATTATTTAAAAAAAAATTTTTCATTAAAATGTTGCAACATCAAGATAATAAGAAAATTTTATCTTACTTTCACTTGATTGGATAATAGAAAAAAATGTATATCAACATAAGCGCTGTTTTATTGCGAACACCTTGATATAGGGTCATCATCAAATCATTTTTTTAAATAATTAAAAATAATTATTCTGTCCAGGATTTTTTTAGCAAACCCATTTTTAATATATTTTCTAATATTATACCTACTAAATTTATTATAAAATAAGTTTTATTCTATTATCAGCTCGGTGAAGGTCGACTTAGGTTCGGATCTTAGACTATTTAAAAATGTCCATTTACCTCGATGACGATGTCATTTGTTAACTTGAAATGTTACATCACATGCGAGATGCAGATCAATTTCAAACAACCAAAGTTGAACAAGTAATTTGTTTAAACTACCTCGTGCGATGGCAAATTTTTGTAGGATATCGATGTGGGAGGTTGAGGACTGCGGATATCGGGTACAATGGGCGCCTGAGCTACAAATAACAATACCAGCGGTTGTATGTATATATTTATTTCGTTAAACCCTCAATATAGAACTGATACAATGATTATAATTATATATATCTATGTAATAATATAATAATCGGGCGGACGTTTCACATATACATTTAACATTTTAAAGAAGTGGTCGGAAGTAATTAAAGGTTGAATATGAAGTAACAGACTTTGGTAGGATTATCTAAAAATCGGTTCTAGGCTTGTACGCCTTCAGAGCAGTGACGAAACCATCACTGCTCCAGAGGTGCGATTATCTGAAGGCGTAGAAGCCTAGAACCGTTGAAACAGACTGTATATTGAGGCCTTATTATGTAAAATGACTCGACTGATACTTGACGCTTTTCTTTTAAACTTGCGCCATATTTATTTATTCGATGACAAGATAGGCCTTAACTCGAGCCTTACCGTCTGGTGAGATCACAGTTCCGTCTAAACTTATAATAACTCGTCTTAATTACCCTTGAGCCTTCAGCCCACAGTGTATAGTCGAGTATTGCAAAATGGAGGGTATTTTTTATAAATACAACCGACTTAAAGATTCCAGTCTGTTTCATCACCACATCAGAGCCTATGTAAAAGCATTAATTCTGTACCAAGACTAAAATGTATCGTAATTCCTACCAATGATTGCTGCAGTGTGACGATCATGATCGCCTCCGATTGGATTATACTCTCTCACTATTGGCTAAACTACGTTGTTGCAGCAAAAATGCCATAAATTCATCTAATCACCACAATCGACCAGCAGATTTAAGATGCGGTCACGTTGAAGCAAATCGGTTGTTTAACGATGTACCTACGTACATACTCGTAGTTTATAAATTATATAAGTACATTGAACTGAGTAGATACTATAATACAAAATAAGAATCAGAATCGGTGACATTTAATTGGCATCATTAACTATATTTATGAGTTATGACCCTTTGTAGTAGCGTATGCCGCGAGTGACAAACGGTAGATACCTACTTCAACAATGTGACGATCATATCATCGGTTACAGAAACAACATGGCCGACGGGCGGCAGCCGGCGGGGCCCCGGCGTCGACCGAGCTGTGAACCTCGACCACCAACGTTTAAAGCAAAATGATTCCATTATTGTTTTGACATATCATACAACGTGGCTTAGTACCTATAATGTACACAATCCCTAAACTGACACGTCTAAATCCGTTGCTATACCTTTCATATTTCTCCCTTGTGGAAAAGTATAGTACTAGATTTAGACCTGTCAATTTAGTTTAGCTTAGAGATTGTGTATGACAGATTTAGAGCGTCCGCGCCACGAAAGACGTCTCTCAGAGGCGGCGCTAGTAGTCATATGTTTATGCAATTATTGTATGTAAAATCTATTAGTTCCCAATTGCCACGGGACTTCTTTCGTGGCGTAGCCACAATGGCAACATAAAAGCAATCATTTTATGGCTGTTATTATGTGACATCTCAAAACAATATAGAAATAATCTTACTTAGGGCCGTATACGACAGGGGTATTAGTGTCACACTACCCCAGTCGTATACGGCATCAGAATTCAAGGGCTGATCCGAGCTCACCGCTCGGTGGCACCGACAGCTAATAAAACGAACATAATACTGCGAAACAACACTGATGCATTAAGTTATATCTACATAGCCTTATTTACTACGTTAATATGTATATCCTACACTAATAGGCACTTTATGGATTTGGGACGCATGTGATATTCCTACCAAATATTTTCAACTGGCAACCCTGATGAAATCCATCGAAACTTTGCTCTCATTTCATTTCATTTATTCGTTGCATAACCTGTTACAATAAAGTAATTCTCAATAACGGCTTATTTCATAGGTAGTTCATTTATTCCATTCATTGCATCGTTTAAAGGATTTTCAGGTATTTTATCCAATCTTGATGTATTTTGATTTGATTGAGCAGAATTATCACATACGAACTTAATACCCCTAGTAAAAGTTATAATATTAATGCGAACACAAAATTCCTTGATGTGCCTTAAACCTACCTCAACTGTAAGATAACGAGACAAACCTCGGTAGCACAAGTTGATTTAACGCATCTTACGAAAGCGATAAGTTTTCGAGTTGTGCAAACTCATACCAGGGGTACAGGAAGTTGTAAACAACCGAAATAGATACTCGAAACAAACTGCTCACTTCATAAACTAACTAGATATAAAATGTAGGAACATATAATTAGTTTTAGGCCTCGAATACTGATGTCCGAGTGGAGACAGATCGCATCATGATTTTTTAATATTAAATGATACAGTCTATAACCTCGATCTATCGCAAGTTTTTTTTATAAAAAAGAATCAGCCAAGCTGAACTCGAATATTCTTCTATCCCCTTCAGAGCTGAAAAAATCTAAGTAGGACAATAGTGCATCAGGTGTGGATCGAACCTGCGACCTTTCAGTTTTCAGTCCGCAGTCTGCACCTCTAACCGCAGAGCTATTGGGAGCTGGTGGCTCAACACTTATTGACAATACTATCGACGAGTTGAGCGCGCACGGACCCGCCTGCCGCGCGTGACACGTCAACGAGGTTTGTCTACCCAGTTACTTGTGAATCTCTGGCTGGGTCATGCGTCATGCTCGTGAACGGGTTCCACCAGCGGCAATGGGGCTACTTTCTGTCTGCCCGTCTTGACGTGTTGAATTATAATTAGAAATAATTACGTATGCTTTTGTGGAACTTCCCCTCATTGTGGAAACTCTGCATACATAGAATAATATCTATTAAGTATATTGTAAAAGTATTTTGAAAAAAGCAACTGCCGAGTTTCTTGCTGGTTCTTCTCGGCAGGAACGGCATTCCGAACCAGTGGTAGACTCATTGACGATTCAAAAGTACTTGTAAAAGTTTATTTGAATAAAAAACATTTCTATTCTATTCTATTCTAAGGGCCTCTCTCTGAACCAAACAAAATTTTCTTGTGGTGCGCATGTTAGGTAATCGTTAGCCCTGCTGGAGGCGTCGGGTGCCGGCGAGGGTGGCGCAGCGCGCAGCGCGGGCCACTGGGCACGGTGCCCGGCAGCGATAATTCGCGTTACTGACGATCGGTGGCTCGGTGCCCAGGTGCCCACACGCCGGGCGACAATACGCGGCTCTCGCTCGTAGGGTTCCCAACTTTTTGTACGAGAAATAAAGTATATTAAGATCGGAGAAATATAATGAACAGTATTTTACAAAAGAAAACAGTATTTTATATTTTTGACGTTTTGAAAACATATTTTTTGGAGCTTCTTGCACAATTTAACAATTTATTGTCATTTCTTAAATATTCATAAGCCTCTCCACAATTTAAGTTAATATTGAAATAAATGAGGAGCTCATCATACTAATATTATAAATGCGAAAGTGTGTTTGTTGGTTTGTCCTTCAATCACCCCGCAACAGAGCTACGGATTGACGTGATTTTTTGCATGGGTATAGTTGAAGACCCGAAGAGTGACATCTAGGCTACGTTTTATCCCGGAAAATCAAAGAGTTCCCGAGGGATTTTAAAACTAATTCCACGCGGACGAAGTCGCGGGCATCAGCTAGTTTATATAAAATCAATAGAAGCTCTATTTCAGTTGACATGGACAGTTTCAAACTGAAATTTAGTTTGTACGGACGTTTACATTTTATACAGACTACGTATGGCTCCGGATACCGACGGACATAAAAACAGTATTTTGTATGCTTTTTTTATAGAACAGTAAAAAGTATTAACGAACGAAATAAAATCGGCCAAGTGCGAGTCGGGCCTCGCTCTTTTAGGGTTCCGTTAAAAAAAATTAAATAAAAATATTTCTATGTACCCATGGAAATATTTTAATTTATTTTTTTTAATTTAATTTAATTTTTATTATTTGTTGTTATAGCGGCAATAGAAATACATAATATGTGAAAATTTCATCTGTCTATCTATTATGGTTTACGAGATACAGCCCGCTGACGGACGGACGGACGGACGGACGGACGGACGAACGGACGGACGGACAGCGTAGGCTTAGTAATAGGGTCCCGTTGGTACCCTTTGGGTACGGAACCCTAAAAAAGTATAATGCTGTTTTAACAGTATGGTTGGGAACCCTACTCGCGCGTGATATTTTAGCGCTTGGAAATACGCGCGCAGCATGCGACACGTATCTACATATGTAAATGCGAATGTCGGTGTTGGCGCGATTCATACGGATACTATTCGACGTTCCCGATACTACTAACATTCTACCTATTTAATTTAATTCTCCTTTTAACGGACTCCACTTGACACACGGCCTCATCGGAAACTACAAAACACTTATCAAAAATCGATGAATCAGAAACAAAACTTTAAAATCATAATATTATGTAAGTACAATACTTTAAATAACAAATAAATTACTATCACTAAAAGTAATATAATTAATTAAGCATAATATACTATTAATTGTCACAGCAGGCGTTTTAAAGAAAAAGAAATCTGATACACATAAGTATTACGTTCCTACATGATATCTAAAATGTATTTTTGGATGCTTGATTTTAGACACTCGACCAAAACAACTGCTGTCACAATATCCCTTACACAAAAATTACGCTAAAATTTCATTTTTAAGTCTTTTATTTATTTTCGGACGAAGTCCATACAAGCACACGAATTTCATAAAGGCCAATTTCACATTCCTACTACCATTTAATTAACTAATAAACTACATTCTTGAACTAAAATAACAAATAAATAAAACAAATTAAATTATGTACCAAGTGTTCCTTATTTCTACCAAATTAGAAGGTTTTTTAACCTTGCAACACTACATCATTTGAATTCAACGGAATATTCGTTCGTCGTAAAATTGCCAACTATACGACAAACTACTATATTATACCAAACATATAAATAAAAACACTTGGAATATCTAAATATTTAAACAAAAAAACAATCTTTGGGAACAATATTGCTTGCTGTAAACGAAACTATTTTTCAACATGTATAATTTTTATAGAAATCTTTGCTTTGTCTTTGGCAGTAAAGATAATAATATATTTAGTGTACAATATAATATACACAATAAATTATGAAACATTATTTAATTGTATACAACATGGTCAATTCTGTTAACTCGATCTATTGAACTGTCAAACTATAGCACTGCCATGTTAGCAACTTCTGCGACGCTCTGCTGACTGCGTTATTGCTGCAGGCTTCGCAGGCAGACGGGGCACACGGTATTTATATTGCAAGTGCGCAGAGTAGGAAATTACAGTCGAGGCGCAAATACCTGAGCCGCAGGTAAGGTTTTAAATGCCCTAGGGTACACCCTTGATTAAACTAATGGAGGTAACAGTGGCGTGCACAGGTCAGCTTCATTGTTTAAACTTATGGAGGCACAGGCGGTGTAAGTTTACGAGTCAACAAATACAATTTAACTGGTGTTCGGTAGGTTCTTAGCGCAATACGTTTATCCGACGTCTGCTGCATCACACTCGAATTTTCGGGCACGTTTTATTTTGTCGATCAATCGCGATTTTTTTGTTAGCTCTATGGCTGCTCTTAAGTAGACCAGTATATTTAGAGAAATGGGAATAGTTTAATTATGACGTATCCTGATGTGGAACGGGCTATAGCGTGCACGCCACTGGGAGGCAATAGTCAGACCAAGAAGTTTGACTATCGTTAGCTAAGCTGATAGCTTCACGGAAGCTATTTACCGTTAGGACTGAGTTGCCACATTAAAATTTATAAAAAAAAATTTACGCCATTTTTACACGAGTCCACTTGTACCGACCCGCTAAATTGTATTTCGGTTCATTTTCTGTACATGCACTTTACTTTTTAACTCTGAAATGAACTTGTCAAAAATTTGACTTATCAAGATTCGGCAGCTCGGCGCAAGTCGGCCTCGGCGTGCGACAAACGAGTGAGGCTCTTGGAGCGCAATCATTCGTGGAGCGACATGTCAATGGCGGCGTCGGCGGCGCCCGTCCGCTGGTCGGGCGGCTTGGCCTCGTCCTCGCTGGAGGGCGCGGCGCCCGCGAAGGTCAGGAAGTGGTTCCCGAAGTCGACGTGTGCGCCGTAGGGCGGCGCGTCGCGGCCGTCGTCGCCGGGCTCCTGCGCGCGGTACTCGCGCTGCTTCTTGCTGTTCTCCACGAACTGCTTGAGCTGCTGCGGCATGGGGAACGAGGACTTGATGTGGCAGCGCTTCATCCAGTTGCGCAGCGACTTGCGCGGCACCTTGTGCGTCTGCGCCGCTCTGCAAACGAACGCTCGTCAACGACCCGCGCGACTGTGGTCCGGCAACTCCGCCCGCGTGGAGGGAGGTGTCGATAACTCTCGCGGGAATTATACAATTTTTGAGATGAAAAGTAGCCTAAGTCACTCTCCTGGTCTTCAACTATACCCATACGATCACGATCCGAACGAACAAACGCACTTGTAATTGCGTTGAGGAATTTGCAAACTGTCCATAACCAATTTTGAGAAACCAATTATTTTTATTTTTTGTTAGAGACAACGTGCATAGCGACGTGACGGTGCAGCAGTCGAGCATCGACACCTCGCACCACAAGCTCGGTCCCCGCGCACGGAGTCGCCGCAGCGAGCACCCACCTGTAGATGCTGCCGCCCTTCTTGACGTCCATGAGCGCGGCCCACATGGCCTCGTTGGAGTAGCGCCGGTTGGGGTTGAACTTGCCCATCATGACGCGCTCCAGGTCCTTGCGCGACAGGCCCGACGAGCTCACCTCCTTGCCCTCCAGGAACTGGTCCAGGTCGGCCTTCAGGACCGTCTCCCCGATGTCCACGTTCCTGTCCCTGAATATCGGCGGCCGGCCCCGCTTGCGGCCCGCCTTGTCGCCGGCGGGCGCGTCCCGGCCGCGCGGGATCAGCTCCACCTCGGAGCGGTGCCGCTCCACGTCGCTCCTGCACTTCTTGGCCTGGCCCGCCTTCAGCAGCGACACCTCCAGCTCGCCGTTCTGCTCGAGCCACGACTTGTAGTAGTCGTTCTCGGAGCTCTTCTGCGCGTCCTCCGCCATGTTCGTGAGACCGTACTTCGAAAACTCGTTTTGAATTTCGGTCGCATTCATTTTGGAAAGTCTGTTCATGTACTCCAAGTTCTGCAGCTTCGTCTGGAAGAGCAGCTCGCTCTCCGGCTTGACGCGCAGGAAGGGGCGGCGGCCGGCGCCCGCCGCGCCTGCAACAGAGGGGGCCGCGGTCAGTACTACCCGGGAATACATTTCGTGAACCATGAATGCTTTTAAAGCGCAAATGAAATAAATGTCTGTAAGATATATCACATGTTTGTCAAAACAATTGGTAATTTTTAACAACATTCATGGTTCAAACTCTACCAAAAAGAAACAATACTACCAACTTTCAAATATCCAAACTCGGCCTACCTTACAGACATTCATTTTGTTTATTTTTCACAATGCCCATTCACAATATGATCTTCGTTGCACACGAATGGTCACGAGTCACAACGCGCCAAAAAAAATTTTTTTTTAATATACTCGTTTGTTAAGAAACGTAAAAAAACATGTTTTTATGCAAGTGACGAAAGGAAGCCACATTGCAAATAAACATTGACATTAAAATAAATAAAAATTCAATAAAAGTAAAAAACAACTAAAAGTGTTTTTGAATGTAACAATTGTTGCAAGAGCGTCGCGAACTGTCGTTTCATACAAAATATGTGGATATCAGCGATTTCTTTTACAAAATATGTGGATATCAACGATTACTTTTACAAAATATGTGGATATCAACGATTACTTTTACAAAATAATATGTGGATATCAGCGATTTATTTTACAAAATATGTGGATATCAGCGATTACTTTTACAAAATAATATGTGGATATCAGCGATTACTTTTACAAAATAATATGTGGATATCAGCGATTACTTTTACAAAATAATATGTGGATATCAGCGATTACTTTTACAAAATAATATGTGGATATCAGCGATTACTTTTACAAAATATGTGGATATCAGCAATTACTTTTACAATATATGTGGGTATCAACGATTACATTTGCAAAATAATATGTGGATATCAGCGATTACTTTTACAAAATATGTGGATATCAGCGATTACTTTTACAAAATATGTGGATATCAACGATTACTTTTGCAAAATAATATGTGGATATCAGCGATTACTTTTACAAAATATGTGGATATCAGCGATTACTTTTACAAAATATGTGGATATCAGCGATTACTTTTACAATATATGTGGGTATCAACGATTACTTTTACAAAACAATATGTGGATATCAGCGATTACTTTTACAAAATATGTGGATATCAGCAATTACTTTTACAAAATATGTGGATATCAACGATTACTTTTGCAAAATAATATGTGGATATCAACGATTACTTTTCAACATGTTATTTTTGTATAAGACGACGATTCACGAGTTCACGACCGTACTCCTGGTAGTGACTACGTCTACTGCCGCTATTTGATTGCAACAGTGTGACGATCGCAATCGTCTTTGATCGACCGACATAATCTCACTATGACCTGAAATCCGCATTTGCTGCAGCATAGTACCATAGATTCAGTTAGAGGTGATTACCATCGACAAACTTTAACAATCTTATGACGGGAGGATTTAACTGGAGTTGCTGGTCAAAAGTTAAAACCTTAGAGAGCACGTAAGCTGGCCTGTAGACTGTCAGTACTGCTAGATCGACTGTCAGTACTGCTCGATCGACTGCCAGTACCGCTAGATCGACTGTAAGTACTGCTAGATCGACTGTCAGGACCGCTATCTAGCAGAACTAACTGTAAGTACTGCTAGATCGACTGAAAGTACTACTAGATCGACTGTCAGTACTGCTAGATCGACTATCAGTATCACTAGATCGACTGTAAGTACTGCTAGATCGACTTTCATGACCGCTATCTAGCGTTACTAATTGTAAGTACTGCTAGATCGACTGTAAGTACTACTAGATCGACTGTAAGTACGGCTAGATCAACTGTCAGGACAGCTATCTAGCAGTACTAACTGTAAGTACTGCTAGATCGACTGTAAGGTACTGCTAGATCGACTGTAAGTATTGCTAGATTGACTCACCGGAGGATTGCGCTAAACTGCTGCCAGGTTTGCCAGTTTCCTCGTCCTGAAATTGAGAAATGTATTTTTTAGTTTTCGTTAAAAAATAATAATAAAATAAACTAAACATTATATGGTTGACTACGCCAAAAATGCAATCATGGAAGAACACAGATTTACTGAATTGAACTATGTAGATGTACAAATGATTGCATCACTGTGACGTCACAGTCACGTCTGATTGGATGGTTTTTCTCGCTATTGTCAAAAATGCAGCAAGAACGCCATAAATCCAAACGATCAGAGGTGATTGCCGTCACAAAGCCCACAGATACATAAACAGTCCTCAGAACTACACACGGCCACATCGCATCGAGCCGGTTCCCACCTCGTTGTAGTCCAGGTGGTCGTTGTCCAGCTCGCCGTAGTAGAGCCCGTCCTCCTCCACCGTCTGGTCTTTCACCTCCGCCTTCACCCGCTCCCGCTCCTCCGACTTGCGCCGGCTCCTACCTCGTTGTAGTCCAGATGGTCGTTGTCCAGCTCGCCGTAGTAGAGCCCGTCCTCCTCCACCGTCTGGTCTTTCACCTCCGCCTTCACCCGCTCCCGCTCCTCCGACTTGCGCCGGCTCCTACCTCGTTGTAGTCCAGATGGTCGTTGTCCAGCTCGCCGTAGTAGAGCCCGTCCTCCTCCACCGTCTGGTCTTTCACCTCCGCCTTCACCCGCTCCCGCTCCTCCGACTTGCACCGGCTCCTACCTCGTTGTAGTCCAGATGGTCGTTGTCCAGCTCGCCGTAGTAGAGCCCGTTCTCCTCCACCGTCTGGTCTTTCACCTCCGCCTTCACCCACTCCCGCTCCTCCGACTTGCACCGGCTCCTACCTCGTTGTAGTCCAGATGGTCGTTGTCCAGCTCGCCGTAGTAGAGCCCGTCCTCCTCCACCGTCTCCTCCTTCACCTCCGCCTTCTCCCGCTCCCGCTCCTCCGACTTGCGCTTCTTGGGCCCGTTGCTGCTGCTGCTGTTGTGGAGGGGTTTCGACGGTTGTTGCTGGAGTGGCGGCTGCTGTTGTTGGTGGGCTGTGGACATAAGCTGTTTTTAATTCTTCTACAAATTGGCCCTCCTACTATTTTTAAATAAAATATTAGTCAAGCTGAACTTGACTAATATTCTCCTTTCTCCTCCAAATGAACGGAAAGTTTGTTGACCGAGCGAAGCGAGGTCTCTGAGTTAACTAAAGCGATTTGCACTTGTCCGTCCGTCCGTCCGTCTGTCAGAGCCTTATAACTTTTGAATTACTGAACGTAATTACTTCAAATTTAGATATAATATGTAAACCGATGGCCTCCAGCCGAAAATGGATTAAAAAGTTATAAAAATCTTTATTTCAGGGGGGCTCTCATAGAAGCGAATGCGAAGTAAAAAAAAATATCGCGTTACATAAAATTGTTACGTATCATTTTAAAGATAATTTTGAACTGAGTACAAAAATATTTTTTTTTTAATTTTTCCCTTAAAATTGACGAAATGGGGGGCTTTCAAAGTGGCGATTTTATACGCTCGCTTGAAGACGCTCTCTAGGAAAATCCGCTATGGATTTTCAAACTGATTTTATGTTTTTAGGTCACTTATATCCTGTACTTGAACAACAAATACTAAAATTATATGAGTATTATAAAGAAACGAGATTATTTAATTTTTAATGTACATCAGTAATTCATATCGCATCAACATAGCTTCACAATAATGCTAATAGATGGCGCAGTCAGTAACTATTCCCATGGAACTACGAGTTACGACTAACGACCTATCCCAAAAACAGTTTTGCGTCGACCATTATTATTTAGTTACTTATTATAATACAATAATTGTATTGTAATTTTTTTTGTACCATATTATTCAATTAAAATTATTTTTTAGTTAAATTTTAGTTAAACATTGCATATTTTCTATTCGCGTCGATAGATGACGATTTGTACAGATGCCCGTAACCCGGTTTCACTCGTTAGTACCTACATAATAATTCAATGTTTTCACTAACGTTCCCTAACCTTTACGGGCTACCTATAAGTTAGGTGATTGATGTTTTCTGTCAACTTATTTATCACGATCCTGTACGGGACACCTAAAAGGATATTGGGACGGATGTTAGGACTTAGGATTGTATTTAGGAGCTACCTACGTTAAGAGACTCCTACATAGGGGATGATTTAGGTATGTTTGGTGAAAACGGGCATAATAATAATGTCAGTTTTGATTATCATGTATCGATTGAATGAATAATCATGGGATACCGTTACCGCGAGGTCTCAGTTCGGGGCGAACCACTAGTATTAGGAGTGAGTGCGACAGTAGTGCAGGGGGTGGCGATCGAACCTGTGAAATTTCAGTATTGAGGTGAATTGCTATTGAATGAGTAGCATTCTGTAAATTCCTATTTAGACAGACGCTTGCTAAATTTTTATTTGAAAATAATAATTCTAGTCTTTCCCATCTAATCCTCTGTTATGGAGTAGGTATGACATTAGCGCGACGGTTGGGGCTGGAACCCTGAGCGATGAGCTACGGAGGCTGCGAGTGCTAGCACTGAGACCGCGGCCACTGACCGTTGTTGCGGTGCGCGTGCAGCAGAGCGTCGCTGGCGAGCGTGAAGTCGCGCGAGCCGGGGTCCGCGCCGTCGGCCGGCGCCGCGCCCGCGCCGCTCGCCTCGCCCGAGCACAACCCTGCACACATGCACACTGTCACAATAACATCTCTCATTACCGAAGAACTTAATAGGGGTCCACACCTAAATCGTAGTAATAATATAATCGTCGTAAAATAACATATCCTAATAATATCCTTCTGTGAGAGCCCTAGCCAAAAATACGACCTGCTCAAAACTCATACTTGACTGCCAAGATGCACTACGAAAGATTACAAAGTCAAACATTGTCACACTACGCTGGGTAAAAGGTCACAGTGGCAATATTGGAAACGACGCAGCCGACGAACTAGCACGGCGAGCCGCAGCAATGAAGGTGATGGGACCGGAGCCGATGGTTCCCATACCCTTCTGTGAATACAAAACGTGGTTGCATAACCAAACAGTAAGTACACATGCCGAACTTTGGGCAAATACTACAGACTGCAGACAAACGAAAGAGGCGTTTCCACGCCTCAATCAACGCCTCACAGCGAAACTACTACAACTAAACCGAACCAAGCTAAGGGTAGTTGTAGGTACGATCACAGGACACTGTTCGCTTAACAAACACCTTTTTATTTTAGGTATTACCGACAGTCCTCTATGCAGAGCATGCATGGAGGACGACGAGACACCGGAACACGTACTGCTTAAATGCAGGGGTGTATCCAACCAACGAGAAAAGTACATTGGCTCTCCAGCAACACTTCCGGAAGTCCTCGCCGACCTGGGTGGCCTGCTAGGTTTCTGGAGGGAGCTCGGCTGGATGGAGTGATCCGGCGGAGGGCCACACCAGTGGAACCACGCAAAACGGGCGAAGAAGAAGAAGAAGAAGAATATCCTTCTGTTTGCACCGGTTTTAGGCCGCGATATTGAAAATAATAATGTCAAATGAAGCGTCGAAAATCAACCACAATTTGACGTCTATGGTCCTGCAGCTATCGTGTGTTCGATGCGTAAAGCAACTCGTCTGTACGGAGCTTTAAAGGACTGACGTTAATCTATACTCTTTGATTTGTGACTTTTGCGAAGAAAAATGGAGTCTCGTCATGTTAGCTCGCGCTGACGGACATAATATTGTCCCTTTGTTAATCTATTTGCATCCCCAGTAGGCCGTGGGGTTTTATCTTTTTTGTATTCCAATCTTAATCGGTTCTGCCCGCTGAACTCTGGCGCGAACACTTTCTTCGGATCAGATTTATGTTATTAGCGCAGAAGTTGCATCCCTGAGAAGAAAGTAATATTATGTGCCAGAAAATCAAACTTTCCCAATGTTAAAAATCTAAAACCATAGACGATAACTTGCATCAGCTAATATTAATGTAGTACACTACACCAGAACTATTGGCATTTTCTGTTCCACTTGCTCCCGCCCGACGGACGAGTGCCCAAACTGTTGAAGCGTTCTAATTTGGCTGAGTACCTTCCATGGAGCTCTTTGTTTCGTATGAAGGAATGGTCTCCACCGCCAATATAGCGAGACAGGCTCTCGACTGGAACCCTCAGGGAAGGATGAAGCGGGGCCGGCCTGAGGGAACCTGGGATAGCGATGACGTGGAACGAGGTCAAGGCTGGAGCTCACCCTGTGCCCCACTGGGGGGTCATAGGACCGGAGCACACAACGGGCTCACCTCTGATCTGCAGCGCCTCGGCCGACTTGAGCAGGCTGGGCAGCTCCTCCTGCGTCACGTTGACCTCGCCCTTGTACATGAAGTCCACCAGCGCCTGCATCTCACTGAACCTGCGCACGAACCACGACAATGAGCCAGTTAATGATTGTCGAAACAACTCGAAGACACACAAATGTTCAGTCGAAAAGAAAGGATATCGGAGAAATCGGCATCAAGCAGCATCTGTCCTCCATATACAAGCATTCTCCCTTCCTTTGGTCGCGTATCAAGACGTGTTGATGTTCCGATTAAACGTCTAGTGGTTCAATGAAGAGTGGCACAAGAGCACGTGGCAGATCGCCCTTTAGATGGATGGACCAAGTGAGGGCTGCGGTCGATGTCCCCTTACATGAACGCACGAGGAAGGCAGCTGTTAGGGAGGAGTGGAGACGTATAATCAGTGCCTCAACACCCAAGTGACGACCAGAGACAGAGCGGTCCTGTTAAGAGGGAAACGACTGAAACTTTAGGAGAGAATATATGTGTATTTGAGCTTATACCCACAAAATTTCAGTGCTGGGGTCCTGTAGGGGGGTGAATCTCTAAGTCTCGTGGCACGCACGTGACATGTACAGGAACGTGGCCAGGGCACTCACCGCATGTCCCGCATGAGCACGATGGGGTGCTTGCAGGGGTTCTGCAGCAGCAGCCGCTCGAGGTAGGCGGAGCAGGCGGACAGCACCAGCTTGTGGCAGCGCAGCTGGCGCGACTCGCACGCCAGCCGTACGGGTGAACGTGACCAGGGCACTCACCGCATGTCCCGCATGAGCACGATGGGGTGCTTGCAGGGGTTCTGCAGCAGCAGCCGCTCGAGGTAGGCGGAGCAGGCGGACAGCACCAGCTTGTGGCAGCGCAGCTGGCGCGACTCGCACGCCAGCCGTACGGGTGAACGTGACCAGGGCACTCACCGCATGTCCCGCATGAGCACGATGGGGTGCTTGCAGGGGTTCTGCAGCAGCAGCCGCTCGAGGTAGGCGGAGCAGGCGGACAGCACCAGCTTGTGGCAGCGCAGCTGGCGCGACTCGCACGCCAGCCGTACGGGTGAACATGACCAGGGCACTCACCGCATGTCCCGCATGAGCACGATGGGGTGCTTGCAGGGGTTCTGCAGCAGCAGCCGCTCGAGGTAGGCGGAGCAGGCGGACAGCACCAGCTTGTGGCAGCGCAGCTGGCGCGACTCGCACGCCAGCCGTACGGGTGAACGTGACCAGGGCACTCACCGCATGTCCCGCATGAGCACGATGGGGTGCTTGCAGGGGTTCTGCAGCAGCAGCCGCTCAAGGTAGGCAGAGCAGGCGGACAGCACCAGCTTGTGGCAGCGCAGCTGGCGCGACTCGCACGCCAGCGTCACGTCCGCGAACTGCTCCGTCAGCAGCAGCCGCGGGAACACCGCCTGCGCGCACCGAGTGCGTGTTACGAGGGGGCACCTTCGCCTTGGGAATAACTGTCTGCATTCCCGAGGCGTGCGGCGCCCCCTAGTTAAACTTTCAGAATATTCAGTTGGTATGGACGGGAAAGAGATGGAGAATTTTTCTATTCCTTTGCCGTCCATACTGTGGCAGATTTACGCATGGGTAACGTCAAATGTGAGCATGAAAAGATGTACACTAGGGTCTCTGTTCTTACTACCTTATATGACCGCTGGCTTGCTCGATGTTTCACCGAGTCGTAGATATATATTATTAGGTCTTTACCTATGAAATTGCCTTTCTTCAGTACTGGTCATTTCAAATAAAAAAAGTTTGTAATGGCTCTGTATTCTAAATTCAAATTAATTTTGTTTTAAAACCATGACATTCTATTTACGAACTCAGTCTTTTGTTTTTTGATTAGCGTTGTATTTTCATTACATTTGAACATTTTTCGTCATAATGGATACTTTAAAAATTCGTGTAATTATGGAATATGAGTTCCGTCGTGGCACCAACGCGACACAAACGGCCCGTAACATCAAAAACGTTTACGGAGATAACTGTACAAATGATCGCACAACCCGTTATTGGTTTTCCCGGTTCCATTCTGGAATTTTTGACTTGAAAAATGAAGCTCGTGTTCGTCCGGAGACTTTGGTTAACAATAATGAATTAAAGGCGATTGTGGAAACTGACGAAACTCAATCTACAGCTGAGCTAGCAGCAGCTTTTGATGTAAGCATCAAAACAATATTGATCCATTTGCGACAAATTGGCAAGGTAAAAAAGCTTGACAGATGGGTGCCCCACGACCTTAACGATCGCCAGCGCAACGTACGCGTCGAGACCTGCCTTGCGCTGCTGAACAAGCAAAGAAATGAAGGAATTTTGAAACGAATTGTTACGTGCGACGAAAAATGGATTCTGTTCGACAATCGAAAGCGCTCAGCAAGTTGGTTAGACCCTAGTTCAGCACCAAAGCAATGCCCTAAACCAAAAATGACCCCTAAAAAGGTGATGGTCACTGTTTGGTGGTCTAGTGCGGGTGTGATTCACCACAGATAATTTTACAATAAGAGATTTTTACAAAACGGCATGAGCATTAATGCAGATGTGTACTGTGAAGAACTGGAGAGAATGATGGAGAAGCTTGCACATCTGCAACCAGCTTTGGTCAATCAGTCGTCCCCACTGCTCCTTCACGACAACGCGCGACCCCATACTGCGCAACAGACATTCTCCAAGCTGCAAGAGCTGGGGTTGGAAGCTCTCCCTCATCCGCCATACTCACCAGACCTTGCACCTACCGACTATTACTTTTTCCAAAATTTAGACAACTTTTTAGTGGGTAAAAAATTCAATTCCCGAGAGGCAGTACAAAATGCCTTTGAAGAGTTTGTTGCCTCCCGTCCAGCTGATTTTTACAAGAAGGACATCAATAAAGAAATAAATGAGGTATTGCAAACGAAAATTAAAGAAGCCAAAGAGGCAGATTTAATACAGAGGTGTAACCACATAGAATATCTTGCAGCGACACATCAACATGGTGCATTACACAAGGCAATCAAAGATACTCCAAACAAACGAACCATCTCAATTTCAAATGCTGTAGCTGACTCTAAGGGCAATATAATCATAGAGCTGGACGAACGTTTACAATTATGGTCAAAATATATTGCAGAATTATACCACGACGATCGACCCAGCCAAACAGTGGTGGAACCCCCACTATGTGGTCACTCCATCCTTCCTGCTGAATTAGACCATGCGTTACAATCACTTAAACACGGAAAAGCGGCAGGAGAGGATGGTGTACCGGTAGAACTTTTGACTAATATGGGAGACCAGGGCAAAAATTTGTTGTTACATCTGTTTAATAAGATTTACGACTCCGGACATATACCAAAAGATCTTCTTCGTTCTACCTTTGTTACAATCCCCAAGAAACCTAGGGCGACTAAGTGCTCCGACTATAGAACTATCAACAACAACATACATAATGAGCCATACAACGAAGGTTTTCCTTAAAATCATTTATAATAGAATTATAGGGAAATGCCAGGATAGTATATGCCAGCAACAATTTGGCTTTAGATCCGGAGTAGGAACGCGAGAGGCTATATTCACCTTAAATGTCTTAGCAGAGAGGGCCATTGAAATGCAACAGAATGTATACCTCTGCTTCATAGATTATGAAAAGGCATTTGATAGGGTCAAACATCAATTCCTTATGGATGTGCTCAGACAGAAGGGTTTGGATGATAAAGATCTCCGACTAATTGGAAACCTCTACTGGAACCAGGAAGCGGCCGTTAAAATAGAAGGGAAGCTCTCGGACTGGCAGCCAATCACTAGAGGTGTCCGACAGGGCTGTATACTGTCTCCATTACTCTTCAATCTGTACTCTGAAGAGATCTTAACAGATTTACTAAACTCTATCCAACAAGGAATAATGATAAACGGAGTGTGCGTAAACAACATCAGATATGCCGACGATACAGTATTGATTGCTAGTACTGCCACCGGGCTACAACAATTACTAACCGAAGTAGCAAGAGCTGGAGAAGCTAAAGGCTTATCCATCAACGTCGCCAAAACCAAAGCCATGGTTATTTCAAAGAGTCCGGAAAGTCCTTTCCATCTGAAATTAAAAGATCAGTGCATTGATGTGGTCCCGAAGATAAAGTACCTAGGTAGATATTTCACTTCGGATCTAGATCACCTACAGGAAATAAAATGCCGTATTAGCCAAGCTAAAATCGTGTTTCACAAGATGTCCAAGACCCTCTGCAGCCCTAAATTGCAGGTCGAACTAAGATGCCGCCTTGTGAAATGCTACGTCTGGTCCACTCTCTTGTATGGCTGCGAAACATGGGTTCTCAAAAAAGAAGCAACAAGTCGATTGCAAGCTTTTGAAATGTGGATATATAGGAAAATGCTCCGAATCCCATGGAACAGCTTTACACCAAATAGCAGGGTACTGGAATTAGTCCACAAAAGGAGAGAACTCATGTCTACCATCATACGAAGAAAAGTAGCTTTCTTTGGACACCTACAAAGAGGAACCCAATTCTCATTCCCAAAACTAGTGCTGGAAGGGAGGATTGCAGGCAAGAGAGCTCCAGGTCGCCAAAGACGCAAGTGGTTGGACGATATAAGGGGGTGGACTGGGCTGACTTATCCAAAATTAAAAGATGCGGCTTTAAATAGAGAAGCTTTTCGCATGATGACCGCCAAACTTCAACATGAGGAAGGCACACGATGATGATGATCAATAAACTGCCAATGCGTTGGCAAAGATGCGTCGATTGCATGGGTGATTACTTCGAATAACAGAAATAAAAAAGTTTGAAAAAATAAGTACTTTCACTTATTGCATACAAAACGGCAATTTCATAGGTAAAGACCTATTATTAACATTATATAAATACTCATACAAGGCAAGCTACAGCTGTAGGAAGGTGCTGCACAACGTACCTGCAGGTTGGTGTGGTAGGAGTTCCATCGCACGCAGAACTGTTGCGGGGGCAGCGCCATCTTGCATCACTAACATTAACTATCTACTGAAATACATTATAAGTACTCTTTGGCCAAATCTTAATCAGTCCGTTATAGTTTGTAAAAAATTGCACACTTTCTATAAAGTCCACCAAAAAGGTTTTTATCACAGATCCTTTACTAAATATAGTTTTAAGTACTGATATAATAATATATAATAATTATAATAAGTATTTGTTTTTATTCAAGTAGAAACTTTACGACTAGACTTTTTTTTAGAATACTGAAACTTGCAAGAGTGTCGGTGTAGCTTGGGAACCTGCAAAATAAAACATTTTTTTTTTTCTCAAAACTGAAATTCTTAATTGAAAGCATAATAGGTATCTCAATTAATATTATAAATAATAAACAATATCATCACTACGGCACGTATGCACGAGTCATCCGCGGAAGAGGAGTGAAGATAATATAGAGGATGAACCAAAGAACCTAAATTATGCTTGTCGTAAGTATTGGTTGGGATCAGCCGCCAACATTTCCAGTGGCTCTGAGGAACAACAGGCTCAGGGTCACTCATCGAGCGATGGAGAGCATTGCTCGGAGTATCCCTGCGAGATCAAATCGGAAATGAGGAGACCCGTAGGAGAACCAAAGTCACCGACATAGCTCGACGAGTCGCGAAACTGAAGTGGAAATGGGCGGAGCACATAATAATATGTAGTTCGAAGAGCTGATGGTCGATGGGGTCCCAAGGTGTCGGAGTGGCGACCCCGCACCCCCCCACTAGGTGGACCGACGACATCAATCGAGTCGCAGGGAGCCGCTGGATTCAGGCGGCGCAAGACTGAGGAGTGAGGACAGTGGAAGTCCATGCAAGAGACCTTTGTCCAGCAGTGGACGTCTATCGGCTGATAAGAAGAAGTAAGATGGAAAGTCGCCAACTAGGTACTGTCAAACCCGCATTTCATCATCTATATAAATAAAAATGAATGTTGGTAAGCGCATAACTCAAGAATGGATGGACCAATTCGGTTAATTTATTTTTTTGTATGTTCCTTAAGTTCCACGGAAGGTTTTAATACAAAAACAAAAAAAAAACTAAATTCACGCGGACGAATTCGCGGGCATCAGCTAGTACAAAATATGTTTGACAGTTTTTAGTAATTATTCGTAAGCCACCGAGCTAGAGAATAGCCCTATCTGTCAAATGAAAAGCACCATAGAGCGCGCAGACAAACTGTACGTGACCACGTCTTCACTAAAAGCATGGAACTAGGCAGACTATAGTCGTAATTCCTAGTTCCATGACTAAAAGTATCTCCTATCTCATTAAACTATAATGTAATTTGTCCATGTTTTGGTTGCAAACTGTTTTGTGTACCTGTCCAATAAATAAAAAAATAATTCGTTAAACCAGAAAAAAATTGTGTGGTACAACCACAAACATATTATTATTATAAAAGAGGGATTATAATAATTATGTTTGTGAGTACAACGTGCCCATGGAAGTAGCAATTACAACTAAACGTGCCGCTCCCGCTATGCACTACCACTCTTCCAGTACTAGAAAAATGTACAGGAAACAATGCCATTCATGCCAATGGTCGGAGCTGACATGTGTTCATGTGTGTGTACATGGAACTAGGAATTACGACTACGTGTTGTGTACCTACGTAGTTGTAATTCCTAGTTCCATGGTTGTGTACGTATATGTTTTGGGTTCTAGGTTTTAACTTATCTATCTAGTCAGTAATTATTAGAATAGAATAGAATAGAATAGAAATATTTTTTATTCAAATAAACTTTTAAAAGTGCTTTTGAATAGTTGATGAATCTACCACTGGTTCGGAATGCCCTTCCTGCCGAGAAGAACCAGCAAGAAACTCGGCGGTTGCTCTTTTCAAAACAAATTTACAATACAGTAAATACTATGCTATATATGCAGTGTTTCCACAATGAGGGAAGTTCCAAAAATGCATACCGACTAACTTATATTAGGTACTAGGTATGTTTATTTATGATGAGCCTATATTCTGTTTAATGCAAATCAATAACCGACCGAAAAACTACACCAAAGCAAATGTCGAGAACACAGAGGGTTAATAAATCGTGAAATAAACGTTTGTAGAGTGGCCTATAGTGTATCAAGTGTACTGTTGTTATACACAAATCTTAGACTAATGAAAAAAAAAAATATGAAAATATGTACTTAGTTTGAAATGGATCGATAAACCACTTCTATCGATTTTCCAATTAAAAATAGAAAAAGGCATTTTAAATTGTAAATTGAATAAGAATCGTGAATCGATGTTTTTAACCGACTTCCAAAAAGGAGGAGGTTCTCAATTCGGCCGGTATCTTTTTTTTTTTTTTTTCTATGTATGTCCACCGATTTCTCCGTGATTACTGGACCGATTCGCGTGATTTTTTTTTTTAATCGACAGAGGATGTTTGCGAAATGGTCCCATAAACATTTTAACCTTCAACTCCTCAAGCCTGATGCTGCAGAGATATTGCTCACCTAAAATAAAGAGATTTAGGAAATGTCGATTACGAATTATCATTGTAGGTAACAAGTATGGACTACATCATGGAGCTCCAGGTCCTAGCTCCTCAATCATAGGATACTACACTTAAAAGCTTAAAATAAAAATTCTTTTCAAAAAACCGACTTCTAACGCCACTACAAAGTATAAAAATAATTTTAGTTTGTCCACGTTTGTTGAAGTCGGGCGGGCCTAAAATACAAACTATGAAACCGACTCGCGATGCTCTCTCGACTTCTACAAACGAATCTCTCATATTGTGTAGCATCGGTTTCATAGTTTGAATTTAGGCCCGCCCGACTTCAACAAACGTGGACAAACTAAAATTATTTTTATACTTTGTAGTGGCGTTAGAAGTCGGTTTTTTGAAAAGAATTTTTATTAAGTTTTGCATACGTACCAAATTCTACACTGAAGTTATTCCTATACATACACGCATAGGTACGTGTACGGTGTATCACCTATAAGTGTGGGTGAGACAGCAGTTGGTCGGAAACTCCCCTCGTCTAAAAGTTACAAATAAAAAGGTGCCTGAACATAAAAATCAATACCTACGGACCTTGCTGGCGCGGTCGGTGGTACAACGAGGGATGTCTGACCATAATGATGAGTCTTACTCTTGAGATACGAGTATACAATATCTAAGAAAATTGCCTTTTAAGGTGGAAGACATACTTCTGCCCGCGAAATTCAAATTTAATTTGGTTTTTCGCAATTTGTAAACTAATAGGACAAAGTAGGCTTATGGCATTCTAATTGCGACAATGGCAGTATCATCTTCACAGGTTTATATAAAAATCTTTACTTGAAAGTGTCCAGTTTAAGATATTATTCAAAATATCGACTAATTTGTGAGTAACTCACGTCCAACTCAGTATTTTGATTAATTTCTTAAACTGGTCACTTTCAAGATTTTTATGTAAACCTGTGAGGATGATAATTCCACTGGCGCAATTAGGAGGCCATTAGCCTAGTTTGTCGTATTAGTTTACAAATTCCGAAAAACCAAATTAAATTTGAATTTCGCGGGCAGACTCGTCTAATCATAAGTGCAGATTACACCATCGTGGTCGAGTGACACGGTGGGCGTTCCGACAGTTTTTGTTTTTGTATTGAAAATCTGTCTAAATATCTTTACGCTCGGATAAGACTTATTTTAAGTTGGTGAAATCGGCCCATAAGAGTATAGTTATAGTTGTTAAAAAAAAATTTTTTTTATTCGATGACAAGCTAGTCCTTGACTACGATCTCACCTGATGGTAAGTGACGATGCAGTCTATGATGGTAGCGGGCTAACTTGGAAGGGGTATGGCAGTGCACTGAATGTTCCCCATGAATGAAACCATACCCCTAATCGGTTTCTACACGCCATCATGCCGGAACGCTAAATCGCTTGGCGGCACGTCTTTGACGGTAGGGTGGTAACTAGCCACGGCCAAAGCCTCCCACCAGACCAGACCAGAGACAATTCAGAAATTATAAATTCCCAAATTGACCCCGCCGGGAATCGAACCACAGACCTCCCAGGTATAAGACAACAGCGCTCACCATTGAGCCAGGGAGGTCGTCAAATGTAAATACTCAAATGTAAACTATAATAGCTTATTCATAAAAATAATAGTTTACTTGAACATTTTCTAATCATCGAGCCTCGACACGCCTAAACGGAGCGGCCACGGGCGCAATAGACGAAGGGACTGAAATTCGAAAGGTCGCCGGTTCAATGCGTTACGTGGCCCCATTTGCGTAGGTACCTAGTCTTTTTACACAAACACAAGAACAAAAGGAATGACTACCATGTACAAAATTAAATCTCTAATACAGCAATAAAATACTTAGAGAAAAATAAAATCTACACTCGCACCGTCAGAGGTCGACTAGATGCGAGTAAGAGAATACCGATCAATGAAATAATTCAGGGGATTTATAAGACATCTTCAAAAATCTATCAAGTAGACAGTACGCAGTAAACTCTCGAAACATCAGAAGGGAACGCTATCTTCGACAAGATAAGCAAAAAAAACGCCCCAGCGGGGGGGTCTGGCGGCGTCGGCCAACGACCCTAGGGGCGCGACCGAAATAGTCCGCGCGGGGGTCTGTAGGGGCCGCTGCCGCGCCGTGCTAGTCGTGCTACTCGCAGTCTCACCGCTCGACGCTCCACAGCCATCGTCTATATTTGGCTACTTTTTGAGGCCAACAATCTGGAAAGCTCTTTCTTGGAACAATGTCATTACGGAACCGTTCCTGTTAAATGACCTCATGAGACGATTGTGAGAGACATGCATAATAATATCGTGATCATGGTATATGCTGTACGATTTAGTACTCTTATTTGATAGGTAAATAGTAAATACATTTTTTACACCAGACACTAAATCTAATAATATTACGAGTCAGGTTCATGACGTATCGATAGTATAATATTCAACATTCTACGTCTAAGTATTTTTAACGGGATTTTCCTTAATCTAGTGTGGTAGACATATTTTTAAGACTGGTACTTAAATATGATTTCCTCGATTGCTTTGTTACGTTCAAAACGATCGATGGAATGGGTTTGATTAACGAGTAGTTACCTACTTAAGTTAAGTATATCCGACAAATCAGCGACGGTGGTTGGTTCTTGATTTTCATTTTTGGTTTCAAATGAAGTTCATCATGAACTGTTCGTAGGTAGTTATGTAATATTTGCTATTAAGCACATCATCTTCAACTTCAGATACCTATTTAACGAACCGACCAATTGTATAGAGACCGAAGCGATGGGCGATGATCCAATCTCATCAAATATTTATATTTTGGAGTTTTGTTCTCGTTTACTTTTACAATCGACTATTGAAAACCGTTCAAATAAAGCGCTAACGAACTTCTTTTATTGTTTATTTGATGTAAATGATCAGCAATGATAATTGCAAGTCCTCAGCACTTTAATATCTAATTTGCCTTCAACTGCATACGCGCGAAATTCGATACGAGTCAAGTATGACGGATTCTGGTACTCTACTCTACTCTTTCACCTAAGTTGGAGCTGCATAGGGGCTTTTAATTGAAGTTTTCTCCGTCAGTTCAATGATTGTAAGTGGCACCCAATTTATGAGAATTCCAAGATAAATTTATTGTTTCAATGTGTAAAAATTCGATCAGAATAGATTCGTACATAAGATAGAAAACCTAACAGGTACAAGAGAATATAATTTACAAATTTTACAATTCGTAATGCTCGAACAACTTTAATTAAAATTGTTGTCTCTTGGTTGCCTGTCTGTTGTCTGTTCGTCCTCAATTCGCACGCTTATTATTCATCCGATCGACCTTAAACTTATAACATAAGCTTTGCAACCTGGATTTTGACTTCATCATTGGGTATTTTCAGTCTAGAAAAGATTTTCCCCCGGAACCAAGTTGCGACCGTCAACGATTTCAAATTTTCGCATTTTTAATTATAAAAATTCTCATAAAAGTCATGCTTCTTTCGAATAAAATTATGTAACTCAATGTTCGAAGCTGGTTATTAACAGAATACGATCCGTTTGCGCTGACCACTGACCAGCAGTCGGCAGATAAACAACGTTAGACACGTGACGCGCATCGAGCGACACCTCACACTACATCTTATTACCATAACAATGAATTGTTAACCTTCACAGGTCCGAGGATCTGACTAAAAAGTGTCAACGTAATTTTTTTTTTTTTTTTTTAATATTAGTCAAATTGAAGTTGACTAATATCCTTCCTATCCCCTCCAACTAAGCGGAAAGCTTGTGCTAGGAGTGGGTACGACAATAGTGCAACGGGTGGGATTCGAACCTGCGACCTTTCAGTTTTCAGTCCGCACCTTTAACCGTTGGGCTATTGAGGCTCTAATTACATCGCATGAGTAGGTAAAATTACACTAAATAGGTACTTTGGTTTCAATCGACGAAGTTTTTGGTTGGAGAATTGTGGAGTTTCTTTTATAGTATTTCCCTTTGAATCTTTTCAGCTTATTGTGAATGTGTCTTTCAACTTTGCTGCTTTAATAGTTTCTGTAAGCTATGTCTATTCGGCCTATGTCCTATGTTTAAACTGCGACTGGCGGGCAGGTAAAGCAGAAGGCAAGAAGTGATCTCGACCATTTTTTTACTTCGAGAAAACTGAGGATTCCTTAGGTTTGTTTAAAAAATTAAATACTGCAAACAATCACAAGTGTATTAAATTATATTATCTTATACTGCCTTCTTATTGTATGACTGCAGGGAACATTCAATCTGTACCATGTATGTACCTACCTACCTACGGTACCTACATTGGTAGATTCCTGACTTGTCATAAGAGCCACAAATTGGCCATGAAATTTAAGATTTTTGATTGTATAGATAACCAGCTGACCCAGCGAACTTCGTACCGCCAGCAAAAATATTTAGGGGTCACCTATATCATTTAGGGGTATGAAAAATAGATGTTGGCCGATTCTCAGACCTACCCGATATGCACACAAAATTTTATAAAAATCGGACCAGCCGTTTCGGAGGAGTTTGGTTCAAAGTTCAAACACCGCGACGCGACATGAGATTTTTATATATTAGATAGATTTTTATATATTAGATATTGGGGGGTAAGGGAGCGCACCTCCATCTAGCGCTCCAAACGTCAACCTCACCTGCCCGCGGTGCCCCCTGCTAGTCTACTGACGAGGCTATGACGACCGACAAATGGCGGTATAACCATTTCATACTGGCTAAACTGAGCAAATGGCACAGGCCGGTGTCGGGCAGCAGCGACACCGGTGCGATCAGTTTAGCCCTGCGATGACCAACACGCCTGCCCAGCGTGGTCATTATGGGCAAAACCTTGTAATGGATACTTGCACAAGACCATGGCCCCTAGTTCCCGGCGGCCTCGCTATTCCTGACCCTGGCAGCGGTCACGGTAATGGCGGGGCAGGGGGTGCTAAGAATCTCCGGACGAGATTCCGCTGCCAACCCCGACGACTGGACCTGGTGACATATAACGCACGCACTTTGAGGACCGACGAAAAGATCATCGAGCTGGAAGAAGCAGTGAGCAAGTTGCGCTGGAATATTATAGGATTGTCTGAAGTCCGTAGAGAGGGGGAGGACTCGATAATCCTCAATTCCGGCAACTTGTTTTACTACCGGGAGGGCGATCAACAGTCCCAGGGTGGTGTCGGGTTCATCGTCCACAAGTCCCTCGTCAACAACATTGTACAAGTCAAGAGTGTGTCGAGTAGGGTAGCGTACCTTATACTCAGAATCACCAAACGGTATTCGCTGAAGGTTATACAGGTCTACGCACCGACATCGACACATTCTGACGAGGAGGTAGAGGCGCTGTATGAGGATATATCAAAAGCCATACACGCCTCTACCACTCATTACAGTGTTGTGATGGGAGATTTCAATGCAAGGCTGGGCGAACGAAGCGGTGCAGAGACGAGAGTGGGGCATTTTGGGTATGGGCGAAGGAACCAAAGGGGCCAAATGTTGGCCGACTTCATGGAGAAGGAGGGCCTCTTTATGATGAACTCCTTCTTCAGGAAGCGGCCACACAGAAAATGGACATGGTTGAGTCCCGATGGTTCCACGAGAAATGAGATCGACTTCATTATGTCGACCAAGCGGCATATATTCAATGATGTCTCTGTGATCAATAGGGTGAAAACCGGTAGCGATCACCGGATGGTAAGAGGCACGTTGAATATTAATGTAAAGCTGGAAAGGGCCAGACTGGTGAAGTCCACTCTCCGACCTTCTCGTGCTCATATCCAAAATCCCGAAAACTTCCAACTCGAACTGCAGAACCGATTCGAGTGCCTAGCAGACTGCGTTTCTGTGGACGATCTAAACAACAGGTTCGTGGAAACTGTCCATACTGTGGGGTCTAAATTCTTTAAGACACATCGCAGGAAAAGAACCGAAAAGTTCTCTGACCATACTCTCAAGCTAATGAAGGAGAGACAAGAGATGAGGCTGCAGTCATCGGCAGACGCGGCTGCCTACCGGCGGATTAATAGGCAGATCTCTAAGGCACAAACTCGCGACCTCCGTGTCTTTAATACCAAGTGTATTAAAGATACCATTGAGCGGAACAAAGGCTCAAAAGTGTTCGCGAGAGATCTGTCTATCGGACAGAGCCAGCTGACGCGGTTGAAAACTGATGACGGCCGTCTCGTCTCTTCTCGACCTGAGGTCTTGGGAGAGGTTGAGAAGTTCTATGGACAGTTATATACCACGACACAAAAACCTGTTGAAGATTTGGCGAAAGATCCCAGAGCCAAACTGACCCGACACTATACCGAAGATATCCCGGACGTCAGCCTATACGAGATTAGAATGGCTCTCAAACAGCTCAAGGACAACAAGGCACCAGGTGATGACGGAATCACTGCGGAACTCCTGAAAGCGGGTGGAAAACCGGTACTTAAGATCTTTCAGCGATTGTTCAATTCCGTCATCCACGAGGGCACAACGCCGGAAGCATGGCACAGGAGCGTGGTGGTTCTGTTCTTCAAAAAGGGTGATAATACCTTGTTGAAGAATTATAGACCCATCTCGTTGTTGAGTCATGTTTATAAGTTGTTCTCGAGAGTCATTACGAATCGTCTCGCTCGTAGGTTCGACGACTTCCAGCCTCCCGAACAAGCCGGATTCCGAAAAGGCTTTGGTACCATAGATCACATCCATACGCTGCGGCAGGTTGTACAAAAGACGGAAGAGTATAACCAGCCACTTTGCTTAGCGTTTGTGGACTATGAGAAAGCCTTCGATTCGGTGGAAACTTGGGCTGTGTTGAGGTCGCTGCAGAGATGCCGGATTGACTACCGGTATATCCAAGTGTTGAAGTGCTTGTATGAAAACGCCACAATGTCAGTACGTATACAGGACCAGACTACGAGGCCAATCCACTTGCAGCGTGGAGTGCGACAGGGAGACGTTATCTCCCCGAAGCTCTTTACCGCTGCGTTGGAGGACGTCTTTAAGCTTCTGGATTGGAACGGGCTTGGCATCAACATAAACGGCGAGTACATCACTCACCTGCGATTTGCCGATGACATAGTGGTCATGGCAGAGACTCTGAGAGACCTCAATACAATGCTCAACGATCTCAGCAGGGTTTCTCAACAGGTGGGCCTGAAAATGAACATGAGCAAGACGAAAATCATGTCCAATGCTCATGCACCGCTCCACCCAGTAATTGTTGAGAACTCTGCACTCGAAATTGTCGACGAGTATATTTACCTGGGACACACAGTCCAGCTAGGTAGGTCCAATTTCGAGAAAGAGATCAGCCGCCGAATCCAACTCGGCTGGGCTGCGTTCGGGAAGCTCCGAGATGTCTTCTCGTCCAAAATTCCTCAGTGCCTGAAGACTCAAGTCTTCGAACAGTGCGTGTTGCCAGTGATGACTTACGGATCCGAGACATGGTCGCTAACTAAGGGCCTCATAAGTAGGCTCAGGACCGCTCAGCGGGCGATGGAGAGAGCTATGCTCGGAGTGTCCCTGCGGGATCGAATCAGAAATGAGGAGATCCGTAGGAGAACCAGAGTCACCGACATAGCTAAGCGAGTCGCGATACTGAAGTGGAAATGGGCGGGGCACATAGTTCGAAGAGCTGATGGTCGTTGGGGTCCCAAGGTGCTGGAGTGGCGACCCCGCACCGGGAAGCGCAGTGTTGGCAGACCCCCCACCAGGTGGACCGACGACATCAAACGAGTCGCAGGGAGCCGCTGGATTCAGGCGGCGCAAGACCGAGGCCTGTGGAAGTCCATGCAAGAGACCTTTGTCCAGCAGTGGACGTCTATCGGTTGATAAAGAAGAAGAAGAAGAAGAAGATAGATTACTTCGATATACGTTTTTTAAATGCAAATGTGTGTTTGAATATGTTTGAAATTTTACAGGAGGGCTCACAAACGGCAAAAATGTCACCTCTTCAAGCTTTATTCTTTTCTTTGTGAAAAAGGCTATTTTTGAATTTTTGTAGAGGTGATATTTTCGCCGTTTTTAGGGTTCCAACGGGACCCTATTACTAAGCCTACGCTGTCCGTCCGTCCGTCCGTCCGTCTGTCAGCGGCTGTATCTCGTAAACCGTAATAGGTAGACAGTTGAAATTTTCAGTGTGTATTTCTATTTTCACTACTTATAACAAAAAATAAAAATAAAATTGAATTAAAAAATAAAGGGGGGGGGGGGGGGGGCTCCCATACATGGAAAAGAAGTCGAAATAAAATTTTATTTTTTACCCTGGCATGTGGGGTGTCATTGTCTAGGACCCATTAAGTACAGTTCAAATTTATTTATTATTTATTTTTTAGCTACAAAAATGAAGAAATGGGGGCCGTCAAAATTTTCGGTATTAGACACGTTACGGGGGTCTATCTCAAAAACTGAATTACTTAGGAATTTGAAATTTCTGTATATTATGTACCTACTATATAGTGTATTTAATTTAAACAACAAATACTGAAAACACAGATTTATGCGGATTGTAATTAATTGTGGCCAAAACAAACGAGCATTTTTCCCCATACGATAATTTAGTACTATCTAACTTAGATATTATTTAAATATCTAAGTTCTAGAAAGACTAGAAAAGTGATTTGGTCATATTACGGAACCCTAAAAGAGCGAGGCCCGACTCGCGCTTGGTCGATTTTTGAAACCTTTAGAACTGCAGAATGTTTACCTATATTACGTTCAGCTAGTTTTTGTACCGCGAATTTCCCTACGAGTATAGGTAGGTACGAGTCAAGTATGGCGTTCAGTGCATGTGCATGGTCGAGCGCTCGTGATAGGTGAATCATGCGACGTTTGCACCAGTAGATAGGTACCTGCGATCTGTAGTGTCTCACTAATGAGCGGCGAATAACATTGAACGCTTATCTTTTTCAAGGGTTTTATTGATAGGCACAGCTCTACCTGAGTGGGGCGACTCGTTGCTCACGGCGAGGACGCGAAAATTCAAGAAAAATTCTTAGCCTTCAAGAATTATGTTTGGTAGGTATATACCTACATTTCTTATCGGAATTTTTACGCTCGTCAGAACTGTACAGTGTAAACAGTAGAGTTGAACGAGTGACCGATAAAGTGCAACTCACTAAAAAGTTGAATTGTGTAATTTGTTATACTTACGACGGCTAAACTCTCAACGCTCACCGCAGAACCACATCCGCAGAAACTAAAAAATATTTACACATCGAAGAGCACAACACTAAACACTAAAATATCCTTTGGAATCGAAATAATATTTAACTCCATCCACTCTTGGGCGCTACACGAAAGCATAATGGTTAAAACATGAGCACAAAGCCAACATTTGGCCGATCCCAAAATAGTATATCGCAGGCCCCAACTAATGTTATAAACATTCGTGTACGAGCGCGCGACTCACACATGCAAGCCCTCAATAAAAAAATCAATATTTAAACAATTACTCAAATCTATGTTTGGATCCCGAGAGCGGGTCTGATGGTCTGATCCGACGCTGGACGCTGCCAGCGCTCAGCGCGAGCCGCGAGCGGGCCAAATGGTCGTATATCATGTGCTGAAAAATGTGACTTTTCACGACCACAGCCTCTAACATGGGCAATATACTAGAATAGCGCCATACTCACGCGAGCGAGCGACCGCGCGGAACCGCATCACGTATGCAATTAGCGGCGTCTGATGTTTTTTAACCATGAAAAATCAATAATTTTTAAGAGCATGAAATTGTTCATATTTTTCCATCGGACCCTGCTTTCCTGCCGCGGTCTCAGTCGCGCGGACACAAAAATGAAAAACCTACTGCGAGAAAACTACGAGTGAAAGAGACGCATAGACATCGTCGATTGTAATTAATGGCAGGGGAAAGATTCATAACAAACTTATTCTCTGTCTACGTTAACAAAGTACAAACGAGCGAGACGGGAAGTGTGTCGGTGGCTCCAATGACTCGAATCTCAACAAAAACACTGTGCCTTACGTAATTAGGTGTCATTATTGTGAAAAGCTTAAATGTACCTACTCACCTTATATCGTTACGAATGCATTTGAAGACACCTTATTATGTTTTTTTATTATTTTCAAAGTGCGAATGCATTTTGACGGCAAGTATCTATCCGTCACGCCGCACGCGGATGACAGCCAATGACTGTTCCTGGCATAGACATATTAGTTCCAGGGTCTGTGGCCAATGACAGCGACGAACACAGATTAGGTACTAGGTACTAGTTACTACTAAATAGTGAGTTACTACGACGAACCAGACTAGTATACATATTATCTATGAACCAGACGAACGGTGACCATGAACACAGTATAAACCAAAGACCTTACACTTACTAACTTAGTTAGTAAGTTTATGGTCTTTGGGATAAACAGCGACGCGGGGCACCGCGCGGACCATTGCCCATTTCAAGTTAAAAGTGTACCAATATGTACATAAAGAAAGAAATGCACTCCCAAGAGTCATTCACTATATTTCTTTTTTACCTCAAAGCTCTAAAGATTGTTCTAATGTTTAATTTTGGATGTTTTATTTTTCGAAATATCCAATATTTATTTGGTTGCAAATACCTATTCTGAAATATATATCACAGATTAATGATTATGTATACCAATTGTAGTATATAGGCGGTAGACATCATAATGTCTTCATTGCTCATACAGCAAATAGTGGGTAGAAGCAAAACATAGAGGCGCATAAATACGGGCACCACTAGGTGGGGGGGACAGAGTAGTACGCAAGTGAAGTGTGTGTGTGCTATTACGTACTATAGAATACATGTGAACATGTGTATTCTATATTGGCGACGAGTTAAACAAAATGACCTCACGTAAGTGCTTATATTTTATTTTGACTTTTATTAATATTTATAAAGATAAATTTATCGAAAAGGAAGATGACTTGATTGTGCTGAAAATCTACCCTGATTTTCTTAAGTCTAGTAAAACTACCCATACAGTGAAATACTTTTAATTTGTCAAAGGAAGAGAATTCTACTGTGGCAGACTGTCAAGTAGAATTTTTAATTTGTTATTGTTTGCATTCATATATCTACTTACACATCTAATAATAATATGGGGTTAGATTACATGAGGCCCCGTCAGAAGGTTGCATAGTTACAATTAATTTACAATTAATTTCCCTCCTGTAGACCTTCTTTCTACTCACTCTTTAACAATGAATGTTAAAGAGAAGAAAAAATAATATTTTAATAATTACATTTACATTTGCTGTTTTAATAGATTTTAATGAGCCCTAGAGGGTATAGTGTAGTATATTGTAACTCTGGAAGCACAATACACAGTCAGCCACATAAATGACTTGCGGCGGAATTTGATAATGGTACGATTCGCGGCAAGACGATCGTCGAGCTTTGACTGCGCCGAGCTATGATGTTTGCGAGCTAATAACGATCTGCCCAGCTTAGACTATTTGCGAGCCGATGATGATCTGCGTTCTGATTGATGATCCGGTAAATGGAATGGTGATCCATCAAATTGGAATGTGTGATGCGTCAAAGGCTGGAAGTGCAATGTAGCCAAGTGGAATGGCAATTTGTCAAAGCTGGAAGGGGCAATCTGTAGCTGGAAGTGCAATTCGGCTAATACCCGGTCATAGCTGGAAGTGGCGATGGAAGAGTCAGTGCGGAAAGGCGATCTATCATTGTCAACGCGGAAGTGCAGTCGTGGCGCAAGTGAGATCTGTCGAGCGTAAGGGCGATTTGTCGAGCGGAAGGGCGGTCTGTCGAGCGTAAGTGCGATCTGTCGAGCGTAAGTGCGAGCTGTCGAGCGTAAGTGCAATCCGTCGAGCGTAAGTGCGATCCGTCGAGCGTTGCGCTGGAAGGGACGATCTGCCTGCTGGAAGTGACGATCTACTTGCTGCGTATTGTGCATTACTTGCTTGGGATTCCTGTTCTCCCTGTATTTAGTTACTGAGCCTAGTGGCTGACTTGTTCGGCTGTGAATTAATGACGTTCCGGGTTCAAGTCCCGATGTGGGTGAAATTAATGAGCTTTTGATGAATAAATTCTCATTAATAGCCCAAAGATGTGAATGTTGAAGTTTGAATGTGAATTTGGCCTAAGTTAAGACTGAATAAGCAGACAAGCAGGCTGCCTATTCAGGCCCTGCGCCTTATTTACAAAAGAGTGCGTAGTGTTTACGCGCACGCGTGTGCACTGACACCTCTAACGTAGTTGATTAGTTTCTATAGGGAGTTGCTATCGGAGCCATATTTATTTATTTATTCTTATATATACTATAGACTGATATTCGTAATACAATACTTATGAGCTATTGGCCAGCATATGGTTATAATCAGGACAGCCTAAGGAGTTATCAATTTCTTAGTTAGCTTCTAATTGAGGTACTTATTGTATATTGGGAATATTGAGCTCACAAATTTGGTATCGAGAATTAGTCGGTATACGAATGATAACAAGGACTCAATGAAAAAAAATTGAGCTTTGTTAAACATAATCTAACCGATTTTAAAGTTATTGGTGTAGTCTCAGAATCTACAAGAGAAGACAAACAATGATTGTAAGCAAAGACTGAAGCTGAAGCAGTGCGATTGGTCACCTAGGTTTTACTGAAGATTCACAGTTAAGTATAGTAGTAATAATAGACCACAAGGAGGGTTCGCGAGGAGAACGAGGAAAGGTGCTCTGTAAGTATTGTTTAGATTTTTCCTCCTATCATGGTCAAGCAAAAGAAGAAAAGGAGAAAAGGCAGCTGATAGTCGTGAGTATGTTTACGAGTTTCTAAAAGTCCTCAGCACAAAATCTGGAGAGAATTCTGGTGTGTTCCTGAAACGTTGGGTGCAATCTCTGCAGGTAATTCACAAAGGTATGGTAGGGATTTAACATAGCAATCTTAAAACGATCGATGATTGAATATGAGTGGCCTGATGCTAGAGAAACAGCTAAGGAACGCTGCTATATAAAAGTTGACCTGATTCAAACATTAATTTTCAAGTATCACCTGGTAACATTTAAATACTTTCCCCAAATGGGCAGGACCTTCAGTTAAATCCGTAAAAGATTGCTTCGAAGTTTAAAAAAAAAATCTTCATATTGTATCAACATAATGTAGATTAAGATTTATTCTGATTTTTAGTTTCAGTAAGGGTTTCAAATCATTACCTTAAGTTTTGTTTATCTTGGTAATAATATCAATTCGAAAAGTTTTAATAAGTAATTTAAAGAGACCCTACTACACAAAATATTAGCAGTAATCTATTAACTTAATTGACGTTTCAAAACGAACATATTTTACATTTACTCTTAGTATTATAAAGAAAATGAGAAATTCGTTATCGTAATAATTATATCCATTTTGGTAGTGAATCCCATTCAAACAGGTGGGTATTTGAATACGGATTTGTCTTGTATAATGACCAGGTCAACAATAATTTGTTGTTCTATTGATTTCATGTGCTTAGATTAAAATTTAATTAGTCGTGGGTTTGAGAAGTTGCGAACCAGTTATTCACACCTCGATTATTTAAAGTAGTTTCGTGGATCTTTATTGAAAGGATATATATTTTATGTATTCATTGATTGGAATTTGTATAATTCCAAATAGCTACTCGAATCTTTTAACTTCAGAATCAGTCAGTAGACAAATGTCACTGTTAAGCTTCGGATGCATGGTTATAGATGGAAAGTTTTCTTATTCTAATTCTTAGTTATTGGAGTAGCACTCATGTAAAAAAAATGGTAACTGGTGACAATCACTTATTGACATAATTGGCATTGACAAGTTTCTTTGACAAGAGTGACAGGTGTCAATTTAAGTTTCAGTCTGAGAGGCAAGGTTCAATAAGGCGGGATTTTCTCAAAATTGGCGACATTTAAAATAACTTTATTCATTATTTTAACTACGATGTTAAGGGATCTCCATCCTTATATTATAACATTCATTAATCCTTCATTTTACAATACCATTCTGAGACATCTTCTTTATTTACAAATGGTCAATCTTAAAAAATTCTTTTCAAAAAACCGACTTCTAACGCCACTACAAAGTATAAAAATAATTTTAGTTTGTCCACGTTTGTTGAAGTCGGGCGGGCCTATATACAAACTATGAAACCGATGCGCGACGCTACAGAATATGATAGACTCGTTTGCAGAAGTCGAGCGAGCATCGCGAGTCGGTTTCATAGATTGTATTTTAGGCCCGCCCGACTTCAACAAACGTGGACAAACTAAAATTATTTTTATACTTTGTAGTGGCGTTAGAAGTCGTTTTTTTGAAAAGAATTTTTATTTTAAGCTTTTAAGTGTAGTATCCTATGATTGAGGAGCTAGGACCTGGAGCTCCATGATGTAGTCCATACTTGTTACCTACAATATCAATTCGTAATCGAAATTTCCTAAATCGCCATAGTTTTAGCCTGCAGCATCAGGCTTGAGGAGTTGAAGGTTAAAATTTTTATGGGACCATTTCGCAAACATCCTCTGTCGATTAAAAAAAATCACGCGAATCGGTCCAGTAATCCCGGAGAAATCGGTGGACATACATAGAAAAAAAAAACAAAAAAAAAAAAGATACCGGCCGAATTGAGAACCTCCTCCTTTTTGGAAGTCGGTTAAAAATGATATAAGAAAACATAGGGGGTAATAACTTTACTTTCCGGGTTCAGATTATGACATTTTGTAGCAGTACAATTACAGGCATTTATTAGTGATCAGAAAATTCATATTCAATTTCAAAGCCTTTAGTTTTCTCATCTTTCTGAAATATTTTCATTGGTTGAGACCAGGTATTGTATTGTATTGTTTATTTTTCTTCGATTTAGGCTTACAAAAGCGCTTACGAATGTCAAAAATGTTACATCATTTAAATATTTAAATTAAAATATCTACAAAAATATTCAGTCTAGCAACAGTATTTAGTATTTACTAATCATGTGATCTTTGTTATGAAAAATTCCAGTTCAAAAAAAAAGGGAAAGAAAGGAAGGAACTTTCTGGCGACCATGGTTAAGTTAATACCTACTACGAGTATATTCATATTAGTGACTTTGTTAATAAGCCATTGACATGACAAGTAAAAATTATTTAAACAAGGAAGGGATCAATCCGGGGTCTTCCGCGTAGGCCTTCACAGGCCTCGGGGTAACTGTTCAGGGCGATGGCCCCCTTCAGTGGTGTCAACGCCGCCTGCAACTACAGGCGGGGCACTGGGTGGGACCGGTTGGTCCGTGGTGTCAAATCCGGGGGGTCAATCCGGTGTTATCCTGCTGCAGTGCGATCGAGCCCGCGTAGTGTCGCGGGCGATCTGCGGACTGCGGCAGGGTGGTATGTCCGTGGTGGGCTTCGCCCGCCGCCCGCTCAGCGAGGTCGAGCCCGCCGGTAGTGTACCGGTGAGCGCCCATCAGCCAGCGGCGAGGAAGCAGTCGTGTCCTATGTGACTAGGTCGCGTGGCAGGCCTCTTATGTCCGGCGGTCGTCGATGGTATGGCGCGATGCCATGCAGATGCTGGGATCGCGCTCCGTCGGCGCGTGCAAACATAGAGGCACTCAGGCGGCGAACGAAGTCGTCCAGGCTCTCCATGCGCAGGTCCCTGGAGATGACCTGATTCCGTACGAAGCGTGGTGCTCCGGAGATGGTGCGGAGTGACAGCGACTGCTGTGCTCGCAGCGACTTGCGGTCCGTCTCGCTGGTCAGCGCGAACCACGCGGGGGCCGCGTAGGTGAGTCGCGTGCGAACGTACACCTTTTAGATGTACAGCTTCGTACGGAGAAGCAGGTGGGACGCCAGCACGGGTCGAAGGAGGTTCCGTGCGGCGCGCGTCTGGTTGACTACGTTCTTCACGTGGGGCCGCATCGAGAGGGTCTTGTCGACGGTCACGCCGAGGTATTTGGCCTTCGGGGACCACTCGATGGTCTCGCCCATAAGTGACATCGGGGGCGGTAGTAGTCGCGCCCGCCCGATGGAGATCGCCTGAGTCTTCGCCACGTTGACCTTGAGTCTCCAGTTCTCCAGCCATGTGGGAAGCGCGTCCAGTGTTCGCTGCATCTTCAGCGCTGCATGCGGGGCATTCAGCGAGGAGGTAATGAAGGCCGCGTCGTCGGCATACAGCGCTAACATGGCGCCGTCAGCGACTGGGATGTCGTCCGTGTATCTGCTGTAGCAGACGGGCGACAGGCAGCTTCCCTGAGGTACACCGGCTCGGATGGTGCGCTCCGTGGACAGGGTGTCTTCAACCGCCACTTGAAAACGTCTGTCTTGCAGGAAGGTGGCCACAGTCTTGACTACTCGGCGCGGAGTAGTAGACGTGGACAGCTTGTACACGAGGCCGGTGTGCCAAACGCGGTCGAACGCCTTCTCCATGTCGAGGAATACTGCGACTGACTGCTCTCGCTTGTTGTAGGCGGCCGCGAGGTGATGCAGTACCCTCGCCACTTGTAAAGTGGTGGAGTGTTCGGCACGGAAACCGAACTGTTCGTCGCGTGGCTGAAGATGGGGCGTGATGTGCAGCAGCAGTAGCTTCTCGAAGACTTTCGAGGTGCACGACAGAAGAGTGATGGGACGGTAACTCCCAGGCAGCATGATGTTCTTGCCAGGCTTGGGAATCAGGATGACTCGGCCGAGCTTCCACGACGATGGGAAGTGCCCGGTACGGAGGATTCCATTGAAGAGCCGCATCAGCGTCGCGATTGCTCGCGGGGGTAGGTGATGCAGGGCTTCGTTGGTGACTCGGTCGGGGCCGGGGGCTTTGCGCAGTCTAGTTCGTCGAATCATCCTTTGGACTTGTCCGGGGGAGAACACGACGGGGTCTTCTGTCGGAGGTATCGGCGACTCGAAGTAGTCCTTCAAATGTCGCTCGATGGTCTCTACGTGCTGCACATCCGCAGTCGGATTGGGTGTAAACTGCGTCTCCAGGTGATCCGCGAAGATCTCCGCTCGATCCTCGGCGCGGTAACGTGGGGAACCGTCACTGGCCATGAGGGGTCTAATCGGAGGCGGCTTCCCGGAGAGTTGGCGGCAGAGGCGGTGCATGCCGGACCAGTCGTCGCCGGCTCGCTCAATGGCGGAGTGCCAAGATTCGACTGCGACTGTCTCCAGCGCGTCTGATATCCTGGCGGCCAGAGCGTTGAGCCGCGTCTTCATGGTCGGGCACCGCAGGTATTGCCATTGCCTTCGCAGCTTCCTCTTCTCCTCCAACATCGCTTGTATGTAGGCAGGGAGCTGGGGTTGTCTACGAGTAGATGCAGCGTCGAGTCTGGACTCTCGAAGCGCGTTGGACATTACTGCGCTGAGGTCCGTGGCGAGTCGGTCGACGTCTGCGGGGCTCTCTACTCTGAAGGACGGCGAATGTTCGGCCATGTGTTCGGCGAAGATTCGCCAGTCCTGGCCAGTCCTGGCGATGCTTCGGAGAAGGCAGCGATGTCGTCGTTGGAGTCGTCTTCAGCGTCATGAGGACAGCTTGGTGGTCAGAAATGAGGTGGTCATCGAGGACGTCAAGCGACGGTGCGGCTACTAGGCCGCGAGCGACTGCTATGTCGATGACGTCCGGCGTGTGGGCTGCACAGTACGGGTAGTGCGTTGGGACCTCTGGTCCTAGCACCTCGTAGCCGTGGCGGTCTGCGTCGTCCAGGAGGCGTCTGCCGTCCGGGCTCACGATGGTGGAGTTCCACGCCGTGTGTTTCGCGTTGAAGTCGCCAGCGAGGATCGTGGGCAGCGGCGAGTCCAGCAAGGTGCGGACATCAGTCACTGCGAGTCGATTCTGCGGCGGCTTGTAGAAGGCGAACACGCGGGTGGGCTGGCGGTCGATGCAGATCTTAACGCCCAGGGCGTACGACGTCTGCAGCTGTGGTACTGGCAGCAGTTGGTGGATGACATTCCGACGGACTAAGACTGCTAATCCCCTATAAGCAGGCCCGATCGGCGAGGTGTGGTCCTCCCGGTAGACATATTATAGGAAGGGATGTAGTATATAGGCGGTAGACATCATAATGTCTGCATTGCTCATACAGCAAATAGTGGGTAGAAGCAAAACATAGAGGCGCATAAATACGGGCGCCACTAGGTGGGGGGACTCAGTCGTGTGTAAGCCACGGACAGAGTAGTACGCAAGTGAAGTGTGTGTGTGCTATTACGTACTATAGAATACATGTGAACATGTGTATTCTATACCAATATTGATTGTTATTTAAAACAATCAAAGAATCAAAGAAAATTGAAATCGATAAAATTACGCCGAAGACATAGATATTTAGGCTGGAACCACATCTGTGCGCATCGATTCGCATTTTGTCCATACAAAACTGTCATTTTTCATAGAGTTGTCTAAAACTTGGCAAAAAAAAGAGTAGAAATGGAACTAATTTTTCTTTCCTGGCAACACAATATGGCGCCCACAGAGATTTTTAGATAAGGGAATGGCGCCAGCCGCCATTCATTGTTTTGTAAATGTATGGAATTCGTAGATATTATTAATTCTGTGTTAAATATTGTATGTACGAAATTTTTGAAAATGAGTCTATTAATATAAATAAAACCATCCGTAGTTAAATTCAAGAGGTGGCCTAAGAGTTTATAGTTGGTATATAGGCGTTCTCTTGCGAAATATGGAGCGGGAAATATTTGTCGGAACTTGACAATATTTTCCGAAAAACCACCGACATCGCGGGTGAGTCTCTTCTTCGACTAAAAGCGTTTTAGCGTTATCCCACTAGGTGATAGGTCCGCTTTCCGGCATGCTCTAGCCCACTTTGCCCGATCTTCTGCATCCGATTTTCATAATTTATTGGCTCTCAGATCATCACTCAATATCCAGCCAGCGCTTTTTTGGAGGGCCGCGAGGTTTAGCTCCAGGGACGGCGATGTTAAGACATCTATTACTGACGTAGCTTTGTGGTTTCTGTGCTACATGACCGTACCATCTTAGACGGGCTTCTCGCAACTTGTCTCCGATGTCGTGGACACTGAGCCTGCTGCGGATGTGATCGTTGCGTTGTCGATCGCAGCGTGTGACATTGCACATCCACCGCAGTATTTTCATCTCCGTCACTCGAAGTTCTTGCACGTGCCTCGTTAAGGCTGGCCATGTTTCACTACCGTACAGGAGCACAGGTAGGATAATGGATTTGTAAATGAGTCCCTTATTGTGTTTGAGTACTGAACTAGACTATGCCCACAATTAGCTGAATGTTTTTAGAATCCCATGAAAAGTAGCCATTCAGAAGATAAGCCATACGGATAAAAAATTCATAGTGGTTTATGCCGTCCTTGAAAATGTTCCCCTGGCCTTCAAGAGTTATTTCACACTCACAGACCAGTTTATTTTTATAGCTGATAATATACTAGTGGTTCGCCCCGAACTGAGACCTCGCGGTAACGGTATCCCATGATTATTCATTCAATCGATACATGATAACCAAAACTGACATTATTATTATGCCCGTTTTCATCAAACATACCTAAATCATCCCCTAAGTAGGAGTCTCTTAACGTAGGTAGCTCCTAAATACAATCCTAAGTCCTAACATCCATCCCAATATCCTTTTAGGTGTCCCGTACAGGATCGTGATAAATAAGTTGACAGAAAACATCAATCACCTAACTTATAGGTAGCCCGTAAAGGTTAGGGAACGTTAGTGAAAACATTGAATTATTATGTAGGTACTAACGAGTGAAACCGGGTTACGGGCATCTGTACAAATCGTCATCTATCGACGCGAATAGAAAATATACAATATTTAACTAAAATTTAACTAAAAAATAATTTTAATTGAATAATATGGTACAAAAAAAATTACAATACAATTATTGTATTACTAGCTGATGCCCGCGACTTCGTCCGCGTGGATTTAGTTTTCAAAATCCCTCGTGAACACTTTGATTTTCCGGGATAAAAAGTAGCCTATGTCCTCAACTATAGTACCCATGCAAAAAATCACGTCGATCCGTGGCTCTGTTGTGGCGTGATTGAAGGACAAACCAACAAACAAACACACTTTCGCATTTATAATATTAGTATGATTAGAATATTAAATTGCATAGGACAACACTGTAGCATTAAGTCCATACGATGTATTACATCCATACCTACTATGTAGTATGTAGGTATAATGATCGATTTGGCAAAATCTGACGCCTTTGGAGTAGTTTGACTTTGACAAAATAGGGCTATCCACGATGCAGATGGCTATATACGATAAAGTACGCTTGCCAGCTTAAAATGAGCCGTTCATTCAAAGTATCCTGTAGATTCCGGGGTTCAAGTGATTTGGACCTTATACTGGAAGATCGTGATGTCTATAATTTCTGAACTACGAAATTGACGACCTTGAAATAATTACAGGACAATCTATAAAGAACCTGCTTTCTAACAAAAAAGAATGGATTAAATCGGAATACGCCTTAATGAATTACAGCGAAATACACATTTTGACTTTCATCCCCTCTCCCAAGGGAACCGTGCTGAATTTCGGGATAAAAAGTATCCTATATTATACCTCGTAGTATAAACTTAAATCGTGCCAAGTTTCATTTAAATCCGTCCAGTAGTTTCGGCGTGATGCGCGGCCAAGATACAGACAGACATACAGACAGACAGACAGACAGACAGACAAAAAATTAAAAAAAAATTGTTTTGGCTTCAGTATCGATTATAGAGTGCCCTCAAACAAAAATTTTCAAAATATCTTCAATGTACAGAATTGGACCTGTTACAGTTTTATTATATTATAGATAATAAGTAACTAAATAATAATGGTCGACGCAAAACTGTTTTTGGGATAGGTCGTTAGTCGTTACTCGTAGTTCCATGGGAATAGTTACTGACTGCGCCATCTATTAGCATTATTGTGAAGCTATGTTGATGCTATATGAATTACTGATGTACATTAAAAATTAAATAATCTCGTTTCTTTATAATATTCATATAATTTTAGTATTTGTTGTTCAAGTACAGGATATAAGTGACCTAAAAACATAAAATCAGTTTGAAAATCCGGTTAAACTTTAGATTAGGTGACGCAACGGAGGGGGGAGGAGGGGGGATTGGGGGGACGGGGGGGAGGGTGTGACCCCCCCTGCAAGGGAAATCCGTCGAATCGTAATAGTTTTCGAAAAAAAATTTTTTTTAATATTGTAATTTTTTAGGTACTTTAGTTTGGGTGACGCAACGGAGGGGGTAGGAAAGGGGGTCAGGGGGAAGTGGGGAAGGGTGTGACCCCCCTGCAAGCGAAATCCGTCGAATCGTAATGGTTTACGAAATATATATTTTTTTAATATTGTAATTTTTTAGGTACTTTAGTTTAGGTGACGCAACGGAGGGGGGAGGGAGGGGGGTCAGGGGGAAGGGGGGGAGGGTGTGACCACTCCCTGCAAGGGAAATCCATCGAATCGTAATAGTTTTCGAAAAAAATTTTTTTTAATATTGTAATTTTTTAGGTACTTTAGTTTAGGTGACGCAACGGAGGGGGGAGGGAGGGGGGTCAGGGGAAAGGGGGGGAGGGTGTGACCACTCCCTGTGTGACCACTCCCTGCAAGGGAAATCCATCGAATCGTAATAGTTTTCGAAAAAAATTTTTTTTTAATATTGTAATTTTTTAGGTACTTTAGTTTAGGTGACGCAACGAAGGGGGGACGGAGGGGGTTAGGGGAAAGGGGGGAAGGGTGTGACCCCCCCTTGCAAGGGAAATCCGTCGAATCGTAATACATTTCGAAACATTTTTTTTTGAATATTGTAATTCTTTGGGTTAGTCTTGCCGAAATTCGAGCAAAACTTGCTTTAGTGAAAGAATGAAGGTAAAAAAAAGTGCGAGGGAGGAGAAAAGGAGTAGAAGGAGCTTAGAAATCCCTTCAATTTAATTTTTCATTTCAGACCAACAGAACCTAAGTGCCCGGCCTGCGGCCGGGCACCAAATGTATTTATGTTCTAACCTAACCTAACCTAACTTTAGATTTTCCATAGTCTGCTGGTTTGTTTATCTACTACAGGTAAAGCACCGTTGTTTTCAAGTGGAAGAGTTTTGCTCCGCTCCCGCCACAGCCTCCTAACCTAATCTACAGTAAGAATTTTGGAGTGCAAGTATGTCTGGATAGTCATAAAAAAACAACCATTCTAAAGTTTCGTCACACCCTTCCCCCCCCGACCCCCATCCCTCCCCCCTCCGTTGCGTCACATAAACTAAAGAACCTAAAAAATTACAATATTAAAAAAATAGATATTTCGAAAACTATTAGGATTCGACGGATTTTCATTTCAGGGGGGGGTCACCCCCTCCCCCCCTACCCCTTGAACCCCCTCCCTCTCCCCTCCTTTGCGTCACCTAAACTAATGTCGCACTGTACTAGGAACCAGGAATTACGATTCTAAAATGGCGGCCATGTTTAGTTTTTGCAAAATGTTATTACACAATATAAAATCGATGTCTTCCTATTAATATTATTTTTATTATAATTAAAATGTGAATATTTCTTAAATAGTTATTACCTACATATTTATCTAGTATAATAATTATTACTAATTTTTAATTTTCTCGTAACTTTTAAGTTTGTACCGAAATGCAATACAAAAATCTATACGTTTTTAGGACAAAAATAGTCGTGATTCTTGGTTCCATGGGACAAACATACGTCAAAACGTCAATAGTTTGTGTTATTGTTCTATGGTTTATGGTGAAAGTTACGTTTAATAGCGAAAATTTTGTGAATTTTCAAAATAATATCTTAATAATTTAATTGAATATTTTTGAAAAAATTTTGTGATTCGACAGAGAGGATCTTATTAAAAAGTGTATTAAATCAAAATTAAAAAGTGTATTAATTACTTTTGTGTAAAAACCAAAATTAAGTGCTAAATCTGCGTCACCTAATCTAAAGTTGAGCCGAAAATCCATAGCGGATTTTCCTAGAGAGCGTCTTCAAGCGAGCGTATAAAATCGCCACTTTGAAAGCCCCCCATTTCGTCAATTTTAAGGGAAAAATTAAAAAAAAATATTTTTGTACTCAGTTCAAAATTATCTTTAAAATGATACGTAACAATTTTATGTAACGCGATATTTTTTTTTTTACTTCGCATTCGCTTCTATGAGAGCCCCCCTGAAATAAAGATTTTTATAACTTTTTAAGCCATTTTCGGCTGGAGGCCATCGGTTTACATATTATATCTAAATTTGAAGTAATTACGTTCAGTAATTCAAAAGTTATAAGGCTCTGACAGACGGACGGACGGACGGATGGACAAGTGCAAATCGCTCTAGTTAACTCAAAGACCTTCGCTTCGCTCGGTCGATCAAGGGCATCAATTGCAAGTCTCACTCTGAACTCTAGTGTGATTAAACCAATGTTTTATCTCTTTCCTTTATACTATAAGATTAGTTGTAACTAGCAGATGCCAAAAATGTTACCACCCCTTCAGGAATAACTTCCAAAACCTCCCCTGTTCAATCCCTGCTCCCTCCAAATTCTGGCTTTGGCTGTGCACTGTCTGTCCGTCAGTCAGTCACTTAGTCAGTGAGACAAAGGCTTATAAAATAAAAGACAAGGAAAATAATTGATATTTAAGACAATTCATTTATTTATTTAGCTCCAGCCATACTACACATTACATACACTGTATCTATAAAGAACACAAGTCAAGGCACTTGTTGCACTGACACCACATGCCACAATGGATGTGCCACAATGCCATGCCACAGATGGTTGTGGCCTGTGGGTGATGTGGCGACAGCAACTTGAATTGTGTTCTTTATTGGCACATGAAAATGCTCATTTTTCATTTCTGCACTCATTTCTTCATCTTTGAATGTTTATCATAATCTGAAAACAAACAATCATTGCATTACAAATTATTATTTAGTAGTTATAAGGAATTGGAGGGTATAGCATTGGTGCTTATGCATACTAGGTTATACTAAAGTACGGCCACCGAGAGAATACGTTTTTGACACCTGTCAGTTTGCCATAAAAAACAAAAATATCCGGTTGACATAACCTTGTAATAGCGCAGTTTAGATTTAGAAAAATATTGTTTACCAAGTTATTTGACACACAGTTTGGCACAAAATTATAACATTAATTGATTATTGATATTATAATGTTGTTTTAATGCTCATCAATTGTTAAAACGGTAAACAACCAGCAATAATATTTTTATCGTAACTGCAATTACATTACAAATTACAAAGTTACGTCGTCAGTTCAATCGCGACGTGTCAGGAATGCATTCTCTGAACGGCCGTAGTTTAGGGACAAAATCTCATTGCAGGTGGGTCATAAATCATATTTTCTACTTTCAGCAATATGCACGTGCAGGCCACTCTGTGTACTATTGATAATGAACCGTGTGGAACCGGAAGGAGGCGACTCACGCGCTGCGGCAAAGGGCGCTCATTTATTTGTATGTCCTGCGAGTAGTCGTGCCGTGAATGAGTGAAGAGTATTCCCACGCGACTCCGTCTCTCATCTGCGGGAAGCGCGCCCACACACAAGCGTCACCGTCACCGTCTCTCTCACCTGTGGTAGGTGCTGTGTAGACGTTCTACAGCGTGAGCAGGTCGGGCGCCCTGTCGTGCAGCAGCGAGGCGGCGCTGTCGGCAGCTGCGCACCACGCGTCCAGGCGCTGCGCCAGTGCGCCGGCGCCGGCGCGGCCCAGCGCACGCGCGCGCACCCACGTCACCGTCACCGTCTCGCTCACCTGTACCATCACACAACACATACATACTCTTATATGCAGATTTAGGGTTAAGCAATTAACCAAATATCTCGGGCAGGCCAACGGAAGCACGCCTTTTGCTCCATAATGAGGAAGGATCCGGGTCGAAGGACCATTTCGTTAGTTCTTCGTACGGCGTTTGTACACGTGCACGATCCGACGTGCTCGATGTCGTTCGGTGCTCGAATCAGAGACGAATGAATAGGGCGCCGCTGAAACACTTATGTGACGGAGGCAACGCTCATCGATCAGCGACCGGCGCACCTGGTCGATGTGTCCGCGGATGAGCTTGTCGGCGAGCGCCTTCATGACCAGCAGCTCCACGTCGGCGGGCGGCACCCGCGCCTCGCGCGCGATCTCGCCGAACGTGAGTCGGCGCTGCGCGGACGTGCGGTTGAACGCCATCTGACAAAATATACAATTCATCTGCTATATGCCATCTATGACATGTATCGTTTCCTTGAGTTGGATATTACACGGATGCTTTTCTATCGAGTTAAAAGAACAAATGCGTCGATTATCCTACTTCCTGTCCGTTATTCCTGTACGCTAATATTTATAATATGCGAAAATTTGTGAAGATGGAAGTACCACACGTTCAATTCAAGTTGACCGCTACCTTCCCCGCACTGCACACTCACTTCAAACTTATTTTGTTACGTTTTAAATTGTTTTGTTAAATTTTAATTAGTTTATTGTTATTTGGTTACTATTTAAATACATACACGTGTAGTTTTCTATGATGAGTAATAAAGCAAGTTTTGCACTGTGCAGACTATTTATTACCTTAATGATTTTCTTTGAAGAGGAGAAAAATAAAAAATTAAAAATCACGACATTCAAGACTGTCATTGCCTTAAGCATCGCCAGAAAAGAAGACTTCCGTCACTGTCGTGGTAACAGTAAAAAATACTATCATTTTTTTAGTCATTTTTAATGGTCGTCGACTCGAACGGGTAGTATGGATGGATGTATGTTCTTTCACGCCACAACGAAGAACCGATTTGGTTGAAATATGGAATAGTGATAGCTCATACTCATGATTAACACATGGGCTACATTTAGTCCCGGAAAATTAAGGAGTTCCCGCGGGAATCCAAAAAAACCTTAATCCACGCTGATAAAGTCGCGGGCATCATCTAGTAAATAAAATATATTCAATTCCAGGCCAGAGGATTTTTAAATTCTGCAATAAAAATAGTTTTGTTAAAATATATGATTAATACTCCTCTTCCCTTTGTGAAGTAAGCGTAAAGCTTGTGTTAGGTAGTGGGCATAGCAATAGTGCACCTATTTATTAATCTGAATTATTCTAATAAGATTGTGGGCATTTCATTTATGGAAGTTGTTGGCGTGGCCAGAATGCGAGTCCGAGTCAGTCACTCACCTCCATCAGACACAGTATGGCGATCTTCTGGCGCAGCTGGCGATCCGCGCGGTGAAGCTCCTGGTGTGGCGACTGCGCACTGCAATTTATATAATGACAATAGACTTTACTGTCTAAATAAACGTATCAGCATCGAACGCTTGTGATTGTCCGACGTATTAACATTATTTCATTTATGTGCAAGCTTTTTCAGTCCGTGTTTAGTTTTCATCGAAAACAACCGTGTCTTAATCGCAATATACTAGCAGCGTAGTCTGCTGACGCCGCGCCCCGACCGCCGTCGGTCAAGTGCGTGCGGCATAATGACCTAGTTCCGCGTTTCGTCGCGTCAGGTTAATTATAAAACAATAAAATCGCATCGCAATCGCAGCTATACTATCATTATACTGCAACTATGGATACGCCTATTAAATTAATAACGGAAACGGAGCAAATGCTTTTTAATGCCTTCGCCGAAAAAAAGGCAGAAAATGAGAAACTTCAGCTCATCATTACCAATATGGAAAAGCAAATTATCGAGCTCCGAAATCAGATAAAATTCTTATCCAGTCATAACCTAATGAACACCAGCCAGAACACTACCACCAAGGCAAGCTCACCTCAACCTACCGAATATCAGACGGATGAGGAAGAGCTAGCCAGAGAGACGGAGTGGATTAGAGCTAAAAGCCGGAAGAAAAGAAAATTGAACACTTCACCTGCGCAGTCCACATCTACCAAACAGCATGATGATTCTACGACCGATCTTCCGAAAGTAAAGACAAAAAAGTTCCGCCGCCGCCACCAATCGGTCCAACCGGAGATTCCTTTCGAATTAAAATGTTAAATGGCAACAATATTAAAATAAATGCAAATAATGAAGAATCATATCGGTCAATCACTAAAATATTGACCGCAGGTAATTTTCTATGGCATTCTTTTGAAAATAAGCAAGAAAGACCTATTAAAGTCATGGCCAAAAAGCTGCATTTTACCTGCAAGCCAGAGAGAATAATCGAAGACCTTCAGAACAAGGGATTTAAGATTGAAAATGCTGCTAACAAGCTGAGATGGAAAACCAAGGAACCTCTTAACATTTTCCTGCTTAGTTTTGAAAAAGGGCAGGACATAAACAAAATTTATGGAATCACGTCGATTCTTGGATGCAAAGTGGAAATACACCCACTGAGATCATCAAAGCTCATACCGCAGTGCAAAAGATGTCAAACGTATGGACACACCCAGAAGTATTGCTCCAGAGAGCCAAGATGTGTCAAATGCACTGGAAAACATCTAAGTGTTGAATGCAAAAAACCAGCCGAACAGAAACCCAAATGCGTACACTGTGGGGAGGCTCATCCAGCTAATTATAGAGGTTAAACCCCACATTATTATATTCCTTGTAAAGCTTCAATTTCCGCTAGACTCTGTTAGCGAAATTGCTAGTGCGCTGTTTTCCTGTACAAGTTGAAGGGGCCCTGTTCAGCCCAGAGTATGTCCGCTCGCTGCACTGACCGTATGCGCTCGAAGGCCAGCACGTCGCCCGCGGCCACGGCGCGCAGCAGCTCGCACGCCCACGCGTCCGGCGAGCCCTGCAGCGACTCCAGGATGGGGTGCGCCAGCTGCAACAGACACCGCGCGTCACTACACGCACTACACTAGCCCACGCGCCACGGGCCCGCCACAGCTACACCAGCTCCAACACTCGTACCCACCAGCTCGCCGAGGTCGTAGACGGTGGGCGCCAGCACGGCGGCCAGCGCCAGGCGCAGCGCGCACTCGCGCCGCTCGTCGGGCTGCAGGCCCGCGCCGCCGCCCAGGCAGCCCACGTAGCGCAGCGCCGCGCGGTAGTAGCGCGCCATGGGCCCGCGCACCCTGCACAGATACACTGACTTCAACAAAAACGATTTTGTTTAGCATTTCTTAAACTGCTAAGGTGTGGAATGTTCTGGTATCCATCACCATTGCTTTCTATATACATATTTGGTAATGTTAAAAACAATACCTGTAGTATTCGGAGGCCAGCTTGTAGAAGCGGCCGTGCACCGGCGTCACGCCGTCCGCGTCCTCGAGCGTGTTCTCCAGCTGCTCTATGATCTTCTCGGTGGCGTCCAAGTCGTTCAGATGCTCCAAGTAAATCTGACCTTGTAACACCTGCAATTATAAAATATTTCACACATAATGTTCTGCATCCTGACTAATGCACAACTGCAAATATCAACTGAGGTAAGTCAATTATGCACAAGATATAGATTATAGTGTACAAACAAAAGTACACTCCCTCACTGTCATAGTCATCTCTAATGGGATTGCAATGTGACAGGATCAAGGAGTGAGCAACTTAACACTATGTTACACTACAAAGAATGAGCTTGGAATTGTTACAATTCCGAATTTGTTAAAGAAAGAATGAGCTCGAAATTGTTGAACTAGCTTGGAATTGTTAGATGCCTGTGCCTTGGAGGCACAGGCATCTAACAATTCCAAGCTAGTGAGAAAATCTGGACAGAAAAGCCTAGTAAAAAAGAGAAATATTTTTTTCAACTATGTTAAATTGCTTTCAGCTATATTAACTGCTGTAGCTTGTCTCATAGGTATACAGCCAATACAATGGTATTAAAATTTCCTAATAGTAGGGGAGCCCAAGCGGGGATTTCGGGATTTACTAAAGCGCGGCAGATTAATATACAGGGGGATACCTTGTACCCGGTAAAGTACCTCCACGAAACATGAGGCCCATATATAAGGCCGCCCGTGAAGGATACAGGATCAGATTAGTAAAAAAAAATTGACCATCAGAAATTCTCGAGCGCGTCAGATTAAGGTAGGGTGAGTTAATTACATCCTAAAAAGTATATATTCCACTAATCTGACAATTTGAGAGTGACGTAAAGAAAGAGGAGGGCAACAAAGTTGTAAAAAAAAAACGTTATCTCGACATTCTCGAGCGTAGCTAAATTTTTTTTTATTTTGAAGGAAATAATTCAAGAATAATGAAAAATATATAATCTGACGATTTCCGCAAGCCGAAATAACAAAAATTCGTCGATAAAGTTAAATGCGTGCAGCTGCGTGATGCCTACATTTCCTTCTCCGCGTTTCTATTCCTCTCTCACTCTTTCTCTATCTATTACTCTCTCACTCCGTCCCCACTCTGGTTTCTGCTGCCATGACGCCATCACAGCTGATCATAAAGACTCGTTCGTAGCATGCTGTTTACAACGTGTTTCCAACGTTTTGGCTTTTTTTGTTATTTTAATATTATCTGTGTGAATTAAAAGTTATAAATATTTAATATGAGTGATATAAATTTAAAATGTGTATTTTGTGGTGAAAGTACCTCACAAAAAACAATAAAATTTACGGTAAAAACATTAAAAAAATGTGTAAATATTTTGGAATATCGTCTGAGCAAGCCGGTTTTCCGACAGTCTCGAGGAACATATGATGACCACGAATTTTCGATGGAATCATCATTAAATGATTTATATCACGCACAGTGCTATAAATTATTTCCAAGAAGCATTTCTGGATTTGGGATCAAAGGAGCATAATATGCAGGATTCTTTTAACATTATACAGTCTTTTACTTGCCACTTGTATGGGTTGAAAAAGTTAGACGATGTCAATCAAGCCAGGATTGTCATCTTCAATAGGACATACAAAGTAAAAGACAAATCGCAACCCTTCTCCTTGAGTGTCCGGAATTACGATGCGTGCAACTTGCCACCCTGTGAATCGGAGTTACTCCAGCAAGTGTTACGCACAAGATTCATTGCATGCTTATGGAGTAATGCCCATAATGCAAAAATTACACTAGCGGCACGCTATGATGGCCGGTTTGACGTTTGTCCGCTCATGAAGTTCCGTATTAATTGATAACGACTTTGAAGGAAATAATTGTATTACTTTATTGACGATAGTGATGTGCAGAGATTCATAAATTTTATCGAATGTAGTTTTAGGTTTAGGACTCAAAATTTATTTATTAAATTGATTTCTAAAATGTATACAAGTGTAGAAAAATCAGTTTGCACCATTTAAGGGGTGAATGTACTTGTGAATATGAACAATTTTCACTTTGTGGACAAACCTCTGAAATCGCAAAAAAATATCAGCTGTTTCATACAAAAGGTAAAATTTTTATTTTTATATGATATATACCACAACTCGGCATTTGGTTTTCTAAATTGAAAATTTTTAAAAATGGAATCTAATACGATCGTCACATAGGATCGCTGGCTAGCACAACTACTACCTCCGGCAAACTCGCGTCAATGCTCAATGCAAAACAAAGCAGTTTCGAATTGACGTTGCTTCGAAAAGTATAAACTGTCAGTGCAATGCGATTGTGATATAGTTTTGACCTGGCTTTGGATTTCAAATATTGATACTGCATTACTGTTGACCCTTGCTCGTTAATTTGGACTCTGTTCAAGCCCTTTGTTGTGGATTTCGTCGATATGACCGAACGTACGCAGAGAACTGTTCTAAATAGTCAGACACGTGAGTTCGTAATACGCCTTCGTAACTATTTCGATCGTGAAGCTCAAAATGGAGGGCCAATTTTACCTATAACGTCAGTGGTTGAACGCGTAGCTGATGCGCTTAATATTGGACAACGAACTGTTAGACGGATAACTAAAAAAAAATATGGCGAGACTGGCACAGAAGAAAATAAACTTCACACACCAAAAAAGAGAAAACGAGCAAAACCAGTCGTAGGCATCGATAGCTTTGATGCCGATGCTATCCGAAGACATGTTTACGGCTACTATTTACAGAAGGAGTATCCAACAAGAAAAAAGTTGGTGCATTCACTGAAGGAAGCTGGATTATTCTTCGGTGGGGAAAGTTCTTTAACGAAGATTTTGAAGACCATTGGATTTCGATACAAAAAATGTAACAAACGCAAAATATTGATGGAAAGATTTGATATAGCGATGGCAAGGTATACTTTTTTACGGCAAGTGAAAGAAATCAAAAATTGGCAAAATGTTGTGTTCTTGGATGAAACATGGCTTAATGCTAACCATACTGTAGGCCGTTCTTGGAACGATGACACAGCAGCATCTACTTCCAAAGTTCCTGTAGGAAAAGGATCGCGACTTATAATTTGTCACGCCGGAACCATCAACGGGTTTGTCGAAGGTTCTCTCATGGCTTTTGCGTCAAAAACCACTGGAGACTATCATGAAGACATGAATGGAGAAAAGTTTACTGAATGGTTTACCTCAATGTTGTGTAGCCTCCCTGAACCATCTATTATAATTATGGACAACGCCCCATACCACTCGATGCAAATTGACAAGCCACCTGCCCAATCCCAAAAGAAAGCTGATATCGTCGCATGGCTTCGTAAAAATGGCGTAGATGCAAACATGAATATGTTAAAAGCGGAATTAGTACGTCTTTTAAAAGAAAACAAACCAACCAAGATCCGATACGTCATTGACGAAATAGCATTAGAACATGGGCACAGAGTTATACGGTTACCGCCTTACCATTGTGAGTATAATGCGATTGAGTTGGTGTGGGCTCAAATTAAGGGATATGCTGCAAGACACAATACAGAACCCCCATTTACCACAAAAAAAATGCTAAAATTATTAGAAGAAGCTTGTGAACATGTGACTAAAGGAGACTGGGAAAAGGTTGTGAATAGAACTGTTAAATTAATAAGGGAAGATTATGAAAGAGATGTGAAAATAGATAATATTATAGAAAACGAACATATAATTATTAATGTAGGTGATGATAGCAGTGACGACAGTGAAAATAGTAGTATGGACGAATCTGATTAATTATGGCCTTTTGTGGCACCTTTTTTGGTATCTTTTGTATTCATATGTTTCTTGTGTGCATATAAAGTATGTATATTCATTTTCATTCAAATATTCAGTTCGTTCAAATAAATTAAATAAACATATACATTTTTGTTTTATTAAACCTATTTAATCAGGTACAAAAACAAAACTTAATTGTTTTTTGTTCGAGAATAAATTGACATTCCACATCACTATTGTAATGTGTCAAACCGGCCATCATAGCGTGCCGCTAGTTTACTGATCTTTTACCAACGGACTATGGATGGAAAATTATTGTCGACGGGAAATATAAAATGATCTGGTTTGCAGGTGACCAATTGCCGAAAGCGTACGAAGATGTAGTCATAACACCTGATATTCTTGAAGATACTCCAGAATCAGGTATTTATTTTCTCCAATAATTAAAAAAACACGTTGTTCACAAAAAACCTGATATTCTTGAAGATACTCCAGAATCAGGTATTTATTTTCTCCAATAATTAAAAAAACACGTTGTTCACAAAAAAATATTATTTAATATTTTAATGATTTTTTGTTACAGATACGCAATCTGATGGAGAAATAGAGCCAGAAGAGGAAGATGATTCTACTGATGAAGATGATGATTAATCAATTAATTATAAAACATTAAATTTTTTTAAGCTTTTTTTTAAGTTATTTTTTTATAAATACATGTATTCTACTAAAAAAGCATACACTTATTTATTTGCATGCTATTTCCTGAGCTTTTCAATTAATTAAGTTCAATGATTCAAAAAAATGAAAAAAAAAAATTTCTTGAAAGTGGTTTTTTTGGAATAACTTTTAAACAGCTTTATCGATCAACTTCAAAAACTAATCCGCCCTTAAGCTTAAAAAACCACGCCGATGGTCGCTAATCCAGTCAAAATCGTTTGTTTCGTTCGAGAGATATCATGAACGAAAGAAAACCGAAAAAAGTGTTTTTTCGGGATTACTCAAAAATTTTCGGTTCGATCAATTAAAATCTGAAAATCACTTATGAGGATGATAAAATTGCGTCGAATGGTGCCAACCGCGTGAAAATTGGTTGATCTATTCAAAAGTTATTACGGTTTGAAAATTCCAAATATAGTGTTCTATGAAACTTCTATCAGACTTTCGAGCTGAGAGAGCTCAAATGCATAGAAATATTATTTCTTTGAACTCAGCGAGCTCAAAATATCACACAAATTATATTTTGAGCTCAAAAATGTCTTAAGTACAATTTTAAGCGCCCAGGAATGGAATTAGCGGGAAGTTGCAGGGATGGCCTTTAAGGTGAACCGTTTTTCTAATTTTTTTTGTCAGATCAGTCGAATCCCTCTAGATAATCGTCAGATTATGAGACAGTACGTTTAGATCATAAAGATGAACCATATATATCTTAATCTGACGCGCTTGTGTATTTCAAAATGGCGAATTTTTTTTGCACATTATGAAAATGGCCGCGAGTTTGCGTCCCATCGAAATTGTCAGATTAGTGAATGAGAGCTTTTTTTTGGTGCACTTAACACTCCCTTAGAAAATCTGACGCGCTCGATTAAATTTTTTTTTTTCATTTTCAACCCTTACATACAACCACCCGCATCATGCAAACGATCAGATTAACATACGTACATTATTAACAATACGTAGGGGATTGATGCTATCAATATCTGACGCGCTCGAGGATGTCCATGCAACAGTTTTTTTTTACATATTTAAAAATCTATAGCCGCTTCCCCCACCGATGTAAAGGTATATATCATATAACATTTTTTTCTTCTTATCATCTAAGCTTTGCAACCCAATAGGTCTTTACGACGCTCGAGTAAATCCCCATTTAGCATCGTGGGCTCCCCTACTATAACAGGCCCAGCAGTATTGTTTGACAAACATGAATTCTAGTATTTCAATGTGCCTACCTTACACAGGGCCAGCGCCTCGTCGTTCATCTTGACCTTGGCCTCCACCTTCTCCAGGAAGGCGATGGCCTCTCTCTTGTCAGAGTACTGCGCCACCACGTGCGCCACAATCTCCACCAATGACAGGGGGTTGATTCTGCAAATAGTCCACCCATGCATATAATTAACAAACTACATTTGAATACCTGCATATTTGAGAGTTCTATATAATGTTCTCAAAGGTGTGTGAAGTCTACCAATATGCATTGGGCCAGTGTGGTGAACCATATAACCCTTCTTTGAGAGACCTGCGCTCAGTAGTGAGCCATTGAAGGGTTAATGGTAACGATTTGCATGCACCATACAATACCTACATTTTGACTCATGCCAGGAAATAACTAATCTGAATGTGACTCTACCTGGACTCGGCTCAACTGCTGAACCAATCCCCAAGACATTAGCACAGAGACAGTTTGCAACAAGAATGATAATGGATACTTTATATCCAAGAATATCACCAGTTTAGAAATACAAGTCCTTGCAGCATCAAACTTAAGGAATTAGATCCTTGAGATCTCTTTACTTGGTACCTACAATATCTGTTAAGTGTTAATAATGATTGACAGTTCCTAAATCTGAATCCCTACAGCATAGCATAAGGATTGGGGAGTTGGGTCCTGTTTAACTATGTAGTCTTTGCTTGGTAGGTACCTACAACTATTCATAATCAACTTTTAATAAATCACCACAGTTTAGGTGGGCAGTGCCCCTGCAGCATTAGGATTGAGGAGTTGAACCTTATGTGACCATCTTGCAGTTTATGTATCAATTAAAATAAATCAAGTCCCAGGTATTTTGATGAGTACAGGGAGTTCTGGAGTATAATCTATGTTGCGTTTTTAGGGTTCCATAGTAATTTTATGTGAAATGTAGGTATAGTGAACATAACCTCTCCTTGAAGAGTGTGAAGTTGATTTGTTTTAATACTTAATACCTGGTCTTTCTATACTTCAATATGACGCTTATAAAAGCAGTTAGATGCATGCAAAAAAACTAGTCTGAACAATTTGTATTTACAAAGCAACAATATAATATTTTCTGGTATGTATTGACTTGTAAAATAGCCTTACTTGTTTTCGAAGGTGGTTAAGAAGTTACTGTATAGCTGTATTAGGTTGTCCCCGGTCTGTAGCGTTGGATGTTTCACTAATTCTTGTACTTTTAGCGTTAGTTGGTGCCATAGCCTGGAAATACACGTTATCTTTTACACAATATCTGACACAGATAAACATCGAGCTAAGTCAAAACTTACTTTTTGTTATAAAGTTCTTCTAATTTAGCCCAATCCGACGATAATTCTGGCTCAGTAGTCTGTTTTTTAGAAAGGAAATCGTTTACATCAACAACCGCAAACTTTACAGAAGCCATGTTTCAACCTTGAATTTAGCAAAAAATGACAATGAGTAAAATTCAAAATTTGTATCCGTAATTGTGTGAAGTTAGCTGCAAATGTTAAGTCAAAATCATTCAAAAGAAAAATGTCATTTTTGACCATAGACAAATATGAAATTATTTCAGCGACATCTAGTGCTGAGTAGCAACATTATAAGTAAAGTGTTGCCATTCATAATTATAGCCGTATGTCTAAACTCCTCCACTAGATGTCACTATTTGCTAAATTTTCCGTTGTGAAAAGCGCCTTAAAACCTTACGCTCTACGAATTAAATTATATTTTGCATTAATTATTTTATTTGTAAAAGCACAGAAGGCTGATTTATAATAGTATTACCGATCAAAACTAATCTAGAAAGTAGTGTTAGTAGGTGGACGCAACCTTAAATCATAGCTTAAATCTTACTACATACACATTTTATGTAATTTGAAATAGCCTTTCAGCTGTAAAATTAGTTTGAAATAAAAATGTTCCGTTGCGTTGGTTTAATACTCAAAGTTACTTCTACTTACCTTGCAAACATTGATCAAACTTTCCAAACTCTTTTTTCGGTACAAACTTGACCAGTTGACCATAATATAAAAGCAAAAAGTTAGACATCCTATCTTCTATTACATAAATATAAAATTATAGTAATAGGTCTGTAAAAAATAGACAAATTAAAATGTTTCTTCAATTTTTTAAGTAGGTATCTTCATAATAATTTATGTGAATATCTCATTTATAAAACTCGGTGAACAGTTGAAATTAGTCAATTTATTGAAATTTATTTTGCTAAGAACTAGGTGTGTCTAGACAACTTTAAACATCGTCTAGCAGGCACGAGTACAGGGGCACCCGCTCAGGGAAGGCGCGCCATTGAGGAGTCCATAATATTCCACTTGAGCTATGAACTACGATAAAAAGTATACTTACTCACATGTTATGTAACAGTCACTGTGACCTGTGTGTGTCCAATATGAACAACTGAACATACCTACAGTGTAGAAACAATTAAGTGTGCGTAAAGAGAATACACCTATTTCTTAATTATATCCTTTAAATCCCTGTTAAATATACCTACTTAAGCCTCAATAGCCCAACGGTTAAAGGTGTGGACTGAAAACTGAAAGGAAGGGCGCAGGTTCGAATCCCACCCGTTGCACTATTGTCGTACCCACCACTGGCACAAGCTTTCCGCTTATTTTGAAGGGAGAGGAGAATATTAGTCAAGTCCAACTTGGTTGATATTCTTTTTTTAAAAAATAAACCTACTTACCTATAAACGAAAGTGTCATGTTGGTTTGTCAACTTCACGCTGCAGCAGAATGCTTCAATCGCGCTACGGATCGACTGGATATTTGACCTATAGTTGAGGACGTGTCGCGAGCAATAAGTTGTATCTGCCTAAGAGATATCTTTAAACTTGGACCTGGTATTGGCTCCATGTTGTCTTGTTAGCAAAACAGCATCATTTTTAAAAATAGAAAACTACCTAGTATATATTATGTAAAACAAAAAAAATTGCTCTTAAACTCCTTCTTTGCAACTCGCATATAAACTCTTTGTTTGCAACTCTCATATAAACTCCTTGTTTGCAACACGCATATAAAGTCCTTGTTTGCAACTCTCAAATAAATTCCTTGTTTGCAACTGTCATATAAACTTCTTGTTTGCAACTCTCATATAAACTCCTTGTTTGCAACTCTCATATAAACTTATTGTTTGCAACTCTCATATAAAGTATAAACTCCAGTTTGCAATTCTCATATAAATTCCTTGTTTGCAACTCTCGCATAAACTACTTGTTTGCAACTTTCATATAAACTCCTTCTGTGCAACTCGCATATAAGCTCCTTGTTTGCAACTCTTATATAAACTCCTTGTTTGCAACTCTCATATAAACTCCTTCTGTGCAACTCGTATATAGGCTCCTTGTTTGCAACTCTTATATAAACTCCTTGTTTGCAACTCTCATATAAACTCCTTGTTTGCAACACGCATATAAACTTCTTGTTTGCAACTCCCAATAAAGTCCTTCTTTGCAACTGTCATATAAACTCCTTGTTTGAAACTCTCATATAAATTTCTTGTTTGCAACTGTCATATAAACTTCTTGTTTGCAACTCTCATATAAACTCCTTGTTTGCAACTCTCATATAAACTCCTTCTGTGCAACTCGCATATAAGCTCCTTCTTTGCAACTCTTATATAAACTCCTTGTTTGCAACTCTCATATAAACTCCTTCTTTGCAACTCTCATATAAACTCCTTATGTGCAACTCGCATATAAGCTCCTTCTTTGCAACTCTTATATAAACTCCTTGTTTGCAACTCTCATATAAACTCCTTCTTTGCAACTCTCATATAAACTCCTTCTGTGCAACTCGCATATAAGTTCCTTGTTTGCAACTCTTATATAAACTCCTTGTTTGCAACTCTCATATAAACTCTTTATTTGCAACTCGCTCATATTTTGTACATGAACCAAAACTTTATAACTACTTAGAAAAAGCCAAAAAACTTTAGATGGATTTTTTATATAGCGCCAGTAAAATCTCCATTTCACAAGAGCCAACCGCCAAGGTACAACGACTACATCATCGCAAATTCAAACAAATCGGTAGATACTGTAACTAATGCTAGAAAAGACAATCACATTCGACAAACAAAATAATTAAAACTTCAATAAAAATTTTAAATAATATTATTTACTTACACTATCGCTGTTGCTTTCCTCGCAATGGAAGTGAACAGTAGTGTACTTATTGGTTGAAACGCATTTCATCCACGATTCTTTCATTCCATCTTAACACTTTCATGCGAACAACCAAAAATATGGCAGAATGTGATTCCGCACATCTTTTTTCTAAACAAACTGGAGCGACGTCCACTGACGTTGTGCAAAAATCAGTAGGTTCTAACTGATATACATACCTATTGCACTGACGTCTTATAACGTCGACGTCTCTGCTACAACACATAGATAAAAATCGGTGTGATAGCGAACAGTATCGACGTACATAGACGCCTGTGCTGCAACAAGTGTAAACTAAAATAAAATCAAAATACAAGCTTTTAGTAGCTGCATCATCAGACTCTGGGTATCATCTAAGACCAGAGTTTTTGTCAAGACTAATCAAGCGAGCCCAAACTCGATAGGGTTACGTCGTTTGTAACCCTGTCGAGTTTGGGCTCGTTTAATTCGTTTTGACGAGTAGGTACTCAGGTCTCAGATGATATCCAGGGAATGATGATAGAGCTGAAAGGTTGGTACATAAGGGAACTCTGAAACTGCGTAACCCTATATCGAGTTTGGGCTCGTTTGATTCGTCTTGACAAGTTCTCTGGTCCCAGATGATGTCCAGGCTCTGATGATGGAGGTGAAAGGTTGTTAAGGGAAATTTATAACTATGTTGTCAATTTTTTGCAAGATGAATGAGAACCACTTCCCAGTTTCTGATTAAGCTGTTTGTATGTACATATTTATGTAAATCGGATGATGATACAATATTATTATGAAATGGAGCTGATCTGATAATTGAGCCGGAAGATGGCTACAGGAATCTGCTATAAAACGTCGTTTTATAGGTTTTTAGTAGTTCCCTTAGGTACCAACCTTTCAGCTCTATCATCATTCCCTGGATATCATCTGAGACCTGAGTACTCGTCAAGACGAATTAAACGAGCCCAAACTCGATAGGGTTACATAGTTTCATTACAGAGTTCTCTTAAGCACCTTTCAGTTCCATCATCAGACCATGGATATCGTCTGGGACCATAGTACTTGTCAAGACGAATTAAATGAGCCCAAACTCGATAGGGTTACGTAGTTTTATTACAGAGTTCCCTTAAGCACCTTTCAGCTTCATCATCATTCCCTGAATAACATCTAGGACCAGAGTTACTTGTCAAGACAAATCTAACGAGCTCAAACTCGACAGGGTTACGTAGTTTCATTACAGGGTTCCCTAAAGAACCTCTCAGCTTCATCATCATTCTCTGAATATTGTCTAGGACCAGAGTACTTGTCAAGACGAATCTAACGAGCTCAAACTCGATAGGGTTACGTAGTTTCATTACAGAGACTCCCTAAACAACATTTCAGCTCCATCATCAAATCAGCTCCATGTCACAATAATATTGCATTGTCATCCGTTAATTTCCAAAATCATGTTGTCATAAATCCATTGTAATATTCGTTGCTACGATGGACGAGTTGGATTACGAAAATAAGCGCGCGCGTCCCCTCGCCGTGCACAGGTCGACGATATAAGGGCAAAGCGGCGTATAGTGGCGTTGTGCGCAAAAAAAGTAGGCAAAAATTACTAGAACGGAGAGGCATCAAAGATGACAAAAAAAATCGATGCTATGTAGCACTAGAATTTTGAGAGTTCGCTATGTCGTAACTCGTAGCACAACTACCCTGCTCTTAGTTATTAGTATAGCCAGTCGCCGCACTATAACGTTGTGCTCAATAAATCAAGTTTTCGCTGGACGTGATTATACGTTGTGCAACAACAAAATCCCAACATGAGACGTATATATACGGAAGTTCGCATGAAAGTGTTAACATGTATTGAATTGTAAGTAGGTATGCATTTTTGAAACTTCCCCTCTTTGTGGAATCACCTCATACACTACACTGCATACATAGCATAGTATCTATTGTAAACTAGCTGTATTGAAAAAGTGCAACCGCCGAGTTTCTTGCTGGTTCTTCTCCGTAGGAAGGGCATTCCGAATTTCCGAGGCAGTGGTCGATTCTTTTGACGGTTACTCATGCAAAAAATCACGTCGATCCGTTACTCCGCTGCTGCGTGATTGAAGGACAAACCAACAAACAAAACTATTGAAAATTTTAGTAACTAGCTTTTGTCCGCGACTTCGCTCACGTTGAAGTTGACTTTTCAAACCCCTATTTTACGCCCTTTTAGGGGTTGAATTTTCAAAAATCCTTTCTTAGCGGATGCCTCCCTCATAATAGCTATCTGTATGTCGAATTTCAGCCCGATCCGTCCAGTGATTTGTACTGTATTATTTCTTCAATTGAGGCTTACAAAAGCGCTTACGAATGTTAAAAACGTTACATCATTAAATAAATTTAACTAAAAGGAATTATGACACATGAATAAAAAATCTACAAAATACAAAATCAAGCATTTACACAATAATGTAAAAATAATATTAATTGTTATAAAAATTAGGTAGGTACCTAGGTATTGTCAAAGAACAATTAAGAAAATAAAAATAAAAACCGGCCAAGCGTGATTTGGACTCGCTCGCCGAGGGTTCCGTACTCCAGAAGTAAATGGAAGACGATAATATAATATTTTTTTTTAAATTAATTGTTAACTTTGTTTGTAGAGGGTTATTGTTAATATCAAAAAAAACTATGCTAGTTAGACGGTTGGTTTTATTTTTCCTGTAAAATATACATAAACTTCTATTGACCATAATTATTTCTGATTTTTCGATTGGTAAACTTCGGAGATAAGGGCGGTGGGGGTGTGGGAACGGTATTTATTTCGACATTTTGCTCGATTAATCAAAACTATTATATTTAAAAATAAATAAAGATCTGTTTCAGAATGTACAGGTAAAAGCCTTTCATATGATACCCCACTCGTTATCTCTCGGTAATCTTACTTTGAAAAAAAATGGAAAAATTAAAAAAAAAATAAAGATAAAAGATGAAATAAAGATTTTTATAATTTTTTATGCAATATTCGGCTGAAGGCCATCAGTTTACATATTATATATAAACTTGAAGTAATTACGTTCAGTAATTCAAAAGTTATAAGGCTCTGACAGACGGACGGACGGACAAGTGCAAATTCACTCAAGTAGACTCAGAGACCTCGCTTCGCTCGGTCAATTAATTTCACTTGTTCGAAATGTTTGCACACATTTCACCCAGACATTGAAAGGCTCTAATCGGCTAAAAATGCTTTCTATTTGGCGCTCATTAATTTGTAAACTCTATTTTTGACCCAAACCGAAAAAGGATGAGGTTCTTAAATAGCTACGGATGGAATAAACATACTTCGTTAGGTTAAAGCGTTAGTACTGGCAGTTACTTGTGTGTTTCGGTATGTCGGTTGGTCGGTTCTATCGAAACTACCAAACAATTAGATTTTCATAAGTGAGAACTTTCGGTTTATCCTAACCACCCGGTGACAGAGACTGACGTCATGGAAAATTGACTAATTTGTGAGTAAGGTTAAACCAGGTAGTTGCCGCTCGCCCACTGCGCCAAACAGAGCTACTTGTGTAACCTCTAAAACGTTGAACGCTTACTGAACGACGGTGTTAGGTTTATTTTCGTTACGGAATTTCTTGATTCGGTCGCCGCGCTCAAACTGTTTGTCCTAGTTAAAGCCCGCGATAAAAGCTATGCAAGAGCTTAAAACTATCCTTTCTTTTAAGTTGGACCAAATTACAGATAGTTATGAAGTTTGATCAAAATCAGTTCAGTAGTTTCGAGTTTATCCCGAACATACATCGTGACACGAGATTTTTATATACTATATAGATATTTATTATATACTTATTTTAAGGAATTATAAGAAGTTAAACAATTAAATATCACATGCTTCAACGGTGAAGGAAAACATCGTGAGGAAACACACGTGAGAGGTCTCCAAATATTTTCTTAAAGGTATTGTGAAGTCCGTCAATTCGCATTGGGCCAGCGTGGTGGACTATGGCCCTTGAATGACCCTTTTATTAGTTCAACGGCTGAACTAATCAGTTGAAAGTCTAGTAGGAATGACCCTTTCTGAAAGAAGACATGTGCTCAGTAGTAACGCATCTAGGGTTTCTGATGATGAAGATGATGATATAATTGATTAACTTTAAATAGATTATTAAAAAGTTTTAATAATTACATGTAAGTAAATATATTACATAATATTTTAAACTACAAAATAAGATAGGGTAACTTGCCCAGTTACCGGCCCCCACCAGTGTCCGGCCAGGTTACATCATTTTTAAATAAAATAGGAATGCTCTTGTGATTACGAGCCAATAAGCGATATATTCAAAAACTGTTTCTAATTATCTACAACTTGGACGCAAAGACGCTAGTAAATTTAGGGTTTTAGTTCCAATTTGAAAGCAGAGGTGAGAGCATGCGTGTTGACAGCCACGTTCCATTAAGAAAAAAAAGTGTGTGTCAGCTCCGGCCTCCGACGCACGACTGGAGTTTACGCGCGACGCTATATCCTTCTCTATGCGCGCGACTCGGGTCCGAGCGCACCCCGACCGACTTTCGCACGAAAACCAACCTTATTTACTCAACGTTAGGGTAGAAATTTCAACGTTGTGAAAAACGTAACGAGGTCATTGATAAATTGATTTTACTGCCCGGATTTTTCTCATACCGGGCTGCTAAAATCGATTCTTAAGGAGTAAACTCCAAAAATTAGTGGAGAGGTGATTTTAAGTGGCGAGTTCTAGTTCTATTAATCATTATTTTAAAAAAGATTTGAGTTTTATGATACAAATATATGTCTATTTACTTGGTTTTAAAGTAAAATATGCGTTAAATTGCTCCATTATATAAAAAAAATCAGAGGCCGGTGTACTGGAGCAATAAAAGGCTACTTCCAGTATTCGGCCTACCCCGGCCGGGCACTGGCTTTGAGGATTGAATTGATTTATTGTATTTTATTTTGAGCACACTGAAGTATAATTTTATTGTTAATGTCTCTCTTAGTTTCAATTAATCTCATGTCCAGTATTCAGCCGCCAAAAAATCTGTATTAATCTGTATTAATTATTAATCTGTATTAATCTGTATAAATAAGTATTATGGGTAACAGATCTTCAATGAGAATATGGTGGCCGGAAACTGGTAGTACCTACTGCCTATAATATAGTAATCCGGCCCTTAACGAGACTTAGCGGCCGGATAACTAGTTATAGTACTATATGTACTAGTCTCCGGCCAGTATCCATATACAAAAATCTGTCAGACTAGTGCGTCTGTTTTAATTTCCAAAACGAGGTTCCTTGGTAAATTTACAGCTACATTGGTTAGCTTGATTTTTTAGTACCTAGTAGATGTGCCGTTTTAAATAGGCTTTCACTCGTTTTCTTAAGAGCGCGTGTAACCCCAAAAAAAAATCAGATTTCGCGATGAGATAAAACATAGCCACAACCTCATGTGAGGCGCGACAAAAGAAAGCGTTTTGCACGGAATAGGAGTGTAGTAAGCGCCAAATACTTTGTAACTCGTAAAATATTCATTTTCTTTTCAATTCACTAGGCTACTCTCTTGATAATATCAATCGGAATTTTATGTAAAAATTTTGGCTCTGTAATATGCAACACATTGAAAATAAATGAATATTGGTTAAAAATTAGACCTAACTTCGCGATTTTTTATTATCGAACAAATTTCATCATTTTATGTTTTTGCCCAAACACGTCCCTTGGCAGTATGATGTAATTCTTGCGTGTTTTTTTTCGGATGATTGAAACTTGATCTACTACTGTAAAAATCAAATCTGTTTACTGTTAACGAGCGCACACTCACTCTTAAGGCGGCCGGAGACTGGACACGAAGTGGCCGGGCTCTGGGTTGGGACGGCCGGACACTGGAGAAAACATACTTTTTACGAAAACATTTTTGGAGTTTACTCCTTTAGAATCGATTTTAGGCGCCCGGTATGAGAAAAATTTGAGCAGTGAAATCTGTTTTGAATGACCTCGTTACGTTTTTCACAACGATGCAAATTTCTACCCTAACGTTGAGTAAATAAGGTTGGTTTTCGCTTGAGTTGTCGAATACCCTTGTTACGTTTTTCACAACGATGCAAATTTCTACCCTAAGGTTGAGTAAATAAGGTTGGTTTTCGCTTGAGTTGTCGAATGCGAAAGCGCTTTCGCTTCGGGAAGCCGAGCGCGTACCGATCGGGTTGGAGCGGCGCCGCGAATGCATTACGACGTTTTAAGTAGTAAACTCCAGTCGTGCGTCGGAGCTGACACACACACTTTTTTTTATAAAAATTGGCTGCCTAAATATTTCAAATAAATTTTAAATGTATTCTTGAATATATTCACGACTTAAAAAATACTTGTGCACTAATTCCTCTGTAGAGCTTAGTTATGAATGATTAAGTTAGCAGATATCTTGAGTGGCCGGAGAAGACTGGGCATTTTACCCTACTAAGGGCTGATTTCACCATAAATCTTATTCGAGCGAACTGTCAGAACGACCAATTTATTCCTCGGTAAAACGTCACTCGACGTTGGTGAAATCGGCCATTAGTCGTAAGTAAGTAAAAGTATCTATCCCTGAAATCAAATATACCAATAATATGATGGAAAACTTGAAAAAATATTTACCTACAGATTTATTGCGTTCGCCTGAAAAACAATCCATCTGGAATAAGGTGCAAAAATAATATAAAATATATTATGTTTAATGAAAGCTAAGTCCAAAATGATTCTCAAAGTGTCAGCAATAATATTCTAGAATATTAGAGCCATTTAGAGCAACCAGCAAAAACAACCTGTAGGAATAGAAATTAACCTAAGTAGGTAGGTACCTAAATATTAAGTTTTTTGAAAAGAGCAACTGCTGAGTATTTTGACAGATTTTTTCAGCAGAATATTTTTTTTTCCAAACCGGTGGTAGAGTGTAAGTGATTCGTCAGATAAAGCCACGTCATGTTGACCTAAAAGACATAAATTATTTTCGTGTCAAATATTATTTTACTTACTTCCTTTAAAACAACTAAATTAAATTAAATAAAACCGGCCATGTGCGTGTCAGGCAACGCAAAGTTTAGGGTTCCGTTGCAAGTCACAATTATATTATATCTACTACTGCTGTGAATTTTTTCACGTATCCTATAAACAACCATTTAGCTGGCAGAGCGGGGGGAGGGGGGACATTTGACTGTAATAAAAAATAGCACTTTAAAATATCATATTTCACAAACGGATCTCTGAATCGAAAAATGGTGGTGCCATACCCACAATATTTTTGAAAGACCTATTCAACGACACCCCATACTATGTGATAGACGAGAAAAAAATTCATCCCCACTTTACATGTAGGGGAGTTACCTTTAAAAAAAATATATTTTTCACAATTTTATTTCACCACTTTGTTGGCGTGATTAATATTTATACCCTTGTCAAATTACAGCTTGCTAGTACCAATAGTCTCTGAGCTAAACCGTGGACGGACAGACGGACGGACATGGCGAAACTATAAGGGTTCCTTGTTTACTACGGAACCCTAAAAAGCAATAAAAATTACATTTAATTTAAATGGAACGGAGTAGAAAATTCTGAAAGTTTTCAATTTTTGTTTTTCAAAAGTTTTCAAAAAACATTTTTTTTCAAAATAAAGGATTATTTTGGAAAAAAATTGTGAACGAAAATCGGGTTCAAATTTGTAGGTATGTACCGCGTATACCTTCTGTAGGATGCCTCATTTAGGCACAAAACGGTCTGCGAGGTCGGGGATACAAGGTTACGTCGGCGCTCGGCGCAAGAGTCGACCGACGCCATTTCGTCCGCGCGGCTCGAACGCGCGCCACGATCCCGGAGCCCGCCGCCCCCGGGCCTGCGCCGGCCTGCGTGACGTCACGCGCCCTGTCGCGGCCTGCCGACCTGCCCTCGAGGACGACCCCATTCTTCGCCGCAAGTAGGCTACCTTCCCAGCGCCGGCCGCTCCCGTGTGGAGTCGGTACTCGGTGGACGGCTTCCTGCTCTCCCTTCTGAGCCGAGTGCTCCGAGCCCTTATCGGGCCTTATCCTTCATATCGCTGGGCCGCCGCGGCCGGGGGCGCGCGCGAAGTGCCGAGTTGGCGGGCGAGCGCGCGCGCGCTGTCGCCGGCCGGAGCGTAGGCCTAAACCCACGGCTGCCGCGCGGACGCGCGAAATTTTTGCAAAACTATCGGGCTAATACATCCAATAAGATTCTTATAGGCCTATTTAGTGAACTCTCATTTAAGGTTGCTGGGACATCTTACTCTGTGGTTGATGTGGATTTTTTTAAAAACCGCGATTTTTTCATTATTTTTAATACATTTTGTGAAGTGACAGTGCTGGGAGCGCAGCGTGCGAGCGCGACGGGTCTGAGGCCGTATTGTCCGGATGTTTTGTCCACAGCTGCTCCAGTGGGTAAGTCAAGTTCATATTTTGTCTATTTTACAATATTAATGTCAGCAAATAAATATATTTCATCCGATTTAGAAGGCTTTGTCCCCCAGCAGTGTAAAAAATTTCGTCACGAACTAAACTTATAAGCCTTTAAAAGTTTTAAATCCAAAACGGATTCAGCATTGAAATAAGAATTAATTTAAATCTATTTGAAGGAATTAAACCGAAAATATTTTGCAGTCTTCAAAATATATACTTATAGGTCGTTTATAAAATAACTTTAAATCAGTTAATCTGTAGTTGTCTAGTTTAATCAAGCTGTTTTTTTACAGTTACGAATTTTAATTTATTGGCAATTAAAAAAGATATAAAAAAATCAAAAAAGATAATATTCTTATATTAAAAAGTTTAAAATCTTTTCAAATTGACCTACTTACTTGAAAAGATTTTCAAATTTTAATATTTAAAGTTGAACCTTTAAGCACCTAGATAGTTACCTACTTGGTTTCACAAGGTTCAACCCTAAACTTCAATAGAGCAAATTATAAACCTATACTTAAAATTAATTATTAATTAATATTAATTTAAAAATCTGAAGAAATACCGTCGGTAATGATTCTAGGTGTGTACACTATTATAGATAGGTAATTTCCTCCTCATAAAAGGGCTCAGTGTGGACATTCTGATTAAGCTTAGAGTACCTATCTACTTGATGCGTACCTATGTTCATAAGTAGGAACCTACGTACAAGAATAGATTCGTTTTCTCTTTGAGATAGTAACATGAGTAGAAAAGAAGCAGCATACGTCCTTCATTAAAAATCAAGATTTGTATTAACTTTTAGGTAAGTACCTTAAAATTATTCGATTTGTTTATGGTAGGATATTGTATTTTTAACGGTGTAGTATTTAAACGCTAGATGCATCCATAATACATCTAACATATTAATAATTTGATTTACATATTTTTTTTTAACTATAGAAGCTTTTCTTAACATTTTCTTATTTTATCAGTTTTCAGTTACAATTTGGTTGATAAAAAGTTTTTGACACCTTGATATTTATGATTTTTATGGTTTTTTAATAGAATTAGATGCCTACGTATTTAAATTCAAAAGCAGTCATTTAAATTGTATCTAATAATAGGATAGAACTCAAAATAAATACAAATTAAGACACTCAAGAAATATCGTATATTTCTAAGGTATCATAAGTTGCAGGTGCATCGTGAATATTAAATAATAAATAAATAAATTGGCAAAATTTTAAATGAAGCTCATTTAAGATTTAAAATTATCGATATTAAAATATACATTAATATTTTATTACGTCATGTGTTAACTAAAAAGTAACGAAAAATATATTAAATGTCAATAACTTGGTAAAGTCCATAGAGACTGACTCTACATGGTTCGTGTAAAGTAGGTAGGTAGGTATCTACTTTAAAAATATCCATTTGTTGAAATGAAATGAAAACACACCACATTATAAAAGAAAAAAGAAAACTAAAATTAACACATGGCGGTACAATTGGCTTGTTCTAAAGAAATGGAAAATATATTATGCTAAATGTTTAAAAGTTAAAGTTCCATCTCTCTTACAGAGTTTAAAAAAAATATTGGTTTATATCAAAAGAAGTTCTGAAAAAAAGAGAAAAATACTTAAAATTTTTCTTAGGCCTATTCGTTGAGAGTTTGAGAGAGCCGTAGGAGCCCGTACTATCTACCTACTTACCCGTAGGTCTTCTTGAGCGAAATTATGTAAGTAGGTAAGTGTATTGCAAATTTAAGCTAGCGATAATTTAATAACATAACTAGACTTTATGTTGCAAGTTGCGTTTTTAAAATCTCTTTTTGATTATATAAAATAAAACAAAAACCAAAAAAAATATATTTCCTAGATTTACTAATTTGCAGAACAATCAAACTGAAATTCCTGCAAATGAAAATATTATATTTTGTGCAATTAACAAACCGATAAACCTTCCGTTTACTAACTAGTAAGATTTTATCAAATGTTAATAATATGCCTGAATTTGTACCTACCTTCCATAAGATTTCACATAGGAACCTACTTACTTACTTATTGACTTAAATTTTTGCAATGAGTGTTAAAATATTACAAAACAAATAATACTAGCTAGTAGGTACCTACCTAGGTATGTCGTAAAATATTCCACTGAATAAATATTTTGTTTGTCTTGAAAACTTTTTTAATTTCTCTAAAATTTCCTGACTGTTGAATTCTGAAGGAGGGATCACTTGGTTCTGTAAATAATGACGTAATGAAAAAGAAAAATTTTTTAGTTAAGGTAAGTACCTACCTAAAAATTATGCAGTTAAAAATTATAAAGCTAAAAATAAAACAATATATTTTTTATTTTAGAATATGCAAATGAAGTCCTCTCATTTGATAATAACTGATAGTAGAGTTACCCCTTACCCCAGTTGGGCCATAAACTGAATTTAATACGAACTCCCATTTTGACTCCTTTAATGACTCTAAAAGACCTTTAATGATTATATTGAGACCTCCCATTTAGCTCTTTGTGCAATGACTGTAAAAATATTGATACCAATTATTATTCACTTGCAATAAAGTGTGACGGTCATCATACTATCATACTAATATTATAAATGCGAAAGTGTGTTTGTTGGTTTGTCCATCAATCACGCCGCAACAGAGCCACGGATCGATATGACTTTTGACATAGCTATAGTTGAGGACCTGGAGAGTGACATAGGCTACTTTTTACCCCGGAAAATCAAAGAGTTCCCGAGAGATTTTAAAAATTTAATTCACGCGGACAAAGTCGCGGGCATCAGCTAGTTATTTATAACTATTTCAATTTTTGAGTCGCACAGATGGTCACTCCATAGCGATCTTTTTTTGTAGGGAACTCTAAAAGCGATTATATTGAGTAAGCAACGTCGATACAAGCTCAGGTAGGTAGGTACACGAGTGAGCAACCTGTAGAGTTAAGTGTCAATGTACCCATACATCATACATATTACATACAATATTCCTTCTTTCGGAGCCAAAGATAAATGGTCTTTCTTAGAAAATTGAGAGGACTGGGTTACCCAGCGTGCTATAATATAAACTAACTAGCTGTTACCCGCGACTTTGTCCGCGTTTGTTTCGGTTTTTTTAATCCTGCATGCAAAATAAATATAACGTATGTTACTCTCCAGCCCATACACAATCTAAATGCAAAAAAATCATGTCAATCCGTTGCTCTGCTGCTGCGTGTTTGAAGGACAAACGTAAACGTAAGCGTGTCTTCCCATAGGAACTGTGCATTTTTTCGGGATAAAAAGTAGGCTATGTCACTCTCCAGCCCGTAAACTATCTCTATGCAAAAAATCATGTCAATACATTGCTCTTTTGCTGCGTGATTGAAGGACAAACTTCCCATAAGAAATCTGCACTTTTTCAGGATAAAAAGTAACCTATGTTACTCTCTGGCCCAAAAACTATCTATACGCAAAAAATCATGTCAATCCGTTTCTCTGTTACTGCGTGATTGAAGGACAAACCAACAAACACACTTTCGCATTTATATCTAATAGTAGTATGAGCAAAAAATCATGTCAGTCCGTTTCTCTGTTGCTGCGTGATTGAAGTACAAACCAACAAACACACTTTCGCATTTATAATACTAGCTGATGCCCGCGGCTTCGTCAGCGGGGGGTTATAATTTTAAAGTCCCTCGGGAACTCTTTGATTTTCCGGGATAAGAAGTAGTCTATGTCACTCTCCAGGTCCTCAACTATACCCATGCAAAAAATCGCGTCGACCCGTAGTTTTGTTGCAGCGTGATTGAAGGACAAACCAACAAACAACAATCCAACAAACCAACAAACACACTTTCGCATTAATAATAGTAGTATGAGCAAGAAATCATGTCAGTCCGTTTCTCTGTTGCTGCGTGATTGAAGGACAAACGTAAGCGTAAGCGTATCTTCCCATTGGAACTGTGCTATTTTTGGGGATAAAAAGTAGCCTTTGTTACTCTGCAGTCCATAAACTATCTCTATGCCAAAGTTCACGGCAATGCGCTGGTCTGTTGCAGCGTGATTGAAAGACAAACGTAAGCGTAAGCGTGTCTTCCCATAGGAACTGTGCATTTTTTCAGGATAAAAAGTAGCCTTTGTCACTCTCCGTTCCATAAACTATATAATATGCAAAAAAATCATGTCGATCCATTGCTCTGTTACTGCGTGATTGAAGGACAAACATCCCATAGGAACTCTGCATTTTTCAGGATAAAAAGTAACCTATGTTACTCTCCGGCCCATAAACTGTCTATATGCAAAAAATCATGTCAATCCATTTCTCTGTTGCTGCGTGATTGAAGGAAAAACGTAAGCGTAAGGGTATCTTCCCATAGGAACTGTGTATTTTTTCGGGATAAAAAGTAGCCTTTAAGTCACTCTCCAACCCATAAAATATCTCTATGCAAATATCATGGCAATCCGTTGCTCTGTTGCTGCGTGATTGAAGGACAAACCAACAAACACACTTTCGCATTTATAATACTAGCTGATGCCCGCGAAACTATAAGGGTTCCTTGTTTACTACGGAACCCTGAAAAATTACGGAATTTCACACAAACTTTTATCCTCGATTACCTATTCCCTTGTTGGGAGAATTTCCAAAATTTTTGACACGTGCATCTCAGTATACGCATGTTTAATTTTTGAGAATATCACTTCAACAGGAAAAAGTTTAAAAACTTCCATCCCCTATTTCACCCTCTCAGGGATGGAATTTCTAAACCTTTTTCGAAACCTATTTTAAAAATTTCCCCCCCAGCAGCAGGCTTTGGGCCGCTGTGTCACTCAGTTACTCAGTTAGAACTTCTAACATCTTTTTAGGGTCTCGTAGTAAAACAAGGAAATCTCATAAAATCGTTAAGGATGAATAGACGAGTCTGCCCGCGAAATTCAAATTTAATTTGGTTTTTCGCAATTTGTAAACTAATAAGACAAACTAGGCTAATGGCATTCTAATTGCGCCAGTAGAATTATCATCTTCACAGGTTTACATAAAAATCTTTACTTGAAAGTGACCAGTTTAAGAAATTAATCAAAATACTGAGTTGGATGTGAGTTACTCACAAATTAGTCGAAATTTTGATTAATTTCTTAAACTGGACACTTTCAAGTAAAGATTTTTATATAGGTAAACCTGTGAAGATGATACTGCCATTGTCGCAATTAGAATGCCATAAGCCTACTTTGTCGTATTAGTTTACAAATTGCGAAAAACCAAATTAAATTTGAATTTCGCGGGCAGAACTGTGTCTTCCACCTTAAGTCTTTTTGTTTTGTGTGTGGGTAGCAGCTATTTTATTCTTCTTCTTCTTCTTCTTCTTTATCAACCTATAGACGTCCACTGCTGGACAAAGGTCTCCTGCATGGACTTCCACAGGCTTCGGCCTTGCGCCGCTTGAATCCAGCGGCTCCCTGCGACTCGTTTGATGTCGTCGGTCCACCTGGTGGGGGGTCTGCCAACACTGCGCTTCCCGGTGCGGGGTCGCCACTCCAACACCTTGGGACCCCAACGACCATCAGTTCTTCGAACTATGTGCCCCGCCCATTTCCACTTCAGTTTCGCGACACGCTGAGCTATGTCGGTGACTTTGGTTCTCCTACGAATCTCCTCATTTCTGATTTGATCTCGCAGAGATATACCGAGCATTGCTCTCTCCATCGCTCGCTGGGTGACCCTGAGCCTTCTTATGAGGCCCATAGTTAGCGACCATGTCTCGGATCCGTAAGTCATCACTGGCAACACGCACTGTTCGAAGACTTGAGTCTTCAGGCACTGAGGGATTTTGGACGAGAAGACATCTCGGAGCTTCCCGAACGCTGCCCAGCCGAGTTGGATTCGGCGGTTAATCTCTTTCTCGAAATTGGACCTACCTAGCTGGACTGTATGTCCCAGGTATATATACTCGTCTACAATTTCGAGCGCAGAGTTCTCAACGATTACTGGGTGGAGCGGAGCATGAGCATTGGATATGATTTTCGTCTTGCTCATGTTCATTTTCAGGCCCACCTGTTGAGAAACCCTGCTGAGATCATTGAGCATTGTATTGAGATCTCTCAGAGTCTCTGCCATGACTACTATGTCATCGGCAAATCGCAGGTGAGTGATGTACTCGCCGTTTATGTTGATGCCAAGTCCGTTCCAATCCAGAAGCTTAAAGACGTCCTCCAACGCAGCGGTAAATAGCTTCGGGGATATTACATCTCCCTGTCGCACTCCACGCTGCAAGTGGATTGGTCTCGTAGTCTGGTCCTGTATACGTACTGACATAGTGGCGTTTTCATACAAGCACTTCAACACTTGGATATACCGGTAGTCAATCCGGCATCTCTGCAGCGACCTCAATACAGCCCAAGTTTCCACCGAATCAAAGGCTTTCTCATAGTCCACAAACGCTAAGCAAAGTGGCCGGTTATACTCTTCCGTCTTCTGTATAACCTGCCGCAGCGTATGAATGTGATCTATGGTACCAAAGCCTTTTCGGAATCCGGCTTGTTCGGGAGGCTGGAAGTCGTCAAACCTACGAGCGAGACGATTCGTAATGACTCTCGAGAACAACTTGTAAACATGACTCAGCAGCGAGATGGGTCTATAATTCTTCAGCAAGGTATTATCACCCTTTTTGAAGAACAGGACCACCACGCTCCTGTGCCATGCTTCCGGCGTTATACCCTCGTGAATGACGGAATTGAACAATCGCTGAAAGATCTTAAGTACCGGTTTTCCACCCGCTTTCAGGAGTTCCGCAGTGATTCCGTCATCACCTGGCGCCTTGTTGTTCTTGAGCTGTTTAATAGCCATTCTAATCTCGTATAGGCTGACGTCCGGGATATCTTCGGTATAGTGTCGGGTCAGTTTGGCTCTGGGATCTTTGGCCAAATCCTCAACAGGTTTTTGTGTCGTGGTATATAACTGCCCATAGAACTTCTCGACCTCTCCCAAAATCTCAAGTCGAGAAGAGACGAGACGACCGTCATCAGTTTTAAGCCGCGTCAGCTGGCTCTGTCCGATAGACAGATCTCTCGCGAACACTTTTGAGCCTTTGTTCCGCTCGAAGGTATCTTTAATACACTTGGTATTAAAGACCCGAAGGTCGCGAGTTTGTGCCTTAGAGATCTGCCTATTAATCCGCCGGTAGGCAGCCGCGTCTACCGATGACTGCAGCCTCATCTCTTGTCTTTCCTCCATGAGCTTGAGAGTATGGTCAGAGAACTTTTCGGTTCTTTTCCTGCGATGGGTCTTAAAGAACTTAGACCCCACCGTATGGACAGTTTCCACGAACCTGTTGCTTAGATCGTCCACAGAAACACAGTCTGCTAGGCAATCGAATCGGTTCTGCAGTTCGAGTTGGAAGTTTTCGGGGTTTTGGATATGAGCACGAGAGGGTCGGAGAGTTGACTTCACCAGTCTAGCCCTTTTCAGCTTCACATTAATATTCAATGTGCCTCTTACCATACGGTGATCGCTCCCGGTTTTCACCCTGTTGATCACAGAGACATCATTGAATATATGGCGCTTGGTCGACATAATGAAGTCAATCTCACTTCTCGTAGAACCATCGGGGCTCATCCAAGTCCATTTTCTGTGTGGCCGCTTCCTGAAGAAGGAGTTCATCATAAAGAGGCCCACCTTCTCCATGAAGTCGGCCAGCATTTGACCCCTCTGGTTCCTTCGCCCATAACCAAATATGAAACATATTAGATTAGATAGCTATTTTATTATGAAACAGCAACTTTGAGATTACTTGTTGGCATTTGAATTTAAAGAAAAAAAAATTTTTCAGGAAAAGTTGAAACTGAAAAAGCCTCTCGTTAAACATGTATGTATTTTAAAATTTTTGTTACTTGTGAGTTCAATCAACCTGAATCAATTTTTTTTAACAACTCTACGAAATAATGGGTGCCATTGTGAAAGTTTTACTGTATGTCACTATACTACTAAACTAATCTAAAAATTCTATAAATAGATATAGAATACTCAGATACATATGATAGTTCAAAAAAATAATAATCACGACTATCGTAAATATGACAAAAAGTCGGTTTACGGACGATAGTTTTACGTGATAACGTCATAAAGAAACATTGATGAAAAATTGCATACTTTTATGAATTGAATTGAATTATTATCACTAAATTATCATTATTTTGTATAATACAAAGAAAGAGTTAGTGAAAATTAAAATTTTTTCTAGTCACAAGCTGCTTGGGCCGATCGTGCCTCTCTATCGCTTGTTCCGCGCTCCCGCTTGCACGCGCAGGCTCAGGCGGAACGTGACACTTTTTCGTGCGTGCAACCGGTGTTCATCGATTTATAAGACGTTGTCACGTCAAAATATATTTAGTAATAGTGGACTACGATCATGTGTAATTGATGCGGTCACTGCTTGAAACAACCACAAAATATAGCCCTACAGTTTTTTCGTTGTAGCAACTAGCAAGGTGCGGGTGACAGGTCAATAGAACCTAACTTATTATTATTTACCATAATTATTATCATTGCAAATACAAAAACAAATTTTCTGAAAAAGAATAATCTCAATGGATTTTAATGGCGTGAATTTGAACCTTATGATTGCAAGAGTATGGTAATTGGTAAGTACAAAATAAGTTACGTTCTATTGACCTGCTACCCTCACTATGCTACAACGAGAATACTAGAGTGATCGAGATAATTATACATATAATACGGCAAGTTTTATTATAATACGGCAATTTTTCATACAACACGGAAAGTTTTCATACAATACGGCAAGTTTCAATATAATACGGCAAGTTTTAATATAATACGGCAAAATTTAATATAATACGGCAAGTTTTAATATAATACGGCAAGTTTTATTATAAAACGGCAAGTTTTATTATAAAACGGCAAGTTTTCATACAATACGGCAAATGGTTTTAATATAATACGGCAAGTTTTTGCTCGCATGAATTAACATGAATTGAATTGAATTGAATTGAATGAATTATTGTATTTAGTATTTTTTTTTGGAACTTCCCCTCATTGTGGAAATATTATATTTTATTCTAACAAAGTTGCATGGGTTAAATCGGCTTGGTATCCAGCTGTCCACAAGATAGTATAAAAACTTATTACAATGTAATAGCTTAATATATTATAATATTGTAAAATGATTATTTTGAAAAGAGTAATTACTGCTGAGTTTCTTGCCAGCTCTTCTCAGCAGAATCCGCTTTCCGAACCAGTGGTATGGTCATGACATGTCATAAGAACCACAGGTTGGCCTACGTGAAATAAATAATTCTGAATTTTGTATTTTTTTTTGCATGGGTACAGAACCCTACATACGTATTCTGACACGTACTTGACCCGTTATTTTTTGACCTTGAGTCAAAATAATTTGTAGTTGTACCGGGGATTTCTCTCATATTGAACCGTTTGAATATGACGTCATATTCGACCTAGATTTGGTGTGTTAATTCACGTAGAAGTAGAACTCACCAACCTGAGTATTAGGTATTAGGTAAAAGTTCTCAACACAACTAACAGTATAAGTTAGAACATCACTAATGTCGCATTAGTGATTAAACCCGCTTATCAGTCAATTTGGCAATCTCTTAAGATTTTCGTTTCATATTTAGAAAATAAAACTAATAGAAAAATATTAATTTGAAAAGAATTTTTATTATTCTACGGTAAAAATTGTTTTTAGGGTTCCGTACCAAAATGGTATAAAAATGGAACCTGAGACTGTCCGTCCGTCTTTCACAGTCGATTTTTAAGTAACTATGTAACTATTAAAGCTATCGACATGAAATTTGGAATAGTTGTATATAATAGTGGCCCAATATCATTGGAATAAATAAGATCGAAAATTATTTTTAGTTTAATTAAAATAAGGGGGAATATTTGGGGTTTGAAATTTCAAAGTAAGATAACTATACCGAGTGGTGTATCATATGAAAGGCCTTTACCTGTAGGTACATTCTAAAACAGAAATTTATTTATTTTTAAATATAATAGTTATTGAATAATCGGGCTAAATGTCGAAAAAATACTGCCCCCCCCCCCACTTATTCTCCGAAGTTTACCAATCGAAAAATAAGAAATAATTATGGTCAATAGAGGTTTACGTATATTTTACAGGAAAAATAAAACCATCCCTCTAACAATTAAATGTCAATGGTAAGTAGGTACGTATATATTCATAAAAAAAATCAATTGTGTAGTAAAGTATTCGTTTATTAGAAGCGCTATAATAAGCAAGCAGTGAGAATTTTTTTTTGTATGGTGTAGCCTTGTGGACAAATATCTAGGGTAGACTGGGTACGGTTGTAACAGGGTACGGTTGAAACAACTCAAATAATATGTCCGAAACTATAGACAACACATGAAGGGGTACAAGGGGAGAGATACGCAGATTTCAAGTGCCAACATGATTTCCAGTATTGCGTCGCACTCTGTGCACTTAATACGTTTAAACGAAAGCCCATTGTGTTTTTTCAACCAAAAGTAAGTATTTTTGATGAATTTCTTTACGATATAGCGTGACTCCTAATATAATTTTCATATTTGAGTTAACATACGCAATTGTTGTATTTTAGAGATTATAATGAGCTGGTTCGTTTTTGTATACGTTATTAGGCCTCATACCTGTGTCCTTTATATTGCCAAAATAGGTGGTGGGTACGTTTGTAACGATTTTCATGGGTACGGTTGTAACATTCGTTTTATTATATTTTTCCATTGTAGATGCCTAGCAAACGCGTAAAAAAGACTTTGAGAGGTGAAAGCGACATATTGTTGTACAAGAACGCCTATGATGAAATGAAACTTGGGGCTTTGAGGCAAACTGCAGAGAAATACGGCATTTATTATGTCTCACTATTAAGATATAAGCAAAAGAGAGATGCAGTGAATGAAGATGAACATGACCAAGTAAAAGAAGTCAGCATGGAGTATGTAGCTCATAACAGAATTTTCACAAAGGATCAAGAGCGTCTATTGGCAAAATACCTGATTCGTTGTGCAGACATATACAAACAACAAGAATTACACCCAGGCAATCTATTGTAGAAACCAACGAACAAGCTATTGCACCAAACCTGAAACCGCACATATTTTCTAAAAATTCTGCTGTTCATTAGCAATCAGACCCTATTCCGTCCACAAGCAGAACATCTGACTTCTTACCTGAGGCATTACGGCCCTTCCCCAAAGCTCTTCCTAGGAAAATAAGAACCAGAGGTTGAAAAATCAAAAAATCGGCAATTTATACAGATAGGTACTCCTGAAAAGAAAGCTGTTAGAAGAGAATATGTAGAGCGGCAGAAAAGATTGAAAAATAAGATAACGGAAAAAACATATTTGAATCTAGTGGCAAGACAAACCAACGCAAAGGGAAAGGTGAAGGTAAAACAAAGAAAAATAAATCTAATACATCACCAGATTCTTCAGAAGATGAAGAATATTATTACTTTCTTTGCCTAGAAACTTATTCAACGAGTCGGTCTGGAGAGCGTTGGATCCAATGTCAAGAGGCTGTAAACAATGGTCTCACGTAGCCTGTACAGATGGGAGTAGATATTACATATGCCATAACTGCAGAGAGTCTGATTAAGTATAGGGAAAAATAATTAATTATTGATTTCAGTTAAAAACTTAGATTTTATTGATTATTTAATTTTGTTTTATATAATAATAATTAGAGATTGTGTTCATTTGGTGAGACTGATTGAGTACCGAAGTAGTCGTAGGTAAATATTATTATCTATTTTTGTTAATTTATTTTTATTCTAAAAATTACCTAAATAACTGTTAAGTTTGGTTAAGTATGGTAAAAAAATTTGACAATTATAAGAAGTGTTATAAGTTATAATAAAGCATTATAAATGCGAAAGTGTGTTTGTTTGTTGGTTTGTCCTTCAATCACGTCGCAACAGAACAGCGGATTGATGCGATTTTTTGCATGGGTATAGTAATGGATGTAGTAGTGGTTCCTCAGACCGGGAGAGCTACTTTTTATCTCGGATAATGAAAGAGTTCCCGCGGGATTTTTAAAAACTAAATCCATGCGGACGAAGTCGCGGGCATCAGCTAGTACTCAATAAAATTACTCATTTCTGCTAAATTGTTTCACCTGTGCATGTGATTTTGATATTTATTTAAATAAAAATAACCTGGCTTTCATCTCAAATGCTTTAACCGTTGTTTATAGCAATATTGGCAATGCTGTGGGTGTTCAAAGGGAAATTGTTACAACCGTACCCAGTCTACCCTACTATAGAACCCAGAGGCTCTGTTGGTATACAGGGTGTAATTTAAGGGAGATGCCATCGAAAACTTTGAAAAGAGGTTTCACTTAATATCTTTATCGAAATTACAAACACCTTGAAATCATAGATTTAGGATTGGTAGCTTAGCCGCTACTAGATAAGTACCGCCCTTCCTACAAACAATAGCTTCTTAAATGCGGCAACGTAATGTCATAGTTTGAAAACGTCAAACATTACAATAGTTGCTACGAGACTAGTATGTAAATTCAGGCGTAGGTACTATGAATGAAGAATGTTAACTTGTTTTGATTATTAGCACTCCATATTCTCTGTCAAAAATAAAAAATACTAGTGAAAGAATTACTTCGATACGTCAATTAGTTTCCGATTTAGAAGTAAAACAAGTTGTAACCGCACGACGCGGGCTGCCGGTAAGGTGTGACGTCATCGCACAACACGCTCTGTCTGGCTCACTAGTCCGCTCGCGGTCGAGCGCCCGTGCCGTCGAAATTACACTTAAATACTTTGAAAAATGTCCAATCCAAATACTATAGGAAATCATGTGTTGTGCCTAAATGTAAAAATACAACTACCAATTCGCCGGAAAAGTTGTTTTTATAGTTCCAAAGGACGTTAAAATGCGATTCCAATTTTCAAATTTTCAATTTTCAAGATTTCCAATTCAAAAAAAGTTAAAATTCCAATAACACTTGGTAGCAGTCGTTGAAGGCTCCTCGCTTCGACGATGTAGCCACTGTAAAAATGCTGTAGTATGTTTACAGCCACCTCTGCTGGCGGCACAATCTTCGCAGGTTACATTCAAAACGTCTTAATCCTTTTCATTGCATTCTAAACTGCAATGATAAGGAGTGGTACGTACGCGGTGTTCTGGCGTGATTCTACATTTAACCGTACATACATCACCTACTCTTTTTACTTGAACATAACCAATAGCATCATCGCCATAGCTGTCTCTTGCCTATCTGAAATAAATTTCAAATAAAAATAAATGGCCTTACGTATTTTGTTAGTAAAAAAATACAAATAAAAAAGGTTTACCTAGTACATCTGTAACGTTCAACCCACTACATCTACATCCTAAGTACCTATCCTACTTCCTGCTAATATTATAAATGCGAAAGTTTGTGAGTGTGTGTGTGTTTGTTATCTTTCACGCAAAAACTACTGAACGGATCTGGACAAAGGCTGGAATAACACATACATAGGCTACTTTTAATCCTGGGAAAATGTACAGTTCCCGAGGGAAACTGGGGCGAAGCTGCTGGCGGAAGCTAGTTTGCAATACATACGTACCTACCTATAGCTACAAAACTATAATACATATTTCTTACATATTTGTTATCTTTAACGAAAAAAAATGGTAGGTAGGTACTTCCACTATTTGAGTTGCATAATGCATTCTTCCACTACGACATTAGTTGGGTATTTTGTTTTGATAAAACAATTTAGAACAGATAAACTATTAAGCATAAGTAGGCAGTAGCAACGAAAGTTTACTTACCTTTGCATTTTTATTCCTCGCATTTCGGCGGCAACGAAATCACTATTTGTTGATAAATAATGCGCAACCATTAATCCATCTGATTATCCGATTGCCCTTTTTCGAATCCTTCGTCCATTTTATTAATCGAATAATATTTACTAGACCATTAACTTAAATACGCGGCTTAATAACTATAACATAAATTAATAATAAAACACACCAAAATACTGCGCAAGCCTACTATAACCGCTGGCGCGGGCGACTTGATACTAAGCGGGCCGCGGCGCGTGGTGACATGACGTCACAAGCGGTCATGTGACTGGTAGCGGGACTCGATATTTTTCGAAACTTTGAATGCCTATAAAATCAAAACTACTAGGTATTTTTGACTGCAACAAAAACTAGTGTATTTATATACACACAGGCTTTACTGAGACAAAATTTCAAGCGATTTGGCATACCTATTAACATTCTCCATTGCCGCAGTTTACTAGTAGGTCGACGGTATCTTGTAGGTCGACGGTATCTAGTAGGTCGACGGTATCTAGTAGGTCGACGGTATCTTGTAGGTCGACGGTATCTAGTAGGTCGACGGTATCTAGTAGGTCGACGGTATCTAGTAGGTCGACGGTATCTAGTAGGTCGACGGTATCTAGTAGGTCGACGGTATCTAGTAGGTCGACGGTATCTAGTAGGTCGACGGTATCTAGTAGGTCGACGGTATCTAGTAGGTCGACGGTATCTAGTAGGTCGACGGTATCTAGTAGGTCGACGGTATCTAGTAGGTCGACGGTATCTAGTAGGTCGACGGTATCTAGTAGGTCGACGGTATCTAGTAGGTCGACGGTATCTAGTAGGTCGACGGTATCTAGTAGGTCGACGGTATCTTGTAGGTCGACGGTATCTAGTAGGTCGACGGTATCTAGTAGGTCGACGGTATCTTGTAGGTCGACGGTATCTAGTAGGTCGACGGTATCTAGTAGGTCGACGGTATCTAGTAGGTCGACGGTATCTAGTAGGTCGACGGTATCTAGTAGGTCGACGGTATCTAGTAGGTCGACGGTATCTAGTAGGTCGACGGTATCTAGTAGGTCGACGGTATCTAGTAGGTCGACGGTATCTAGTAGGTCGACGGTATCTAGTAGGTCGACGGTATCTAGTAGGTCGACGGTATCTAGTAGGTCGACGGTATCTAGTAGGTCGACGGTATCTTGTAGGTCCAAAGTGACTACCAATCCTAAGTCTATGTTGAAAGTGATGGGTTACTGATATTGTAATTTAATTTTTTTTTGATATTAACAATAAACCTCTACAAAAAAAGTTAACGATTAATCAACAAATTAATATAATATTATCGTTTTACTTTTACTTCTGGAGTACGGAACCCTCAGTGAGCGAGTCCAACTCGCGCTTGGCCGGTTTTTATTTTAAGGTATAATTAATTTTATTTAATATTATTATTTACATGGAATAAAAAAAGAATCTCTTAGCCCACGAGTTTGAACTAGATTCATTTGCGTTAAAATCGAGTGGCTTTGACAACCTTCCAACCCTGGTTCCCTTCAGTTCGCGTCGCCAAGGGTTTGTTGGATAGTTTGAAGACTTATTCTAAGTACATAATTAAATCAATGTGATCAGATCATACATAAAAAAAAGGTTCCGACGAATTGATAACCTCCTCCTTTTTTAAAGTCGGTTAAAAAGTGAAACTATATTGTCACCCGTAGTTTAGGGTGTGTGTTTATCAGTCAGTCAGTCATAATCTGCCACATCGTACCTATATCTAAGTAAACGTATAAGAATGCCTACACGATATTGAGCCATAATTCAATGACGTTATGGTTTATTTTACTTTGACTCTAATGTTAATGTACGATTACGATCAATGGAATAAATTTCGACAATCGCACCTCTGTACATTTTGGAGCATCTGTACAGCACCTTAGAGCGACCGCAGACTTAATTTCAGTTGGCCGACTATCGTAGGTACAACTAAGTTGCGTGCTTTTACACAATAATCAACCATATTGTGTGCGTAATAGGAAGGAATTTCGCGAATTATACAGTTGGACGATTTTTGGTTGAGAATTGCGGTTTACCACAGTTTGCACCGAACGCTCGCGCAGAGCGGTAGTGTCTCGACGGTGTTTACCTATCGCTCCATAATTATCGAAGGAGTGCGCGCGCGACATTATCTGCACGTGCGGAGTCGCCGGCGGCACCCGGCCGTATGAAGCGTACCTATGGAAAGTGATTCTATGCTAAACAATGCGGGCGCTCGTTTCGACTCACCGTGGGGCGGGTTGCACGCAAGCGAGGTTCCCTTAGACGACGAGAGTATGTCTGAGGAGTCAAGCCACCCACAACACACTAATAATGATGACCCTACAGGTAGGTCGAATAAACGAGCTAGGAATTCCGACTCATCGAGCGAATGGACGACTGTAAATAGACCTGGCAAAAGGAGGACTAGAAATAATACAGAGAGGAATACTGAAGAAGAAAATACTTCTTATATTATCTTATACTTATTGGACTAGGGGATTCGATAATGAAGAACTTCCTACACAAAATGGAGAGGAACAAATAAAAAAGAAAATCTCATGTGCTGAACTACTAGAAAGAATAGCTAACATATTATTTATGAAGTCATATTCTATAAGAGAAAAGATAGTACGAGTGCTATTAATGATATGGGAATGGTTTGTAACTTTTGCTGAAGGTAAATTTCCTAGCTTTGCTCTAATTAAACAACTTATTAGTAACTTTAATGGCAATAAGACTTAAAATAATACAATGGAACGCTCAAAGCATTAAAAAGAAGTTAGTTACATTTGAACAGTTTTTAAATCACGAGAAAATTCATATTGCCGTTGTCTCTGAAACATGGTTGAACGTAGAAACTAATGTGAACATTAATGAATATAATATCTTCCGTCAAGACAGATGGGATGGTTATGGAGGCTTAGCAATCTTTGTCCATCGATCGGTTAAAGCAAAATCAGTTCCTATTGTAAATTTTATTAACACCAGCATCGAGCTAATGCATGTTAAAATTTATAACTGCCCTGATATAAAAGACATAATTGCTGTATACTGCCCTCCTTCTGTTAGAACAAGTCAGAGCGATTGGGAATTATTGTTTTCCATTGTAGATAAAGACACTTTAATTTTAGGTGACTTTAATGGTCACCACTCTAACTGGTCCAAAAAGACCGACATTAGAGGTACTCAAATATGTGATGCCTTGCTTGACAGTAATTTTGTTACATTAAATAATACAGCGGTGACTCGTGCTAAACTTGTTAACGGCGTATTGCAAGAATCTTCCCCTGACTTATCTATTGCATCTATAAATTTATCTCTTAAATTAGAGTGGAGTGTTTGTAACGAGACATTAGGCAGTGATCACCTTATCATTAAAATTTCAATAAGTATAAACCCGCCCTTTAAACCCACTCAACGAAGGAATTTCAAAAAAGCGGACTGGTATAAGTATAAGGAGTATCTTGACAGTACGTTTTCTAATCTCATTTTACCCGACAACCCCCAAGAAGCATATAACATATTTATAAATTTTTTAAATAAGGCAGCAGACAAATACATCCCTACTATCAGAACTAATGAGAATCCCACTAACAAGTTTACCCCCAGGCATTATTGGAACGCGGACCTGTCAAAAATAGTTGCTGAACGTCGTTTAGCACTTTCAAAATTTCGTAAAAATCCCACACCGGTTAACCTAGATATTCTCCAAAACAAGATTAGGGAAGCTCAAAGATTAATAAGAAGGGCGAAGTCTTTGTCCTGGCAGAAAGATTGTTCGTCGTTGGATAGTGTCTCTACTTCCAAAGAAATGTGGGATCGCATGCGTTGGTTCAAAGGGCATAGAGTCTTTAAACCGTGTATTGATGAAGAAAATGCTAACTCGTTTCTAAAAACCTTTACCCCCGACTATGTCTCGCTACCAACACCAATGTTTAATATTAACAACCCGTTGTTAGAATGTCCTATAACAATTCAAGAACTGTTAAGCTCAGTTAAAGCTAAAAACACAGCTCCTGGATATGATGGTATATCGTATTCCATGATAAGAAATCTACCCAAGAAGGGACTTCTCATCTTGCTGCAGTTATACAATATGTTTTTTTCAGTCAACCTGGTTCCGTGGCAATGGAGGGACATAGCTATAGTTCCGATACCTAAAGCAGGTAGGGATCCAAATTCAGTTTCAGCCCTTAGACCGATTTCATTAATATCGTGTTTATGTAAAGGATTCCATTCGATTATAAATAGAAGGTTGGAGTGGTACTTTGAGCATAATAATCTGTTTTCAGAGGCTACAGTCGGATTTAGGAAAGCTAGATCATGCCAGAATAATCTAAGTTGTTTGGTGTCTACTATACAGATCGGTTTTTCAAAAAACAAAATTACTCTCGCCTGCTTTTTGGATATAAACAACGCTTACAATAATTTAAATATAACAATACTATTACAAATACTACACAATCACGGTGTGGGTGCTAAAATCTGTGATTATTTATGGAATTTCCTTAATGAGCGCCGTCTTAAAATTCTAGTTAATGATAGAGAAGTGTATAGAACTACTTGTGTAGGACTAGCACAAGGGGATCCCTTATCACCCTTATTGTTTAATGTGGCAACAATACATATCTGTCATGAGATTCAGAATGTTAATGTATCGCAATTTGCTGATGATTATGTACTCTATTATTCAGACACAAATGTCTCTCGTGCTGAAAGCGAAATACAAACGGCTGTTGAGGTATTTCATAAGTTGGTTAATAACCTTGGTCTTGAAATTTCTCCAGCTAAAAGTAAAATTTGTTTATTTTCTAAAGGTAAAAGACAAACCAATATTCGCCTTGAGCTGAATAATTGTCAACTAGAACTTGTCGAAAATGACAAATATCTTGGGTTGTGGCTCGATCGTTCGCTGCGCTGGGGCAAACATATAATGGAAACAAAACAAAAAGTTTTAAAATTTTTAAACATTTTCAAAATTTTAACAGGGTCTAGTTGGGGTGTTCACCCCAAACATTTAAGGCGGCTTTATATTTCCATTATTCGCAGTAGGCTAGATTATGGCAGCTTCTTATTCGATAATGCTGCGAAATGTCATCTAAAAAAGCTAGAAGTAGTGCAAAACCAAGCCATGAGAATAATAGGTAGTTTCATAAAAACAACGCCCATTCATGCCATGGAAAGCGAGTTATACTTACAACCACTGCACATCCGCAGACGGTACTTGGCAGGAAAGTTTTATTTAAAAAATAAATCTTTTCAGAATAATAGTGTCCTGAGTTTGTTGGATGAATTGTCTCTATTGTGCGTAACCCAAAGGTATTGGTCGAATAAACGGAAACCTCTATTAGTAACAATTCATCAGGAATTAAATTCTTATCCCATACACCGAAGTAGCCAACTGGAGATGTTCTCTCTTGAAACATGGGTAAGCAATCTTAACTTGAAAGAATTTGTAAAAGACAACATCCCGACAATTAACAAGGCTAAAAAAGAACACAGTATAATTTTATTAAAAACTTTAGTCGAGCAATTCCTCACAAATTCTTATTACAATGTTTACAAAATTTTCACAGATGGATCCAAAGAAAATAATGTAACGGGAGCTGCCTTTTATGACGAACAAAGTAACAATTATTTTAAATTTAAATATAGTCAAATTCACTGTATTATGGCTATAGAACTTATGGCCATTTCTGAAGCGTTATCTTATATTGGGACGATTCATTTCGATAAATTTGTGATACTGACTGACTCGAAAAGTGCCCTGCAACATTTGGCTCGATGTACCTCGAGTTTTCGAGGAATACCAATAGCCTACAAAATTATGAAACAACTTTTAGAGCTCAATTCAGAATCCAAATCTGTATATTTGCAATGGATTCCATCGCATGTGGACATTACAGGCAACGAAACAGTGGATCTTCTCGCTAAACAAGCCTGCCTAGACGGTGTGGACACTTCTCTAGACCCGTTTTTTACTGATCTCATTTGGCATGTAAAAGCAAGGTGCAGTTCCCTCTGGAACGAATATTTCAAAGAACGATCGAGAGAGAAGGGCATATGGTACGTGGTGATGATGCAGCCCCAACCTTGGAAAGGAGTTTGGCGAACGCCTATAGTGTTTCTGACCCAGACTTGCGGCCCACGTGCACGAATCAAACTTCTGATACTTGTTCTAGTAAACCAGACTAACAAAAAAGTTAATCAAAGTCAATAAAATAAAGTTGGGAGAAAAAAGATATTCAGTAGTAAATGATTAAAATGAGGTTATGTTTCCATTTAGGTAATATATTTAAGACATCATTTTAGCTTTGAATCAATCATTAATCTGTGCTTTGAATAATCTAATAGGCACAGATTATTATTATTACCTTACTTACATAATTAAAATGTGTAATTCGAATATGTAGTTATGTAATGCGGCCAATGGTATTATCATGGAACTAGGAATTAATTACGACTACGTCTAAGGTATTATGATGGTGCATGGAACTAGGAAAACGATAAGTGATGGTGGTTGTCATGCTGTTCTATTTTTTGGAAAAAGATTACTACCGAAAATAGTAAAAACTAAGCAGGTATTTAAGAATCTCAGTAGGTATTCATGCACGAGATTTAATGATGATGGTGACTACTGACTGATCAGTCACTGAATACTTACATAGTGAGGTAAGTTCACACAGTGCAGCGGCTGACAGCGGCATCGGCAGTGAGAGTTGGATTTATTTGACTCGAGTTACTCAAGTTGGTATGGCTACTGACTCGAATCGCAACCGAGTTGACTCGAGTCGGTTCTTAGTAGCGTAGCGCGGCGAAACAACAACGTCAACGTCAACTCTAGGTGCGAGTTGAGACTAGTTACACCTTCAGTTGACTCGGTGTCGATCCGAGTTGCGACGGACGTGAATAGGTTATGTTATACGCTGTAGATCACGGACCGAGTTGATTAGAGTTGTTAAAAACTGAACTCGAGTTGACTCGTTTAAGATTTGATTCGAGTTATAGTTTGTTGCGAGTCATAACTCGACTCGTACATCGCTAGATCGAATAAAATGGTCGATAAATACTCGTTATGTGAACGACTCACGTCTCTCTCGTATTCGGTAAAACCTGAAAAATCGTGACTCGTGAATCGTACGTGAAAAATCGACTAGAATTGCCGCCGTGTGAAGTGTGAACGTAACCTAGGCCTCGTTCTCTTAGGCTGAAGTCACATCGTTGTGTTTTGTCCATATAAAACTGTCATTTTGTATCGAGTCGTATATGTATCAATTTGTCTTTGCGATGCTTACTCGATTCCATACAAAATGACAGTTTTAGGTAAGTGGACAAAATGTGACTCGATGCGCACAGAAATCACAGTTTTGGTTCCAGCCTTGCGGGCGGCAGACGCGCACTAAAATAGTAATGTAAAAAATATGCATCGAGTCACTCACGCCCACTTTTAATGAGACCTAAGAAATTGGTTCCTGTAGGTTTAACATTATTTTTAGCCTGTATTCGTCCACTGCTGGACATAGGACTTTCCGAGAGCGCGCCGCCAGACACGGTCCTCCGCCTTCCTCATCTACCCGCTTCCCGCCACCTCCTCAAGAGTATCGGTCCAGCGAGCTGGAGGTCGTGCGCGGTCTCCACTAATAAATAATTAATATTATTAATGATAACCCTCTAATAAGATAATTCTCTGAGAGACCTGAGCTCAGACTACTGAGCCATTGATGATGATGATGAATATTTATTAAACAGGGTGTAGGACAGGTTGTAGGTGTATATTTTTATTTATTACAATTTTAACATTATTTTTGAATCTAAAATAATAATGAAAATAGAATTGAAGCTAGTTAGTCCGGCTGATGCCTCACTGTCTCGGTTTACTGGCACTTCCTCCTGCTGTATCTCTTGGTTCAGTGCATTTGAAGGCACAGCTGATGCCTCAATTTCTTGATTTTGGTGTGAGCGATTATTTGCTACTTGATGTGCCCTTAGCCAACATGGTATGCATACCTCATCTGAAGGTTGCAACTGAAACAATGATTAATTATGTAAACCTCATTTATATATAATATATTATACATTACAGAGTAATTTGAAAATAATAAACAAATAAATAAAAATAATCGTAAAATCATGGACTTCAGAAATATTAATAAATAATACGCTGAATCAGGTAGAAATCGTCTTTCTCTTTCAGATTCATTGATTACTTGAAACATACAACCTATCCAAAATCACAAATCCATAAGTCTTCCTTTCATTTAAAACATGACTAAGGAACTTGGACGTGCCTTAAAGCGGATTTAGTACTAAATAAATTCTGCCACTTTCCACAGGAGGTGTGGTAAATACGTACAGCACACATTTACTAACTCACTACGTCTCCATGAGTGCACACTAATTCAAAAGCTGTCACACTTACAGAAAATGAGCACACAAGTAAATAATTGCACATACATGTACTTCGGCAGAGGGGAATGTGTGCGCTTGGCAAGTCCAATTCTTTCTCGTCCAAGCTAAGGAATACCTAACATTAAAAAAAATGAATTGGCCTAATTGGTCCACCTGTTCTCAAGTGGTGCACTTACTAATGAACAGTTTCATTTTAATTTATATGGATGAATAGATAAATATTGGATTACTATATACTATTATGTGTATATACTACTATGTGTATTTAGGCAGTAATTAAATGTTTGATAAATAAATAACTATTTTAATTAATTACTAGGTGAGGATGAATTTTAATTAAAATGGATAATAGATAAGTATTGGGTTGAACAATTAATTACTGCCTGCATAAACATAATATTATAAACAAATTACTATTTAAATTGATTACTTGGTGAGAATGAATCCACCCTAAAATTACATCTTGTACAAGTTCTTCTCTTTCAAACCTTTCATCTTGAAGCACAATGCGACTTCTTATTCTTAAAATTGATCTACATCATGTGAGGCAAACATTGAGGTGACCATGAGTAGGAACAGCTTCAGGCTCATGGTTTCTATTGATTAATTGCCAACATGCATGACACAAATAGTCTGCTCCTGATATCTGAAAGAGATTGCTACAATTATTATTGAATTGTAGCTTATATTTCACTTGAAACAGGAAACAAAGCGTTTGTAGATCCTTATCAGGTTGATGGATAAGATCATCATCATCATCATCTGCAGCCCATGAATGGCTCACTGCTGAGCGCATGTCTCCTCTCAAATGAGAAGGTATGGTCCACCGAACTTGCTCAATTTGAATTGGCGGACTTCACACACTCTTGAGAACATTATGAAGAACTCTCAAGTATGCAGGTTGTTTATTGTAAATAGAAAGTAAATAAGATATTATGCAAGTAGTTATACTTCAAAATATCAGTTATAGTATGAATACCTGTCCAACCTGAGTATGTACGTAATCTGAGTATGAAATACTTATACTATAATATTTTACTTACATCGCGAGGATACACCCATCTCCTCACTCTTTCCACTATTTGATCACTTTAGTTGGATAAACTACAGTCTATTTGGAGAGAGGTTACCATTATATGTAAACAAAACATACCGGACAGGACATTTCAGTTTTGGTAACACTATTTTCACTGTTCGCGCTATAAATCACTCACAAACGTTTTATTTCCCGAAGCAAAACATTTTTAAGTTTATATTAAACACAAATGTACTTCAAACTATGCAGTTTACGATATTATTTTAGCATTAATCTAGTCACCATCGGAAAAAAAAAACACAGACTAATAGCCTAGTTTGTGTTTGACATATGAAATAGAACAAATCCCTAGTGCTGGAAATAAAACGTGAACCATAGAGTGAATGATAAGAACGAGCTTAGTCGATTGTAAAATCGGAAGTCGTATTTATCACGCTCGTAGATCCGTGTATTAAGGCAAATGGCAACCGGTTAGCGATGCGTGACTGCGAATGATCTGACTATTCGAATAATTTACAACTACTAATGTACACATTTTCGAATTGAACATTAGTATTATATTAATGCTCATAATCGAATGACGACTACTTGTTAGTATTTTAATTACTCATCATGTTTCGACTGCGTTGAAGACCTCCCTGGCTCAGTGGTGAGCGCTGTTGTCTTATAACTGGGAGGTCCCGGGTTCGATTCCCGGCGGGGTCAATTTGGGAATTTATAATTTCTGAATTGTATGTCTCTGTTCTGGTCTGGTGGGAGGCTTTGGCCGTGGCTAGTTACCACCCTACCGTCAAAGACGTGCCACCAAGCGATTTAGCGTTCCGGCACGATGGCGTGTAGAAACCAATTAAGGGTATGGGTTAAATGTTCACTGCCATACCCCTTCCAAGTTAGCCTGCTACCATCTTAGACTGCATCGTACCATCAGGTTAGATCGCAGACAAGGACTAGCTTGTCATCGAATAAAAAAAAAAAAAGTTGTTCAGCGCGAAATGTCAGTTCAGGCTAGTCGAAATGCCTACATGCCTACTACATTATTCACGACTCGGATTCTCGGAAAAGAAGTGGAGACTAACTAATGGTTTCAATTGTACGATTGGAATGTTAGCCTGATTCTTTAAGTTTATAAATCTATTTCAAAATTGTCAAGTAGTTTAAAGTAGTTACTAATCATGGTAAATCATTCGATCAGTTCGAATGATTTATAAAGTCGAATAATTCGACAATCATAATAGGAGAAGGATTGTAATAACAAATATAATAAAAATAATAGTATAATATAAATAATAATAAAAATAAAATATTGTAGGGACAAACCATTTATAAATTTAATATGTAATAAATTAAAATTAATTCAAACATAATATTTTATGTAACATTTACAGTTAGCTACAAATTTGAATATTTAAAATTATAGGATCCGTATTGAAAGGTCTTAATAATATCGTTTCCAACATCACAATTCAGAAGAATATCATATTAAATAGTATTGATAATCGATTTAAGAATGTATTCATTCAATCAATCGTTCATTCTCAACTTGTCTGCCAATGTTTCGCATCACTAGTACAGTGAAAATATAATCACGTGATCTGACGCCATAATTGTTTACGTATAATGGTAACCTCTCCCCAAATAGACTGTATGTCTTCTCATTCGAGCGATACGTAACGAACAATTACATCGAAGTGCCATAATCAACTCCAAATTGCTTGCAATCAAAAGTCCAGTGAGAAATGTTGTGTGTTTCGTTTTGAAGAAGAAATCGTAAGTCCAAAATCAAGCCAAATTGTGTATCGTTTTGAAGAAACCGTACTAAGTCCAATATCATGCCAAATCGTTATTAATCCACTACAAAGCACAACGAAAACAAAAAGAACGAAAAATGAAATGAAATAAACGCGCAACACGAAATGACCACGAATGACAATTGATTGAGTTGACAATGACATTTAATACAAGTTTATCTTTACCATAGAACTAGGAATAACGACTATGTATTTATGGTAAAATGCTTCGATTAGTATTGCCATTAGAATGGTTATTTATAATGTGTCGTGAATAATTGTATTTTTGATCCCCAACTTCTAAAAATATGGGGTTTACACAGAAAAATACCTTGAAAATTATCAATTAAAATGAAATGAATCCTGAATGTGAACGGTTTTTAAAAGTTCTGGGTCAAACTTCGCCATTCTTCTTTTGTTGGTTCGATAATAGATGTAATCTCAATCGCTCTGACGTAGTTACAGCGTTACGACTTCGCTCCGGTCACATTCCAACTAACAAATTTGCATTTTTGATTAAAAAGTCCGAATCTCCCGATTGCCTCACCTGTGGGGTAATTGAGGATATATATCATGTGCTGTTGGAATGTGTCCGGATTGAATCAATCAGGATAAGCCTATTTAGTTTATTAGATTATAATTTAAGTATTGTAGATTTTATTATATTTTTGGCATTCCCTTTATGCCAGCAATCTAAATTAATTTATGCATTAGTTAATAAGTATTTTAGAATTAGGAATAAAAATATGTAATAATGTTATTATGGAGTGAACTAACGGAGCGACATAGTCACTGAGTGACCAAGCTCCAAAATAAAGAGAGAAAAAAAAAAAAAAAAAAGAAAAAAAAAAAAAATTGCGGTTTACCATATAAGTCAATATAATACTAGTGGTTCGCCCCGAACTGAGACCTCGCGGTAACGGTATCCCATGATTATTCATTCAATCGATACATGATAACCAAAACTGACATTATTATTATGCCCGTTTTCACCAAACATACCTAAATCATCCCCTAAGTAGGAGTCTCTTAACGTAGGTAGCTCCTAAATACAATCCTAAGTCCTAACATCCGTCCCAATATCCTTTTAGGTGTCCCGTACAGGATCGTGATAAATAAGTTGACAGAAAACATCAATCACCTAACTTATAGGTAGCCCGTAAAGGTTAGGGAACGTTAGTGAAAACATTGAATTATTTATCAAACATTGAATTTAACTCGTAGTTCCATGGGAATAGTTACTGACTGCGCCATCTATTAGCATTATTGTGAAGCTATGTTGATGCTATATGAATTACTGACGCCCATTAAAAATTAAATAATCTCGTTTCTTTATAATATTCATATAATTTTAGTATTTGTTGTTCAAGTACAGGATATAAGTGACCTAAAAACATAAAATCAGTTTGAAAATCCATAGCGGATTTTTCTAGAGAGCGTCTTCAAGCGAGCGTATAAAATCGCCACTTTGAAAGCCCCCCATTTCGTCAATTTTAAGGGAAAAATAAAAAAAAAAATATTTTTGTACTCAGTTCAAAATTATCTTTAAAATGATACGTAACAATTTTATGTAACGCGATTTTTTTTTTTTACTTCGCATTCGCTTCTATGAGAGTCCCCCTGAAATAAAGATTTTTATAACTTTTTAAGCCATTTTCGGCTGGAGGCCATCGGTTTACATATTATATCTAAATTTGAAGTAATTACGTTCAGTAATTCAAAAGTTATAAGGCTCTGACAGACGGACGGACGGACGGACCGACGGACGGACAAGTGCAAATCGCCCTAGTTAACTCAAAGACCTTCGCTTCGCTCGGTCGATTATTATCTATTAGTTTACTCTGCGATTTAAAATCGAAATTGTAAGTCTGCGGGTACTCTTAGACTGCATCGTCACTTAAATTACCGTCAGGTGAGATCTTGCTGCTGTCTCTTGGGCTATCATGTCATAAAATATTCACCGAAACGCTTGTTAATGTCACGTGTGTCCGAGGCTTTAACAGAATGTTTGTGAAAACATTGCTAGTAGTTAGGTACTCGTAATAATAAGCATGCTCACACTTTGCTCCCAGTGTGCTCAAAAACAAGTGTAAATAAAAATTTTATTCTTTTATATACAAGCTTTTAGTATCTACATTATTCGGTTAGGGAGCTACGAGGGAACAGACAGACACACAGATACGCACATCGAACTTATAACACCTCAGTAGTTGGTGATTCGCCGGTTCTGCCCCAAGGGGCAGAACCGGCGAATCACCCGCCCTGTCTCCAGGTTCGCCCGGTCTCCAGGGGTAAAAAAAAAAAAAGGTTTTGGGGTACGCTGAATCGATTGCGCTCACTCCCGACTTCGTATCTTTAACGGTTGCAAAGTTAGCATTTCCTAAAAACGATCCCTACATCGTTATCTAATTGCTAATCACCTACTAATCACCTCGCTCATTATTTCGTTCTTCGTTGCTTTATTGTTTTGGGTTCAAAGGAAACGAATCTCACATTACTAACCATTTATTCTCTTTCAAATACTGACTTAAATAATCTATACAACAACATATCATTCTCTAGTGTATGACTATTAAATAAATCTAAAAAATCACAACTTCTGTAACCTCTAAACATAAAATACAAATACATTAAACAATATTCCCCACAAACTGAGGTGTAATCATTTTGTACCCTTCTTGTATTGAAATACCATATTCTTGTATTTCTTTCCAGAAACTGCTTATGATATTTACTTGGTGGTCGTCCATATGAGTCAAAATATTGTCCAACACCATTTATATCTATATACAAGCCTACCCAATGAGACCCTGGCTTATAATCAGGGTCTAGGTTGCTTATTAAATAGGCTGGGGTTTCGACATATATTGGTAATCTGTTTGCAGGGTACACATTGTGTTGTATACTTGGGTGAATTTTTCTTAAATATGTCTTTATCTCTATTGTATTCATATTACTTCAATACTACTGATCTTACCACTACAGCGGATCATAGATGAATGGGAAGTAAGATCATGTCGTTTCAGATATATTATGTATTATGGTGTATAACACACAAAATAAAAAAAAAATAAACAGATATTTCTTTTGACAGTGTTTTATTACAAACCTTAATAATAATGTAGGTACAAATTATGACTTCATGTATTTACAAAATTAAGTTTCTTAACTGCTATAGTCAACACTTACATTACGATTTTTATCAATTTCTATAACATTGTCAAACTCTGCATACACGATACAGTTGATCGTTTCAGGAATAGCTGTATCAAAACGAACCTCTAGCCTAACACTACCATGCTTTATAAGATTCCAATGACTAGAGTGAGCTGATAAATCAGGAGTTAAATCAAAATCAAAATTGATTATTGATATTAGTTCTTAAATTGATCAACGTATGCGACAAATCTATGAGTCATGGCTCGTTCAAAGTATTTGAAAGTCTCTTTGTAGTTAGTTTAATCACCTCAGAGTTGTTTGATGATAATAGTTACAGACATTAACCACATTTTTCAAATATTGATTGCTTAATTTTTGTAATTACCCAAAAAGAATGTTGTTTAACTAGTTGAGTACTCCATGACACTCACTGATGTAACTAGACTTACTAATGACATCGTCTTTTACTATATAAGCCCAAAATAAATCGTTCCATCTATACTACCACGTCACTACCGAAGTGCATTACAGTTTGATTTCAAATCTATATTGTGTTTACAAGATTTGAGTTAAGTTTTATTTTGTGTGTGTGATAAATAAGTTTTGTGAAATACAATGGAGGTGAGTGCCAATTTTTATTTTTTATGATCTAGTTAAATTAATGTAAATATTTATGCATAATATCATTTTGATATTCTACTTTTATTGTTACAGAATAAATCATACTCTATTAACAGTCAAGAAAATAATACATATAAACAATATTACTTTCCTGCGAGTGCAGAAGAGGAAACACAAGATTTATTTATAGAGCATGAAAGGTCAACAAAAAAACTGAAAAGACCAACAGATAATATAGACATGTTTTTTGAATTACCACCAAAAAGTAAAAAGAAATTAAATTGTTCAACAGTAGCTCAAGCTAACAAAGATGGTGGGACATCTTATATTTCCACAAACTCTGATGACGGTGCGACGGCATCTCATCTTATAAAAATAGATGTGTATGATTTAAAAAAAATAAACAAAATACCTCCCTCTCAACAATGGAAACATGCTAACATTAAGATAAAATATTATACATCTAATACAAGTAGAGTACTTGTTAATATGAATGAAGTAATTTATAATATAACCAAAGAAATTGCAGAAACTCCTGGTTGTAAAAAGTACTCATTTAGTAATTAATAATATTTATATAACAAGATTTGTTTATAGAGCATGAAAGGTCAACAAAAAAACTGAAAAGACCAACAGATAATATAGACATGTTTTTCGAATTACCACCAAAAAGTAAATAAAAATAATAATTAAATAACTCAACAGTAGCTCAAGCCAACAAAGGTGGTGGTACATCTTATATTTTCACAAACCCAGATGACGGTGCGACAACCTGTCATCTTATGAAAATAGATGTCTATGATTTAAATTAAAATAAACAAAATACCTCCCTCCCAACAATGGAAACATGCTAACATTAATACTTGTTAATACTCATGAAGTAATTTATACTAGTGGTTCGCCCCGAACTGAGACCTCGCGGTAACGGTTTCCCATAATTGACGATCAAAATTGACATTATTATTATGCCCGTTTTCACCAACCATACCTAAATCATCCCATTTGTAGAATTCTCTTTACATAGGTAGCTCCTAAATACAATTCTAACATCCCAATGTCATTTTCACCTTTAGTTGTCCCGTAGAGGTTCGTAATAACAAAGTTGACAGAAAGTGTCAACTAACTTAACATAGGTAGCCCGTAAAGGTTAGGGAACTGTTATAGTGAAATCCTCAAGGCCTCAATCAAACTTAGGTATAGTTTTTTGGAACATTCAAATTAAATTACTTGTACACAGCGTCAACTATTGACACGATCAGAAATATGTAAAAACAAACTGCAACGTGAAGTTTTATTGATGTTTGCTAAATGACTAAATAATAATCTTAATTGAATAATAGGTATGTTACATAAAGCTGCATTTGCTATATGAGATGAGAGCGCCATCTATTGACATCATTGTGAAGTTCTGTTGTTGCTGCTCATTAAAAGTTAAATAATTTAGTTTCCTTATTACATTTATCTAATTTTAGTATTTGTTGTTTAAGTACATGATATTACGCTAAAATTGTAAAACTTTCAAGCCCCAGCTTTCAATGGTTATTCCGTTCTGAGGTCAAATATAATCTCCACTTTGAAAGCCCCCCATTTCGTCAATTTTAGGAAAAAAATTTAAAAAAAAATACTTTTGTACTCTGTTCCAAATTATCTTTAAAATGAGGTACTGTAAACCTATGAAACGCAAATTTTTTTTTTTTTCTTCGCATTCGCTTCTATGAGAGCCCCCCTGAAATAAAGATTTTTATAACTTTTTAAGCCATTTTCGGCTGGAGGCCATCGGTTTACATATTATATCTAAAATTGAAGTAATTTCGTTCAGTAATTCAGAAGTTATAAGGCTCTGACAGACGGACGGACGGACGGACGGACGGACGGACAAGTGCAAATTCACTCAAGTAGACTCAAAGACCTTCGCTTCGCTCGGTCGAATATTACAAAAGAAATTGCAGAAACTCATTATTGTAAAAAGTCATCATCATCATCATCAGCGGCGCTACAGCCCCTTGTGGGCCCGGGCCTGCTCCAGAAGCTTCCTCCATCCGTCTCTGTCATTCGCGCTCGTCCTCCAACTTCTCACACCAAGACGCTTTGCATCTTGATTAACCCCATCTAGCCAACGAAGTTTTGGCCGACCAATATTTCTGCGACCATCTGGGTGTGACGACATTAATTTTTTTGGGCTCCGATGTTCGTCCATTCGTTGCACATGTCCAGCCCATTGCAATCTTGCAATCTTTATGTGCTGGACAACGTTTGGTTCATCATAGATGTTATACAGCTCCATGTTGTATCGAATGCGCCAAAACCCATTATCTTGGACTGCACCGAATATAGATCGCAGAACCCTTCTTTCAAATATAAGCAGGGCGTCTTCATCCCTTTTACTAATCACCCAACACTCGCTGCCATAAGTCAAAACGGGCCTCACCAGGGTCTTGTAAAGCGTTACCTTGCCACGTCTTGATAAGAATCGCGATTTAAACAGCTTTATCAGACTATAGTACGCCCTATTCGCGATTGCTATTCTTCGTCTTATTTCCTTGGATATGTCGTTATTGGATGTAACTTGCGAGCCTAAATAGACAAAGTCCAAGCTGTGTTTTATGACTGCATCTCCAATTGTAATTTGACTTTGTGATGTACCTTCAGTTTTTGTCGACTTCATGTACATTGTCTTTTGGGTGTTAATTTTAAGGCCTACATTTTCAGCGGCTATTTTAATTCGCAGGTACTCATGCTTTAGAGTTTCCAGATTTCTGGCGATGAGGTCGAGGTCGTCCGCATAACCTAAAACTTGGGACGATTTGTAGAATATAGTACCCGTTGTTTGTGTTTGTGAGTCTCTAACACATTTTTCTAGCACCAAGTTAAAAAGAAGGCACGAAAGCGCATCTCCTTGCCTGAGCCCATTAATTGTCAAGAACCGATCGCCCAGATCGTTCTGAATTTTTACTTGATTCACTGTCTGGTTTAAGGTCATTTTTACTAAATTTATTAATTTAGTCGGTATTTGGAGTTCTTTAAGCGCTTCAAAGAGTTTGACTCTGGTGATACTGTCGTAAGCAGCTTTAAAATCAATGAAAACATGATGCGTTGTGAGATTAAATTCAAGCATCTTTTCCAATACTTGACGAAGTGAGAATATTTGGTCTATAGTAGATCTGTTTGGACGGAACCCGCATTGGTACTCTCCCACATTTTGCTCTGCGTAAGGTAAAAGTCTTGCGTATATTATGTTTGCAAGTACTTTGTAACACGCGTTTAACAGAGTTATGCCTCTGTAGTTGGAGCAGTCCAAAGGGTCTCCTTTCTTGTGTAGTGGGCATACTAAACCAAGAGCCCATTCTCCCGGCATTTCTTCCGAATTCCATATATTAACTATAAGTCGATGTATATCATCAACCAATGTCATTCCACCATACTTAAGCAGTTCACCCGGTATTGCATCGCTGCCTGGAGACTTATTATTTTTTAGTTTTTGTATTGCAGTTTTTGTTTCGGTTATGTGGGGGAGCGCTACCTCTTTTTCATTTTCGTCAGGGCTTACAGCATCATGAACATCGATGGCAGTTGTCTGAGCCATGTTTGGGTTTAACAGTTCTTTAAAATGGTTTGTCCATCGAGTGAGTATCTCGACTTTGTCACTAATTATGAGACCTTCCTTGCTTCTTATGGCAATATTTCTTGGCTTATATTCCTTCCTCTGGCAATTAACATTTTGGTAAAATTTTCTACTATTCTTTTTCACGTAAAAGTCACTTAGCTCTATCACTTGGTCATCTTCATATTGTCTTTTCTTTGTCCTATGCAACTTCTTTTCTTCGCGTCTTTTTTGCCTATATTCTTCAACTGTTCGCCTAGTTCTTATTTGTTGTAGACGTCTGTATGCTTCATTTTTCTTATTTGTTACCGCTCCGCATTCACTGTCAAACCAACAGGCTCTTCTTTGTGTTTGTTTCACTCCAAGTACCTCAGTTGCTGACTCAAATATACATTTTTTCACTATATCCCAGGCTTGGTCCGGGTTATGTGATATTTCACTGTCTATCTTGTGCAGTTTTTCTTTTAGATGCTGTTGATATTCATTTCTTATATCTAGGTCTTTTAGTTTTTCACAGTTAAATTTGGTTGCTTTTTGTGATTTATGTGACTTTGCTGTGGATATTCTGGCTCTAATACGTGCCATGACCAGGTAATGGTCAGAGTCGATGTTCGCTCCTCTTTGAGACTTTACATCCATTAGATTAGATATATGTCTGCCATCTACAAGTATATGGTCTATCTGGTTGCAAACATTACCATCTGGGGACACCCATGTTCCTTTATGTATGCGCTTGTGAGGGAACTTAGTACTACCAATGACCATATTATTTGTCATTGCAAAATTTACCAACCTTGTGCCATTTTCATTGCATACTTCATGTAGACTATGTCTACCAATACTTGGCTCATATTCGTTCTCCTTCCCCACTTTAGCGTTCATATCACCAATCACAATTTTAACATCATATGTAGGGCAACTATTGTAAACCTTCTGTAATTTATTGTACCACTCATCCTTATCTTCCTCCGCGCTTTCCTCTGTTGGTGCATGCGCGTTTATGATTGAAAAATTCCTATACTTTCCTTTGATTCTTAGCAAACAAATTCTATTATCTTTTTACAATTCTTTAATAGAATTGTAAAAAGTACTCATTGAGTAATTAATATCTTAAACTATCATCACTTAACTACATGAAACAAATACTTCACCGTAATTCAATTAGCAAATAAGGTTTAGACGTACCTGAATATTATAAAAACGTTTCGTAAACCTTATTAAAATATCAGTAAGTCTCCTGTCACAGCTAAAACAACAGATCCCCTCTGTTGTCCAATAGACTGTTAACAATGGAAGATACAAGTGAAGTTTGTGTTAGTGCTTTCTTTGAGTCAGTTGAAAATGAACTCTATGAAATATGTGAAAACAATGAAAAACCCGATAAAGTCTGCGGTAACACTATGTTCAACACATCAGATGATGAAGAACTTGTTGAAGCTTTGGAGCAGTATGAGTCATCGAATTCGTCTGATACTGAATTGTATAATATTTGTGAAGCAGTTGAGTCAATCATGTAAGTACATTTAATTAAATATTATCCTTTTTAACCGACTATGGCAACGCTAAAAGGAGGGGTTATAATTTTTAGCATGCTTAAACCTAAATATCAAAAAGCATTATTAAAATCATGTGATGAAGAAGAGATAAATTGCATTTGTGAATGTATTCACAACGTATTACAAGGTAAAGTTCCACTAGAAGATAAACAGAAGAAAAAGTTAAAAAAATTTAAAAATACACTTCGTACTTTGGTGAGCAAGGGAAAAAATAAACTTAGAAAAAATATATTGATACAAAAGGGAGGAGCATTTTTACCTTTAATTTTGAGTTCTATTTTGAGTGGATTAGTATCATCTTTGGTTTAAAATGGAAAACGCTAAGAAAATGTTGCTTGTAGAACCAAACTTCATAGAAAAACTAAAACAGCGTTCTGATGTTGATAGTCCTATGTCTCGATTAGATGCAGAAATGCAAAAGATTTTAAAAAGTAATATTGAAGATCGTAAAAAATGTATTTTATATTTACAAATTCTACAAAGATACCTACATTTTTCTGAGGGAGAACGTCAACCTATCGAATTCCCAATTATTACGAACAATATTAACGAAAGTGAAAGTTATAAAAATAACAATACAGATAACGTAAACTTAGTATCTTCCGAGACATCAACAGATGAAGTAAAAGAAAATGAAAATACTAATTTGAACCATCCACAACATTACACAACAACTCAAATACTAAGTCTCATACCAAAATCATATTTGAAAAAGGGTGAGTTATTATTAAACTTGATTTCTTTGAGTAGAAACAAAATATATTGGGATGATGACGGTTCAGTGATTATAAATAATGAAAAAATTCCCGGAAGTAATATTGTTGATCTAATTAATGATTCATTGAGATCATTGAAAAAAAGTGATCCAGTAGGTTGGCAAAAATTTGCTGAAGCATTACATGCAATTAAAATACCATTAACTTACATTGGAAATTCTAAGAGGTCTGATTTTATTCATCAACTTCAGATGAAATCACTCGAAGGGAAATACGCATCTAATGAAGGAACTTTAAATACCCCGAAAGGTAGTGGTGATAAATATATTAAAAAAATCAAGAAGAAAATTGATTGCTCTGCGTAAGGTAAAAGTCTTGCGTATATTATGTTTGCAAGTACTTTGTAACACGCGTTTAACAGAGTTATGCCTCTGTAGTTGGAGCAGTCCAAAGGGTCTCCTTTCTTGTGTAGTGGGCATACTAAACCAAGAGCCCATTCTCCCGGCATTTCTTCCGAATTCCATATATTAACTATAAGTCGATGTATATCATCAACCAATGTCATTCCACCATACTTAAGCAGTTCACCCGGTATTGCATCGCTGCCTGGAGACTTATTATTTTTTAGTTTTTGTATTGCAGTTTTTGTTTCGGTTATGTGGGGGAGCGCTACCTCTTTTTCATTTTCGTCAGGGCTTACAGCATCATGAACATCGATGGCAGTTGTCTGAGCCATGTTTGGGTTTAACAGTTCTTTAAAATGGTTTGTCCATCGAGTGAGTATCTCGACTTTGTCACTAATTATGAGACCTTCCTTGCTTCTTATGGCAATATTTCTTGGCTTATATTCCTTCCTCTGGCAATTAACATTTTGGTAAAATTTTCTACTATTCTTTTTCACGTAAAAGTCACTTAGCTCTATCACTTGGTCATCTTCATATTGTCTTTTCTTTGTCCTATGCAACTTCTTTTCTTCGCGTCTTTTTTGCCTATATTCTTCAACTGTTCGCCTAGTTCTTATTTGTTGTAGACGTCTGTATGCTTCATTTTTCTTATTTGTTACCGCTCCGCATTCACTGTCAAACCAACAGGCTCTTCTTTGTGTTTGTTTCACTCCAAGTACCTCAGTTGCTGACTCAAATATACATTTTTTCACTATATCCCAGGCTTGGTCCGGGTTATGTGATATTTCACTGTCTATCTTGTGCAGTTTTTCTTTTAGATGCTGTTGATATTCATTTCTTATATCTAGGTCTTTTAGTTTTTCACAGTTAAATTTGGTTGCTTTTTGTGATTTATGTGACTTTGCTGTGGATATTCTGGCTCTAATACGTGCCATGACCAGGTAATGGTCAGAGTCGATGTTCGCTCCTCTTTGAGACTTTACATCCATTAGATTAGATATATGTCTGCCATCTACAAGTATATGGTCTATCTGGTTGCAAACATTACCATCTGGGGACACCCATGTTCCTTTATGTATGCGCTTGTGAGGGAACTTAGTACTACCAATGACCATATTATTTGTCATTGCAAAATTTACCAACCTTGTGCCATTTTCATTGCATACTTCATGTAGACTATGTCTACCAATACTTGGCTCATATTCGTTCTCCTTCCCCACTTTAGCGTTCATATCACCAATCACAATTTTAACATCATATGTAGGGCAACTATTGTAAACCTTCTGTAATTTATTGTACCACTCATCCTTATCTTCCTCCGCGCTTTCCTCTGTTGGTGCATGCGCGTTTATGATTGAAAAATTCCTATACTTTCCTTTGATTCTTAGCAAACAAATTCTATTATCTTTTTACAATTCTTTAATAGAATTGTAAAAAGTACTCATTGAGTAATTAATATCTTAAACTATCATCACTTAACTACATGAAACAAATACTTCACCGTAATTCAATTAGCAAATAAGGTTTAGACGTACCTGAATATTATAAAAACGTTTCGTAAACCTTATTAAAATATCAGTAAGTCTCCTGTCACAGCTAAAACAACAGATCCCCTCTGTTGTCCAATAGACTGTTAACAATGGAAGATACAAGTGAAGTTTGTGTTAGTGCTTTCTTTGAGTCAGTTGAAAATGAACTCTATGAAATATGTGAAAACAATGAAAAACCCGATAAAGTCTGCGGTAACACTATGTTCAACACATCAGATGATGAAGAACTTGTTGAAGCTTTGGAGCAGTATGAGTCATCGAATTCGTCTGATACTGAATTGTATAATATTTGTGAAGCAGTTGAGTCAATCATGTAAGTACATTTAATTAAATATTATCCTTTTTAACCGACTATGGCAACGCTAAAAGGAGGGGTTATAATTTTTAGCAGTATATGTATGTATGTGACTATTTACGAATGTTCCACCGTGGCGATTAAACTACCAAGTCTATTTTTATCGATTATGCGAACAAAAATCAAGATGACGGATGTTATATCCAATTTTCTGTAGTAGGGTTACAGTTTTTAAACTTTAATCTTTGTTAGATTTTATTTTTAATATTTTTATTTTTTATTTCTAGGGCAGCTGAACAAATACTGCAAACTGGTGGGGCTCTTAAGCGGACCAATGACTTCGCAGAGAGTGATTCCGGGAAAAGAGTGAAATATAATGAAGGAGCCTCTACTTCGTCTGAAGAACACCCAAACGATAACTCCACTTCATCAACTGAACATCCAGAAGGTAATAAAGTTAGGTGTGATATATGTAAAGTTTTTGTGAGCAGAAGGTATTTTAGTAATCATTTAAAAAGTAATTCGCACAAAAATAATTATTTAAAGTCACATCCATCATTGTCAAATGTATCAGTAACTGATTCAGCTTTTGGGCACAGAATCATAACTTATATAATAAATAATAAAAATGATGATTTATTGATTTTTAAGACCCCTGAATCATTTTTGAACTCAATAAAAAATGATATTTTATATCTTATCCAAGAGTCAATTAATGAACATACTGTTTTCAAGGTGAACTTCGTTTTACACGCAGATTTTATTCAACAAAGTAAAGACATAAAAAACTCGTTTGACTTTCAAACATCAAACTATATAGTTTTCCGTGGAGACGATCTAAATATTTTTCTAACATCATTATGTGATACTTTTACAAATAAAATTAGTTCTTTTGAGAGAAAAGATAGCGGTTGGAGCTTAACAAACATAAAATGCTTACATATGAATGTAAATAAATTTAATCCACTTCGTGGTACATCATATATTGATTTACCTCGTGATATTAGAGCAAAAAAAGCAGTGATTAATGTTAAAAATGCAGATCATATGTGTTTCAAATGGGCATTACTTTCTGCTCTGTATCCTCCTGCTAATAATAAAACAGATAGAGTTTCATCATACTCTGTGCATTCTGATAAACTTAAGTTTCATGGTGTGTCTTTTCCGGTCAAATTAACAGATATACCTAAGGTAGAAAAGCAAAACAATTTAAGTATTAATGTCTTTGGCTTAGAATATAACAAAGAAAAGAAAACTCACTGTGTTATAGGTCCCCTTTACTTTACAAAATCTCGGAATAGTACTCACATTAATTTGTTATTAATTTCAAGTAAAACAAATTCACACTATTGCTATATTAAAAATATGTCCCGCTTAATAAGCAAGCAAATTTCAAATCAAGAACATGCAATTTACTTATGTGATGGCTGTCTACTACATTTTCCTACAATTGAAAGATTAGGAAACCACCAACAAAATGATTGCATTCATATCATTACGGAATTACCAAACAGTGAACTGACTAAAAAAAATTGGTTTGGTCAACCATCATCAAACGATAAAATAAAATTTGATAAATTCAATAAAAAGATGAGAATACCATTTGTAATATATGCTGATTTCGAAGCCTTTTTAAAACCAATAAACTCATGTTCAAATGATCCCGCTAAACCTTTTACTGAGAATATTCAGAAACATGAAGTATATAGTTTCGGATATTATATTAAATGTTCATATGATGACAGCCTTTCAAAATATGAAACATACACCGGTCCAGATTGTACTAAAGTATTCATGGAACGACTCTATAAGGACATGAAACAAATATGTAAAAAAAATAGTTTTCAAAAACGTCCAAACCCACTAACAAAAGCCGATGAAATTAATATTGCGAATTCGAACAACTGTCATATATGCGAATCAAGTTTGAATGGTGAATCCATTCTGGACTTTGACTGGCATACAGGAAATCTTAGAGGTGTAGCACATGAGTCATGCGTAGAAAAATATCGTGCCCCCCATCATATACCTGTATTTTTACATAACCTTAGTAATTATGATGCACATTTTATTGTTCATTCTTTGAATTTTATGGAAGGTGAAATTGAAGTATTACCTCAAAATAAAGAAAGATGTATTTCGTTTTCAAAAACAGTAAACGTTAATAACGGGAAAAAAAGTTTAAGATTCATAGATTCTTTTAAGTTTTTGCCATGCAGTCTTGATCAATTAGCAAAAAATCTCAATGACAATCAATTCAAATCATTGAAAAAAAACTTTCCTAATAATGACGACTTTAGTCGTTTAAGAAGAAAAGGAATTTATCCCTATGAATATATGACTTCTTATGATTGTTTAAAATCATCATCACTTCCATCTCAATCTCAATTTTACAGTTCTCTGACTAATTCCAATATTTCTGATGATGACTATAATCATGCAATAGATGTTTGGACTCATTTTTCTTGTCAAAACATGTTGGATTATTCCAATCTCTATTTAAAAACGGATGTATTGCTATTAACGGATATATTTGAAAATTTTCGTGATATTTGTATCAAAACATATGGGTTAGATCCGGCTCATTATTATACCGCTCCTGGTTTAAGTTGGGATGCAATGCTTAAGTATACACAAATTGAGTTAGAGTTATTAACAGACTATGATAAATTAGCATTTATTAAGGCTGGAATTAGAGGCGGCATATCTCAATGTAGCAATCGTTATGCAAAGGCTAATAATCAATTTATGGAAGATTATGATAAGGAAAAACCCAAATCATACCTAACATATTTAGATGCTAATAACCTTTATGGTTGGGCTATGTCCCAGTATCTTCCAACAGGATCATTTGAATGGGTAAACACGGAAACAAACTTTAAAGTATCTGACACATCTGAGATAGGCTTTATTCTTGAAGTTGATTTGGAGTATCCCAATGAACTTCATGATTTGCATTCCGACTTACCTTTATGCCCTGAAAATGTCATAATTGGGGATTCTAAAGATATCAAGTTAGTACCTAATCTTAATAATAAAACGAAATATAAAATTCACTATAGAAATCTGAAACAATGTCTTAGTATGGGCATAAAGTTAACAAAAATCCATCGAATATTAAAATTTGATCAAAGTCCTTGGTTGAAAAGATATATAGACCTTAATACAAATATGCGAACTTTGGCTACGTCAGACTTTGAAAAAGATTTTTATAAATTAATGAACAATTCCGTTTTCGGTAAAACCATGGAAAATATTGAAAAGAGGGTCAATGTTAAAATGTTAACACATTGGGAGAATCGTGGTAAAGTCTTAGGAGCACAAGACTTGATTGCTAAACCCGAGTTCCATAGTTTGTCAGTTTTTAGCGAAGATTTGGTGGCCATACAATTGCGGAGAACCAAATTAACTTATAACAAACCGATATATTTAGGTTTTTGTATTTTGGATATCTCAAAAACTTTAATGTATGAGTTCCATTATAATTATATGCTAAAAAAATTTAACAAAAATGTTAAGTTATTGTATACAGATACAGATAGTTTAATTTACCAAATTTTTACTGATAATTTTTATCAAGACATCAAATGTGATATAATTAATTATTTTGACACATCTGATTACCCAGAGGATAATATATACGGTTATCCAAAAATAAACAAAAAAAAGTTGGGATTCTTCAAAGATGAAAATAATGGAAAAATCCTAAGAGAGTTCGTAGGATTAAGATCAAAAATGTATGCATTGGATGTTGACCATAAAACTTTTGCAAAAGCAAAAGGTGTAAATAAAAGTATCACAAAAAATATGACTATTGCAAATTACAGATCATGTCTACTTGAGAAAAAAATTGTATATTGTAATATGCTTAGATTTCGATCAATCAAACATGTGATTTTCACACAGAACATTAACAAAACTTGTTTGTCGTATAATGACACAAAACGACATATTTTGCAAAATAATGTTGACACATTAGCTTGGGGTCATTATAAAATTGTAAATAATGAGGAGGATAACTAGTTTTAAGAAATTATTGTGAACTGTTGTATTTTTCTATTTGTAAATAATTATATAGTGTTAAGACGATGATTGTAACTATAATCAGTTTCTATTTTCACAATTATTTTTGTAATTTGTTTTTAATATTTCTTACTTATTTTTTAGAAACTGTTTGTAATTCTGTTTTGCAAAACCTGTATTTCACTGTGTTTTCATAAAAAGTAAAATAAAATCCTATACACTATCTAAAATGTCTCATTCTTTGTTAAAACCTTTTAAGAAACACTTGTTACAATGTTTTGTTTTATTCATCCATTTACTGCAATCGTAGCTGGTCCAAGTGGTTGTGGAAAATCAAATTTTGTGACAAATTTCATAAAATATTCAAAAGAAATTTGTAGTAGAGACTTTGCTCTAATAACTTGGTGTTATCATGAAATGCAACCACTTTACAATTTACCGAATGTTAACTATCATCACGGAATTCCTGACCTTACAATGTTTGATGGAAAAGAAGCTCATCTTGTTATAATTGATGACCTCATGAGGGAATCTGATGGTCGTATTGTTGATATTTTCACTAAAGGTAGTCATCACAGAAACTTAAGTGTTTTTTATATTACTCAAAATTTATTTCATCAGGGAAAAGGCCAAAGAGATATATCCTTGAATTCAAGTTATATTATTTATTTTAAAAATCCTCGTGACAAAACACAAATAAGATACTTATCAAGACAAGTGTCACCAGATAATTCAAAATTCATTAATGATGCCTATAATGATGCAACAAAAGAAGCACACGGATATTTAATGATTGATCTTAAACAAGATACAAACGATATGTGTCGCATTCAATCAAAAATATTTCCCTTTGATGAATATTGTGTAGTATATATTCCATCATAAAATTATAAATATTTAAATAATCATCAGATTCCTATCATTTACAAATAATGTACCGAAGCCTAAAGACGCATAAAGAGTTGCTACACGCCTTGCACATGCTTAAACCTAAATATCAAAAAGCATTATTAAAATCATGTGATGAAGAAGAGATAAATTGCATTTGTGAATGTATTCACAACGTATTACAAGGTAAAGTTCCACTAGAAGATAAACAGAAGAAAAAGTTAAAAAAATTTAAAAATACACTTCGTACTTTGGTGAGCAAGGGAAAAAATAAACTTAGAAAAAATATATTGATACAAAAGGGAGGAGCATTTTTACCTTTAATTTTGAGTTCTATTTTGAGTGGATTAGTATCATCTTTGGTTTAAAATGGAAAACGCTAAGAAAATGTTGCTTGTAGAACCAAACTTCATAGAAAAACTAAAACAGCGTTCTGATGTTGATAGTCCTATGTCTCGATTAGATGCAGAAATGCAAAAGATTTTAAAAAGTAATATTGAAGATCGTAAAAAATGTATTTTATATTTACAAATTCTACAAAGATACCTACATTTTTCTGAGGGAGAACGTCAACCTATCGAATTCCCAATTATTACGAACAATATTAACGAAAGTGAAAGTTATAAAAATAACAATACAGATAACGTAAACTTAGTATCTTCCGAGACATCAACAGATGAAGTAAAAGAAAATGAAAATACTAATTTGAACCATCCACAACATTACACAACAACTCAAATACTAAGTCTCATACCAAAATCATATTTGAAAAAGGGTGAGTTATTATTAAACTTGATTTCTTTGAGTAGAAACAAAATATATTGGGATGATGACGGTTCAGTGATTATAAATAATGAAAAAATTCCCGGAAGTAATATTGTTGATCTAATTAATGATTCATTGAGATCATTGAAAAAAAGTGATCCAGTAGGTTGGCAAAAATTTGCTGAAGCATTACATGCAATTAAAATACCATTAACTTACATTGGAAATTCTAAGAGGTCTGATTTTATTCATCAACTTCAGATGAAATCACTCGAAGGGAAATACGCATCTAATGAAGGAACTTTAAATACCCCGAAAGGTAGTGGTGATAAATATATTAAAAAAATCAAGAAGAAAATTGATTGGGAAAAATGGACCCCTTATTAGAAATAAATAATATATATTATGATCCAAAACATCCTGTTGGATTTAGTAGTATTGATAAATTATCAAAGACTATGAAAGGTAAAATGAATAAAATGGATGTAAGGAAATGGTTGCAATCACAAGAAACTTACACACTCCATAAACCTGTTCAAAGAAAGTTTTCTCGAAATAAATACGTATTATCAAATTTAAATGAATTATGGCAAGTAGATCTTAGTGATATGAGAACTTATTCGAAATATAATGATGGATTTAACTACATACTGTGTGTTATTGATGTCTTTAGTAAATATGCATATGCCCGATCAATGAAAAAGAAAAATTCTGAAACCGTTATTGAATGTTTTGAAAGTATATTTAATGAATCTAATACAACTCCCACACATATACAGTCTGACAAAGGGACTGAGTTTGTTTCTAAAGATGTTAAAAAATATTTCAAAAGCAAAAATATAAACTATTACACAACAAATAATCCTGATATAAAAGCCAGTATAGTAGAAAGGTTTCAAAGAACTCTGAAATCTAAAATGTGGCGCTATTTTACATATAAAAATACATATAAATACATAGATATTTTACAAGACCTGATATATTCTTATAACCATAGTTTTCATTCTAGTATTAAAATGTGTCCTTGTGATGTTAGTTCTAATAATATAATGACAGTTTGGAGAAATTTATATGATAGGAAAGCAACAAATAGACCAGCTTCGCAAAACTTATTACCTAAATTTCATGTTGGTGATAATGTAAGAATTTCAAAATATAAACACATTTTCCAAAAGGGCTATGAATCTAACTGGAGTGATGAAATATTTGTTATATCTTCTATAATAGATAGATATCCGAATATAGTTTATACATTGAAAGATTTACAAAATGAACCTATAGTTGGAACATTTTACGAAAAAGAATTACAAAAAGTATTTTATAACCCCTCCCTGCATTATAAAATAGATAAAATCATTAGTTCTCGGTACTCTGGCAACAGAAAAGAAGTGTTAGTGAAGTGGAAAGGTTATCCGGATAAATTTAATAGTTGGATTTTAGAGTCTAACTTAAATCAGATATGATAAAAGAAAGTTTTTATTTAACTTTACTTAGTAATAGTTCAATGGAATACTTTCCAGAAAACAAAACCACTATGTTTTCAACGAAGTTACCGAAATCGCTTGTATTAGAAGGCGAATGGATTGTTGGGGTTGTAGAAATTCAATATCCTTGCACCATATTTACTGTTCGAGAGCATGAAAATGTTATTTACACATCAAAGTGGATTATGATGCCTAATGAAGATAAACATTCATTAGTGCACTTTAGAACACGTATTCCTGCCAGGAACTATGACAACATTCAACATATTATAGCAACATTAAATAGTAATACTGATGATAAAATAATATTTAACTATGATGAAATAACCAAACAGGTATCTGTATCAATTTTAGATAACGCAATTGACTCACTTAAATTGTCAACCAAGTTATGTTTACAACTCGGATTTGAACCAAACAAAAATCTAGTTCTTAGTAAAATTGGAACATATCCTTCTTATTTAAAATTAGGGTTACCATCTCAATTGTTTGTTTATTGTGATATAATAGAACCACAGATTGTTGGAGATGTGATGGCACCCCTTCTCAGAATTGTACCATTAGATGTATCGGTATATGTATATGGAACAAATAAAATGCATATTTTCTCTCCACCACACTATTTACCTGTTATGCGAAGGGAGTTTGATACTATTGAAATAGATATAAGGTCAAGCACAGGTAAAAATATCCCATTCCAGTTTGGAACAGTGTGTATTAAACTTCATTTTCGAAAATTATAATGGATTCTTATCTCAGTCACATAAAATGTCCCTATGAGCAATATTATTCACATCAGGCCGGATCAGGTATTGGAGTAATTTATAAAGGTGTGCCATATCAACGTAGTCATGGTATTGGCAGTTTTCTTGGAGGATTGTTTAGGTCTATTTTACCCCTGCTCTCTAGTGGCGCTCGAGCTATAGGAAAAGAAGCATTAAATGCTGGTGTTGGTCTACTATCGGATATGGTTAGTGCACGACCTATGGAAGATTCTATTAAAACTCGTCTCAAGGAAGCTAGTTCTAACTTAAAGAGAAAAGCTCATGACAAGATTGATAGAATCAATATGTCTGGCTCAGGATATATAACCAAAAGGAAACGCCAATCTTCATTCATTCAACCACTGTCAGCTAAAGTGAAAGCTATTAAAAAATCAAGACTCAGTCAAAATAAAACAAACGATATATTTTCTAAATAATTATGTTTTTTTTACATAATCATTCCTGTGAGTGTATTAAATCAGAGTTAGATTTGTTTGCCCTACCATCAACACAAACAAGTATAGAAAATGGACTATGGATTCATTACAAACCCATTTCATCTCTTGCTGATGATGGACCTATTGAATTTCAAATACCTGGAACGAGTGATGACTACATCGATTTGTCTCATACATTGATCCATTTAAAAGCTAAGATATTGAATCAAGACTCATCAAAACTTAGTTCATCTACAGTTGTAGCTCCGATTAATAATTGGTTACATTCAATCTTCAGTCAACTCGATGTATATTTGAATCAAAAACTGATTTCACCACCAAACAATACATATGCTTACCGTGCTTATATTGAGACATTATTAAACTATGCACCAGCAGCAAAAGAATCTCATCTGACTTGTGGTCTTTGGTATGAAGATACTGCAGGAAACATGAATTCGGTAGATGAAAACAATATTGGTTTTAGTAAAAGACAGAGTCTTGCAGCCGAAAGTAAGGAAATAGAAATGATTGGACATCTACATGGTGATATATTTAATCAGGAAAAATTTTTGATTAATGGTGTTGAAATGTGTGTTAAATTAATTCGTTCAAGAGAAACTTTCAGTCTCATGGCTTCATCATCTGATTTAAAATTAAAAGTAAGTATCACAGATGCAATGCTTATAGTTCGACGCGCGCGGATCAATCCAACTGTATTACTAGCACATCAAAAAGTTTTAGCATCTACTACTGCAAAATATCCCATAACTCGAGCGGAAGTTAAAGTTTTAACAATACCTTCGGGGGTTCAGGGTAAAACACTCGATAACATTTTTCTTGGTCAAGTTCCTAAACGATGTATTGTTGGATTTGTCAATAATGCAGCATTTAATGGAACTCTTACGAAAAACCCATTCAACTTTGAAAATTATCAAATGAATACATTTAGTTTATATATTGATGGGCAACAAATACCTTCAAAAGCTTTACAACCATCGTTTGAGAATACTTTCACTTCAGCCTATCATACATTATTCTCAGGGACGGGAATCCATTTTTTAAACGAAGGGAATGGAATTTCTAGGGAACAATATGCGAAAGGCTATTGTCTCTTAGCATTTGATTTAACTCCTGATTTATCAGCTCACTCTAGTCATTGGAATCTTATAAAGCATGGTAGTGTTAGGCTAGAGGTTCGTTTTGATACAGCTATTCCTGAAACGATCAACTGTATCGTGTATGCAGAGTTTGACAATGTTATAGAAATTGATAAAAATCGTAATGTAAGTGTTGACTATAGCAGTTAAGAAACTTAATTTTGTAAATACATGAAGTCATAATTTGTACCTACATTATTATTAAGGTTTGTAATAAAACACTGTCAAAAGAAATATCTGTTTATTTTTTTTTTTTGTGTGTTATACACCATAATACATAATATATCTGAAACGACATGATCTTACTTCCCATTCATCTATGATCCGCTGTAGTGGTAAGATCAGTAGTATTGAAGTAATATGAATACAATAGAGATAAAGACATATTTAAGAAAAATTCACCCAAGTATACAACACAATGTGTACCCTGCAAACAGATTACCAATATATGTCGAAACCCCAGCCTATTTAATAAGCAACCTAGACCCTGATTATAAGCCAGGGTCTCATTGGGTAGGCTTGTATATAGATATAAATGGTGTTGGACAATATTTTGACTCATATGGACGACCACCAAGTAAATATCATAAGCAGTTTCTGGAAAGAAATACAAGAATAAGGTATTTCAATACAAGAAGGGTACAAAATGATTACACCTCAGTTTGTGGGGAATATTGTTTAATGTATTTGTATTTTATGTTTAGAGGTTACAGAAGTTGTGATTTTTTAGATTTATTTAATAGTCATACACTAGAGAATGATATGTTGTTGTATAGATTATTTAAGTCAGTATTTGAAAGAGAATAAATGGTTAGTAATGTGAGATTCGTTTCCTTTGAACCCAAAACAATAAAGCAACGAAGAACGAAATAATGAGCGAGGTGATTAGTAGGTGATTAGCAATTAGATAACGATGTAGGAATCGTTTTTAGGAAATGCTAACTTTGCAACCGTTAAAGATACGAAGTCGGGAGTGAGCGCAATCGATTCAGCGTACCCCAAAACCTTTTTTTTTTTTTACCCCTGGAGACCGGGCGAACCTGGAGACAGGGCGAATCACCAACTACTCACCTCTTTTTTCTTCGAGGGCTAAGAACAGCATGCAGCTCTGTGTTATTAACTAATGAGCATACATGTGTGTCTGTACTAAAGGCAATGTAAAGTGAGTGTGTGTGTGTCATTCGGGGCCAAAATATTTTATTCTCGGGCGGCGTATATTGAATTCCTCGCTACGCTCAGGATTCTACTATATAATCCTTCACTAAGCTTTGAATTCAAAATAACGTCGTCCTGAATTCAAAATAACAAAAAATTTCTTTGGCCACATATAACACAAATAACTATTTCGGCGTGTCCGTGCCAACTGCTAACAGTAGAGTCCCGGATGCTTTTTTGCGTCGAATGTCAAAACATTGAGTCGTGATTGTATTGCGTGCCTCTACCGAGCGTCTCAAGCCTCAACGGCCGTACGATACTGTTATTATGTAGGACTAGCTGATGCCCGCGACTTCGTCCGTGTGAGCTTCTGCCCACCCCTCCCTGCAGCATTTAAGGATTGAGGAGTTGGACCTTGGAATTCAACTAGGTATATAGGCAGTCTTTGCTTTGGACTCTACCTATAACAACTATTTATTAATTTTATACGCACATTTCTACTTCGAACTATGTGCCTCGCCCATTTCCACTTCAGTTTCGAGACTAGCTGAGCTATGTCGGTGACTTTAGTTCTCTTACAGATCCTCATTTCTGAATTGATCTCGCAGAGATACTCCGAGCATAGCTCCCTGACCCTGAGCCTTCTTATGAGGCCCACTGTCAGCGACGCCGACCATGTCGGATCCGTAAGTCTGTGCCTGTCTAACTGCTGTGAATTATATCTACACTAGGTTCAGTCCTCGATTTTTAACCGACTTTAAAAAAGGAGGAGGTTCTCAATTCGTCGGATTTTTTTTTACTCGAACACGCCTGAACCGATTTGGAAAATTCTTTTTTTTGTTTCAAAGGGTTTACTTCCCAGGTGGTCCCATTGAAATTTTATCGAAATCGGTCGAGCGGTTTTTAAAATATATACAATAAATTATATATCTACTTTGTACTGGCGCGGGCGTTTGAAGTCGGTTTTTTTAAAAGAATTATTTATATTAAAATCCCGCGGGAACCCTCGTTCTTCCCGGGATAGAAGGAAACTTTTGTCACTCTCCAAGTCCTCAACTACACCGATGCAAAAATCACGTCAAACGTCAAAGGACAAACCAACAAACTATTAATACAACGCAGCACACCCACAAGTTTTGACAGCACAAACGTAGTTTTGGAGCTGATTGATGCGGTACTAATATATAGTTGACCTATACACAGTGACCAGGGTCTGATGAGGGAGCAGGAAGGTGGTGACAGGAACAGCACAACTGCACCAAGGTCCAGCAGGTCTGTGCTCGTGCACTGCGCCTCCTGGCCGAGCAGTCGGTACACTAATTGATTACTGTGCGAAGTGATGATGATTGATGATCCAGGATATCTGTTTATTTAAAGTTCAATGTCCCCACTGACTGACTGATTGATGACAACGCATAGCCTAAACTACTCGAGTTAGAAGCTTGAAATTTTGAAAGTAGGTTCCTTTTATGACGTAGGCATCCACTAAGAAAGGATTTTTGAAATTCCACCCCCGAGGGGGGTTAAATAGGGGGTGAAAATTTGTATGAAAGTCCTGAGTATGAAATGAAACTGGGTAGCACAGCTGGGTAGGTACCTGGCTGGGATGAAAGTTTTTATGGTAGTAGGTATTTCATTTATCAAGTTATTTATATTTTTCAAGCTTTATCCATGATACCTACTTGGTATTTGGGCTTTCAATTAAAAATAACGGAATAGGAGTTTCACAGTTTTTGAAAATTCTACCCCAATACCTGATTCCACGCTTACAAAGTGTCGGGATGTAAGCTAGTCCCATACGTCTAATGTACAGTATGAAACATGAACCCATTCCAGATTTTAGGCGTGATTTAAATTTTAATTCACACTTTCCAAAATGAGTTGATTAGATAGTCACTACGAGGTGTAACGCACAATCCAGATAGTAAAATAGCTAAAAACGTGCACTATATGGTACATAGTATGACTATGTTCTCAGTTAGTTACTTTAGAATAATAATAGTTTATGAGTATGACCCCTTTTCTATCACCCATTTGTCTATTATCTATCCCTATCCCTACGCCCCTGTCGCCCTAGAGGCGCGCATAGACCAATAGACGCGGTCCCACAATAAGAAGACCTGTCATAGACAACAAACAGTAGCACATCGACGCTTAATCACATTCACCCTTACATCCAAACAGGTTACCGCGAACCATGGGAGTGTCCTTGACTATCAAGGGTGTTTCACCGCTCAAGGTCCAGGGGTCTCAACCTGTCTGCATTCAATGCGCCCAATGGAACTAGTTTGGGACCCCGGGCGCGCTCGCTGAAGGCCGGTGACCGGTGCGCGCTGATTTACATGACAGCAGACAGCTACGACGGCCTGTTTGATAAACAATGTAAACGTATGCTTTATTTAAATCCTTGCTGACTTTGAATCGGCTAAGGTCTGTGAAGGAACATCTATCTTTGATCGATATGTTTCTACATCGGAGATAGCTATCATCATACTACACAGAAGGTATTCTATCATCATACTTCATAGTCATCATCAAAACTCTGCAGGCTTCACAGGGTTTTCACTTTGTCGTTCGTTTTATACTCTGTAATGACTATTTATAATGAAATTTTCTAAATCCCCATAGTTTTGGTGGGCAGTATCCTTGCAGCATCAGATTTGTGGAGTTGGAAGTAAACATTTTTACAGGAGCACGCGGGTCAACGCGGTGCGAGTGTACGTCTGGGGGAAAGCTTCCCCCTTTCCCTCAGACGTGCTCCAAAGGGGGAATGGGACTAATAGACCTATCCTTTCTTCTTCTTCTTCTCTTGGCTGTTCTCAATACCAGCATAATACCCTTTCAAAAAAGCTTACTTACCAGCCGTTTCTAAGATTAGCCAGTTGGCCAGAATTACAGGCGAACAGAAGCTAATACCCCTTTAGTTGGCCAGAATTACAGGCGGACAGAAGCTAATACCCCTTTAGTTGGCCAGAATTACTGGCGGACAGAAGCTAATACCCCTTTAGTTGGCCAGAATTACTGGCGGACAGAAGCTAATACCCCTTTAGTTGGCCAGAATTACTGGCGAACAGAAGCTAATACCCCTTTAGTTGGCCAGAATTACAGGCGGACAGAAGCTAATACCCCTTTAGTTGGCCAGAATTACAGGCGGACAGAAGCTAATACCCCTTTAGTTGGCCAGAATTACAGGCGGACAGAAGCTAATACCCCTTTAGTTGGCCAGAATTACAGGCGGACAGAAGCTAATACCCCTTTAGTTGGCCAGAATTACAGGCGAACAGAAGCTAATACCCCTTTAGTTGGCCAGAATTACAGGCGGACAGAAGCTAATACCCCTTTAGTTGGCCAGAATTACTGGCGGACAGAAGCTAATACCCCTTTAGTTGGCCAGAATTACTGGCGAACAGAAGCTAATACCCCTTTAGTTGGCCAGAATTACAGGCGGACAGAAGCTAATACCCCTTTAGTTGGCCAGAATTACAGGCGGACAGAAGCTAATACCCCTTTAGTTGGCCAGAATTACTGGCGGACAGAAAAACATCGTGAGGAGATCTACGCATCTGAGAGTTCTCCTTAATGTTCTCGAAGGTGTGCGAAGTCCGCCAATACGTATTGGGCCAGCGAGCGTGGTGGCCTATAACCCTTCTCTGAGAGTAGACCTGCGCTCAGTAGTGAGCCGTTGATGGGTTGCTGATGATGATGATGTATTTTGTTGAATGACTGCACAAGAATTTGGCCGATTAGCGAAGTATCAGCATCGGTGCAGCGCCGCACGCCGCTTTTGCCGCCGCGCGACGCCGCACGTTCACATCCCGTGACGTCACGCGCCCGCACCGCCCCGCCACAGCAGACAGCTCAGGCGTTCCTGTCCAGACGACAGGGCCCCTCGTGTCGGCTCACTGTTCGCGGGTGATAACGGCACCGGCACGATAACGTTGCCTACTTAGAATTGCCTAAAAGTATACTTTACTAGGTAGAGTTGTATATCTATAGGTATTTAGACATGCCTTGGTTCAAACGCCTGATAGCAATATTTAAGTTAAGCAAGAAAGCTACAGCGTATACTGGAACGTAACACGTAACTTAACAACTATCAGCATCCCAAAATGTCTGATTGTAACGTACTACTTGGGTACATATGCCAACGACTTCACACACTGACTTCACGTTTTTTTTTGGATCATGTAACTGGTTTACAATTTTATTATTAACATCTTAAAACTAACAAAAAACATACAATAATTGTAACCTAAGACATGATCACAGCATACAAGAAAAGATAACCAAAGCTAATTACAAACTGAGAAAACCTACAAAATTGACTTAAAATAATATATTACTAATAGGAAAAAATAAATAAAATAAATAAAAACTAATTAAGATATTATACAAGAAAAAGAAAATAATACTTAATCATTAGTGTGTCAACTAAAACAGGGGTGCTAAGTTATACCTATGTATAAAATTAAATATTAATTTTTTACATAGACACGTTCACATTTTACATAGAGACTAAAAACTGAGCCCAAAAGTACTTTTAATTAAAAAAAAAGCCGGCCAAGTGCGAGTCGGACTCGCGCACCGAGGGTTCCGTACTCCAAAAGTAAAAGTAAAATGATAATATTATATTAATTTGCTTATTTATCGTTAACTTTGTTTGTAGAGGCTTATTGTTAATATAAAAAAAAACTATGCTAGTTAGAGCGTTGGTTTTATTTTTCCTGTAAAATATACATAAACTTCTATTGACCATAATTATTTCAGATTTTTCGATTGGTAAACTTCGGAGATAAGGGGGGGGGGAACGGTATTTTTTTAGACATTTTGGCCGATTAATCAAAAACTATTATATATAGAAATAAATAAAAAATTGTTTTAGAATGCACAAGTTAAGGCCTTTCATATATGATACCCCACTCGGTATACTTAGTTATTTTACTTTGAAATTTCAAACCCCCGATTTTCCCCCTTTTTTAATAAAAATAAAAATAATTTTTGATTTTTCTTTATTCCAAAGATGTTGGGCCACTATTATACACAAGTATGCCAAATTTCATGTCAATAGCTTTAATAGTTACTGAAATAATCGACTGTGACAGACGGACGGACGGACGGACGGACGGACGGAGAAAGTCTCACCATTAGGGTTCCATTTTTACCATTTTGGTACGGAACCCTAAAAACAGTAAAAAATCAAATGCGAGTCTGGCCTCGCTCTTTTAGGGTCTTATGTACTATTTTTTAGTTTTGAAACTAGTACATAAGACCAAATCACTTTTTTTAAACTAGATACATATTTAGATACCTTAGTTCTTAGATAGTAACCCTTCTCTGAGAGGAGACCTGCGCTCAGTAGTGAGCCGTTGAGGGGTTGCTACTTGCTAATGATGATGATGATAATGATAATGACAAAATGCTCGTTTGTTTTGGTCATTTCTTCATTTTTGAAACTAAAAAATAGTAAAAAATATATTTCAACTCCACTTAATGAGCTCTAGGCAATGACATCCCACATGTCAGGGTAAAAAATAGTATATTACACATCTAGGGCAGTAAAATAAGAAATGTCTCAGATCACATGTAATTGTTGTCCGAGGCGAAGCCGAGGTCAATAAACATGTGATCTGAGGCTTTCTTATTTACTGCCCGTGGTGTGTATACTATTTTTCTCCTCGACGGAGGCGGAAAGCGACAGTTTCGTTTAGCGCAGCGGGAGGAAAATTGACGCTTTCCGCCCGGAGGTGAGAAAATAAAATTTTATTTCTTCTGTTTCATGTATGGGAGCCCCTTTATTTTCTAATTTAATTTTATTTTATTATTTGTTGTTATAGCTGCAATAAAAATACACACTGTGAAAATTTCAACTGTCTACCTGCTACGGTTTACGAGATACAGCCCGCTGACAGACGGACGGAAGGACAGACGGACAGCGGAGGCTTAGTAATGTAATAGGGTCCCGTTATAGTACTCTCGCGGCATGGAACTATTTAACATCGTTGTCTCACGGGTACAAAGCCTGGATCTTAAGTTCGCGCGGGAATTTTATTTTCCAATAGCACAAATTAAATTTATCGACAAAATCTAAATATATAAAAGGCAAGGGTGACTGACTGACTGACTGACTGGTCTATCAACGCACAGCTCTAATCACTGGACGAATCGGGCTGAAATTTTGCACACAGATAGTTATTATGACGTAGACGTCCGCTAAGAAAGGATTTTTGAAAATTCCAACCCCAAGAGGGTTAAATGGGGGTTGAAAGTTTGTATAAAAGTCCGTCATTTATCAAATTATTTTACATGTAATATCCATGAAACTTTGATTTTTGGGCTTTCGATAAAAAAATAAGAAATACGTGTTTCGCAAATTTTGAAAATTCCACCCCCAAAGACTTCAAATAGGGGATGAAAATTTGTATAAAAGTCCAGATTTTTAAGTTAATTTTCAAGTAATATCCATCAAACTTGGTACTTTAGCTTTCATCTTAATAAATATATAAAAGGCAAAGGTGACTGACTGACTGACTGACTGACTGGCTGACTGACTGACTGGTCTATCAACGCACAGCTCTAACCACTGGACGGATCGGGCTGAAATTTTGCACACAGATAGTTATTATGACGTAGACGTCCGCTAAGAAAGAATTTTTGAAAATTCCAACCCCAAGAGGGTTAAATGGGGGTTGAAAGTTTGTATAAAAGTCCGTCATTTATCAAATTATTTTTCATGTAATATCCATGAAACTTTAATTTTTGGGCTTTCGATAAAAAAATAAGAAATACATGTTTCGCAAATTTTGGAAATTCCACCCCCAAAGACTTCAAATAGGGGATGAAATTTGTATAAAAGTCCAGATTTTTAAGTTAATTTTCAAGTAATAGGTATCCATCAAACTTGGTACTTTAGCTTTCATCTTAATAAATATATAAAAGGCAAAGGTGACTTACTGACTGACTGACTGACTGACTGACTGACTGACTGGCTGACTGACTGGTCTATCAACGCACAGCTCTAACCACTGGACGGATCGGGCTGAAATTTTGCACACAGATAGTTATTATGACGTAGATGTCGGAGAAGGTATCCTCGTCGGCAGCAAAGTTAGACACATTTGTTGCGCGACGAGTGAAGGTAGCGAGGAAAGATCGTTTCATCACTTAGGATGTTTATTCTTCGCACAAAGTACCCTCAAAAGCCCCTCTTTTACATTTATTAGCCATGGACCAGAAGCGGGAATCATTACTCAAAACTAATCAGGCTTTAAGAGAACGCGTCTCTTAAAACGCTGAAACCCTACCTAAAGCCGTCTCCACCATCCCCAATAACGGCCCCTTTCCACTCAGCTAATAACCACAGCACGACAGACAAACCACCATCTGAACGTGAGGGTAACTATCAAAAATTTCAAAATATTAATTAATCAAACCAATATCTAAACATGAGGGTAGTTATCAAAACTATCAAAGTATTAATTTATCATTTACAGTAATTTAAGCGCACAGACAATATTTATTCGATTAGGGAGCGATTGCTATCGCGACCCCTCAATCAAATAGAACGACCTAGACGCGAAAGCATCTACTAGTCGAATGAGTCTCTGGGCAGAGACTCCCAAAGTAGTAATTAATCATTAACACCAATCTAAGCGTAAAGACAATATTTACTCGTTTAGGGAGCGATTGCTATCGCAAACCCTCAATCAAGTAGAACGACCTAGATGCGAAAGCACCTACTAGTCGTATTGAGTCTCTGGGCAGAGACTGCCAAGTATGAATTAATCATTAACACAAATCTAAGGGTACTGGCAGTATTAAATCGATTAGGGAGCGATTGATATCGCAATCCCTCAATCAAATAGATCGACCTAGACGCGGAAGCATCTACTAGTCGAATGAGTCTCTGGGCAGAGACTGAATTCGTATCGTCGAAACAGCCCTTTTATACTAATATTTCAAGATGGCGTGCAAAATGGCGTACCCGCGCTGTCAGTCAAATGTCAATTTGATTTAACTAATTTTAATAAATAAAAGGAAACGGAAGTCAAAGCAATACTTTTAAATAATTAATATAAAATAAAAGGATACGGAAATCAAAACAATACTCCCAATTAATTAATATAAATTAAACGGAAATCAATTGCGCCCACACGGCCATTCTGATCCAGCGCGCTCTCTGCGCTGTAGATTAGTATCTGAATGATATCATCCATGATAACTTGTAAGACCGGGAATAAGGATACGCTTGGCAAACAGCTAGCGCTTAAGGAAGGATGTTTTGGACAACTCGGCATCACCCGCCTTGGATCTAGCCATATCACTTCATGGCATCACCCGCCTTGGATATAGCCCTAAGACCGGAAAAAAGGATACGCTTGGCAAACAGCCAGCGCTTAAGGAAGGATGTTTAGGACAACTCGGCATCACCCGCCTTGGATCTAGCCATATCACTCCATGGCATCACCCGCCTTGGATATAGCCCTAAGACCGGGAAAAAGGATACACTTGGTAACCAGCTAGGCGCTTAAGGAAGGATGTTTTGGACAATTCGGCATCACCCACCTGGGATATAGCCCTTAGACCGGGAAAAGGATACGCTTAGCAGAGCCAGGCGCTTAAGGAAGGATGTTTTGGACTAATCGGCATCACCCGCCTTGGATCTAGCCATATCACTCCATGGCATCACCCGCCTGGGATATAGCCCTAAGACCGGGAAAAAGGATACGCTTGGCAAACAACCAGCGCTTAAGGAAGGATGTTTTGGACAAGACCTGGAAAAGGATACGCATAGTGATCATCAAATGTTTAGGTTGGAAAAGTGGATACATAAAGCAAAAATCCTATAAGATTAATTTCGGGAAGTAATCGCTCGTCCATCCTTAACTTACATAGTGATCGAAATTATGGGGGGAGGTTTATCCCACCGCTGCTGTCGGAGAAGGTATCCTCGTCGGCAGCAAAGTTAGACACATTTGTTGCGCGACGAGTGAAGGTAGCGAGGAAAGATCGTTTCATCACTTAGGATGTTTATTCTTCGCACAAAGTACCCTCAAAAGCCCCTCTTTTACATTTATTAGCCATGGACCAGAAGCGGGAATCATTACTCAAAACTAATCAGGCTTTAAGAGAACGCGTCTCTTAAAACGCTGAAACCCTACCTAAAGCCGTCTCCACCATCCCCAATAACGGCCCCTTTCCACTCAGCTAATAACCACAGCACGACAGACAAACCACCATCTGAACGTGAGGGTAACTATCAAAAATTTCAAAATATTAATTAATCAAACCAATATCTAAACATGAGGGTAGTTATCAAAACTATCAAAGTATTAATTTATCATTTACAGTAATTTAAGCGCACAGACAATATTTATTCGATTAGGGAGCGATTGCTATCGCGACCCCTCAATCAAATAGAACGACCTAGACGCGAAAGCATCTACTAGTCGAATGAGTCTCTGGGCAGAGACTCCCAAAGTAGTAATTAATCATTAACACCAATCTAAGCGTAAAGACAATATTTACTCGTTTAGGGAGCGATTGCTATCGCAAACCCTCAATCAAGTAGAACGACCTAGATGCGAAAGCACCTACTAGTCGTATTGAGTCTCTGGGCAGAGACTGCCAAGTATGAATTAATCATTAACACAAATCTAAGGGTACTGGCAGTATTAAATCGATTAGGGAGCGATTGATATCGCAATCCCTCAATCAAATAGATCGACCTAGACGCGGAAGCATCTACTAGTCGAATGAGTCTCTGGGCAGAGACTGAATTCGTATCGTCGAAACAGCCCTTTTATACTAATATTTCAAGATGGCGTGCAAAATGGCGTACCCGCGCTGTCAGTCAAATGTCAATTTGATTTAACTAATTTTAATAAATAAAAGGAAACGGAAGTCAAAGCAATACTTTTAAATAATTAATATAAAATAAAAGGATACGGAAATCAAAACAATACTCCCAATTAATTAATATAAATTAAACGGAAATCAATTGCGCCCACATAGACGTCCACTAAGAAAGAAGTTTTGAAAATTCTAACCCCAAGAGGGTTAAATGGGGGTTGAAAGTTTGTATAAAAGTCCGTCATTTATCAAATTATTTTTCATGTAATATCCATGAAACTTTAATTTTTGTGCTTTCGATAAAAAAATAAGAAATACGTGTTTCGCAAATTTTGAAAATTCCACCCCCAAAGACTTCAAATAGGGGATGAAAATTTGTATAAAAGTCCAGATTTTTAAGTTAATTTTCAAGTAATTTCCATCAAACTTGGTATTTTGCCTTTCAATTGAAAATAAAGAAGTATACGCGTTTGACAGTTTTTAAACGTTCAACTCCCAATGGAGTTAAATAGAGGGTGAATGATTGTTATTAAGTCTGTCGTTTTTCAACTTAGGTATAACCATGAAACTTGGTATGTTGGCTAATTACGGAGATACGAATCGCGTTAGGTTGGATTTTAATTACCAATAAAAATCTAACTTAACGTGAGCTAACCAACCGCTAAGAAACCATTTTTGAAAATTCAACCTCTAGATAAGGGGGTAAAATAGGGGTTTGAAAAATCGAAAAAGCTAGTTGAATACAAATTAAAAATAATTAAACATTATACTAATAGCTGCAATGAAATAGAGACCTCAAAGGTCTGACATAACATTAAAAGTGATTTTCCCCACTCTTTATCGAAACTCCTTTCGACCGATATTTTCTAGTCAAAAGGACCTAGTTTCGGCAGTTTCTCGCAGCTAAAGGTAGTTTTGAGTGGGCTCAAAGGTCTGACATAACATTAAAAGTGATTTTCCCCACTCTTTATCGAAACTCCTTTCGACCGATATTTTCTAGTCAAAAGGACCTAGTTTCGGCAGTTTCTCGCAGCTAAAGGTAGTTTTGAGTGGGCAAGCGGTTCGGCTGCAACGTTTCGGCGAGGTGTCAGAGCGGGGCGCCTCCGCGTCTCGGGGCGCTGTTTCGCTATCGGACATCTATCAGCTCGTATCGCTCGCCGATTTGTGCTTATCACTCTTATCACTTACACGTGGACCGTATTGTTGCTGCCTTATCGACTCACTCTTCCACGTTTTGGCCCGTTTGGTTCAGGTACGCCAAACCATTCTCGTTCTGGAGTCTGGACCTGATCTTCAGCCTGATTTACAAAATGGGTGTTTAAGTTTGACCACTTTTACTTCCATCACAGCTGCCACCGGCGAAAATGGGGCTACTTTCTGTCTGCCCGTCTTAACATGTATTGAATTGTAGTATGCGTTTTTGGAACTTCCCCTCATTGTGGAAATAATCTAATTCTATTCCAACAAAGTTGCATGGGATAAATCGGCTTGACATCCAGCTGTCCACAAGATAGTGTAAAAAACTTGGTACAATGTAATAGATACATAATATTATTATAAAATTATTTTTAAAAGAGCAACTGCTGAGTTTCTTGCCGGCTCTTCTCAGCAGAATCCGCTTTCCGAACCGGTGGTAGAGTCATGACGTGTCATAAGAGCAACAGGGTGGCCTACGTGAAATAAATAATTTTGAATTTTCAATCAATTCAATATTTCAGTTCCTTACAAACGGACGAGAAATATCTTCTTCATATTGACCTAGTGTTCAACTGTGAACGTCTATGTCTCTTGCATAGACTTCCACTGTCGAAAAATCTACAAGCATAATGATAGTAATTATTATTGTAATACCTACTTTGGTTTTGAAAAAGTAACTGCTGATATTGTTGCCGGCTCTTCTCAGCAGAATTCTCTTTCCGAGCTGATAGTATGGTCTCAATCCTGATACTGTAGACTGCATTGCATCACGATAGAGTCGACCCTGCTAATAATAATTTTTTCGCAAATGGTACGAAAAGTAGAGTATTTTCCTCGGCGATAAAGCTGTCTTAGTCTTGGGTGAACTTAAATCCCTCACTACACTCAGGACTCGTCTTAAATCCCTCGCTTCGCTCGTGATTTAAGTTTTTAACACCCTCGCTACGCTCGGGAGTAAACCTCGAGTCCTTCGTTACGCTCGCGATTTAAATCGTCACCCGCGACAGAAGACACTGCTTTATCCCCTTGGTTAATAATCTACTATTTAATGTGTAGATTTTGAGCTGTTATTGATATTCTCAATGTAGCTTGTTTCTCTTGAGTTGGAAAGAAAATACGTTTACAGTCGAGCAACTCCCGAATAGGTAACCACTGATGGAATAATTGGTTTGTTGTCAAACACCACACAACTGTCCCGGTTTCGAATCTAGTGCGGGCCGAGCATGTCCTAATTGGGTTTATTGTCGAGAAATTTTTAGGAACAGAAGTTGAGAAGTTTGCGGTGTTACACCTAACCAGTCCTTGAAGATCAGATAAGGCCCTGACTTGAAACCCAAGCATCGTGTTGGGGTTCATTGATTAGGTCCCGTTTAGAAAAAATTAATAAGGTCATTCGTTGAACCAGGAACGTGCAGGTTTAAGGAACTTACTTCTGTTTACCATAGATAATCCAACCATACTTACTCGTCGGATTGCTCTAGGCGGTCCATAGACAAATTGATGAGGGTCTGACGATGATGCAGGATCCCAGCTCTACCAAACATAACATTCCACCACCAACTCAGCAGGGTACCTATTCATTTTATTACCTACTCAGACTAATGTTATAATAAGTAAACTGCAACATAATAGGTATAAGGTTTTAGGTGATACATAGAGGTATAACTTCGACCGTATTTCTACGAAAACTTGGAGACAAAAAAAAAGTTTACCTGTTCAAAAGTAACATAAACTATTAAGCGCTCTGCCAATAGAGACGTAGAGCTGCTGCTCCGGGCCCCCATTGGTCTAGGAGGGGAGCGAAAGGGCTCGATCCGGTTTTATATTGACCTAGAAATAGTTGCGATCGCGGGCGGGTAGGGAGGTACCACAGGTAGGTCCTTTCCAAAGACTCTTTTTGGTGGAGATGACGAGGCCGGCCGCTCTAGAGAGAATGTGAAATAGGTCTGCAAGAGATTTTTCAAAGATCTGGTCACACAATAAGCTGGAAAAGCTGCAGACAGACGAAGTCGTGGGCAACAACTATAGTTACCTACCAATATAAAGTTAGAAATCTCTTTCATAAGCATCAATTATTACATGCATGTTAGATCTGTCACTGTATGCTTTACAATATAAACTTTCCATCAAATAAAATACATCGGCTTTAGAATAATAATCAATTAATCACAGAATATGTACACTGGTTCGGGTTCTGGGTTCGGTTTCACACTTTGTACCTAACCGAGGACTGCCGCACTGAGGCTGGCTCTGTGCTACCCGAAGTCGCGGCCGACGATGGTCTAATGACCAGTTCCCTACAGAGCACAATATTAATTACATTCTCAAAATACCAGATTATCATGTTTTTCAAACCAGGTTTTTATTGAGACAGAGTTTAAGATTGGTCGACGACAAGACTTTTTTGTCGCTAGACATAAGCAAAAGTCGTCAGTTGTAGTGACAAAGTCGCTAAATGAGCAGCAGTGACTGTTGACTGCTGTGAGCGCAGGCTGCAGCCCGCCACACGTCTATATGCGCCGGCCGCCACAGGCGCCCCCACCCGAGGCGCAGGGCCAATGGGCGGCGGCCATGTTTGATTTATTTTTGACAGACAGTTTTGGAGGGAAGCGGCTCTTTGTTTTTTAATTCGATCCCTTCCTAGGGCTAGGGTGGGTTTTGTTCTTGTTGCGAGTTAATGTAACACGTTGTAGCATTTATTGCTTACGTTTTCTTTGAAGCAGGGTGACACGCCCGTGATCCTGTGCATTAGGAAAAATCACAAGTTAATGGTGCACGGGCTCAAAACATGCACCTTTCAAGGAACAAAGTACATAAGTCGCACTCTTAATAAAACAACGACCAAATACGAAATTTTGGCAAAATCAGTCATAAAGCTACCGATCCTAAAAGAACAAGTTTCAAATAGGTAAAACAAAACACCTCGTTTACTTAAAGCATTATTGTACATTCAATATTATTAGGTTCGATTCTATAGCAGCTTAAACAAATATGTATTACCTTTCTCATTAAATAGATTCGTTGATTCCCGACAGTACCGATTTCAGACTCGGTCGTTGTTTTACTGAGAGTGCACAGCAAAGTAGGTAGATAATATAGGTAGGTATATCAACTGAAGCATACAAACTATGCGTCATTTGTAATAACTGTGCCGGAGAGCTTATTCGATTTTTTCATGTTGGCTAAAAATTGGCCGCCGAATGTAGAGTTCAACGAGTGGTTTCGCAGACGTGCGAGAAAGGAAAACGATGACATCAGCCGGCCGACTCTGTAAATCTCGTCATATAATGATTTCTTACCAAAATGTGCGGGGCCTACGTACAAAACTCCATGCATTCTGCTCGTCTATTTCTGCCTCTCCTGCAGATATTCATTTTATCAGCGAAACCTGGTTAACTGGGAGCATAACTGACTCTGAAGTCATTCCAAAAGGGTTTTGTATGCTTAGGTGTGACAGACGCAATAATCGCCGTGGAGGAGGAGTAGCTATCATAGCGCACTCAAAATATACGCTACAAACAATAAGTGTACCATTGAATGAGGCTCTGAACAGTGAGATAGTCTGTGGCGGTCTATATTGCGGTACTAATTTATTGTGCATTTTGGTTTGTATCTATATACCTCCCGGTTCAAATGATGAAAATTATTCTATGATATATGAATGTATTGAAAAAATTTATAGTTTTTATAGTCAGCAAAAAATATTAATATGCGGTGATTTTAATTTTAATTCTGCCAGTTTGAATATTAAGTCGCAATTCGAGTTTATATTATCTTTTTGTGAGCTTAAGCAAATTAATAATATTTTAAATGACGATGGGCAACTCTTAGACTTGGTACTCGTTAGTCAATCATTGAGCGAGGTGACGGTGCAGAGGGCCGAGGAGTCACTTGTACCGCCGGATGCCTATCACCCTCCGCTCGAGCTATGCTTTGTCTCTGTCTCTACATGCAGGCAAAATAACCTAAAAATAGAAAATTTGTCGCAATCTAATATTACACCGGAATGGGATTTCAACAAAGCTAATTTCCCTCTACTTTATGAACGCTTGGCGATGATAGATTGGTCGTTTTTATATGAGATCTCAGATCCACAGCTAGCTATTGAATTTTTTTATACTAATATTAATTCATGTCTTGAAGACTGTGTTCCGCTTAGAAAGAGGAAAATTGTAGAATCCAGGTACATATATCCGGCTTGGTATTCAAATGATACTAAACGCAACATTAAGTTAAAGGCAAAATATCACAGGTTGTTCAAAGCAACAAAAAATCAACATTTTTTACAATTATTTTCCGAATATCGTTTATTAGTCAAGTCAAACATCAAAATTGATTTTGAGCTGTACAAAACTAAATTTGAGTCAAATATTAAGCGCGAACCAAAATTATTCTGGGACTATATGAACTCGAGGCGAGCTATTACAAAAAAGAAGGTATTGAAAGATGGAGAATTGGTACCTATGGAGCAGTGTGCGCAATTATTTGCAAATTATTTCAGTTCAGTGTACGCGCAGGTGCCGCCCCGGCTAAGCGTCAACGATGCTCTTTTGTCTTATAACGGGGATAGTGCACGTATACACATAGACTCAATTGTTCAGGGCGATGTTAGAAGAGCGCTTAAGAAACTGAAAGCGAAACGCGCCGCTGGCCCCGATGGTATCCCGCCATATGTAGTTAGAGATTGCAACAGCGTTTTTGTTTCACCGTTGCAACATATTTTCAATTTATGTTTTAGGAATTCGTTTTACCCGGAAGTCTGGAAGACCTCACGTGTGGTACCCATACCAAAAAAGGCATCAAGTGCAGAGATAAGTGATTTCAGGCCTATTGCGGTATTGTCAGTTTTCGCAAAACTGTTTGAATCAATTATAGAATATCGAATAAGAAAGCAATTTGAGTACCAACTCTCAGAAGCTCAGCATGGGTTCCGAACGGGCCGCTCAACGTGCACTAATCTGTTGACCTTCTGGACTTATGTAACTGGTGTAGTTGACAAAGGTTCACAGGTGGATGCGGCTTACTTCGACTTCCAAAAAGCTTTTGATGTAGTGGACAACGATATTCTACTTAGTAAGTTTGCTTCAGTCGGGTTTACACCTTTATTACTTAATTTCTTCTCGAGTTACTTAAGAGATCGGAGGCAGTACGTGCAGTATGAGGGACATTGTTCGGAACCCTACTACACGTATTCCGGTGTAAGCCAGGGCAGTAATTTGGGCCCATTGGAGTTTTTGATACTGATCAATGATTTGCCAAGTGTAATCAATCATGCTAATTGCCTACTTTTTGCAGATGATTTGAAAATCTTTTTTCAGATTGAAAATTCCTTTGACGCTCAGATTCTGCAGCTAGATATTGATAATGTGTTGCAATGGTGTAGACAAAATAAACTGTTTTTTAACGAAAAAAAATGTGCAGTCATCACACTGACCCGTAAGACAACTCCACTCATTGCAAACTATAAGTTGTGTGGATCGAGTATATCGAGAGTGACTGTAATTAGAGATCTAGGTACAATAATGACTGATGACCTTACATTTCGCGATCACATTAAAGACATTTGCACTAAAGCCTATAAAACCCTTGGATTTGTGCTTAGACAAGCGCAGTATTTAAACTCTATTGCTGCAATAAAACTCTTGTATAATGCCTTTGTACGAAGCAGACTTGAAGCCAATGCAATCATATGGAACCCACACGAGAGTAAATATATAGACATGGTGGAGAAAATCCAAAAAAAGTTCATTCGCTGGCTTTATAGAAAGCAATACGGATATTGGGTAGGATATCCTACAATATACCCGAGCATGTTTCTCCTTGGTATGACTGGTTATGATACCTTGAAATTGCGGCGCAATGTAGCCTTACTCTCTTACATAGTCAGTCTAATCCAAGGGGAAAAAAGCAACTCGGATATATTGCAGTGTATTCGCTTGCACGCGCCGAATGATTATGCGGTTGCGCGTAGACGCACGTTATTTGCACTGCAACACCATAGAACTAAGCTAGTCCAGCAGGCGCCGGTGTCTCGTGCGCTGCGCTTGCTCAATGATTTGGTTCGCGAGAATCCGGGACTGGATGTTTTCCACACCCCACCCGATCAGCTCACGAAAAAGATAAAATTACTATTAGAAAATAGGTAATATTCCTAGTATTTCTAATTTTGTGTCTTTATTTTTATCTTTAAGTCTTATGTTATTGTTTATTATGTTTAGTTTTTCTTTTATTTTCCTTTAATAATGTTAATTAATGTTTTTTTTTTTTATATATTATTTGTATTATCTGTACTGATTATAGTAGACCCCGGAGATGAATTGGGCAACTGTAATGTCTCCCGGGGTATGTCTTAAAATAAATAAATAAATAAATAAATAAATAAATATCGCTGAAGTAAATATGTCTCGAAAGTAATTTTAGTTTCAGCGGTTTTTTTTCAACCTAGTCCAAACCCAAACCGTAGGTCAAAAAGAAAGGACGAAAAAAATAATAAAAAATAAATAATAATAATAAAATTCATAGGGGAAAACTTAATCGTCTGGACTCGAACCGAGGTATTCTAGTTTCGGGACCGCCCGATTTCCTAACTGAGCTATTGGAACTTTAGGTACCTATAGATGATGGCGAAATTTACCTTCGTATTCTAATGATGTTGTAGGGGTTTTTCATTGCCTGAAAACATGGATAAAACGACGTTTTCTAAAAATGAAACCTAGCTAAACCGATTTATCGCCCCCGAAACCCCCTGCATACTTAACTTATAGAAAAGTATTAGATAGATTAGATAGATCGATAGATATTACACAAATATCTCTCTAATAATTAAAGAAGCGAGCTAATACATATTAACACACAGCATTGAGTTTGTCATGAGTTTTTGTTTTAAACTTTACAGGGTCAAGTACCTACCTAGTAGCTATACGTATAGTAACATGTAGAACACGGCTAACGAATGTCCGAATACCTACGTGAAAAATCATGTCAAATATGGCAGATTTTCTCAAAATACGGAACTCTAGATAAATCACTATATTTTCTCAAGCGCGTTAGGAATGTAGGGCACTCGTCACTAAAATCTATGACATGCAAATTCATCGTCCTTGATACCAAAACGTCTGCGCACCTATCAGCTATCTGATAAGCGTGATCCACATACCTCCTACTTATCAATATTGGCACACTTGCCCATTTCCTGACTTCCTTTGTTTATAACGTCCTAGTTACCAACGGGCGTCGTCGTATACCTACAACTCTCACAAAGAGGTAAGGTCCCTAGACCTCCCAGTGAAAAACTTCTAAAATTATCTCAATTCTTATGACAAATCAATACTCTACCACCGTTTTGGAAAACAGATACCCCCCTGTTCTTACACGAACTTATAACTCTTAATAATAAAATCAGCCGTATTGTAATTATTTGTAACCTGCTACGGTGCGGTTACAAACAAAATTTATAGAGATAACTCTATAATAATAATTTCCGTTCCGAGCGGCCACCACATCAACTATTTACCTACCTACTACCTATTCTTGGTCGACTATAACATTATTGCTATTACATAATAAGGATGTATCTATCTAACGATACCTTAGTCGTGATAGTTTTGGTATCAGTTGCGACCACTATGTGCTAATCTAAATTCTAAAGGAGGTTGGCGAATTTTGAGCCAGCAATTTTTAAATCCGTTCAGATTCAGAAATCATTTTAATTTTAATTAATATTCTATTTATAAATATTTATAATTAAATCTATCTACTAACAATGCAATATACCCCAAGATGGGCAGACATAAAGTAGTCCCATTCCCGCCGGTGGATCCCGTTCACGAGCATGACGCATGACCCAGCCCCGTTGCTTCGCTCAACCATATTTGAGGAAACGCAGCATGATGAGATGGTTTTGTGGTAGCCCTTATATGCCCCAAAGCGATATAACAAGCAGTGAGGGTCTGGCCGAGCCCCGAACCTGCGACCCGCAGCCATCAATGACGCCTGCAGCCCGCGCGCGCTCGGTAGGTACCAGCTTCCGCGACTCTCCCAGACATTCGTACCAAATTTTAAATTGCTTTTACTTTAACATATCTGCTGCGGAACTGAACTGCGCTGCAATATCGGCTTTAACTGAAACGCATAGGGACTATTATGACTTATCGTTAAGGATTTATAGTCACGGAGACGGTCGTAAGATTAGTTGTGATTTGAGTACAGTACGATGCTATGTTAAATTTCGTTTCTGTGATATGGACAAAAACAGTATTGTAGAGCATTTTAGTGAAGAAACTCTTACAGTTTCGAAAAATTTAAAATTGCTTTTGACGTGATAACGTCTTATAAATCGATGAACACTGGCTGCACGCACGAAAAAGTGTCAAGTTCCGCCTGAGTCTGCGCGTGCAAGCGAGAGCGCGGAACAAGCGATAGAGAGGCACGATCGGCCCAAGCGTTGGCTTGTGACAGCCGCCACTCGGCGGCCGCCAGTCATCGCGTCCGCGCTGTGGTTAGCGGATGTATCGCGAGCTAGTTCTAGCACGCTGTTCATCTTTATGACGTTATCACGTAGAACTACCGTCCGTAAACCGACTTTACAGACAACCAATATTTTTTAGAAATTGTAGATACTTCCGAACATAATCTAACAGATTTTCGAAATCAGTCATCATGCCTATTATATGCAATTGTTATGAAAAGAGGTTCGTAGGTTTGTTGGTCGGTCCTTCAATCACGCCGCAGCAGAGATAGAGATCAACATAATTTGTGGCATAGATATAGTTGAGAACCTGGAGAGTGACATAGGCTACTTTTGATCCCGGAAAATCAGAGTTTCCGTGGCATTTTTAAAGCTAAATCCGCGCAGCCCGCTGTGGGCTAGTCAAGGTATAAAATTCGGATGGCAATAATGTGTTACGCCAGCGGTGGTCTCTTGGCCTATTAGTTTCCAGACGGCGCTATACCTACGTGTGTATAGCGGTCTCGTAGACTACCGAATTCAATTCTGCACAAATTTTGATATTCTGCCTGAGAGAAAGGGATGGAAGTATTGGAGATTGTAGGTGTGAGGGAGATACCTAGCGTCTTCCTACAGCCAGACCCGTCTCGGTCTGGTGTGTGGCGCGACTGGTAGCGATTTGATAAGCGACTTGGCCTCGGTGTAGAATAGAATAGAATAGAATAGAATAGAAATGTTTTTTATTCAAATAAACTTTTACAAGTACTTTTGAATCGTCAATGAGTCTACCACTGGTTCGGAATGCCGTTCCTGCCGAGAAGAACCAGCAAGAAACTCGGCAGTTGCTCTTTTCAAAATACTTTTACAATATACTAAATAGATATTATTCTATGTATGCAAAGTTTCCAAAATGAGGGGAAGTTCCACAAAAGCATACGTAATTATTTCTAATTATAATTCAACACATGTCAAGACGGGCAGACAGAAAGTATCCCCATTCCCGCCGGTGGCACCCGTTCACGAGCATGACGCATGACCCAGCCATTGCTTCGCTCAACCATATTTGAGGGAACGTAACAACCCGCATCACACGACACCACCGCAGAAATGATAAAGTGAGTGTGACATACTTAGGCTTAGGTGTGTCTATCTTCATCGCATTTAACAATTTAGGTACGCTAATCCAAATTTCCTACTTACCCAATAGATAGAAAGATAATCAATAAGTAATTACTTATCTAGAAAGGAAAACAAGCTTAACAATTAATTATTAAGCTATAATCAAATAAACCAATGTGTTCAATGTGCCTATGCCTCCCGCTACTACTTAAACAGGAAATAACAACAGATGATAACAAGTAATACGCACCACCACGCAACACAAAACAAACCAACATCGAATCATTTTTAGCAAACAATATGAGAGTGAGGAAATAGAAAGTGTCCTCGAATATACAGAATTTACGCTAAACCCCCATTTAACCCCCTTTAGGGTGAATTTTCTCAAAACCATTGTACGGTGTAGGTCATAACTCGCTTTTATATATAGAGATAGAAGATAGAAAAGAGATAGATTAGAGAAATAGATAAAGATAAGAGCAATCAAAAACTAATTTCAAAAAAATTCTAAATTCAAAATTATTTATTCCACGTAGGCCAACCTGTGGCTGTTATGACACGTCATGACTCTACCACCGGTTCGGAAAGCGGATTCTGCTGAGAAGAACTGGCAAGAAACTCAGCAGTTGCTCTTTTCAAAATAATCATTTTACAAAATTATTATTTAGCTATTTAAAACATATTACACTAGCTGATGTCCGTGACTTCGTCCGCTTGGATGTAGTTTCTAAAATCCCTCGGGAACTCTTTGATTTTCCGGGATAAAAAGGAGCCTATGTCACTCTCCAGGTCCTCAACTATACCCATGCAAAAAAATCACGTTGATCCGTAGCTCTGTTGCGGCGTGATTAAAGGAAAAACCAACAAACAAACACATTTTTGCATTTATAATATTAGTATGACGTATTAGTAAGGCAGAATTAATACCACGATAATAAAGGCGATCTAATTAAATTTTAGAACATAAAAGCTACTATTGTGACTTAAATATGATAGTTAGATATATTCACTCGGGGACTTTTTTGTAGAAAATAATAAGTACTTTAATCATGTAGTACATTATTTTTATGAATTATCAATAGTTTTCTCAGCACACGCCAAATAATGCATTTTATAGACAAAACTTTCCTACTTTGGGTTACATTATTGCAATTTTCTTGAGGATCTCTAATTTTTTGACAGTAAATTATAGCCTATGTTACTTCCTGATAACTTAGCTTTCTATTGGTGAAAAAATGGTTAAAATCGGTCCAGTAGTTACAGAGCCTATTCGGTACAAACAAACAAACAAACAAACAAACAAAAAATCTTCCCTCTTTATAATATTAGTATTATTGGCGGACCCTTATTAATTTACAAAAAAAATACAAAGTAAGGAATTCTTCATTTAGCAAATATCCGTTACTCAATAATTGAATAATCAATGCAACACAAGTAGGTATAAGGAGACCCGACCAGCGTAATAACTCAAAGCAGAATGGCGCCTGACGTCGATACTTGTTGGCTTTTATTGAATTGACGAACGGTGCACTCGGTAGTTATTGAATAAGAGTGAATAGACATTTTCTAGGCAAGCGCGCTCCAACCTAGACCTCATCAGTGCTGTCCAGCATTGATTGTCGTCAAGCGCAAGCCTATCCCGAAATAAAAAAAAAATATATAAAAATCTACCCTCAGCTAACAGTATATACTGTAATAAGCTTTTTATACTATCTTGTGGGCAGTTGCATGCTAAGCTGATTTATCCCATGCAACTTTGTTAGAATAGAATAGAATATTTCCACAAAGAGGTGAAGTTCCAAAAATGCATACTACTATACATGTTAAGACGGGCAGACAGAAAGTAGCCCCATTCCCGCCGGTGGCACCCGTTCACGACTGTATGAAATCAACGAACGTAATGTGTAGACTGTAGAGTTGGCGGCGCTCGCTGCGAATGTGGCCGCGCGCGGCGGGCTCGGCGGGCTCGGCGGGCTCGGCGCCCGGTCGTCGACCCGCAGGCTGCGCTTCCGCGTCGAGGATTACGTCGGTAGTTCGGTACACGTCTCGCCGCGACCTCGCCCTGCCTCCTGCTCGCTCTGAGCGCGCTCTCGGGGAAGGGGTACAGGCCATAGTCCACCGCGCTGGCCCAATGCGGACTGATACACCTGTGAGAACTGAGAATATTATTGAGAACTCTCAGGCGTGCAGGTCTCCTCGCGCTGTTTTCCTTCACCGTTAAAGCATTTGATATTTTATTGCTTAAGGTGGAAGACACAGTTCTGCCCGCGAAATTCAAATTTAATTTGGTTTTTCGCAATTTGTAAACTAATATGACAAAGTAGGCTTATGGCATTCTAATTGCGACAATGGCAGTATCATCTTCACAGGTTTATATAAAAATCTTTACTTGAAAGTGTCCAGTTTAAGAAATTAATCAAAATATCGACTAATTTGTGAGTAACTCACGTCCAACTCAGTATTTTGATTAATTTCTTAAACTGGTCACTATCAAGTAAAGATTTTTATGTAAACCTGTGAAGATGATAATTCCACTGGCGCAATTAGAATGCCATACCTAAGCCTACTTTGTCGTATTAGTTTACAAATTGCGAAAAACCAAATTAAATTTGAATTTCGCGGGCAGACTCGTATAATAAGTGATCAAACGAACTTACCTGAAGTGAAGTTCGATCATTATTATATGAGTTGCTTCATCCTCAATATAATTAATTACAAAGGTAGTCACGTTATTCACTCGAGATAACTCCGCGAATTTCACAGATATATACCCTATTTTAAAAATAAATCACCTTGGCAGCACCGTCTTAAGTTTGCTCATTCTTTTTAGAGATGTATACGGTTCAAAACTTTTTTATTTGGGCAGTCAGGGAGGGTGGGTAATTATATCTTCGGATGAAGCAACTCATATAATAATGATCGAACTTCACTTCAGGTAAGTTCGTTTGATCACTTATTATATTTCTTTGCTTCATCCTCAATATAATTAATTACAAAGGTAGTTGTTTAGAGTAAAAAGTTTTGATAAACATGTACGCAATACAGATTTTGTAAATCGTGTATTTTTAATCACTCTCTTACGGAAATACTAATTAATTTGCTTGCGTACACTTTAACAATATTAATATTTATTTATGATATTATTATTATAATATTATTTAATACTATAAATTAGAATATATTTATTTTTATGATTAGGTATAATTCATAAATTGATTCACTATTAGATGTGTTAACGCAATTATTATTAAGACCTGTCTTGGCAGGGTCTGGCATAATCTCCCTCATCCGCCATGGATGCATGCAATGGTTCGATGTGTTAGTCGAGCCTGCCGTTTTTCTAATTGTCTCAACGCTCGCCTGAGCGTGAGGTGCTGTGTGCTTGTGTCAACGCTGCTTCCTGATAGCATTAACTTGATCCACCTGGTGATCGATTGAGGTGCGGCCTTTTTGTAAGGCTTCTTGTAAGTAAATAGCAGGTTATTTGTCCCCTCAGATCTTATATTTTTAGTTCTGGAAATATAGTGTGTGGAGGGGTATAGCAGGGCAGATGCTCAGATTTTCTTGAAAGTAAGGTAGGAAGAGAGAAAGAAAATAGGCGTGGTATCTGCCCGCAGCGTGCTTTTTTTTTTTTTTTTAATAATTTACCGTTATTCTAATTTAAACCCCGATTTCAAAAGTAATATTGCTTTCCAATTTAATTGACGGAAGAGTTTGTAGTCTATGAGCAGTGCAAATTGCTAGTATACCTAATGAAAAGTTTCTTAGTGATTTTTTCTAAAGATGAGTAACTATAAGGGAACCAATTTTTAATATAGTTTAAAAAAAGTTGAGGGACCCAAGTACTGAAGTAATAGGGTTTGGTTGATCTTAACTTATAGACACCTTTGAGGAGACGTTTTACGCTCGCTCCAGAAACAATGCTGTTTCTTAGCATAAATTATATTGCAATTCGATAAGGGTTCAAACTCCGTAACAAACGCTGTAAGAGAAGATACCTAATACTGGTATTTGACGGTTTAAATACATTTTTATTATTTAATTTACAAAACTGCCACCGAAGCTTGAGTGTGGTATTATATTGTTTTAAAATACTGTCAGAGAATAATGTTAACATTAGTGACGCTGAGTCTGGGTCGGCGCCTTGTTTTAAGAGAGAGAGAGAGAGTCCGGAGAGTCTCGCGACACCCAGGGTAAGTTTCTTGTGCAAAGAATGGTGAAATGAGATTGCAATAAGTATTAATGAGGATTAACATTAAGTAATATCCGAAACTACCAAGCTTTGTAGGAGAGAGTACCACGCTTGTGATAACCAATTTGAAAAAACTAGGATTCCGTTTGCCTCGTTATCAATGATTTTCCTCAGACACTTTAAAAATAAATTTTGAAAAAGCGTAAATGCATCGACAGCTAAGGCGTCCGGATCTTGTTGTCAAGGCACGGATTTTTTAAATTTAGTATTGTTATTCAAGCAAAACGGACTTAAAGCCTAGGTATCTCAAATAGGTTATAACTTCTTTTATGACCTTGATTAAAACACCTGGAGTCACTGATAAGCCGAACAGCCTAACATTAGGTTTAGGCATCAAGAAAATTGAACTCGGAACTAATAGCTCCTATATTTTGTAATAAATTATTATTAATAGCAACCCACATATTAAGTTGGTAAGCTGTTATCCTGCGCCGCAGTGTTACGCCCCCCCCCCCCCCGCCCCTCCAGTTCATGACGAGTACCGAAGAGGCGCTCGCCAGTTTTGCTGGTTGCCGGCTGGTCGAGTACCCGTATATAGTTAGGTAAGAACATAACGTATATTGTCTCGCAGACAATAATTTGTAGTTAATGTACATATATATTCACGATTACACATTTTCTACACAATTGTCATAAGGATATGGCTCATAACTAGCTCGCAGCTAGTTAGGTTATCACAATTACTAATTTCCTTTTGTGGAGTGACAGCTTTAGCAGCTTTAGGATAAAGCTCATGAGTAGCTCGCAGCTAGTTATGTAATCGCAATCGACTCGCAGTCAATACCGATATGTTTAAGGAATCACAGCTTTAGTATGTGATTTATGAGTAGCTCGCAGCAAGTTATGTTATCGCAATTGATTCGCAGTTAATCCCTTTTTATTGTGGAGTTACAGCTTTAGGATTTGACTCATGAGTAGCTCGCAGCTAAGAAGTCACATCTTTAGGGTATGAACCATAAGTAGCTCGCAGCTAGTTATGTTATCGCAATTGACTCGCAGTCAATCCCGATTTGTTTGTGGAGTCACAGCTGTAGGATTTGACTCATGAGTAGCTCGCAGCTAGGAAGTCACATCTTTAGGATATGAACCATAAGTAGCTCGCAGCTAGTTATGTTATCGCAATTGACTCGCAGTCAATCCCGATTTGTTTGTGGAGTCACAGCTGTAGGATTTGACTCATGAGTAGCTCGCAGCTAGGAAGTCACATCTTTAGGATATGAACCATAAGTAGCTCGCAGCTAGTTATGTTATCGCAATTGACTCGCAGTCAATCCCGATTTGTTTGTGGAGTCACAGCTGTAGGATTTGACTCATGAGTAGCTCGCAGCTAGGAAGTCACATCTTTAGGATATGAACCATAAGTAGCTCGCAGCTAGTTATGTTATCGCAATTGACTCGCAGTCAATCCCGATTTGTTTGTGGAGTCACAGCTTTAGTATATGACTCATGATTAGCTCGCAGTTAATCATGTTATTGCAATTGGTTCGCAGTCAATCCCTGTTTGTTGTTTTTTAGTTTCTCGGATAAAGCCGATCCAAATAAAGTTTTGTCTCTTTCCGAATCTTATAGCACTTCTTGTTGAGTTGAGGCATTCAGAGTTTAATGCTGCTTTGAGTGATTCCGAAGTTTGAATCACATAGGATCCTGCAGCCATTGCTTAGGTGTTTCATGGCCTGCACCCTGTTTTCACTCTCTTTTAATAGTAGGCCCATTCCGTTACTAACGGCCGTGATACGCAGGACCAGTAGTCTTTGTCGCATCCCCTTTTTTAATATAAAGAGCCATATTATGGTTGGCATGAATATTTTCACCATACTTCGGGGAATCATGCGTCGATTTCCCAAGCGCCGAGTGTAATTCTGAGTCGATTTCGAGTTGACCGACCTTTTATAAAGTAATTTTGAACCCTTTGTCAGGAAATGACCATTCAGTATCTGGATTAACTGTACTAGACTCGGCGTCGGCTTGATTTTCTTTGGTGTTTACGTATGACGCAAAAAAAAAAACAAAGCTCACATTGTTCTCACCAATGTCAACTGGTTCTAGTTAACTTATTTAAGTGAGGGTATTGAATGCCTCTCTTTCAATTAATATAACTCATTACCGTCGTAGTGTCGACACGAACATTGCACATTTGTTTAAGTTACGAGCAAGACTTTAAAACCGAGGAAAAATGGCCATTATTTCTTCCAAATATTTAATAATATGGTCTTCTATAATATCTAATAATATGCTACTTGCTCTGCTTGTTCATCTACCATTGCTTTTAATTTTAAGTGTTTCGAAACAATTAGTGTTTTCAGACAAAGCGAAGAAAAGGTGGGTAGTTAGTTCCCTTACGCTTCGCTTGGCTCGTCGTGGCAGGGACACTACCGTCTCTCCAGATAAATAATATTATATTTTTGTTTACAAGTAGGTACTCGAATATAGTTAACGGCTGGGCAAGCTACTAAAGCCCCGTTGAGCGAATTTTACGAGCATATTTGAGTGAATTCGTGAATTTTATTACATTTTTCGAATGTATAAATGTCTCCTAACCTAAATAGATCCGAGACACTTGGGGGGTAGGTACTAATTTAATTTAATCGTGATTGATGACAAGTTGTAACAATAGTGTTACCATAATAATCGTTATAGTTGTGTTTTAATTTTTATTAATTTTCATAATAAAAACACTTAACGTAATATTTAATTCAGAATATTTACGTTTTCTCTGATACCTCGTAATCGATGAAGACTCGCAGTAAACCTCGATACGAAAAGTGTACCGTTTTTAAGTACATGCCAAAACAATAATATAGTAGGCTATGTAGCGGTGCGTAAGCGCAAACAAGAGATCGTTTGAAAACAGAAAAGAACTCGTACCTTTTTCCTTCGATGATGATGACGATGATTTCAACCGATGAACAATACTGCAATCACACTATCCTACAATAACACTTCTGGTTAAATTATTAAGTGCGGCGCGCTGAGCGCGTGCGGTCGTTAACTCGCGCGAAAAAGTAATGAGCAAACTTAAGACGGTGCTGCCAAGGTGATTTATTTTTAAAATAGGGTATATATCTGTGAAATTCACGGAGTTATCTCGAGTGAATAACGTGACTACCTTTGTAATTAATTATATTGAGGATGAAGCAAAGAAATATAATCATATTTAAACGCACATAATTTCGAAAAGTCACAGATTTGAACCTGCGACCCGCACTAGAACTGCAGTCCTAACCACTAGGCTATCACTGCTGTCGGTTTGACCTCCCTGGCGCTTCAGTCGCTTCAGTCGCTAGCCCGTGCTCTGTTGAGCTTGTCATTACAAGTTTCGATACAAATTACTTTCCCAGGTAACAGACAGTTTGTACCTCCACTCATCTCGCCGAATCCCACTGCCGCACTGGGGCCACTGGTGGGCACAGGACAGGTCTCCACTCCAATGAGAAGGGTTTAGGGCCATAGTCTATTAAGTACGCCAGTGTAGGACGTCCAATCGAGCGATTTTGTCATGTTTATGGTTTTTTTACCATCAGAATCTGTTTATATAAAGTCCCCACTGACTGATTGATTGATGACAACGCACAGCCTAAACTACTCGAGTAAGAAGCTTGAAATTTTGACAGTAGGCTCCTTTTATAACGTAGGCACCCAGTAAGAAAGGATTTTTTGAAATTCCACCCCTGAAAGGGTCAAATAGGGGGTTAAAGTTCGTATGAAAGAACGTCATTTTTTAAGTTATATAACCATGAATCTTGGTATTTTGGCTTTCGATTGAAAATAAAGAAATACTTATATGTGTCTCACAGTTTTTAAAGATTTCACCCCAACACATAATTCCATAAGTCGCGGCGGGAAAGTTAGTAGGTATCTACTCAGTAACTTACGTACTTCGTCGTCGCAACTCGTGGTGACGCTAATATAAGAATCTAGTTCTTCGAAATAAGAATTTGCCACGTGCGCCTGTCTAGGCCGTGAGGATGGCTGCCCAATATTACTAGTGATTCGCCCCGAACTGAGACCTCGCGGTATCCCATAATTCCCATAAGGTAGTTTTAACTAGGTATATTATATTGTAATTAAAACGCGCCGAATCTGATGACGTCAATCGTCATCTGCTTTCGTGGATGGGATGCATATTTACAATATCAAAGACAGCGCCATCTAGTAACAGTATAGTAAAGTTTTGTTAAAAACATTGATGCCCATTAAAACTCAAATAATTTCGTTTCTAATATAATATTTATCTAATCTTAGTATTTGTTGTTCAAGTACAGAATATAACTCAAATTATGTGTAAGTTTCAAGTTTTAAAACAAAGTGGTTTTAGAAATCTAGCCTCGAATACAATCTCCACTTTCACTACAGCCCCCCATTTCGTATGGGAGCCCCCCTGAAATAAAGATTTTTATAACTTTTTAAGCCATTTTCGGCTGGAGGCCATCGATTTACATATCATATCTAAAATTGAAGTAATTACGTTCAGTAATTCAGAAGTTATAAGGCTGTGACAGACGGACGGACGGACGGACAAGTGCAAATCTCTCTAGTAAACTCAGAGACCTTCGCTTCGCTCGGTCGATTATACTTTCTGAAAAAAATTTGGACGTGCACTGTAAAGCTGCTCATAGAGATTGTAGGTATAGGGTAAGGTTGCGATCATTGGACCAGCGCTTTGTTTGGACCACTTAGGTTTCTCTAAAACCAACTGTCTTAAAAATCGTCAGCTATGACAAGACGTTAGCTTTTAGACCCCGCACCCGGCCCCTGAACCTTCAGTCTCGCCACAGGCTTCTTCGAGGGAGGAGGAGTGTTGGTGTGTTTCACGAGCTCCCGATTTATAATTTGTGCGACATTTCTTTACCATGTAAGTACAGATTTGTAAGGTATTTTAACTCAATTATATTTAGTAGCATGGCATATTTATCTGTTTAGCTAACTTGCTAATAACATGCCACAAAATATTTAAAATTATTTTTAAATTTTGGTTTGACTGCGATCGCAGTGAGTTGCCATCAATGGACCCATGAAAGTTTCTTCCATTGAACCGGTCCAATCAAAGCAACTTCTAAAATAGTAATTTTAATTTCTTTTTTGTTTGTTTTAGCATGGCAATGCGCGGCCACTATTATAAGTGGAGTGAAGTTAGCGTTGTTAGCTTTGAGTAAGCCAGAAAATTTGGCTTGAATGAAGCTAAATGCCAATATATTTGGTGTGCCAAAAGCAACATTAAAAAGAAGATTCGACAGTAAGCAGATTGTAGGCTCCGAAAAAGATCTCTAATCCGATTTGGAAAAAGAAGTGAAATGGTGGGTATGTGAGACTCTTCCGGCGCAAAAAACTGATTTGCGTAATTTTGTCCTGAAAGAGTAAGAAATTTTCTATCGAATTCACTGAAAAAACTCAACATCCGCGATGACAGAAAAACAATTTTTAATTAAAAAAATTTTTTTAGTATTGTTTCGGCTTTTCAAATTAACGCATACTGAACTTATTATAAACGTATAACGGTTAACTATCGATTCGAATCAATGTTACCGGATCCCGGACCATTATTACTTAATATAAAAGACTTCATTTAGACTGCGAAAAGAAATAAAGACTGTATTTATTAATAATCTAGCCTTTTATTTACTAAAATCCTTGGATGCCATGAATGGACCAGTCGATAGAATTTCCTAGGTCCGATTATAGCAACTAGGTGGTTCAATCAAGGAGATAGTGGTCCAAACATGGCAACCACCTCAAAAATGTTTTTTTTGTATTTTGTGTACTTAAGCTTAAAGTAAAAAATCTGATATAACAGCTGTGAATACTTGGGTATAAGGTCTAAGAAACTGTTGAATCATATATCCATATACTCTCATACTTTTGGTGATATAGCAGTTTTAAGTTAAGTGGTCCAATAGTAGCAACCTTACCCTACTTACTAAACCCCGCATAACATATGCCATCAATGTCTCGTTTAGTAGACCCCGTACAATATAATAAGATTCATACACAGTGTTCTTGGGATTAACCCTGGATTCTAAGCTACAGTGTGGCACCCATATAACAACGCTTGCTGGCAGGCTTAGCTCTGCTGCTTACGCTGTTAGGAAGATTCGACAGTTAACTGACATAGAAACTGCAAAAATTGTTTATTTTGCATATTTCCATAGTATTATGTCATACGTAATCTTACTATGGGGTAAAGCAGCCGACATTGGAAAAATTTTTGTATTGCAGAAGAGGGCGATTCGCGCAATCTACAATTTAAAACCGCGGGATTCCCTTCGAGAAAAATTTAAGGAAATAGGCATTCTGACAGTAGCTTCACAATATATTTATAACAACATAATATTTGTCACCAGAGGGTCCGAAAGACATTTGTGGGAATGGGCGTGACGTTCTATAATAAAATTCCACAGTCGATCTTAGACTTGCCTTTACACAAGTTTAAGAAAGCAATTAAAACTTCTCTCATGGAAAAAGCATATTATACAATTGAAGACTATATTAATGACAAAAAAGCGTGGATATAACTCGCTCCAGCGATTCATGAGACAGTAATAATCAACCTGTGTAACAAAATTATCCTGTGCTATTCAGTGTTTCTACTTTATTTGTGTCTAAGTGATGTCTTAAAATTAGCATTTGAATATTAGTTTTCAGTTTGATGCCTTGACATGGGTAGCATAAGTATGTCACGCACTCTTTAAACATTTCTGTGGTGGTGTCGTGTGATGCGGGTTGTTACGTTCCCTCAAATATGGTTGAGCGAAGCAATGGCTGGGTCATGCGTCATGCTCGTGAACGGGTGCCACCGGCGGGAATGGGGCTACTTTATGTCTGCCCATCTTAAGATAGAAGTTAGTCTGTATGCATTTTTGGAACTTTCCCCATTGTGGAAACACTGCATATATAGCATAGTATTTAAAAATTTAGTATTGTAAATCTGTTTTGAAAAGAGCAACCGCCGAGTTTCTTGCTGGTTCTTCTCGGCAGGAAAGGCATTCCGAACCAGTGGTAGATTCATTGACTATTCAAAAGCACTTGTAAAAGTTTATTTGAATAAAAAATATTTCTATTCTATTCTATTTCTATTCTATTCTATTCTATTCATAAGCCATAAGCCACATGTCAAATATGAAACTGAAAGTATTCTGACAGACAATCTTTGACCATCGGCTTACGATGTTGCGATTTCGCAGTTATTTCCGAGCTTCCTGGATCCAGCAACGCGCAGCCCGGCTAACAGGAGGATTTCTGGTTGCACTTGTTTAGAATAGATACTTAGATGCTGCTATATGACGAGTTCGATTCTCGGCGGGGTCAGTATGAGAATTTATATTTTCTGGTTTGGTTTGGTACGAGGCTTTGGCCGTGGCTAGTGACCTAACCTATCCAAGTGCCGCCAAGCGATTTTGATTCCGGAATGATGGTGTGTAGAAGCCGATTAGGAGTATGAGTTGAATTTCCAAGTTAGCCCGCTACCATCTTAGCCTGCATCGTCACTTACCATCAGGTGAGATCGCAGTCAAGAACTACTTTGTCATAGAATTAAAATAATGCCAGCAGTGGATCGGTGGCGAGGGTTCCCGATGCGGCCGCGCGCCGGCTCGCCAGTCGTCCGACGGCAACTATCAGGCAACGTGAAAGCAACATGGAGTATTAGTTATGACCAGCACCATCTCCTCGTGACTGGCTGTGGTTGAAGGGAACCTGCAGCGACTACCGGGCGATCCAGACGACGGGGCCTGGGGCAGCGGGGCCTGCAGGGGCAGCGGGGCCTGGGGGCAGCGGGGCCTGGGGCACGCGGTCGCGGGTCGCGGGTCGCGGCACGTAGCAACAGCGCAACGAGCGCTGGCGGGTGGAGGGGGGTGGGGGGCGGTGGGGGGCGGTGGACGGCGGGGTCGGCGCGCGTCGCCCCTGCGCCGCTCGCAATACGGGCCACTTTGCAGCGCTCCGCTCGCGAGTGGAACCGGACGCCGGATAATTGATAAGCGGGCAAGTCTCGTGTTTTGTTTGTTTGTTTGTTTCGCAGACTCGCGGGGTAGGGTGGCCATGCGGCCGACCGCGTCGCATCATGAGTGTGACATATCTGTCAGAAAAATTCTGACGCCCGACGGCCGTCATGTTGCCGGATCAACGTTTTCTTCTTAGATATGCTCACCGGATGGATGGCATGTCTTGTCAATGTACTGAGGCAAACCAGAATATCGGACTTCGGTACAACATTGTTTCACTTTAGAGCAGGCTTCAAGAAACCAAGTGTGTTGAGTTTTTATTGCCCAACACCAGAACTGTCAGTAAAAATTTAAAGATAAGTAATGAACTCTTGAAAAGTGAGGACTCCACAGTGTTCTTGAGATTAACCCTGGACTCAAAGCTGCAATGGGGCACCCATATAGCAACACTTGCTGGCAAGCTTAGCTCTGCTGCTTACGCTGTTAGGAAGATTCGACAGATAACTGACATAGAAACTGCAAAAATTGTTTATTTTGCATATTTCCATAGTATTATGTCATACGGAATCTTATTATGGGGTAAAGCAGCTGATATTGGAAAAATTTTTGTATTGCAGAAGAGGGCAATTCGCGCAATATATAATTTAAAACCGCGGGATTCCCTTCGAGAAAAATTTAAAGAAAAAGGCATTCTTACAGTAGCTTCACAATATATTTACAACAATATAATATTTGTCAGACAAAACATTGTGAATTACAAAAAAAGGGTGATTTACATGATAGGCAAGTTAGAGATCCAAACAGGCTCGTGATTACTCGATGTCGCCTCAAGAGGGTCCGAAAGACATTTGTGGGAATGGGCGTAACGTTTTATAATAAAATTCCACAGTCGATCTTAGACTTGCCTTTACACAAGTTCAAGAAATCAGTTAAAACTAATCTCATGAAAAAAGCATATTATGCAATTGAAGATTATTTAGATGATAAAAAAGCGTGGACATAATTCGTTCCAGCGATTCATGAGACATTGGTAATTGAACTGTATAACTATTCTATTGAATTGTAAACTTATTTTGAAAAAAGCAACTGCCGAGTTTCTTGCTGGTTCTTCTCGGCAGGAACGGAATTCCGAACCAGTGGTAGACTCATCGACGATTCAAAAGCACTTGTAAAAAAGTTTATTTGAATAAAAAATTCTTTTCAAAAAACCGACTTCTAACGCCACTACAAAGTATAAAAATAATTTTAGTTTGTCCACGTTTGTTGAAGTCGGGCGGGCCTATATACAAACTATGAAACCGATGCGCGACGCTACAGAATATGATAGACTCGTTTGTAGAAGTCGAGCGAGCATCGCGAGTCGGTTTCATAGTTTGTATTTTAGGCCCGCCCGACTTCAACAAACGTGGACAAACTAAAATTATTTTTATACTTTGTAGTGGCGTTAGAAGTCGGTTTTTTGAAAAGAATTTTTATTTTAAGCTTTTAAGTGTAGTATCCTATGATTGAGGAGCTAGGACCTGGAGCTCCATGATGTTGTCCATACTTGTTACCTACAATATCAATTCGTAATCGAAATTTCCTAAATCGCCATAGTTTTAGGTGAGCAATATCCCTGCAGCATCAGGCTTGAGGAGTTGAAGGTTAACATTTTTATGGGACCATTTCGCAAACATCCTCTGTCGATAAAAAAAAAATCACGCGAATCGGTCCAGTAATCCCGGAGAAATCGGTGGACATACATAGAAAAAAAAAAAAAAAAAAAGATACCGGCCGAATTGAGAACCTCCTCCTTTTTGGAAGTCGGTTAAAAACATTTCTATTTCTATTTCTAGTCATTTCCTCCCATTTGAAAATTTGTCAGATTATAGTTTACCTAATATTTTGAAGGAAATATAAAGTCAGCTGACCATAACATGGTGGATTATACGTCAGCTGGCTGCTTGAACATGAAAAAAAAAATTATATATTCAATGATTTCCTCTCAACTAAAAATTTACCTGGTGATCGTTTACATGCTACTATGAATGAAAATTAATTTCAGCTTGCTGTATCGCAGTGGAAAGTTTGTCAGCTGGTACCTTGAAAGGTGTGACGTAGCAGCATCTATCACCTACTGAATCTTATCAGCTGACGACTTTTCCCTTGACTTACAGCTAGCTGATTTTTTTCATTATTTACTAAAGCATGTTAACAATCCTCTTATAAATTTTCATCCGGGAGGAAATCACGTTTCTTAAGTTATTCGGCAGTATACTTTATTTGAGTGTTTTGATAACAAATATGAAGTTTATTAATGGAGGAAATGTTGGTATAAGTAAATTAATTAATGCATAATTTATTGTAGCATATTATATTTGTTAATTAATACATAATTTATTATAGCATAATTTATTGTAGCATTTATTGTAGCATCAATGTTTCTATAAGACGTTATCACGGAAAACTACCGTCCGTAAACCGAGTTTACAGACAACCAATTTATTTCTACCAAAAATCTGCATGTGCACTATACACAATAAAGGGCCTTTGTACGTAGTCATGGGTAAAACTTACCCCCTCCAAGTGGACCTTTAGCATTCTATGCTCTGCTATAGCATAGCATCTGGAGAAGGTAATTTAATCCACAATCTAGCTGCAATATAGAAAGGGCTTATGTATAGCCTCAATCTGTAAAAAGAAAGAGAATAACTTAAGAAAAGTGATTTCCTCCTGGATGAAAATTTATAAGAGGATTGTTAACATGCATTAGTAAATAATGAAAAAACTCAGCTAGCTGTAAGTCCAGGGAAAAGTCGTCAGCTGATAAGATTCAGTAGGTGATAGATGCTGCTGCGTCACACCTTACAAGGTACCAGCTGACAAACTTTCCACTGCGATACAGCAAGCTGAAATTAATTTTCATTCATAGTAGCATATAAACGATCACCAGGTAAATTTTTAGTTGAGAGGAAATCATTGAAAATATAATTTTTTTTTTTTTCATGTTCAAGCAGCCAGCTGACGTAATATAATCCACCATGTTATGGTCAGCTGAATTTATTTTTCCTTCAAAATATTAGGTAAACTATAATCTGACAAATTTTCAAATGGGAGGAAATGGCTAAAAAACTTTTTTTTTTCTCCATGCGTTGGAGGCTGCCACTGCCCGCCCCACCCACGGAGTCGCAGCTGAAGGTCGCGAATATTCATAATATTGGGAGGGACTTGGTCATGAAAATCTGTCACTGGCCCAGGACCATTAAGGAGCTACGAAGGAACAGACGGATATACAGATACACCCCACTTTTTTATCGGGAGTAAAAAACACTATTTTTTTTTTCATCTTTGCTGGTAGGTACTTGGGGATGGATGCGAGCGCAAAACTTCGCCTGAGGTAGAGCGAAGATTGAGACTGGAGTTAGTGAATTAACGTACCTATGGACTAACATAGTCCAGTCACTCCAACCCATTCAAAATTTTAAAAAATTCAAAATTCAAAATTATTTATTTCACGTAGGCCAACCTATGTGGCTCTTATGACACGTCATGATTCTACCACTGCTGCACTGGTTCGGAAAGCGGATTCTGCTGAGAAGAGCCGGCAAGAAACTCAGCAGTTGCTCTTTTCAAAGTAATCATTTTACAATATTAATAAGTAGCTATTAGGTACATTGTAATAAGTTTTTATACTATCTTGTGGGCAGCTGGATGCCAAGCTGATTTAACCCGTGCATCTTTGTTAGAATAGAATATGACATTTCCACAAAACGTATACTACAATTATTCAATTCATGTCAAAGACGGGCAGACAGAAAGCAGCCCCATTCCCGCCGGCGGCACCCGTTCACGAGCATGACGCATGATCCAGCCATTGCTTCGCTCGACCATATTTGACATACAGCTGCGAGTGTGTCTGTCTGAGTGTCTGCAGTCTGGACAGCGCGATTCCGTGAACACTCGCCGCACTATCAGTCGCTCTACGCGCCAAGTGTAGGTGGCGCGGTTATTCTTCTCGGAAACATTTACTAGGGTTATCACTTATCGCAGTAGGAATTACGAGCAATGGATTTTCCTTCACGCTCCTGCAAGACACTATGACTTATGCCCAGAATTAACACAATATAATCTACATTTTATCTTGAAAAACTTACAAGTTTCCGCGGGAATCAAAAGCCCCGGCGAAGTCACGGATATCATCTAGTATTGTTTTTTAGGATTCCGTACCCAACCCGTCCGTCTGCCAGCGGGCTGTATCTCGTAAACCGTAATAGGTAGACACTTAAAATTTTCACAAAACAACACAAAAATGAAGAAATGGGGGACCGTCAAAGTTTCCGGTTTTAGACCAATTTTGTTAGGGGGTTTATCTCAAAAACTAAACTAGTTAGAAATTTGAAATTTTGGTATGTTATGTACTTTATAGTGTATATAAACAACAAAATATACCTACTGAAAACACCGATTTATAATGCGGTTTGTAAGTTATGACCAAAACAAACGAGCATTTTTTCCCTTTCTAATTTCTAACTTTCTAAGAACTAAGATATCGAAATATGTATCTAGTTTAAAAAAATAATGTGGTCATATGTACGGATACGGAACCCTAAAAGAGCGAGGCCCGACTCGCACTTGGCCGATTTTTTATTCTTTTTAAAAGATATCTGAATCTCTTACTAGTATTAAATACTAGTCGTTTGGTACGTAACGTGCAGATCAGCGGAATGGTTGTTAGATAGGACATAAACAAACATCCATTGTGCAAGTTCGGCTAAAGCGTTATCTTAGTTTGGCAGCTGAGCGACGCGTTCCTAGAACACGTTACAATACAACTCTGTGAAGACAACACATTACAATGTCCCTCGCGAGAGGCGCGGGCGCGGCGTGTGAACACGCGGTATACGTTATCACGTACCTACTACATAGTTGCTAGCTTGTACTAGTGCCTACAGCCTACTGCTACACTGCCAGTGACAGCCTAGTGGTTAGGACTGTGGTCTCCTATTCGGGGGGTCGCAGGTTCGATCGCGGGTACGCATGTCTGACTTTTCGGAGTCAAGTGCGTTTAAGCAATTTAACTATCACTTGCTTCAACGGTGAAGGAAAACATCGCGCATCGTGAGGAAACCTGCACAACTGAGAGTTCTTCATAATGTTCTCGAAGGTGTGTGAAATCCTCGTCCAGCGTGGTGGACTATGGCCTATAACCCTTCTCTGAGAGGAGACCTGCGCTCAGTAGTGAGCCGATATTGATGGGTTGCTGATGATGATGAATGACTGGTGCCTACTGCCCGCTGCATTGAGGGGCAGGGGCGACCGGCGACTGTAGCCCTACACAACATTACTACATTAATTTTGACATCTATCACTTAAAATTCAAAATTATTTAATAGGCCAACTTGTAGCTCTTATGACAAGTCATGACTCTACCACCGGTTCGGAAAGCGGATTCTGCTGAGAAGAGCCGGCAAGAAACTCAGCAGTTGCTCTTTTCAAAATAATCATTTTACAATATTATTATTATGAAGCTATTACATAATAAGTACTTTTTATACTATCTTGTAGGCAGCTGGATGCCAAGTCGATTTTAACCTATGCTACTTTGTTAGAATAATAGTACATTATTGTCGAGGCTCGGAATAAAGCAATTTATGGACGAGTAACATTGGAAGGCCGAGGCGAAGCCGAGGACTTCCAAGTGATTTTAAAAGGACGAGGTGCTAGCCGAGGCCTTTTTAAGTAAACGAGGCCATGAATTGCTATTTCGGCCGAGGCTTATATAGTACTTTTCTCTAATTTGCGAGGAAACAACAAAAAAACACCACAATGTAGATGACCTTTTGTTTTTACTCAATTCGTTAAAATAGGCCATAAGGACATTTTCTGAAAACGAATTTGTCTTTTTTCCGGTTTTCCATTGAATGAAGTCTTCATAAGCCTTTTCATATTTTTCTTTAGATTTTGGTGGTAAAAGATTTTCTGATAGAATTTTAGCTTCTTCCGCCATATCTGGTGGTGTAAAGTCCATTAATTCTTCATCCGATTCCGAATCCATTTTTATTTCAGAACAAGAAATATATTGTAAAAGAAAACACCAGTCACCAATAATTCTTTACCTCCAATTAAACCACGCTCTTTTTGTTCCATTTAAAAAAAATTCATTCTTATTTTTTTAAATTGTATAACTCAGCGAAAGAAATGCACATTTAAAACACCTAATCACACAGGAGAAACACCTAATAGAGGAAAGTGTACATTTTAAAAACCTCGTACCTGTCCAGCAATTTACATTATTGTCCTGTTACGCAATTGCTGGCGCCACGCCAGCAATGAGCCAATTGACGTTTCGTTTTTTTTAAATAAAGAAGCGATTTCCGAGCAAATTTGAGAAAAATATAATATTTCCACTGAGGGGAAGTTCCAAAAAAAAAGTACTACAATTCAATTTATGTTAAGACGGGCAGACACAAATGTCATGATTTTATAAAAAAGACTGTGTTAAATGAATTTTTCAAGTGGCAATTCTTTCAGTGTGGCAACACTTGTTTATGTTGGTAATTTGTTAGTTGTTGGCAAACATGGTTGCGTTGGCCAATCAGGAATAAGCACGTGTAGCCCCGACAACAAAGAGTGGGAAAAATGGGGGGGGGATAAAGCGAGTGCCGGATGGTCGAGAGCGGAGGACAGGCAGTTAGTGATTTATCTTTGAATAGCTCGGTTAAAAATGGGCAAAGTATCGATATTTGTGACACAAAGTAGCCCCATTCCCGCCGGCGGCACCCGTTCACGAGCATGTCGCATGATTCAGCCGTTGCTTCGCTTAGGTATAACTAGTGCACAAAGTAGCAGTACGATGTAGGAGCGTGTTGCGATGGCATTGCTGATGGGAATGTCTCATAAAACCTGCCAAGGGCCAAGGAAACGATATTGACAAAAGTCCGCGCAGTTATAAAACCACTAGTGAAATTATAATATTTCACAACAGCCCTGCGAGTTGCGACATCTTCTTAATATATATAAATTACGTGTCACGTTGTTTGTCCGCGATGAACTCCTAAACTACTTAACCGATTTTGATCAAACTTCGTAACTATCTTACCTAATTTAGTCCAACTTAAAAGATAGGATAGTTTTTTTGGATTGGGATAGTTTATTCGTTTTATTTATATAGATAAATTGGCGGTACGAAGTTCGCTGGGTCAGCTAGTAAATATTTAAATTATTGAAATTATGTATAATGTAATTATGTAATTATGCATAAGTAGTTTTTAATGTATCAACAGCCGTTTTTGAGAAAGAACTTGACGAAATGGGGGCTTTCCTAGTGGAAATGGATGTCTAGCTAGACATCCATTTCCACTAGGAAAGCCCCCATTTTTTACAAAAAATATTTTTGTACTCTGTTTCATAAGAGCCACAGGTTGGCCTACGTGAAATAAATAACTTTTAATTTGAATTTATGAAATATTTTAAGAGCCCCCTGAAATAGCGATTTTTATAACTTTTTAAGCAATATTCGGCTGAAGGCCATCGGTTTACATAATTATGTTGTAATTAATTACGTTCACTAATTCAGAAGTTAGAAGGCTCTGACAGACGGACACGTGCAAGTTCTCTCAAGTAGACTCAGAGAGCTCGCTTCGCTCGTTTAATTAGGAATTTAGGTTTGCCCGAGTCCAGGATCTACAATAATATGATAAGTGCAGTTACTTATGTATTTTGATAAGTGCAGTTGATACCTACTTGAGTGATACAGCAGAAATTTTTTTTTCCGATAACTTACCTTAAGATATATGCAACGAGTAACTTCCTGAAATTAATTAAGCTTAAGCTTTTTTTAAAAAAGTTTAAAAACGATGGGATTGCATTTAATTTAAATTGAATTTAAATTCAAAATCATTTACTTATTTCATGTAGGCCAACTTGTGGCTCTTATGACAGGTCAGAAATCTGCCACCGGTGAGGTCTATATTCTTATCTACACCGATTTGTTTGGCACATAGACAAATAGAAATGAGATACTAAATTCTTCTTCTTCTTCTTTATCAACCGATAGACGTCCACTGCTTGACAAAGGTCTCTTGCATGGACTTCCACAGGTCTCGGTCTTGCGCCGCCTGGATCCAGCGGCTCCCTGCGACTCGTTTGATGTCGTCGGTCCACCTGGTGGGGGGTCTGCCAACACTGCGCTTCCCGGTGCGAGGTCGCCACTCCAGCACCTTGGGACCCCAACGACCATCAGCTCTTCGAACTATGTGCCCCGCCCATTTCCACTTCAGTATCGCGACTCGCTGAGCTATGTCGGTGACTCTGGCTCTCCTACGGATCTCCTCATTTCTGATTCGATCCCGCAGGGACACCCCGAGCATAGCTCTCTCCATCGCCCGCTGAGCGGTCCTGAGCCTAGGTAGGTACTTATGAAGCCCTTAGTAGGTATTTCACATTTTTTTGAAAATTCTACCAAAAAGGGGTGAAATAGGGGCTGATATTTTGTATGAAAGTCCGTCATTTTTAAGTTCTATTTTTCAAGTTATGTTTATGAACCTTGGTATTTTGGCTCTTGGTTAAAAATAAAAAAGTACCTACGTATTTTATATTTTTTGAAAATTCTACCGCCGAAGGGATAAAATAGGGGTTGATAGTTTGTATGAAAGTCAACCATTTATCAAGTTATGTTTATGCAACTTGGTGTTTTGGCTCATGATTAAAAATAAAGAAGTAGGTACCTATTTTACATTTTCTGAAAATGCCACCCCTAAAAAGGTTAAATAGGGAGCTGAATAAACGTATTAAAGTCCATAATTCTTCATGTTAGTTTTAACGAGCACAGATCTACGTGATTCTTTGATGGGTGTGATTGCAGAGATTGTAACAGGTTACTTTTATCCCGATAAAACCAGCAGTTCCTACGGGATTTTCAAAGAACCTAATTCCACGTGGATGAAATCGCGAGGGTAGATAACAGCTAGTTACTTTATAATAATACTCTAGTTGACCGAGCGAAGCGAGGTCTCTGAGTCTACTAGAGTGAATTTGCACTTGTCCGTTCGTCCGTCTGTCCGTCCGTCCATCCGTCCGTCCGTCCGTCCGTCCGTCGGTCAGAGCCTTATAACTTTTGAATTACTGAACGTAATTACTTCAAATTTAGATATAATATGTAAACTAATGGCCTTCAGCCGAATATTGCATAAAAAATTATAAAAACCTTTATTTCAGGGGGGCTCTCATAGAAGTGAATGCGAAGTAAAACAAATTTTATCGCGTTACATAAAATTGTTACATATCATTTTAAAGATAATTTCAAACCGAGCACAAAAATTTTTTTTTTTAATTTTTCCCTTTCAAAAGCTTTCAAAGTGGCGATTTTATACGCTCGCTTGAAGACGCTCTCTAGCAAAATCCGCTATGTATTTTCAAGCTGATTTTATTTTTTTATTTCACTTATATCCTGTACTTGAACAACAAATACTAAAATTATATGAATATTATAAAGAAACGAGATTTAAGAATTTTTTATGGGCATCAGTAACTCATATACGAGGGTGCGTTTTTAAGTTCGCGGAATGGCGGGGTTGGAGAGGGGTGAGGGGTCTCATTAGTACTTCAACGTGTTGAGTGATTCCCTATTAGCAGAAATACCGAGTTTTATTACAATCGGCTCATTAGTCTCTGAACTATCATCAACCAAGCAAGTTAATCGGGAAGACGGCGTTCACAAATGGAGAAAATCGAGCACCGCGACATTATAAAGTTCCTTACCAAGCAAGGAAGAAAACGTCGAAACCATTTCAAAAGATGGCCTTCGTTTACGAAGACTCTTGCCCTTGTAAAACCATGGTTTACAAGTGGCATCGTCTATTCAAGCAAGGACGAGAATCACTTGAAGACGAGACGAGACGACTTGAGGGCCTGGGCGCACCATTGAGGTGACCACGCCCGAAATCATCGCTAAAGTCGAAAAATTAATATTGGAAGATGCTCGAAAAGAGCTTGCAGAAAAGGTTGGAGTATCCGAAGCAACTATTTCCAAGTGAAAAGACGGGGAAAATTGACGAAAGGTGTGCTGCTTTTGCACGACAATGCGCCCGTCCACAAGAGCCGCGTTGCGTTGGCTGCCCTGCTTAAAGTGGGCTTCGATATTTTGAACCACCCACCCTACAGCCCAGACCTGGCCCCGAGTGATTATTACCTCTTTCCAAAAATGAAAAAGAGTTGCAGGGTAAAAAATTTACCACCGATGATGAAGTTAAGGAGGCGGTTTCAGCGTATTTTGAGGACAAAGACAAAACATTTTTTTATGAGGGTAGGTATAAATAAATTAATTGAAAGATCTGAAAAATGTGTCCGTCTTGCAGGTGAATATATTGAAAAGGAAAAATAATTTGGTTTTTTTATTTCAACCCCATACCCTTCATTCCGCGAACATAAGAACGCTCCCTCGTAGCATCAACATAGCTTCACAAATGCTAATAGATGGCGCAGTCATTAACTATTCCATGACTAGGAGTTACGACTACAACCTATCCCAAAAACAGTTTTGCGTCGACCATTATCGACCGAGCGAAGCGAAGGTCTCTGAGTTTACTAGAGCGATTTGCACTTGTCCGTCCGTCCGTCTGTCACAGCCTTATAACTTCTGAATTACTGAACGTAATTACTTCAATTTTAGATATGATATGTAAACCGATGGCCTCCAGCCGAAAATGGCTTAAAAAGTTATAAAAATCTTTATTTCAGGGGGGCTCCCATACGAAATGGGGGGCTTTCAAAGTGGAGATTGTATTCGAGGCTAGATTTCTAAAACCACTTTGTTTTAAAACTTGAAACTTACACATAATTTGAGTTATATTCTGTACTTGAACAACAAATACTAAGATTAGATAAATATTATAAAGAAACGAAATTATTTGAGTTTTAATGGGCATCAATGTTTTTAACAAAACTTCACTATACTGTTACTAGATGGCGCTGTCTTTAATATTGTAAATATGCATCCCATCCACGAAAGCAGATGACGATTGACGTCATCAGATTCGGCGCGTTTTAATTACAATATAATATAGTTAAAACTACCTTATGGGAATTATGGGATACCGCGAGGTCTCAGTTCGGGGCGAACCACTAGTTATTTATTTACATAATATAAATAATATAATACCATATTATTCAATTAAAATTATTTTTTTTAGTTAAATATCAAACTTCAATAAACTATTAATTACTACATTTTGTATATTTTCTATTCGCGTCGATAGATGACGATTTGTACAGATGCCCGTAACCCGGTTTCACTCCGTTAGTACCTAGGTACATAATAATTCAATGTTTTCACTAACGTTCCCTAACCTTTACGGGCTACCTATGATAAGTTAGGTGATGATTTCTGACAACTTATTTATCACGATCCTGTACGGGACACCTAAAAGGACATTGGGACGGATGTTAGGACTTAGGATTGTATTTAGGAGCTACCTACGTAAAGAGACTCCTACTTAGGGGATGATTTAGGTATGTTTGGTGAAAACGGGCATAATAATAATGTCAGTTTTGGCTATCATGTTTCGATTGAATGAATAATCATGGGATACCGTTACCGCGAGGTCTCAGTTCGGGGCGAACCACTAGTAGATACCTAGTTACTTTATAAGTGTATACCTACTATAGTAGATACCTACCTATAGTTACTTTATAAGTGTATACGTACTATAGTAGATACCTAGTTACTTTATAAGAAATAGACTGTGTTTCGGCAGTCGTCCGTGAGAGTAACTAATTTTCACGAAAGTACTAAATAAGGCTAACTGACAAAAGCGGATAAAATGGTAGCAACGACCCGCCGGAGAGCGTCCCAGATATATTGATCCGAGCTGACGAGCAGCGCGCAGCTCGCTTCCTAGTTCGTAGCTAGTTCTAGGTTTGTTGCTACGACCGTTCAATAAAGGTACCGCAGGTACTAGGTACCTAATAGAACTTTTTAGGATCTCTACTAGGCAAATACGTATTATTTGCCTAGTAGAGATCTTACTAGGCAAAAATATAGTTAAATGTTCACTGCCATATCCCTTCCAAGTTAGTCCGCTACCATCTTAGACTGCATCGTCACTTACCATCAGGTGAGATCGCAGTCAAGGACTATCTTTTCATCGAATTAAAAAAAACTCTCAGTAGGTACAAAAGCAAAATATATGTAGGTAAGTACTATAGGTATATTATTATTATGTAAAACGGATAGGTACCTACATTGGTTTATTATCTTCTTTATGAAAGTAAAAAACATTATCTTCGATATTTTCAGAGTACCTATTGGCTACTTTTGCGGGACAAACCAAAGGGACAACAGCTATCCCATATAGGACATAGTTGCCTTATAATCCTTACTAATATTATAAATGCGAAAGAGTGTTTGTTAGGTTTAAAGAATTTATTCTCTAAGAACAATACATGCTCAGTTACAGTCTGTAACTCTGTAACTTACAGAGAACTTAAAACTTAAATTATGACACACATTATATTATACATTAAAACAAAAAATGTTTGTTTGTTGGTTTGTTCTTCAATCACGCCGCAACAGGGCTACGGATCGACGTGATTTTTTGCATGGGTATAGTTGAGGACCTGGAGAGTGACATAGGCTATTTTTTATCCCGGAAAATCAAAGAGTTCCCCAGGGATTTTAAAAACTAAATCCACGCGGACGAAGTCGCGGGCATCAGCTAGTTCATATTATATAAATTACGTTTAGGATAGAGACTGACAGACCCTGCAGAGAAAGAGGACATTTATCCCGCAAAAACTTTGATCGCAGCTTGCCTCTCCATAAAAACGCATGGAGACATGCAACACGGCCGACCTAAAGGTAAGTAGGTACCTAGTTGTAAAGTCTGTGGATAGATAAATAAAATAAAATGTGATTCATCCGGGAAACTAGAGTAAAAACTACAATCGAGGCAACTGCCACCACTGGGGCAGCTACCCTGGTTGTACCTACCCTACAGCAGTTGGTTGGCATTGCCAGCATTCGTCTTCGTTGTCGATACAGCGTACGCTCTGCTGGAATAGGTCTCCTGCAAGAATCGTCACAGACCACTGCCGCTTAATTCCCGAGACTCGCAGCGACTCGCTTGAGATCATCCGTCCACCCCTGACTATCTATCTGTTGCATCATCATCATCAGCAACCCATCAACGGCTCACTACTGAACACATCAGGTCTCCTCTCAAAGAAGGGTTATAGGTCACAGTCCACCACGCTGGGACAATACGAATCGGCAGACTTCACACACTTTTGAGAACATGATAGAGAACTCTCAGGCGTGCAGGTTTTCTTCACAGATGAAGCAGCTGATATTTTATTGCTTAAACGCATATAACTCCGAAAAAGTTGGAGGTGTATGCCTGGTGCATCCACGGCTGCCCAAATAGGAGCTGCAATCCTAACCATCAGGATATCCTTCAAATATGTGATTTGTAGGCCGCCACAGTAGTTATTTGATAAGGCCTCTACCACCAACCGGCTCGATTTTTGCGATTTGTTTCTCTACGTCTATCTACGTATTAAAAATATTATTCTTAAGTGAAAGTTTATTTATTTTATGTAAAAAAAACGCGTCGAATTGAGAACCTCCTTTTTTTGTGTTTTTTTGAAGTCGGTTAAAAAGCAGGTTGGTTTCATACAAGTGTATATAGGTACCTAGGGTACAACGGGCGCAATTAGGGCAAAACGACAGATGAAAGAGTCGAATTAAACATGTGTTCGTTTTTCATTCCTCCTCGGAGGCGAGCCGGCGAGTGGTACGCCAATGGTGCATAGCACGTAAGAATTCGATATCCCGGGCCGCCCGTGCCCGGCCCGTGCGCCGCGGAGCACGCCGCCGTGCCCGGCCCGTGCGCCGCGGAGCACGCCGCCGGCCCGGCCGCGCGACATCGCCGGTGCAGCCTTACATACGAGCCGCTACTCCGAACGTACTTTCAGTTTGTTGCCATGGCTATTGAACCGAACGTCTCACTCTTTACCCGCCCCGAGCGGGCTAAAAACGCCCATAAACATATCACATTAAAGTTTAAAATAGCCCGGACGCGTCGGGCGGCGGTGTGTGCGCCAGTGCGCCAGTGTGCACGCCCTGCGCGCATGCAGCAAGCCCTAGGTCAGTACTCCGCGATGCATCCGACCGAGTGCATTCGCGCCGCGAACCCCACCGAACATCACAAATCACACAAAGAATCACTGCCAAAGCGATTATCGTGCCCGAAAAATGCATTATGCGATTTTTTTCAAAAAAAAAAAACTGTGATAGCAATGGAATAATTTCGCCGTCTTTGTTCGCCGCCATGTTGGAACGCACGGTGAGTCCGCTTTCCAATTTTTGAATTCGGAACACTCGCACGCCATTTTGAAAATCCTCTTTGTTCAACCTCTTCGCCGAACATCTGCCTGCATGCGCTCCGCAGCGCCTGCAGCGGCCGCCGGCGCGGCGACCCGCGGAGAACCTCGAAAATGGTTCCATACCATTCAATAAATAATTGGATTAAACGCTCAATCGGTTAATCGCATGATGCGTCGGTAAAAGTAGATCAATACCACACTGAGACGCGACGCACACGCCCTTCTTACGTCGATCCTTGCGTTTTGTTACCGTAATTTTGCACAATTTTCATTCTGCAAAACTGAAAAATATTTTTCAAGTTTGGGTAATTTTTTATGGGAAATCGTGAAAAAAACACAAAATTCTTGAAACACATGATTACGTCACGTAAGATGCGCCATTTTGAACGCTCGGCACCTCCACCCCGCGCGCGTCCTTCACGGAAATTATGGATATATCGTGTAAGTATACAATGTACTGGGTACTCTATGTACGGGGTATAAATACTTAAACAATAAAATCGATAAAGAATTTTTAAAAAAATTATTTTGAAATAGCCCGACTCATTTAAAAGTACGTGCCTATTCGTTTAAGTGAATTGCGTAGGTATCCTATTAAAGAGTTACCAACCTAACCTGAATTTAATATTAATGGAATTAAAGTTAAATAAAATGTTTTTAATGGAAGTTTCTGACTGTGATTTCGAAACAGCTGCCTCTTTATAAACTCATGGCCGTACTAAGAAGTATATTTGAAGGATAGCATACTGCATAATTCACTGTTTGTACCTACCTACCTATAATGTCCCTAAATCTATTAATCTTAGAAATTAGTATTAATCTTAGAAATGATTAAACCGATTTTAATGGGACCTGCACAGGCATTTAGAGGATTCTTCTTCTGTTAGGAGTAATTTAGGCTTTTCAATTAACTATAGAATAGAAATACTTTTTATTCAAATAAACTTTTTTACATATTGAAGACTAGGTGTCTAGGTAGGTAAGTAGTAGGTACTAAAGATTTCCATCAAGTCTTGATATTTGGCAAAGGGATTTATTTATTTAGGGATAGCTCGCATTTGGAGACAGACAAAGGAAATTTCAATTTTCAAGTCGTGGATATCAACTAGGTACCTATTGGTGCTAAAAATTTTGTCTCATAAATTACATAAATCATAATTGTTTGTTTATTATACAGAAACATACAATGTGTATTATAAAATATAATTATGTTATTATAAAATAATAAAGAAAAAAATACATATTGTACACTTTTGATTTGAAAAGCAACTGCTGAGTTAGTTGCTGGCTTTTGTCAGCAAAATCTGATTCGAAACGTTGATAGAGTCTTGACTACTATACCTACATGGAATCTACACTAATAACATTGTATTATAAAGAGGAAAGGTTTGTTTGTTTGTTTGAATTGAATAGGCTCCGAAACTACTGGACTGATTAGAAAAATTCTTTCACCATTAAAATCCTACATTATCCCTGATGAACATAGGCCATAGAATATTTGTAAAAAGTTAGGGATCCGTATGAAAACTTCGATAATGTAACCCAAGGTGTGAAAAAAATACCAAGAAAAATCCTTATTTCGCGTAGGTACCTACTTACGTTGCGGAAACTATTGACAATAGAGCAAAGTGATGTAGAAAAGGTTTATAGAAGACATCAATATCTACAAAAAAGTCTGCGATACCGTATGTCTAACACATTACAGTTAGGTCACATTAATTACTTTTCCATGTTAAAATAATATGCAATAGTAACGCCGAAAAATCCTTCGCGTACGCTGCGGAAACTATTGACAATAGAGCAAACTGATGTGCTACAGTTTTATAGAAGACTTCAATATCTACGTGTACCTATCTATCTGTGGGTTGTTGCGGCATCATAGCTCCCAAACGGATGATTTTGATTGTTTGTTTTGTCAAAAACAGACTTGATCGAGTGTTCTAAGATGGTTCTAAGCATGAAAATTCTGCCAAGAGTGTGTTATTTACAATTTTTCAATTTTTTGTTAAATATACCTATATCTACCCGTGCGAAGCCGGGCCGCTAGTAAACTAAGTATAATTTTGAATTTTGGAAGTAATCTCTATCAAAATCAATGTGGGTTTACAAACTATACTGTCTATATTCAAAGCATCTGATCCAATATAATATTGATATAGGTACCTATCTAGGTGAATGTCTGTAGCTATTCTATATTGTTAACTTTTGACGAGTAGACTGTGCAGTCATCATAACATTATTCACTTGTATTACATCAACATACCTACGAGTTATTTTAGTACCTACGAGTTTATTTAGCTTACTTATTTATTTATATTGAAGAAAAAATTTTAGCTGATCTAGGACCCTTTGGCATACTATATGACACATATATATAGTAGACACTGGATAAGGTTAGATTTAGGTACTTATACCTACTGTATTTTCATTTCATTTGTATTTCTATTTTTTGTTTGTTTCTATTTTTTGTCAATGAATAAACAATATTCTATTCTATTCTAGAAACCTAGTAGACATGAATTTACCTTTAGTTGCAATTTGTCTATAGGTATACGACTCAGCTTTTGAACGATTTTCATTACAAAATTGTACTGAAATGTTATTTTTAGGGTTTCGTATCTCTTAATAGAAAAATACCTAAGTACTACAGTCATAGGATCACTTAGTTGTTCGCCCTCTGTCGGCGGGTCGAAGCCTTTTTCCTTAGAAACAGCAGTTGAAATTTCATCGTCAACGGTCTCTTAATACTTATAGGTATCTAATTGATGTAAACAAACAAAAACAGACAAAATAATCATTTTACAATATTATTGGCTATCAGAAGCGGTTTTAGTTAAAAAAAATACACAAAAGCACAACACTGAATTTACTTTCAAACATAACACGTTTTTAAATTCAAACATAACCTTAGCACTAAACAAAATCTACTACTGAGGGTAATTGCAAAATATTTGTATGTCCGATCCGCACGAAGTCTCGAATAATTATGCCCGAATGCCGGTCCTGCTTCGTCTTATATATTTTTCGGCTTCAAGATGGCGTTAGTCAGCTAACACGGCCTCTCCTGACACCCTGGTGTCCTCACCAGGCCCGTCGTCGTCTATTCCCAAAATCAGTCTAGGCAACGACCTGGCTGGTACAATAGTTGGAGATGGTTGAGGTGTTGAAGAGGATCCTGCCCTCTCCATCTCTGAATCGCAATTCAAGTATTCATCACTGTCAGTGGTTTCTGAAAGAAAACACACGATTACTACAGAGTCTAACATAAAAAATGAGATGTTAGTAAATTCATTCATTCATAAGTCAATTCTCATAAGTCAATTCATTCATAAGTCAATTCTCATAAGTCAATTCATTCATAAGTCAGCCAATCAAACAAAGAAAATGGTCCTGAAATATATTATTCAACTTGTGGTCATCGCGTTGCTCACAAGTCAAAATTCCAGAACAAAATGCGGGTACTTAGATCAAATAAAATGAAAAGGGTTAGAAGTTGTACCAAGACACTGAGTACTTACACGGCTTAGTCACGGTTAGGAACCGACTAAACCACTCAGTGGGGCTCTTCAGTACGGGCCCATACTGAAGAGCTTCCTACCTACACTGGAGGCAAAGGGCCATGTACTCCTCCAGTGACTCTTCGCAAAGCGAAAAGCATTCCACGCCGGGGGAAGAAAAAGGAGTGTGTACTCTCCCCCCAACGGCTCGCCGATAAGCGGAAAGACTTCAAGGTACCTCTTTCAAGAAAGCAGCACACCCATGGTGTCTCTTCCTCCGAAAGCAGGCACATACAAGGTGCAAGGACTGCCGGTTTGGGGCTGGTTACCCTGCTGTATAGTCCTTCAAGGAAAGGTCTCCATTTTGGGGCTGGTTACCCTGTCGTATGACCTTGGATTTGGATTCGGAAGGACTGCCGATTTGGGGCTGGTTATCCTGCTGTATAGTCCTTCAAGGAAAGGTCTCCATTTTGGGGCTGGTTACCCTGTCGTATGACCTTGGATTTGGATTCGGAAGGGATCAGGAAATGGTGGAACGAGTGCGCGCGGCTCCAACGCATACCACGGGACCATGTACTCAGATAGGCCACTTGCCGGCCAGAGCCAGCTTGCCCGTCGAGTGCGACTGACTCGCACCCACAGGACATGCCCTCCTGGACCAGCCACTTCTGGTCGCAAGCCTCAGGAGCGTGCTGCAGCTTGGCCACGCCAGCCACAGGCAGCATCGCATGCAGTAAGGCAACTTGCCTCACACCGGCACGCAGACACGCGTGCAACTGTTAAACAGAAACATTAAAAATTTCAGTTAAATCTTTCAAAAAAATTGCAGTGCAACTCTTTGGATACAATTCAAATCCAAAAATATTTTTCACCATGAAAAGTAATTTTTAATTACCCTCACATTACTCAATCCACTTGGCAAATCATAATATTGATCTCCAACTGCACAAAGCACGAGGAGGTACATGACCCCCATTAACAACAGTGTCCTGACCGATCCGATTGTTCTTCAACCGTTCGGCCGTCCTCTGTCAAAGCATCTCTCGTCTACCTTGCCAACCAGATGACTCCGAATTCAATGCGACATCTCACACCAAGGCTTCAACCACTGGCGTCGCACTCATGACCAAATATTACAGACCGATTTTTATACTTATCTGTGCACATCTCAATGTGCTAAGTGCAGACCGGCACTGTGGTAGGCGCCGCGTAATGCGAGCGCACCGGTGGCACGCAGAGAGGCGCCGCAGCCGGCACTGCGTCAGGAGATGACGCACTCGCCAGCGCACCGACAGGTGACGCCCAGTGGCGCCGCGACTAGCGCTGCGTCAGGAGGTGACGCACTCGACAGCGTACCGACAGGTGACGCGCAGTGGCATTACGACTGGCGCTGCGTCAGGTGTTGACGCCCACGCCAGTGCAAACAGGTGGCGCGCAGTGGCGCCGCGACTGGCGCTGCGTCAGGAGGTGACGCATTCGCCAGTGCAAACAGGTGGCGCGCAGTGGCGCCGCGACCAGCGCTGCGACACAAACGCAGTGGCGCAGTAATCGGCTCCGCGACACGAAGCGGCGCGCTCACCCACCGCCGACAGGCGACGCGCGGAGATGCGCCGCGCCGGCATCCAATTGCAACAAGTACCACATGTAAATAAAAATCGTTGTTTAAGTAGGTACCTGCAGACTTTCGCATTAATCAGTGGGTCAACGGGTCAGTTCAAGTTTTATCAAATCTAGTTAGATTACTGTCAGTTAACTGAACTAAACAGAACATCGAAAAGGGGAATTTACAAAATAACCTTAAATTTAGAGATTTGAATTGAATGTTATAAGCTTTCAGCTTTTAATTCTTGAACAACTCAGCTCCACGTATTGGGTGGAATAGTTCCGACACAGGACTGATCACCCGCCTGGCGTTAGCAGGCGTCCCCTCCACAAATACAATACAAGCCCCACGTATGGGCCAAGACAACAAAATGATAAAGAGACCCCTTTAAGACAGCATTGGAACGATACACTGAACTCACCGCACAATCCAGTAGTACCGGCAGGTGATGCGCAAACGCGCCGTGACCAGCGCTGCGACGTGCTCCAACGCGCTCGGCAGCGCACCGGCAGGTTAGGCGCAGACACGCCATCGCCAGCGCTGCGACGCGCCCCAACGCGCTCGCCAGCGCAGACGGGTGCCGCGCAGACGCGTCGTGACCAGGACCAGCTGCGTCGGGACGTGACGCACTCGCCCAGGCCAATGCCAGCGCGATAGCACGCCCTGGCATGCCCGCCATCGAAGCATGTGGCATGCGTCTCCAGACGCTAAACACTATAACAGCTGCTCAACTACCGTAACAGCTGCTCAGCCATCAAAACAGCAGCTCTCGACTACAGCAGCAACATTCGACCACAACAGCAGCTCTAGATCACAGCAGAAGTTCTTAACCAGAGCAGCAGCTCTCGACCACAACAGCAGCTCTAGATCACAGCAGAAGCTCTAAACCACAGCAGCAGCTCTCGACCACAGCAGCCGCTCTCGACCACAGTAGCAGCTCTCGACCACAGTAGCAGCTCTCGACCACAGTAGCAGCTCTCAACAACAACAGCAGTTCTCGACCACAACAGCCTCTCTCTATCACAGCAGAAGCTCTCGAACACAGCAAAAGCTGTCAACCACAGCAACAGTTAGCAGTAGCTAACCATAACAGCAGCTAACCAAAATGACAGCTAACCAGAACAGTAGATAAACCAAATCAATAGCTAAACAGAACAGCAGCTAAACCAAATCAGCAGCTAAATCAAAACAGCAGCTAAACAGAACAGCAGCTAAACCAAATCAGCAGCTAACCAAAACAGCAGCTAAACAGAACAGCAGCTAAACCAAATCAGCAGCTAACCAAAACACCAGCTAAACAGAACAGCAGCTAAACCAAATCAGCAGCTAAATCAAAACAGCAGCTAAACAGAACAGCAGCTAAACCAAATCAGCAGCTAAATCAAAACAGCAGCTAAACAGAACAGCAGCTAAACCAAATCAGCAGCTAACCAAAACAGCAGCTAAACAGAACAGCAGCTAAACCAAATCAGCAGCTAACCAAAACACCAGCTAAACAGAACAGCAGCTAAACCAAATCAGCAGCTAACCAAAACACCAGCTAAACAGAACAGCAGCTAAACCAAATCAGCAGCTAAATCAAAACAGCAGCTAAACAGAACATCAGGTAAACCAATTAACACTTACAACAGTAGGTTATTGATTTCACATCGGTTATAAAATTCGGTAGGTAGCTCATGATAAATTAACAAGTCCGTTACACGGGATCCATGACAACAACTTTAAATTAAGTAGGAATGCAGGATACGTTCAATTAAGTAACCATGTGGTTACTTAGACTTAGGTGCATACCATAAATTCAGAATTAACGTAAAAGTTTAAGGACAATCAATATACTTGACTAGTCAAAGCATTGATCAAATAATGGCTCGGTCACATCTGACCTTATCTAATGATTCTAATGAGCAATTTCAATTATGTACGTCAGTAATAGCAAGTATACGTCACACGTAAACACAAGGACATTTGCATTGGATCTAACTTCTAGTTAGTGCTATTGCACCACTACATCTTGCATCTTGTTACATCATGAAATGCGCAGTCACATGTTACGCATAATCGTTACTTTATTTGATCTGAAGCAAAGCATTTCAATCTACCCGCGTAGGTCGTTACATTTTATTGCTAACAAATCCAACAGACGAATAACCCATATCACCGGTTCGCATATACCTATATGCGATAACTTTTCTATTCAACAAATAGGTAACACCGGCAAATAAAACAAAGTACGTAACCGCACATTTTCAAAAAGACTTATTAACACGTCAGAATAACATCGAAGGAATACTATTCACTTTTATAGCAATTACAAATGTAACAAAAGGTTTGATATTCGTTGCCGCGTAAGAACTAACTTGTCGAAATTGTTTTTATCCAACAATTTTGAAAACATCAGCAAAATGCTCGGAAAATGAACTATTTCACGAATTTAGTTTTTACAGTCATTGGCACAACGTAATATTTACATCGCGGAAAGTTTATTTAATTTACAACACAACCTTTGATAAATAGACTGCTATTATACCCAGAACACGGGCACTACACTTTATTCTTTAACCCGTTTTTGTAACTGCTCACATCGCGATTCAAGGATACTCAAGTACCCACTCAACTTAGGGATTCCACTCAAAAGGATATTGGAAACGTCTTACTTTCACATTTTTCTCGTCGCCCCATAACGGCGTTGCGCTCATACCCGCTTGCACCGGTCGGCGCAGCGGTAGCTCGCAACACACAAAAGCGCGTACAGTCACCGTGGCGCTTAGCGACGTGAACACCAGCGCACCAACAGGCAACGCGTAGACTGGTGCCTTCCATTCCATCACCGATAGGCGCTGGTGACAAGCACTGCGACAGGCAGTGACATGCCTCACCCACCGGGTCGTCACGTGACCCGATGCTATTCACACCACACATCATCGAAGCCGGCACACATCACGGCAGCACATCTCGTGACTCATGAAGCTCTTGAAGCTTCATGCTCTTACATGAAGTACACTCACGCAACTACAATGGGAAATTTACCAGAACCTTAAATTTCCAAAATCAGAGATGGAAATCGAACGGTAAAAGGCATTCAATCCCACTTCTGATATTGGCTATCAGAAGCGGTTTTAGTTAAAAAAAATACACAAAAGCACAACACTGAATTTACTTTCAAACATAACACGTTTTTAAATTCAAACATAACCTTAGCACTAAACAAAATCTACTACTGAGGGTAATTGCAAAATATTTGTATGTCCGATCCGCACGAAGTCTCGAATAATTATGCCCGAATGCCGGTCCTGCTTCGTCTTATATATTTTTCGGCTTCAAGATGGCGTTAGTCAGCTAATAATATTATTATGAAGCTATTACATTGTAATAAGTTTTTTATTGCCGTGTGGTGACGGCAGATCAGAATACAGTTGTCACCACCCGATATAACGGAGAACGGGCAGCAGCGTCCTCTGTGCTACTAGGTATAAATTCAAATTCAAAATTCAAATTCAAAATCCCGGAAAATCAAGGAGTTCCCGAGGGACTTTAAAAACTAAATCCACGCGGACAAAGTCGTAGTAATAAGTAGTTACCTAGCTGCTCTTTTAAAGAATTGAGCAATGTGCAATAAAATATCGAAATGATTAAAATTCAAAATTTTCAAATTCAAATTCAAAATTATTTATTTCATGTAGGCCAACCTGTGGCTCTTATGACACGTCAAGATTCTACCACCGGTTCGGAAAGCGGATTCTGCTGAGAAGAGCCGGCAAGAAACTCAGCAGTTGCTCTTTTCAAAATAATCATTTTACAATATTAATAAGTAGTAGCTATTACATTGTAATAAATTTTTATACTATGTATCTTGTGGGCAGCTGGATGCCAAGCTGATTTAACCCGTGCATCTTTGTTAGAATAGAATATGACATTTCCACAAAACGTACACAATTCAATTCATGTCAAAGACGGGCAGACAGAAAGTAGCCCCATTCCCGCCGGCGGCACCCGTTCACGAGCATGACGCATGATCCAGCCATTGCTTCGCTCGACCATATTTGAGGGAACGTAACAACCCGCACCACACGACACCACCACAGAAATGTTTAAAGAGAGCGTGACATACCTACTTAGTCTACCCGTATTAAAGCATCGAATTGAATAATACTTATTATTCAAACACTAATTTTAAGATCCCATGCAACTTTGTCATTAAGAAAGTCATTAACTTTGTAATAAGCGCGACTCAGTAAGTGAGTTTTTACGCATTGTTTAAATTTGTGCAGTGGCAAATCTAGCAATTCCTTCGGAATCATATTATACATATAAGCGTACGCTCAACCCCATGCACAAAGGATTTTTGCACTTTGCGCAGGCGACATGATGGAATTTCTAGTTTATGACGATTTCTAATGAGTCGATTGTGTGTATTGCCTCTTTGTTTATGCAGATGAATATTTTGTCTCACAAAGACTATATTATTATAAATGTACTGTGAAGCTACCGTAAGAATACCAATCTCTTTAAACTTTTCACGAAGAGATACGCGCGAACCGAGTTTATAGATAAATAGAATGGCTCTTTTCTGTAATATAAAAATAGTTTCAATATGAGCTGCTCCGCCCCACAATAAGATTCCATAGGACATTACACTATGGAAGTAGGCAAAGTAGACCAGCCTAGCCGTTTCTACATCGGTAAACTGTCTGATTTTTCTGACAGCATAGGCAGCTGAGCTGAGTTTACCCGATAATGTCTCTATGTGAGCGTCCCACTGAAGCTTACTATCCAAGGTCACCCCCAGAAAGGAAAGGAGAAAAGGAGGAAAGGAACCAGGATAGAGCCCTGTGGGACACCCAACAGAGTAGATGAACCCCGCGACTTCATGTCACCTACGCATACACTTTGTGTTCGATCATACTACCATCTAGGTACTGTGATCACCAACCAAATGTGATTATGGACAAACCCTCCCCTTGGGAGAGGCCTTTAGTCCAGCAGTGGACTGTTATAGGCTATTGATGATGAAGTTTTTTTTATACTATCTTGTGGGTAGCTGGATGCCAAGCCGATTTAACCCATGCAACTTTGTTAGAATAAAATATAATATTTCCACAATGAGGGGAAGTTCCATAAAAAAAACGTACTAAAATTCAATTCATGTTAAGACGGGCAGACAGAAAGTAGCCCCATTCCCGCCGGCGAAACCCGTTCACGAGCATGACGCATGATCCATCCGTTGCTTCGCTCAACCATATTTGAGGGAACCTAACAACCCGCATCACACGACACCACCACAGAAATGTTTAAAGAGAGCGTGACATACTTAAGCTACAAATGGGTAAAAGGAGCACAGAACCGTGTCCCTGCAACTTGCACGTGGTCGTTGACGCTGACGTACGTGGACTACCCTACCATGACGCCTGAGACGATGAGGACGATGCAGAGATCCTCTCAGGTTGGCTGTCCAACGCCCGCGCGCTTCTAAAATATATTCTTGTTTTACTTCACACCCTTGGCAGAGCAGCCTTGGTCATCACGAAGCGACTTCTCACTTCAGCGGCAGATGTGACTCTCCTCACGAGTATTCGTAACCTCTCTGCCGAGTGCTGACCGACAGCCTGGTACACTCGTGCAATGGCCCGCCCACAGCGGACTTCATTCGGTCCATCGCAGAGGCAACCTTCCTCGCCCTCTGGCGCCCTCCACTTATGCTGACATAAGGCGTAGGTAATGTTTATCCTCGTCGTACGTAGGTGAGCATTGTATACGAGTATCAATAAACGAGCCTGTCCGAACACATAACGTGACGAAAGGTCAACGCTCGGCGTATCACTTGCATGTGACGTGGCTGTGCGGTGATCGACACCTCTACTCCATATGCGTTATAATTAGACAGTAAACAACTCGAAAATAGTCCTCGTTGACTGCTATTGATTTGTCATTATATTGTGGAGCGATAACGACGCGAGCTTCTTGAGGGCCTGCCCCTCTAGCCAAGTTACACTTCGTTGTATCTATTCTCTTTCTACGATCGTCGTCACTTGAAGTTTTGGCTAGGGCTAGACTAGATGGCGCTGCATCTGATCAAAGACAGAAGTGAATTGATAATATTTCGCGACATTCCGTATTAAGTATAAATGTCGTCGCGTCGGGGGACCGCTAAGTGGCAAAAGCAGCGCAGATTGCAACAAAAGAATTACATTTACTCCGAAAAATTCGCAAAATTGACACAACCGTCAAACTTTCGCGGTCCCCCGACGCGACGACGACGTTTGGAAAATAAAAATATTTGAACTTATATAATATATGTGACGATAATAATTATATAGGTACAGGTATAAAATTATATATTAGTTTAAAATATTATTTGTTAGTTTTTATAGTTTATTTTTTGTGTCGGGGGTTTTTAAAATTTTTAATTTTACTTTTATTTAGTCCTTTTTAAAGTAGGTATAAATATTAGGAAGGTATTTATAGTGATTAGTTAGCGCAGTGGTAATTGAGCCTAATTGATCCCATTTAATTACCCACCTTCGAAATCTAAACCTTACTCTAACATGTTACCTTACCATGTAAGGTAACATGGCATGTTAGGACAGGACATATGGAATATCCGTCTCCGATAGGACATATGGAAGGTAGTCAGATCCCCTCATCAACTATTAAAGAGTTTATGATCTTCAAACGGCTGATCAGGTCATGGTTACCTTACCATATACTTTCAATATCATTGAAGTAACACGGTACCAAATTTCGAATCCATAGGACATATGGAAGGTAGTCAGGTCCCCTCATCAACTATTAAAGAGTTGATGATCTTCAAACGGCTGATCAGGTCATGGTTACCTTACCATATACTTTCAATATCATTGAAGTAACACGGTACCAAATTTCGAATCGATCGGACATAAGGAAGTTAGTCAGATCTCCTCATCAACTAGAAAAGAGCTGATAATCTTCAAACGGCTGAACAGATTTTCATGAAACATGGCTAAGAACACTCGGGATAAAATTATCTATGATACAAAAAAAACTAAACGAAAATCGGTTCATCCGTTTGGCCGCTACGCTACCACAGAGAGATACACAGATACACAGACCCCTCTCTTTTTGCATCGGGGGTTAAAAACAATACAAAATGCCGCGAAATATTATCTTTACTTCTGTTTTTGATCAGCTGCAGCGCCATTTAAAACTTCAAGTGACAACGATCGTAGAAAGAGAATAGATACAACGAAGTGTAACTTGGCTAAGGGGGCATGAGTTCTCCTAGACACAAAAGGCTGACGCAATGATGCAGAACTGACAAATGAATTCTATAACAAAATCTTTACGAATACTTAGGTACCTATTATAAATGTAAAAATGTTTGTTTGTTGGTTTGTCCTTCAATCACATAGGATAGTGGTAAATAGTTATACACAGAAACTTTTTACTAAAAAAATGCTTAACGCCATGATAAACTGAAAGAGGTCATGAAAATCAGACATCTAAAACATACTTACCTACATACCTAGTAATTAATATACCTATAGGAATATCTAGGTACGCATATAATTAGTGCATTCTAGCGCTAGCTGCGATGCCTAGTTCGGGCGACTCAGCAGTCGCTGATCCAAGTAGGTAAGTAGTCTAACGCTGAGTCACATCTAGGTCATGCAGGTAGGTCACCGCAAGTACCTAGGTACCTACTACCGAGCTGACTGCATACAATGTACACATAGCACATATTATTAACATTGTGAACAGAACTTTATCGCTGTAGAGGTACCTCTACCTACTCTGCTGTTTCATTGGGCATAGGGCGATAAGATGCCACTATAATAAACATCTGATGGCTGAGTGACGAAACGGATACTTTGATGAGCATACCTTGTTCCAAACACACAACTGACAGAAAATAAAATACCTGCCTATGCTTTTGACGTGATAACGTCTTATAAATCGATGAGCACCGGATGCACGCACGAAAAAGTGTCACGTTCCGCCTGAGCTCGGAACAAGCGATAGAGAGGCACGATCGGCCCAAGCGTTTACTTGTGACTAGAGAAAATTGTAATTTTCAATTAACTTCTTTGTGAATTATACAAATTTCAGTGATAATAATTCAATTCAATTCATAAAAGTATGCAATATTTCATCAATGTTTGTTTATGACGTTATCACGTAAAACTATCGTCCGTAAACCGATTTTACAGACAACCAATTTTTTTTGAAACTAGGTTTGGTGGTTATGTAAGGTTCTTGTCGTTATGCAGAAGAAAAAGAGAGGTTGGAAGTTGAAAGAAGTCACCTAAGGGAGCGCAGTGGCATGAGGCAGGCGCAGAACCGTTCCCTAAACGTGGACAAGCAGAAGTCAAGAAGCTTATTTAGGTACTTTGAGGCTGAGATCCATTTGCCACCCGGCATATCTTACCCAGGCTAAAGGATCGACCGGCTGATCAAAATCTATACGTCGTTGACAAAGAAACGAAATGATGTGATGATGTGTGAATCAGAAGTTAGGTAAATATACCTAATAGGAGCTTGTTTGGAACTTTACTAACCAAAAGAAGCCTGACTGTAACTATTTTTCTACTAAGAGAGGTACACGGAAAAAAATGGGGTCTGGCAAAGTTTTCATTCAAGAATAAAATTATTCTCAAGTATATTGTTTAATCTCAAGCATATGTTTACTCAAGGTAACAATAATATCTTGAATAAAATAAAATGGAATTCTTCTAGATATATAATATTATTCTTCATTTATTTATTTACATCAAGTATATTTTTTTGGATCAAGACGTTATTTACTCTTAACCATAGAAAACATTTGCATTTTGAAACAAGTAATTAAGAATTCTTACTCTGAATATAAAAGGATTTAGCATAAGAATCTCTGAGATTAGGGCCAAGAATAAAAAGAAATTATTGGTTTAAGAAAATGTGTAAATTCGTTCAACAACAATATTATTGTGACAAAAGTTTAATACTTTTGATTCAAAATACGTAAAATACTCATTTTAAATAAAGCCTACTATTTAAAAACAAGAAAATTATTGTTTCATTAATGCTCTCAAGAGATGCTTCAATTTCTTAACCTGAGAATATGGATTTAAAAATATCAGCCAAGAACAAACATTTTATGTCAAGAAATATTTTTTTCATTGAAGACGGATTGATTTTAAAATAAAAAATCTGTCTATATTGATTTGAATACTTACTGTTCTTCAATAACGAATTATAACTGTCTGCCATAGAGATATCTTTTTCTTGGCTAGACAAATTCAACAGCTTTGCTGTGAGTACAATGTCTCTTAACCAAGTTACTAGTTATTATTCTGTGTCTTAACCTAAGAATATCGTTTCTAAAATTGAGGAAGAACAAACATTTTAAGTCAAGGAAATATCTGCTTCAGTGAATATGGTTATCTTTTACAATCAATTATAATGTCTGTCTTAACTGGAATACTTCGTTATTCTTTCATAAAGAATTACAGCTTTCTTTATCTAAGCATAACTTATTTATTGACTGTACAAAAAATACTTTTTTGCTTACAAGTTCAGACAAGAATGATAAAAAATTGCATTAAGAATTCATGTATATTCCTTCAACAATAATATTGTTTAGACAAGAGTTTTTTTTTACTTTTGATTCAAAATACATTATAGATACATTTTTAGAATCTAATATTTTATAGCAAGAAAAAAATTGTTTTATAAAAGCTCTCAAATGACAATTATTGCCTCTTAACCTAAGAATATGGATTCAAACATCAGCTAGGAATAAACATTTTAGGTGAAGAAATATTTACTTCCTTGAAGATTGATTTCTTTGAAAATTAAAAATTGGTCTCTATTGATTTGAATACTTACTGTTCTTCAATAAAGAATTACAACTGTCTGCCATTTAGACCTCTTTTTCTTGGTAAGACAAATTCAACAGGTTTGCTGTGAGTGACATGTCTCTTAACTGAAGAATATTGTTTATAAAATTAATGAAGAACCAACATTTTAAGTCAAGAAAATATCTTCTTCGGTAAATATGGTTATCTTTTACAATCAATTATATGTCTGTGTTAACTGGAATACTTCGCTATTCTTTCATAAAGAATTACAGCTTTCTTTATCTAAGAATAACTTAATTATTTATTGACTGTATAAAAAATACTTTTCTGCTTACAAGTTCAGACAAGAATGATAAAAATTGCATTATGAATTTATGTATATTACTTCAACAATAATATTGTTTAGACAAGAGTTTTTTTTTTTACTTTTGATTGAAAATACATTATAGATACATTTTTAGAATCTAATATTTTATAGCAAGCCAAACATTATTTTATGAAAGCTCTCAAGTGACAATTATTGCCTCTTAACCTAAGAATATGGATTCAAATAAGTACCAGCTAAGAACAAAAATTTTATGTAAAGAAATATTTACTTCATTGAATATTGATTTCTTTTACAATTAAAAATCGGTCTCTATTGATTGGAATACTTACTGTTCTTCAATTAATAATTACAACTGTCTGCCATTGAGACCTCTTTTTCTTGGTAAGACAAATTCAACAGGTTTGCTGTGAGTGACGTGTCTTTTAACTGAAGAATATTGTTTATAAAATTGATGAAGAACCAACATTTTAAGTCAAGAAAATATCTTCTTCGGTAAATATGGTTATCTTTTACAATCAATTATATGTCTGTGTTAACTGGAATACTTCGTTATTCTTTCATAAAGAATTACAGCTTTCTTTATCTAAGAATAACTTATTTATTGACTGTATAAAAAATACTTTTTAACCGACTTCCAAAAAGGAGGAGGTTCTCAATTCGGCCGGTATCTTTTTTTTTTCTATGTACACCGATTTCTCCGGGATTACTGGACCGATTCGCGTGATTTTTTTTAATCGACAGAGGATGTTTGCAAAATGGTCCCATAAAAATGTTCACCTTCAACTCCTCAAGCCTGATGCTGCAGGGATATTGCTCAACTAAAATAAAGAGATTTAGGAAATGTCGATTACGAATTATTATTGTAGGTAACAAGTATGTACTACATCATGAAGCTTCAGATCCTAGCTCCTCAATCCCGATGCTGCAGGGTACTGCCTACCTAAAACTATGCCGATTTAGGAAATTTCGATTACGAATTGATATTGTAGGTAACAAGTATGGACTACATCATGGAGCTCTAGGTCCAGTAGGGCGGGTGGCGGAAAGGGCTGCCCGCCCCGGGCCTCTGGTCCAGGGGGCCCCCAAATGCTTCCATGTTCCCTTGATCAAATCCTATACAAGGCTTTAAAATTTATTCTTTGTAGGTACCTATCTAAGAGGTGATTTGGATCTTATGAATATACTACACTTAAAAGCTTAAAATAAAAATTCTTTTCAAAAACCCGACTTCTAACGCCACAACAAAGTATAAAAATAATTTTAGTTTGTCCACGTTTGTTGAAGCCTAAAATAGAAACTATGAAACCGACTCGCGATGTTCGCTCGACTTCTACAAACGAGTCTCTCATATTGTGTAGCGTCGCGCATCGGTTTCATAGTTTGTATTTAAGCCCGCCCGACTTCAACAAACGTGGACAAACTAAAATTATTTTTATACTTTGTAGTGGCGTTAGAAGTCGGTTTTTTGAAAAGATTTTTTTTGCTTACAAGTCCAGACAAGAATGATAAAAATTGCATTATGAATTTATGTATATTCCTTCAACAATAATATTGTTTAGACAAGAGTTTTGTTTTACTTTTGATTGAAAATACATTATAGATACATTTTTAGAATCTAATACTTTATAGCAAGAAATAGATTGTTTTATGAAAGCTCTCAAGTGACAATTATTGCCTCTTAACCTAAGAATATGGATTCAAATAAGTACGAGCTAAGAACAAAAATTTTATGTTAAGAAATATTTACTTCATTGAATATTGATTTCTTTTACAATTAAAAATCGGTCTCTATTGATTTGAATACTTACTGTTCTTCAATTAAGAATTACAACTGTCTGCCATTCAGAACTCTTTTTCTTGGTAAGACAAATTCAACAGCTTTGCTGTGAGTGCAATGGCACTAAACTGAAGAATTTCGTTTCTAGAATTGATGAAGAACCAACATTTAAAGTATTTTTGATTGGTTGTTTAAGAATCCGTGAAACCGGGCCTTCGATTAAGTTGAGGTTTCTTGGTTTTGAATGGAAATCTTGAAAAAAATATTTAAGAACAACAGTTTTGAATGTAAACAATAATTTTCTTGTATGAAATCTATGATACAAATGAGTGTTTTAAACCAAATTCACGTTTCTTGGTTTTACCATGGAAATCTTGAAAAAATATTTAAGAAAAGATGTCTTGAGTCTAAAACAATAATATTCTTGAATTCAAACTATGATTCAAATATGTGTTTTGAATCAAATTCACGTTTCTTGGAATTAGTATGGAAACAAAACAAACTACTAGTATCCAGTGTTGCAGTATATTTCTCCCAAGGTGTAAGGAAAATAATAGGGTATTTTACTCCTAGTGAGAAATAATCTAAAAATATAAAAATAAGATAGTTTACGCAATAAGAAATCGGGAAAAGGAAGTTTCAGTTCACAAAATTATAAAATAAATTTTATATTTCATTTCAAAGTTTTCACTTTTTTTGTCTATGCTTCAAATATGCGAAACGTCAAACAGTTCCCGCCATTACACTACATCATTATGTCAGTAGTCTATATAGTTCACCCGCTCAAATAGTTTGCAGTACAAATACACGGTATTTTAGAAACTATGTGAAAATAAATAAATACATTATTTAATCATTTATTTAAATTTTTTAGATTAATGAAAAATACAAAATCAAAATACTGGTAGTATTAGATCTGAATCATCACTTTATAATTTATATACATATACTATCATCATAATACAGCACACAAACATTTAGCGTGACACACTAAAGTATACAGTGGGTCACATAAGTCGCGCCGCCTTCGGCATGTACCGGCGGTCGCTGTGTCGGCTTTACAAAGGGCGCCAACCATTTGAGCGAACGAATTTACTGACCTTACGACGTCATCACATAGTCTGAAGTGGGCGTCTAGCGTTTACGCGGGGTAATTTAAAAGGCAAACTTTAAATGCATTTTTTGGTACTTATCGATTGAATAAAATTTTAGTAAATTTTCTAGTAGTATATTATCACCTTAGAATCAAATTTAGACACTTTTCAAAAAAGAGTAAGTAAAATACCCTATTGAACATTCCTCCCTTCACTCCGTTAGGCTATAACCGAGTGAAGTCAGGTTTGCAGCTAGTAGTGATTGTAAAATACATATATTATACACACAGGAGGCCCTATGTTTCACATAATCTGTCTATTATCACGGAATTAATGTCCATACAAAGAAAACCGTATTTTAACAAGCAAATATACAAACCGTTGGTGGGGAAAGCACTGAAAATCAATCTCGGTTTTTCTTGTCAGTATGAGTAGCACAGACCAGGTTCATGAGCAATGGGGCAACTTATCTCATTTTGTGTGACCGTAAGGTCAAAAATGGCCTCAAGAAGTTGAAAAAGACGATGTAGTTGCATTCTGCTATATTTGCGGCAAATTTATTAAAACAAGATCTAAAAATTTTTGTTTGCCTATAAATTCGAAACTTTTCGAAGCCCATAAAACTAATTTTAAACTTCAAATACAAAGTCAAGACAAAAATAGGCTACAAAAGCAAACTGTTTCAGCCTAAACAATTTTTTCTTTAATTAGTAAAGGAATAAAAATCGGATATGTAAAACCCAGAACCAAAATTTGTGTTGACTTGTGTAGTAATTAATTCGTAGTAAGAGTATGTCAGGAAAAATAGTGGAGACGTGAAAGATACGGCCTTATTTTTGGTAATTAACATTTCGTAGCAGGCAACATCCTTTTTGTCTTGGATGGATGTGCCGGCGCAGTGCACCGCATGGCCGCATTACGTCTTGATCATAGACCACGAACACTAGGATAGTCTTGATTACGTCCACTGTCCAGTTCATGGTGATACTTTAGAGTGATTCTTTTGCGTTGTTGATCAATATATAGAGATTGTGCTGTGTGTGTGCTAAGGTAAGTGAACCTATAGATCTAATTATGTTATTGCATTTTAAGTAAAGAATTAAAGATGGGCTGACACACGATTAATTACATGGCAACGGGGCCAGCTAGGCGCTGGCTTTTTTTTGGTTTTGGCTTACTGGTTTTCACTTCTGTCGGCACTCCCGGAGTGCCACTGTTTTTTTTTAGTCTGACCCTGAGTTTTAGAGGGATCGACTAAGTATTCTTATTTATATTATTTACGTTACTAGCATCCGCCCTTGGCTCCACTCGCATATACTATAATAGGTAAAATAAATCACTGTTTTATACGTTTCAGATCTAAAAGTGCCAGATCAAATAAAACTGTTGTCCTACCTGATTCCCCCGAGAGGAAGACTGAACAAGCGTAGAAAATTTTCCACATTAGAATGCGTCGAAAGCTTCATATTTGACGTCCAGGTAAATATACTATTATTATATTTGATTTATATGATATTATTTATATTTGATATCTATACCTCGCAGGTTCACTCGCGGTTACGCAATTTTATGGTATATTTTGGTTTTTCCTGGATAAAGAGTAACATCTGTTATCTAGGCTATAATTGACATTCATACCAAATTTCATCCAAATCTGTTTAGCCTTTTCAGAGATAAGTGGGAACAAACATATTATTCTTTCAATCACAACCTTTCCCATTTATAATATGAGTAGTAAACACGCGTGCTTTGTAGGTATGTCTATCAATTTTGCAATTTTTATATGTTTGCTATTGTTTTCAGAATCCTGGAGATATACAAACGAAAATTGATGAAGTAAAAGAAAAGGCTCTACACAGCAAGCAAAGTGTTCTTCATAGCTATCTTACAAGGAATATAGCTAAAATACGAACGCGATCTAGTAGTATAGCTATCTGACTAGACTAATCTAGTAAAATGGTTATAGAAGTGCTATGTTTACCAAAATCTATAGTTAGGTTAGGTTGGGGTTCAACTTGAACAGTCAGGCACTTAGGTTCCATTTGGTATAATCAGATATGCATCTGAAATGGCAGCGTTTAATCATTGCGTCTCACTTATACACTATTGCTGACACTAACTTTTGAGAAGTATATAGATTAACGCCGCCATTTAAGATTCGTTTCTTTATTGGGGCGGGTATAATAAACTAAAACACATATGAGTGATCTATGTCTATTGGCGGTCATAATATAATTATAAATAATACCATTGATGACCTTCTCGTTTGCACATTTTGAAAGATATAAAATCACTAAGTTTATATTTTTTTGTTAAACTGTTATAATAATAATAATATTAGGGAATATTATGATTAATACCTAGAATATACTTAAATAAAATGATCAATACTGTTGTTTTAGGAAGTTTATTTTTTAATAAAGGATTTCATAGAATTGAATCCATTGTATTATTTTATCTATACCTAATATTAATTTGAGTACCTCCCACTTATTTACCTACCTCTATTTTCAGGCATGAAATGGCACGCGGAGATCAGATTGAAAAATGTGATGGTGCCTCAGGCTCGAAATTATGTGAGTTTTAGTGCTTTTTCTTGTTCATTTCATGTTTCAAATGGTACTCAATAATCATGGTATTTTAGTAAAGCTGTTTCAGTTCTATGTACAGATTCAAGAGCTTTGTTATATACAGAGTTAAGATTTTCTTATTTGAATTACAATAGTCTTGGTTCAATGGTTAACATGCGTTTCAATAAATATTTTTCAGTTCATCGTTCGATTTATTCAAGATAAAGATTAGTCAGAATGTCACTAAACAAATATTTTTGGACTATAGCTGGAAAAATAATTTGTTCATTTTTATTTACCAACTTTTTGTACTAAATACCTATTTGTGTTAAAGTTTTGTTTAATTACATACTGACTAAACTTTAGCTTGAATAAATCGAACGATGAACTGAAAAATATTTACTGAAACGCATATTAACCATTGAACCAAGACTATTGTAATTCTTTAAATAAGACAATCCGACCTTCGTATATAACATGCCATGATTTGAATCAAGAACTGAAAAATCTTACAGTAAAATACTTTATTGTTGAGCCAAGAGATTTGTGATCTCCGTATGAAACATGCAATGAATTAGATCAAGAACTAAAACTTCTTTACTGAAGTACAGGGTTTTTAGATCAATAATAATGACATTATGCGTTGGAAACAATCTGATCTTCGTATGAAACATGACATGCATTGAACCAAGAACCGAGATTTCTTGCAGTAAAATACCTACACTATTATTGAGCTAAGAGATTTCTGATCTCCGAATGAAACATGCAATGAATTAGATCAAAAACTAAAACTTCTTCAGTTAAGTACTTGCACGTTCTTAAATCAACAAAATTAACATTATTGGTTGGAGACAATCTGATCTCCGTATCAATTGCTTATTGTTTTTGAATTAAGAATTGGGCTTCTTCACTGAAATACGCATAAATATTGAACTAAGAACATTGGTATTATTCTTTCTAGACAATGTGATCTCCGTTTAAATTCGATAATATTATTAAACTAAGAAATAAAACTTCTTCACTAAAAACGCATGATTATTGAACTAAGAATATTGAGACTATCTTTTTAAAACAACGTGATCTCCAGAGAATAACTTATTGTTATTGAACTAGTAGCTAAAACTTCTTCACTGAAGAGCATCAACTAGTAGGTAACTAAGATTGTTGGTTTTTTTCACTATAGATAAATTGTTCTTATTGTGAAAATAGAATTAATTGATGCAAGAGTTAAAGCTGCTTTACTAAAACATGCCGTAGTATACAGATAAATAAATACCATTCTTCTTACAATTGATTTATTTTTCATACTGAGAATTTATTTTCTTGTAAGAAACCTCCGGGATCCGTTTGACAAAGTGTTCAACTGAGAAAAGCATTATTCTTAAATATATTGTTTAATCACGAGTATATAAATTCTAGAAGGAAGACAAATATCTTGACTTAACTATTTATTTATTAGCGTTGAGAATAATTGTGTTTTGATACAACCATTTATTGTTTTCCCCATATATGAATCACGGAAATTCTTGACCAATAGATATATTCTTGATCAGAATCAATGACATTTCTTGTCCAATAAATATATTCTTGAAAAGAGATATTGCTTTTCATACTCGGAGGAGTACATTCTAGATTTAAGACATAATTGTCTTAAATTTGAGAATTTAAGATTCTAGACTTAAATAAAAAAACTTACTTAAGCAAAGAAAACGTTGCTTTTTCATTGCAAGAATAGATATTGCCTTGGTTAGTGAGTATATTTACTTGGAAGAAAAATGAATAGCAAGACTAATATTTACTAATTTTAAGAATATAATGTTTTCCCCATATATGAATCACGCAATGTCTTGACCAAGTGAAATATTCTTAGTTTAAAGCAAATTTTTTTTTCCGTGTACAATAACAAACATATTATACCTAAGTACGCTTTTTTGGAACTTCCCCTCATTGTGGAAATACATAATATTAGGTATATTCTATTCTATTCTAACAAAGTTGCATGGGTTAAATCGGCTTGGCAACCGGCTGCACACAAGATAAGTAGGTATATAAAACCTATTACAATGTAATAGCTGCATAATAATATTGTAAAATGATTATTTTGAAAAGAGCAACTGCTGAGTTTCTTGCCGGCTCTTCTCAGCAGAATCCGCTTTCCGAACCGGTGGTAGAGTCATGACGTGTCATAAGAGCCACAGGTTGGCCTATAGGTGAAATAAATTGTTTTTTTTATCTAGTCAAGTCTAATTATTTCTTTAATTCTGTTTCTCAATAATTAATTTACTCATTATAATAACTGTTTCTTTAAGCCAAGTACCGTAGGTGCTGGTGTTTCAGAACGAATGGACAAACTCCATTGCATTGGTTAGGTACATGTTTATTCCGATCACATATAATTCTGTTACTCACCAGCACCTTATCAAGTTTTTTGTACTATACCATCTAATGCAGTAAATGTTATTTTTGGTTGTGATTTTTAGAAAACGTTTCAGTTAGCTCCAGGAATTTTTGATAATTTGGAATGAAGTAAAGCGCCTTCATGGTTTTACAGTGTAAATTCCGTTGAATATTAATTATATATATACCTTTATGAGTCTCAACAAGGTATCCGGTAAATAAATGGCTCTTGCAATTCTCTTAGACTCAAGAAAAAGTCTTAAAACGAGATGTCGTTTTGACTCATTTCAACTAACAGAGATTCAACTTGAATCCAACTACAAAATTGCAATTAATGTGTCCAGTTAAATAAGTTAAGTTTGTAGTCCTACCACATTATTCGAAGTTATATTTCATCAAAAAGGGAAATCGTTTGAGAATAGGTAATACCAAACATAGACAAAAAGTGACCCAGAAAAAAATCCTCCAAAAGTTCCACCCACTTTAAAAAAACGATGCAGCAGGTCCACCTGACACATAATATTTGTACACTAGACCACCGCAGTAAATAAGTGGCTAAGTTATATCGAAGTAACCAATCGCCGTCGGAACCCCAAAATTTGGGACAGGGACGTGAAAAAAACAACGGAATAGATAAAAACTATCCAACCGGTATTCTACAATGCATGCACGGAAATCGACCAATCGCGAGGAGGGAATAGACCAATAGAAAAGGGTCTAGGAGTCCTTCGGCCAATGGGGGCCCTGCGCGTGCGGCCGCCCTTCCGGCCCTTCGCGGGCCGCGGGCCCCGCGCAGACCATAAGCAACTGTGAGTCACCGATAGGTGCCGATAGTGAGCCGACCCACGCCGACCGCGACTGAGTGCATTCTAGGAATGAAGGACGCAACACTTTTGAATGAACTTCGCTTGGACTAAGTTTTTGTAAACTTTTTTTGTTTCTTAACACGTTCATATACGCATATCAAAAATGTACATAGCTCGGTGTGATTTCGCACATCCTTTTTTTCATACAAACGGGAGCGGCGGCGTTAGTGACGTTTTGCTACTACTTAACTAGTAAAATCAGTTATAGTAGGTATTACTAGCTGATGCCCGCGACTACGTCCGCGTGGATTTAGTTTTTAAAATCCCGCGGGAACTTTTTGATTTTTCGGGATTCCTGTCACCCTCCAGAAATAAAATATGAAATAAAATTGAAAATGGAAAATTCGGTCTGTCGAGCTGGGATTCGAACCATCGACCTTTGGCTGTTAGGGCGACTGCAGAAGCCACAAGGCTACGGAGACCCAATATTGTACCGCGAAAATATCGAACACAATGCTAAATTCACATTCAAAAAAGTGTCGGTTTCAATAAAGTGTCGATCAGTGTTGAGTGTCGGTTCAATTTTATCATTTTTTTTTTCCGTCTAGCCCCCTTCCGCACCGCGCGATAAGGAACTACGTTCCAAAAATCTTTTATCTTTATAATAATATTAGGTCTTTACCTATGAAATTGCCTTTCTTCAGTACTGGTCATCTATTTATATAAAAGAAAGTGGTGTTAGTTACACTATTTATAACTCAAGAACGGATGAACCGATTTGGCTGAAAATTGGTGGAGATGTAGCTTAGAACCAGGAGACGGACATAGGATACTTTTTATCCCGTTCGACCGCGTTTCCGTCAAGTCACTATAAAACGTGGTATAACAAAAACGCATCTGACATGGAATAACAAAACGCAAATGACAGTGGAATAACAAAACGTAAATGACAGCTAAACGTAATTTTGTCTTTGGTTGTAAAAAATTTGACATTTATAAAAAGTGTTATAATAAAGCATTACTGATATTATAAATGCGAAAGTGTGTTTGTTTGTTGGTTTGTCCTTCAATCACGTCGCAACAGAACAGCAGATTGATGCGATTTTTTGCATGGGTATAGTAATGGATGTAGTAATGGTTCCTCAGACCGGGAGAGCTACTTTTTATCTCGGATAATGAAAGAGTTCCCGCGGGATTTTTAAAAACTAAATCCATGCGGACGAAGTCGCGGGCATCAGCTAGTTTCAAATAAAAAAAAGTTTGTAATGGCTCTGTATCCTAAATTCAAATTAATTTTGTTTTAAAACCATGACATTCTATTTACAAACGCAGTCTTTTGTTTTTTGATTAGCGTTGTATTTCATTAGGTACATTTGAACATTTTTCGTCATAATGGATACTTTAAAAATTCGTGTAATTATGGAATATGAGTTCCGTCGTGGCACCAACGCGACACAAACGGCCCGTAACATCAAAAACGTTTACGGAGAGAACTGTACAAACGATCGCACAACCCGTTATTGGTTTTCCCGGTTCCGTTCTGGAAATTTTGACTTGAAAAATGAAGCTCGTGGTCGTCCGGAGACTTTGGTTAACAATAATGAATTAAAGGCGATTGTGGAAGCTGACGAAACTCAATCTACAGCTTAGCTAGCAGCAGCTTTTGATGTAAGCATCAAAACAATATTGATCCATTTGCGACAAATTGGCAAGGTAAAAAAGCTTGATAGATGGGTGCCCCGGTCGCCAGCGCAACGTACGCGTCGAGACCTGCCTTGCGCTGCTCAACAGGCAAAGAAATGAAGGAATTTTGAAACGAATTGTTACGTGCGACGAAAAATGGATTCTGTTCGACAATCGAAAGCGCTCAGCAAGTTGGTTAGACCCTGGTTCAGCACCAAAGCAATGCCCTAAACCAAAAATGACCCCTAAAAAGGTGATGGTCACTGTTTGGTGGTCTAGTGCGGGTGTGATTCACCACAGCTTTTTACAAAACGGCATGAGCATTAATGCAGATGTGTACTGTGAAGAACTGGAGAGAATGATGGAGAAGCTTGCACATCTGCAACCAGCTTTGGTCAATCGGTCATCCCCACTGCTCCTTCACGACAACGCGCGACCCCATACTGCGCAACAGACAGTCTCCAAGCTGCAAGAGCTGGGGTTGGAAGCTCTCCCTCATCCGCCATACTCACCAGACCTTGCACCTACCGACTATTACTTTTTCCAAAATTTAGACAACTTTTTAATGGGTAAAAAATTCAATTCCCGAGAGGCAGTACAAAATGCCTTTGAAAAGTTTGTTGCCTCCCGTCCAGCTGATTTTTACAAGAAGGGCATCAATAAACTGCCAATGCGTTGGCAAAGATGCGTCGATTGCATGGGTGATAACTTCGAATAACAGAAATAAAAAAGTTTGAAAAAATAAGTACTTTCACTTATTGCATACAAAACGGCAATTTCATAGGTAAAGACCTATTACTAGCTGTTGCCCGCGACTTATTCGTCCGCATGGATTTAGTTTTTAAAAATCCCGCGGGAGCTCTTTCATTATCCGAGATAAATAGTAGCTCTCCCGGTCTGAGGAACCACTACTACATCCATTACTATACCCATGCAAAAAATCGCATCAATCCGCTGTTCTGTTGCGACGTGATTGAAGGACAAACCAACAAACAAACACACTTTCGCATTTATAATATCAGTAATTCTTTATTATAACACTTTCAAATTTTTTACCATACACCAAAGACAAAATTACGTTTAGCTGTCATTTACGTTTTGTTATTCCATGTCAGATGCGTTTTTCATATACCACGTTTTATAGTGACATGACGGAAACGCGGTCGAACGGGATAAAAAGTATCCTATGTCCGTCTCCTGGTTCTAAGCTACCTCTCCACCAATTTTCAGCCAAATCGGTTCATCCGTTCTTGAGTTATAAAAAGTGTAACTAACACCACTTTCTTTTATATATATATAGATTAATATATTAGTATAGATTACCTTACAAATTGACGTATAGCGGCGTCGCAAACAGTACTAGAACGGAGAGCCACCAAAGATGCCACAAAAATCGGTGCGATGTAGCACTAGAATTTTGAGAGTTCGCTATGTCGTGGCACAGCAACCCTGCTCTTAGCTATTAGTATGGCCAGACGCCGCACCACAACGTTGTGCTCAATAAACCAAGTTTTCGCTGGACGTGATAATACGTTGTGCCTCAGCAACCCTGCCAATATGTTACGTAGGTATACTTACGTGGCTTGCATGGATAAAAACTATATAAATATCTTACATAGGTATTATATAAAATTAGGCTGCTACGTTTTGTGCATTTGTCAAATAGTTAACCAGCTGTGTTTTTCTTTTCAGTACTCGATCACTCAATAACGATAACGGTTAGGACTAAAAATCGAATAAGAGTAACTGCTGGGTTTCTTGCCGGCTCTTCTCAGCAGAATCGATATCTAGGTATATAAATATGTCTCGTTTTAACTATCTTGAGTCTGAACTGAGTGTAGAATGCCTTTAATGAATGAATGATTTTATTTTGAAGTAATCCTACGTCAGTCTCCTTCTCACAGCTATAGCTGCTATACCCATGCCTCCTCCATACTCATACACTTTTGCACTTTCATTATCAGTACGGATGCTACTTAATTTCGTCCCTGCATCTTCGGTAAGCCTTATCGGTCAGCACGCTATAAAGTGGTCTTTATCGCTTTAACTTTATCGCCTACTTTTAGGGTTCTGTACCAAAATGGAACCCTTATGGTGAGACTTCCTCCGTCCGTCTGTCACAGTCGATTATTTTCGTAATTATTAAAGCTATCGACATGAAATTTGGAATAGTTGTGTATAATAGTGGCTCAACAACATTGGAATAAAAAAAAATCAAAAATTATTTTTAGTTTATAAAAAAGGGGGAAAATTGGGTTTGAAATTTCAAGGTAAGATAACTATATACCGAGTGGGGTATTATATGAAAGGGCTTTACCTGTACATTCTTAAACAGTTTTTTTAATTTGTTTTTGATTAATCAGGCAAAATTTGAAAAAAATACCGTCCCCCCCTTATCTCCGAAGTTTACCAATCGAAAAATCTGAAATAATTATGGTCAATAGAAGTTTATGTATATTTTACAGGAAAAATAAAACCAACGCTCTAACCAGTTAGAGCGTTGGTTTTATTACATAGTTTTTTTTATATTAACAATAAACCTCTAGGGTAAAACCGGGATAGATGCCCCACTTTTTGAAAAAGCCATCTAATTTAAAAAATATTAATTTTATACGAATGATTTCTATTAATGTAGGTAGCTCAATCCTTTATGTTGAATTATTATTATCATTTTTTAACCTATCAAATACAGATTTTGCAGTAATTAGCTTTTCGTGGAACAATTTTTTTGAGGATAGATGCCTACCTATATGGATAGTTGCCCCACCATGAAAATACTGATAAGGATAGATGCCCTTTATACCGTGTAAACGAAAAACCCAAACCAAATGTTAGGTATTTCTACTCCAAAACAGCAATTGTCTCCAAGAAACATGGGCCATAATAATGAAAAACATGTTATGTTTTTTAAATCTTTTAATTCTTATCATTTGAAGCTGATATCACACAAATGAACGTTAAATTTTTAAAGCGTTTGTTTAACTAAAATATAAATTCTAAGTTATTGTTATAAAATATTCATGTATTAAGTATCAACATGCACATTGCACAATCACACTTTATACTAAAATAACACAATAAAGATATTTTCATTATTTTATCCAATTTAATTGAAGTTTTATATGAATTTTTAAGTATTTTTGTCCATTTCATCGAAAGCTGACTGTAGGTTTTTTGTAGTCCAAGAGCATACTCGAGCTCGCACTCCTTTCTTTCTTTTATATTTTCGTGGCATAGTTCTGCTAAAATCAGTAAGAAGCCCAAATATAAATATACGTAAATACATAAAAAATATAACAGACATTAAAATATTATAAAAATATACACTTACTTCATATATATGGTTTATAGAGGGATAGATGCCCCTAAGGGCACCTATACCTCGAAAAATCAGGGCAACTATCCTTTGTGATAGGGATAGATGCCCAAGTATTTTTTTAAGAAAATATAAACAAAATAGCATCTATTTACACCAACATGCAGCCTCAATGAACCAGTATATTGACGTTATAAAAGATATGTCGGAATTTATTACTAATGATAAAGTTATATAACATGAAATACTAACCTTTAAAACTTTGACGTGTTATTGGATTTCGCCGCGGAGAAAATCACACGCACGAGTGAAATGCGTCCTCACCACACAATTGTCCGTAGGTAATTTTGGTGCGGGGTGACTGCGGCTCCTACTCAAACAATTAATTCTTAGTCGCGAGTTCGGGAAGTTAGGTTTTTAGAATATGGGGCATCTATCCCTCTGAGGCATCTATCCCGGTTTTACCCTATATACGAACAAAGTTAACGATTAATAAGCAAATGAATATAATAATATTATCTTTTTACTTTTAAGCTACCTACTTCTATTGTACGGAACCCTCGGTGCACGAATCCGACTCGCACTTGGCCGGTTTTTCTATTTTCTTATTATATTGACATTTTCTTTTCTTAATTATTGTGTTGATTACAAAATGGCCTAGTTGTCTAATTTATATTTAACTAGACGATGCTCGTGACTTCGTGCGCGTATAGGGTTAAGATTTTTAATTCCTGCGGGAACTCTGTAATTTTCCGGGATAAAAGTAGCCTATGTGTTAATCCTGGGTATGAGCTATCTCCATTTAACATTTCAGCCTTATCGTTTCATTCGTTGTGTGCGGTGTCCTGTAGGTAAGGCATTGTAAGGTTACAAGTTAGTTGTACTATTTAGGTATCATCATCAGCAACCCATCATCGGCTCACTACTGAGCGCAGGTCTCCTCTCAGAGAAGGGTTATAGGCCATAGTCCACCACGCTGGCCCAATGCGAATTGGCGGACTTCACACACCTTCGAGAGCATTATGACGAACTCTCAGATGTGCAGGTTTCCTCACGATGTTTTCCTTCACCGTTGAAGCAAGTGATAGTTAATTGCTTAAACGCACTTGACTCCGAAAAGTCAGAGGTGCATACCCGGGAATCGAACCTGCGAACTCCCAAATAGGAGACCACAGTCCTAACCACTAGGCTATCACTGCTTCTATATCAATGCTTCACTATTTAGGTATCAAATGGTTATAATTTGAATCAAAACCCATAGCTCGTAAATCTAGATGAGACATGAACAACTAACAAGCGTCAATCAGTCTTGTACCTATGTGTATCTCGACTCAAACGTGATTAGAATGCCGAAACAAGTGTACCTGTTTACTACAAAACATTCAAATCAGACCCGATGTGCGCCTACACAGTACACATACCTACCTAAGTTCCCGATCAGTGACCATATAGGTACCATAGGATCAGTGACCGTAGGAGACCAAAGTTACCGACGTAGCTCAGCGAGTCGCGAAACTGAAGTGGAAATGGAGCACATAGTTCGAAGAGCTGATGGTCGTTGGGGTCCCAAGGTGCTGGAGTGGGGACCCCGCACCGGGAAACGCAGTGTTGGCAGACCCCCCACCAGGTGGACCGACGACATCAAACGAGGCGCAGGGAGCCGCTGGATCCAAGCGGCGTAAGACCGAAGCCTGTGGGAGTCCATGCAGGAGACCTTTGTCCAGCAGTGGACGTCTACAGGTTGACAAAGAAAAAGAAGAAGACCATAGGTACCTGCTCTACCAACTCTGTCTAGAGTCTAGACAGAGTTGGTAGAGTCTAGACTCTAGACTCTAGAAGAACAGTCCACTGACCAACTACTTAGTAGGTACTAAGTTAAAAAGCTCGGTTTCTTTATGTTTTAAACCCCGACAAAAAAGAGAGCTGCTAGGTATATGTTTGACGTGTGCATCTGTGTATATCTGTGTAGGTAGGTCTGTTCCCTCGTAGCTCCCTAACAAATGAACCGCTTTTGATGCGGTTTTTTCTGTTTGAAATCTAACGTAGGTAATCGACGTGGATCTTAGCTATTTCATGAAGATTTCTCAGGCGTTTAAAAAAAATTCAAAATTCAAAATTATTTATTTCACCTAGGCCAACCTGTGGCTCTTATGACACGTCATGACTCTACCACCGGTTCGGAAAGCGGATTCTGCTGAGAAGAGCCGGCAAGAAACTCAGCAGTTGCTCTTTTCAAAATAATCATTTTACAATATTATTATGCAGCTATTACACGTTGTAATAAGCTTTTTATACTATCTTGTGCAGCCGGATGCCAAGCCGATTTAACTCATGCTACTTTGTTAGGATAGAATAGAATATAATATTTCCACAAAAAAAAAGATCAATAGCTCATTTCCTACTTGATTAAAGGGTCTTACAAGCTTACACTGGTAGGTGATTGATTTGAAATTTGGTGTACTGTTACTTCGGATTATTTCCAAGGCATGATAACTCTGAACCTATGCTGCAGCATCAAGTAGTCTGCGGGTTATCCAACTCCTCAGCAACTTACAGCAGATATACTTAGTGTGTTTGGGCATGTTGAGTAGGTGTTAGATAGATGATGGTCGAGGATCGAGGAGGAGGATCTGATGATGGAGCAGAAACCTGAATAACAGGATGTCAGGTATATCGTATATAGTCCGGCCATAGATTCACATGTCAGGGCGGGGGTGTTTACATTTTCAATTTAGACTTGTATTAGTAGGTACTTATATTGATTTGTTCCTAAGAATCTCCGGAAAAAATTGTTTATTATAACTAACTTGGTAAGTAAATATCAAAAACTTATCAATAACATTGTAACCTTGCAGATAGGTAGAGCCCCAAACAGCAACATCAGGCTGCCGTACAGATTGTGAATTCCGTCTCTTAAGGGTGGAAATATTCCAATTGGACGAAATTTGGCTAGGGCTTTAGAAGCATAAAATTATTATATTTCAAAATCATCTCAAATAGGTATAAGTTTGACATTACACTTAAATTATGATGATGGTGTTCACATTTGAATCGCATAATATCTAAATATACTTTCTAAGAGTTACTATAGACACTTATATCTAGTCCTAAGGACTTTGGAGCTTTTAATTATTTGATTTAGTGGAACCTGTTTCGTCTTTTTATTTTTATGTGTTCGGTTTGTATGTGCCTGGGTGTTTTTGAGTCTTTTTGCTTCTGAACACTTACCGGATTTGGTTCCGGATGCAACAGCTAGCCTCATTGATGATCAGCAAATGTTACCACAGTGCAATTCAATCACTGCTGTCAAGCCCCTTCCATCGTCGCAATTTACTTATATGGTTGTGTGGATTTCAATCATCTGACATCCCGTAACTTTCCTTACTGTATCATCAGACCCCGCACAACCTGTCTACCTACCAAGTACCTTCCTAACGAGTACAAAATCAGGAAATATAGACTATAGGTACAATTCCTGTGATCACCTTCCTAAGACAGGTTTTGTGAGCTCACAAATCATCGAAAAGTTCAATTTCAACCGCCATACGTAAATCATCCCCTAAAGGAGTGCAATACAAGTACCTACCTATACTGTACATGTACTTTCATGTGTCCTGTACGTTGCTGAACGAATTTATCAGTAAGGGTAACTGCTGGATACCCTAACTCACAAATTCTAAAAATAAACTGGTTGTGAACTAAGTTAGCCTAAGTGGACTCTTCAACTTTGATGAAAGCGCTCTACAGTGCAGATTTTCAGGGGATGAAATTGTTATGATTTTTTTTCCCATTTTTTTAATATACTGAAGACTTACGCCCTATCTGACAGGGTAAGTGTCAAACTTGGTTGTCCCCACTTTTTTGATGTGGTTCAAAAATTCTTAAAAAATATTTACAACGTTTTTCAAAGAGGCTCAAAAGAAAATGTAAATAATCCATGGAGCCCACCGGGCGCCCTTCACAAAAAAACACAAGCATCTCGTGCCCAATGGTGTCCCGCTGCATAGACGAGGCGAGCGGGACGCGGCGCTGCGTGCGAGCGAGACGGCGACCCCCCATGCACGTGGTGACGGCAGCGCAGACGGCCGGCGGGCGGGCCGCGTTTTTGTCTGTTCGCATGCATGGAGTGAGGAAAGTGAGGTGGAAGATGATGAAGAGATTGATTTGGAACTCGAAGAAGACGAAGAGCATGAAGTAAAAGAAGAATAGGCGCGACTGTGGCGGAGCTGCGGGCAAGTGCGTGATTGTGTTGTCCGCCCCAGAAAGGGGAGAGGTGACCATAGGGACAGGATGTAGATGAAAAAAGAACTTGTAGGGAGTCAAGAAGGCGCACCGGGAGCACGCCAAGAGCAAGTACCGGCGCCCTCCTAATGCTTCGGCCCATATAACCGCGAGGTTGGAGGGGCCATGGGAGGTGGCGAGTTTGTTCGTATGCAGGGATGTTTGCTGCAGCGCCTACCGCAGTAGTCTATAGTCATCCATCAGTATCTAGGTAGAATCTGGCCAGAAAATAAAATTGTTTTCAAAATTCGCTGAAAAACTTTTGTGAATTTTGAAAAACAAATTTTTTCCAAGCGCCATCTCGGAAACAAATTGACATACAAAAATTTTTTGTTATCAAACTTGTAGGAAAGACGTTCTACAAAAAGTAAACAGGAGGAAGGGCGAAAATTTTGCAGTTCCCCCCTCCTCCTTCAGCATAGGGTCCTCGAGGTCCAAAACTTGAGAAAATGTTAATTAACCATCCCTGAACAACATCCTAAAGTTTCATTAACTTCTGACCTTTTTCCACCAGACCCCACTCTTTCGTAGCTGTCGACTGAACTATAACTATATCCACACTATATAACGTTCCACATCTAGGTACATAATATAATAAAACTGTAACTGGAAGATTTCTGTACATTTAATATATTTTGAAAATTTTAATTGGGGGATGCTTTACTATCGATACTGAGCCCAAAACAGATTTTTATTTAATTTTTGTCTGTTTGTCTGTTTGTTTGTCCTTCTTTCACGTATAAACTACCGCACAGATTTCTACAAAATTTTATACCGTGGTAGCTTATTACTCGGGTCAACATCTAGGCTACTTTTTATCCCGGAAAATCATGGAGTTCCCGAGGGACTTTAAAAACTAAATCCACGCGAACAAAGTCGCGGGCATCAGCTAGTACATTATAATACAATAATTATTGACAGCTAAGTTGGGGTAGATAAATGACATATAAGTATTATTCTTCTTGTTTATTAAAACGATAAACGTCCTCTGCTGGGCAAAGGGCTCCTAAGCTACATGGACTTCCACAGGACTCGGTCTTGCGCCGCCTGATTCCAGCAAGTCCCTGCGACTCGTTTGATATCGTTGGTCCTACTAGTGGGGTATCTGCTGACACTGCGCTTCCCGGTGCGGGGTCACCACTCCAGCATCTCGGGACCCCAATGACCATCAGCTCTTCGAACTATGTGCACCGCCCATTTCCACTTCAGTTACGCGACTCGCTGAGCTATGTCGGTGACTGGTTCTCCTGCGGATCTCCTCACGTCTGATTTAATCTCGCGGATACTGCGAGCATATAGCTCTCTATCGCCCGCTGAGTGACGTCAGAAGGCTCGGCCTTCTTATGAGGCGCTCATAATAATTAACACGAGTCAATTAAATAAATGAAAATAAAATAAAATATCCATTGTATTGTGTCCGACTCAAGATAAGAGTTATCTTATGAGCTGATCAAATCATAGTTTTTAAATCAAACTATTCAGAAAAAGTTTTGGAAAATTCGCGATAGACGAAGTTCAATCATAAATTTTTGGATAAAAAAGGAATTACTTATTTATATTTAAATTTTTTGTTTCAGATTTCATGATGCTGCAAAATGTTGGGCAATCACTTTGCAAAGTGGTAAGTTCTCTTTTCCTATGATGATGATAATATAATCTATCTAAATATATATATAATATCTTTAAACGAGCAATATAAACGAGCAATTCTTGTAGGTAGGTATATAAATATATATATAATCTGAATCTCGGAAACGGCTCCAACGATTTTCATGAAATTTGGTATGCAGGGGGTTTCGGGGGCGATAAATCGATCTAGCTAGGTTTCATTTTTAGAAAAGGTCGTATTATCCGTGTTTTCAGGCAATGAAAAACCCCTTACAATATCATTAGAATACGATAAATTCCCGATAGCTCGACGTAGATCGGGCGGTCCCGAAACCAGATGACCCCGGTTCGAGCCTAAGACGATTATATTTTCCCCTATGAATTTTTTTTTAATTTTTTTTTTTAATATTTCCAAAAAAACACGATTTAAGTCCAAAAAAAAAAAATAACCAAGCAAAGCTCGGTCACCCAGATATTGCTCATTAAAACAGTATTATAAGTAGGTCTCCTCCGCGTAAACGTCTAGAGGTCCATTTGTCAGCAATTATTAAATGAGAACAACATCAGCACTCATCAGCACCTATCACGTCAGCCACTCACGACTCGCCAAGCGAAACTCGCAACCCATCCACTTGCCGGCTTGGGTCAGCGTTTCTTACCCAGCGCGATCATTAATATTCAGCCAGGCAACGCAGCTTTCAATATGGTAGGCACAGCGTGACAACACGCTCATGTTCAGTTACCTACAGGGAATAGTTACACAATTACCTCCAAAGCTGTTGACATTCGCGATTACAAAAGCGATAGTGACACCTAATGAGATAACAATAACTGATAACGTTACCGCTTATCAGCGTGGCTGTGACCTGTGCGCTGCTCGCTCCAACCACACTCTACCTATACTCTTCACGCGAGAAGCAGCGAGCAACATCCACTATTTTATAAAACAACTAGCTTTGTTAGACTTCGTCCGGGTGGAGTTTAAGGTTTTGAATGTCCCCCTCTGATTTTCCGGGATACATTTTTGCGCCAACGCAACTATTCTATACGTTACCGATAGAGTTTCACATTCACTTGACCGAGTATTTTTGTATTTACAACCTAGTTCTTAGCTTATTATACACTATCTACTAGTATTATATAACCTATTTGATAAGACAAGCCGTGAATTTAAAAAATAAAACAGAAATTAAAAATTATCTACTTATTTCTATAGGTTTAGGACTCGAAATTGTAGACGAGTAGGTATATATGCCTGGGAGTTGGGACATAGTCCAGCTTGTTTTGAAACAAACTGTGATATTACGTGGGGAGCCACTGTCTGTAGAAAAGGGTGGCATAGTCCCTGTCTAGTAGCAACTAAGCTGCCAATCCTAAATCTATGCTTATATCGCCATACCTTGCGGCTCTCACAAGTTCAGACTCTAGGTACCTACCAGCCGGCTAGGCCAGAGCAGATTTGCCGTCTAGTGTACATAACTAAGGGATTTCACGATGTAGAGTAGAATGGGAAGCGCGCGGACCCCCCAGAATGTGTCCGGAGCCCTAATATATCGATTCCCTTCGAAAATAAGGAACAAAACTAAAGTGACGTTCACCAAAAAGGCAAGAGCGGGGTCGACGACCTCTAACGCTGGTCGGCGGCGGTCCTTCAACTGGGCCTTTTTGCTCTTTTTGAGCGTTTGATGAAACCCGTCTTCGGAAACCTCGCTTCTTATAAGCCGACCGCTTATTTTTTCAAATATACACCTCCCTGCCTACTTACTAAGCAACAGGAGTTGTGGCCCGGTGGTTAGGGTTACGGTCTCCTGTTTGGTGAGTCACGGGTTCTACCCCGAGCTGATCTCATATTTTAAGCAGTTAAACATCTCCGTAATGTTCACAAAGGTCTGTGAAGTCTGCTAATTGCACTGGACCAGGATGAAAGTTCTCCGTAAGGTTCACAAAGGTGTGTGAAGTCTGCTAATTGCACTGGACCTGGATGAAAGTTCTCCGTTATGTTCACAAAGGTGTATGAAGTCTGCTAATTGGACTGGACCAGGATGAAAGTTCTCCGTTATGTTCACAAAGTAGTATGAAGTCTGCTAATTGCACTGGACCAGGCTGAAAGTTCTCCGTAATGTTCACAAAGGTGTGTGAAGTCTGCTAATTGCACTGGACCAGGATGAAAGTTCTCCGTTATGTTCACAAAGGTGTATGAAGTCTGCTAATTGCACTGGACCAGGATGAAAGTTCTCCGTAATGTTCACAAAGGTGTATGAAGTCTGCTAATTGCACTGGACTAGGCTGAAAGTTCTCCGTAATGTTCACAAAGGTGTGTGAAGTCTGCTAATTGCACTGGACCAGGATGAAAGTTCTCCGTAATGTTCACAAAGGTGTGTACAGTCTGCTAATTGCTCTGGACCAGGATGCAAGTTCTCCGTAATGTTCACAAAGGTGTGTGAAGTTTGCTAATTGCACTGGACCAGGATGAAAGTTCTCCGTAATGTTCACAAAGGTGTGTGAAGTCTGCTAATTGCACTGGACCAGGATGAAAGTTCTCCGTAATGTTCACAAAGGTGTGTGAAGTCTGCTAATTGCACTGGACCAGGATGAAAGTTCTCCGTAATGTTCACAAAGGTGTGTGAAGTTTGCTAATTGCACTGGACCAGGATAAAAGTTCTCCGTAATGTTCACAAAGGTGTGTGAAGTCTGCTAATTGCACTGGACCAGGATGAAAGTTCTCCGTGATGTTCACAAAGGTGTGTGAAGTCTGCTAATTGCACTGGACCAGGATGAAAGTTCTCCGTAATGTTCACAAAGGTGTGTGAAGTTTGCTAATTGCACTGGACCAGGATAAAAGTTCTCCGTAATGTTCACAAAGGTGTGTGAAGTCTGCTAATTGCACTGGACCAGGATGAAAGTTCTCCGTAATGTTCACAAAGGTGTGTGAAGTCTGCTAATTGCACTGGACCAGGATGAAAGTTCTCCGTTATGTTCACAAAGGTGTATGAAGTCTGCTAATTGCACTGGACCAGGATGAAAGTTCTCCGTTATGTTCACAAATGTGTGTGAAGTCTGCTGATTGCACTGGACCAGGATGAAAGTTCTCCGTAATGTTCACAAAGGTGTGTGAAGTCTGCTAATTGCACTGGACCAGGATGAAAGTTCTCCGTAATGTTCACAAAGGTGTGTGAAGTCTGCTAATTGCACTGGACCAGGATGAAAGTTCTCCGTAATGTTCACAAAGGTGTGTGAAGTCTGCTAATTGCACTGGACCAGGATGAAAGTTCTCCGTAATGTTCACAAAGGTGTGTGAAGTTTGCTAATTGCACTGGACCAGGATGAAAGTTCACCGTAATGTTCACAAATGTGTGTGAAGTCTGCTAATTGCACTGGACCAGGATGAAAGTTCTCCGTAATGTTCACAAAGGTGTATGAAGTCTGCTAATTTGCTCTGGACCAGGATGAAAGTTCTCCGTAGCGTTCACAAAGGTGTGTGAAGTCTGCTAATTTGCTCTGGACCTAACTACTGACTAATTTTGCTTTAGATTGACGCGATTTTTTTTCATTTTTTTTAGGAGGTATAGATAGGTAGGTGCAGATTAATATGATTCTCCCGCCACAATGCCCTCAACGACATCATCCGCAGGTCTCTTGCTACTGCTCACGTGCCAGCTGTATTAGAACCTATTGGTTTGGCACGTAGTGATGGCAGGAGACCTGATGGTATGACGCTTGTTCCTTGGAGGACAGGGAGGTCGCTTGTGTGGGATGCCACCTGTGTAGATACTCTAGCTGCATCCCACATCCATGCGACCTCCTCTGTGGCGGGTGCAGCGGCTACTAGCGCCGAACAGGCTAAGAGGCGCAAATATGAAAAACTTGACAGTGGTTTCATATTTGTGCCTTTTGGTGTAGAGACCCTGGGGCCGTGGGGCCCGGAGGCTCGAGCGCTTTTTGTAGAGCTAACTAAAAAGGTGATCGAGTCTACCGGGGATCCAAGAGCTGGCAGCTAGCTACCTTGCCCAAAGGATTAGCTTGGCCATCCAAAGGGGTAATGCTGCCAGCATCTTGGGTACCATGCCACACTGCAGTGGCTTCGATGGGGTTTTAGATTTTATTTAATTTTTATTTTAGTTTTAATTTTAGAATAAATTTAATCAAAAAACGTTTTATTTTTATAGCGCTACATAGGGTTGCGGCATAGCATTTTAAAGATAATTTGGAACAGAGTACAAAAATATTTTTTTTTTAATTTTTTCCCAAAAATTGACGAAATGGGGGTCTTTCAAAATGGAGATTATATTTGACCTCAGAAGTCATAATCGGTTGAAATGCCGAGCTTGAAACTTTGTAAGGAAACTAAATTTTTAACAGAACTTCACAATGATGTCAATAGATGCAGGTGCTCTCATCTCATATTGCAAACGCAGCTTTACGTAAACTATTATTATTTTGTATGACAAGTACTAATAAGTACATATAATAACATAGCAATTAAAATTATAATTTAGTTAAATATCAAACAATAAAACTTCACGTCGCGGTTGTTTGTTAAGATTTAATTTAGGGGCTACCTATGTAAAGATACTTCTACTTAGGTGATGATTGTATGGTTGGTGAAAACGGGCATAATAATAATGTCAATTTTGGTCGTCACGTAACGATTGAATTAATAATTATGGGATACCGTTCGCGTTACTGCGAGGTCTCAGTTCGGGGCGAACCACTAGTTATAAAGAGTTTTATTAAGTGTTATGATTTCCAATAAACAGGTTCACTTTACCGGGAAATGGATGTCCGGCGTCCGGACTCCGGCGTCTAGTTCCGGATTAAACCGGAATCCGTACGGTTGTTCGACGTAAGACGCGCGCCAATCTGGGGCGTTGTTGCTGGCTCCAATTTACAGTGAAAGTACCTAGTGTTATTATTTTGTTTTGTTTGTACCCATGTACCTACTTATAGCCAGCTATTGAAGCAGTGATAGCCTAGTGGTTAGGACTGTGGTCTCCTATTCGGGAGGTCGCAGGTTCGATCCCGGGTAGGTACGCACCTCTGACTTTTCGGAGCCAAAATGCGCTTAAGCAATTAAATATCACATGCTTCAACGGTGAAGGAAAACATCGCGAGGAAACCTGCACATCTGAGAGTTCTTCATAATGCTCTCGAAGGTGTGTGAAGTCCGCCAATTCGCATTGGGCCAGCGTGGTGAACTATGGCCTATAACCCTTCTCTGAGAGGAGACCTGCGCTCAGTAGTGAGACGTTGATGGGTTGCTAATGATGATGATGATGACCTATAGCCAATACTTGTCACTTCTATAGAAGTGACAAGTATTTTTTTTAAGTATTTTTAAGAAATTGGTACTAAGCATATTCTAGAGTCTAGATTATAATCTAGACTCTAGAATATGCTTAGTACCAATTTCATCATCGTCAAGTAACGTTTAACTGAGGAATAAATTTGACGATTTGGCAGATTTTGAATACAAAAACTGACAGGACTTAAAATTTATTCTTAGGCGAAAGGTCATTCGGCAATTGTGAAAATGGCACTTGTGTATACCTACTTAGTGACATCTGTTAACTATTTATATGCGTACAAGAAAATGTTCTAACTCAACAACGTTGAGCTGAAAGTAGGCACATATCTACTGAGACAAGGAACATGAACTCTTGACAATAGTTTTCTTTTATTACGTAGTTAACGAGGAATTTTCTAACATCCCTAAGGGGGTGAAAAGAGCAGGTATTTGTATGGTTTTTTTTTATTATTATTATTAAGTACCTATTATAATTTGGCATAAATAGTACTCCTAAATAGTTAGGTAATTACAAAGTTTATCATGTTTAACCCCTTAGTAAAATTGGGGATGAAAATATAAAAGCTATGTATCTACCTAAGTATAATCTTCGCCCAGCCCAAATGGCCGAAGACAGTTTGAAACTTCGACTATAGATAACTTAACATAGAGGCACACGAAATAGGGATTACGTGAATCAACCCCCAAGAGGATATATAAATTGAGGGGTAAAAACCTAAAGCCTATCCCGTAATATCTTGGTCTAAAATGCTCATAGTCCTTATTTAGTGTAGGTATAGTTTTCTTATGCTCTATTATCATTGTACTTAAAATCAATTCAAAATTCAACCCTTAAATGGGCAATAGAGGACAAATACATATACATACCTAACATAGGACCTTTTTTTGAACCGGATTCCTTGCTATTTACCATAACAACTCGAATAATGGTTAATATTACGAGTTCCTTAATTTTGCTCATTTAACCCTTAAACGGGCAAAGGAGAATAATAAAATTTTAATGGGTTGATGGGCTGACTTGAAACTTAAGAATCAAATAATACTCGACAGCTCAAGTCAAAGATATTGTTGATACCACTCAAAAGTCACATTATTCCTCTAAATTCAACCCTCAAATGGGCAAAATTTTAAATATTTCAAGGGAATATTCAGATATCATCTCATGCAAGCGTGTTCTGACACGCACTCGTTGGTTTGTCCTTCAGTCATACTGCAACAAAGCTACGGATTGACGTGATATTTGGCATGGGCTATATTATAGTTGAGGGCCTGGAGAATTAGATAGGCTACTTTTATTAGGGAAAATCAGATGGTTCCCACGGGATCACGCGGATTTCAAATATAGGTAAATGTCTGTCTGTGATTTTGAAATACTTTTACACAATTGATATAGCATATTATTATACACAATACATACCTGCCTACCAAATCTATGTTTTTAAAATTTTAATCTGTCTGGAACGGCTGAACCAATTTCGATGGGCTTTCACAGGCAGGTGGAGGATTTATAAAGGTGTGATCTAGGCTACTTTTATCGCGGGAATATTTAGAGTTCCGCGTAAAAAAATAAAAACTCTTGATAATGGGCAACAATAATAATGTTGGTTGATAGATATATATAATTTTCACACTGTAACACTAACATCATGCCTATATTGGAAACAGAACAGAGATTGCTTGCATCTCCTAGAGTGACATATAGGCTGCATTTCATCCCCGAGAGTGACATAGGCTACATTTCATCCCCAAAAGTCATATAGGCAACATTTCATCGCCGAGAGTATCATAGGCTACATTTTATCCCCGAGAGTGACATAGACTACATTTCATCCCCGAGAGTGACATAGACTACATTTCATCCCCGAGAGTGACATAGGCTACATAGCATCTCTGAGAGTGACATAGACCATATTTCATCCCCGAGAGTGACATAGCATACATTTCATCCCCGAGAATGAAATAGGTTACATTTTATCCCCGAGAGATGCATAGGCTAAATTTCATCGCCGAGAGTGATTTAGGCTATATTTAATCCCCGAGAGTGACGCAGACTACATTTCATCCTGGAGAGTGACATGCTAGGTACATTTCATCCCCGAGAGTGACATTGGCTGCATTTCATCGCGGAAAATTAAGGACTGCTCACAAAATTAAAAATATTACATTCAAGCAACTGAAGACGCCGACTTCACCTAATCTATCTATATATTTATTAAATGACTTGTCCTGATTGACTGACTGACTGACTGATCTGTCTATGGCTGCCACCGGCGGGAATGAGGCTACTTTCTGTCTGTCCATCTTGACATGAATTGAATTGTAGTAGGTACCTACGCTTTTTTGTGTATTATAAAAAATAAAATATTATATTCTGTTCTATCCTAACAAAGTTGCATCAGTTAAATCGGCTTGGCGTCCGGCTGCCCACAATATAGTATAAAAAACTTATTAAAATGTAATAGCTTCATAATAATATTGTAAAATGATTATTTTGAAAAAAGCAACTGCTGAGTTTCTTGCCAGCTCTTCTCAGCAGAATCCGCTTTCCGAACCGGTAGTAGAGTCATAACGTGTCATAAGAGCCACAGGTTGGCCTACGTGAAATAAATAATTTTGAATTTTATCAACGCACATACTAAACCACTGAAGTTAGAAACTTGAAATTTTGATAGCTGGTTCCTTTTACGACGTAGGCGTAGACATAGTACGGTCTTAGTAAGCTAAGAAAGGATTTTTTGGAATTTCACCCCAAAGGGGGTTAAATAGGGGGTTAAAGTTTGTATGAAAGCCTGTCATTTTTCAAACTATGCCCATGAAACTCGGTATTTGGGCTTTAAATTAAAAACAAAGAAGTATATATTTCACAATTTTTGAAAAGTCTTCCCCCTTCCTCTTTTAATAAATGAAATGAAATAAATAAATTAAATGAAATAAAGGCATAAAATAGGGGATGAAAATTTTGTCTTTATTATTCGAGTTATTTTTCAAGTTAATGTTTATGAAACTGGGTATTTTGGCTTTTAATGAAATATAAATAATTACGTGTTTCACAGATTTGAAAATTCAATCCGCAAAGGGGTTAAATAGGGGATGGAATTTTGCATGAGAGTCCATCATTTTTCAAGTTATACCTACCTACCCATGAAACGAGTTTCATAATACCGAGGTATTTGGGCTTTAATTTAAAAACAAACAAGTGTTTCACATTTTTTTCATTCTACCCCCAAAGGCATAAAATAAGGGGTGAAAGTTTTCAAAATACCAAGTTTCATATGTACCTATATGAGACTTGGTATTTTGACTTTTAACTTAATATAAAGAATTACGTATTTTACAGCTTTTGGAAATTTTACCCAAAAAGGGGTTAAATATGGGATGGAAATTTGTATGAAAGTCCGTCATTTTTCAAGTTATATCCACGAAATTTGATATTTTGGCTTTCAATTAAAAATAAAGAATTACTTACGTTGTTCAGTTGTTGAAAATTCTACCTCTGAAGGGGTTAAATAGGGGATGAAAGTTTGTATGAAAGTCTATAATTTTTTAAGTTCGTTCTATCGAGCAACGGCTCTATGTGATTCTTTGATGGTATGGTTGCGGACCTGAAGACTTACCGGTTACTTTTATCCCGATAAAACCAAGAGGTCCCACGGAATTTTCAAAGAACCTATTTCCACGTGGACGAAGTCGTGGGGCAAAAGCTAACCTAATAAGAATACCTCCTCTTAAATTAAATTGAACTAAAATTGTATTTTTCAAAAATATTCAAACCGACACCAAATCTAGTAGGTATACCTACCTATAAAACTCGATTTTGTGTATTATTTTTGTAAATAAATGAACATTAATAATTATTACTTCACTCGTTCACGTTGCGAGGAGCCCCTGACTACACGATTGAGATCAAAGAAAATCATAGAGATCATATCTGTCAAGTCCGTCTCCAGAATGCAAGCTGTCTCTGTCGAGATCGGTCCAGTGGCTGAGCCAGTCAACAGATCAACAGACACACTCACACGTGTAGCGAGAGCTGACCGATATCGTACAGAGAGCTGACCGATATCGTACCCGAAGTCCCAGTGTCGTGGAGCCGCAGTATCGCAGTCAACTCGAGACTGGTATTATTATAACGGTCGAGAATCAGAAGTTCTCTTTTCAAGTAGTTCGAAAGAAGCGGTCATTTTAAAACAGTGAGGTCGCGGCGCCTGCGCACCCGTTACAATCACGCCGGGCTGCGGGAGCGATAGCCGTCTCGCTCTCGCGTACGCCCACCGCCTACTCGGAGGTGCGGGCGTGCGTAGCAACACACGGCTTGATACTTCGCTGTTTTATTTAAATTCACACTTTCCATAGTGCTTCCACTTCTGCCGAGTTTCTTGCTGGTTCTCTGCCGAGTTTCTTGCTGGTTCTTCTCGGCAGGAACGGCATTCCGAACCAGTGGTAGACTCATCGACGATTCAAAAGCACTTGTAAAAAAGTTTATTTGAATAAAAAACATTTCTATTCTATTCTATTCTATTCATACTAATATTAAAAATGCCAAATTGTGTCCCTCTCTCTGTTTGTTACCTTTTCACAGCTCAACCGATGAACCGGTACTGGCAGAATTTGGCACAGAGACAACTTACATCTCAGAGGCAATGAAATATTTTTTGTAAATTTTTTTCCGAAAAAGCACAGTTCCCACCGGATTTTCAGTAATTCAAGCCAAAGTCACGAAAATCAGCAATTCATATTAATACTATAAATGCGAAAGTTAGTCTTTTACCTTTTTTACGGTCTAAGCACTAATCTATTTTTCACAAACATGAGGCACAAAAAATAGCTTCAGTGCCGAAGACGGACATTCTCATTCATACCCTGAGAGACATCAAATTTCCACGAGAAATAAAAAAAAAATGAAATCAAACTTCAGGCCGATGAATTTGCAATCATCAGCCGTAGCCGTAGTCGCCGTATAAACATTTTTAACCAAAACAATGACCATGAACCCAATTAATTCACTGACTCGTTGACCTAAAGGGGATCGTGACCTCCGACTCCAGATTATCATTTTCAACATAAAAACTGTCAGAACGCCCAATTTATTCCTTGATTAAACGTTACTCGACTTTGGTAAAATCGGCACTAAGACGTCTAACGTAAGTCTAATGACCGTTTTTACCCACGTCGAGTGACGTTTAACCAAGGAATAAATTGGGCGTTCTGAGAGTTTTGTATTGATAATACTGTCAAAATATCAAATTTACGCTCAGATAAGACATTACGTTGGTGAAATAAGCCTTAAATCTAAGAAAATTGGTCGTGGCTGGATGCCACAATGATGATGTGTACATCACAGTAACTACGAATTTTATAAAGTTATTGGCCTAATCATGTTCGTGTTAGAATAACTTAAGGCAAAGTTATAATTACTAACAATCTGTGTGATTTAGTGTAAAAGATATGATGCAATGCGAATTATGTTAGCTGTGCCTTATTTTTGCTTTGCTTTAGTGTAAGCTTTTGTATTGTTTTGTAAATAATTATTATAATTAATCAATGGTACGCAATTGTAATATTAATCATAATATTATCATGTAGAAGAACTTAGTAGAACTTCTAATCCGAACGGTTCGTAATACTTACTATATGTACAAACAGATAGGCCTTACAAGCAATAAAGTCTGTAAAATGCGCCTACTTTAAATGAACCTTATTCACATCATTCTACAAATATTGCTGGAGCTCACACATAGCTTTTGCATGGTGGCGATGCAATTTTCCAGTGTAATATGGCGTATAATCATTGGTACGCGCTTGCGCAAACCTTACTGACGCACTGCAGAATGAGACAGCCCAACAAAATACGGAAGCTGTTAAGAATCAAGGTCAATATCTTGCTATATCACAAAATAATGATTAAAATTCCTTTTTTCTTTGTAACTGAAAGTCAAATTTCCTGGATCTACGAACACATTGATGTGTGACAATATATGCGTCATTAAACAAATTAATTAACTTGTCACAGAGCTCTTACCACATTCCAACACACAACACAGTGTAGAAATTCCATTGACATACTATATTTGTCATGCCACTTTTTATGATACTTATTCATGTTGACCTTCATAGCATGACACATTTGCTTACACAATTCTTTTTCCACTTTCTAAATATTTTTTTATAAACTGAAGATAATTGCCTAGCCTTAGGTGTACTTACAGGCTCTACTCTACTACTCTCTACTCTATCTTACACTATAAATTCATTATAATATTATGTATTTTCCAAACTTTGTAACTTTCATTATATTACTTCCTTAGCATTTTAAGCTATATTAATAAAACGGTACTTTTACTTAATGTTACCTGTACAACTTTTAATTTCAAGAAAATACAATGGCCTAACCTTGACCATATTTAAACATACCTGTTTCTGTTCACATAAGTGTTTAAAATTCCAACACACTGCCTCGAAAGCAAAATGAAGCACAATGAGTTTTTGTCGGGTGAGATCTACGCAAGCGTATCAGACATCAGAGGAACACTTGCTCATTAGCATATTCTAGAGCAACTCAAAGTATGCATACAAGGGCAGCTATACAAAGCTCCCTTTTAGGCTTGTGTATGGTCTTTTATATCGACAGTGGTATAAGATAATATAATTATTAATAGAATTCGTATTGTATTTACTGCGTCCACAATCCACATTAAAGATAGACCACTAAAAATCTAGTATTAAGTGTAATGTTAAAACATAATAACTGCATTTAAATTTTACTCATGTAAAATATACATATTTTTATAGTTTACCTTTTTCTTGAATAAATAATAATATTATGATTCGTTATTGTTTAGGAACATAAAAATATTTTTTAAACAAAAATTATGAGCAACCATAGGCATTTTTAAATTATAATAATTGGTTATTTTTAGTTTTATGTATAATACATAACATGTAGATGTAAAATAAGCTGCAAGTGAAGTTATATGTGTGTATCAAAAGTGCATTTTAACTAAATGGGACAAGGAATTCTTTATTCGCCGAAGAATGTTGTCTCTACCAAGAAACGCCTCAAGTAAAATTCTTATCGCAAAACATTACCATGTTGTAGGCAGTTAAGATTCACTTCAACTCGTTGCGTGTACCGAGCACCACGTGGACACACAATTATAGCTCTTAAAATGTTACTCATAAGACAAAAAATTCTATAAAAAGCTTTTTCCTTATAGTCGATAGTACAGTCTAGACCTCTAATTGAATGATTCCGAACTATAAATAGCGGTCTATAAACAGAATAGCTGTTGCTAAGCAGAACATTCCATGCAATGTCAACGTAAATGCATGCAGCCGCACCGCATACTTCAGAAGGTTTAAGCGTTTTTGTAGGCATTCATAATTATTTTGTTACGATTATTAAAGTACCTACATTTCATTTAAGTGTAATTTCATTATATGTATTTAATTGCATTTATTATACATTCTGAAAAGTATAATGTTTGTGAAGTGATTAAAATTTTGGAAAGTTAACTACTTATTAACTATCAAACTTTCTTTAAGCAGAACAATTTTTGAGTACCCACACCTAGGTATCTATTGAACAATGTAATAGGGCTTATGTTACACAGTAATAATAGCTCAGTAAAGTTTTTATTTAAGTTTACAATTTATAAAGTCCGGGTTTATTATGTATTGCGGTGACGTCTAATCTAGATGTATTGCACAACTTTTATTTTTATGAATTTATATAAGACAAAGCATTTTACTCTTTCATTTCACTAAAAGAATTCAGATCGCATAGGGTAACTAGCCAAGCAAACACATTACAAAATCGAATATCCAAGAAATCTATTTAACTAAAATTATCTTAAACGGGAAATTACTTTTAAAATCTCAAGTACCAAGACCGCGTGCGTCGCAGTATATTGATCGAAATTCAAGTTCGGAGCAAAAAGTAGACCACGCCGCTCTCGCTCGGTGCGGCGTCGCGCGGCGCGTGCGAGCGGGACGGCAGGCGTCGCGCGCGCCCACGTAAGGAGGTGCAATGAACTCTTTAATTTGAGGCTGACGCTGAAACCGATAGCCGTCTCGTTCGGGTTCGAACCACGACTCAGTACTTGTTGTAGCGACATCGTTTGTCCTTGTCTCGAAACGCGTACTTTCTTTCGAGTGATTAGACAGTTTTTTCGTTTTTTTGTGCGTTTTGTGGATTTTGTGCAGTTTTTGGATTTTCGTTTTTGGGTGAGTCGACCGCTTGTTCTTCCATTTACATCGCGGTCTTGATCATATCACGAAAGTGCAGGACTGGAAAAAATAAACCCTCGAGGTTATGATTTTCCCTCGACTCGTTAATTTTTACTTTGGTAGGTACAAACCAACAAACGTACCTACCACACTGTAGGGTTGTTGGGGTGTACCTACGGAGGTAATGCCTTGATTTTAAGCAGTTTGCTTTAAAAAATTATAAATTATTATAAATTAAAATTTTGCATAAGTTTACCTAAATAATATTTGATCTCTAATTGTAATTGCCTCTGATATTTTGACATCTATTTATCCTCCTGTAGGTAAGTATAAGTCTGTCCCTAGTATCTCACCTAAAGTATCAATTCAAATCCTCAAATTCCTCATGCAGCATCTGGACCTGAGGAGTACAAACCCGTAGTTCGACGATAACATCTGAGCTTTCTGCTTTGTAAGATCCTTTATCGTCTCAACAGATGTTTGTTGCAGCCCTAAGGACCCACCTATCTTCAGCATCAGGATTGAGGAGTTACAACTAGGTACTTAGATAAAAAAAAATTGAAAATATAAATTAACCCTTTTTAGAATCGAATAAAAAAAATTAAACTTGCAAAAAAAAGTAATTTTCTTGTAGAGTTCGAATTTCTAATTAAAAGCTTCGTAGCTAGCTCATACAGAATTAAATTAAATAAATGTTACCCTATGACCTACTCGGTCTACCACCAACATGGTACACCTACCCAAATATCAATAAGTATTCATGGGAATACGTACTCGTAAGTCGTAACTTAAGCGATAGATTTTCCTATAGATCAGTAAGTAAGTATACATAAACTTTCGTTGTACCTACGTAAGTACTTACCTACCTTGATAACCACCATAAGGTATGAGATATCAATAAATCTTAAAACACCTATTTTCTGTCATTTTCAGACCGAAAGAGAAAGCATAAATTCTCATGGATGTACACTACCTACCTATACCTACTACATACATACCTAACTTGAATAATGAGTAATGACGTTCTTTCATAAATATTTTTAAGGGCGTAAGTAGAGTATACCTACTCTACCCTTTAAATTATTATATCTATCTCTATACTATTATACCCTTCAAAGGGTAATTCTACCCCCTTTGAAGGGTAGAATTTTCACAAATCGTAAAACCAAAGTTTCTTAATTTTTAACCGAACACTAATAATATTAATTTTATTAGTGTTATATTAATATAATATTAATTTAAAATTAATAATAATTTTTAAATTTATGCAAATGAAAGTGAGCGTCAAAGATAGGTACACATTTCCAATTGTAAAAAAATATTTATAAAAGTTGAGTTAAGTTATAGCTTATACAGTATATACATAATATGTGGTATAACTATAGATTAGTATACCTATACGGTATACCGTATATATCTACTAAGTATTCATAAATAAGAACCTTCAGCACCTACCTCATGCTCAATTCTTAATTTAATATCAATTTAAAAATTACTTTTTGTTCAAAACCACCTGAAAACATTGTAGCAAAAGATACTAAAAATTTAAAAGTATTATATTAGGTAGGTACACTAGGTTTTTCATAATGTTCATTTCAGACAGGTAGGTAGGTACAATATTTATTTTGGGGTTAGGCATTGTTTTGAAAATCTTATTTTTTTCATGTGAAAAATAACAGTGATTTTTTTGATAAAATAAAATAATAAATAATTGTTAGGTATAATATTATGTATAGTTATAATTATTATATTAGTCCGCTAATTCGCATTGGGCCAGCGTGGTGGACTATGGCCTATAACCCTTCTCTGAGGGTCAGTACCTGCGCTCAGTAGTGAGCCGTTGATGGGTTGCTCTAATGATGATAATATTATGTTCCTTATTTCATTAGAATATGTAGCAAACCTTCGGTAGCAAACGTAGTAATACTGATTTTTTTTTTAATTTTCTTAATTGTGTTGTGTATCAAAGAAAATGTATCGATAGGCTAACTATAACTTACATACTATGTAGGTTCATATATTTTTGATGATTATTCGTGACTATTATTAGGTAGTTTGTGGCCGAGCGAACCTCTTTCACCAGTCGTATCCGTTCCTTCGCCGGTGATGGTAATATTTTACTTTTATCAGTTTAAAAACAAAGTCTGTTATGAAACTGATGTAGAGATGAAAGAGTTGAAAGACAGCAAATGTAGAGTTAATACCACTAGCGCCATCTGTTGACCAGTAGCAGTGCCGTGCAACTCTGACCTAGACAATATAATGAAGTATGCAGCCTTGCATCAACATCAGGCTCATCATTGGGTAATTATTATTTTTATTTAAAATTAAGAATGAAAAATTAATTAATTCACCTACGACATTAGTTGTTTGAATTTTAGTTCGGTAATCATTGTAGCAAATCATTATCTTTTGTAGCAAAAATTCTTTGTAAGGCAGCTTTCTAAAAAAGTCTTGGTATGAAATTCTAAGAGGTAGGTACCACACATACACATTTTAATAAAAATCGTTATGCAATGGCAATTAAAATATTCAATAAATTGCCAACCGATATCAAAACACTACCAAAACAATACTTTGCACATAAATTAAAGAAATGGTTGCAAGGGAAAATTCAATACGACAAAAAAAAAGATTTTGACATTTTAGTTGCTGTAACAATCTATTAACTTTTTACATGATTTTGGTATTTTAAAAGCCATTAGACATTTTGATATTTAATTAATAAGATTGACGCAGCTACGGCTAACGTGCTGGACTCCAAAATAAATATATTTACCATCTCGTCGACACACATTATGCAAATAAAGAATTGAATTGAATTAATCAATTGATTAAATTGATTGATTGATGGAATTTCATAAATATGTTGACCGAGGAAAACGCTCTTTCCGCCTCTACGCCTTAAAATGCTTTTAATTAATTCCCTTTTCAACTATCAGAATAGATTCATTATCAATGCTCAAGGATATAATAAAGGAAGCTTGGGGTGATAGATACTTTTTTTTAGTTTTAGCCTCCATTTCTGCTCGCAGTTGTATTTCAGTTCAAATCCACTCAATATTGGGCTCCAGGCATGTCTGCAGATATTGATAAAAATGTGAAAAAGGCCTAGGATTCTGGTATTAGCCAATACCGGTATCCCGGTATTGGAAGCTCTAACTGTCGCATATATTATGTTTACGGGTACAGCTCACATTGTCGCATGTATGTTTACGGGTACAGCTCACATTGTCGCATATATTATGTTTACGGGTACAGCTCACATTGTCGCATATATGTTTACGGGTACAGCTCACATTGTCGCATATATTATGTTTACGGGTACAGCTCACATTGTCGCATATATGTTTACGGGTACAGCTCACATTGTCGCATATATTATGTTTACGGGTACAGCTCACATTGTCGCATATATGTTTACGGGTACAGCTCACATTGTCGCATATATTATGTTTACGGGTACAGCTCACATTGTCGCATATATGTTTACGGGTACAGCTCACATTGTCGCATGTATGTTTACGGGTACAGCTCACATTGTCGCATATATTATGTTTACGGGTACAGCTCACATTGTCGCATATATGTTTACGGGTACAGCTCACATTGTCGCATATATTATGTTTACGGGTACAGCTCACATTGTCGCATATATGTTTACGGGTACAGCTCACATTGTCGCATATATTATGTTTACGGGTACAGCTCACATTGTCGCATATATGTTTACGGGTACAGCTCACATTGTCGCATATATTATGTTTACGGGTACAGCTCACATTGTCGCATATATGTTTACGGGTACAGCTCACATTGTCGCATATATTATGTTTACGGGTACAGCTCACATTGTCGCATATATGTTTACGGGTACAGCTCACATTGTCGCATGTATGTTTACGGGTACAGCTCACATTGTCGCATATATTATGTTTACGGGTACAGCTCACATTGTCGCATATATGTTTACGGGTACAGCTCACATTGTCGCATATATTATGTTTACGGGTACAGCTCACATTGTCGCATATATGTTTACGGGTACAGCTCACATTGTCGCATGTATGTTTACGGGTACAGCTCACATTGTCGCATATATTATGTTTACGGGTACAGCTCACATTGTCGCATATATGTTTACGGGTACAGCTCACATTGTCGCATATATTATGTTTACGGGTACATCTCACATTGTCGCATAATATATTATGTTTACGGGTACAGCTCACATTGTCGCATATATGTTTACGGGTACAGCTCACATTGTCGCATATATTATGTTTACGGGTAGAGCTCACATTGTCGCATATATATTTACGGGTACAGCTCACATTGTCTCATATATTATGTTTACGGTTACAGCTCACATTGTCGCATATATTATGTTTACGGGTACAGCTCACATTGTCGCATATATATTTACGGGTACAGCTCACAATGTCGCATATATTATGTTTACGGGTACAGCTCACATTGTCGCATATATTATGTTTACGGGTACAGCTCACATTGTCGCATATATGTTTACGGGTACAGCTCACATTGTCGCATATATGTTTACGGGTACAGCTCACATTGTCGCATATATGTTTACGGGTAGGTACAGCTCACATTGTCGCATATATGTTTACGGGTACAGCTCACATTGTCGCATATATGTTTACGGGTAGGTACAGCTCACATTGTCGCATATATGTTTACGGGTACAGCTCACATTGTCGCATATATGTTTACGGGTACAACTCACATTGTTGCATATATGTTTACGGCTACAGCTCACATTGTCGCATATATATTTACGGGTACAGCTCACAATGTCGCATATATTATGTTTACGGGTACAGCTCACATTGTCGCATATATTATGTTTACGGGTACAGCTCACATTGTCGCATATATGTTTACGGGTACAGCTCACATTGTCGCATATATGTTTACGGGTACAGCTCACATTGTCGCATATATGTTTACGGGTACAGCTCACATTGTTGCATATATGTTTACGGCTACAGTTCACATTGTCGCATATATATTTACGGGTACAGCTCACAATGTCGCATATATTATGTTTACGGGTACAGCTCACATTGTCGCATATATTATGTTTACGGGTACAGCTCACATTGTCGCATATATTTTGTTTACGGGTACAGCTCACATTGTCGCATATATGTTTACGGGTACAGCTCACATTGTCGCATATATGTTTACGGGTACAGCTCACATTGTCGCATATATGTTTACGGGTACAACTCACATTGTTGCATATATGTTTACGGCTACAGCTCACATTGCCGCATATATGAATTAAACATCTACATCTATATATATAAAAGAAAGTGGTGTTAGTTACACTATTTATAACTCAAGAACGGATGAACCGATTTGGCTCAAAATTGGTGGAGAGGTAGCTTAGAACCAGGAGACGGACATAGGATACTTTTTATCCCGTTTGACTGCGTTTCCGTCAAGTCAATATAAAACCTGTTATAACAAAAATGCATCTGACATGGAATAAAAAAACGAAAATGACAGTGGAAGAACAAAACGTAGATAAATGACAGCTAAACGTAATTTTGTATTTGGTTAATTATGGTAGAAAATTATGGTAAAAACAATTATAAAAATTATAGTTTAACGTAATTGATAATATCATCAGTAATATGTTTTCTCTTTGAATCATCATTAACAATGCCGCGAGCAAGACGATCAAATGTTTCCTGCTACAAAGCTACGGATTGACGTGATTTATTGGATAGGTATAGTTGAGAACCTGGAGGGTGGACAAAGATTTCCCGCGGGATGTTATGAACTAAATCCACGCAGACGAAGTCGCGGGCATCAGCTAGTGTAACCTAAATTTTGATACCAAATTCCATAAATTTCATAATATTATTTTCATTCGGATAGTTATGCCCTATTGGATTTATCATGACGTCATAATTTATACATGTAAACGCTAAGACATGGGTAATGTGAATATTTTATTGGGAAACTGACTTGCCGATAAACTTAGAATAGAAATGTTTTTTATTCAAATAAACTTTTGTACAAGTAGTACTTATGTAGGAGAATACAGACTATACTAACCTGATTACGCTCTTGCACTTAGTTGTATTTACTTACCAGACTTGATAAACTTCTCTTTTTGAAATTGGCTAAAATATAAAACTTTAATTATGTAGATACCCGTATTCGTTCCGTCGGGAACAGAAAAATCTGCTTCTCTAAAAAAAGACTCTCTATGCCCGATATACTGAAATGAGCTGACGATCTTCAAACGCCTGAGCAGATCTTCATAAATTATACCTAAGATCCACTTCGATTATGTTAGTCTTTGAAAAGAAAAAACCGCAAAATCGGTCCATTCGTTAGGTTAGCTACCTACGAGGGAAGTTCCCTCAGGGAACTAACAGACACTCAGATACATTCATACACATATACACAGTTAAAAAGATTTTATTAATTATCTCAATTCTCGACCCATTGTCGCCGCGCCGGCTCGACTGAATGTGAGGACATTAAGGTGGAAGACACGGGTCTGCCCGCGAAATTCAAATTTAATTTGGTTTTTCGCAATTTGTAAACTAATACGACAAAGTAGGCTTAATGACCTTCTAATTGCGCCAGTGGAATTATCATCTTCACAGGTTTACATAAAAATCTTTACTTGAAAGTGACCACTTTAAGAAATTAATCAAAATACTGAGTTGCACGTGAGTTATTCACTTAGTCGATATTTTGATTAATTTCTTAAACTGGTCACTTTCAACTCTTGCGCAAATTATATTAAGAGCGTTCGCAACAGCGAGATGTAGAGCCGGGCGGCGTCGCGACTCGCGGGACCGGCGTGTCATTGCCTCGTGAACTGCGCGCCGTGTCCATTGCCACGCGTGACGTCAGACGTGCCGCATGCACGCGTCTCCCGGACGACATTTTTTTTTTTATAAAATATATTTTTTGGGGTTTTGACCACAGCTGGCATGTCAACCGCATCGATTCATACAATATTTAACAATGAAACTTAACCTACCTTAACAATAAACTTATTTAACTTAACTATCAAGACGACCGAAAGTCACTGACGGCAAGCAGTGACCAGATCACAAATTTTTCTAGCTAAGACGACATTTATATATTGTGGTTTGCCGTAGGTACTACCCTCACACCTCATCCACTTCTCTCACCGAAGATGGCCTTGTAGAGATTGCTCTAAAACCGCTAAATCGGTCCATTCGCTATGGAGCTACGAGTGAACAGACATATACGCTCATACACATATACACAGATGCACTTGAAATGAAAATACTACTTCTTCAGGACCTTTTATTTGGAATCAATACCAAACCAAAAGTAAGAACAATTGTTAAACAAAATGCATATTAGACTTGGAAACACTGTATTTGCAGAGAACCTGTCCAGTGTCGGGTTCGTTGCTCGTTCAAGACTACTCTAAAAACTAGGCTCCCGCTTTGAACATCACATTTTTAAAATAATTCTTAGAATTGTCACAATATATTACTAGTGGTTCGCCCCGAACTGAGACCTCGCGGTAACGGTATCCCATGATTATTCATTCAATCGATACATGATAACCAAAACTGACATTATTATTATGCCCGTTTTCACCAAACATACCTAAATCATCCCCTAAGTAGGAGTCTCTTAACGTAGGTAGCTCCTAAATACAATCCTAAGTCCTAACATCCGTCCCAATATCCTTTTAGGTGTCCCGTACAGTATCGTGATAAATAAGTTGACAGAAAACATCAATCACCTAACTTATAGGTAGCCCGTAAAGGTTAGGGAACGTTAGTGAAAACATTGAATTATTTATCAAACATTGAATTTAACTCGTAGTTCCATGGGAATAGTTACTGACTGCGCCATCTATTAGCATTATTGTGAAGCTATGTTGATGCTATATGAATTACTGACGCCCATTAAAAATTAAATAATCTCGTTTCTTTATAATATTCATATAATTTTAGTATTTGTTGTTCAAGTACAGGATATAAGTGACCTAAAAACATAAAATCAGTTTGAAAATCCATAGCGGATTTTTCTAGAGAGCGTCTTCAAGCGAGCGTATAAAATCGCCACTTTGAAAGCCCCCCATTTCGTCAATTTTAAGGGAAAAATTAAAAAAAAATTATTTTTGTACTCAGTTCAAAATTATCTTTAAAATGATACGTAACAATTTTATGTAACGCGATATTTTTTTTTTTACTTCGCATTCGCTTCTATGAGAGCCCCCCTGAAATAAAGATTTTTATAACTTTTTAAGCCATTTTCGGCTGGAGGCCATCGGTTTACATATTATATCTAAATTTGAAGTAATTACGTTCAGTAATTCAAAAGTTATAAGGCTCTGACAGACGGACGGACGGACGGACGGACGGACGGACAAGTGCAAATCGCCCTAGTTAACTCAAAGACCTTCGCTTCGCTCGGTCGATTATATTTTTTTAAGAGACAAAAAATAATAAGTTAATTAAAAACTACTTTAAATTTTATAAGCTTTACAAAATCTTATTAATAATTTTTGGAAATCATGACACACTCATACACAGACACACAGATAAATAAATGCATGGATAGATACACAGATACATATGTCAAACTTATAACACCCCTTTTATTTTATTGGGGGTTAAAAAGATTTGCTAGGTCTGGCACAGATCGCTTTACCAGGTAAATTTCCTTCCTTGATGCCGCTTTTGCGTAGTTTTAAGTTGTACCTTTTTATTCGTAAATGGTTAGCGGTGATAATAATTATAGTTGTTAGGACGTTCGACGATCGTGCACCTCTGACTCTTCGTAACGTACGTTTAAGCAAATAAAACCTCACTCTTCGATTGAACGATGAAGGAAAATCATCGTTAGGAAAGCTGCATGCTTGAGAGTTCATAATAATGTTAAATTTTGAGATGAATTTGAACTACAAAGGTAATTTTTACAGTTTGTGATCTAATTACGTCTGAAATTCGGTTTAACTGGATCATGATAAATTATTATAAACCTATTTAATATCCGATAAAAATTCTTATTTTTATTGTAAAGAATAAGAAAGTTGATGATAGATCATTTAGTTCGAGAATTACAAAGTAAACGTTTAGTAAATTAGTTCTCGCAATCTATACCTAGATAGCATGTTTCTGCACCGCAAACGATAATTTTTTAAACTAAAACTTGGAATAATCGTATCGTGTGTTACAATGGAGTATCGCTCGCGTAACGCGGTAGCCGGACCGGCCTGGCCTGTCTGCGCTGAATCACGCACGCACACAGGCGCGCGGCGGGCGCGTGCGTGTGCGGCGCCGTGCACACACGCCGCCTGCAGACGTGTGCGTGCGCCGATTAGTACGTACAGATAAAACAATATAAATTGACCCCTGCACGGTAAGGAGTCCTTACTACCCCGAGGTCGCGGTATTTTATATATGTACGAGTATCGTGGCATTCGTGGTAATCCAGTATAAGTTGAGCTCAACATAACACTGAATTGAATGAAATTTCTAGGTCAAACAGTTTTTGTGTTATTTTATGCTTTTTGTAGCGTATTATTTTGTTATTAGAGTAGCGATTACTATCTGATGACCCCGTGTAAGTATGTATTACTTCAAAATCAAAGTTAGTATTTTAAGCATTTATTTACCTATCTAGTTATCAAAACTATGTTTTGAGCTTAGATTAGAGGAAATATTCTTAGGTTTTGAGTGTAAAACTTTAAATTGTGTCAATTAGAATTTTTTTGACCCCTGACCTACCTGACGCAGAAAATAATTTTAAGAGTTTGACTGTTTCGATTTTCGTGTTTAGCCTGACTGTCAGTTTTTGTAGCGCTCAGAAATCTATTTGAATGTGCTTTTTTATTAGATAGCTGGTTTAAATTGAATATAAAAACTTTTTTAACCCTCGACGCAAAAAGAGGGTTAAGTTTGACGTCGATGTCTGTCTGTGTGTGTGTGTGTGTGTGTCTGTCTGTAGCATCGTAGCTCTCAAACGGATGGACCGATTTCGATGCGCATTGTATTCATTTGAAAGCCAGTTTCCTTGCGGTGGTTCTTAGCTATGTTTGGTTTATATCGGTCCAGCAGTGTACGAGTATCAGCTCTTTTCCAAAATGATGTAAGGCATTTTTGGCGTATGATTACTCGATTAAGTGCTTCACGCGTGCCAGTATATTTAATCGTTAAGTGACAATTGATTGATAACTTCGACAGCTATAGATTCTCATATCGGGGGTGTTTTAAATTTGGGTGTTTTAAATTTTCAATGTACACTTGATATTATAATAAGCTTTTACAAAGTTCTTCTAAGGGAGAGGGCAGACTGGCTACTTATAGCGGCTGCGATCGCGGCGTTTTTATGGCCTTTAGCGAGCATCGCGTTTCGTTTCGAACGTCGAGGCTCGATAGGTCGACGATAACATCGGAGAGCGAAAAGCTCTGTGTGTTGGTGTGTGTGCGTGTGATATCGATGGTACGTACGAGCGATTCCTCATTAGTAAAATTGCAACCTACTTATTAGGTACATTTTGATAAATGTTAACGTAAATGATAACGTATCGTGCCATGTGCGTCCCGCGGTCAGAGTGGTAAATCGGGGGCGGGTGTGACGTCATTGTAAAACAAATATGGCGAATTTGGCGGACTAAAGTAAACTAATTAAAAGATTTAATTATGCAGATACTGAAATATATCGTGTCTTCGTTGATACCCTTGACTTTCTGGATAAAAGGTAGTAGCTTAGATAACTCGTTTTATATTTGGATGAGAATTGAGATAGACCCATAAAAGTCAGTACATCTATTCCGAGTACAAAAATCTTAAAACGTCTTTATAGATTGTAAGTAGGTAATAAGAATCACATTATGAGCTTTAGAAGAGGTGAGGCAATGAATATTTTCATAACACAGACAGACACCTCAGTCTTAGTTATTCGTGTAGAAAAAAAATACTTTTGTACTCTGTTCCAAATTATCTTTAAAATGATACACAGCAACCCTATGAATCGCAAAAAAAAATTATTTTACTTCGCATTCGCGTCTATGAGACCCCCTGAAATAAAGATTTTTATAACTTTTTAAGCCATTTTCGGCTGGAGGCCATTGGTTTACATATTATATCTGAATTAATTACGTTCAGTAATTCAGAAGTTATAAGGCTCTGACAGACGGACGGACGGACGGACAGACAGACAGACGGACGGACGGACAAGTACAAATTCATTCAAGTAGACTCAGAGACCTTCGCTTCGCTTGGTCAATTATACTAATAAATACGTCATTATGTGAACAAGAACTACGTTAGGTACAACTGATAGGTTTAGTGCCAAATTCGCCAACGTCGAGTGACGTTTATCCTAGGAATAAATTCGGCATTATGACAGTTTTTGTATTGAAAATACTGTCAAAATACTAAATTTACGCTCGTCTAAGACTTATTTTACGTTGGTCAAATCGGTCCTTAATGTGATAAAAATTCGTATACATACTTAGTAAAAATGAACTGAAAGCTCTTTGTGTCGCAGGCCGTGCGCCCGTTGATGTCTAATGTACTTGAACTTTCAAAACTATCTCGTAGCGGTAACTTTTTATTTAATTATCCTTTTTAATTTTTAAAAATTTAAGTATACTAAAAATACTAATTTTCTATAAAAATAGATACAATTGATGAGGCCGTCTGTGAATAGAAACAATTCCCTTATTAAGCTCATAAAATAATTATTTCAATGATATTTATTTTATAGTCTTTCTGTTATCTAGTACGACCTAATTTTCTGAACGTCTGAATCCATTTTAACCCCCGTTGCAAAAAGAAGGGTGTTATACGTTTGATGTATCTATGTGTCTGTGTAGCTGTGTGTCTATCTGTTCCCTTGTAGCTCCCTAACGAAAGGCCCGATTTTGATGAGGTTTTTTCTGTTCTGTCTGTGAAAAACATGATCGAGATGGATCTTGGCTTATGAAGATTTTATGAAAATTTATGAAGATCTGCACAGGTGTTTGAAGATCATCAGCTTATTTCCTAGTTGTTTGAAGGTTCTTACTTTTACTGGTGCGATTGATTTGAAATTTGGTATTTGCTGGGTAACAGGATCATCATCATTCCCCTGGCGCATTCCCTATTTGGGGTCGGCCCTCCTGATACTTGATCGCCACTTGTTGCGATCTTGAGTCATAGCTGGCGTTAGGTCGAGCATCGTCATGTCTTTGGAGATGGTTCTAGTCCAGGTAGTTGGTGGGCGACCTCTGCTTCTCTTGCCCTCATCTATATCCATCACTCGTCTTGTCATGTGGTGTTCGTCCCTGCGCATTACATGACCATACCAGCGTAATCGGCCTTCCCGCATCTTATCCCGAATATCGGCAACTTTAAAAGTGCCTCGGATGAGCTCATTCCGAATTTTGTCTGCTCGAGTAACACCTCCAGACCAACGCAACATTTTCATTTCAGTGACATGTAATTTCTGTTCGGCACAGGACGTCGGATATATAGTACATAGTCCGGCCATAATTTTCACAATCCATAATTTCAATTCACATGTAGGGGGTATTTTAAATGTTTAATTTACACTTGTGTTAATGAGATTTAATTTTACTTCAAAAATTGTTAATTTGAAGGTCGATCAAAGTCACTGTTTTTGGTCTAAAAACGGCGCCTTTGTCCCCGGCTCTATCTCAAAATGGTGACTTTTGTCCCCGGCTCTTTCTCAAAACGGCGACTTTTGTCCGGACTTTATCTCAAAATGGCTTCTTTTGTCCCCAGCTCTATCTCAAAACGGCGCCTTTATCCCCGGTTCTATCTCAAAATGGCGCCTTTGTCCCCGGTTCTATCTCAAAACGGCTTCTTTTGCCCCCAGCTCTATCTCAAAACGGCGACTTTTGCCCCCAGCTCTATCTCAAAACGGCGACTTTTGTCCCCGGATTTATCTCAAAACTGCTTAACATTATTAAAGCTGTAATTAATGTAAAATTCCTACAGTTCAGCAACAAATATAAGTTTCAATGTACCTATTGTCAAATATATAGATCGTAATATAAAATGTGCCCAGTCATAGCACAAACGAAAGGACACAAATATCGGACTTCAAGAATTTTTTTTTATTTCTCGCTTTTAATGAGCTCGTTATGTCAATAAATGGCAATAACTTATAAACTATCAGGGTTATGCATGGAGCTCAAGAAATAAACAAAATAATCTTAAATCACATGTTATCAAAATGAAAATTGAAAAATAGCAATAAAAATATTTTTTAATTAGAACAATCATAATTATGTCAAATTTTTACAGTATTTTTTTAATTAAATGGTTTTTTGTCAAAAAAATGGCCCTATACTCATGACAGAGGTAATATGTGCACTTGGGCTAGGTCAGTATACAGTTAAACTGGAGCAAGGATATCATGAGTCATGGCGTGACGTCCAGCCGTCAGATGGCCATCCAGCTGCACAAGATAGTGTAACAATTTGCATATTATCAATACACACTTCTGTCTTTGATCAGCTGCAGCGCCATCTAGTCTAGCCCTAGCCAGAACTTCAAGTGACAACGATCGTAGAAAGAGAAACGATACAACGAAGTGTAACTTGGCTAGAGGGGCATAGTTGCCTCAGTGGTATAGTTGCCTCGATCGTAATTACTCTAGTTTCCCGGAAGAATCACAAGTTATTTTACTTATTTATCAACAGAATCTACCACTACCACTAAGATGGCAGGCTGCGTGTCTCAGTGCGATTTCATAAGAGGCAAGGTGCGATCAAAGTTTTTGCGGGGTAAATTTTCTCTTTCTCTGCGGGGCATCTATCCTAAATGTAATTTTTATGGATAAAGCAACTATCCCCTATATGGGATAGTTGTCCCAAAATTTAGAAGTCTGCAAAAATCGCCAATACTCTAGAAATATCGAAGATAATGTTTTTTACTTTCATAAATTTAAATATAATAAACCAAAGTACTTCCGTTTTATAATTATAGTATTTTGCGTTTTTTACTAAGAAATATACAGTACTTAATTTAAAAAGTGGGGCATCTATCCCGGTTTTACCCTAATTATATTACACATTGATATTGTGTTATTATGCTATGAAAAGAGCGACGTTTCTTTCCGGCTCTTCTCAGCGAAATCTGCATTCCGAACCGGCGGTAGAGTGTCCACGTATCAGAGCCACAGGTAGACCCAAATCAAATCAAAAAAAATAAATGATGAGCGCTGACACTTGACCACAATCCCTTTATTTCTTAACTAGCTGGTGCCCGCCACTTCGACCGCGTGGATTTAGTTTTTAAAATCCCTCGGGAACTCTTTGACTTTCCGGAATAAAAAGTAGCCTATGTCATTCTCCAGGTCCTCAACTATGCTCAATCAATAGGTACAAAATACGTTGTTCCGTAGCTCTGTTGCGGCTTGATTCAAAGACAAACCAATAAATAAACACACTTTCGCATTTATAATATTATAGTATGATATTTTCTCTAGCTTATTTCAATTTTGAAAATATTTCTGTTTTATTAAACAAACCAAAAGTGTTACCTATTTTGCATCTACTAAATATATCTTCGTCAAGGGCCAATGGTTGAGTCGATATAAATCCTTGGTAAACTTGTGTTGTATGGTGGTGTCGTGTGATGCGGGTTGCTATGTTCGCTCAAATATGGCTGAGTGAAGCAATGGCTGGGTCATGCGTCATGCTCGTGAACGGGTGCCACCGGCGGGAATGGGGCTACTTCCTGTCTGCCCGTCTTAACATATGTTGAATTATAATTAGGTATGCTTTTGTGAAACTTCCCCTCATTGTGGAAACACTGCATACATAGCATAATATCTATTATATTGTAAATATGTTTAGAAAATAGCAACTGCCGAGTTTCTTGCTGGTTTTTCTCGGCAGGAACGGCATTCCGAACCAGTGTTAGACTCATCGACGATTCAAAAGCACTTGTAAAAAAGTTTATTTGAATAAAAAACATTTCTATTCTATTCTATTCTTCGTTGAAGCGCAATGTTTGTTAACAACAAAGAGGCATCAAATCGATACCTCGAGCTTTGATACTGGGGTGAAAGCAGCGCCCCATTGGCCGCGCGGCCGGGGGTGGCGCCGGGGGTGCGGGGCGCGGGAGAGGGGGCGACTATAACAATCATTATTTATATGCAATGACTTTATTCACCCTTCAGAAGTGCACCTACGAGGAGCTCCCGTTCACATTTCCACATTGGGATATGTTTTTTGCTTATTGAAACTTACAGACCCGCCCCACTTCGTATAGTTGCAAATTATTAATGAAGAAATTGAGATTTTCATAAACAAATACCGTCCAAAGGAGGTATCTTAAAAATGACCCAGGCCCAGCGCAATAGTAGGTTATATATCTTAAACTTAAGTGTATTTATAAATAGTGTATTATTTATAAAAAAGAATAAACGCTCAATTCGATGTCTAAAGTGGTATTTTTGCCATTGCAGGCGTTCATATCAAAAACTGATTTTTAGACAATAAATCTAATTCAACTGATTGGTTCAAGTATCAACGTACTAAACCTATCTATACCTAGGATTTTTTACGGGGTTATTATTAGACATTTATAATATTATTTATAGTTTATACTAACCAACCAGTTATTAATTATTATTTATGCTTACCAATCAGTTATTAATTACGATTTATTGTAAAAAAATTAGTTTTTGATATGAACGCCTGCAAAACATTCATAAGGCAAAAATACCATTTTAGCCAGAAAAGGTTAGAATTCGCCAACATTCTTTTCTTACTAATCATGAACTTCCGCAAAGTAACGCCTGATTCTATCCAATAGGTACCACTTTAGCCATCGAATTGAGCGTTTATCTCCTTTCCAATCAAAAAAATCATCAATGGGAATCAAAAAATCTTGATCTACGCGGACGATGTCGCGGACATCATCCTAGTTCTACATAGATTCGCTTCCTATTTCCTCATCGACTTTAGCAAAGCACTTTCAATAAAAAAATGAAAATTAAAGTGTAAAATTAAAAAAATTATTGTTGTCTATTTGAATAACTTAAACCGAACTTACTCAAACTTTCCAAAAGCACCTACGAGTATGTATGAAAATTGTAGATCATAGTTCCTACCTTGTATATCGAAGTTATATCGTAGTTCCTACCTTGGACTACTAATATCAGTATTGCGCGACCGTAAAGCTTTGTCTATGGTTGACAGATCGCATTCAAATTAGAATTTTAGGGTTGCTAGTTTCGACGGAATCGATTGTGTCCACAGGTACAAGCGTCCATAGGAACAGCACTTGTCCCTATAGTTGAGAAAATCAAATCCCTCGGAAAATCAAAGAGTTTCCGAGGGATTTCAAATCTAAATCCACGCGGATGAAGTCGCGGGCATCAGCTAGTATAATATATCTCTATAGAAAGACAATGCAAACGAGATCACTCTCATCGCGTTAGACATTTTGATGACAAGTACAGTCCTTCACTTCTGTCTGACTGCCATCTCACGGCACCGCACGGTAGAACGAAGTAGTTGTACTTGCCCTTCTACCTTTACTTCTGCACGCTACTTTCGTCGCGTAGCAGCATGAAATTATAGAAAAAAGATCTTGTTTATGCCGTAAAACTTCTTATTACACGACGAAAAAGTTAGGCTTTTTTTTTTATAAAAGAATATCAAATATTGGATAGAAGCAGGCGTTACTTTGCGGAAGTCCATGATTAGCAAGAAAAGGTTAAAAGAATATCAGCCAAGTTGAAATTGACTAATATTCTCCTCTCCCCTTCAAATGAGCGGAAAGCTTGTGTTAGAAGTGGATACGACAATAGTGCAACGGGTGGGATTCGAACCTGCGACCTTTCAGCTTTCAGTCCGCACCTTTAACCGTTGGACTATTGAGGCTTTCAAAAAGAACTTCCTCATGTCAAATGTACGTGTCATTGATGCGAGCGAAAACACACCGTACTAAATAGGACGGTACGGTTGAAAGTTATTTAAACTACAAGTACATTTTTACTACTTCTATTAAAATTATTTTCGATCTTACAGTCCTAAAAATAAGTGTCGATGCAATCAATACATTTTGAATTTTGATAGAACAGAGCAGCGCCAAATACTGTGAATCCTATTACGATTAAAAAGAGTATATTTTTAAACTAAAATCGGATCCGAGTTTTGAATCTCGGTACATCGCAAAAAGCGACACGCGTTCGGTCGACGAACTTTTTTCGATATGTGCGTTCACTTTACATCGCTTCGATGTGTGTGTGCCGTGCCTGTTGAATTCACCAACAGCGTCAGACGAGTTTCGGCGCGGATGTGTGCGCGCCTTCGCAGTCTGTGTGTCAGTGTGCGTGCGTCAGACGCGTAGAGACGGGCGTGTGTTTGTGTGAACTATCACTGATAGGTGATTTGATACAGCGTGATTGGACTGGTGTTCCATGATTTAGTTCTTATAAGATTTTATTCCTCTTAACTTTAATTAAACGAGATATACCAACGTGTACTCCCGTTGTCCTCGTTAGAGCAATACATAAACTGAGTGATTGTTCTTAAAATACCTTTATTATGTGTAGATCTTTGTATAGTGTTCAGTTAAGTGTGTGTGATTGGCGGTTAATAATAATTGACCCTGATAATTGAAAAAATTCTCATTAGATTTTCATAAAGCCTTTACATTTTCGTCTGAACTTCATACTCACGTTTTCTCACTTAGATTAATTATTATTATTGAATTAATTTAATTTTCATTTAAAGGAACCATATAGACGAGTACTTGTTTAGTGGCACCTAATTGTTTACTACTACTAAGGTGTATGGTGTATGGGAGCAATCGGCATTGTATTCATCTTCGCAAAACATAATATTATGTTTTGAAAAGAGCAACTGGTGAGTTTGCCGTCTGCTCTTCAGTAGAATCTAATTTCTGAACCAGTGGTAGCCTTGACTTGTTATAAAAGCCCACAGTTTGCCTACATATTTAAATAATTTTGAATTTAGCATTCTGCAAGTAGGTAGGTAATTTTTAAAACTCAGCTTTATAATAATTGGTAGAGGCAAACAGGCAAATGGTAAAATTTTTCAGTCGCGCAATGGCAGAAATGCGAAAATAATGAAAAGTTAATCGCATGTTCACACTAAAATTAATCATTAAACAATGAGTAATTTAATGATTAGTAGGTACGAGCTTGCGAATGCGATGTGCCGCTACCTAAAATAGGTGCATTTCATACTAAAACATGTAACTAAAATTGTTTAAAATAAATAACTACCTACTTACTTTGCTAAAATAGCTACATAATTACGTCTGTAACTCCAAATTATGTAGGAGACTTGTCGACTCTCGTATGACGTATCCGATTGTAGGTGGGCACATTCCCAGGTGTCAGCTTTCACACATTAATTTTAATTGCTCAAAGAAAAAGAAATAAATTGATTAGGTATATTTCACTTTTTAAGTCAGTTCTTTCAGCTATTAATCGAATTTAAGCATGATGTATAAGCATAAGACTTGTGTGTGTGCGTCGTGTAGCTACGCGAGCGGTGTGTGCGCGTGTGCGCGTGTGTGCGTGTGTGCGCGGCTTCGCCGGGGTTGTGGTTGTGAGTGTTGTTGCTAATAATAACACGCCAATTATTATTATCACTGAGCAGCAGAGTGACACGTCACACGTGGCAGATAACCGACAAAAGTATTACCGCTCAGGACTCTACTCTCCTTGAGTAGAATCACATCTCTTGGTAAAACAGCGGAATAGGCGTTTAACACAGAATAGTATTAACATGAACGTGGAGCATTAACAAGGGTTTTTAAAATTCTGCATCTTCTTATTGTGCATGTTTGCAGTTACCTACTGTAATAATTATTGTGCCTGGTATGTTAGAGAACATACCACACATGGCGTCGTTCGTGATGTCAACTCTATTTTTTTGTAGTTTGTCAAAGAACATAGATGTGACGTATCGCTCTTAATAAGTGTCTAATCCTATATGGGGGATTGCTGTATTTTATAGTTTTATTATATCAAAATAAATATCAATCTTGCTGAAAATAGAATCCATGAATTCTATTTCATTAGATAAATTAATAATTGAATTGATTCTTGCTTACTGTCATCATGCCTATTGCTCTCGAGTTAAGGTTGATTATACGGGTTTCCCCGCGAAATTCAAATTTAACTTGCTTTTTCGCAATTTGTAAACTAATACGACAAATTAGGCTTATGGCATTCTAATTGCGCCAATGCGTTTAATCAACCATAAGTAAGGACATAGAATAGAATAGAAGAATAGAAATATTTTTTATTCAAATAAACTTTTTACAAGTGCTTTTGAATCGTCTGGCCCTACCACTGGTTCGGAATGCCCTTCCTGCCGAGAAGAACCAGCAAGAAATTCGGCGGTTGCTCTTTTCAAAACAAATTTACAATACAGTAAATACTATGCTATATACGCAGTGTTTCCACAATGAGGGAAGTTCCAAAAATGCATACCGACTAACTTCTATCTTAAGATGGGCAGACATAAAGTAGCCCCATGACGACTATAAAGTTATAGTCTCGCGAGTATCGCGCTAGACGAGCGCGGGCGGGGGCGGCGGGGGCGGCGGGGGCAGCCGGCGCCGATACCGCTTGGGGCAGGTCGGGAGTCGCTATCGCTGCGGTGCGAGCGGCGCCCAAGGTCGACACACCAACCACGTAGGCGAATACGAGTGCAATATTATCGCGACCAGCGACGTACACTCACAATTTATATTTAACCTACAATTTTCGGGCACCGCTCAATCGCTTTTGACCAAGCTAATCACAATACACCGATACTTATAAATGTAGTTTTTTATCCGTCTTACGCCTCAGTAGCAGAAGGAATGAAAACTGAAAAGTCGAAGGTACTACCCGCGTTGCACTGTTGTTGAAAACTGAAAGGTCGACGGTACTACCTGTTGCACTGTTATAGAAAACTGAAAGGTCGACGGTACTACCCGTTGCACTGTTGTTGAAATCTGAAAGGTCGACGGCACTACCCGTTGCACTGTTGTTGAAAACTGAAAGGTCGACGGCACTACCCGTTGCACTGTTATAGAAAACTGAAAGGTCGACGGTACTACCCGTTGCACTGTTGTTGAAAACTGAAAGGTCGACGGTACTACCCGCGTTGCACTGTTGTTGAAAACTGAAAGGTCGACGGTACTACCCGTTGCACTGTTATAGAAAACTGAAAGGTCGACGGTACTACCCGTTGCACTGTTGTTGAAAACTGAAACGTCGACGGCACTACCCGTTGCACTGTTATAGAAAACTGAAAGGTCGACGGTACTACCCGTTGCACTGTTGTTGAAAACTGAAAGGTCGACGGTACTACCCTTTGCACTGTTATAGAAAACTGAAAGGTCGACGGTACTACCCGTTGCACTGTTGTTGAATACTGAAAGGTCGACGGTACTACCCGTTGCACTGTTGTTGAAAACTGAAAGGTCGACGGTACTACCCGTTGCACTGTTGTTGAAAACTGAAAGGTCGACGGAACTACCCGTTGCACTGGCCGAAATTAGACGGTGCCCCGTTCATCGTTGCAAATATTTTTGCGAAAATGAACCGTCTTTATTCGCACTAAGGGTGAATTTTTCTACGGTTCTTACGGTTCGTTTTCGAGGGTCATCAGTGAGCCATCCGTCTTAATTCGCCCTTGGGGGCAAAGGCCTTAAGGTTCATTTTCGCAAAAAATATTCGCTAAAATGAACGACGAACGAGGCACCGTCTAATATCGGCCTTACACAAACTTGCAGCTTAATTGGTGGGGAGAGGAGAATATTAGTCTAGTCATCCTTTTCAAAATAAGAATAAAAACCCTAAGTTCGACAGTTATTGCTTCCAAACTGTGAATAATCCATTTACCAAGTAGATACCTAATATTATGTGTCCTGATCTGCCTCACTAGTCACTACAGTTGCTTCGCTAGATCCGCGAACGATCAACACTGTATACAGCTACTCTTTATTTAGCTAACAATAATTAAGCGTAATAAATAAGTTTCTTGACAGCGGAGGCTTAGTAATATGGTCCCGTCACCCGTGCCAACCTTTGGGTACGGAACCCTAAAAATGTATACTTGGATTTGGTAAAGAAAAATTGTCCATGTATCTATTAAAAAAATCAGAGTGTTACCCTGTACCCGAACGTAAAAAGTGAAAGAAGTAGAGATACCTCGAGTGGAAAATCTTTCAATAGATAGATATTGTAAAATGATTATGAGATTTCTAAAACAGTTTTTCAAAACGGAACTCCTCAAGTATTCTTTAATCATTAGACAACTAGATTCCAACAAGATCTTCAAGATTTTTCTAACAAGCAAACTTCAATTCATTTGCTAGATAATAATAAACATAATATACCTATGTACTAGTATCTATAGTAATTAAGTTTTCGTAACATCTTGCATACAATAGCGAACAATGTTATTCGATACTAGTGGACCCGCCCCGGCTTTGCTCGGGTAGGCTACAAAACAAACACATTGGTATAATCATCTAGGGCCTAGAGGTTAATGATTGAGTCTATGTCTATGGCTAAAACCCTCATATAAATATGGAATGCCTGTATTCGATCGTTTTCCTTTATGTGAGTGACTTTTACTGCTACCCGTGAAGCATTATGTCCTCTATCTCGTATAAAATTTATCGGATCTTCATCAAAATTAGACATACTACGAGGCATGCCTTTTAAGTTTTGTCGTTTGAAGAAAAAAACACAACTAGAACCTTATAGTACTTTTTATTGTTTTTCAAAGTATTCACCACGTAGCTTCATACACTTTTCCATTCGCTCAAACCAGTTATTGTAACATTTATTCCACTCTAAAGTGGGGGTGTTCAAAATGGCTGACTTGAAAGCGTCGACTGCTTCTTCACCGGACTGGAACCTTTGACCACGAAGACTTTTCTTAATTTTAGGAAATGTAAAGAAATCGTTAGGGCTTAGGTCAGGACTGTATGGAGGATGGTCAAGAATTTCTACTTTTTCCTGCTTCAAATACTCAATCGTTTGACGAGCGCTGTGTGAGCTTGCGTTGTCGTGGTGCAGGATGATGCGTCGCTTTGAGTTAGATTTTCGAAGTTCGGCGATGACTTGTGGTAAACAAACTGTGGTATACCACTCTGCGTTAATCGTTCTACGATCTTCAAGTGCAATAGTCGCAACATGGCCGGTTTTTCCAACGAACGTGGCCACCATCTTCTTTGAAGTGCTTCGACAACGAACAACTTTAGTCGGCTTTGGCTCGTCTTGAAAGACCCAGATTGTAGATTGTTGTTTGGGATCAGGATCGTAGGCATAGATCCAAGATTCGTCACCACTGATGATGTCGTAGACGTGATTTGACTCTCCTCGGTTGAACCTTTGCAGAGTTTTCTTACACCATCTGACGCGGGCTGCCTTGTGATCGTCGGAAAGCAGATGCGGTATCCAACGGCAAACTAGCTTTCTCACACCAAGCGCTTCATGCAAGATTTTCTGAACGGTTGTCCCTGAGATGCCTAATAGAGCCTCTATCTCTCGATACGTCACATGACGATCTTCGAGAATTAGTTGTCTCACAGCAATGATGTTATCTTCAGTGAAGGCGGATTTTGGGCGTCCTTCGCGAGATTTGTCACTAACACCAGTATGTCCACGCTGGAATTCTAAATACCAGCGTTCGACAGTCCGCAGACATGGGGCTTCATCACTGAACACAGATGTTAGCTCTTCAAAACATTGAAGCCGTGTCAAGCCTCTTCTAAAGTTGTAGAAAATTATTGCACGAACATTTTCCTTAGAAAGATTCATTTTCGTACGTAACCTGACAGATTCCAATCGACGCTGTGACTAAACAATAGCATTAATCCTAATACTTTCAACTGTTTTGAGATTCAAAATTTAAACACATTCGAATATAGAACAGTTCCAAATTCAAAATTGCCGGGAAATATGGAAACGACAGAACTTAAAAGGCATACCATACCTGATATTATACCCTTTTAAATTAAAAAAGAATGATTAAAATCGGTTCAAATTTGACGGAATTATGAAGTAAAACCGATAAAAACTTTCATCCCCTATCCTGGAAGAACCTTATTGTTTATCAGGATAAAAACTATCCTATATGTTGACCCGAAGTATCACCTACTACTATACCAAATTTCATACAATTCCGTTCAGTAGTTTTTGCGTGATGCCCGGACAGACAGACAGACAGACAGACAGACATACAGACAGACGGACATACAGACAAAAATTAAACAAAAATCTGTTTTGGGATCAGTATTGATAATAAAGCATCCCCGGTTAAAATTTTCGAAATAGATTAAATGTACAGAAATCGTTCAGTTACAGTTTTATTATAAGACAAGTATAAATTTATTAAAGTTTTGTGATTGCCATTGCTGAGGGTCCTAACACTTTCCATTATCACACCAAGGTGGAGAGGATGTCTAGAGATTAACGACTACTTTCAAAAATCGCGAAGAAACAGCGCGTTTATTCCGATGGCTTTTTGTTAGATATTTAACACCTAATAAGAGTACGTACCTAGTTTTCCGCAAGGGACATGAAAACCCGAAGCCTGTAAGCGCCCGTCTCGCCTACAATTTGCAGTCTGCGAGGGACGCGGGTTCGACGCCCGGCCGGGGCTGAGTCTGGGCCAGGAGCGATAGCAAAAAAAATTAAAGTAAAAAAATTTCGTTGGCAGTCAGATGGTTTTGTGCTTTTATTGTGAATTTTATGCTAGGCCCTTGTTCAGGATTCGAGTTATCTCTATCACATTTCCTCAAGCTATGTTCACACACTTTGGATCAAGTGTGTGTCAGAAAGGTTCAGCATAATCGTGCTATCTATCTATCTATTATGATCTCTATCTACTATCTAGCTAACCGACTTCAAAAAAGGAAGAGGTACTCAATTAGTCTGTATCTTTTTATTTTTTTATGTATTTTCACCGATTACTCGAAGACGCCAGAACCGATTTTGAAAATTCTTTTTTGTTTGAAAGGGTATACTTCCGAGGTGGTCCCATTTAAATTTTATCGAAATCAACAGAGCGGCTTTTAAAAAATCAACAATCAATTATGTATATGTATACTTTGTAGTGGTGCGGGTGTTTGAAGTCGGTTTTTTTAAAAAGAATTTTTTATATTAGATATTATAAATGCGTAAGTATGTTTGTTTGTCGGTTTGTCGGTTTGTCGGTTTGTCGGTTTGTCGGTTTGTCGGTTTGTCGGTTTGTCGGTTTGTCGGTTTGTCGGTTTGTTATGTAATCTCGCAACAATGAAGTATTACTTGCATGGGTATACCGAGTTTCTAAATATCTACAAGAAAATTTAACAATTTTCTTTTTCAGATTTAATTATAAGTTAACTTGAAGTTAGATAAAATTACTTAAATAATACAAAAACGGCTTAATTAAGATTACTAAAGCTTTTATAGTCCACATAAGTTTTTTTTGCGAGCAGTGCGTCTTAAGGTCGTCGACCGGCTGCATCGCCCGCCACACAGCGGTGCGGATTAGAGATTAGGATCCGAAAGGTCACCACTTTGATGCTCATCTTATGGTCATTCGGTCAACGTTGGGCATCTGTCCAGCCGCGGTCACGCTAAAGATACGCCATTATATCTTCGAACATACCTAGTTTACAAAAAAAATTGGTTGTCTGTAAAGTCGGTTTACGGACGATAGTTTTACGTGATCGTGATCGTCATAGAGAAACATCGGCGGGCGCTCTCTATAACCTCTTGGGCCGATCGTGCCTCTCTATCGCTTGTTCCGCGCTGTCGCTTGCACGCGCAGGCTCAGTCGGAACGTGGCACTTTTTCGTGCGTGCAGCCGGTGTTCATCGATTTATAAGACGTTATTACGTCAAAAAGTATTTTGGACGTGGTAAGTTGAGCCTATCGTTTACATCTCCTCCTTAGGGTTCCGTACCCAAAGGGTACCAACGGGACCCTATTACTAAGCCTACGCTGTCCGTCCGTCCGTCCGTCCGTCCGTCCGTCCGTCTGTCAGCGGGCTGTATCTCGTAAACCGTAATAGATAGACAGATGAAATTTTCACATATTATGTATTTCTATTGCCGCTATAACAACAAATAGTAAAAATTAAATTAAATTAAAAAAATTAAATTAAAATATTTCCATGGGTACATGAAAATATTTTAATTTAATTTTTTTTAACGGAACCCTAAAAGAGCGAGGCCCGACTCGCACTTGGCCGATTTTTAATTGACGAAAAGTTATCATTATCACTCAATCACTTCGGTTAAATTTAAAGCTAATTACTATAATAATAATATTGGTCAAGTATCAAAAAGAAATTCATTTTTTCTTGCAATAAGTTCTCTATATAAAAATTTACAATATTACAATCTTCTTCTTTATCAACCTATAGACGTCCACTGCTGGACAAAGGTCTCCTGCATGGACTTCCACAGGCTTCGGTCTTGCGCCGCTTGAATCCAGCGGCTCCCTGCGACTCGTTTGATGTCGTCGGTCCACCTAGTGGGGGGTCTGACAACACTGCGTTTCCCGGTGCGGGGTCGCCACTCCAGCACCTTGGGACCCCAACGACGATCAGCTCTTCGAACTATGTGCTCCGCCCATTTCCACTTCAGTTACAATATTAATTAGATATTATAAAAAATATTTAAGATACTTAGACCTGTCAAAATAGTTCGTCCCCAGCGTCCATAGTAACAACTTTAATGTTACGCGCTAGTCAGTAAAAGAAAATAAATGAAATAAAAAAAAATTAAACTAGCGGCACGCTATGATGGCCGGTTTGACACATTACAATAGTGATGTGGAATGTCAATTTATTCTCGAACAAAAAACAATTAAGTTTTGTTTTTGTACCTGATTAAATAGGTTTAATAAAACAAAAATGTATATGTTTATTTAATTTATTTGAACGAACTGAATATTTGAATGAAAATGAATATACATACTTTATATGCACACAAGAAACATATGAATACAAAAGATACCAAAAAAGGTGCCACAAAAGGCCATAATTAATCAGATTCGTCCATACTACTATTTTCACTGTCGTCACTGCTATCATCACCTACATTAATAATTATATGTTCGTTTTCTATAATATTATCTATTTTCACATCTCTTTCATAATCTTCCCTTATTAATTTAACAGTTCTATTCACAACCTTTTCCCAGTCTCCTTTAGTCACATGTTCACAAGCTTCTTCTAATAATTTTAGCATTTTTTTTGTGGTAAATGGGGGTTCTGTATTGTGTCTTGCAGCATATCCCTTAATTTGAGCCCACACCAACTCAATCGCATTATACTCACAATGGTAAGGCGGTAACCGTATAACTCTGTGCCCATGTTCTAATGCTATTTCGTCAATGACGTATCGGATCTTGGTTGGTTTGTTTTCTTTTAAAAGACGTACTAATTCCGCTTTTAACATATTCATGTTTGCATCTACGCCATTTTTACGAAGCCATGCGACGATATCAGCTTTCTTTTGGGATTGGGCAGGTGGCTTGTCAATTTGCATCGAGTGGTATGGGGCGTTGTCCATAATTATAATAGATGGTTCAGGGAGGCTACACAACATTGAGGTAAACCATTCAGTAAACTTTTCTCCATTCATGTCTTCATGATAGTCTCCAGTGGTTTTTGACGCAAAAGCCATGAGAGAACCTTCGACAAACCCGTTGATGGTTCCGGCGTGACAAATTATAAGTCGCGATCCTTTTCCTACAGGAACTTTGGAAGTAGATGCTGCTGTGTCATCGTTCCAAGAACGGCCTACAGTATGGTTAGCATTAAGCCATGTTTCATCCAAGAACACAACATTTTGCCAATTTTTGATTTCTTTCACTTGCCGTAAAAAAGTATACCTTGCCATCGCTATATCAAATCTTTCCATCAATATTTTGCGTTTGTTACATTTTTTGTATCGAAATCCAATGGTCTTCAAAATCTTCGTTAAAGAACTTTCCCCACCGAAGAATAATCCAGCTTCCTTCAGTGAATGCACCAACTTTTTTCTTGTTGGATACTCCTTCTGTAAATAGTAGCCGTAAACATGTCTTCGGATAGCATCGGCATCAAAGCTATCGATGCCTACGACTGGTTTTGCTCGTTTTCTCTTTTTTGGTGTGTGAAGTTTATTTTCTTCTGTGCCAGTCTCGCCATATTTTTTTTTAGTTATCCGTCTAACAGTTCGTTTTCCAATATTAAGCGCATCAGCTACGCGTTCAACCACTGACGTTATAGGTAAAATTGGCCCTCCATTTTGAGCTTCACGATCGGAATAGTTACGAAGGCGTATTACGAACTCACGTGTCTGACTATTTAGAACAGTTCTCTGCGTACGTTCGGTCATATCGACGAAATCCACAACAAAGGGCTTGAACAGAGTCCAAATTAACGAGCAAGGGTCAACAGTAATGCAGTATCAATATTTGAAATCCAAAGCCAGGTCAAAACTATATCACAATCGCATTGAACTGACAGTTTATACTTTTCGAAGCAACGTCAATTCGAAACTGCTTTGTTTTGCATTGAGCATTGACGCGAGTTAGCCGGAGGTAGTAGTTGTGCTAGCCAGCGATCCTATGTGACGATCGTATTAGATTCCATTTTTAAAAATTTTCAATTTAGAAAACCAAATGACGAGTTGTGGTATATATCATATAAAAATAAAAATTTTACCTTTTGTATGAAACAGCTGATATTTTTTTGCGATTTCAGAGGTTTGTCCACATAGTGAAAATTGTTCATATTCACAAGTACATTCACCCCTTAAATGGTGCAAACTGATTTTTCTACACTTGTATACATTTTAGAAATCAATTTAATAAATAAATTTTGAGTCCTAAACCTAAAACTACATTCGATAAAATTTATGAATCTCTGCACATCACTATCGTCAATAAAGTAATACAATTATTTCCTTCAAAGTCGTTATCAATTAATACGGAACTTCATGAGCGGACAAACGTCAAACCGGCCATCATAACGTGCCGCTAGTTTAATGAACCGAAGCTCTGAGAGGAACTTTTAAGTCAATCTTATTGTGTAGCTTAAGGAAAACGGAATAAAATCTAAACTCTAATAGCAATTTTATTGATTGAGTTAAGCAAAAAAGCTTTTCAATTCAAACGTCATCCGTCAGTTGGCCCCAAGCTGTCGTCATGGGAGGTTGTGTCGCGTCGTATTACAATATTTCGCGTGTTTATTTACGAAAGGAAAGAAAATCATTTCCCAGTCGGTGTTCAAGTGAAATGTATGTGTACGAATGGTTTATTTATTGGGGGAAATTCAATAATGCAATAATGTTGCTGTAAGTTTTCTTTAAAGATTTTTTTTAGTATTTATATTAATAAAAAAAAACAATTATTATAAAAAACATATTGATACACTCACACATCAAATCTTTTGCAACAATTAAAATTACCCATTTTTCGCAACTTAAATTTCAAATATTTCTACACTTTTTCCAACTGAATCTAATGAATTTCTTAAACTTTGGATTTAATTTATAGAACTATTAAGAAGTAGAACCTAGGATCTTTCAGCTATACCATTCCATTTTGAGATATCCATATTTTAGCTGAGATTTTGCCAATCTTTCGTGAAAGTATGGCTTTAATTTATAGAACTATTAAGAAGTAGAACCTAGGATCTTTCAGCTATACCATTCCATTTTGAGATATCCATATTTTAGCTGAGATTTTGCCAATCTTTCGTGAAAGTATGGCTTTAATTTATAGAACTATTAAGAAGTAGAACCTAGGATCTTTCAGCTATACCATTCCATTTTGAGATATCCATATTTTAGCTGAGATTTTGCCAATCTTTCGTGAAAGTATGGCTTTAATTTATAGAACTATTAAGAAGTAGAACCTAGGATCTTTCAGCTATACCATTCCATTTTGAGATATCCATATTTTAGCTGAGATTTTGCCAATCTTTCGTGAAAGTATGGCTTTAATTTATAGAACTATTAAGAAGTAGAACCTAGGATCTTTCAGCTATACCATTCCATTTTGAGATATCCATATTATAACTGAGATTTTGCCAATCTTTCGTGAAAGTATGGCTTTAATTTATAGAACTATTAAGAAGTAGAACCTAGGATCTTTCAGCTATACCATTCCATTTTGAGATATCCATATTATAACTGAGATTTTGCCAATCTTTCGTGAAAGTATGGCTTTAATTTATAGAACTATTAAGAAGTAGAACCTAGGATCTTTCAGCTATACCATTCCATCTTGAGATATCCATATTTTAGCTGAGATTTTGCCAATCTTTCGTGAAAGTATGGCTTTAATTTATAGAACTATTAAGAAGTAGAACCTAGGATCTTTCAGCTATACCATTCCATTTTGAGATATCCATATTTTAGCTGAGATTTTGCCAATCTTTCGTGAAAGTATGGCTTTAATTTATAGAACTATTAAGAAGTAGAACCTAGGATCTTTCAGCTATACCATTCCATTTTGAGATATCCATATTATAACTGAGATTTTGCCAATCTTTCGTGAAAGTATGGCTTTAATTTATAGAACTATTAAGAAGTAGAACCTAGGATCTTTCAGCTATACCATTCCATCTTGAGATATCCATATTATAACTGAGATTTTGCCAATCTTTCGTGAAAGTATGGCTTTAATTTATAGAACTATTAAGAAGTAGAACCTAGGATCTTTCAGCTATACCATTCCATTTTGAGATATCCATATTATAACTGAGATTTTGCCAATCTTTCGTGAAAGTATGGCTTTAATTTATAGAACTATTAAGAAGTAGAACCTAGGATCTTTCAGCTATACCATTCCATTTTGAGATATCCATATTATAACTGAGATTTTGCCAATCTTTCGTGAAAGTATGGCTTTAATTTATAGAACTATTAAGAAGTAGAACCTAGGATCTTTCAGCTATACCATTCCATTTTGAGATATCCATATTATAACTGAGATTTTGCCAATCTTTCGTGAAAGTATGGCTTTAATTTATAGAACTATTAAGAAGTAGAACCTAGGATCTTTCAGCTATACCATTCCATCTTGAGATATCCATATTTTAGCTGAGATTTTGCCAATCTTTCGTGAAAGTATGGCTTTAATTTATAGAACTATTAAGAAGTAGAACCTAGGATCTTTCAGCTATACCATTCCATTTTGAGATATCCATATTATAACTGAGATTTTGCCAATCTTTCGTGAAAGTATGGCTTTAATTTATAGAACTATTAAGAAGTAGAACCTAGGATCTTTCAGCTATACCATTCCATTTTGAGATATCCATATTATAACTGAGATTTTGCCAATCTTTCGTGAAAGTATGGCTTTAATTTATAGAACTATTAAGAAGTAGAACCTAGGATCTTTCAGCTATACCATTCCATCTTGAGATATCCATATTTTAGCTGAGATTTTGCCAATCTTTCGTGAAAGTATGGCTTTAATTTATAGAACTATTAAGAAGTAGAACCTAGGATCTTTCAGCTATACCATTCCATTTTGAGATATCCATATTATAACTGAGATTTTGCCAATCTTTCGTGAAAGTATGGCTTTAATTTATAGAACTATTAAGAAGTAGAACCTAGGATCTTTCAGCTATACCATTCCATTTTGAGATATCCATATTATAACTGAGATTTTGCCAATCTTTCGTGAAAGTATGGCTTTAATTTATAGAACTATTAAGAAGTAGAACCTAGGATCTTTCAGCTATACCATTCCATCTTGAGATATCCATATTTTAGCTGAGATTTTGCCAATCTTTCGTGAAAGTATGGATTTAATTTATAGAACTATTAAGAAGTAGAACCTAGGATCTTTCAGCTATACCATTCCATTTTGAGATATCCATATTATAACTGAGATTTTGCCAATCTTTCGTGAAAGTATGGCTTTAATTTATAGAACTATTAAGAAGTAGAACCTAGGATCTTTCAGCTATACCATTCCATCTTGAGATATCCATATTTTAGCTGAGATTTTGCCAATCTTTCGTGAAAGTATGGCTTTAATTTATAGAACTATTAAGAAGTAGAACCTAGGATCTTTCAGCTATACCATTCCATTTTGAGATATCCATATTATAACTGAGATTTTGCCAATCTTTCGTGAAAGTATGGCTTTAATTTATAGAACTATTAAGAAGTAGAACCTAGGATCTTTCAGCTATACCATTCCATTTTGAGATATCCATATTATAACTGAGATTTTGCCAATCTTTCGTGAAAGTATGGCTTTAATTTATAGAACTATTAAGAAGTAGAACCTAGGATCTTTCAGCTATACCATTCCATCTTGAGATATCCATATTTTAGCTGAGATTTTGCCAATCTTTCGTGAAAGTATGGCTTTAATTTATAGAACTATTAAGAAGTAGAACCTAGGATCTTTCAGCTATACCATTCCATCTTGAGATATCCATATTTTAGCTGAGATTTTGCCAATCTTTCGTGAAAGTATGGCTTTAATTTATAGAACTATTAAGAAGTAGAACCTAGGATCTTTCAGCTATACCATTCCATTTTGAGATATCCATATTTTAGCTGAGATTTTGCCAATATTTCGTGAAAGTATGGATTTAATTTATAGAACTATTAAGAAGTAGAACCTAGGATCTTTCAGCTATACCATTCCATTTTGAGATATCCATATTTTAGCTGAGATTTTGCCAATATTTCGTGAAAGTATGGATTTAATTTATAGAACTATTAAGAAGTAGAACCTAGGATCTTTCAGCTATACCATTCCATTTTGAGATATCCATATTTTAGCTGAGATTTTGCCAATATTTCGTGAAAGTATGGATTTAATTTATAGAACTATTAAGAAGTAGAACCTAGGATCTTTCAGCTATACCATTCCATTTTGAGATATCCATATTTTAGCTGAGATTTTGCCAATATTTCGTGAAAGTATGGATTTAATTTATAGAACTATTAAGAAGTAGAACCTAGGATCTTTCAGCTATACCATTCCATCTTGAGATATCCATATTATAACTGAGATTTTGCCAATCTTTCGTGAAAGTATGGCTTTAATTTATAGAACTATTAAGAAGTAGAACCTAGGATCTTTCAGCTATACCATTCCATCTTGAGATATCCATATTATAACTGAGATTTTGCCAATCTTTCGTGAAAGTAGTCCAATAATAAAATGTCAGATCGGAGCCAAAGTGGTGTGAAACAAATCAATCAATTTCTCGGTACGGACGTGATAAGTTCGCAGGGTTCACATTTCACAGAAATAGCTATTTTCCGTTACTGCAATTATTGACTTTTTTTACAAGCTTTTATTTAACTTGCAATGTTTGCTTGGGTCAAATCTTGCAAGATGAATTAGACCCACTTCCCGGTTTCTGATCTGAAATTTTGCATTTATGTGTAAATCGGATGACAATGCAATATTATTGTGACATGGAGCTGATCTGATGATGGAGACGGAAAATGGCTATCGGAACTCTGTAATAAAACGACGTAACCCCATCGAGTTTGGGCTCGTTGGATTCGTCATAACAAGTACTCTGATCCTAGATGATATCCAGAGTCTAATGATGTAGCCACTAAAAGCTTGCATTTAAAAATAAAATTTTTAATTTACACTTGTTTCACCTCTCAACTTTAACTTAGTTCAAAATGTGAATTACAATTTATCGAACAAGTGGTACTTAGAGTCTTACCCTTTGAGTATTGAACAAAGTCTTACCTTTTGACTTATCAAAAGCCTTCCTTATGCCTACACGGTATAAACAATTTTAGAAATATTTATTTTCTCTAAAATAGTTATTGTTGTTGTTAAAATTAACGTAATGTTATTCACAGCTACGCTAAGAATTTCTGGGTTTGGTTTGAGTTTCCCATTAGAAATATTGGAAATTCCTGTACATACGAATAAGATACATTAATTCGGTATTGTGCAGTGATAGGTACTGAGTTGGAGCTAAATGTATGATTAATAATTTCTTGGGAGGTTAATGGGAAAACTTTAACAACTTATTGCGTCATGAATGAGCGTAGCAGTGTGCAACAATGACACTACATTTACTGGGAAATAGCAAATGAATGTCAGCATTACTTTATTATTTTAAGAATCTCCCGTAGGACTAAAGAAATCTATAGACGTACTTATTCACCAGAATGCAAAGGTTACTTAAAATTATACTTGCTGTTATAGATTTTTTTCACGAAGAATTTTTGACAAAAGGTTCCTAGAATAAATTAATTATTTTTTGTAAAATTATTTTGTTACTAGTTGTTGCCCGCGACTGGGTGTGAGCTATCTCCATTCCAAACGGCCAAATAGGTTCATTCATTGTGGCGTGAAAAGTAACAAACATCCATCCGAACATCCTCACAAACTTTCACATTTATAATATTAGTAGAAAGTAGGAAGGATAGGAAGTAGGAAGTAGGATTTTTACCTGCGACGTGAAAAACTATTGGGCAGATTTTGATGCGTATTTTAGCATTAACACATTTGTCTCGTACCTATCAGACGTATCAGGTATCCTGACATCGTTATACCGACCAGTGAGTGTTGTCCGTCGTGCGTTTAAAGTTTTACTTTCATGTTCTGTAAAATACCGGAATTTTATAACTATTCGGGTCAAAGAATTTTTTGAGCTCATTGATTTTCTGAGGAATTATTCTTTCAAAAACGCTTCTTTTTGTACAGAACCAGAGTGTGTGCTGTGCCATTTTTTTCAAAATATATACTTACAGCAATCCAACTTTACGTTGTAGAGCGGCGTTCTTAATTATTCATCATCATCATCTTACATAAACTGTTAAAATAATAACTAGAGATGAAACGGATAGTGGTTTGGCCGGATACCGGATAGCGGATATTCGGCAAGCTATCTTTCAGCACCTAGCAGTAGCGTTGTTTATAGCGAAAGGTTATTTTCGGAAGCTGGTCTGGTATACGAAGCTAAGCGGAGTCGACTCTTACCAACAAATGCGGAAAATTTGGTATTCATTCACCACAATTTGCCACTTGTTAATTTTGAGTACCTACTAAATTTTTATAACGCAATATGTTTTTATGTGCGATTATAAAAATAAACAGTGTCAATAACTTATTATTTTGTATAATTTACCCAAAGTATAGTAATAATATTTTTTAAATTTTACTATCCGGTATCCTGCCGAATAGTGAAAACAAGGCCGGATAGGCCGGATACCGGATAGTTAACAGATATCCGTTTCATCTTTAATAACTAGTGGTTCGCCCCGAACTGAGACCTCGCGGTAACGGTATCCCATGATTATTCATTCAATCGATACATGATAACCAAAACTGACATTATTATTATGCCCGTTTTCACCAAACATACCTAAATCATCCCCTAAGTAGGAGTCTCTTAACGTAGGTAGCTCCTAAATACAATCCTAAGTCCTAACATCCGTCCCAATATCCTTTTAGGTGTCCCGTACAGGATCGTGATAAATAAGTTGACAGAAAACATCAATCACCTAACTTATAGGTAGCCCGTAAAGGTTAGGGAACGTTAGTGAAAACATTGAATTATTTATCAAACATTGAATTTAACTCGTAGTTCCATGGGAATAGTTACTGACTGCGCCATCTATTAGCATTATTGTGAAGCTATGTTGATGCTATATGAATTACTGACGCCCATTAAAAATTAAATAATCTCGTTTCTTTATAATATTCATATAATTTTAGTATTTGTTGTTCAAGTACAGGATATAAGTGACCTAAAAACATAAAATCAGTTTGAAAATCCATAGCGGATTTTTCTAGAGAGCGTCTTCAAGCGAGCGTATAAAATCGCCACTTTGAAAGCCCCCCATTTCGTCAATTTTAAGGGAAAAATTAAAAAAAAAATATTTTTGTACTCAGTTCAAAATTATCTTTAAAATGATACGTAACAATTTTATGTAACGCGATTTTTTTTTTTACTTCGCATTCGCTTCTATGAGAGCCCCCCTGAAATAAAGATTTTTATAACTTTTTAAGCCATTTTCGGCTGGAGGCCATCGGTTTACATATTATATCTAAATTTGAAGTAATTACGTTCAGTAATTCAAAAGTTATAAGGCTCTGACAGACGGACGGACGGACGGACGGACGGACGGACGGACGGACAAGTGCAAATCGCCCTAGTTAACTCAAAGACCTTCGCTTCGCTCGGTCGATAACCCTTCCTTTTGGCTTTGCCGAAGTTACGAAAAAATCGCAGTCGGGTCTGGACTCTGGTACGAGGACATGGGGCGATGGCAGCGAATGTGCGTCCAGCCCGGCCACTGAACAAGCAAATGGCTAGTGATGGGAGTCCAACATTCAATGTATAGGTACTGTGCGGGTTCACGACCTGCGGCCTTGACCCGCTGGGACGCGGGCGACTCGCTGCCAACTAAAGGAATCGCACTAAAATGTCGCTCTGCAAAATTCAAAAAAATTCAAAATTCAAAATTATTTATTTCACGTAGGCCAATCTGTGGCTCTTATGACACGTCATGACTCTACCACCGCACCGGTTCGGAAAGCGGAGTCTGCTGAGTAGAGCCGGCAAGAAACTCAACAGTTGCTCTTTTCAAAATAATCATTTTACAATATTATTATGAAGCTATTACATTTGTAATAAGTTTTATATGCTATCTTGTGGGCAGCCGGATGCCAAACCGATTTAACTCGTACAACTTTGTTAGGATAGACTAGAATATAATATTTCCACAAAAAAGCGTAGGTAAGAACTACAATTCAATTCATGTCAAGATAGGCAGACAGAAAGTAGCCGCATTCCCGCCGGCGGCACCCGTTCACGAGCATGACGCATGATCCAGCCGTTGCTTCGCTCTTCTGGTTCTCCAGACAGTGTTTTTATGTAGGAAATAAGTCATACTTTTATCCTGGATGTGGGATTGTCTCTCAACGATTTCTACAGGGTGGCGATCGCAATCTGATTGACTGAATTTATGACGTTGTTACTGCTTCAATATATTATATCTAATAGCGAGAGAGTACCAGCCAATCAGAGGCGAGTGCGAGCGTCCTGTACTTTTTTTAGACAATCCCACAGAGGGTAAAGGTAAAGTAGTGCTAGCTTGATTTGAACTAAATTAGGACTCTTGCTCGATGCCATCGCCAGATGCCTGGCGTGTGGCAAGTGGCAATCCGCAAATCACAACCCACAGGCTTGATTACTTCTGCTACTTCTGGTTCTAATAAACGCTGTTACTATTATATTTCGTAAATACATTAAATTAATTATTATGTAATTTAGCTGTAGATACCGTCTGAAGACAGTCCGACCGAAAGACGGGTTGGACAAAACTGTAAAGGTTTCTTGTTTCACCACGGATCTCGAAATATAGCTATGAAATGTCTCAAAATCTCAAAATATAGATACATCTCGTATGGTTTATTGACCTCCCCGCGTCAATGTAATCACTAATCACAAATCAGTATTGATTTTGATATTGGTATCACGTAGCTTATTGTTTCATACAAGGCATAGGCAGCGAGGCACCCTGCACTCGACCGAATAGGTCGTAGTAACGACTTGTATACGAGCGTAAACAAATAAAGCATATCTGCGGTCAAATACTGAAGCCAATAACTTCATTGTTAAGGCCACCTCTGATCTGTTGTTATTTCGAAATGTCTATCTCTTATTAAGTTCGTTTCACTCAACCCAAACTCAGGTTTTTAAATTTTGTCTGTCTGTCATCCGTCGGTCTGCCTGTCTGTTTGATCCTCCTAATTTTCGGGAAAGCTGAACGGATTTTGAAAGGATTTTCACAGGCTGGTTGAGAATCATAATATAAGAAGTGATCTTGGCTGTAACTTACCTCGGAAATACTAAGGATAAGGTCTATAGAATCTCACTCAGCTCAGACACAAGGCTAAGTTAAAACGGATCATTTTTATGTCGGATCATATTTGTGTCAGCCAGAGCCAGTAAGAGTTTCTGTGTAAACAAATTAAATCTATTAACATAAAGGAAAATACCACTGAATCTGAAATGGCTAGCCTCCTGGACGCTAATATAGTTTATTTGTAACTAGGTAGTTGGAGCGAAAGGAGAACATTGTTAAAATAATGTTAGAAAATTAGCTATTTAAAACCCCAATAACTTGGGGTTTTTAAATAGTTAATTTTCTTTTCACTTCAGTTTTCGTTAGAAGAAAGAACAAACTCTACGGCTGAAATCTGTGGAGCTTGCTGTGACTTGTTAATTGAGATGTAATTAAAAGGAACACAAATACTCTTAATATGTCATGATTTATTTATTTTGTCTCGTTTTAACTCTACCGCGAGGCTGAGCATAAGTAGGTACATAGTTGAGTACCTACCTAGTTAAGAGTGAGATCTATATTATGTATATTTCAACCAAGTATAGATACTTACTTATTCTCATCTACAAAAATATATTGTCGTAATCACTTTTTCAAACGAAAAAAATTTGAACCCCATTATGGCGTCAAAATTCCACCATTTTGAACTTTTCTAATCTTTATGTTCTCGTTTACACTCGCGCTGGCAGGGCGAATCTAAGGACGTGCCACTTATCAAAGTCGGCCTATGCGTTTGGTCTCTAGAGTGCCACAAAGGAACAAACAAACATACATACATACTTATTACATAGACTGATAAGCACATTACCAGTCCTTTGCGTCGCGCAGTCGGGTATAGGCATGAGAAAATGGGATCATATTGCATGTATATCCCTTAGCCAAACTTATGTGTAGATAGGTTGTATGCAAGTATACAGGGTGGAAAAAAATTATGGGCCCTGGAGGGGAACTACCTTAAATCCTTAAGTTAGATCATTTTACTTAAAGGAAACATTCCCTTATTTTTAAAAAGAAACAAAACTGCATTCAAAGTTTTTCAAAAATACGCTTGTCTCACCCGGGAATCGAACTAGCTAAAAATTCAAAAAATAAATTCCCGCTATTTTTTTTTAATTTTTTTCCCACCCTGTATACTATAGTACTATAGTTACTATAGTTTCAATTTTATTATTCTAAAACACCGTTTCGCGGAAGAGCAGATGGCGCACGCTTTTTTCTAAACGACTAAAAATTCGCTTATTTGTCCCCAAAATTAGTTTCCCTTTATGTTCCACCCTTCTACAACCCTAGCGTTGCGAACAATAGAATAAAAAAAATCAATATGGTAGCGAAAATCAATAAGATCGATCGAACTGTGACCGAATTTAAACTTTTATGGCGTTTGTTCTGAAAATAATAAAAAATAATGATTTGTTACCCCGTACCCGGGGGCCCGGGGTCTTTAATTCATTTTATGTTCAAACTGTGTTCAAAGTGATAGATACATGTTCTTCGCTGCGTTCACAAAAATATATCGAGATAATATAACGGTTGCGATCCCTGTTTCTGCACAAAATCATGCTATCCGTGTCGCTTGAAAAATTTTTTTTTCAATGAACCTTCCTCGTAAAAGGAAGTGCCTCCTTTTTAGGGTTCCGAAGTAAACAAGGAACCCTTATAGTTTCGCCATGTCCGTTCGTCTGTCTGTCTGTCTGTCCGCGGTTCAGCTCAGAGACTATTGGTACTAGAAATCTGTAATTTGACAAGGGTATAAATACGCCAACAAAGTGGTGAAATAAAATTGTGAAAAATAAATTTTTTTAAGGAACCTTCTCTATCCTATCCCATAGTGTGGTGTGTCGTTGAATATAGGTCTTTCAAAAATATTGTGGGTGTGGGAACACCACTTTTGAATTCAGGGATCCGTTTGTGAAATATAATATTTTAAAGTGCTAAATTTTATTAGAGTCAAGTGTCGCCCCCCCCTCTGCCAGCTAAATGGTTGTTTAAAGGATACATGAAAAAATTCACAGCAGTAGTATAATTATACATAAGTATAATGAATGTTATAGGAAAACTATCACGGCTAAGTAGGGTTCGTAAGTTAAGGAGTTATATCTGTATTTTCTGGGTTAAGTATTACACGTAGTGTAAGTTGCATATTTTGTAGTATATTGTAGTATTTAAACCATGGAACTCAAAATATATTCAATATTCATAAATAAAATAAAACCACTATACTAGGTGCGCAACATAGTGCGCAATAATATTTGTGACTTGCAACTACGGAACCCTACACTGCGCGTGGCCCGACACGCACTTGGCCGGTTTTTATTTAAGATTGGACGTCTATTGGTTGATAGAGAAAAAAATATAGGTATATCGGTAAATTGTTAATCTAGCGTAAGTCTTCTGTCTTGTGAACAGTAACCATTTGTAGCTAGACAACTCGTTAAAAATATGCGTGGGACGGCAGACAGAACGTGACAAATAGCTAATTAAATAACATCTTATTGTATCCTTTTATAAAATTCTTGAAAAATAAGCTTGGGGCTAAAAACTGTTTACGTCTTTCTACTGATCCTTAATGATTTTTTTTGTTGACTCTTGGTAACTGAGCCACGTATTACTGTATTATCAAACTGTAAGGAAAAGTTTCATACATACTACAATTCAAAATAAGTCAAAAACACTCGGCGTTTACTGCTGTACTTTAGTTTGTGAAATACATTTCTCCATTTGACCGTTTATAATGTTTAGAAACAGCAAACTCCACGCAAACTTTATTTTCTGAGTCGGCTTTTTCTGAAGCTAAGTAGGAATATCGTATAGGGGTTTTCGATGCTATATCAGCTGGCAGTTAAGATCGCATATGACCATTATCATGTTATGTTAGTGATATAATATAAGGGAGCATTCGGAGCTCCAAAGTTGGTAACCCACCCAGTTAACGACTTGGTTCAGCGCTGCTTGAGCAGTGTTAAATTCGCTATCCAAACTTGTAATACCTACGAGTATAATGTAATAGGTCCGTTGAACCCACCTTGAGATATAGCTCCAATCTCCATGCTTACCGAGTGCAACCGCAAGCCTCAACTAGTGAGGTAGAGATTCATCGTGGATTCATCAGACAGGTGTGTGGTCTAGGGAAATATACATAAAGCGATTTTTGATGCACATATTTGAGAGATGATATATTTAACTATCAAATAATTAATTAATATGAAAACTTCTTGGTAGTCGCTTCCCACCGACTAGATACCGTCGGCGTACTATAAGTAAATTGCGGCAATTCATAGTACGCCTGAGCTGGCATACCCACATAGTGACGTAGAATAGAATAGAATAGAAATGTTTTTTATTCAAATGAACTTTTTTACAAGTGCTTTTGAATCGTCGATGAGTCTACCACTGGTTCGGAATGCCCTTCCTGCCGAGAAGAACCAGCAAGAAACTCGGCGGTTGCTCTTTTCAAAACAAGTTACAATTCAATAGATATTAAGCTATGTATGCAGTGTTTCCACAATGAGTTCCATAAAAGCATACCTAATTATAAATTCAACACATGTTAAGACGGGCAGACAGAAAGTAGCCCCATTCCCGCTGGTGGAACCCGTTCACGAGCATGACGCATGAACCAGCCATATAGCAACCAATAGCAGCCACGTAGCAACCAATGTTTGACGTTTTCAAAGAAACTATGATATTACTTTGTCGCGTTTAAGTATAGCTATTATATGTAGGAAGGGCGGTGTCTAGTAGGTACCGACAGCTACCTATCCTAAATCTAAGTTCCTTAGTGACAAAGTTGTATGGGAGCAATCGGCTTTGCATCCAGCTGCCCTCAAAATGTGTTAGGGTAATAACTTTATAACAATATAATAATATTTTGTTTTGAAAAGATTTTTGCCGGCGCTCAGCAGAATCTGCCTTCCAAACCGGTGCGCGGTGACTCTACTTACAAGACTTTACTTGACTTAAGTTATACCGGATTAAATAAATGGCACAAAAAATCGCTTCCGTGCCCGCTCCCGCTACCTGTTATACCTTGCGCACCGTCACCCTCAATCCGGTTTGTGAGGCGAGTGAAAAAATAGTCTGCCGCCGGTCTACCGACGACCGACGACCGACGACCGACCAGCACCGACTGTCGGCCGCTTTTTTTAACCGACTTCTAAAAAAGAGGAGCAACTGCTGAGTTTCTTGCCGGCTCTTCTCAGCAGAATCCGCTTTCCGAACCGGTGGTAGAGTCATGACTTGTCATAAGAGTCACATGTTGGCCTACGTGAAATAAATAATTTTGAATTTTGAATTTTTGAATTTTGAAGATTCTCAATTCGTCGGATTTTTTTTTATGTATGTTCACCGATTACTCGAAGACGCCTGAACCGATTTGAAAAAATCTATTTTTTGTTTTTGTCGAAGGGAATACTTCCCAGGTTGTCCCATATAAACTTTATCGAAATCGGTCGAGCGGTTTTTAAAATATCTATATAAATAAAAACTAGTAGGCCGCGTGGGTGCGCGGCCCGCAAGCGGACCGCGGTTTTTCTACTCGTCAAGTACACTGTCAGGTCCTGATCATCTTTTGCCAAGAAACCACTCTTCCATCTTTTATCCTCCCTGAGATAGACAACGACGAAATTTGTATGGCCGCCATCTTGAATCCGCCATTTTGAATTTTTTTTCAGCTCATTGCCAATTGGATGATGTTTTGAGTAATTTTTGTTTGAGCACCTCCCACCTATCTTCAATACCCTGCCCGTGCTCCTCACCCACCTTCCAAACCCTCGAAGATCATAATATCTCATCATTTGTCAGAATGAGAATTCTTTTATAAAAACAAATTTTGAAAAGGAACCGTATCAAAGTTTTGCATAGTTCTCAGCTTCTAGTCTATTCAATATTCGCCATATATTTTCTATGGAGAAAAAAAATCCACCATCTTGATTTTTTTTCTATTCGTCAAATAGACCTTCAGGTCCTGATCATCTTTTGCCAAAAAACCACTCTTCCATCTTTTGTACTCTTCGAGATAGACACCGACGAAATTTGTATGGCCGCCATCTTGAATCCGCCATTTTGGAATTTTTTTCAACTCACTGGCAATTGAATGAGGTTTCGAGTGACATTTGTTCGAGCACCCCCCACCTATCTTCAATACCCTGGCCGTGCCCCTCACCCGTCTCCGAAATCCTCAATCATCAGCTCTCTCCATATTTTTCCTCCGAATGAATTTTTGTCCTCTATACGAAACCAACGGTGAAAAAAAAATTTTTCATGCAAAATTTTACAGGAGAGGTGATCAATGAGTGAGTGAATCAGTGAATCAGTCAATCAGCCCCAGCAGCTATATATATATTAACCAGTAGGGCGCGTGGGTGCGTGGCCCGCAAGCGGACCGTGGTTTTTCCACTCTTCAAGTAGACTGTCAGGCCCTGATCATTTTAATCAAAAAAACACTCTTCCATCTTTTATACTCTCCGAGATAAACCATGACGAAATGTGTATGGCCGCCATCTTGAATCCGCCATTTTGAATTTTTTTTCAGCTCACAACCAATTGGATGAGGTTTCGAGTATTTTTTGTTTGAGCACCTCCCACCTATCTTCAATACTCTGGCCGTGCTCCTCACCCACCCACCAAACCCTCGATCATCATATCTCATCATTTGTCAAAATGGGAATTCTTCTATAAAAATAAATTTTGAAAAGGAACCGTATCAAAGTCTTGCATAGTTCCCAACTTCTAGTCTTCTCAATATTCACCATATATTTTGTATGGAAAAAAAATTCCGCCATCTTGATTTTTTTTCTATTCATCAAATAGACCTTTGGGTCCTGATCATCTTTTGCCAGGAAACCACTCTTCCATCTTTTATACTCCCCGAGATAGACACCAACGAAATTTGTATGGCGGCCATCTTTTTCCGCCATTTTGAATTTTTTTTCAGCTCACTGCGAATTGGATGAGGTTTCGAGTGACATTTGTTCGAGTACCCCCCACCTATCTTTGATATCCTGGCCGTGCTCCTCACCCGTCTCCGAAATCCTCAATCATCAGCTCTCTCCATATTTTTCCTCCGAATGAATTTTTGTCCTCTATACGAAACAATCGGTGAAAAAAAAATTTTTCATACAAAATTTTTCAGGAGAGGTGATCAATGAGTCAGTGAATCAGCACGAGCAGCTATATATATATTAATGAATGTTGGTAAGCGCATAACTCAAGAATGGATGGACCAATTCGGTTAATTTATTTTTTTGTATGTTCCTTAAGTTCCACGGAAGGTTTTAATACAAAAAAAAACAAAAACTAAATTCACGCGGACGAAGTCGCGGGCATCAGCTAGTTAACAATAAATTTATATAGTTTGAAGTCGAATTTATAGTACTGGAGTTTAAAGTCGGTTTTTTAAAAATATTTTTTTATATTAAATTATATACGACAAGGAATATACGCTTAGACTTAGTGAATTTAATTTAATTTTTTTAACTGTCCTCGCGAAGGAAGGCAACAATCGACTGTATCAGGAGTATATATTTAACTGTCCTCGCGAAGGAAGGCAACAATCGACTGTATCAGGAGTATATATTTAACTGTCCTCGCGAAGGAAGGCAACAATCGACTGTATCAGGAGTATATATTTAACTGTCCTCGCGAAGGAAGGCAACAATCGACTGTATCAGGAGTATATATTTAACTTGGGTGATGCCCATAACTTCACCCGTGGGAATTCGGTTTCTTCGTACCAATTTTACCACGTCGTTGCCCCCCTTAAGGGATGGAATTTCAAAAAATCGCGATTCGGCTGAAAAGAGCCGGCCTTCACCTCAACACTAGAGATGACATTGGTTCTAGAAAAATATTTTAGTCCCGAGGGAAGACAGAATCAGTGTACATGAGTGCGCGCAAACACAGGTGCACTCTCTGTTCCCTCACTCTCATATGTTGGATCGGACAGTAATCCGACACCACCGGAGAGAGATCAAGCAGCACCGACGGCTTTACGTGCTTTCCGAAGCACGGGGGGATGACACACCGCCAACTTCCTTACTCCCAACCAAACCCAATTCATTTGTGGTCTAACCCGGGAATCGAGCCTGGGATCTCGTCGTCCGCATTCGAACACACTAATCACTATGCTAAGGCCCGCTTGTAGAAACGCTAGGTTATCCTTTTAACCGAAAGTTAGCTGCTGCTTTGACAGAATTCGTATAAATCTTCTGTCAAAATTTCATTTCCATACGTAACCTTTTCGGAGACAAGTGCGTGCTTCAACGGTGAAGGAAAACATCGTGAAGAAACCTGCACACCTGAGAGTTCTTCATAATGTTTTCGAAGGTGTATGAAGTCCGCCAATTCGCATTGGGCCAGCGTGGTGGACTATAACCCTTCTCTGAGAGGAGACCTGCGCTCAGTAGTGAGCCGTTGATGGGTTGCTTAATGATGATGACGTAACCCGGCGTCTCTGCAAGCGAGCCTCAGGTATAGCTGACGTGTCAGAGGTCGTGAGGTCGCGGCTTCGGAGGGACAGTCGCTAGGGCCTGCTTATTTATAGACGAGAATGCCATCGCAGCATGTCTGCGCCACATCCGGCTGATATCGTGATGACGTCAACGTTACGCCTGCGTGTGGTGACGCCCTTACAGCTACACAATACTCGCGGGCCAGTATGACATACTTGATTGGCTATAGGTATATCGGTCGCAGGGATATTGTACAAGCACCTGTTGCTTAAGGTTGATTATACGGGTCTGCCCGCGAAATTCAAATTTAATTTGGTTTTTCGCAATTTGTAAACTAATACGAAAAAGTAGGTATAAGGCATTCTAATATTGCGCCAGTGGAATTATCATCTTCACAGGTTTATATAAAATTCTTTACTTGAAAGTGTCCAGTTTAAGAAATTAGTCTGAATATCGGCTAATTTGTGAGTAACTCACGGTTCAACTCTAAACTGGTCACTTTCAAGTAAAGATTTTTATATAAACCTGTGAAGATGATAATTCCACTGGCGCAATTAGAATGCCATAAGCCTACTTTGTCGTATTAGTTTACAAATTGCGAAAAACCAAATTAAATTTGAATTTCGCGGGCAGACCCGTATAATCAACCTTAATGAAAAAAAATTGGTTGTCTGTAAAGTCGGTTTACGGACGATAGTTTTACGTGATAACGTCATAAAACATTGATGACTGGCGGGCGGCGGTGGGCGCTCTCTATAAACGCTTGGGCCAATCGTGCCTCACTATCGCTTGTTCCGCGCTCTCGCTTGCACGCGCAGGCTCAGGCGGAACATGACACTTTTTCGTGCGTGCAGCCGGTGTTCATCGATTTATAAGACGTTATCACGTCAATATAATGTAGCTCTATAGCTGAACGGTTAAAGGTCGCCGGTTCGATCCCCACTCGTTGCACTAATGTAACCCTAACACAAGCTTTCCGCTTACCTATTGGAGGCGGATATTATAGTAAAGTTCAGCTTTTCTGGTATTCTTAAAAAAAGTATAACCCGTAATATTATTTGAAATGGAGACCTTAACAAACCTAGTGAAATTATAATACCTATCTGATAAGAATTATAATATGGAATCACGGAATTGAGACGTTAAAAAACCTAGTGAAATTATAATATCACGGCTATATAGTTCTGAGACATTCATAATATTACAGCTCAACCTCTTTTATAAGGTTACAAATTACAGCTATTTATAGTGGCCGGCAATGGATATGAGATATCCTTTGAGTTGAGGAGAGGAATAATCAGCTGGCTTCATTAGGCACGGGTATACATTATATAATAAAGCAGTGATAGCCTAGTGGTTGTGACTGTGGTCTCCTCTTGGGGGGGTTGCAGGTTCGATCCCGACCTCTGACATTTCGAAGCTATGTGCGTTAAAGAAATTTAAATATCACATTTAACGGTGAAGGAAAACCTGTTCACCTGAGAGTTCTCCATAATGTTCTCGAAGGTGTGTGAAGTCTGCCGACTCGCATTGGGTCAGCGTGGTGGACTATGGCCTATTACCCTTCCCTGAGAGGAGACCTGCGCTCAGTAGTAAGCCGTTGATGGGTTGCTGATGATGATGATGTTGATGATAATTATAATATTGTATGTGACAGGGCAACACTCTACGAAGCTAAGGCTGACCGATTGTCTCTTTCTTAGGGTAAATTTTTAATATTTACCGTCGGGATGATTCGCCAATTTTTTAAAAGACATAGAAATATAGATAGGTATTAATTTGATATGCAAAAGCAAGTTTTCTGTTACGTTTTTAACTCTGCAGTAGTAGTTTCTGAATAAAATGACTGTAGCACACAGGCCAACATCAACAGTCCGAACGGAACTCATTAAGGGTTCGTTTACCTTACACCGAACCCTGAACAAATCAGGATGTCACACAGTTGATTACAAAAAGAGTCATCTTGTTTCAGTAGGTCCTGGTCCTGGCGCCTGCTGGGAGGTGTGACGTCACGCGGCCTCGCCTGCTCCGGACTGGAAGACACAGGAATACCGTCAGGGCGCGTCCAGACTGATCACGAAAGCTCGCCATTTGGCTCCGGAATCAGATCCGGAATCGCTCATAGGATGGGTTGCCACGTACCAGCTCCTCAGATAAAAATAAACCCTTCAAATAAAACGAAATATCCCAACAATTAATATGCAACAATCATAACACTCTCTACTTTGTCAACCGTAGTTATATTTATTTAAATAAAGGTAGGAATAAAAATGCTAATCAAAACACCTACCTACCGATTTTAAATCAGGAAGTACAGGGGTACCTACTCCAAAGTATGAATCTGAAATACGAGTAATATAAACATCGATCAAGATTCAAATAAATATTACAGTTAAATTAAAACAGTGTACCTTTAGCTAGAACATTTCATTTTCAGATAAAATTACCGGGTCTCAAAAAAAGTGGGTAGTTTTTGAAACAGGTAATCCTGTTTATGAAACAGGGTTCCTTCCAAGGTCCACCCTCAATGAGCGTTTTTTTATTCAAATACCTGTATTTATATTATAATACATAGTTATATTATGATCGTACTGCTGGCAGTGTTCGCTCACACAACTTTACAGCATGAGGAACTGGTAACATTATTTTTTAACCACCACATTAATGTCATCGACTATATAGTAAACTTGTGTACCTACTGATCGTGAAGGATACAAAATCATTTATTTGATTGATAGCTAGTTTTATATTGAAAAATCATTTCCTCAAAAAGATGGGGCAGATTACAAGTATCTATACAACTAGTGGTTCGCCCCGAACTGAGACCTCGCGGTAACGGTATCCCATGATTATTCATTCAATCGATACATGATAACCAAAACTGACATTATTATTATGCCCGTTTTCACCAAACATACCTAAATCATCCCCTAAGTAGGAGTCTCTTAACGTAGGTAGCTCCTAAATACAATCCTAAGTCCTAACATCCGTCCCAATATCCTTTTAGGTGTCCCGTACAGGATCGTGATAAATAAGTTGACAGAAAACATCAATCACCTAACTTATAGGTAGCCCGTAAAGGTTAGGGAACGTTAGTGAAAACATTGAATTATTTATCAAACATTGAATTTAACTCGTAGTTCCATGGGAATAGTTACTGACTGCGCCATCTATTAGCATTATTGTGAAGCTATGTTGATGCTATATGAATTACTGACGCCCATTAAAAATTAAATAATCTCGTTTCTTTATAATATTCATATAATTTTAGTATTTGTTGTTCAAGTACAGGATATAAGTGACCTAAAAACATAAAATCAGTTTGAAAATCCATAGCGGATTTTTCTAGAGAGCGTCTTCAAGCGAGCGTATAAAATCGCCACTTTGAAAGCCCCCCATTTCGTCAATTTTAAGGGAAAAATTAAAAAAAAAATATTTTTGTACTCAGTTCAAAATTATCTTTAAAATGATACGTAACAATTTTATGTAACGCGATTTTTTTTTTTTACTTCGCATTCGCTTCTATGAGAGCCCCCCTGAAATAAAGATTTTTATAACTTTTTAAGCCATTTTCGGCTGGAGGCCATCGGTTTACATATTATATCTAAATTTGAAGTAATTACGTTCAGTAATTCAAAAGTTATAAGGCTCTGACAGACGGACGGACGGACGGACGGACGGACAAGTGCAAATCGCCCTAGTTAACTCAAAGACCTTCGCTTCGCTCGGTCGAAAAAGAATTTTCACAATAAGTTCAGAATTTACACATAAATAAAGGAGCAACATTAAAAAAATTGAGTTGAACTTAGGATTAGGTTCTGATTCCGAGTTGAAATGGTGATATTAAATTGTAAGTTTCGAGCATTAACTTCACAAAATATTGGTCATCGTCTTCACGATATCTCATCGTTTGCGATTTACATTTCTGATAGAGTTGGTAACGTGATGGTATGAAGTTAGCTAGTCGGTCAGTCTGGACGAGGTCTTACAGAAGAGAAGACGAAGTCGCGAAGCGGATGTGAGGATGGAACATAAATTAAAAGGTAATTTATTTGTTATTTCGTACTTATAAAGAACTAGCTTTTGACCGCGACTTCATCCGCGTGGAGTTAGTTATTCAAACAACAATTTTTGCAGAACGCCGTCGTCTGTTGTATCCATAATTGACGAAGTTGGTGCAAGAGCCTCAATAGCCCAACGGTTAAATGTGCGGACTGATAACTGAAAGGTCGCTGGTTCGAATCCCACCCGTTGCACTATTGTCGTACCCACTCCTAGCACAAGCTTTCCGCTTATTTGGAGGGGAGAGGAGGGTATAGTCAACTTCAATTTGACTAATATTCTTAAAAAAAAATTGCTGCGAAAAAAGACACCCACATTTCCCTCTAGAACGACACAAGAAAACACCGCAAATTTTCCCATGGCTTTCATGCGTGTGTAGCGCCCATAGGTATAAGCCTCTGACTTCAAAAAACATCTTACAATCATACTTTTTTTTAATAAAATGTTACAATAAAACATAGCTCAATTAATCTAATTACTGTACAAATCATGCCCGCGTAGAATGGTGTCAAGAATACTGGCTGCATTTACGCGTTGGACCGCCATCGCCAGGCTGATCCTTTGCGCAATAAATGAGCCAGCCCTTCTGTCACCAGATGAGACAATTAACATCATACTTAGAGATATCTATTGTAACGTCCACAATTTTCCACGACGGATTATTTTCCGACCCCCACTTAAATCATGCCAAGTAAGTTGAACCCGAAACCTAAAGTAGTGACAATTTTAAGCCCAGCAAGTCGATCAGCTGGCCTGTCTAGACTGAGCCCCCCCTCCTCCCCCTCCCCCTCGCTCCCCCGCCCCCCCGCCCCGTCTAGACGGCCGGCAGACTACCCCACCTGTGAGCGTAGGTTCAGCCGAGGAGCGAGTCAATAGTCACAAAGGGAACGATAGAGAAATATTTATATTATCAATGTTCGACTTATTATCTTAGCATTTTCGATGAAGTACAGGTACAGGTATACCCTCACTTACCGGCTGTGCGATTTTCTAAAAATTATTTCTACAGTGTGACGAGAACAGTGGCCTCTAATTAGTAATTTGAACAAATTTTTTTTTTGTTTTTTTAAAGAATATCAACCAAGTTGAAGTTGACTAATATCCTCCTCTCTCCTCAAAATAAGCGGAAAGCTTGTGTTAGGAGTGGGTACGAGTTACGACAATAGTGCAACGGGTGGGATTCGAACCTGCGACCTTTCAGTTTTCAGTCCGCACCTTTAACCGTTGGGCTATTGAGGCGTAATTACACTTACACTCGTATTTATACACAAGTAATCACTTTTGCTTATGTAATGCTTAACTAGGCCAACTTTAAGTAAGAAATTTTATCCTTTTAAACAAGTAAAGTACTTTACTTGGCTACTTAGTTAAGTAAAGCATTTCTTGCTGCTCGAGCATTCATTTCCACTGGTAATGCGCTGAACGCTCTGTAAGGATATACCTGTACTGTATGAACGCAGACGTATGAACAATGAACGCGACTGTACTATTTTTTGATAATTATTTTTTCTTGGCACAGCTGTTCATTTTAATGAGATGAAAATGAAAATCACTTTACACCTCACAAAGCTTATATCTATCGTGAGTTTGAACAACATTTTGTTCCACCAGTTCAAAGACAAAAAGATTTCTCTCTGGGCACTTGCTGGTATCTACCTAGAAGACAATTAATATGCCATAATATAATTATTAATAAAAACACGAATGAAGCTCCTTCGCCCGAATGGAATAACATTTTTGTGTATATACTCAAAGCATTTTTGAGGCATGAACCGATTAGACGTTTAATTAAAACTGCCGAACGCCCTTCTATAGCTTGCACTACCAACTTAAACTTAAACTGGATCATTACTTACTAATTTCACTTTTAATTCAATTACTTTCATTTTATAATTTATCTACTGTTTGTATCATATTTCCATACTATTAATTTAGTTGCTCTTCGAACTATAACTAGTGTTGTATCTTACATTTTAGTGAAATAATTTATAATTGAAAATAATCTAACAGTTCGAAGAGCTGATTGGTCGTTGGGGTCCCAAGGTGCTGGAGCGGTGACCCCGCACCGGGAAGCGCAGTGTTGGGAGACCCCGCACTAGGGGACCGATGACACCAAACGAGTAGCAGGGAGCCGCTGGATTCAGGCCGAGGCCTGTGGAAGTCCATGCAAGAGACCTTTGTCCGGCTGTGGACGTCTATCGGTTGACAAAGAAGAAGAAGAAGAGTTTAGTATGGTCTATTACCTACTGACTACAATATATTTTGTTACCTATTATCCCACTGTACAAACATTCGGGCAAATAAATAATTATTTATTTATCTATTAACCATCAGGTGAGATTACAGTTAGGTTAGGGCCATCTGGAATAAAAATTGGTGAGGCCTTTGACCAGGAAATTGGCTTATTAAGTTATTAGCCTTAAAAGCATAGTTCAAATAAGCAAGTACAGTTAGTCGCTCGGCAGTACAATTTTAATATCCCAAATTAACCGTATCAAATACCGTGTTGTTCGACTTACGGACAAAAAACGAGCGTGGGGTTTTTGCGAAAAAGAAGTAAAAAACCACCATTGTACATCTAAGTAACAGCTGTTCACTTTCTCACGGGAGCTTTTTGTGCTTTTTGCGTTTTTTAACGTTGGCAACACCTGTTTTGATTTAAGGAAAAAATTTGGCGTTAACTTCGAAGGTTGGGTGTGAAGTTCGAAAAATGGATTAGGTGTGTTCTTGTGATTGTATTTAAGAATTCGGAAATTTCCTTTAATACGTGTAGATAACACTTTATTAAAAAATATAAAACGCGCTTGCAGAAACGTCGAGTTATCCTTTTGACAGACAGATTTGGTATAAAGCTTCTGTCAAAATTACAAATTTATTCCTGGGTTAACTAACCCAAACTAAACTAACCAAACTAACGTCCAAACGAGTAACTCCGGAAAGATTTTATCTGTCGGAAGTCTCTGGCATTCGGACCCGCGACCAAAACGAGTGGCTGTACCTGAACCACTGCTGGGCAGTCAGCGCTATTGGAGCTTAGTGTGTATTTTATTTTATTTTATTTTTATTTATTTGGGCCCAAACAGTTTAAATAGCACTTAAAATTATATAAAAAGACAAATACCAGTAAAGTATATAGCCTCTAAAAGGAAAAACACAAACACGTTATAGGTACCTACTGGATATATGTATATATATATATTATACAAAAAATATATGTAAAAAATAGAAAAATAGGAAAATGTAATTTCATTTTCCTATTTTTTACATAAATAAAAATATGTTTGAAAAATGTTAAAGGAGTTTTGCGACGAGCAACTATGGATTAAGGACACAAAAAGCCGATAGATATAGTAGAATGTAAATTTCGTTCCTTAAAATTTTAAACAAAAATGTTACGTCACGAATTTGTGTACGTGCCAGTCGGGACTGAATAACTTTGCCTTCGAATTATTGAATGTTCACGGCTTGATATTTTATTTTCATGGTACAAGCACGTAAAAAATATGTTAGTTTCATGGTAATCTTTAGCATAGAAATTTGCTAATTTGTAGTAGTTTCCCACACGAGAGTACCTCTCTCGTGTGGTCAGAGATAAGTTGTGAAAATAATAAACCTTACCATCGTATAATCATATTTACTTATGTACCTATGTAGTTGTACTACCAGTACCAACTTATAAAAAGAGTACAAATTGAGCACACTGAGCAACTGAGCACACTTTATTGTCAAACATCTCTTTATTTCCAACAATGGGAGGCAAATAATAGATCGAATCCATGCAACTATAGATTATGGTCTTTATCATTGGGTCTCTATGAAGTTTTTTTTTTGTGAAATAACGGATTTTTTTAAGATTCGCCTATATCCTGGGCCTGGGTCGGAATTCGGAAATGAGACGATGGTACTAATTCGGATCACTATTTCAAATTTAAACAAAATGATCCAATATTCAAATTAAACAAGTGTAAATGAAAATTTTAAAACAGTCCCGACATGTGACTTTATGTCGGACTATGTACGATATACCTGACATCCTGTTACCCAGTTTTGACGTGATAACGTCTTATAAATCGATGAACACCGGCTGCACGCACGAAAAAGTGTCACGTTCCGCCCGAGCCTGAGAGTGCAAGCGAGAGCGCGGAACAAGCGATAGAGAGGCACGATCGGCGTTGGCTTCGTTATCACGTAAAACTATCGCCCGTTAACCGACTTCACAGACAACCAATTTCTTTTTGCTACATCATCAGATCCTCCTCCTCGATCCTCGATTATCATGCATCTATCTAACACCTACTCATTGATAGCATTCTAATGAAATGAAAACACACTATATCTGCTGTATGTTGCTGAGGAGTTGGGTATGCAGACTACTTGATGCTGCAGCATCTTGTCAAGGTTACCATGGCTTGGAAATAATCCGAAGTAAATCCAAATAATAAAAGAAAATAATCCAAGTTTCATATCAATCGCACCATTGAAAGCATGTAGCTAAGATCCATTTCAATTACACTAGCTTTCACACAAAAAAACCGCATCAAAATCGGCTGCTATGAGGGAATAAACAGACACACAGATAGACTCATACACAGCACACACATATTAAACTTATAACACCCTTCTTTTCGCGTAGGAGGTTATAAAAATTGTACGACACCAAAAACATTAATAAGTTAATTTTTATACTAGGTACTTCCTAAGTTTTTAGGTTGGCTTCAAAGCAGACAAGAAAAAAAATACTACTAAACACAGGTCTCCTCTCAAATGAGAAAAGATTTAGGCCATAGAACACCACGCTGGCGAGTTCGGCCTGGCAGACTTCACACGCCTTTGAGATAGTGACGCAGAGTTCTCAGGCATGCAGGTTTCCTCGTGATGTATGATTGAAGGACAAATGATATTAATCATTTAAAACGCACGCAACTCCGAAGCCAGATGGGATCGAACCTCGGACTCCGCTAGTACTAGAACTCCTAGAACTATTTCATGTATTTGTCATTCATTGATTCAATTATCGAAATAATGAAGCTTTGTTTCTCCTGTTTTCAGATGGGCAGCTATCCAGCGTCGCTTCCTGTTTGTAGGAGGGACAGGAAACCTACCTATGTAAATAATTCAAAGCTTAAGTCAGGCAATATCGTTCCAACAATCACATCACAGGTTGCAATGTGATCTGTAGACCTTATTGTAACGACAGTAAGTAGTTCCTAGGTATGTTATAAGGTCTATATTGAAGCAGTTTCATAGAGTCGGTATTGTAATATTTCATCTATCTAAGTACCTGAAATTTTCAGATAGACAGATTGCTATTTTAAGACTGATATTTTAAGGGTAAAAATAACCGGAACCCTCATAGAATCACTTTATTGTCCGTCGGTCTGTGAGACCCTTTTTGTCAGAAACAGCTTGAGGCACCAAGTGACTTTAGAGAGTTTGGACTGAATACAAAATGTCAATAGTGCCTTAATGCTGTAAAAATATCAAGTTTCTAGTTTAGCCCAATAAAAAGCTACAGCTTTTCAAAGGGTATTTTCATACAAAAGTTCCAGTGTCCGCGTTTCAGTTCCGCGTTTTGTCACGTCTTCAGTATTATATGTAGGTATATTTTATTAAAAAATATGTTTTTATTTGAGTTCATTTAAACTTTAGTTCAAAAACTCTTCAAAAAATTAAAAAACGGTCTTGAATTCAATAAGAATTTTCGACTTTATAGTATAACTACGAGATCTCATGCAAAGCAGAGTAAAGTTTGCAAGTTTCACATTTTATCCCTAATTCAAAATTTTTGTTAAAAATCAACTACATTTTCTAATTTTAGCCAATAGTTTACATAATGCTCGAGGTAGCCCCGAGACAGCACTCCACAGACGACACAACTGCGATACATCTCGTGCGCAGCTTTGCGACGCTTTGTCGATGAGAAAATACGACTAAGCGTTGTCGCATTCGTTGTGCGTTGGTAACATTTTCTATAATCAACTCTGAGGATGCATAAACTACCCATTAATTTATTTAAAAATATTTGTTCCCGTTTTATTTTAACTGTCTTCACGTATAGATTCCGCACTCAGTTTGACTAATTCAACTGTACATAATCGCTCAGCTCTAATAATAATAATAATAACTTTATTCTCAATAACTACAAGAATATAACAATTACAATTACAAGAAATTTATCACTATGTATACATAGCTCCAATCAAAACCAAAATAGTAAATAAATGATTATTTTAAACTAAGTAGGTACATTCAGAAAAACTACTGTCCCTAAACTAGGTAAAAACCTGTATTTTAGGCAACAGCACTCTCCTTAAATTTTATTGACCTGTGACTCAAATTATACAATTATTAGGTTTTAATTACTTTTACATACAAAAATTCATTATGTATCTATTATAAAATAAATTGATAGGTCTAAATCGAGTGCTATCCTTTTCCGCAGGGAGAATTATGAAAGGGACTGCAATTTATTTTGCTTGAGAGATTGCATATATTAGGATTAGCCACAGTAGTTTATGTTATTATTTATTTGAACATAACTTTCGTTGGATCTTTTAGTTGTTGTTTTGTTTCGACCCTAATTTTTTCTTTTTCCTCAATTATAGCGAATCCAAAAATTGATATCTCAATTTTTTGCTTCGCTATCGCTTTGTAGCAAAGGCCTCCTCAACTGGAACCCGTAGATCCGAACTTGTGCGCACGAGTCGATCGGGACGCTGCTGCGACCATTCTGTCGCGCGTCTGTGGCGAACACCAACATATCTGTTTAAAACCATCAATAATATATCATTCAAAAATTATAACTATTCGAAACATTCGTTATGGATAACTTTTATGTAATTCCAGTAATATTTTTGCATGTTATGGAAGTGGGACGACAGAACGCGACAGTCGCGCGACAGTCTTGTCGGTGCGTGTGTCCCACACAAGTTTGGTGATACGCGGGCGCAGTTTTGGCTGGAATTCGTCGCCTCTTCAATTATTTTACTCACTGTTCTTTTGTTTTAAAATGCACGTTAAATTATTTACTTACCATTTTTTTCTTAATGTATTTTATTTTGTAATTAGATATTTACCGTCACTAATTAATTATTCTTTGTGATTTTAGAAAAAAAAGAATTGGGAACTTTCCGCTGGGCCTAGAACAATATACACCGTTTTCGAGTATATTGATCGATATATAGATTTTTATGATTCTTCTGAATCATATAAATCGGTTGAAATTTCAAGTAAAGTCGCGATTTCATCCGCGTGGATTTATTTTATTTTTGAGACGAGTATACGAGTATTCGTAGGAAAATTTTCATTCGAGAATAAAATTATCCTATGTCGTCTCCACGATGCAACTATTTGTATCTTTCGAAATCAACAACGATTTAGCGGTTGCAATTGTAGCATAAAAATAGCTTTTTGTATTTCTTATATATAAAATACCTGACTCTCTGACATTCAAATCGTATACATTCTCTGACATTCAATTCAAGTCGATTCAAAAGCACTTGTAAAAAAGTTTATTTGAATAAAAACATTTCTATTCTATTCTATTCTATAGTAGATATTATCTCATTGTTACCCGCGTTTTGCGAAGTCAAAGTGCAGGCTGAAAACTGAAAGTTCGCCGGTTCGATCCCTTCGGTTGACCATCGTCATAAGCATAACTATCCTAACACAAGCTAGATACGATTTGCATGTCACAAGTCGATTTTATTTATTCAATCTATGTGTTCTAAACTGAGAGACTACACAATACACATCGTCTCTTAGTTTATTTCTTGTTGACAATTATAAAAGTTTATTTCTTGTTGACAAGTATAAAAGTTTATTTCTTGTTGACAAGTATAAAAGTTTATTTCTTGTTGACAATTATAAAAGTTTATTTCTTGTGGACAAGTATAAAAGTTTATTTCTTGTTGACAAGTATAAAAGTTTATTTCTTGTTGACAAGTATAAAAGTTTATTTCTTGTTGACAAGTACGGAAAATTGGTTGTAAAATCCGTCATTTTGGTTTTGTTCGTATATTCATGTTTTTCTAATTGTATAGTTCTTCCAATTCACGAGGGTGACTGACGTATGGCTGTGTGTGTGTCGTATCTGTATAAGTGTGAGCGAGCGCAATGCTCGCGCCTGCCCGCTCCCACCTAGGCTTTGACAGGCACGCACACTTTTGCAATGTGCATGTATACGAAGTAACCACGAGTAAAGCTCATTCGTCTTCGTGAATTGCAAAAACTATACTAACTTAAAACATCTTTACAAGAAAGAGAAACACGATGGGATAGTGAGCAAGCTGCTCATAGATAGCGCTAGTAGATTGTTAGTAGTATTCATAAACGCTGAAATATTATAGTTAAAATTGTTTTTCTGTCGTTTAATAAGTATAGGTATTTTAATATTGTAGGTTAGGTTTAAAGAATTTATTCTCTAAGAACAATACATGCTCACTTACAGAGAAATAATGACACATTATTTATACCTATTAAAACAAAAAAAAGTGTGTGTGTCAGCTCCGACGCACGACTGGAGTTTACTACTTAAAACGTCGTAATGCATTCGCGGCGCCGCTCCGACCCGATCGGTACGCGCTCGGCTTCTCGAAGCGAAAGCGCTTTCGCATTCGACAACTCAAGCGAAAACCAACCTTATTTACTGAACGTTAGGGTAGAAATTTGCATCGTTGTGAAAAACGTAACGAGGGCATTCGACAACTCTAGCGAAAACCAACCTTATCTACTCAACGTTAGGGTAGAAATTTGCATCGTTGTGAAAAACGTAACGAGGTCATTCATAAGTAGATTTTACTCCTCGAATTTTTCTCATACCGGGCGCCTAAAATCGATTCTTAAAGAGTTAACTCCAATAAACTCCAAAAATGGTTACTCTTAAATAGCTTAAATAACTATAAAACTAAAATATTTTTAAGATTTGCTAACTACATATTTTTATTTCCTAAGTTTTCTACTACTACTATTGTACGATATTTATCAAACACCCACCATATTCATTTTGTTCGTATAAAATATAGCCAATGTCGCCCGAACCATAAAATAATCAATTGACACCTCATGCATCAAAATCGGCTCAGTAGTTAAGGCGCCATGGCGGAACATTCGTAAATAGTCACATACATTCAAACATAGACTGCTAAAAACATAACCCTTCCTTTTCGCTTTGCCGAAGTCGGGTAAAAACGTTGTATGACATTTTCTTTATTCAATCTATTTGCTATCTACAGATTTACTCTTTCAAACAATACATAAGAACCTACTATGTGTGGGCCAGACTGTCGCAATCGACTGTGAATCTGATGCAAAAACAATAGCAGTAATGCATCAAAATCGGCCCGGTAGTTTTTCAGGAAAGTAGCAATAAAAAAAATAGTAAATATAATTAAAAATTAAAAAAAAAATAGTAAATATAATTAAAAATTCAAAAAACGATTGCAAAATGAGCTAAGCTATAGCCGTAAGATTGTTTAACTGAAAACCTGCCCAAGAATGCGTGTATCGAATCGAAAAAAGTATCGAAACGAAAAAAACCGCATTAAAATCGGCTTTGTAGTTTACGGGAAAATGATAACAAAAAACGCACAAAAATACCCTCTTATTTAATATATATGACGGAGGCCGCATGCGTGGGTGGCTCCTCATTATCGTGGGCATGTTGTTCTTGATCTGATTGCATAGTTGTGGGTACTCGGGCAAATAAACGCGAGAAGCTGATTACATGATTTATTGCACTGCACACAATATTTAAAAGTTTGTAGAATCAACGTACAGTAGTTCAAAACACAATTACTTTAAATACTTTGTAAATAGCTAGGTAAATAATTAACACCACCATATAGCGAACGATGGGTTTGGCGCGACGGTGTGACTGGGAGACCATGCTCCACCAAGCTCTCATGAACAACCGAGACCAACTGTCTCGTGACTATGACTGTCTAATAATGATAATAATAATGACCGTCTGGCGGGCACCAGCCCTACTTATAGACGAATCGTCAACCCCCGCCACGCCAACTCCATCCAGGTTTGAATGTCAATGGAGTCAATTGAGTGATTGAATAAACTAGTACATCCAATACCTGAGTTCGCTTATAGAGGGCGCTTTCGAGTCACTTGAGTGACTTAATAAACTTGTACAAACAATACCCGAATTCAATACAGATGTCGCTTTCGAGTCAATTGAGTAATTTAATAAACTAGTACAAACAATTCGAGTCAATTGAGTGACTTAATAAACTTACCAACAATTCAAGTCAATTGAGTGACTTAATAAACTAGTACAAACAATTCGAGTCAATTGAATGACTGAATAAACTAGTACAACTATTTCATAACAGATGGCGCTTTAAATAATGACCATTTTAATTTTAATCTCCGACACGGCCAGAACTGACAATCACACGTCCGCGTGTGACTGATCTGCAAACAAAAAAAAATTATTGGAAGGTAATCTGTTCGGCTATCCTGCCATAAGATCTTATCAATGAGGAGTTTACATTTGTTTCACATGAAAGACATCCTAAAATCTCAATTCTAACATTTCATTTCAATGTTTTTAAAATATTGTGACAAATAACAAAGATGCCACGATCAACAAAGTTATTACAACAAAAGGTCTTAGTATTTTTTTAAATATCATGAACACCAATCATAAAAGGGATCACTTTGAACACAAATTGCCAGTCCGTCGGCAGTAGCCAGTCCATCGGCTATAAGTTTTGCCAGTCCATCGGCAGTAGCCAGTCCATCGGCTATAAGTTTTGCCAGTCCATCGGCAGTAGCCAGTCCTTCGGCTATAAGCTTCGCCAGTCCATCGGCAGTAGCCAGTCCTTCGGCTATAAGTTTTGCCAGTCCATCGGCAGTGTGACTCGTACGCAGAAGCTATCCATCTCAGCCGCGTAAGTGCTCCTCCTTCCAAGGATAGAGAAACACCTATTACATGCTCCGGTGCAACTGGTACTGTCACAAACATACAACGCCCAATCCTTCGGGCATTCAATCAGTGTGAAAAGTGAAACCAAAAAAAAAAAATTATTTCTCGTCACCGTCATCATCCTCACATAAAATGTCTAATTCTGGAGGAACTTGTTGATCGGGTATCTTTCTGACTCTATCATGAGGATACTTATAAGTTCTCTTAGAGGTTAATGATTTTAGCAAATATCTATCACCATCCAATACTTCAACGACCTTAAAAGGTCCCTTAAACTTAGGATAACAAAACATAATCATCAACATTAAATCTTACAATTTTATAGCTTTAGTTGCATCAAACCTAACTATATCAATTGAATTTTTTAGTTATATTCTGGACCACCTGCTCTCTTACGTCAGAAAGATCTATTTCAACTTCGTTATCATCAGGACTCAATAATGACAACGGTCTCGCTACACGCCCTATTAGAAGTTCTAAAGGACTCTACTTTGTCACACGACTGATTGTACAATTGATAGCAAGTTGTACTTCACGAAACACCTGAATGCAATTCGTAGGTTTTAGCTATTTCTGTCCTGCAGATATCTCATAACCAAGATACTCGACTTTACGTTTAAGAAAAAGAAAACTGAAAGTTTTTAGAGAAAACCCACATTTGGTTAAAGTGTCAAGAACAACACGTAGTCTTTCGAGACCCTGATCGACGTCATGTGATGGTATCATAACATCATCGATGTAAATAATAGCATACGAATGCACTAAGTCACCAAGAGCCTGAGTGACTGAACGTTGGAAAACGCTGGGTGCATTGCGTAATCTAAAAGACATGGTAAGATACTCAAATTGACCGTCCGGGGTTACAAATCCAGTAAGATCAACGCTATCTGGATGGACTTTAATTTGATTAAACCCACTGGCACAGTCTAGACACATAAAATAATTACCCCTACATAGACTCGCAATTTGATTCGAAATAATAGGTAAAGGAAAACGATCAGAAAGCGTGTTGCTGTTTTAGTTCTCGATAATCCACACATAACAGATCTGTACCGTCTCGTTTTTAACTAATATTATGGGTCTCGAAAAAGGTGAACAACTAGGTTGGATAATACCCGCATCCAACATTTAATTAATTTTATCACGAACTAACTGCCGCTCATCAGGCGAAAGACGGTAAGGACGACGTTGAACCGTTTTACTAGGATCTACTAAACGAATCTTTAGTTCTCCGGTTGTAACTCTTGAACGTTTTAATCCGTTAATAAAAGCATCTGAATATTCGTTAAGCAATGACAATAGTCGCGGTCTATCCTCAGCTGGTATATCCGTATCAATATTCGTAAAATCAATATCCGAATTAGAAATACTACATTCATCAACAATCTTACACTTTGAAATAGAAAAAGTACTATCCGCAGTCATCGTACTTAATTGAAAAAAAAAGCTTTAAAATATCACGACCTATCATAATTTCTAAATGTTAAAACTCATCTGATATCACGTGAAACAAAATTTCTAAACTACGTCCATCAATCGTAATCATTACTTAAAATTTGCAATTTACCATCAACACTTTAATTTCCACGGTAATATTTAAGACTTTATTATAACGCACACACGATAACCTATTTGCAACACTTTCTTTGACGAGAGAGCATTCGGCACCAGAATCATAACAAAATGAAAACGACCGACCTGATTGATTTAATCGACCGGTGACCGGGCGAATCTCGCATGTATCCATCGCGTCGCCGCTCAGACGCCCCAGGACTGCTGCTGCCGGCCGCATGCGCCGCACGCACTGCCGCCGACTCTGCCGGCGCCACTGCCGATAAGTGTCATGCGCAGAAGCACCGCGCTGGTATCCAATTGCACGAAGTATTCACATGTAAATAAAAAAATCATTTTTAAGGTACATTCAAACTTCCCAAAGTACTTAACTGAAAACGAAGTACCCACATTTAAATAATAATCATTGTTTAAGTAGGTACCTGCAAACTTTTGCATTAATCAGTGGGTGAACGGGTACGTTCAAGTTTCATTGAACCTAACTAACAACTTGTAATTGTAATTTTAATTTCTAAACTGAATATCGTAAAAAGGGAATTTAAAATAACCTAAAATTCTTAAATATTCAGAGATGGGAATCGAATGTTAAAAAGCTCTGTCTAACTCTTCAACAACTCGTAGGTACTACATTAATACACACAACTAAGCGTACCGCCGTACGCATGGGCTAAGACAACGAAATAATAAAGAGACTACAAAATAGTATCACTAAACATTGGAACGATACAATGAACTCACCGTACAATCCAGTAGTACTTTATAGTGATAAGGTGGTAGCCATACACCAGAATTCCTTAGTGTTAAGATTTTGCCACACAGTCATAATCGTTGACGTCAAACGATTTCCATACGCAGCTAGACACTTATTTTCTTTCGGACAACTATTACTCAAATTAATTAAATTAAGGCTGCAGCTGTAGTTTCATTACTGTCGCATCTCGCTAGGAAAATGTCCTTAAACTGGTTCCAAGTAATACCATACGCCGGTAAACGGAAACTTGCGGAAGCCACGTAGATGCAGTTCCTTTCATCGCTTTACTCAAAGCATTCATAAGCGCACAACCCTGGAGAGGCTTCTCAGACAAACAGGTCTATAACAGTGGAGCACCATGCCCGTGGATCCGTATCTTGGTGTTCAGGATTGAAATCAGGCAGCGATATTTTCGGCACGGAGGGTAGTTTAATCACCTCGATTAACTGCTTCATATTTTGGTTTTGTAAGTCCATTACAACACTCAATTAATCATCAGTCTTCTCGGTAGCCCGAGGCGATCCCACTTCTGATGACGGAGGCCGCATGCGTGGGTGGCTCCTCATTATCGTGGGCATGTTGTTCTTGATCTGATTGCATAGTTGTGGGTACTCGGGCAAATAAACGCGAGAAGCTGATTACATGATTTATTGCACTGCACACAATATTTAAAAGTTTGTAGAATCAACGTACAGTAGTTCAAAACACAATTACTTTAAATACTTTGTAAATAGCTAGGTAAATAATTAACACCACCATATAGCGAACGATGGGTTTGGCGCGACGGTGTGACTGGGAGACCATGCTCCACCAAGCTCTCATGAACAACCGAGACCAACTGTCTCGTGACTATGACTGTCTAATAATGATAATAATAATGACCGTCTGGCGGGCACCAGCCCTACTTATAGACGAATCGTCAACCCCCGCCACGCCAACTCCATCCAGGTTTGAATGTCAATGGAGTCAATTGAGTGATTGAATAAACTAGTACATCCAATACCTGAGTTCGCTTATAGAGGGCGCTTTCGAGTCACTTGAGTGACTTAATAAACTTGTACAAACAATACCCGAATTCAATATAGATGTCGCTTTCGAGTCAATTGAGTAATTTAATAAACTAGTACAAACAATTCGAGTCAATTGAGTGACTTAATAAACTTACTAACAATTCAAGTCAATTGAGTGACTTAATAAACTAGTACAAACAATTCGAGTCAATTGAATGACTGAATAAACTAGTACAACTATTTCATAACAGATGGCGCTTTAAATAATGACCATTTTAATTTTAATCTCCGACATATACATCTACCATTTCTGTTTCGATTTGTGTCAAAAACCTATTTATTTAAAGGAGATTGGCGAATTTTGACCCCAGCAGTTTTAAAAACCGTTCAGATTCAGAAAACGTTTAATTTTAATTCATATTTTTCAGAGTATTTTTCTGTGTTAACCCCATATTTTTAGAAGATGGGGATCAAAAATCTATTTATTTACTTAAGTACACATTATAAAATAACTGTTACATGGCAATACAAGTGAATATCTTTTTTCTGCCAACTTTATTTGATAGAATTTGATTAATTTTTTGTTAGTATGGTTCACTAGAACAAGTTTGAGAAGTTTGATACGTGAACGTGGGCGTTTAGTGTTCAGTTCAGTTCGTCTGGGTCAGAAACTCTATGGAATTCGCCAATCTCCTTTTGACAAGATAGCAACCTTGCTTAGAAACTTATCGACAGTATACAGATAGATTGTATTAGAGGTTAGAATATTGTCAGCAAGTGAAGATAGCAAAAGACAGCAATTAACGAAGCAAGTGAAGGCGTCAAGTGAAGATTTTCCAGTGCGTGAAGCCCGAAGCCCCAGCACCAGCCGCCGGCAGGGTGAGGTAGTAGGTTGTATAGTACTGCATTACACCACATAGGAGAGACTGTATAGCCTGCTAACTTTCCCGGCCGGCGGCGCCGCTACGGAGACCAGCACAACAGGGAAAACGAAACGACAGCTGGCCTTTCATCCTTTAGCATAAGAGTTATGGATGCATCTATTTTTTTCCTGTGTAAATTGTTTTCTCATATTGTACTGGCTCCTGATAAACTGGCATTCAAATCGAAATGCGTCAAGTTGAGGGCTCGTTTACACATTCGCGCGAGTTGCGAGCGAGTGGCGACAGCAAATGAGACGTTTGAAGCTCCCGTTAGCAGCAGGTCCATGGTAGAATGGTCCACGCTGACTGTGCGTACAGTACGGCAAGGATTTATTGGCACTCGGATAACAGGGGGCGTGAGTGTGCTAACAGCAATTAGGTACAACGTCCTGTCATAGAGTGATGATTCTAATTCTAAAGAAGAAGTTAGTTCCGACTTTGGCCACGTTCCAAAAAATCCTTGTCGCACTTTACTGCTGTTATTTAGAATGGAGATGACAAATCAAGATGTTTTCTCAAAAGTTAATTTCATATTCATTTAGTACTAATTGTCAACACAGTTAAGTTTATCTTACATAGAGCCTCAGGGTTTCGTTCGCACATTCTTTTGATGCCAGTGCGAATGTGTAAAATCGAGTTGTCAGCCTTAGTAATAAATCGCATTATGATTTTAATGTCAAAAGATCTGCAGACGTTTAGCATTTAAGCTGCGAGCAAAAGGGTTGGCTTGCAGTGTAAATGTAGACCATCTGTAGATCCATTGATTTTGTGCATTGACGCGAAAATATACCAAACGGTTATTGATAAATCGCGACCTAGCGACGTCCCTGGTAAATCATAGTGTGTGTCAATATATAATAGTACGCAGGCATTCTCTAATGCTCTTGACATGACGTCCATTTCTTTATTCTTGATCTATGGAGAAGACATAGTTACGTCCGCGCCACATCTCCATCACTCGCTATGACTATACTATACTATTTATAGACGTTCTAAAGTTGCGTGGTCTAACGAGCAACAAATCGTATCTCGTTGGTGGTCGTTGGACCTGACCAATGTTACAGAATCCATCGAACACATGGAGGAAACCAACGCCGTTTCACGTTACGTTTCTGACGTTCAGTGGATCAGTGTTTATGTAACATAAGTTAAATTATACTTAGGTTTAATTTGTATTAGGATTAAGCAATTATAATTACTAATTACTATTGATCTGTGATAACTGATAAGACCTTATGGGTCGGTGCATAATAAAGGCAGTAGGTTTCGTGTGCGAAAATATAACTATGGAATTGAATATCAAGTGTAAGAGTAAATATTATTCGCCTTTTGCATATCGTCGTTGTTATAGTATTGCTAATTTACGTAATGGCCGGTTGACATGACCACCAGCCTGCCAGTAAGTAGCAGTTATCTAATCCAGTGCTGAATTGCTACTGGAATTATGTAAACCACGGTCGTTGTACTATACTGAAACATTTATCAGTAAGATACTAAAACCAATGACCAATCCATCCCAGTACTTAATTGGCAATCTATTAATGAATTCAACTCGACTGGGAAGCTTTTAGTCGTCCGATCCAGTGACATGTCAGTGTTTGCAAAACAACGAGAGAATTACCGGATTTATGTTGACGACACCATCGCTTCCAGTCCAGTGCTAAATTAACTTACTGGCTCCAGGCGACTGGAACAGTGTAAGCCGGCCATTGCATATTTAGCAATGCTAATTATTAACATTAACAGCAACGATATACGTTACATAACTGTACTGATAAAATATATGTAAGATAAATGTAGCGACTATACCTAGCTGTATTATATAAACAATAGTCGCTCATGTAGTACCTAAAATATTAACATCATGTATATCGTTATTTATATTTATAATGTAAAGTTGCATTGGAAATAAAATTAGTTTGAAATAATGCAGTTTTGTTTATTTATTCCGATAACCGCCACAGTATTGACAAGAGAGTTTATTAAATGCGCACAAAGCTACTAAACCGACATTGTATAGATAAATATATATGATAAATATGTATACATATTTATCATTATACATTTAATAACTAGCTGATGCCCACGACTTCGTCCGCGTGGATTTAGATATTAAATTTCCTGGGATAAAGAGTAGCCTATGTTACTCTCCGCGTCCTCAACTATACCTACCCATGCAAAAAATCAAGTCAATCCGTTGCTCTGTTGCAGCGTGATTGAAAGACAAACAAACAAACCCACTTACGCATTTATAATATTAGTAAGGATTAGTAAGATAAGTAGTCTATTTGGGTAAGACTATCTCGCAATCTAACATCTGTATAAACGCCTGTCGTGTAATTAACATACTTATTTTAATTTGCAATAACCAATATTGATGTCAATAATTAAGATAAAAACTATCCTATCTTTTAAGTTGGACCAAATTACAGATAGTTACGAAGTTTCATCAAAATCGGTTTAGTAGTTTTCGAGTTTGTCCCGAACGTACATCGTGTCACGAGATTTTTATATATATATAGATAGATTATTTAGTGATTGAAGTGGCCTTTTCAATAAATAACAATAGGTACATATTAATGACTGGCGGTTTTTTTAAAAGAATTTTAGCCATTTTATGAACTTCACTAATATTCCCTTCTCCCCAACGACCTTTCAGTTTTCAGTCTAGTAAATATAGTAAACTAGCTGATGCCCGCGACTTCGTCCGCGTGGATTTAGTTTGTTCCTAGTTTTCCTGAATTTTCGTTGCTATAAACCTCACGGAGCCCGAGACCTTTCCAACGAATGCAAAACCGTGGAAATCGGTTCGTGCGTTCTGGAGTTATAGCGTCAGGAAGGAAAACCCGACTTATTTTTATATAGTAGATAAGTCTATGGACCACAGTGTGTCTATTGAGTTACTTACCTGCTTTTTAGTAGGATTTTAATTTAGTAGTGCAATTTGGAACAATGTGACGAGTTACAGGTAGGCAAACCCGGGAACTAGAGATAGAAAGCCTAGAGAAGTATTGACTATACCTACGAAAATATAAATTCTCTCGTGTGAAACTGCATAGAGTCTAGACCAATTTTGTAAACTAAATAAAATAATCTGAGATAATTTTCTAGCAAGTAGCAACTCAATTAGGTACTTATTTGTCAAAAGTTGACGAAGAATATCTACTGACTAGCTAGCTAGATAGGTAACTTATCAAGAGATTAGGTCCAAATGATACTTAATTTAATAAGTAGGAAGTAAAGCAGTTAGCTGTGATAGCCTAGTGGTTAGGACTGTGGTCTCCTATTCGAGGTGTCGCAGGTTCGATCCCGGGTACGCACCTCTGACTTTTCGGAGTCAAGTGCGTTTAAGCAATTAAATATCACTTGCTTCAACGGTGAAGGAAAACATCGTGAGGAAACCTGCACACCTGAGAGTTCTTCATAATGTTCTCGAAGGTGTGTGAAGTCCGCCAATTCGCATTGGGCCAGCGTGGTGGACTATGGCCATAACCCTTCTCTGAGAGGAGACCTGCGCTCAGTAGTGAGCCGTTGATGGGTTGCTGATGATGATGATGATGACTAAGTAAATCTCGAGCAAGTGTTCAAGAGACCAGCAGTAGACGTCCATCGTTTGAGACTTGAGACGATGAGCTGGCCGGATGTTGTGGTTTTAATTTAGAAACCAGGTGGGTAGGTAGGTACCTATCGATCTACATGGCGGTTTGATATTAATATAACTTCCCTATAGTATCGTGTAGGTAGTTTTAAAACTACGTTTGTATCGAAACTCGATCTTACAAAGGTGATAGCCCAGTGGTTAAGACCTTCGGTCTCCTTCTCGAGGTCTGGGGTTCGATCCCAAACACGCAGCTCTGACTTAAGAGTAAGTTGGTACTTAGGTAGGTATATAATAAAACTAGTAGGGCGCGTGGGTGCGCGGCCCGCAAGCGGACCGCGTATTTTCTACTCGTCAAGTAGACTTTCAGGTCCTGATCATTTCTATCAAAAAAACACTCTTCCATCTTTTATATTCTCTGAGAAAGACACCTTTGAAATTTGTATAGCCGCCATCTTGAATCCGCCATTTTGAAGTTTTTTCATTTCACTGCCAATTGGATGAGGTTTCGAGTATTTTTTGTTTGAGCAGCCCCCACCTATCTTGAATACCCTGGCCATGCTCCTCACCCACCTTCCAAACCCTCGATCATCATATCTCATCATTTGTCAGTTTAAGGATTCTTCTATAAAAACAAATTTCGAAATGAAACCGTATCAATAGTTCCCAACTTCTAGTCTCTTCAATATTCGCCGTATTATATTTTGTATGGAGAAAAAACATTCCGCCATCTTGGATTTTTTTCTATTCATCAAATAGACCTTTGAGTCCTGATCATCTTTTGCCAAGAAACCACTCTTCCATCTTTTATACTCCCCGAGATAGACACCGAAGAAATTTGTATGGCGGCCATCTTTTTTCCGCCATTTTGAATTTTTTTTCAGCTCACTGCAAATTGGATGAGGTTTCGAGTGACATTTGTTGGAGCACCCCCCACCTATCTTCGATACCCTGGCCGTGCTCTTCACCCGTCTCCGAAATCCTTAATCATCAGCTCTCTTCATATTTTTCCTCCGAATGAATTTTTTTCCTCTATACGAAACCATCAGTGAAAAAAAAATTTTTCATACAAAATTTTACAGGAGAGGTGATCAATGAGTCAGTGAATCAGCACGAGCAGCTATATATATATTAATTAATAATACAAGGGTCTGTACGCGAAATTCAAATTAAATTTTGTTTTTTGCAATTTGTAATACCTACGACAAAGTAGGCTTGTTGCATTTTAATTGCGCCAATCGAGTAGGGCGTGAGTTACTCACAAATTAGTCGATATTCTGACTAATTTCTTAAACTGGACACTTTCAAGTAAAGATTTTTATATAAACCTGTGAAGATGATACTGCCATTGGCGCAATTAGAATGCCATAAGCCAGCCTACTTTGTCGTATTAGTTTACAAATTGTGAAAAACCAAATTAAATTTGAATTTCGCGGGCAGACCCGTTTAGTGCACCTTAACGGTGAAGGAAAACATCGTCAGGAATCTTGCAGTCTCCGTCCTCTCCGAGGAACAGATCTCCATAACAATCTCAAAGGTGTATGAAATCTGCTAATCCGCACTTCGCCGTGGTGCGTGCGTGGTGGGCCTTTGGCCTAGCCCGTTCTCATTCGAGAAGAGTCCTGTGCCAGTAGGTAGAGGGCCGGTGATAGGCTGAGGTAACTGAATGAACACAATATTAAAATACATTTTTCATCATACCTATTCGAAAAACGAACATTGGCTTCAGAGGACAGCGGGAGCAAAATTTCATTTTAACCCCATGGGACTTTTCATTTCTCTCTTCTGATTGGTCCGCGATAAAGTGCTTTAGCATACTAAAGCACTAACGCGGACCAATCAGAAGAGAGAATTCAAAAATGTGTCGAAATTCAAAAATGTTTGAGAAGCTGTTGTCTTCGATAAGTCACGTGATCAAATTTGTCGATTAGATATATACGCCCATACTTCCAACATAAATATTAATGTTTAATTATTTCATAAAAATTTATTTGTGTTTTATTTAAACTTTCAATATACGTATTGGTAATGTCTATACTCTATAGGTACATAGTAGGTTGCTACTTAATACTCCTAGCTTTTTCTCATAGGTAATGATGAAAAATAGTGTGTGTCATTCGGGGCCAAAATTTTTTGGTCTCGGGCGGCGTATATTGAATTCCTCGCTACGCTCAGGATTCTATTTTTGAATCCCTCGCTGCGCTCGGGAGTCTACTGTAGAATCCGTCACTTCGCTCTGAATTCAAAATAACGCCCTCGGGGAACAAAAAATTCCTTTGGCCCCATATAACACAAATAACTAATTTTATTCAAATAAACTAATACAAAGCGTTTTCGAATCGTCAAGTGAATCTACCACTGGTTCGGAATGCCGTTCCAACTTCCAACCGAGAAGAACCAGCAAGAAACTCGGTGGGTACTCTTTTTAAAATGTTGTGTTGAATGCAGTTTACAGCTATTAACGTCTCATGAAGTGCTGGAGCGAGTTATATGAGCGCTTCTTTATCATTTATACATATAATCACCAATTACTGTATAATTCGATGTCTTAACATGGGTAGTCATGGATGCGGGTTGTCACGTTCCCTCAAATATGGTTGAGCGAAGCAATGGCTGGGTCATGCATCATGCTCGTGAACGGGTGCCACCACCGGCGGGAATGGGGCTACTTTCTGTCTGCCCGTCTTAACGTATTGTGTTGAATTATAATTTGGTATGCTTTTGTGGAACTTCCCCTCATTGTGGAAACACTGCATACATAGCATAATATCTATTATATTGTAAACTTTTTTTGAAAAGAGCAACTGCCGAGTTTCTTGCTGGTTCTTCTCGGCAGGAACGGCATTCCGAACCAGTGGTAGACCCATCCACGATTCAAAAGCACTTGTAAAAAAGTTTATTTGAATAAAAAACATTTCCATCTATTCTATTCTATTCTAATACTTTTTTCATACGAGCCTCGATCAAGAATTTCATTTCTTCGTGATTTCTGAGATGTACCTATTTGGCGACTTTTTGCAAAATTCCACTCATAGGGTTGGCGTTGGCAGGGACGCCGGACGTATGCACGAACATTTTGCACGAGTTTAATTTTAAGCCTTGACAAAAAACTACAAAGGGTGCGTAACGTGGGGCAGGATTAATATAACGATTACAAAAGGCTCTTTTTTACTTTTTTTACCCCATTTAGCACCTGGTCCTGATTAGGGTTACTGATTTTTTAACAATCGCCCAAAAATTTCGAGATATACTTATTTAATTTATTTTATTTTATTTTTAGGCCAACTAAGACCTGAAATAAACAGTTTTTTTTATAATTGATAGTAGATAGAGCTGTTGAGGAAGATACCATTCATAGCATAAAAGTAAATAGGTACCGTAGTTTACGTTAGTAAGGGGGTATAGGTAGGTAGGTATGTTTAAAACTTCAAAATAAACCCCCTTTTCATCCAAAATACCAGACCATAGCATCCTCAGGAATGTGACTTACCTACTTGAAATTGGTACCTGTACAGTGTACCTACTTACCTTAAAAGGTTTTAAATACTCCAAAGATCAGTGCCACTGTGTTATTTACTTAGTACCAGCTGATGCCCGCGACTTCGCACGTGCGGATTAGATATAGGTATCTAATCTAACCCCTTATAAGGGGTTTTGATACCTGCTATTCTGATGCATTTAGTAAGCTATGTGCCGATTTCACCAACACGCGTCGAGTGACGTTCAATCGAGGAATAAATTCATGGAACTAGGAATTACGACTACTTACGTCTAAAATAAATTGGGCGTTTTGACAGGGTTTGTACCTACTGAAAATACTGTCAAAATAGGTCAAAATACCAACGCTCGGATAAGACTTACCTATTTTACGTTGGTGAAATCGGCTCTAGATTGTGAAATTTCTTAAAAATCCCCATTAGTTTTTGCGTGAAAGAGTAACAAACATACCTACATTCATCCATTCTCATAAACTTTCGCATTTATTGCCTAGGTAGTAGGATTATAATATTAGTAGGATGATAGCGCTTCTGAGGACTCACTTTGGACAGAGGACTTTGAGTTTGAGTTTGAGTATAGTACCTACGGATAGGTATACCTAAAGTTCAGAGTTTATTGATACAAAGTTCAGATTTTATTGATACCTAATATTATTACCTACTGTACTCAGGTTTGTATATGTCGCAGTAAGATAGTTGAAGCTATATTACAATATAGCTATAGCTATAACTAGGAATATATTCCTAGTAAGATAGCTAGCTATGAATCGCTTTCGTATAGCTATATTCCGGCATATATAGCTATAAACCTAGTTATAGCTATAACACGGCTTCATTCAACTATCTTACTGCGACAAATAGATTGAAGAGCTGAAATCTCTATAATGTACAAAAGGAGGAAGTACTTTGTGCGGAATCTGCACCAAACATCTGTCTTTGCCTAACTCTACTATAAATACTCTATAGTTTTGTAAAGTATACTGATAAACGCTCGCGCTCTACATTCTACGTTCAAGATTAAATTAAAAACACTAGCATTGCCATCTGTTGACAAAAAGAGACAATTTTGTTACCGCCATCTTGTATAGAGTAGTCAAACCATCTCTCGCAAGAATTATCTCTGGTTTTATCACCAAATTGCATTCAATAATGAACCTAATTACAATTAAAAAGTATATTTATTTATATGTTATTTTTATTTTTACATACAGTTTCAGCATAATTCTTAATTTTTTTTTTAGCTTATCAATTCTCAGCTGACCGATGAGTCACCCGATTACGTCATACACTATTAAACCTCTGTGGTCAGTGGAAGCAGGCAAAATCCTTTATTTTTTATAGCAACACTATATACAAAAGTCTATTAACTGTCACGATGTATACTATAAACTTTATTGTAACGCAAGAAGGACTAAAATCCTTGAAGAATTTGTGACGGAAATCGTATAAAAATAGGATTGCCAACAATTTGAGTGACGTCACACAAATGGAGCGACGGAGCCTTGAGCCTTCTAAAATTACATGAGAGCTCAAGAAAAACATTATTCGAAGTTTACGCTCCAATTTTCGCTATTTTACATACGAGTAAGTGGCACAGTGTACGACGCGAGTGGTTTTAAAATAAATTAGTTTGTATCGAGAACAGTGGAAACGTTTATTGTTGAAAACAGTTGCTTTGGTTACGAAAAATCCCCTATTAATATTCGTGAGTATCGCATATTAATTACTATTCGTGAGTATCGCATAATTTGTCGTCGCTAAAGCCTACGATCGATTAGAATCGCATACGTAGCTCGCGATTTATTAGAAAAATGTAATCAAAAGTGTTCCGTTCGAGCTCGTCGTGTGTCATGCGAAATCGTATTTGGATACGCTAAAAATAAAACAAGGAGTGTATTTTTGGGTTGTATTTGGTGATTTAGCGAGCGTGAGATCGGGTGAGTGGTGTGAAAGTGATAATTGGGTGCATAATTTTCGCTTGTCGATGTCAGCGCGGCCTTCGCACGGTGTCAAGTTACGCGGCTGTATCAAAATAAATTCACGTCAAAATCGAAAACTACGCACCCAGATGTGCGGCGAGAACCGTATCATACCGCGAGGCGAGTCGCGGATCAATGCGATGCCGCGACCTTGACATGCTACACCATTGAACAATCGCCATGGACCACATAGCATTATGTCATTCTGTACAGCATTTTCCCACAGGTTAAAAATGTGTACACACCAAACCATGTGATATAATGCAATGTTTACAGCCAAGAATGTAATCAAGATGCAATCAAACTGCTACAGAAGAAAAACATGATATTAAATTAAATATAAAAAAACTGTACAACCTGATGGGTATCTAGGAGCCCCCAGGAATGAGACCTGTGTTATTGCAAAAACCTGGAACAAACTATGGCAAATATCATAGTAATATTATAAATGTGAAAGTGTGTTTGTTGGTTTGTCCTTCAATCACGCCGCCATAGAGCTACAGATTGACGTGATTTTTTGCATGAGTATAGTTGAAGACCTGGAGAGTGACATAGGCTACTTTTTATCCCGGAAAATCAAAGAGTTCCCGAGGTATTTTAAAAACTAAATCCACGGAAACGAAGTGGTGGGCATCAGCTAGTACAATATAATATCATAGTAAAAAAAATCAAAAAATGATCCCTTGTTCTGGAGCTCAAAAACAGCTAAAAACCTGCCCTGAATATCTTGTATAAAACTTAAAATACATTCAAACCTTTCATTACTCAGTTGTTTGGTGATTGTAACTGATATTGAGTTAGCAATCACTAACAAATTATGTAAATGAAAATGGCATAACAAAGCCAATAAGTGGCCAACCTATATCATTGATGCAACATTCTTTGAAATTTCAATGTTTTATTTATCATGTGATATGCTGTCATAATTTATTTAATTGCTATTGTGACACATTCACATCTGATTGGCGGGCTCTCTCATTTTACGGGCTAAAATGAAAAGTTGCAGCAAAATAACGTAAACTCGGCCAATCATAGGTATTGTGATTTGTCACACTGCAATCAAATAATAGTGATGGGCGTGATGCTGGAATCATGATGTTAACTTAAATTAAGTATGTTTTTAAAGAACATTTTCCAATTGGGCTCTACACACATAATTTTTTCATCATTAGCAACCCATCAATGGCTCACTACTGAGCGCAGGTCTCCTCTCAGAGAAGGGTTATAGGCCATAGTCCACCACGCTGGCCCAATGCGAATTGCCGGACTTCACACACCTTCAAGAACATTATGAAGAACTCTCAGGTGTGCAGGTTTCCTCACGATGTTTTCCTTCACTGTTGAAGCAAGTGATATTTAATTGCTTAAATGCACTTGACTCCGAAAAGTCAGAGGTGTGTACCAGGGATCGAACCTGCAACCCCCGAATAGGAGACCACAGTCCTAACCACTAGGCTATCACTGCTTCTTTTTCTTCTTCTTGGGCTCTACACACATAGGATGGAAAATATGATAATATCTTCAGACATCAGTTTTTAACTATTTCACTGTTGAAAAAGATGATGCTAGTCACTTGTGAGTTTAGGATTACTACAGATTTGTGTACAAGTGAATTTCTCTTGAACCCTCCTAACATCAATATTCTCAGAGGTAACATCATGATTTCCCGCCTTTATAGGTGTAATAAATTAACATATTAAAACCCAATTGCAGCCCCACATCTTCTTGCTTACGGCTATAAATCATATCTAAGAACCTGCTCAGAAATTATAGGTACTTAATGCTGAACCTTGCAGTAAACGTTTTTAAGTATTAGGGTCATTATGCTATAGTTCTCCAAACTGATGGTAATCATCTAAAAAATATTTCTATTCTATTCATTGTCATCATCAATGGCTCACTACTGAGCGCAGGTCTCCTCAGAGAAGTTTTATAGGCCGTAGTCCACCATGCTGGCTCAATGCAAATTGACAGATTTCACACACCTTTGAGAACATTATGAAGAACTCTCAGGTTTCCTCACAATGTTTTCCGTCACCATTGAAGCCTATGTGATATTTAATTTCTTAAACGCACAAACTTAGAAATGCCAATCTGCAAATCTGTGACCCTGTGAATAGGAGACCGCAGTACGAACCACTAGGCTATCACTGCTTCAAATGGTAATAAAAATGCACAAACAAACACAACCTCCAATGCCAAATGCTGCGTCTCCGTTTCATGGAGGATAAAAAAATGAGAATATAGATTAGATTTTAGACATTACATGGCTTAATGACATAATTATAATGTATTATATGAGTACGTACCACGATAATTGCTGTTGCATGGGGGACGTGGTCCCGTCGTCACCATGGTCCATGCAACTGAATTGAAATATCGACAATAAAAAACAAAACAAACAGCGTCCTCTGTGCTACTACCACCATCTACTACGATCACCAACCTGTTTGCCCAGTGGTGATTATGGGCAAACCCTCCCCTTGGGAGAGGCTTTTAGTCCAGCAGTGGACGGTTATAGGCTATTGATGATGATGAAATGAGAATATATTGATTTGTTGCAGGTAACAAACTAAAGATGCAAAGGAGACGCCCGTCCAGACTGAAACCACACTAAGCCACCAGCAACATGCCCGTCGTGTCGCCGTCGCGCTACACGCCCGCCAGCGCGGCGCTCAGCGGCTCGTACCGCTCCACGCTCACCTCCAGCGGCGTGGACAAGCCGTACTACCGCACCAGCACCTACGTGACGTCCACGGTGCGCAGCAGCCATGCCGACCGCACCACCGAGTACCGCGCCCGCTACAGCGACGTGGACGGCAAGCGGGAGCGCAAGGCTTCCCTCGTGGAGTACAGCCGCGGCGACTCCGACAGCGGCTCCAGGTACCGCTCCGAGCGGAGCGAGTCCAGGTCGCGCGACGTCTCCACCACGAGGAGCGAGAGCTCCAGAACTGCCGACTTGAGCAGAGGCAAGCGGAACGTGCTCAGCACGGCGGCGCTGGCCATGTCCACCGCGGACTTCTACAACAAGTACTCGCCCGCGAACTACGTGCCGCTGACGCAGCGGATACAGCAGCAGGCGCAGGCGCAGGCGCAGAACTGCGCGGAGATCGCGAGATCCAAGTCGATATCCAACGACATCGGCCGCCCGCCCGCGTCCGACGGCCGGCCGCGGCGCGCGCGCAACTCGGCGGCCGCGATCTCCGAGGTACGTGCAGTGCACATGTTGACGTCTCGCAGTCGGGAACCGTACTGGTAACGCCAGCGTTGGGCTTCACTTGCAGAATTCGCGATCATTGTAAATGACGAACCCCATTTTAACTGGAATGTTTAACTGCTTTCGGTGTACAATCAATGCTAAATATCTGTCCGACGTCAACGGCTGGGCACAGGTCTCTGCCAGGATCACCACAGAACACGATCCTGTGCCGCTTGTGTCCAGAGTAACTATCTGAAACATACAATTAACTTTTTGGAATCCAATGACAATCATTCGGGAGTTGAGTTAATGTGGACTCTTATTGAAACTTTAAGCTCAGTTTATTGAGGGTAGTTCATAAATATAAATAGCTGGGCACAGGTCTGCCAGGATCACCACAGAATACGATCTTGTGCTACTTGTGTCCAGAGTAGTAATCTGAAAGATACAATTAACTTTTTGGAATCCAATGACAATCATTCAGGAGTTGAGTTAATGTGAACTCTTATTGAAACTTTAAGCTCAGTTTATTGAGGGTAGTTCAGCTCGTTGACCGCTGCGGTGTGGCACACAGTATGTATGCGGCGTTACCACTACGCGTCCAGTATAATTCACATTAATTGCGTCCAACCTGGCTTGTTTATTCGCGGGATCGCTTCTATCATGCTAGGGTTCTAAAAAATCATATATATTGTTTCACTTTTTACTAGTTTTAACTTTTTGTAATTTACGTAAGTACATAAAATATGCATTTTTGCAAAACACATGGAGCTGAGATGCAGCGTCTTTAAAGCTCAAATTAAGCTTTATTTACTTTTGCATATGGAATTGTTATAATGAAAACAATAACATTACGGCGCATAATAGTCGCCGCCGCTTTTGGCAAAGAAAATTGAGCTGAGCTATTGAGTTTTCATAAAAATACATGTTGCTCCACTTCGCTCCGTACTTACACCCCTTGCACTCAACGCATGTAACGTTGAGAGTAAGGGTGTAAATTAAGGGATCTAAAGTATGAAAGTATTTTGAAGTGAGTCGAAAAATATCATTTGACGATTTGGTAGTAAACTACTCATTAGTAAGGCTTTTAGCACATCTCTGAAAAACCAGACGCGGAACCAAAGGGATAGAAGCATAGTAAGGCTTTTAGCACATCTCTGAAAAACCAGACGCGGAACCAAAGGGATAGAAGCATAGTCAAATGTTTGCGTTGCAACAAGCAGTTACGCTATGCTTTTTCTGCTTACAAACAGACATTTGCTGATCTTTGACAGGCTATACCATACGAAATGATAGATTCCTGTGCTGATTCCAAGCGCCGCACCAAAACTACTAGAACTAGAGTTGACATTTCGCAGTACAAATAGTTCTGGCTACCTTCACTCTCACTTTTGTTAGCAATCAACGTCTAAACGTCAGAAGAATTGCTTCATTTCGACTTCGCGTTTAGCCAGCCTACCTACCTATTCGTATGAAGAATTCAGTGCAGACATTTGACTGCATCTATCCCTTGTTTCGCTACCTCGTGATGAAGACGTGCTAAGAGCCTTAGCAGAATCCACGCGAAGTCGCGAGCCAAAGCTAGTTAGTTACTGCTTACATAGCATCCTGTGATTGTGCTAGTAACAAATGACGTAAGATGTGTGCCGCATATCCCGCAGGTAAACAACGCCGTGTGCGCGTGTTGTGTGTCTATGTTCTTACTTCTTAACCATCGCACCGAGCCATCCAACAGCTTCCGATACATTCACGTGTCGCGCGAAAGCCCATGTAAATACTTTCAAAAGTTAACGCTTTGTGACCCACGACGAGCGGCGGTACTGACATGACAGTCATTAGTTATATTGACGCTGCAGGTTTCATGTTCGAAGACTCTCACAGCGTTGTAGTACCTAATGCCGCGAAAACATTACCAAACTGCGAACACGCTCCAACACGACCTGTCCGGTGTATGACAGAAGCGAAATGTTCTAAACGCAGAGATAAGACTGGAGTTTTTCTCGTTCCCACGCAATTTTAACGATACCGCTGGCACACGCGTCGCGAAACCGTACATGGAAATGTGATTAACGTCTTCACTACAACGCTTTGGAAGGCTCCTAATCGTACTCATAGTCAAATCTTTGCGTTAGAACAAACAGTTTCGCATGTCATACACTGCACAAGTATGTCGAAGCTTCAGCGGTTTCGCTGCTACCGTTTGGTGGCAGAAATGTGCTTTAGGTTTTCCGCTTTCGGCAGGATGTCATTCCATTCTCGTTGCTCGTGCTCCAGCCCTCATTGCTGGGTATCTTGCAGTAGAACATGGGTCCCTGTGCTGTGTCATCACTGAGGACGCCTGCATGCACGAGCGTGTGATCGAGAAGAACGCCGCGCGCCCCGCACCGCCACTCGGCGGCACTCCGGCCTAAGCGTTAACTTTTGAACTCGCAAGTCTTTCGCTCGGCTCCCTTCAGCTGCATCGTAGTAACAGCAGTGACCCCGAGGTCTGCGCATGCGCGGATTTGTTAGAACTAACACACACATAGCGCTATTCCCATGAATTTTCCATTCTCGCTAAGTGTAAATTTTCAACACAACCAGAAACCCGAAGGCAGAAACAAGGACAGTTCTCCGTCGTCAAGCTACAGCAAGCGCCACTCCGTGACCAACGGCGCGCGGGACAGTAACGGCAACGACGTTCCCTCCGTGTCCGAGATACGGAAGCGGTTCGACCCCAAGATGGCCGTGACCAAGCTGCCGGCGAACGAGTCGCGATACCCCGCCAAGACGCTGGAGCAGTATCTCAGTCAGCTCAAAGACTGCGAGAACGGCGCGGTCGGCTACGGCAAGATACGCGCCGCGGACGAGCAGCCGGTGCCGGTGCACTTGCCGCACCTCGACAAGAACGGCCTCGGCCACCGCTGGGACGGCTCGCCGGGCTCGCGGTCCGGCTCCAACTCCGACCTGACCATCAGCAAGACTCTGTCCGAACCGGTGTCCCTCGCTAAGACTTCCATAGATAGGAACAATGCGATGTCCACGTCGCTCACCGCTAAGCATCCATCCGAAAGATTAGCTAGTATTAAAAATCAATTAGACCCTAACAACCCGATAGGGAAAATTCTAGAAAAATCTACAGTCATCCATGTAGAAAACGGTGATTTAGATTACGCCGAACGTAAAAAAATACGCAACAGTCCTGAAATCAAGATAAAAGAACTAAAGAGTGATATAGAAAAGCAAAGTAAAACACCGAAACACACGACGAACTTCGCTTCGTACATACAAATATCGCAACCGGTCGCTTCCGGAGCCACTCCCAAGAAGAGTAACGAAGTTAATGATAAATCTGTGAAAAATAAAGAAGCTAAGAAATCTCTTAAGTACATCGATTCCGAAGAAGAGCGTTCCGTGCTCGATAACGAAGTAGAATCTCCTAGCGGGACAGGCTTCGAAAACAAAACATTCGAACACGAGAACTTCCTAAAGAAAAGAACGGAGAACAATGAAACGGAAGCGAAGGACGATGGTGTGAAATCGATGGAAACGAGCACGGAGAGCACCATCAGCGAGTCCACAGAAGACTCCAGTCCGGAAACTCCTTCGTCTCGAAGGAAGATATTGGACATTAAAGACTATGACTATATCAAATCGGTAAGTGATCATTTTTCCATTATACTCGAAGGCACACAGTCATTTCGATTATTGTAGTAGATACTGCGATAAGTTGTTGGCAACAAAATAAACCGCCAATGCTCATGTAACTACTCTGATTATACAAAATGTATACACAAAGCATGTATTGTTCGGTTCCTTTAAAATTTATGACGGTTTATGACGATTGTCCTTCGTTAAATTAGCGATTTTTAACGTTATTTGACTATGATGCAACTTGATGATTTACGGAACAAGCTCCAGCGTTAGCTTTTTATTTGGGTACTTATCTTAATTAGCATAAAGGTAGCACAATTATTCTTCCACGTAGTTGTCTGAGAAAAGAGACTAAAAGTTCATTGGCATTTTATAATGGGAGCGTCCGCGTATTTGTGTGCGTGACTCATGAACACACCTATGATGCGAGTGCATGTGCGTTCAAATTTTGTCTGTCATCCATGTCTGTTCTATTTTAAATCTAACTTTTAGGAAATATTTTATGCCTGATTTACGGATCACGTCAGTACTTATGGATTTCTAATGGTACCCTCACTCAGTGACCTAACTACTGATGATCAGATTTTATATTGGAAGCTTGGAAATAGATTTTAGGGCCGCATTTAAGCTGCGGATCCCGGTCAAAGTTATGCGCGACATCAACGCGTGCCCTAAGGGTTAAAATCTAATGGATAATCGGAACCAATCCAGGCTCAGCCTGGATTGGTTCCGATTATCCATGTATTGTAGTAATGTAAAACGTAGTTGCGGGAATCGAACCCATATCCCTTAATGAACCAAAATAATATGGCGATAACTCAAAATATGAATAGTAACATCAAACCAGCCGTACTTCTACATGGGTCAGAAATTAGGACTGGCGACAAATTGTGACAAAAAAGAATCAATAGGTATGTCGAGAAGGCCCGTGACGCGTCCTCTGTCGTATAGATTCCGAATCTATTAATATACGCGCTAAATGTAGTCTCGAAATAAAATACGCGGGAAATGTCGACCGGCGAACACTTCGCGCCACGTGGAACACTTGACGTTTGCGCCGCCATCTTGAAAACAAATAATCCTGCCAAAACTGACAAGTAGCATTCAATTTTCAAATGCGCTCTGAATGTCTGAATGCAATGCAACCTCTTTGTTTAAAAGAAATCATTTTTGGTTAATTCTTTTTATTTTGTTCTTGACATTATAATGTCATTCTGCCAAACCTTTTCGATGTTATTTTAGCAATTTCGTAAACCCGATTTTTATTTATCTATTTTGTTGTTAGTGTTATCTACTCGTAAAAGAAGCTGAACGTATCATAGTAAATAATTGAAATTCTTCGGTTAGGTTCAAAATTGGATTGGGTTGAACCCACTGACTACAAACTAGCTGTAAATCAAGAAATTTCTGTCGATGACACGTACGTGTCTTCAGTTTTGGTTAAAAGATGAAGAGATCAGGAAGGACCGCTTGAGGATAAATTGTTAAAAATCTATAAGTACCTATGCACGCTACAAACACACTACGATCACAACCAAGAAGACTCGATTCACGATTGGGGCAATCAAGAAAAAACCGATTAGGGGTAAGAGAGCCTATGCATCTGTAACATATCTACCTCTCCCAGGTTAACGCATTGCTGAGCTGTTTTATGGTTTCCCCTGCGTATTCTTGTACAGTCGTTATAAATACTGCAATACTATAAGGAAACCATACAAGCTACAATGTTCTTACAACCATGGACTTGGCGGATAGAGCCTTGATTGCTTCCACGGCCGCGCGTGCGACCCCCCCCCCCCCCCCCCGCGACTCACGCCTCGGACGACGAGATAAATGATTAAATCAACTTAGCTCTAGGATTACGTATAACTTCGATTGTGAAATTTGGCAGCGTTATTTGGCCTAAAGCGCTCGCTCGGCGCCCGCCCAGTACACGCCGGGCGAGCGCAATGGTCGCTTAATGACGTCACGAAAAATTCGCGCGAAATGTGTTTTCCCGCGGGAATCACCTAAACCTCAAATCCACCATCTTGGAATCAGTCCCGCGCTTTTTAAATGTCAATTTACGTAATCAGCTTCTTTTACGTGTCGCGTTCGGTGCGTTGGGGTTTATACGTGTCGTGATTCTTCTAGTTTCTTAATTGAACTGTGGACTGGAAATTTGTTGTGTATCGAAAGTGACCTTGACTGTTTATAAACTCTAGTCATGTGCCAATGAAAATTGAGAGTGGGAACGTATACTGAATGAAATAAGGACCATTTTCTAACGCGATGCTCGTACGGATGTCTATGAAATTGGAAGAGACAGTGATCAACTTGAAAATGATTGAATTTTAAGGAAAAAAAAAACAATATTTGTGATAGTTAAATGTATCTCAACTAAAGAACCAAATTTTTGCTCCTTACTGATTGCGGTTATCTAAACTACCCGAGTCTTAACGAAATCTCAATTTATCAAGAACCAAGAACTTAAATCTCAATTTATCAAGGACCAAAACTTAAAAATCCTCTCATTGGTCTATTTATGTAAGGCGTGTGACGTCGTCGGAAGAGTTTCATAATTTTTCATTGATACCGTCACCCACGTGCTTAAACTAAATATAAAATCAATATTTTCATACAAACTATTTAATTTTACTTTTCCGACAGTCTTGTTAATTTATTTCAGTATAAAACTCGTTCTATATAAAATATACATGTAGAAGAAAATTGTCTCCAAAATTTCAATAAAAAGTTATAGAATTATTCTAATATTAATAATTTATTCTGAAAAGTTTATTTCAAAAATTAGACTTAAGAAATGAAAACCATTCCCTGTAATGGTCAATTTATGAGCTATTGATTTTTGAGCTTTATTAAAAAATTGACAACCGTTTACACGAATATTATTAAAGTTGTGACGAACTCTTTGCTCAAATATTTAAAGTTAAAGTAGGACGACCAAGTTAAAACTATCAAGCAACAAGCAAAATCAGACAAAAACCTTGTGATATACAAATTGCAAGCGGAAGAAGGCTGAACTAGTATTTTACACGGGTAACTCACACACATTCGAATAACCGGAGAGACGTCAAGACAAGCAAGAAACGTCGAGCTATTCCTTCAATTTCTGCCTCACGGGGATAGCCAGATAGATTGTACGCTTGAAGCTTATGATTTTGATTTCGTTGGAGATCGATAACTCCCATTTTGCCAAGGCTTGAATCTGGATAATCCAACGCACGCAAAACGCATCAATAATTTGCTCTTCGAAGATTTTCAGTTCAACAAGTTCCAAGAAACTGGACTCGTTAAGCACACTGATGGTTTTAAAGGTGAAAATCAATAAACAGACTTCAAGGCAATACTCAGTTGATGAAAGAAGGATTTTCAGAGGAGCAAAACTTATTTTCCAAGTTACAGCACATCGGTGTTGTAGTTCAGAGATTTTATTAGAGTCGCAAAAAGGTGAAAGGCGATTAGTTCTATTCTTTGGTGTCTAAAGCTGAGAATTGAAAACGCGACAGCGAAGAGCGCTGTTATTTACGCGAGTTTTGAATACATTGGTGCAAAGTGCTAATGCCCTGGAAAAACCTTGGAGATAAAGGCCTTTAGTCAAAGAATCTGGAATTCGAATTCTATAGTAGCTCCTATAAATATATATTATGGCTATATAAATATATATTGGCAATTTCTAAAAGTGTGCAAAGGCATTTCACAAGTTCACTGGTAAAAGGCGATCACAATCTGGAGCTCCGGATCTTTACCAGTTCCTATTTTTACAAATTGAGACAGTTTTAAAGCCACTGCAAAGTCGGAGTTGCACTAGAGAAAGATCTATCTCCTGTATCCACAAATTTGAGCGAGTTTTCACAAAAACCAAGAGTCCACTCGCAGTACATCCGAATCCGGAGTGAGAGATCTACCTCGCGTTTCCACTTGTTCGTGCTCTGCGGCTCGCTCGGGCGGGCCGGGTGCATGCTCTGGTTGCTGCAGCTGGCCGTGCTGGCATGCGTGGCGACGGGCGTGCTGTCGGCGCTGCGGCATGAGGTGTGGCTGCCGGCACTGCTTCGAGCCGCGCCCGACTCGCGCCCGCGCGCCGCCCACCAACGCGTATGGGGCGCGCTATCAGGTCCGAACACAACACATTCCGCTTCAACTAGACATGAGCAATGAGCATAACGCAAGGATTTCTTGACTCTCAAAAAGTTAGTTTCATCTTGGGCCAGGTACTTGTACGCTATACCAAAAAATTTTATTAAATCATAGAAATTGAAATAAAATATGCCTTTTGTAGTATTACAGTGAATAAGAGGTACAAAAATAAAATTGATAATTGTGTACATCTGTAGAATGGCAACTCCCGGAGTGCAACCATCTGTTTTGGTTGTCAATGTAATGACGTTATGTCATCTTAATGTCATTTCAATTGTCAAACGTCAATTGCTGGTATGTCAAATGTCAATTGCTGTCAATTGTGGTTATTTTTATGTCAAATGTCATCATGACTCGTGTAAGTACGTGTCATTATCAAAAAGAAAGGCATTTTGTTGCGTTTTTAGTTTGCAAAATAATTTCGCACTGTACCTCGTAAAAAAGACCTTTTAATGAGAAATAAAGAAAAATTTATCCCTATTTCATGACCCCAAACATTTTGAAAGACTGTACAAAGACCTTGCTCAGGCTCCATATTTGAAACAACCCCTTTTAAATATTTCGATACACAAAATGTTATCCCTCCACCGTCAGGGATATTGAGATAACTTCAGGCTACAAAAAAATTTGATCACCATTCATTTATTTATTTATTGACCTCCATAACTCCACTTCGTTTTGCTGAGGTCACGTTATATAAAATGATTAGCAGTGAGTTAATGAGTCCCGTTGATGCACAGCAATTGGACCGGCAGAGAGACAAAGTAGTCCTAACTTATCATTCAACAATACAAGAACAACGAGTCTAAACAAAACACAACAATCTCCACCTACGACAACGTTTGCATCGGTTGCGATCGATAAAAATTAGCCTGAATTCCATTACAATCAAGAAAACAAAAATTTAATTTGATAGAGTAGTCCACTAGAAGAAGAAAATACATTATACACTATTATTTTTTCCACCTTTGTTACCTTCTTCTGCCACTTAAAAAGAATTTCCACGGGCTGGAATAGGTGGGTTATAAGCAATCAAATAAATCCTTCCTTCGCATCGAAAGTCGATTCAGATGCTTTTGGAGGTAGTTATAATATCCATTCCAAACATTGTCCTCCCTTTCTCATTTTCCAATTTTACTACTATAGTTCAACTTGACATGACCGGTTCAAAACCAAAAAGGTTTCTTATTTTATAATATCATCAAAAATTACTAAGTTACAAATTCTTTATCCATTGTAACGGACTAAATTCGACTTTATTATCAAGAAATATGCCAAAACTTTGTAATTGTCTTCACGAAATATTTCCCGGTCGCGTGTTAGCGAGTAGTTAGCGACGTGCGGAGATATGACGTGAAGAATATTTTTAACTACCGCGAAGCCTCGCCTACTGCGATCGTTATCGTTTAAGTTATGCCAACTTACGTAGCTTCTTTCTCATTATATACAATTTTTTGCGCTCTACAAATGCCATTCGACCGTCTTGAAATAATTTTCAAAGGTATCAAAAATTGTTTAACTCATGTATCATGAATCGCAGATAGTTATAACATTAATGTCATCGTATTGTTAAGTTTTCAGTAAATTATTTTCAAATCATCTGTCTTCTGTAACGGCATTAAATTGATCACAATGTTTGAACACACGCCAGTATGTAACGCTTTGATCGCATCCCCCAGGGGGCGCGGCCGGCGCGCGAATGTCGACTAGGCGATCCGTGGAACTTTCTACGGTGACATTCGCACGGATGGTAATACAAACGCAATACACGCTCTTGTTACGGTGTGTGAGATGATATTATCGTGTGCTTGCTTGGTGACGGCGGTTATGACGTTTGTAAATTGGTGCCTTGGTTTTTTTTTATGATAGCATATTCGATAATTTGTTATTCCTACGAAATATGTAAATAAGCCATATAATTTATGAATCATTTTTATTCCAATAAAATGGTTATGCTATGAAGTATAATTGACTTTTCTTTGGAGAATATTTCTTCAGGTTCGTGCTTAAATCTGTAAAAGTCTTCTAGGATTATTTTGTTGCCAACATTAATTCAAAGCATTGTCTACAGTTTACACTGAGTTTAATTAAGTGCCTTCATCATTAATTTTATTTATCCCTTATTTTTCCTTTGTACGTCATACATTATGCTATGTCTTCATGTTTCTGTCTGATATGTTACGTAGATGCATGCCGTAGAAGTTTTGTTGAGTATTTAGTTTTCTGTTAATTTAGATATTAATTTGACGTCATTAATTAACCATTCACTATTATTTTTAGTTACGTATTCAAACGCATGAGCAGTTATATTAGTATTGTAATAAGTTTCTGATATGTTTGTTTGCTTTGAAAACAAAATAATGATTTCAAAATTATAACATCTTTACACGCACACATAATGTTAATTGTATAAAAGATTAATATAGGAGGTTCCAAAGTACCCTGCGCGACTCCAAAAAGATTTTCAATTTGTCTTTAAAAAATACTGCACCGTTTTAGAATTTAGCTGGATCGTCTATAGAATAGTCGAATTATGTAGAAAGAAACTATTTGTTTCATATTTATACATTCATCGATAGCGTCAAACGCCTCCGTCAGATCAGTTTTGAAATGAAGCTGAAAGTGATGCGACATGTTGTGACGTGTTGCGGCCTGTTTGCAGGAGTTGGCCGGCGGCAAGAGCGGGCCAAGCGGGCTCCGGCGCAGCTCTGAGCGAGCTGAGATCACAGAGAAACACTCGCACACCAGCGGTACGTGCAGCGGCCATGTACCACAGACCAACAATGTAAAGTAGAATCAATAATTCAGTAGACAGAATTGACATTTACAGTGTTGTCAGTTTCTGATGAAAATAAAATAGTGTTGTGACTAAAGGATCCACATCAATTTCTTACCCATTACGTCGTGTATAAAAACACATTTTTTTATTTACTAAGAAAATTCTCAAATTGTGTTTATTAAATATGATACAAAAATATTTTGAATAGCAATTATGATCTTATCGAAAATCTAATCTCGTCTTTGTCGGCCTATACTGAGGAAATAAAACAACTTTTATTACTAAAAATAGATCTTAAATATTTCTATTCGCGCTTTCAATAGAACAGCTTAAAAAGATGACCTTTATTACTATTTCTATTACATAATATGTGACCTTATGAGATTTATAAAATGAGATGTAATAGTACAGTACTACAGCTATCACTTCCTACTGAACTAGAACATCACTATTACAATAAATATGGAAATATTATTTTACAAAGTGACATTAGCAACCGTCATTTCAGTCTACTGAATTATTGATTCTACTTTAGACAGCTCTAACAATGCTGGACCCTATTATTATTATTTTATTTAAAACTAGCTGACACGGCGAACTTCGTACCGCCAACTTTTTTTTTGTTTTTTTTTTAATTAAGTATTAAAACCTTCCGTGGACCTTAAGGAACATACAAAAAATAAATTAACCGAATTGGTCCATCTATTCTTGAGTTATGCGCTTACCAACATTCATTTTTATTTATATAGATATTTTTTTGACGTGATAACGTCTTATAAATCGATGAACACCAGCTGCACGCATGAAAAAGTGTCACGATCCGCCTGAGCGTGCAAGCGAGAGTGCGGAACAAGCGATAGAGAGGTACGATCGGCCCCAGCGTTGGCTTGTGACTAGAGAGCGCCTGCCGCCGCGCGCCAGTCTTCGTCAATGTTTCTTTATGACGTTATCACGTAAAACTATCGTCCGTAAACCGACTTTACAGACAACCAATTTTTTTAAAGAATATTAGCAAGCCTTGAACTAGACTAATATTCTACTGAAGAGGAGAGTGGAGAGGAGAATAGTCAAGTTCAGGCTTGCTAATGTTCTCCTCTCCACTCCAAATTGAGAGCTTGTGTTAGGAGTGGGTATAACAATAGTGAAACAGGTGGGAATCGAACCGAAGACAATAGTGAAACGGGTGGGAATCGAACCGACGACCTTTCTGTTTTCAGTCCGCACTCTTAACCATTAGGCTATTGAGGCAACATGTGAGACATGTAAAAGCTCAGTGGGGCTAGCGTGCGCACACTGATGGTGAATTGATGGTGGTTGGGGTCCCAAGGTGTGTAGTGGCGACCCTGCACCGGGAAACGCAGTGTTGGCAGACCCTCACTAAGTGACGATGTCTGACGAGTCGCAGGAAGCCGCTGTGTACAGGCGGCGCAAGACAGAGACGTGTGGAAGTCCATGCAAGAGACCTTTGTTCAGCAGTGGGCGTCTATCGGTTGATAAGAAGTATGAAAACTATCGCTTGCGTTATAGTCTATTTTTCCGTAGCTGTCTTAAAAGGTAAATAGATCGCAGGTTTCGGAGAAACTTGCTACCGACAGCCGGGCGTATCGCTCTTTTTAGTTTTCCACTTGTCAGTGCGCGGTGAAAACGTCCTATGCGCCCGCACCGTGCCTAAAGTGTCGCTTACGCATTTCGTGAGAAAACACTTGTGTACCGTTTAAGACAGTTAAAGTAAAATTATTGAGCTATGCCCGTTTTCACCAACCCCTAAGTAGCAGTCTCTTTGCGTAGGATGGCCCCTAAATACAATCCCTTACCCAATGTCATTTCCACCTTTAGGTGCTCCCCAAAGGTTCGCAAAATCTAAATTTATAGAAAGCGACACCTAACGTAGCTTAGGTAGCCCGTAATAGTCAGGGACGAGTGGCACCGAGTGTGACACGAGCGTGCGCCGGCAGGTCTGAACGGGCTGCGCAACATCGGCAATACGTGCTTCATGAACAGCGTGATCCAGTGCCTGTCCAACACGCGGCCGCTGCTGGAGTACCTCGCCGACGACAAGTACACGGCCGATATCAACACTACGCTCTCCTGCATGAAGGGCGCGCTCATCAAAGGTACCGCACGTGCGCTTGCAACATTTTTCAATTACTACTGACCTATTATGACGGCACGCGGTGCACTGTATCGCGGCCTGTCGACACGCGCTGCCCTGTATCGCGGCCTGTCGGCACACGGTGCACTGTATCGCGGCCTGTCGACACGCGCTGCCCTGTATCGCGGCCTGTCGGCACGCGGTGCACTGTATCGCGGCCTGTCGGCACGCGGTGCACTGTATCGCGGCCTGTCGGCACGCGGTGCACTGTATAGCGGCCTGTCGGCACGCGGTGCACTGTATCGCGGCCTGTCGGCACGCGGTGCACTGTATAGCGGCCTGTCGGCACGCGGTGCACTGTATCGCGGCCTGTCGGCACGCGGTGCACTGTATAGCGGCCTGTCGGCACGCGGTGCACTGTATCGCGGCCTGTCGGCACGCGGTGCACTGTATCGCGGCCTGTCGGCACGCGGTGCACTGTATCGCGGCCTGTCGGCACGCGGTGCACTGTATCGCGGCCTGTCGGCACGCGGTGCACTGTATAGCGGCCTGTCGGCACGCGGTGCACTGTATCGCGGCCTGTCGGCACGCGGTGCACTGTACTGAGCCGGTGGTGTCTGCCCGCAGCGTTCGCGAGCGTGGTGAAGGAGCTGTGGCGCGGCGGCGAGCGCGACGCGGTGGTGAACACGACGTCGCTGAAGGCGCAGGTGCAGCGGTTCGCGCCGCGCTTCATGGGCTACAGCCAGCAGGACGCGCAGGAGTTCCTGCGCTACCTGCTGGAGGGGCTGCACGAGGACGTCAACCGCGTCACCGTCAAGCCCAAGCCCATCCTCACCGAGATCGACGACAGCCTCAGGTGGGTGCTCACTCACTCACTCGCAGCGTTCGCGAGCGTGGTGACTTGTGAACGAGCCACCAATATAACTATTAATGACTTCACGTCGTTGTTTTTGCAAATCGAATGAGAAATGCATCTCGAGGCTCTCCTCGAACCAGCCATCTTGTTTTGTGTTTGTGTTGACAGATGACGTTGTGCACTGATAAAAGGGGTTGTTTTTAAATATATGTCGGGGCAGGAGGCCGAATTTGATTCTCGTCCGACATCTGCGACTGTTCTCATTTTCTCAACTTATGCTCGCTCTAGTCTACCTTCCTTTCGTAGCCCGTCGCAGTGCCAAGACTGTCAGATGATACAACGAGTGTCCAGCGGTCTATACGTTTTTATTGTTTCCATAGTAATATTATCATGGCGTAGCCCGTGCCTACCCCGACATATACATGGAGCCTGGGCCAGGTTTTTATACAGTCTTTCAAAATGTTGTCCCTTTTACGAGGTGCAATGCGAAATTATTTTGCAAAATAAAAGCGCACCAACATGGCGTTCTTTTTGACAATGACACGTACTTACACGAGTCATGATGACATTTGACATAAAAATAACCACAATTGACAGCAATTGACATTTGACATACCAGCAATTGACGTTTGACAATTTAAATGACATTAAGATGACGTAACGTCATTACAAACATAGACATTAAAAGCAGATGAATGCACTCCGGGAGTTACCATTCTACAGATGTACCCAATCATCAATTTTATATTTGTACCAGTATTACAGTGAATAAGAATCACTGTAATACTACAAAAAAACATATTTTATTTCAAGTTCTATGATTTAATAATATTTTTTGGTATAGCGTAAAAGTACCTGGCCCAAGATGAAACAACCCCTTTAATTTAAATCGTTTGATCAACAACAGATGCAGCCGCAACGCCTTTACAACACATATTTGATGCATGGAAGAACTCACAGAGTGCCATTGGTATTTTCTGTGATTTATCAAAAACATTCGACTGCATTGATCACGAGACCCTTTTGCTTAAACTGAGCCACTATGGTATGAAAGATTTTGCACTTAGCTTCTTTGCGTCTTGTATTAGTGCCCGTCTTAACATGTGTTGGATTATAATTAGGTATGCTTTTGTGAAACTTCCCCTCATTGTGGAAACACTGCATACATAGCATACATGGTAACTATTGTATTGTAAACTTGTTTTGAAAAGAGCAACCGCCGAGTTTCTTGCTGTTTCTTCCCGGCAGGAAGGGCATTCTGAACCAGTGGTAGACTCATCGACGATACAAAAGCACTTTAAAAAAAAATTATTTGAATAAAAAACATTTCTATTCTATTCTATTCTAACTAGTCGTTGGGGTCCCAAGGTGCTGGAGTGGCGACCCCGCACCGGGAAACGCAGTGTTGGCAGACGCCCCTCTAGGTGGACCGACGACATCAAACGAGCCGCTGGATCCAAGCGGCGCAAGACCGAAGCCTGTGGAAGTTCATGCAGGAGACCTTTGTCCAGCAGTGGACGTCTATAGGTTGATAAAGAAGAAGAAGTCGATAGGTCGCACTCGTATCAGCCGACGTAGCGTAACGCGCGTGTGGTTGCAGCGACTCTGCGAAGGCGGCGGAGGCGTGGTCGCGCTACGTGCGCATGGAGGACAGCCGCGTGGGCGACACGTTCATCGGGCAGCTCAAGTCGACGCTGCGCTGCACGCACTGCCACCACGACAGCGTCACCTTCGACCCCTTCTGGGACCTCAGGTACCCACCGTGTGGTTGCAGCGACTCTGCGAAGGCGGCGGAGGCGTGGTCGCGCTACGTGCGCATGGAGGACAGCCGCGTGGGCGACACGTTCATCGGGCAGCTCAAGTCGACGCTGCGCTGCACGCACTGCCACCACGACAGCGTCACCTTCGACCCCTTCTGGGACCTCAGGTACCCACCGTGTGGTTGCAGCGACTCTGCGAAGGCGGCGGAGGCGTGGTCGCGCTACGTGCGCATGGAGGACAGCCGCGTGGGCGACACGTTCATCGGGCAGCTCAAGTCGACGCTGCGCTGCACGCACTGCCACCACGACAGCGTCACCTTCGACCCCTTCTGGGACCTCAGGTACCCACCGTGTGGTTGCAGCGACTCTGCGAAGGCGGCGGAGGCGTGGTCGCGCTACGTGCGCATGGAGGACAGCCGCGTGGGCGACACGTTCATCGGGCAGCTCAAGTCGACGCTGCGCTGCACGCACTGCCACCACGACAGCGTCACCTTCGACCCCTTCTGGGACCTCAGGTACCCACCGTGTGGTTGCAGCGACTCTGCGAAGGCGGCGGAGGCGTGGTCGCGCTACGTGCGCATGGAGGACAGCCGCGTGGGCGACACGTTCATCGGGCAGCTCAAGTCGACGCTGCGCTGCACGCACTGCCACCACGACAGCGTCACCTTCGACCCCTTCTGGGACCTCAGGTACCCACCGTGTGGTTGCAGCGACTCTGCGAAGGCGGCGGAGGCGTGGTCGCGCTACGTGCGCATGGAGGACAGCCGCGTGGGCGACACGTTCATCGGGCAGCTCAAGTCGACGCTGCGCTGCACGCACTGCCACCACGACAGCGTCACCTTCGACCCCTTCTGGGACCTCAGGTACCCACCGTGTGGTTGCAGCGACTCTGCGAAGGCGGCGGAGGCGTGGTCGCGCTACGTGCGCATGGAGGACAGCCGCGTGGGCGACACGTTCATCGGGCAGCTCAAGTCGACGCTGCGCTGCACGCACTGCCACCACGACAGCGTCACCTTCGACCCCTTCTGGGACCTCAGGTACCCACCGTGTGGTTGCAGCGACTCTGCGAAGGCGGCGGAGGCGTGGTCGCGCTACGTGCGCATGGAGGACAGCCGCGTGGGCGACACGTTCATCGGGCAGCTCAAGTCGACGCTGCGCTGCACGCACTGCCACCACGACAGCGTCACCTTCGACCCCTTCTGGGACCTCAGGTACCCACCGTGTGGTTGCAGCGACTCTGCGAAGGCGGCGGAGGCGTGGTCGCGCTACGTGCGCATGGAGGACAGCCGCGTGGGCGACACGTTCATCGGGCAGCTCAAGTCGACGCTGCGCTGCACGCACTGCCACCACGACAGCGTCACCTTCGACCCCTTCTGGGACCTCAGGTACCCACCGTGTGGTTGCAGCGACTCTGCGAAGGCGGCGGAGGCGTGGTCGCGCTACGTGCGCATGGAGGACAGCCGCGTGGGCGACACGTTCATCGGGCAGCTCAAGTCGACGCTGCGCTGCACGCACTGCCACCACGACAGCGTCACCTTCGACCCCTTCTGGGACCTCAGGTACCCACCGTGTGGTTGCAGCGACTCTGCGAAGGCGGCGGAGGCGTGGTCGCGCTACGTGCGCATGGAGGACAGCCGCGTGGGCGACACGTTCATCGGGCAGCTCAAGTCGACGCTGCGCTGCACGCACTGCCACCACGACAGCGTCACCTTCGACCCCTTCTGGGACCTCAGGTACCCACCGTGTGGTTGCAGCGACTCTGCGAAGGCGGCGGAGGCGTGGTCGCGCTACGTGCGCATGGAGGACAGCCGCGTGGGCGACACGTTCATCGGGCAGCTCAAGTCGACGCTGCGCTGCACGCACTGCCACCACGACAGCGTCACCTTCGACCCCTTCTGGGACCTCAGGTACCCACCGTGTGGTTGCAGCGACTCTGCGAAGGCGGCGGAGGCGTGGTCGCGCTACGTGCGCATGGAGGACAGCCGCGTGGGCGACACGTTCATCGGGCAGCTCAAGTCGACGCTGCGCTGCACGCACTGCCACCACGACAGCGTCACCTTCGACCCCTTCTGGGACCTCAGGTACCCACCGTGTGGTTGCAGCGACTCTGCGAAGGCGGCGGAGGCGTGGTCGCGCTACGTGCGCATGGAGGACAGCCGCGTGGGCGACACGTTCATCGGGCAGCTCAAGTCGACGCTGCGCTGCACGCACTGCCACCACGACAGCGTCACCTTCGACCCCTTCTGGGACCTCAGGTACCCACCGTGTGGTTGCAGCGACTCTGCGAAGGCGGCGGAGGCGTGGTCGCGCTACGTGCGCATGGAGGACAGCCGCGTGGGCGACACGTTCATCGGGCAGCTCAAGTCGACGCTGCGCTGCACGCACTGCCACCACGACAGCGTCACCTTCGACCCCTTCTGGGACCTCAGGTACCCACCGTGTGGTTGCAGCGACTCTGCGAAGGCGGCGGAGGCGTGGTCGCGCTACGTGCGCATGGAGGACAGCCGCGTGGGCGACACGTTCATCGGGCAGCTCAAGTCGACGCTGCGCTGCACGCACTGCCACCACGACAGCGTCACCTTCGACCCCTTCTGGGACCTCAGGTACCCACCGTGTGGTTGCAGCGACTCTGCGAAGGCGGCGGAGGCGTGGTCGCGCTACGTGCGCATGGAGGACAGCCGCGTGGGCGACACGTTCATCGGGCAGCTCAAGTCGACGCTGCGCTGCACGCACTGCCACCACGACAGCGTCACCTTCGACCCCTTCTGGGACCTCAGGTACCCACCGTGTGGTTGCAGCGACTCTGCGAAGGCGGCGGAGGCGTGGTCGCGCTACGTGCGCATGGAGGACAGCCGCGTGGGCGACACGTTCATCGGGCAGCTCAAGTCGACGCTGCGCTGCACGCACTGCCACCACGACAGCGTCACCTTCGACCCCTTCTGGGACCTCAGGTGGGTGTGAGTGGCTCTTGTGGCCGTACAACAGTTCGACCCTTCGCCGGGCCATTACTGGGGACAGGTCCCACCGATACCAACCGCGAATTGGCAGACAGCGGCGATAGTCTAGCGGCTCAGACTCCGGCCTCCTTTTGGGACATCTTTGTCCCGTTAAAGGTGAAGGAAAACATCTTAAGGTTGATTATACGGGTCTGCCCGCGAAATGCAAATTTAATTTGGGTTTTCGCGATTTGTAAACTAATACGACAAAGTAGGCTTATGGCATTCTAATTGTTATAATGGCAGTATCATCATCACAGGTTTATGTAATAATCTTTACTTGAAAGTGTCCAGTTTAAGAAATTAGTCCGAATATCGAGTTTGACGTGAGTTACTCACAAATTAGTCGATGATCTTACTAATTTCTTAAACTAGACACTTTCAAGTAAAGTATTACATAATAGATATATAATAGATAATAGATATATAATATAGTATAACATAAACCTGTGAAGATGATACTGCCATTGCATTGTAGCAATTAGAATGCTATAAGCCTACTTTGTCGTATTAGTTTACAAATTGCGAAAACCCAAATTTATACATGTAGGTATTTACAAATTATTGTCACGTCGGTTGCAGCCTGCCGATCCCGTCGCGCACCGGCAACCTGAAGCTCCAGCAGTGTCTCCAGCACTTCGTGCGCGAGGAGGAGCTCGACGGCGACGAGAAACCGGTACGGTCGCCCGCCCACTGCCCACTGACCACTGACCATTACCCAATACCCCACTGCCCACTGACCATTACCCCACTACCCACTGCCCACTGCCCATTACCCCACTGACCACTGACCATTACCCCACTGACCACTGACCATTACCCCACTGACCACTGACCATTACCCCACTACCCACTGCCCACTGCCCACTGCCCATTACCCCACTGACCACTGACCATTACCCCACTACCAACTGCCCACTGCCCTGACCCACTGACCACTGACCATTACCCCACTGACCACTGACCATTACCCCACTGACCACTGACCATTACCCCACTGACCACTGACCATTACCCCACTGCCGACTGACCACTGACCACTGACCATTACCCAATACCCCATTGCCCACTGACCATTACCCTACTACCCACTGCCCACTGCCCATTACCCCACTGACCACTCACCATTACCCCACTGACCACTGACCATTACCCCACTGACCACTGACCATTACCCCACTACCCACTGCCCATTACCCCACTGACCACTGACCACTGACCATAACCCCACTACCCACTGCCCACTGCCCATTACCCCACTGACCACTGACCATTACCCCACTACCCCACTGACCATTACCCCACTACCCCACTGACCACTGACCATAACCCCACTACCCACTGCCCACTGCCCATTACCCCACTGACCACTGACCACTGACCATTGACCATTACTCCACTGACCACTGACCATTACCCCACTGACCACTGCCCATCACCCCACTGCCCATTACCCCACTGCCCACTGCCCATCACCCCACTGCCCATTACCCCACTGCCCACTACCCCACTGCCCACTACCCCACTGCCCACTACCCCACTGCCTATTACCCACTGTCCATTACCCCACTAAGCACACACATTAAGCCTTTCGGATGCTCTAAACATAGCCGCGTTACGATGCACAGAACGCAAATCAGACCCGCTGCACGCACGCACGCACGCACGCACGCACGCACGCACGCACGCACGCACACACACACACACACACACACACACACACACGCACACACGCACACACACACACACACACACACAACCATGAGCCACGTGCACACGTCAATAGCAAGAACGTGATCGTCTTCGTTCGTCTTTATTTGTGGTTACGTTCCCTCAAATATGGTTGAGCGAAGCAATGGATGGATCATGCGTCATGCTCGTGAACGGGTTTCGCCGGCGGGTGTAATGGGGCTGCTTTCTGTCTGCCCGTCTTAACATGTGTTAAATTATTGACCGAGCGAAGCGAGTTCTCTGAGTTTATTAGTTGACCGAGCGAAGCGAGGTCTCTGAGTTTACTAGAGCGTTTTGCACTTGTCCGTCCGTCCGTCCGTCCGTCTGTCAGAGCCTTATAACTTTTGAATTACTGAACGTAATTACTTCAAATTTAGATATAATATGTAAACCGAGGCTCAGGACCGCTCAGCGGGCGATGGAGAGAGCTATGCTCGGAGTGTCCCTGCGGGATCGAATCAGAAATGAGGAGATCCGTAGGAGAATCAGAGTCACCGACATAGCTAAGCGAGTCGCGATACTGAAGTGGAAATGGGCGGGTTACATAGTTCGAAGAGCTGATGGTCGTTGGGGTCCCAAGGTGCTGGAGTGGCGACCCCGCACCGGGAAGCGCAGTGTTGGCAGACCCCCCACCAGGTGGACCGACGACATCAAACGAGTCGCAGGGAGCCGCTGGATTCAGGCGGGGCAAGACCGAGGCCTGTGGAAGTCCATGCAAGAGACCTTTGTCCAGCAGTGGACGTCTATCGGTTGATAAAGAAGAAGAAGAAGATGTAAACCGATGGCCTCCAGCCGAAAATGGCTTAAAAAGTTATAAAAATCTTTATTTCAGGGGGGCTCTCATAGAAGCGAATGCGAAGTAAAAATTTTTTTTTTGCTATTCATAGGTTTTCTGTGTATCATTTTAAAGACAATTTGGAACAGAGTACAAACGTATTTTTTTTTCCTAAAATTGATGAAATGGGGGGCTTTCAAAGTGGCGAATTAATACGCTCGCTTGAAGACGCTCTCTGGGAAGATTGGCTATATATTTTCAAGTTCTACTTATTTTCTTACTTCACTTGTATCCTGTACTTGAACAACAAATACTAAAATTATATGAATATTTTATAGAAACGAGATTATTTAATTTTTAATGAGCATCAGTAAATTTCACATAGCTTCACAATAATGCTAATAGATGGCGCAGTCATTAACTATTCCATGGAACTACTCGTAGGAGTTACGACTTCGATCTATCCCAAAAACAGTTTTGCGTCGAGCATTAGATATTATTTAGGTACATAATATAATAACATATTATTCAATTAAAATTATTCTTTAGTTATATATCAAACTTCAATAAACTATTAATTGCTGCATTTTGTATATTTTCTATTCGCGTCGATAGATGACGATTTGTACAGATGCCCCTAACCCGTTTTCACTCGTTAGTACCTACATAACAATTCAATGTTTTCACTGACGTTCCCTAACCTTTACGGGCTACCTATGATAAGTTAGGTGATGATTACTGTCAACTTCTTTATCACGATCCTGTACGGGACACCTAAAAGGACATTGGGACGGATGTTAGGACTTAGGATTGTGTTTTGGAGCTACCTACGTAAAGAGACTCCTACATAGGGGATGATTTAGGTATGTTTGGTGAAAACGGGCATAATAATAATGTCAGTTTTGGTCGTCATGTATCGATTGAATGAATAATCATGGGATACCGTTACCGCGAGGTCTCAGTTAGGGGCGAACCACTAGTAATTAGGTATGCTTTTGTGGAACTCATTGGGGAAACACTGCATACATAGCTTAGTATCTATTGAATTGTATGCTTGTTTTGAAAAGAGCAATCGCCGAGTTTCTTGGTGGTTCTTCTCGGCAGGAAGGGCATTCCGAACCAGTGGTAGACTCATCGGCGATTCAAAAGCACTTGTCATCATCATTATCATTAGCAACCCATCAACGGCTCACTACTGAGCGCAGGTCTCCCCTCTCAGAGAAGGGTTATAGGCCATAGTTCACCACGCTGGCCCAATGCGAATTGGCGGACTTCGACACACACCTTCGAGAATATTATGAAGAACTCTCAGATGTGCAGGTTTCCTCACGATGTTTTCCTTGAACGTTGAAACAAGTGATATTTAATTGCTTAAACGCACTTGACTCCGAAAAGTCAGAGGTGCATACCCGAGATCGAACCTGCGACCCCCCGAATAGGAGACCACAGTGGTGGACTTTTTCCTTTTCTCGACGTAAATCTATTTAGCGCCGCGATAAAGGCTTCCTTTGTCATGTCCGAAACCAGTTCCAAATGTATGGCTTTAGTTGCTAAACAAACAAACACACAAATGTAAGATTTAATGGGTTTGCATCCTCTACCTTTGCGATTAGCTATCATTACTGGCCCGGCATAGTCTACCCCTGTGTTAAGGAATGGAAATTCTAATTGTGCTCGCTGTTCAGGTAAGTGACCCATTATGGGTTGAACTGTTTTTCCCTTAAGTCTACAACATTTAACACATGAGCGCACAGTGAGTTTAGCTAGATTTGTGCCTCATAGAGGCCAATAATTGTGTCGAACTGTCACTAAAAGGAGTTGAGGCCCTGCATGCAAATACTTTATGTGAAAATGTTTGAAGATCAGTCTGCATAAATGTGTTTGCTGCTCAGTAAAACCGGGTGTTTCGTGTTGTAATCGTAATTTGTATTACCTAGTCTCCGACACGAATTAGTCCATTTTCATCAATAAATGGCGACAATGAAAGAAGTTTATTTTTATGGGGCAATTTTTTCTTTGACAGAAGTAACTGTCGTTCTTCGGCAAAGGATTCTTCTTGTGCAATTTTTAAAAGAAAATTGTTGGAATTATTAAGTTCGGTTGTTGTTAACTTACCGATAACCTTTTCTGAGGCATAACGGCAATTTTTTACAAATCTAAGAACGAATGCTGTGATGCGTTGTACTTTTGAGAATGAAGAACAATTCCCAATTAGCTCGGAAATAATTATGTTAGGTTCTTCAGCAACATGAAAACATCTCACAAGAGTTTCTGGCAAATCAGAAACTTGTGTCTCCTGCTTGGGTTTTTCTGGCCAATTAGTTTGATCAGATTTTAAAAAAGACGGCCCAGACCACCACAAAGATGATTTACCAAGAACGTCGGCCTTTAAACCTCGTGAAGCGAGATCGGCCGGGTTTTCTTTGGAAGGAACGTGGCGCCACTCATGAGCCGAGAAAGTTTCCTGTATTTCGGATACGCGATGCCGAACAAACGGTTTCAAATGAGCTGGAGAAGAACTTAACCAACCCAAGACAATCATCGAGTCGGACCATAAGATGCACCTACTGATTGGGAGTGTTAAGGAACTTAATATCTTTATACCTAACCTCGTTCCAAGTAGGGCACTTGAAAGCTCCAGTCGAGGAATTGAGGTAGTTTGAATGGGAGCTACCTTACCTTTGGATGCTAACAAATGAGTGGTGACTGTACCATCGTTGTCCGAACACCTTACATAAACGCATGCACCATAAGCCTTTTCTGAGGCGTCTGTAAAGATGTGCAGCTGTATGTCTGCGGGTAAATTAGATGTAACACATCTGGGAATGTCAAAAGTATTTAACTGTGGTAATGACCTAGCAAAATCAAACCAGGCCTGCCTTATATGTGGAGGAAGTGGATCATCCCAACCACATTTATTTATCCACAATTGCTGCATGATTATTTTCGCTTCCACGATGCAAAGTGAAACAAGACCAAGTGGGTCGAAGACTTGGGCAATTGTTGATAAAATGTGTCTCTTATTCACAGTGACATTTTCAGGAATGACAATGGAAAATGACGGAGTGTCTGCAGGACATTTCCAATTTAAACCCAATGTTTTAGAAAGGTTGTCACTGCTGAGATCTACAGATCCCGATATCTTCGCCTCACCAGAAATTGCTTGCAGAATATCTCGATGGTTTGAGTTCCATTTTCGCAAGTTCAATTGAGCAGATGATAAGGCTTTTATTACTCCGCGACCTTGAGATATAGTTTCCTCAATGGTCGAATGTCCAGACAGAAAATCATCAACGTAAAAATCGTGGCGAATTGCACGTTGAACATTAGAATCTTCAGCTTCACGACTCAACTGAAGAAGACATCTTGTGGCCAAATAAGGCGCTGAAGCCGTACCATAAGTAACGGTGTTCAGTTGATAGCTTTTAAGAGGATGAGAGGGGTCAGCTCTCCACAAAATTTGTTGAAGGGTGCGTTCTTGTTCGAAGATTTCCGTCTGGCGGTACATCTTCTCTACATCCGCAGTAACGACAGTATTTGTGTTGTCTGAAACGCAGCAATATAGACAGTAAATCGTCTTGCACTGTTGGTCCCACTCTTAGAATACTATTAAGTGACTTTCCTGACGTCGTAACTGCAGAAGCATCATAAACTACGCGTAATTTTGTGGTTTTGCTTGACTCCCTTAATACACCATGATGAGGCAAATAACAAGCTTTATAGTTAAGAGAACTTTGCTCTGTCATGTGACCGAGAGTGAGATATTAGTTCATAAAGTCCACATAAAGTTGTTTCATATTAGAATCTCTCCCCAACTTTCGCTCCAAAGACAAAAATCTGCACTTGGCCATCTGATATGAATCCCCTAACACTTTGGGTGATGCCTTCAGAGGCAGTGAGACAATGAATCGTCCATCAGGTTTGCGTTTTGTGGTCTTTAGGAAGTGTTCCTCACATGCTCGTTCTTCTGGGGTCAAATTATGTTTCGGAGAAATTGAATCTAACTCCCAGAAACGCGACAGATCAAACTCTAAGTTGCTACTCAACATGCATGTTTCATTTTTATTATTCTTGTTATTTGTCCACACTGTACCCGAAACTAGCCATCCTAACAGTGTTTCGTAAAGAGTAGGTTTATTTTTACCAAGACTGATGCGATTGGTGCCAATAACGCTCCAAAATATATCAGCTCCTACTAATATGTCTATTGTGGATGGAATATGAAACGACGGGTCTGCTAAACAAATTCCAGACGGAATTTGTAAATCTCGAAGATTGACAAATCATGATGGCTGTGGTGTGGTAATGTTTGGTAAAACAATGCAATCAATACCTATCCTGAAACCACCAATGTAAGACTCAAGTGTGAGTGAGCAAGACTCTGTACTACTGAGTGCTTGACTATTTATACCAGTTACTTTATTTTTGACTGGAACAGTATTAATATTCAGCTTACTACAGAAATCCTTCGTTATAAAATTAGTCGTACTCCCATTATCGAGCAAAATCCTAGCAACATGTGGCTGTCCTTTGCTATCTAGTACCTTTACCAAGGCTGTGGAAAGTAAAACAGTAGAAGTTACAAACGAGGAATCTAGTGATTTAGCTGATAAGGCTACGTTTTCAGCGCTAATGGGTGTAGCGATTGGTTCTGTGTGTAATAATGTGCTATGTTTTTTAGAACAATATTTACAATTAGAAAGTCTACACTTGTTTTTTGAATGACCGAGGCGAAGGCATTTCATACATACTTTGAATTCCAGAGCCTTCTGAATTCGACTCTCAACTGGCAGTAGTCTAAAAGATTCGCATCTATATAGAAAATGTTCCTGATTACACATTGGACATGAATTAGATTTTGGTTTACTCGTAGAAACAACTAGACTTTTTGGTTTATTCGGTAGCTGTTTGGCATTATCTTGTTTGATGTTATCCTGTTTAGTAGTATCCAAAGTTTTTAAAACATTAGCCCTATTTGGAATAAATCTTAAAAAACTATCTAAAGTTGGAGAATCTGTCAATTTGTTTCTATGAGTTTCCCATTCTCTGTTGGTAACATTGTCTAATTTACAGGACATTATGTGAATAATTAATATATCCCAATGTTGAACTGAATGGCCTAAGCTAGCTAAAGCTCTTACATTCTTATTAATTGCATCAACTAAATTGCGGAAATCTACGCTAGACTCTTTTTGTAGAGTCTCAATTTTCAAAAGCGAATTTAAATGATGATTTTCAAGCAGTCGTTTATTGTCATATCGATCGCATAGAATTTTCCAAGCTGATTGATAGTTATCTGCACAAAAGTCCAATCCTGAAATTGTAGACGCAGCATTCCCCTTAAGTGATGCACGCAAATAATGAAATTTACTAATGGGATCAATGCTTTCGTCAGAATGAATTAACGAATTGAAAGTGTCCCTGAACCCAAGCCAGTGATGATATTCGCCATTAAAATGTGGCAAGTCTATTTTAGGTAGTTTGACAACCTTACGTTTGTGTGAATCTGAGGGATCCTCAGAGTCTGCTGCAACCATGGAGTCGTGGGTTGGGACCGACAGCTTACGATGGCTTGCGATCAATGCCCGAGCAGCAGACACGAGCGAATAGTATTGCATCTCGAACGTATTTCTCTCTTTGAATTCATCCTTGGATGAATCACACAGCTCCTCTATCTCGCTCTGAAAACCGTCAAATTCATCGTATAAAACTTCTACCTTGTCTAGCCGCAATTGGAGCTCGATTTGAGTTTGGATAGGGTCTGCAGGTTCATCATCACTCTTCAAAGATTTTAAGTAAGTGCTGAAATTAGTAAGCTTCCCTTTAATCGTAGCTCTTTTCTTAATCAATTGCTTTAATTGTCTTTCACTCATTTTGACTTAATTCAAAAAAGACTAAAAAAAGTAAACGAAAAATTTCAATCTAGCTAAGTATGAAAAAATTAGACGCCCGTAAAAATTGCAACAGCAATTTCGTTTCGATACAAATTTACTGCAGAAATTTTGATTCTGAAGATGAAATTCAGAATTGCTAATAAATTTTGTAAGGCGTTGAATATTTGCTTAGATGACTTAGGTATCGGCAAAAATATTTATAACTACCTACCTAGTAATGAAAAATAAAATTGAAAACAATGATACAACAGTTTTAATATACAGTAAATTAGTGACCTGTTGTTAGTTTTACAAGTCATTTTATTCACTTTATTATGTACACTAATGATACAAAAAGATTACCTACATTACGCAATTAATTATGTGAATTCGGTCTACTTACTATTATGAAATGATAAAGTAAATGATTATTATGGAAATGAATGATAATAAGGATGAATAAGAAGGATAATAATGGAAATATCTCACGGTTTCCAGGTTTCCTCTTGACAATTCCTTAATTGTTGGCAGTTTTGATGTCCGATTATGTCAGCTGTTATTAACAATGATTCAGCAATGTTCACATCGGGTAGCCAAATCTTTGCACAACACAAATATCTTCATTTACTGGTGAATTCTTGATATGTATTGCGTATTTAAACTGGCTTGTCGACGTCTTATATATCCAGTACATAATTATTATTATAAATCCACTATCCTTCGGTGTTATAATGATGGCCGAGAATTTCTGCTAGTGTTCTTGATTAGGTACACAGCATTATTTACTCTGAAGAACCACAAATATGTCCAGAAAGAGTTGTGGGAATATTGTGCACGGCGATGACCTTGCGTAACCTCTTGCGTCCTTTGTTCTTGTTCTCTTCACGAACTGATGTTTGGTTCATTAAAGGTGAAAAAGGACCATATGGTGGCGTTCAGTGCCCTGTCTAGGTGACGAAGGGATATCTGGGCGTAGAATAGAAAAGACTGTAATCCACTATTAACTTTATTACGTGAGGTTATTAGAACAAGTTTAACAAGTAGTTACACGCGACCACTGTCAATTAATCAACGCGACCGTCCAGTTCGTAATCAAGTTATTGTCACTTGTCGGCCCTCCCCTCCGCGGCCGTATCACGCGCGAACCGGTCGGTCCGCGCGACCAACTTCAAATTGCCGCCTAATGTTTATAGCGACTGTGTCGCTAACACACAGTCCTAACACTTGCAAAGCACTTGTAAAAAAGTTTATTTGAATAAAAAACATTCCTATTCTATTGTAACACTCGCTTGTGGCGCGTTTCAGACGTGCTCCAAGTGCGGCGTGCGGCGCAAGTGCCTCAAGTGGTTCACGGTGCAGAAGTTCCCGCAGGTGCTGGTGCTGCATCTCAAGAGGTGAGTGCACAACGACAATCCGGGCTATGCAAATTAGTTATACTTTATAATTAGAATGCCATAAGCCTACTTTGTCGTATTAGCTTACAAATTGCGAAAAACCAAATTAAAGGGGTTGTTTCAAATATATATGGAGCCTGGACCAGGCCTTTGTACAGTTTTTCAAAATGTTTGGAGTCATGAAATAGTGATTATTTTTTCTTTATTTCTCATTAAAAGGTCCTTTTTACGAGGTACAATGCGAAATTATTATATGATCAAACGAACTTACCAAGTGACGTTCGATCTTGATTGTCCCATCTTCGGCGAAGAGATTTAATAATATTTCACTTGTAAGTAGACCCCGCTACGCTACAACCCACTCGCACATAGTTTAGCTCCATAAGAAAGAAAGAGATAGCACATTCCATATCTTGTCTAGCGGCTATGCCTACCACAGGCTTCATTTAGTTCAGAGAATAAAAATAAGGGGCTCCAACATTGATATATCGGGTACCTATCTATATATAGATGGGGATGGGAGGGATCTTAAATCTCTTCGCCGAAGATGGGACAATTAAGATCGAACGTCACTTGGTAAGTTCGTTTGATCATATAATTGTCCCATCTTCGGCTTTCGAGATTTAATAATATTTCACTTGTAAGATGTTTAGAGAAAATGGAAATGTTGGAGAACAAATAAAAGTAAAATCAAATTTTGATTATAAAATATATGATTTTATATCATAAACAAAGATAATTTTTAGATAGACATTAAGCAATAACCAAAATTTTTAATTTATAATAATATTACAAATATTAAACAAATAAATCAAGTAATTGATTGATACAAACTTAATTATTAGGCAAATCATTAAGTAGTGCATTGACAAAGTTCGAATCATCACTAACTGCCAATGGTCTGTTATAGAAATTTGCAAACGTTGCTGACTGATCTGACCAGCAAGCAGTCTTTCTAATAACATCAACACTGACGCCTACTCGAAGTGCAGCAGAAGTAGCTGCGTGGCGAGTACTATGAGCGCTAAATATTGTGTCAATGCCACTAGCTGTAAGAATTTGTTTAACCCATCGCCCAATAGTTTGGGATGAAGCAGGACGATGCGGCTTTTTGATAATCAGTATAAGTCTATCGTCATGGCAAGACCTATTGTTTGAGGTCATAGTAAGGTAAGATACTAGTGTATCCGCTGGGCAAACGCATGGGCGCTGTGTAAAATATGGAAGGTCCAACTTTGGTTGAGATCGGCCTATCCCAGAAGTTTTAATAAAAAAAATCGGCCAAGTGCGAGTCGGGCCTCGCTCTTTTAGGGTTCCGTTAAAAAAATTAAATTAACAAATTTCCATCTACCCACCTACCCATTTTAATTTAATTTTTTTAATTTAATTTAATTTTTATTATTTGTTGTTATAGCGGCAATAGAAATACATAATATGTGAAAATTTCATCTGTCTATCTATTACGGTTTACGAGATACAGCCCTCTGACAGACGGACGGACGGACAGCGTAGGCTTAGTAATAGGGTCCCGTTGGTACCCTTTGGGTACGGAACCCTAATATCAGTGATAGTTATTACAATTCTTTGACTACTTATCTTAATATTTGGTATCCTAATCAATAATAAAGTCTGGCATCTTTGTTCAGTACACAAGGCCAATAAAACGACTAGCTTTTTTGTTAGCTGTTCCAAACTAAGGGAATTATTTGGGTACATATTTGCAAGATAATTAGAACCATATTCGGATCCCAAGTATTATCATACTTAGGAAATGAAGGTTTAATTTTAAAGGCACCTTTAAGGAACCTTTTGACCCGTTCGTCTTGGCCCACCTTATTTCTGGAAATAAGGGATAAAGCTGAACGATGATTATTTAATGTTCCGTATGAAGACCCCTTACTTAAGCAATCTGCTAAGAAGTCAAGTAAGTCACAAACCCGAATATCAAAGGGATCTATACGCTTAATACCACAGTAACCCCACCATAGTTTAAAGCTAGAAGCATACTGGGCCTTCGTATTATTTGACAAAGATGCAAGCACAGTAGTCATTGCTGACAGAGGGACTTGTTGCTTGAAGAAAGCTTGCCTGATAATACACTCGCCACCAGGGAAAGCTGCCGGTGAAGAGGATGGGTTTTCCTGAAATTAGATGAAAGCAAAAACTTATCAGGTGGAAATATTAAAATTTCATCTACCACCAGTGACTTATAAACAGGGAACCACGGTTGAGAAGGCCAATTTGGGACAACTACTATGCCAGTAGCTTGATCATTAATAACTTTTTGTAACGTTTTCAATATTAGGGAAAAGGGTGGAAATGCATAAAAAAACATATTCCATTTAACCGTAAAAGCATCTACGTTAAACGCATAAGGATCTCTTTTCCATGAAATATATTTACTACATTTAGCATTTAACCTCGAAGCAAACAGATCTATCTCTGGTTTGCCATATCTCACAACAATATCTCTAAATTCATCTGAATGTAATTCCCATTCTATATCAATATTCCTGGATTCAAAATCAGCATCAGTGTTCTGAGATGATTTGATATAAGAAGCAAACAGAAAAATGTTTCGATGTTCACACCACAGCCAGATTTTTCTAGCAATGTTGTTAAGGTGTGGGTATTGCACTCCACCCATTCTATTTATGTAGGCAATAGCTGTTGTCTATACGCAGAAGTATGTAGCAATTATTACATTGACCAGCAAACGATTTAAGCCCGAAAAAAGCTGCAAGTAGCTCCAAGTAATTTATGTGATGATCACTTTCATCATGATCCCAAGAGCCACCGATCTTTTCCCCTTCACAGGCTGCGCCCCAGCCAAGTGAAGAAGCGTCAGTAAAAATTTCTAGATCAAAGTTGCTAGATCTGATAGGATTATTTGTAGCTAGGATAGATTTTTCCACCACATAAGATCATCACGTATATAAGATGGAACATTCATTTTTTGATCATAATCATCGTTATGTAATAACGCCAAATATTTAGCTCGCTCTAAGGATTTTGTGTAAACCCAACCATACGCAACTGCGGGGCAGGCTGCAGTTAGGGTGCCCAAATAACGAGCAAAACTACGAACTATAAGTTCCACAGTATTCAACATCTCATTAGTACGAATAAGAATGTCAGTCTTCTTTTTATATGGCAATTCTAATGTCATATTTGATGAATTTAGGACAAATCCTAAAAAAGTGCAGGATTTACTAGGAATAAGACTACTCTTCTTATAGTTTATTACAAATCCAAGGCTAGTTAGTAATTTTATAGTTGCATAAAGATTTTTCATGCAATCTTCATAACCGTTGCCAAAATAACAACTGTCATCTAAATAAAACACTGACTTATATCCTTGTGAACGCAGGTGGGATGAAACTGGTTTCATAAGCTTAGTAAAAGCGTGAGGCGCGGAACTTAAGCCAAAAGGTAAAACTAAAAATTCATAAAGAGTACCCTCAAAATAAAATCTTAAATATTTTGTATGATTTCTATGTATCGGAACCAAAAAATAAGCTTCTTTTAGGTCTAAGTTTACCATATAAGAATCCTTGGTGATTAATTTAATTGCAGTTCTGATGTCTTCCATTTTAAAATGACTTACGTTTACAAACTTGTTAAGTTTCTTTAAATTTAATATAAGACGCTTTTCACCATTGCTTTTAGGGATTAGAAAAATACTAGAAACAAATTGGCCCTTAGACGATTCGCACTTACGGATTGCTTGGGAATTTAATAAACGTACTATTTCTGTTTCAATAAATGTCTTGTCATTTCTTGAAAGAGATATTTTTGGATAAGATGATGGGTCTTGAACGGGTAACTCAGTAAAAGGAATCTTATACCCAGAAATGCTGTCAAGAACATCTTTATCGTCAGTTATATCTTTCCATGCATCCAGAAAGAATCTTAAGCGACCCGCATGTACCTGTGAGCTTATTCTTTCTGCTTCGCTGTCCTCGACTGCTTGTGACGATGGGATGTGGATGGCGTCAGGGTCGACGCTGGCTGCCGACGAGCGATCGGCGTTTGGTACGCTGTCGGACGGCGGCGGTACGCCAGCGTTGGCGTTCTCGCCCCCCCCGCCGCGTACCGGTTGACGGCCGCCGCGGTAGTTCGATTATGAATGCGGTGGGGGGGGGCCTGGGGTTTAAATTACTCGCAGATGAAGCAGTAGATAGAATAAGTTTTCCTGTCTTCTGGATGCCACGTGAAGATTTGATGAAATCACCCAATTTTTCACCGAATAAGTGGCTATCCCTTTTTCGATCCTTAAATGGTTCGATAAAAGCTTTATCGACCATAGGTGTCACAAGCGAACGCCTGGTTTCAGTCTCGGAATAGTGGGAGTCCGCTATTAATTTGGCTGTATCTGAGAGATTTCGCAAGATCGCTGGTGTGTCTATGGACTTAGTCAATATGTCAGACATTGTCCTGCCCAGACTTGTGAGGGCACACGCCAGCTGGCTTTGTTTCCTCAAAATTCTTGCATCTCGGTTCCGGGCGGACTCAGTCAACATAGCACTCAATTCCGGGTTGAGGACGGGGGGCTTGGCAAGAGGACAATTTTTAGGGTACGGGTATTTTTTCATCAAATCCTCCTTTACCTCTTTTTTAAGTCCTTCCCTAAGAATAGGCTCCCACCTTTTTGCCAAGTCCGCAGATATGTCAGGACCCCACTCGTTCGACTCAGCTTGAAAATCCCCCAAAGCCAGCAAAAGCTCTGGATCGACAGGAGGCTCATTATTAATCTCTGTCGATTCAGGTATTATCGTCGTTGCTCCAGGTTCAACAGGGGCTTCCGCCGTAGGTGGTGGTGGTGACTGAGACACGATATCGCACATCTCGGTCTCTCCTGGCTCAGCGATATTTGGAGCTCGATGCATCGGCGATTGTGGAGACGGGCACAAAGGTGATGGTGGTACCTCACACATTTCCTGATCATCTAGATCGGAAGAAAAGAATAAATGGTTAATATCTCGTATTAACTCTTTTCAGAAATTGCTATTGGTCAATATCGCGTATTGACTCGAAGCTTTATAAAATCTACGGTCTGATATCACGTATCAAATCAGAGAAATAACACTTATTTAATAATATTAAATTAAACAAATCAAAAACAAACCTTCGTTATATGATTCATAATCGTAATGGCGGCGGCATTTACGCAGTAACTTTTCTTCGTACTTTTCTCTTTTTACGCCACTTTTCTTCTCTTTTATCGTCGTGTTTCCTCTTCGGCATTCTAATCTATCTTTTTTGAAATTATAAAATTTAAATTTTATGAAAAAAGTATAAAATTATATTAAATAACACTACGTGCGTTAGACGGTCGTGCGCGCACGAAAACGAATGAAGCCTGTGGTAGGCATAGCCGCTAGACAAGATATTATGGAATGTGCTATCTCGTTCTTTCTTATGGAGCTAAACTATGTGCGAGTGGGTTGTAGCGTAGCGGGGGCTACTTACAAGTGAAATATTATTAAATCTCGAAAGCCGAAGATGGGACAATTTTGCTAAATAAAAGCGCAACAACATGGCGTTCTTTTTGACAATGACACGTACCCAATTATCAATTTTATATCTTTGCCTCGATAACCTGTAATACTACAAAAAAGCATTTTTTATTTCAATTTCTATGATTTAATACTATTTTTTGGTATAGCGTACAAGTACCGGGCCCAAGATGAAACAACCCCTTTGAATTTCGCGGGCAGACCCGTATAATCAACCTTAAGGTGGAAGACACGGGTCTGCCCGCGAAATTCAAATTGAAGTTGGTTTTTCGCAATTTGTAAACTAATACGACAAAGTAGGCTTATGGCCTTCTAATTGCGCCAGTGGAATTATCATCTTCACAGGTTTACATAAAAATCTTTACTTGAAAGTGACCAGTTTAAGAAATTAATCAAAATATCGAAATGAATATGAGCACGAGAAGGTCGGAGAGTTGACTTCACCAGTCTGGCCCCTTCATGCTTTACATTAATATTCAACGTGCCTCTTACCATCCGGTGATCGCTTCCGGTTTTCACCCTATTGAGAGACATCATTGAATATATGCCGCTTGGTCGACATAATGAAGTCGATCTCACTTCTCGTGGAACCATCGGGACTCAACCATGTCTATTTTCTGCGTGGCCGCTTCCTGAAGAAAGAGTTCATCATAAAGAGGCCCTCCTTCTCCATGAAGTCGGCCAACATTTGGCCCCTTTGGTTCCTTCGCCCATACCCAAAATGCCCCACTCTCGTCTCTGCACCGCTTCGTTCATCCAGCCTTGCATTGAAATCCCCCATCTCAACACGTATGGCTTTTGATAAATCCTCATACAGCGCCTCTACCTCCTCGTCAGAATGTGTCGATGTCGGTGCGTAAACCTGTATAACCTTCAGCGAATACTGTTTGGTGATTCTGAGTATAAGGTACGCTACCCACTCGACACACTCTTGACTTGTACAATGTTGTTGACGAGGGACTTGTGGACGATGAACCCGACACCACCCTGGGACTGTTGATCGCCCTCCCGGTAGTAGAACAAGTTGCCGGTATTGAGGATTATCGAGTCCTCCCCCTCTCTTCGGACTTCAGACAATCCTTTAATATTCCAGCGCAACTTGCTCACTGCTTCTTCCAGCTCGATGATGTTCTCGTCAGTCCTCAAAGTGCGTGCGTTATACGTCACCATGGACAACATGGATATACTGATCCCAAAATATTACAGTTAAAATTATTATTGTCACAATTTTCTCTTCTCTCTTCTCTTCTTCCTGGGAATTGTTTTCGCAAGATGTTTTGCGTGATTCCTCTGGTACGGCTCCCCGCCGGATCACTCCAGCCAGCCGAGCTCATTCCAGAATCCGAGCAGGCCACCCAGGTCGGGACTTCCGGAAGTGTTGCTGGAGAGCCAATGTATTTATGACGTTGATTGGAAACACTTTCGCATTTAAGCAGTACGTGTTCCGGTGTCTCGTCGCCCTCCATGCATGCTCTGCACAGAGGGCTGTCGGTGATACCTAAAATGAAAAGGTGTTTGTTAGCGAACAGTGTCCTGTGATCGTACCTACAACTATCCTTAATTTGGTTCGGTTTAGTTGTAGTAGTTTCGCTGTAAGGCGTTGATTGAGGCAGGGAAAAGCCTCTTTTGTTTGTCTGCAGTCTGTAGTGTTTGCGCACAGTTCGGCATGTGTGCTTACTGTTTGGTTGTGCAACCAGGTTTTATACTCACAGAAGGGTATGGGAGCGATCGGTTCCGTCCCATAACCTTCAGGGCTGAGGCTCGCCGAGCTAACTCATCGGCTGCGTCGGTACCCATGTTGTCACTGTGAACTTTTACCCAGCGCAGTGTGACTTTGTTTGATTTTGTTATCGTTTGTAGTGCATTGTGACAATCAAGTAAAAGTTTTGAGGAGGTCGTATTTTTGGCTAGGGCTCTCAATACTGCCTGGCTGTCTGTGTTAATGTTAAAATTTGTTAAAATTTAAAATCTGTCTGCTGGCCATGGCGATGGCCGCTGCTGTGATGCCGACGCACTCTGCTTGAAAGACTGAGTCACAATTTTAAAAGACGCTAAAAAAATTAACTTGTCATGCCACTCTTGTTCAAGAAACTTGACAATATCAATAGGTGTCTCCATTTGTTTCGTTGTAGTCAATAAAAGGCACAAAGTAAATAAATATTTTTCTCGAAATTGGCGTCTTTTAAAATTATGACAATAATTTTAACTGTAATATTTTGGGATCTTTATCAATGTTATATTAAACTTGACTTGCTTGAATGTACAATATCATCCTACAATTTTCACTTGCTGAATATGTACTGAGGGTCGCGTCGCTCGTGTGCAGGTTCTCACCCACGGAGCGCTTCCGCGGCAAGTTGTCGGTGGTGGTGGAGTTCCCGCTGAGCGGGCTGGACATGTCGCCCTTCGCCGCCGCGCCCACGCACGCCACCTACAACCTGTACGCCGTCAGCAACCACTCGGGTGAGTGCCGTGCCGTGCCACAGGGGGCGCAGGTTCTACCGCGGCAAGCTGTCGGTGGTGGTGGAGTTCCCGCTGAGCGGGCTGGACATGTCGCCCTTCGCCGCCGCGCCCACGCACGCCACCTACAACCTGTACGCCGTCAGCAACCACTCGGGTGAGTGCCGTGCCGTGCCGTGCCACAGGGGGCGCAGGTTCTACCGCGGCAAGCTGTCGGTGGTGGTGGAGTTCCCGCTGAGCGGGCTGGACATGTCGCCCTTCGCCGCCGCGCCCACGCACGCCACCTACAACCTGTACGCCGTCAGCAACCACTCGGGTGAGTGCCGTGCCGTGCCACAGGGGGCGCAGGTTCTACCGCGGCAAGCTGTCGGTGGTGGTGGAGTTCCCGCTGAGCGGGCTGGACATGTCGCCCTTCGCCGCCGCGCCCACGCACGCCACCTACAACCTGTACGCCGTCAGCAACCACTCGGGTGAGTGCCGTGCCGTGCCGTGCCACAGGGGGCGCAGGTTCTACCGCGGCAAGCTGTCGGTGGTGGTGGAGTTCCCGCTGAGCGGGCTGGACATGTCGCCCTTCGCCGCCGCGCCCACGCACGCCACCTACAACCTGTACGCCGTCAGCAACCACTCGGGTGAGTGCCGTGCCGTGCCACAGGGGGCGCAGGTTCTACCGCGGCAAGCTGTCGGTGGTGGTGGAGTTCCCGCTGAGCGGGCTGGACATGTCGCCCTTCGCCGCCGCGCCCACGCACGCCACCTACAACCTGTACGCCGTCAGCAACCACTCGGGTGAGTGCCGTGCCGTGCCACAGGGGGCGCAGGTTCTACCGCGGCAAGCTGTCGGTGGTGGTGGAGTTCCCGCTGAGCGGGCTGGACATGTCGCCCTTCGCCGCCGCGCCCACGCACGCCACCTACAACCTGTACGCCGTCAGCAACCACTCGGGTGAGTGCCGTGCCGTGCCACAGGGGGCGCAGGTTCTACCGCGGCAAGCTGTCGGTGGTGGTGGAGTTCCCGCTGAGCGGGCTGGACATGTCGCCCTTCGCCGCCGCGCCCACGCACGCCACCTACAACCTGTACGCCGTCAGCAACCACTCGGGTGAGTGCCGTGCCGTGCCACAGGGGGCGCAGGTTCTACCGCGGCAAGCTGTCGGTGGTGGTGGAGTTCCCGCTGAGCGGGCTGGACATGTCGCCCTTCGCCGCCGCGCCCACGCACGCCACCTACAACCTGTACGCCGTCAGCAACCACTCGGGTGAGTGCCGTGCCGTGCCGTGCCACAGGGGGCGCAGGTTCTACCGCGGCAAGCTGTCGGTGGTGGTGGAGTTCCCGCTGAGCGGGCTGGACATGTCGCCCTTCGCCGCCGCGCCCACGCACGCCACCTACAACCTGTACGCCGTCAGCAACCACTCGGGTGAGTGCCGTGCCGTGCCACAGGGGGCGCAGGTTCTACCGCGGCAAGCTGTCGGTGGTGGTGGAGTTCCCGCTGAGCGGGCTGGACATGTCGCCCTTCGCCGCCGCGCCCACGCACGCCACCTACAACCTGTACGCCGTCAGCAACCACTCGGGTGAGTGCCGTGCCGTGCCACAGGGGGCGCAGGTTCTACCGCGGCAAGCTGTCGGTGGTGGTGGAGTTCCCGCTGAGCGGGCTGGACATGTCGCCCTTCGCCGCCGCGCCCACGCACGCCACCTACAACCTGTACGCCGTCAGCAACCACTCGGGTGAGTGCCGTGCCGTGCCGTGCCACAGGGGGCGCAGGTTCTACCGCGGCAAGCTGTCGGTGGTGGTGGAGTTCCCGCTGAGCGGGCTGGACATGTCGCCCTTCGCCGCCGCGCCCACGCACGCCACCTACAACCTGTACGCCGTCAGCAACCACTCGGGTGAGTGCCGTGCCGTGCCACAGGGGGCGCAGGTTCTACCGCGGCAAGCTGTCGGTGGTGGTGGAGTTCCCGCTGAGCGGGCTGGACATGTCGCCCTTCGCCGCCGCGCCCACGCACGCCACCTACAACCTGTACGCCGTCAGCAACCACTCGGGTGAGTGCCGTGCCGTGCCGTGCCACAGGGGGCGCAGGTTCTACCGCGGCAAGCTGTCGGTGGTGGTGGAGTTCCCGCTGAGCGGGCTGGACATGTCGCCCTTCGCCGCCGCGCCCACGCACGCCACCTACAACCTGTACGCCGTCAGCAACCACTCGGGTGAGTGCCGTGCCGTGCCACAGGGGGCGCAGGTTCTACCGCGGCAAGCTGTCGGTGGTGGTGGAGTTCCCGCTGAGCGGGCTGGACATGTCGCCCTTCGCCGCCGCGCCCACGCACGCCACCTACAACCTGTACGCCGTCAGCAACCACTCGGGTGAGTGCCGTGCCGTGCCACAGGGGGCGCAGGTTCTACCGCGGCAAGCTGTCGGTGGTGGTGGAGTTCCCGCTGAGCGGGCTGGACATGTCGCCCTTCGCCGCCGCGCCCACGCACGCCACCTACAACCTGTACGCCGTCAGCAACCACTCGGGTGAGTGCCGTGCCGTGCCACAGGGGGCGCAGGTTCTACCGCGGCAAGCTGTCGGTGGTGGTGGAGTTCCCGCTGAGCGGGCTGGACATGTCGCCCTTCGCCGCCGCGCCCACGCACGCCACCTACAACCTGTACGCCGTCAGCAACCACTCGGGTGAGTGCCGTGCCGTGCCGTGCCACAGGGGGCGCAGGTTCTACCGCGGCAAGCTGTCGGTGGTGGTGGAGTTCCCGCTGAGCGGGCTGGACATGTCGCCCTTCGCCGCCGCGCCCACGCACGCCACCTACAACCTGTACGCCGTCAGCAACCACTCGGGTGAGTGCCGTGCCGTGCCACAGGGGGCGCAGGTTCTACCGCGGCAAGCTGTCGGTGGTGGTGGAGTTCCCGCTGAGCGGGCTGGACATGTCGCCCTTCGCCGCCGCGCCCACGCACGCCACCTACAACCTGTACGCCGTCAGCAACCACTCGGGTGAGTGCCGTGCCGTGCCACAGGGGGCGCAGGTTCTACCGCGGCAAGCTGTCGGTGGTGGTGGAGTTCCCGCTGAGCGGGCTGGACATGTCGCCCTTCGCCGCCGCGCCCACGCACGCCACCTACAACCTGTACGCCGTCAGCAACCACTCGGGTGAGTGCCGTGCCGTGCCACAGGGGGCGCAGGTTCTACCGCGGCAAGCTGTCGGTGGTGGTGGAGTTCCCGCTGAGCGGGCTGGACATGTCGCCCTTCGCCGCCGCGCCCACGCACGCCACCTACAACCTGTACGCCGTCAGCAACCACTCGGGTGAGTGCCGTGCCGTGCCACAGGGGGCGCAGGTTCTACCGCGGCAAGCTGTCGGTGGTGGTGGAGTTCCCGCTGAGCGGGCTGGACATGTCGCCCTTCGCCGCCGCGCCCACGCACGCCACCTACAACCTGTACGCCGTCAGCAACCACTCGGGTGAGTGCCGTGCCGTGCCGTGCCACAGGGGGCGCAGGTTCTACCGCGGCAAGCTGTCGGTGGTGGTGGAGTTCCCGCTGAGCGGGCTGGACATGTCGCCCTTCGCCGCCGCGCCCACGCACGCCACCTACAACCTGTACGCCGTCAGCAACCACTCGGGTGAGTGCCGTGCCGTGCCGTGCCACAGGGGGCGCAGGTTCTACCGCGGCAAGCTGTCGGTGGTGGTGGAGTTCCCGCTGAGCGGGCTGGACATGTCGCCCTTCGCCGCCGCGCCCACGCACGCCACCTACAACCTGTACGCCGTCAGCAACCACTCGGGTGAGTGCCGTGCCGTGCCACAGGGGGCGCAGGTTCTACCGCGGCAAGCTGTCGGTGGTGGTGGAGTTCCCGCTGAGCGGGCTGGACATGTCGCCCTTCGCCGCCGCGCCCACGCACGCCACCTACAACCTGTACGCCGTCAGCAACCACTCGGGTGAGTGCCGTGAGTGCCGTGCCACAGGGGGCGCAGGTTCTACCGCGGCAAGCTGTCGGTGGTGGTGGAGTTCCCGCTGAGCGGGCTGGACATGTCGCCCTTCGCCGCCGCGCCCACGCACGCCACCTACAACCTGTACGCCGTCAGCAACCACTCGGGTGAGTGCCGTGCCGTGCCACAGGGGGCGCAGGTTCTACCGCGGCAAGCTGTCGGTGGTGGTGGAGTTCCCGCTGAGCGGGCTGGACATGTCGCCCTTCGCCGCCGCGCCCACGCACGCCACCTACAACCTGTACGCCGTCAGCAACCACTCGGGTGAGTGCCGTGCCGTGCCACAGGGGGCGCAGGTTCTACCGCGGCAAGCTGTCGGTGGTGGTGGAGTTCCCGCTGAGCGGGCTGGACATGTCGCCCTTCGCCGCCGCGCCCACGCACGCCACCTACAACCTGTACGCCGTCAGCAACCACTCGGGTGAGTGCCGTGCCGTGCCACAGGGGGCGCAGGTTCTACCGCGGCAAGCTGTCGGTGGTGGTGGAGTTCCCGCTGAGCGGGCTGGACATGTCGCCCTTCGCCGCCGCGCCCACGCACGCCACCTACAACCTGTACGCCGTCAGCAACCACTCGGGTGAGTGCCGTGCCGTGCCGTGCCACAGGGGGCGCAGGTTCTACCGCGGCAAGCTGTCGGTGGTGGTGGAGTTCCCGCTGAGCGGGCTGGACATGTCGCCCTTCGCCGCCGCGCCCACGCACGCCACCTACAACCTGTACGCCGTCAGCAACCACTCGGGTGAGTGCCGTGCCGTGCCACAGGGGGCGCAGGTTCTACCGCGGCAAGCTGTCGGTGGTGGTGGAGTTCCCGCTGAGCGGGCTGGACATGTCGCCCTTCGCCGCCGCGCCCACGCACGCCACCTACAACCTGTACGCCGTCAGCAACCACTCGGGTGAGTGCCGTGCCGTGCCACAGGGGGCGCAGGTTCTACCGCGGCAAGCTGTCGGTGGTGGTGGAGTTCCCGCTGAGCGGGCTGGACATGTCGCCCTTCGCCGCCGCGCCCACGCACGCCACCTACAACCTGTACGCCGTCAGCAACCACTCGGGTGAGTGCCGTGCCGTGCCACAGGGGGCGCAGGTTCTACCGCGGCAAGCTGTCGGTGGTGGTGGAGTTCCCGCTGAGCGGGCTGGACATGTCGCCCTTCGCCGCCGCGCCCACGCACGCCACCTACAACCTGTACGCCGTCAGCAACCACTCGGGTGAGTGCCGTGAGTGCCGTGCCACAGGGGGCGCAGGTTCTACCGCGGCAAGTTGTCGGTGGTGGTGGAGTTCCCGCTGAGCGGGCTGGACATGTCGCCCTTCGCCGCCGCGCCCACGCACGCCACCTACAACCTGTACGCCGTCAGCAACCACTCGGGTGAGTGCCGTGCCGTGCCACAGGGGGCGCAGGTTCTACCGCGGCAAGCTGTCGGTGGTGGTGGAGTTCCCGCTGAGCGGGCTGGACATGTCGCCCTTCGCCGCCGCGCCCACGCACGCCACCTACAACCTGTACGCCGTCAGCAACCACTCGGGTGAGTGCCGTGAGTGCCGTGCCACAGGGGGCGCAGGTTCTACCGCGGCAAGCTGTCGGTGGTGGTGGAGTTCCCGCTGAGCGGGCTGGACATGTCGCCCTTCGCCGCCGCGCCCACGCACGCCACCTACAACCTGTACGCCGTCAGCAACCACTCGGGTGAGTGCCGTGCCGTGCCACAGGGGGCGCAGGTTCTACCGCGGCAAGCTGTCGGTGGTGGTGGAGTTCCCGCTGAGCGGGCTGGACATGTCGCCCTTCGCCGCCGCGCCCACGCACGCCACCTACAACCTGTACGCCGTCAGCAACCACTCGGGTGAGTGCCGTGCCGTGCCGTGCCACAGGGGGCGCAGGTTCTACCGCGGCAAGCTGTCGGTGGTGGTGGAGTTCCCGCTGAGCGGGCTGGACATGTCGCCCTTCGCCGCCGCGCCCACGCACGCCACCTACAACCTGTACGCCGTCAGCAACCACTCGGGTGAGTGCCGTGCCGTGCCACAGGGGGCGCAGGTTCTACCGCGGCAAGCTGTCGGTGGTGGTGGAGTTCCCGCTGAGCGGGCTGGACATGTCGCCCTTCGCCGCCGCGCCCACGCACGCCACCTACAACCTGTACGCCGTCAGCAACCACTCGGGTGAGTGCCGTGCCGTGCCACAGGGGGCGCAGGTTCTACCGCGGCAAGCTGTCGGTGGTGGTGGAGTTCCCGCTGAGCGGGCTGGACATGTCGCCCTTCGCCGCCGCGCCCACGCACGCCACCTACAACCTGTACGCCGTCAGCAACCACTCGGGTGAGTGCCGTGCCGTGCCGTGCCACAGGGGGCGCAGGTTCTACCGCGGCAAGCTGTCGGTGGTGGTGGAGTTCCCGCTGAGCGGGCTGGACATGTCGCCCTTCGCCGCCGCGCCCACGCACGCCACCTACAACCTGTACGCCGTCAGCAACCACTCGGGTGAGTGCCGTGCCGTGCCACAGGGGGCGCAGGTTCTACCGCGGCAAGCTGTCGGTGGTGGTGGAGTTCCCGCTGAGCGGGCTGGACATGTCGCCCTTCGCCGCCGCGCCCACGCACGCCACCTACAACCTGTACGCCGTCAGCAACCACTCGGGTGAGTGCCGTGCCGTGCCACAGGGGGCGCAGGTTCTACCGCGGCAAGCTGTCGGTGGTGGTGGAGTTCCCGCTGAGCGGGCTGGACATGTCGCCCTTCGCCGCCGCGCCCACGCACGCCACCTACAACCTGTACGCCGTCAGCAACCACTCGGGTGAGTGCCGTGCCGTGCCACAGGGGGCGCAGGTTCTACCGCGGCAAGCTGTCGGTGGTGGTGGAGTTCCCGCTGAGCGGGCTGGACATGTCGCCCTTCGCCGCCGCGCCCACGCACGCCACCTACAACCTGTACGCCGTCAGCAACCACTCGGGTGAGTGCCGTGCCGTGCCGTGCCACAGGGGGCGCAGGTTCTACCGCGGCAAGCTGTCGGTGGTGGTGGAGTTCCCGCTGAGCGGGCTGGACATGTCGCCCTTCGCCGCCGCGCCCACGCACGCCACCTACAACCTGTACGCCGTCAGCAACCACTCGGGTGAGTGCCGTGCCGTGCCACAGGGGGCGCAGGTTCTACCGCGGCAAGCTGTCGGTGGTGGTGGAGTTCCCGCTGAGCGGGCTGGACATGTCGCCCTTCGCCGCCGCGCCCACGCACGCCACCTACAACCTGTACGCCGTCAGCAACCACTCGGGTGAGTGCCGTGCCGTGCCGTGCCACAGGGGGCGCAGGTTCTACCGCGGCAAGCTGTCGGTGGTGGTGGAGTTCCCGCTGAGCGGGCTGGACATGTCGCCCTTCGCCGCCGCGCCCACGCACGCCACCTACAACCTGTACGCCGTCAGCAACCACTCGGGTGAGTGCCGTGCCGTGCCACAGGGGGCGCAGGTTCTACCGCGGCAAGCTGTCGGTGGTGGTGGAGTTCCCGCTGAGCGGGCTGGACATGTCGCCCTTCGCCGCCGCGCCCACGCACGCCACCTACAACCTGTACGCCGTCAGCAACCACTCGGGTGAGTGCCGTGCCGTGCCACAGGGGGCGCAGGTTCTACCGCGGCAAGCTGTCGGTGGTGGTGGAGTTCCCGCTGAGCGGGCTGGACATGTCGCCCTTCGCCGCCGCGCCCACGCACGCCACCTACAACCTGTACGCCGTCAGCAACCACTCGGGTGAGTGCCGTGCCGTGCCGTGCCACAGGGGGCGCAGGTTCTACCGCGGCAAGCTGTCGGTGGTGGTGGAGTTCCCGCTGAGCGGGCTGGACATGTCGCCCTTCGCCGCCGCGCCCACGCACGCCACCTACAACCTGTACGCCGTCAGCAACCACTCGGGTGAGTGCCGTGCCGTGCCACAGGGGGCGCAGGTTCTACCGCGGCAAGCTGTCGGTGGTGGTGGAGTTCCCGCTGAGCGGGCTGGACATGTCGCCCTTCGCCGCCGCGCCCACGCACGCCACCTACAACCTGTACGCCGTCAGCAACCACTCGGGTGAGTGCCGTGCCGTGCCACAGGGGGCGCAGGTTCTACCGCGGCAAGCTGTCGGTGGTGGTGGAGTTCCCGCTGAGCGGGCTGGACATGTCGCCCTTCGCCGCCGCGCCCACGCACGCCACCTACAACCTGTACGCCGTCAGCAACCACTCGGGTGAGTGCCGTGCCGTGCCACAGGGGGCGCAGGTTCTACCGCGGCAAGCTGTCGGTGGTGGTGGAGTTCCCGCTGAGCGGGCTGGACATGTCGCCCTTCGCCGCCGCGCCCACGCACGCCACCTACAACCTGTACGCCGTCAGCAACCACTCGGGTGAGTGCCGTGCCGTGCCGTGCCACAGGGGGCGCAGGTTCTACCGCGGCAAGCTGTCGGTGGTGGTGGAGTTCCCGCTGAGCGGGCTGGACATGTCGCCCTTCGCCGCCGCGCCCACGCACGCCACCTACAACCTGTACGCCGTCAGCAACCACTCGGGTGAGTGCCGTGCCGTGCCACAGGGGGCGCAGGTTCTACCGCGGCAAGCTGTCGGTGGTGGTGGAGTTCCCGCTGAGCGGGCTGGACATGTCGCCCTTCGCCGCCGCGCCCACGCACGCCACCTACAACCTGTACGCCGTCAGCAACCACTCGGGTGAGTGCCGTGCCGTGCCACAGGGGGCGCAGGTTCTACCGCGGCAAGCTGTCGGTGGTGGTGGAGTTCCCGCTGAGCGGGCTGGACATGTCGCCCTTCGCCGCCGCGCCCACGCACGCCACCTACAACCTGTACGCCGTCAGCAACCACTCGGGTGAGTGCCGTGCCGTGCCACAGGGGGCGCAGGTTCTACCGCGGCAAGCTGTCGGTGGTGGTGGAGTTCCCGCTGAGCGGGCTGGACATGTCGCCCTTCGCCGCCGCGCCCACGCACGCCACCTACAACCTGTACGCCGTCAGCAACCACTCGGGTGAGTGCCGTGCCGTGCCACAGGGGGCGCAGGTTCTACCGCGGCAAGCTGTCGGTGGTGGTGGAGTTCCCGCTGAGCGGGCTGGACATGTCGCCCTTCGCCGCCGCGCCCACGCACGCCACCTACAACCTGTACGCCGTCAGCAACCACTCGGGTGAGTGCCGTGCCGTGCCGTGCCACAGGGGGCGCAGGTTCTACCGCGGCAAGCTGTCGGTGGTGGTGGAGTTCCCGCTGAGCGGGCTGGACATGTCGCCCTTCGCCGCCGCGCCCACGCACGCCACCTACAACCTGTACGCCGTCAGCAACCACTCGGGTGAGTGCCGTGCCGTGCCACAGGGGGCGCAGGTTCTACCGCGGCAAGCTGTCGGTGGTGGTGGAGTTCCCGCTGAGCGGGCTGGACATGTCGCCCTTCGCCGCCGCGCCCACGCACGCCACCTACAACCTGTACGCCGTCAGCAACCACTCGGGTGAGTGCCACCGTACCACTGTACCACGGGGGGCTACAGACTACACGTGAACGCTAAACACTGTTGTAGCCGGGGGCGAGACCTACTTAAACAAAAAAAAACTAGAATTATATTATTTTTTACAGAGTTGAACTCTATAGGTCGAACCCTATATTCTTTATTGAGTATAAAATAAAAAGTAGCCTATGTCATTCTGCGCATCTTCAACTATACTCATGCAAAGAAATCACGTCGAGCGGTTCCAGCGTAATTGAAGGACACACAAACAATCAAAGCCTTTCGCATTTATATTATTAGTAAGGATGTATGCAATGTCAAAACCGATAAGTCCTTCAACGTCTATCTATAACGTGAACTGCGTGTTGCAGGCACGACGTACTCGGGGCACTACACGGCGTACTGCAAGCACCCCTACACCGGCGACTGGCACGAGTACAACGACTCACGGTACGCTCGATTTTAATTTTTACTTGGACTTCGGACTATTTGGGGAGGGGGGGGGGCAGTGTTGAATGTATGCGTCGCGACACACCTGCGGAACGTACGGCGCCGATCCTTCCGCGGTGGAATTGCGTAACCAACCGAACTTTCCGCGCCGTACGTTCCGTAGGTGTGTCGCGACGCTATGGTTTGCCCAGTGTTGTTGCAACGGATAAGGGTGCACAATTCGCAGCAATAGAATAGACATCTCAGACGGGTGGCAGTGGTCAGTGGTAGAGGCGCTCAGCACTCGGTAGTCAGTGGCGTGTCGTGTTGCAGGGTGTCGAGCATTGCGCCGCGCGACGTGGTGTCAGCGGAGGCGTACGTGCTGTTCTACGAGCTGGTGCCGCGCGCGTAGCGCACGCCGTGTGAGTGATGCCTAGCATTAAATACATATATACTAAGAAACTTCCAAAATGAATAAGTAGTACTTGAATTAGAAACGAAAAAACAAAAAATAGAGGAAATCAGTTGACATATAAAATACATTCACGAAAAGGCAACGTTATTGATTACCTGTTATACAACATTAATTTTATGGTGCACACCTTAAATGTGACCCAGACAACTAAATAGAAATGTCATTGCTGAAGAACTGAGATGCTTGTTTTCAAGGCAGGAAAGGGTCCGGAGAGGGTTACCTAAGTCTGTTTGAATGGAACGACAGTTCGGATTGTTAGGCAGTTCAAATACCTTGGTCACATCGTCACTGACGACCGCAAAGACGATCTTGACATGGAGCGTGAAAGGCGGGCATTGTCGATTCGGTCCAACATGCTCGCGCGCAGGTTTGTTAAATGCAGTAGAGAAGTGAGGGCACCCTCTTCAGAGCCTACTGCCAGTGTATACCTTTCAGTTATGGTACAGGTACAAGAGGGTATCCTTCAGCACTATAAGGGTGCAGGGTATAATAATGCATACCGTATCCTTATGAAGTTTCCCAGATACTGCAGCACGTTGGGCATGTTCGCCGAATCGGGAATGCCCGATTTCTTTGCTGTTATCAGAACGCGTATATCCTCCTTCTGGGAAAGATTGTGTAACTCTGGTAACGGCATCCTTCAGGTCGTGGGCCGGGACTTGCGCCGTCCAATGATAATTATTTATTGCGATTGAATATACAGTGATTAGATTATTTTAAGTATTTAAAATAACATCAGATCCTTTTCATCCAATAGAAATGAATTCACACTGCACTTTTTACTTGCTAAAGTTTCTCTAAAAATACTATACTACTAGCTGATGCCCGCGACTTTGTCCGCGTGGATTTAGTTTTTCAAGTCCCTCGGGAACCTTGATTTTCCGGGATAAAAAGTAGCCTAGATGTTGACCCGAGTAATAAGCTACCACGGTATAAAATTTTGTAGAAGTCTGTGCGGTAGTTTTTACGTGAAAGAAGGACAAAAAAACAGACAAAAATTAAATAAAAATCTGTTTTGGGCTCAGTATCCATAGTAAAGCATCCCCCAATTAAAATTTTCAAAATATATTAAATGTACAGAAATCTTCCAGTTACAGTTTTATTATATGTATAGATACAGGAGGGAAGGTCTCAGCCTGAGATCTATAGATCTTACTCTGGCTCTGCTCAAGACTTAATATAGAGTTAAAATGAAACCCAAATATGTCATGACAAATCTGTCTCTCTCTGTTTTAACTCAGTCTTGAGTCTGCGATGAGTGAGATAGATCTATAGATCTCACCCTTAGTTTAACCGAATAATATAAACTTAGATTCTAGAAGCAGAGATAGCCTAGTGGCTAGGGACTGTGGTCTCCTATTCGGGAGGTCACAGGTTCGATCCCGACCTCTTACTTTTCGAAGTTATGTGTGTTTAAGAAATTAAATATCACATGCTTTAACGGTGAAGGTAAACATCGCGTGGAAAACCTGCACACCTGAGAGTTCTCCATAATGTTCTCGAAGGTGTGTGAAGGCTGCCAATTCGCATTGATTGGAGGTCTGCGCTCAGTAGTGAGCTGTTGATGGGTTGCTGATGTGATGATGAATATAAACCTTGCTGATGTAGCTCACAACTTGCAGAACCCAGCGAGAGCGGAGCGGGTCTGCTGCGGAGGTGTCCGCTGGGCGCGGCGCGCTCGCACTGCGCCGTCACGTGACGCGGTGACGTCACGCGGACAGCCGTGCGTGTGTGTGTGAACACTGGCCTGTGCCCCGAACGACTAACCACACCAAGCAAATGTGCAGTGAAATTACAAATGAGACGGAAAAAGCCGGCGGCCAGTGCTCGCGGGTTAGGTCGGTCGGTTAGACGAGCCCACGTGACGCGGTGGGTGAACTCGCAGGGCCGGCGGCTTCGGTGTGTAGACCGCCTAACTTGCCGAGGGTAGTTGATAATATAGTTGAATCATGTCCCGACTAGTGACCATGTAACGTCACAAATGTATACCAGAACCTCGGAAATGACGGACAAATACTTCCCTACCGTGATTTACAAAGTTACCGTCTAGTTAATTTACTTTTAAAAGTTTTCCGAGTACTTAGCTATAATTTTAAACTTGGTACGAAAAACGCGGTATTTCACATAAAATTCATTAGAATTTTCTAGTCATGTCCTTATTATACAACTGCCTCATGCCCGCGACTTCGTCCGCGTGGTATTAGGTTTCTGAAATCACACCGGGACTAAAATTATGCTATGTCTGTTCTGGGATAGAATGGAACTATCTCTGTGCCAAATTTCGTCAAGAGCTGCCGAACCGTGAAAATAAACAGACACACTTTAAAATTTAACTATATATTATAAATGGAAGTGACGAATAACCCAAAAAAAAAATTACAAGACCAGAAGTTAGGAATTCACTCACACTGCAGTATTAGTAGTATTTTTTTCATTCAAATCTCACTGACAAAAGTATATTTTAGGTGGCAATTATTTGAATGCACACACGCGAGTGGGAGACGAGCCTCACTCCTCTCCCGTCTCGCACTCGAACGAAGGCGAGAGCGAGACGGGCATATCGATGACGTACACTGAAGCGGAGTGGCGCGGACGCGTGATCGGCGGACCACTCGCATTATTAAGAGATGACGTCATCAAATTGCCCGTTCATCTGTCAACGATCTGATCTTTCCGCTGAGCAGGTGTCCGCTTCACAGCTGGCACATCATAACATTACAGCTGATACACCGAAAATCGACGTAGTCTTGAAACACGGAATTGGATATTTGACTGTTGTCAAAATGTTGATAATATTCATTAATTATAATTGAAAATGTACCTTGATGAAATGAATAATGAAACCTTTGTTAAACAGAAAAAAAAAACAAATAAGTTATAAGCTGTTTTACTACGACTGTATCTGTCTATAAAAGAAAATTTCATCAATTGAAATTCAAATCAATTTCATTATTATTTTCATATTTTCATAGAAAATTCAATCACACTTCAGTTTCACTCTCTGTCTAACAGGAAACTTTAAAGCACTATATTTCTGAGATTAGTTAAGATATTTAAAAAAGAAAAATGCCATTGTGTTGTAATTAAAACTTTCACTTTCAATAAAAAAAAAACAGTCGAATACCCAATTTGTAACTATAAAATAATATAAAAATAGATGTGATAAAATAAAAAACGCCTTTCGGGCGTCGACACAATACGTCCATCGCATGCTGCGTCTGTCAGAAACGGGGAGGGATTTAATGTTAAAAAGTGGAATATTTATATAATTTATAGAGGTCAGCTGTGAGATTGTCTAAAAATTATTGTATGAGTGTGACAATCGCAATTACTCCTGATTGGCTGAATTTGTGGTTGGCGAGTGTACCAGCCAATCAGCGATCATTATACTGATGCAATAATCTTTAGAGCTTCCCACAGCAGGTTTGTACATTGAATATAATTGACAGCTGATATTGTCACGTTGGTAATGTTACTACCCGAAGTTGGCCGTCGACGACCGTTACAAAGTGATATCAAACTGTACCGCTGACAAAAAAACGGTTGTATATTTTTTACTGTCACCACGACTGACGGAAGTTTTCTCGAAGGGCGTGATTTTAAATTTCCTATTTTTCTCATCTTCGAAGAAAGTCATTAATTAAAGTATTTAATAGTAATTTAAAATAAAACAATAATAAAAGTTTGAAAAAACACGGTACTGACAATAGCGAGCGGTACGTTGCTCTCTCTACTAAGTGGGTCTGACTCGAGGGGAAGCGCGACGCGAGGTAGCGGCCAACTTGAAGCGGCCGGGTAGTAATTAGTTTATCTCATGTCATTGCACCAAAGTTGTGGTGGACACCGGTGAAGAAACCAGAGGTGCGATTGTTTAAGTCATTAAATTGATCATATTCTGTGAAAGTAAAATAATCCTTGATTGTATTGATTTAAAGTCACAAATTCAGTATATATTCATATGGAGCGTATCGTATACGTTAAAACGTATAAGAATGCATACAAGAAATTGAACTCTAATTCAATACTGATATGGTTTATTTTACTTTGACGCTGATGTCGTCGAATACGATCAATGCAATAACTTTTAGACAATCGCAGGGAAAATTGTCAATCATATTAGTGGGATGCATTATACTCATAGCGAGACGTCGGGGTGAGTCAGTGTTGCTAGATTAAATGCTTTGTTGCGGCGTGGTTGTTTTTGTTTTTTTTTTACATATATTTTGTGATACATAGGATTCATAGGAATGTACCAAACACATGTTCAATAATTGAAATGCGATCGAAATAAAACTATGTTCCCACATTCGTTATTTGTTATTAACTTATAATTGTATTTATTTCCTAAGGACTAGGTGTGTTGCAAGCTCAAAATTAATTTAAATGACGATCGTGATCCACAGATGCATACTGTAATCCTACAGTATACAGATCTGAGGCATTTTCACGATCAACATATTTCTATAAATATTGAACGTGTAGCGGCTTCACACGATTATGGTCCGATTTGGCTGTTGATCAACTGAAATCGAACTGTTTTAACTCGCTATAAGGGAAATTACTAGGTAATCAATAATTTTGTCGTAAAAATTAGTTGTAATAATAATAACTCGTAATTTGTTCCTTGCGAACATTTCAAACTGGCGTCCGTAGTCCGTACATCATATTATATCCATGATATGTCTAACATTTATTTCGAATTTCGAATAATTTATAAAATATTAATTGTTAAATAATTATATTAATACCCGAGGTTCTCGTTCGAATTTGTTAAGAATGTTGCCGCAATTATATGAATAAATATTTTATATGACAATTTATATGAAAATAAAACTGGGTTGGTATAAATTGACAAAATAATATAAATAGTCAATTGAACGAAACCTCAAAATCCTTTATCCACAAATGAATCTTAATTAGCCAAAGATATTAATTATTGCTAAATTGTTGAATCGCTGTATTAATATTAAAAATTAATTTATTATGTTAATATAATTGTATTGTATTTTAAAGTAATTGATCGGTTTGCGGGGCTCGCCTCACTAACTACTATGTAAATTACATAACAGATTTATATGATAGAGTATATATTTAAATGAATAAATTATTATTAAAAAATCCGGCGTTTTTGTTTTATCCCAAATAAATATCATCATAAGAGCAAATCAAGAAGTAATAATAAAATACTCTGCATACTTATTATAGGTACACGCATTCACACGCCCGCAACACAAACACACACACACACACACTATTAGTGATACTAATTGTGAATTGTACTCTCGGAGGTGGCGGTGGCATCTGCAACACAGTTTTTAGGGTTCCGTACACCCAAAGGGTACCAACGGGACCCTATTACTAAGCCTACGCTGTCCGTCCGTCCGTCTGTCAGCGGGCTGTATCTCGTAAACCGTAATAGATAGAGAGATGAAATTTTCACATATTATGTATTTCTATTGCCGCTATAATAACAAATAATAAAAATTAAATTAAATTAAAAAAATTAAATAAAAATATTTCCATGGGTACATGGAAATATTTTCATTTAATTTTTTTTAACGGAACCCTAAAAGAGCGAGGCCCGACTCGCACTTGGCCGATTTTTTACTAATGCAGTGCTACCTTTGCCATTAAACTGTAACTATATCAAGTGAACAATAAAGATATTTGTATTTGTTAATAAAGAAACGGTAATAAAACGACATAACCCCATCGAGCTTGGGCTCGATGGATTCGTCTTCACAATTACTTTGGTCCTAGATATATCAAGGGTCTGATAGCCAGCTACTGAAAGCTTGCTTTAAAAAAAATGATTTGGGGATTAAAAAAAAAACAACTGTGTAACAATATGGAATCGGAATTTTTTATTAAAATATTATTTACAGGATTTTTTAATCTTCAATAACATGGCTCTAGCTACTCGTCCTATGGCAACGTCCTACCCTACGTGTGCACGCGCGTGTGCGTGCAAGCCGCGCACCGAACTACCAACGCCCAAACCTAACTGCCAACAATCACTCTAAGATATCCAATCAGCTAATTGTTTGCTTGGTAAATTATTTTGGCTTCCCATGACGTAGAGTTCGGTACACTTCTCATTCTTTCACAGCATTTGTATCCGTGTAACACGAAACACCTAAATATTCGAGATTTTAAAAACCTCAAATTTTAGGCGTGGCGTGTTCTGCAGAGATGTTTAATTCGTCGCGATTAAAATGTAATCTAAAGTCAGAGCTTAGAACTAAAAATATTTACAGGAATTCTTATTAAATTACCCCTAAAATGGAATATTAAAACAATATATTTTGGAATAAATAAATTCATAGATTTTTATCAACATAATATACAAATATGTAACAACTCGAAGTCGAAAATGTCTTCTTTTCTATTATTCTCCGCTGCTTCGTGGCAGCACGGGCAGCGCTCTGTCGCGAGTCTCGTCCACGTCGCACTGCCAATATGGCGGATGCCGAACGTTCGCGATCATCGACCGTGAAAAATAATTTACACCTATTTATCATTCGATAACTACCTAACGCGTGTCGGCTGTTGCAATATTGCAAAACTGACACAAATATGGAAACTTTCTAATTTACAAAATATAAAGCATTCCGACTATATACAAATATATAATTGAATCCAATCTAACATAGACCGTACGTTCGGAACATAAGGTCTAAAATAGATCGAGATTGTATTCTAACTAATTAGCTAAATTCTTTTGTACACGATATCAGTTTCTATTACACAGAAGATAATTCATAATTGAATTATGTGTCATTACAATCAGGAATGGAACTCTGAACACACGACTTTACATAAATGCTTACAAACAGCGTACATACGTACAAACACCGTACGTACGTACATAATTTACACTTTGAAAATTTTCGGCTGTCCTGGAATTGCCCACATTAAGTTATTACATATATTATTCACGAATCAAACGGTTAAACAACTTCGTATTTTGGAAGTTATTTCTAATGCAGGTCGAAAATGTCTTCACAGGGTCGATAACTTGATTATTATCGACTATATGAAGAATGTTATTAAAATGACTTAAAAAATTTTCAAAGGTAAGTTCATTCTACCTTATTTCATGGGAATACAAAACTCCATTCATGACAGACTACTTGTTCGCAACGAGTCACACTGTAACTCGTTGGGAGAACTTTGCAAAATAATTCCCAACCAGTCACACATGTGACATGTTGGGAGACCTTTCTGAAATTATTCCCAACCAGACACTATGACTCGTTAGGCCAACCTACTGTAAGGAAAACTTCGCTTAGTGAAGGAGTGAAGGTAAAAAAGAGTAGGAGAGACGGGAAAAGGAAAAGAAACCCCTCCAATTTAATTTTTAATTTCAAACCAATAGAACCTAAGTGCCCAGCCTAAGGCTGGGCACCAAATGTATTTATGTTCTAACCCAACCTAACCTAATAGATTGTCCATAGTCTGGCGGTTCTTTGGTGGTCCTCCCAACGTGTCACAGCGTGGTGTGACTGGTTGGGAATTATTTAAGAAAGATCTCCCAACGTGTTACAGTGTGACTAGTTGGGTATTATTTTGCGAAGTTCTCCCAACGAGTCCCAGTGTGACTGGTCACAGTGCGACTCGTTGGGTGTTCACCCTCGTTCGCCGCGCGCGCTACACGGTGAGGCACGTGATGAGTTGCTGGCACAGCTTGCCGTACTCGCGCTGGTCGCCCGATATCCGTCGCATTTTCAACCCTTTCTTCTCCTTCGCCTTGTTCTCGCACACCACCAGCTCGATCTGGACCCCGCCGGAGTACTCCAGATTGAGGAGCCCCGTCAGCGCCTCGCAGTCGTCGCGCACGGCGGCCCCGACCTGGTCGCCGGTCTCCACGAAGATGCTCTGCGGCGGCACGCGCGTGTTGATGGTCTCCTTCAGCAGCTCCACGATCCGCTGCGAGTCCAGCTGCGAGCAGACCGTGGACAGCGCCACCTCGTAGTACTCCTGCACGCAGCACACCTTCTGCGGACTCAGCAGGATGGGGATGGGCCGCTCGTCGGGCCGGCACACGTCGCTCAGCCGCAGGTCCATGGCGGGGCGCCGCGGCCGCGTACACGCCTCCTCGCACGGCGGGTGCGCGTCCTCGCAGTACTCCTTCACTTCGCCCAGCACGCCCTGCGCGGAGAAGGACGAGCGCGGCGTTTCGCCCTTCTCCGAGAAACTGCTCCTGCCGAGGTCGCTCCGCTCCGAGAGCGACGAGCGGCCGAAGTCGCCCCTCTCGGAGAAGCTGCCGCGGTCGGAGAAGGACTCCCGGTGGTCCGAGAAGCTGCCCCGGTTCTCGCTGAAGCCGGAGCTGGCCGACACGACGTTGGAGTAGACGGAGTGCACGTGGTCGCAGCCGGGCGACGCGGCGGCCGAGTCGTTGCTGAGCGAGTCGTCGCTGAACCCGAGCGACTTGTCGCTGCCGCGCCGGCCCGACTCGCCGTCCCCCCGCTCGTCGGCCGCCTTGGGCGACGCCATCTCCGCGTCGCGCTCGGGCTCGGCGCGCTCCGCCTCGTGGCTGACCTTGCGGCCGATGCCGCGGGTGATGGAGGGCCCGTCGTCCAGCTCCGAGGGCTCCGATATCACGAACTGCGGCAGCGGGTACTTGGAGTGCTCCAAGCTGTCGACGCTGTCCTCGGAGGAGGAGGCGACCAGCGTGATCTCGGAGCCCAGGCAGTCGGTGAGGCTGATCTGCGGGTGCGCGGCGGGGGTGGCGGGGGCGGCGGGTGTGGCAGAGTGGGGCGGGCGCGCGTCGCCGTTGCCGATCTCCTCGCGGATCATGTCGAGCGGCGAGCCGGGGTTGGAGATGGGCGAGCTGTTGAGCGAGCGGTGCGCCACCACGTGCATGTGCGGCAGTAGGGGGTGCGGCGGGAGAGGGGGGTGCGGGGGGTGTGGGGGGTAGGCGGTGTCCATGTCGACGGCGCTGCGCAGGTCGAGCGGCGCGGCGGCGGGCTGCGGCGTGCCGCGCGTGATGGAGCCCGTGTGCAGGTAGCTGAGCCCCTCGGTGATCTGGTGCAGCGGCGAGCCGGGGCTGGCGGGCGACGCGCGCCCCGACACCAGCCCGTAGCCGCCCAGCGCGCGCAGCACCTCCGCCGAGTACAGCCCGCTCAGCTCCACGCCCAGCTTCAGCGACAGCTCCTGCGCGGCGGGGTCGGGCGGCGCCGCGTGGCTGGGCGAGCCTGGGAACAGGTCAGATGATTATCTATTTCTGACTAAAATACTGGATGTTTTCTAATTTTTGCGAAGTTTATTTGCTTTGAATTTCCGATGAGAATTGTTTAAAATAATTACTTTACAGAATTTATTTTACCCGAACTTTTGCAAAATAAAATGTACACTAATTTCCTTGGGAGAAACATACAAACTTTGAAATTATGACCTTTTTTGTCATAGATGTCGAGTGTCACATACCTGGCACGGAGGCGACGGGTGTATGCGCGGGATGCGGGGGGGACGCGCCGCCCGCCGCCGCGCCCGCCGCCGCGCCCGCCGCCGCGCCCGCGCCGCGCCGCTCCAGCCCGCGCTGCGAACAGAGCGAGTGTCATTTCAGACGAGGCACCAGCTGAATCAATATTTGGATACCTTGGTGCACATTTGATCCAAGCTAAGACATTTTGGTCAAAACAGAGTTCGCCCAGCGTCGTAATAATACATGAGAATACATCTTACACACTGTATCACACATCGTTGACGACGCGACGGTCAATTAAAACACAAGTAGGAACTCGTGGAGTTTCTTGGAGATTCGTGGGGACTCTGGTGGACTCGTAACTTCATTAACTTTAATAGTTCAGTTTATTTAGGACGGAGCTACGCACGCGAGGCAAAACAACAGCGCCCTCTAGTATAATATTATGGTACTGATTAAATATCACTTGCTTCAACGGCGAAGGAAAACGTGAGGAAACCTACACACCTAAGAGTTCTTCATAATATTCTCGAATGTGTTTAAAGTCCGCTAATTCGCATTGAGCCAGCGTGGTGGACTATGGCCTATAACCCTTCTCTGAGGGGAGACCTGCGCTCAGTAGTGAGCCGTTGACGGGTTGCTAATGAATGAATTTGACGTCAACTTACATAGGTACTTAAACTAGTGTGTACGAGAGAGATAAAATTCGAGTATTCCTGCGAAGGCGAATTGGAAGCCACTCGAATTTTGCGAAATTCTGAAACGTGGTCATATTTACGAAGCCCAAATATGAACCGTATACAGAGATTTTGGATGCGCTCGGGCTTATTAGGTTGCTCCACACTTAATAATCGAGAATTGGCAAAAGGAGTGATTGTGCAAGCGCAATTTTAGTCGGTATGGGTAGAAAGTTACTTAACCTCCGGAGAGAACCAACCGCTGCAAACATTTTCCACTCACTTCACTAACCTGAGGAACCCAAGAAAGAAACTTGTCAAATACAATGCCCAAGTTTTTTACAATATCACTATATTGTAATTGGACCCCATCAAAAGTAAAGCAAGGAAGAGTAGTCCAATCAATGCGTGATATTAGACTTTGACTTCCCATAATAATGACTTGAGTCTTGGTTGGATTTACTTTTAGTCCGTGCAATTTGCTCCAGTGAACAATGGCATCTAAATCTTTATTAACAAAGTCAATGGTCCTGGGCAAATCTTGTAGTTTAGACTGAGCACACTTGGAGATCGTCAGCATACAGGTGGTAGTGAGAAGATATTATGTGCTGAGTAACTGAACTAATGAAAATTGAAAAAAGGAGAGGAGACAACACGCTACCTTGCGGTACGCCGGCACTTATCAAACACGTCTGACAAATTTTCCTCGACACGTATACGCTGCCTGCGCCCATGCAAGTAACTATGAAACCAGTCAACGACTCCAGGAGATATGTTAAGAGAAGTTAAAGTTGCTAATAGCAGTTCAAAATCAACATTGTTAAAAGCATTACTAAAATCTAGTAGGGTAATACTGTTAAACGTTGATTATCCATACCAAAGCGGATGTCATCAGTTATTTTAACTAATGCAGTAGTCGTACTATGTCCGGGGCGAAAACCGGATTGAAAAGGGATTAATAGGTTATATCGAGACAGAGAAAGCGTCATTTGCTTATGAACTATACGCTCAAAAACTTTTGAAAGGAATGGTAAAATAGAAATAGGACGATAATCAGAAAAACTGGCTGGATTAGATTTCTTTGGAATAGGAGTAACCTGTGCCTCCTTTCAAGAAGGTAAAACACTTGTACAAATAGAGTGATTAAAGATAGAAGCAATTACAGGAGCTAGAAGGTCAAGGAGAGGAATAATCATTTTACGACTAATGCAATCAATACCCACAGCATCAGAGCTGACTTCCATAATACTTCAACATCACTGCAGTCAATTTGACTAAAAATAAATGCTGGATCAGCAGGAGTGGGCAAAGCTAGAATTTGATTCTTTGTATTCAATTTTATATTACTATCAATAGTACTAGATGAAGAAAAATGCTGATTAAGCTGATTAAAATCAATACTACTAGTGTGACTATTACTACTTGCTTTCCCAACTCTGAGAGATTTCCGAAACTTCCATACCCGTCCGGAGTCTTCTTCCTCGAATACGGACTTTTGAATATGACGTCGTTGTTTGTCTCTACAAAACCTGTTGCATCGATTCCGAATGTGCTTATATTTGTCTCGATTGGCATCACTGGTATTCAAATTGTATTTAGATTTAGCCACATTGTTGAGGCCAACGGCTTGGCCAACGAGTCAAGGCCTGGAACACGAAGTATAGGGGCCCATCAGCTATAACCTGAGTCCAGGGTCGCTGCCCTAAGGGCCTTTAACCGCGGTCAGATTTGTTCTCAACGTAACTTAATGGTAGGGTTGCACTGACCTTCCTTTGCAGCATTCAATCCTTGTACGGCCTGAGATAGTATGAGAGTGGTGGTGTGGTGTATTGTGGAGTTGAGTGTAATGTGAACTCTCAGGCCGCTAGCAGTAGCGGGCAGGCTGCCAGCTATGGCCTGCTGAAGACGCTGGGCTGGCGTGGCACTGTACACTCGACTTGTCACTAGTTTGGTCCAACGAGAGCTGGTCTAAGTCACTTTTTCACACTTGGCGTGGCGCGCAAAAAACCACTTGTTAAGGGTCGCCTTTTGTTACAAATAACACGTTAACAATGATGCTTATAGCTAGGTCGACACAAAGACCGCTTAACGGCGCAACAAAACCGTAAAATAAACCAAATCTAGACACTCAAAACAGCAAAAACGTGCGCGAGACGACCGGAATTTTCGTGAAAACGTGTTGGCTGTCAAAAGCGAAAAGGAACTTGCAAAACCACACCCAAAATCGCGGCAAGTTTAACCTTTCAAGTGTCATCTGTCAATTTCATTGCGAGCCAAAGAGGTTGCTAGCGCCATCGACCATGGAACAAGGAATTATGGCGCGAACAATCCCCCCGCCCGTGGGCGTAAGGATTTACGTCCACTTACTAGTAAATAGGTAAACGTGATAAGGAGCAAACGGCTCGCTGCAAGACAGAGTCTCCGACCATTACCTCGGCAACCCTGGGAACCCCATCAGACCCGTAGATCAGCTTAAGAATGCGCCCACGGCGCCAGTATAAAGGCAACAAATTAGGTTCCTTAATCAGCACTAGGTCACCAACTTTGGGTGGATCAGATTTGTCAGCCCACTTAACCCGCTGCTGCAAAAGATGCAAATACTCTAGTGACCAACGGTGCCAAAAACTCTTGAGTCATCTGTTGCAGCAGCTCAAACCGGGACAAACGTGAGACCTTCACGTCCCTGAAGGGGTATTCGGGTAGAGCGTTAAGGGGCTGACCAATCAGAAAATGACCGGGAGTTAAGACCTCCAGGTCATTTGGGTCAGATGAGAGGGGACAGAGTGGCCGAGAATTGAGTACAGCCTCAATTTTGCAAAACACGGTGGCGAGTTCTTCAAAGGTTAAAACAGTTTCGCCTATAACGCGCCGGAGATGAGTCTTGGCCACCTTAACCACAGCTTCGAATATTCCACCCCAATGAGGGCAAGCTGGGGGGTCAAACTTCCAGGTTACCCCCATCTTGGCCAATGCTGTACTTAATCTAATCTTATTGCTAGACAGGAATTCGACAATCTCTTTTAAATATCTATCAGTGCCCTTATAATTGGTGCCGCAATCCGTGCGAATCAGGTCAGGCAATCCTCGACGAGAGACAAATCTACCTAGCGTGGCTACAAAAGCTTCAGTGCTTAAGGCACTCACAAGTTCTAAATGTACCGCCTTAGTAGCGAGACATACAAAAACGCAGAGGTAGGCCTTGAGCGATCTGGCGTTGCGGAGGTTAGAGCTCTTGATGGCAAACGGGCCAGCAAAATCAGTGCCAACCCCAGCAAAGGGTCGAGTGGCTAGAACGCGGTCGGAGGGCAGATCACCCATCATCGGCTGTGAAGTATTAGCCTTCAAGCGGTAACACGGAATACATTTGAAAGTGACGTTCCGGATGGTGCGTCTCCCTGCCAGAATCCAAAACTCGCGCTGTAAAATAGCCGAGAGTGCATTACAACCAGCGTGGGCATTTTTAAGATGGTAGTGTGTCACTAGCAATTTGACAAAGGTGCCGTCCTTAGGTAGCAAAAGGGGGTGGCGAGCACCATAGGGCAGATTGGAATTCTTGAGGCGTCCTCCAACGCGTAGCATTCCGTTATTGTCCAAAAAAGGGCTTAGGCGAGCAAGGGGGCCCTTCAAAACTAAACCTCTCTTTAGGGTGTCAATCACGGATGAAAAATGCTCCACCTGAACCACACGCACCCAGTAGTTCCGGGCGTCTTGGCGTTCAAGAGGGGAAAGCACAGGACTCAAATTTTTATTTTCTGAATTCCGCCCATTATGGATAAAACGTCGAATCCAACCGGTAACACCAATTAGTTTATCAAGGGAACTGTAACGGTTCAAAAGAAAGTTCAAGTCGGGGATCTGTTTATCCTCAACCACTCCGACTCTTAAGCCCGGCAATACTTCGGGAGCGGAAAACCTATTTTGAGGCCAAGTCGTCTCGGATTGGGATAGCCAACTTGGATCCCACCAAAGGTGATGGTGGACCAGTGAAGAGGCCTCACAGCCGCGGGAGGCGCAATCGGCCGGGTTCAGTTCTCCGGGTACGTGTCTCCAAATCACCGGTACTGCAGAGCTCTGAATTTGGGAGACCCGATTCGCAACAAAGACCTCTAAGTTGTGAGGCGCGGCTCGTAGCCAGCAAAGGACAATCTCACTGTCCGTCCAAGCATAAACGTCGGTCAGATCGACCGCAGATGCCAAAGAGGAGCGGACGTGGTTCAAGAGGCGTACCAGAAGGGCGGCGCCAGACAATTCTAATTTCGGGATTGTTAACCGTGACCGAATAGGGGCCACCTTGCTTTTTGCCAAGACGAGATGCGTCGCGACCTCACCGGCGACATCGACAGTCCTCAAATATACCACGGCGGCGTATCCTCGTTCGGAGGCGTCGCAAAACCCGTGGAGACTGGCATGACACCTTCCTGTTGGTAGGAAGCGTCGAGGCATGGAAATTCGGTTAACTTCAGGAAGTGAAGACACAAGGGAGTTCCACTCCTTCAATAACTTCCCAGAGAGTGGTTCGTCCCAACCGAGTTCAGCAATCCAAAGCTTCTGGAGGAAACATTTAGCCAAAAATATTACGGGAGTGATCCATCCATTGGGATCGAAGGTGCGAGCAACCGTAGACAATACGGAACGCTTAGTCCAGACCTTAGGAGGTGGGTCTAATTTGACCCGGTAGGTGAAAACGTCTTGGACGGGCTGGTACTGTATTCCAAGGACCGTCAGCAAATTGGGATTTTCGGGATTTTCAAAAATATGAGGATCCTGCTGATCCTTTCCCGGAAGATCCTTCAAGACGTGAGGGGAGTTGGACAGCCACTTGCCCAACTCATAACTTCCGGACTTCAGTATTGCAATCAACTCATCGCGAAGAGTCAGAGCTTCCTCAACGCTCGAGGCTCCCGTGCAAATATCGTCCATATAGACTGACGATTCCAAGGTGGCTGATGCGCGAGGGTAATTCAGTCGCTCCAGGTTAGCTAGTTCTAACAAGGTCCTGATTGCAATATAGGGGCTTGACTTGAGTCCATAGGTCGTGGTGTTCAATTCAAAGACACGCATTGGCTCATTAGGAGTTTCGCGCCACAGAATCATTTGGTATCTCCGATCATCGCGATGTACGATCGACTGTCTAAACATCATCTTGATGTCAGCTACGAAAACAATTTGATGCCGGCGGAAATGCGTGAGGATATCGGAGATATCCTTGATCAGCTTAGGACCGGAGTGCAAGCATTGGTTCAATGTCACCCCGTTGGATGTGGCCGCGGAGCCGTCAAAAACCACTCGAATCTTCCCCCCAGGGGTCTTCAAGACGGCATGGTGGGGTAAGAAGTAGTGCTCGTGTGCGCGCCAATCAAAATTGGATGGTGACATATGCCCCAGGCCCTCGTACTCGCGCATAAATTCAACGTACTTGGAGCGGAAGGTGGAGTCGCGCCGCATGCGCCGTTCCATAGACAAGAGCCTCTTTTCCGCCAAGGCCCGCGATTGACCAAGCGGGGGGCGAGAAGCGAGAAAGGGCAAGCGAGTTACAAATCGCCCATCAACACGGCGGCCTGTGTTGTTTTGATAAAACAACTCACATTCAAGGTCAAGAGGGTCAACTCGTGCGGCATGCGGCGGCTCCTCAACTTCCCAAAAGCGCTGGACCACGTCCGACAGCGTCAAGCCGGCTGCTTGCAATTGGTCCAGCACCGGTAGGTCCGAAGACCATAGCACGGGTCCAAAAAAGCTAGAACCGAATATAGTGGACATGGCACATAGGCCGTCCTTCTGCAAAACCCTAATTTCCCCTGACAAGACCAGGCCCAACACGTCGGAACCCAACAAAAGGTCCGTAGGACCGGGTTCAGTCCAGTGGGGGTCAGCTGGGTTTAGGCCTGATGCACAGGACACCGCAGCGTCAGCTATTTGGACCTGCGGTAGGGGACCTAAGATATTGTCAAGGACTGACACCTTGACCAAGACCCTAAAATTGCCCGTAACGGGGCCAAACATTAATTCCGCTTCCCCGGTAGGAGTCGAGGGCTCTATACCCCCGATACCTATCACCCGTCCTGTTCGAGGACTCCAAGGGAGCCCTAGCTCACCCACCAAACGAGAAGAAGCAATACAGCGCTGTGAACCCGAATCCAAAAGGGCGCGAACGATTAAAAATTCACCCTTCGGGTTGAATACCTTCACTGAGACAGTCGGCAAAAGAATGGTCTGACAGACAGACTGCCGGAGATTCAAGGTCTCAGGAGAAGTTGCTGTGGTGGGGGCTAGGGCGGCAACTACCTATTGGTGGTCGTCCTCATCAAACCCGTCCTCTAACCGGGGAATCTCATATTGAGACTCAGGGGGGACCTCCAAAGGTGAGGGGGAAGGACCTCCATTTGGGTAAACCCATGCGTCATCTCGTGGCGGCAGCACGGGCCTAGTCATACGGGCTGAGGTCGGTAGGCCGTAGTAAGGCTGTCGACCCGCTCGAGGTGGGCGGCGTTCGAGGCGTGGCCACTCATGAAGCGGAGGTGAATAGCGGGTAGGTCGAACCGTAGACGGGGCCGCCACAAATCTCCCATCAGAACGTCGAGGGGGGTTGGCGCCCCCCTCACGGGGGGATGAAGCCCCCATAGGCGGGGTCGAAATCCGGACGCGTCGGGATTCATGGCCCTGATCAGGGGACCGACGCAAATAATCCGGGGAGCGATTGGTAAGAGCGCCCCCGCCCGTGCGGGGCGCGCCCTCACTCTCCACCTGGCGACCAACACCATTCTTGTTGGCGCACAAAATCTCCAGGTGGTTACCCCTACAAATTGGGCATGGCCGTTGCTGTTGGCAGTCCCGTTGCATGTGAGCTCCCAGACAGCTATAGCACCAGTGGCGGTCTCTTGCAACGCCCCTCCGATCCTTGATCCGCTTAGAGAGAAACTGGGGGCAAGAAAGCACCCGGTGGCCTGGACGCCTGCAATAGTTACAGGGGGCGGGTTCAGTGGCAGCAAGTCCAGTGTAAACGGGCATTGGTCTCCGGTCGGAGGTCCTTTTACCAGGGACGCCAGTGTGACCCTTTTCCTTCCTCAGCTGGGCAGGCCGCTCTGGGGTCCTTGAAGGACCAGCAATACCGGAGTTATCAGCCTGCCGGCACTCTTCCTCAAGGAACTTTAAAAGGTCCGAAAAGGGGGGCAGGTAGCTGGCCCCGTCCCCACCATACCTTTGCTCAAAACGCAGTTTTAACTCGGGAGGTAGGCGGGACAACACAATGTGTAATAAAAGGAAGGACCACTGGTCCACGGGAAGCTCTAAACGCTTAAGAGCGTTGCAGGCTATAATCAGTGGATTTAAGAGTGATTCTCTTAAATGGGACACCCCATAGACACGTGGCAGCGCTAGAATTTGTGCCACGTGTGTGTCTGCTAACCGGCGCACGTTGGCATACCGCCGAGTCAGTAGTTCCCGCGCGGTGGTATAACTCTCCTCGGAGAGGTCTAGGTGGCTAACTAAACCCAGAGCCTCTCCCTGCAGGGAAGAGAGTAGATAGGCCAGTTTCTGGGAGGGAGACAGGTCCCTTCTCGCGTCCACCAGGCTATCAAAGAGGCTGAGAAAGCCTAGCCACTCGCTCAGGTTGCCAGAAAAGTGGGGCAAGTTTATTGTTGGCAACTTGCCCTGTAACGCAGGCTGAGTGGTGGGTCTGGTGGGAGACTCAAGAATAGAGCTCATTCTCGCCTCCTTCTTGAGCCTCGCGGCCTCCTCCACCAGACCGTCTGTCAGCTCAAAAAACTGTTCGTAGTCCCGCACTGAGGACTCCAGCGATTCCGGAGGTAGCTCCAATGCCATGAGGTCTCGGAAGGCCCCTTCGACGACCGCCTGCCTGGTCCGCACCTGCTCGCACCGCTGGAGCAGTGCGGATGCCCGGTCCTCCCGGCCTACCAAGGCGTTGGCTGTAGCAGCCCAACGCAGCTCTGATTGAATTTGCACGCTCAATTTTTTGTGGGCTGCCATCTTAGGTAGGTACAAAACAACTTAAATAAAGGTAGTTACAACAAATAGATAACAAAATCAAAACAAAGTTATTTGTTACAAGTTATGTTTCAACTTCGACCAAACAAATTAATAATCAAACAAGAATTACCCACTTTAAACACAAACAAATTACTACTTAAATACTATTTATTAATTAGAATTATTTACTTTAAAACAAGAATTATTTATTTTAAATACATCAAACAAACTACTTTGTTACCTAACCACGAGGGGTTCTAGTAAACAAACAAAGTATTTGTTGGTTAAAAGTTCCAAAAGATACAATTTAAGCTATCAATAATTTATGTTAAGTCAATCAATAACAGAAATTAAGATAAAAGAAAAATTAAGTTTTTAATTACCCGTACTAAGCCACTAGACTCATACTAGGCACTGCAAATTACAAATTGGCTTGGTAAGAACCTACAATTATCAAATTATACCAATATTAAGTTTATTTATTACAATCTACATCTAACTGTTGGCCAGTTACGGGCCACAAACAACAATTAGATACTATTAATTATTAATCAACAAAAATTAACAAAACAAAATCTCAATAATTGCAATCATTATACAGGCCTACATGTGACAAGGTAGGCCACGTACTAGCAACTCAATAAGCCTGTGTATTAACAAGTTATAAATCAATAAGTTTACAATTAATGAGTTAACCCTAGAACGGCCAAGTTAAGTCACAGTAATGCCAAATCTGTCCGCGGAATCAATTAAACCACGCTCTTGGTACCAAATGTTGAGGCCAACGGCTTGGCCAACGAGTCAAGGCCTGGAACACGAAGTATAGGGGCCCATCAGCTATAACCTGAGTCCAGGGTCGCTGCCCTAAGGGCCTTTAACCGCGGTCAGATTTGTTCTCAACGTAACTTAATGGTAGGGTTGCACTGACCTTCCTTTGCAGCATTCAATCCTTGTACGGCCTGAGATAGTATGAGAGTGGTGGTGTGGTGTATTGTGGAGTTGAGTGTAATGTGAACTCTCAGGCCGCTAGCAGTAGCGGGCAGGCTGCCAGCTATGGCCTGCTGAAGACGCTGGGCTGGCGTGGCACTGTACACTCGACTTGTCACTAGTTTGGTCCAACGAGAGCTGGTCTAAGTCACTTTTTCACACTTGGCGTGGCGCGCAAAAAACCACTTGTTAAGGGTCGCCTTTTGTTACAAATAACACGTTAACAATGATGCTTATAGCTAGGTCGACACAAAGACCGCTTAACGGCGCAACAAAACCGTAAAATAAACCAAATCTAGACACTCAAAACAGCAAAAACGTGCGCGAGACGACCGGAATTTTCGTGAAAACGTGTTGGCTGTCAAAAGCGAAAAGGAACTTGCAAAACCACACCCAAAATCGCGGCAAGTTTAACCTTTCAAGTGTCATCTGTCAATTTCATTGCGAGCCAAAGAGGTTGCTAGCGCCATCGACCATGGAACAAGGAATTATGGCGCGAACACACATTTTTCCTATGTTGCAACGTTTTAATTTCCTCAGTTAGCCAAGGAGCAGGAAGGTGTTTAATTCTTACTGGGCGTATTGTAGCATGGATATCATACAAGAGCGAATTGAAAATATCTACCCGGTCATCAATACAATCACCAGTAAGGACTTCAGTCCAATCAATTTTAGAAGCGTCGTCTCGCAGCCCAACAGTGTCCATACCACTAAAATTACGCTTGAGAAGAATTCTTAATCTAGCTTTAGAGGACATATTTTATAAGATATAAAGATTAGATCATGGTAAGAAAAAGCATCTGCGGAACACTGTCCGTGTTTAGCCACAAAGTCTACTGAGGAAACAAGAATCAGATCAAGAAGAGATGGAGTAGAATTAGGAGAAGAGTGAGATATAATGTGCGTCACCCACCTGCAGCTGCTGGTACTCGAGCCGCGCCGAGGCGAGGTCGTGCGCGGCGCGCGGCGGGCTCAGCTCCGCGCGCCGCACGGGCGAGTAGCGCTCCGCGTGCTCGCGCGCTGCGGGGACCACGTGCGGACGTGAGGGTAGGTACACAGGTACACCACGCGGTGTATTATGTTACTACCCTCACATGTTGAACCGTGAGGGTAGTTACATAAGTACACCACGCGGTGTATTATGTTACTACCCTCACATGTTGAACGCTCGGAGCTGACCGGCAGCTGTGCGATTCTCTTAAAAATTATTGCTACAGCGTGGCGAACGCGATCACCTTTCATTGACTGAATTTTATGGCGTTCTTGCTGCATCGATGCATTTTAACCAATAGCGAGAAACCAGCCAATCAGAGGTGATTGCGAATTTCGATCGTCACATTATAGAAATCATTTGTAGGCAATCCCACAGTTGGGCAACTAGGTAAGTATTTATGGTCTAACTAAAGTATCTATAGACTAGCTTTTTACCGCGACTTCGTCCGCGTCGAGTTAACGAACCCTTTGTTTTACCGAGATAAAAGTACCCTATGCCACTCTCGAGTAGGGCTAACATGCGCGACACGAGATAATTTTGTCTATCCGTTTTCTCGTGATATCTCTTAGAGATTCGCGAGTAATTAAGTAGACAATTTTTTTAGCTAGTTACTGGTATCGCTGAAATTTTTTGTGCTTATTTGTCAAAATATTTTTCAGGATCAAAATACACATTTTTATAAAACACTATAAATTAAAAAAAAATCGAAATAGTGATTTATGTGTTCTTCGCGTAGTTTTATCGAATCCCGATAGACGGCGTGACATATGAAAGATGTCTATACTTCTTTAATTAGTCTGGCTTATGTGACGTCATTCGGCGTCGGCGCCGCTGTCCGAAGACACTAGAACTACTACAAATTAAAAGGATGATTTTCAAAATACTATGTGACTGCAAAAATTTCAAAATTGTTACTCTACTTCCTACAATTTCACAACAAACTACACACAAAATCCAAGCTTCATAAACAACACACACACATACAAATTCGTGCGAACACAACTGCAAGCAAATAAAAATTGGAAATCTTTAAAAAAAAATTGGATTACCTTCCATTACCACCCTCAACTTTGTCTTCACATTTCGTCTGAACTTAAACTCTAGCTAACCTATCCCTCCACCCGGTATAAAACAAAATAAATTACCCATTTCCTGTACAGTGGCCAACATTTGCAGCTTGATCCGCTGCGGGCCCGAGTACTTGCGCTGGCGGGTGTACTGGGCGCCGAACGCGCCCCCCGGCGTGCCCGCGCTTATGGAGCCCGCGGCGCCTTGACTCGGGTACCCGACTGGCCCGAAACCCGGGCTGTACACGCCGAAGCTGGCGAAACTGTCGTCCACGCTCATTGGAGTGCCGGACACGAGCGAGCCTTGCGATGGCACGGGCGTGCCGGATATTATCGACCCCTGGTTCGAGCTGAAGCTTTGATTTAGCGGGGTCCCGGTCACGATCGAACCCTGGTTTTGGATGGGAGTACCGGTCATAATCGATCCCTGATTTTGAATAGGGGTCCCGGACATTATCGACCCTTGATTGTGTACGGGTGTTCCGCTCAAAATCGATCTCGGACTCTGAATGGGCGTGCCAGTCACGATCGACCCTTGACTCTGCATCGGGCTACTGGACACGATTGTTCCTTGACTCTGTATCATACTGGATAGCGTTGCTTGATTTTGTATCGGTGTACCGGACACGATTGACCCTTGACTCTGTACCATACTGGACATTTTTGCTTGATTTTGTATCGGCGTTCCGGACACGATCGATCCTTGACTCTGTACCATACTGGACATTGTTGCTTGATTTTGTATCGGCGTTCCGGACACGATCGATCCTTGACTCTGTACCATACTGGACATTGTTGCTTGATTTTGTATCGGCGTTCCGGACACGATCGATCCTTGACTCTGTACCATACTGGACATTGTTGCTTGATTTTGTATCGGCGTTCCGGTCATAATAGAGCCTTGTTTTTGATAATTTTGAGTGAGGAGCGGCGCGCCGGATAACATCGACCCCGAAGTTTGCGTGACATTAGTGGATGCATAGCTCTGCTTGGGGGCATTGCTCCCCGCCGAGCTGTGATCGGGGTTGGGCGGACACGCGACGGCGCCGTGCGCGGGCGAGCCCTGCGCGGCGGCGGGCGTGTAGGGCGCCGCGGCCGCCGCGCCCATCACGCTGCCCTGCGGGATCGTCGCCAGCACGGGCCGCATGCAGTTCTTGGCGTAGTTGGGGGTGCCGGCGGTGATGGAGCCCTGCGCGGGCGGCGCGTGGCCCGGCGGGGGGCTCTGGTACCCGCCCTGGATAGACGGCGGGAGGTAGTTGCGTTTCATGCGCGCCTCCACCTCCATTACCAGTTCGGGGCTTATGACTACAGGGGTTGAAACAAAACAAATTAGCGGCCGCATGCAACTACTACAGAAAACATACGAATGTGGGCATCTACTATTTATATCGTACCAGCTGATGCAATAACTAACTTTTGGAAATGTGATTCCCATACAGCTCGAAAAATTGTAAATACCCACATTTTGAAATAAAAACAGTAATAAGCATCAAATATAGCAAAAAAAACTGAGTTTGGATTTATGCAAAAAATTTCTTTAAAAATTAATAAAAAAAAACAATAATTACAGCAACAATTAGGTAAACAAACTACTAACTATTAATAACACCAACTTGAAGCAAGCAATCTTTGACGTGTGTACTCGGCCTCCGCGCGCGTACAAGCTCGACGTGGTAAGTTCATTCGAGCACATGCTCGCAAGCTTGCTCGTCGAGCCAGTACCTGTGCGGAGCCTAGAGAATAATGACTACAATATTTTTCTACTGTAATTTTTACAGTTTTGTACACATACAGTGCGACAAGTATAACTTGGCGCGGCTGTGCGCCACTGTGCTCACCATTAGTATTGCCATTGTATAGAACATGAGATTAAATTTGGAAAAAAAAAAACATTTTTAATTTACACAATAAACGCAACAGCACACAACGAGATCCAATAGTGAATTTACAAGATGGCCATTGCCCATGGAGCAAGTATAAAAATTGGATGACCGAATTAGTTCCTCAAAATGCCACCACCAACTTATACTTGTGGCACTGTAAGTTTTTTGTATAGCTTTCATTACTAGTGTTCGTGTGTGTGTGTGTGTGTGTGTGTGTGTGTGTGTGTGTGTGTGTGTGCGCGTGTGTTGTGGTGTGCGCGTGTGTTGTGGTGTGCGTGCGTGCGTGCGCGCGTCACCTGGCGGCCGCTCGGTGACGGTAAGCAGGCCGGTCCTGCGCACGCGCAGGTTGGCCGACGAGGACGGCGAACTGCTAGCCTGGAACAACAGTGGGTACACATCATACAACGTCTACAATCTGACTACTCTGATTCTTATTATATATTTTAACGTACAAATTATTTTAGGAGTCTACGCAATGAATACTTTTATTTGGTGGCGTCCATTTTGTACGGAACGCTAATTTGCTACAGTATGACTACGCGATCTAAGATGGGAGCCAACAAACTTGATATGACAATGTAAATTGAGCCCATTAATCGGTTTCTACATGTCATTGTACAACGCACTGGTAATGAATTAATTATAGAGGTTAGTCACCTCTATAATTAGTCTATGATGAATTAATTGAGGTCAGTCACCTCTATATTTAGTCTATGATAGATTAATTATAGAGGTTACTCACCTCCATAATTAGTCTATGATGAATTAATTATAGAGGTCAGTCACCTCTATAATTAGTCTATGATGAATTAATTATAGAGGTTAGTCACCTCTATGATTAGTCTATGATGAATTAATTGAGGTCAGTCACCTCTATATTTAGTCTATGATAGATTAATTATAGAGGTTACTCACCTCCATAATTAGTCTATGATGAATTAATTATAGAGGTCAGTCACCTCTATAATTAGTCTATGATGAATTAATTATAGAGGTTAGTCACCTCTATGATTAGTCTATGATGAATTAATTGAGGTCAGTCACCTCTATATTTAGTCTATGATAGATTAATTATAGAGGTTACTCACCTCCATAATTAGTCTATGATGAATTAATTATAGAGGTCAGTCACCTCTATAATTAGTCTATGATGAATTAATTATAGAGGTCAGTCACCTCTATAATTAGTCTATGATGAATTAATTGAGGTCAGTCACCTCTATATTTAGTCTATGATAGATTAATTATACAGGTCAGTCACCTCTATAATTAGTCTATGATGAATTAATTGAGGTTAGTCACCTCTATATTTAGTCTATGATAGATTAACTATAGAGGCTAGTCACCTCTATAATTAGTCTATGATGAATTAATTGAGGTCAGTCACCTCTATATTTAGTCTATGATAGATTAATTATAGAGGTTACTCACCTCCATAATTAGTCTATGATGAATTAATTATAGAGGTCAGTCACCTCTATAATTAGTCTATGATGAATTAATTATAGAGGTCAGTCACCTCTATAATTAGTCTATGATGAATTAATTGAGGTCAGTCACCTCTATATTTAGTCTATGATAGATTAATTATACAGGTCAGTCACCTCTATAATTAGTCTATGATGAATTAATTGAGGTTAGTCACCTCTATATTTAGTCTATGATAGATTAACTATAGAGGCTAGTCACCTCTATAATTAGTCAGGTAGTCGTACCATGGTGGTGGGCGCGCAGGCGGCCGACACGCTGGCCGCGTCCTCTGGCGTGGCCATGGTGTGCCGCTTGCTGCTGCCGCGGTTCAACATGTACCTGCAACAGCATTTGGGACATGTCATACACCAAGTAGGCCAGCAGTGGCGTACCCAGTGCGATCGTAAAACGGACACATACTGAAATAATTAAGTGGCACTCGGGGACTGCCGCGGTAAAGCTATTGCATAGCATTTTTTATCAACTTATGCAATTATAATATTTGTGCAATATTTTTTTTGCATAGTAAAAATTATGCAAAAAAAAATTAAAAACAAACAAACAAGAAAAGCGAACTGTCACTACTTCGCGAGTGAGATTCGAACCTGCGACATCATACACCATACCATACACCACACCACTGCGCCAAATAGAGCTGCTTGAGAACCTCTAAAAATGTTGAACGCTTACTGAACGACGGTGTTAGGCTTTTTTTTCGTTACGTAATTTCTTGATTCGGTCGCCGCGCTCAAACTGTTTGTCCTAGTTCAAAGCCCGCGATAAAAGCTATGCAATAGCTTAAGATTCGTAATTTTATTGTGAAGAATAATAAATAATTGACCACATTTTGTCAAAGGTATGACATTTTTACAACAATTGAAAATGTAAAGTGTGTGCGAGAGTGAGGGATGCGAGATATGGCGGCGGCGTCACCTGCACAGGTTGGTGTTGTAGGCGGGGTCGGCGGGCTGCTCGTCGCGCTCGGCGGCTGGCGGCCCGCTGTCCGACACCTGCCGAACGGGCGTTGTATATGTAATTATTAGCTTTATTTATTTCGCTGTTAGGTAATGCCCGGAGGCGTAATGGCTCGGAGACACGGTCGAGGCGGCGGAGAGGTGGACGTGGAGCGGAGGAGAGTGAGGAAAGTGAGGTGGAAGACGTGAGCTCAGATGATGAAGAGATTGTTTCGGAGCACGAAGAAGAAGTGCACAGCGATGAAGTAGACGAAGAATAGGCGCGACTGTGGCGGAGCTGCGGGCAAGTGCGTGATTGTGTTGTCCGCCCCAGAAAGGGGAGAAGCGACTAATAGGGACAGGAAGTAGATAAAAAAAGAACTTGTAGGGAGTCAAGAAGGCGCACCGGGAGCACGCCAAGAGCAAGTACCGGCGCCCTCCCAATGCTTTGGCCCATATAACCGCGCGGTTGGAGGGGCCACGGGAGGTGGCGGATTGTTAGGTAATGCCCGCGACTTTGTCCGCGTGGATTAAGCCTTTTTCTTTTTTCCGCGGGAACTCTTTAATTTTACGTGATTAAAAGTAGCCCATATCACTCTCCAGATCCTCAACTATACCCATGCAAAAAATCACGTCGATCCACAGGACTGGTGCGGCGTGATTGCAGTACAAACCAACAAACAAACACACTTGCGCATTTATAATATTAGCATGATTATCATTAACTCCAAGGAAGCAGATTACAATTATTATCGTATAAGTAGGAGGTGTAGTGAAATCTGTTGACGTAGTCGTAATTCCTAGTTCCATGTGTTATCGATTGGTCTGTGGACGTCTGTATCATGATTCATGTGACATTCCCTAATGTTTGTAGTCTATGGTAGCATTTAGATTATTCTAGTGTTCATGGTCTATGATTCGGAATTTTGTCAGAGTCGCAGGCATTGTCGTTAATTTGTCGGATTTAAGAATAAAGGATTAAGATTAGTGATTTTGATAATGATATGCGATAGTGTATAGTGATTATGCAATTGTCGGAGAGTTGCTGGTTAGGAGACTACGTAATAATTGCTAGGTTCGCTGACAAGTAACATGGTCATAGGCGTTATGGCGTTCGTGCCATGGTTGGTTGTGGTTGCGATGCATTTGGGATCTGAAGTGATTGATAGTGTAATTGGTGATGCTGCGGAAAAACTGATCAGTCGTTGTGGAGTGAGTGAGTGCTGAAATGGTTATTTGGTGAGTTTGTTGCAATGTTAATGATGATAGCGTATCTTTGCCTTGAGATGGGCCATGAGCGAGTTAGAAAGGAGATTTTGCTTAGGGTTTTCTGAGGTGGAGTCAGGGCAGCTATTGGGGATGGTGGAGGCTGCGCCTAGGCTAGCTTAGTTAGCTGGGTTTGTCTAGTTACACGTGGAAATGTTGGGTTCCATGCTTGTTATGTAAAGATTACAATGTACCTCCTTTGTGGATAGTTATTATCATTTAGAGAAGGTGATTGCTGAGAATAATGTTCTGTTCAGAGATAGTGTGTGATTGCCTTTATTAGACGCTCGGCCAGAGGAGGGGTGCCGTTATATATATTATGTAAATGTCTCACGTGGTGGGAGGGGGGCGCCGCGCCGCAGCACGCGGGCTCCGAGCGCCGCACGTGCGCGCCGCCGTCCGACGCGCGCCGCCCGAACGACGAGCCTGCCCCACACACACGTTGTTACAATAGAATAGAATTAGAATAGAATAGAAATGTTAATGCCAAATTAATTAATCGAAAGGAACTGCGTTCCATCCGGGTGTCCCTTGACACCTCTCATTTTTACTAGACGATGCCCGCGACTTTGTCCGCGTGGTTAAGGGTTTCTGATTCCCGCGGGAACTCTTTTCTTTTCCGGGATAAATTGTAGCCTATGTGTTAATCCTGGGTATGAGCTATCTCCATTACAAATTTCAGCCAAATCCGTTCAGTAGTTTATGCGTGAAAGAGTAACAAATATACACACAGATACACAAACTATCGCCTTTATAATATTAGTGTGAAGTGTGACAGTGTGAAGTGTGATGTGAAGTGTGATGTGATTCAAATAAACTTTTTTACAAGTGCTTTTGAATCGTCGATGAATCTGCCACAGGTTCGGAAGGCCCTTCCTGCCGAGAAGAACCAGCAAAAAAACTCGGCGGTTGCTCTTTTCAAAACAAGTTTACAATATAATAGATATTATTCTATGTTATAGCACAAGTGACAATAGCATCCTAAAACTGTTGGATGATGTTCCGAAGTAACTCGCAAAAAAATAAGGTTTGGTATCTACCAAGCTAATCTATTTCAATTTTAAGATAAACATAATTTAAATGACTTGAGTAAGTCAAACTTTTTAAAAATTCATGCAAAAACGCTCAACGGTGTCATGGCGTCTATCGTGACTTAACAGTCAAAGTTTGAACAAAGATGTGACAGATCACTCTGATTGGTGTTCAATCCAATATGGCGGATGGCTGTATTTTATAGCTTTATTTCAACAAAATAAATATCAATCTCGCTGAAAATAGAAAAATAAAAACGTTTTTTATAATCTATGAATCCTATTTCAATATTCATAATTTCATTGACTCTTGGTTTCTGCCATCAAGCCTACTACTGTGGGGTTTGCGGATCAAATCAGTAGTGAGGAAATCCGTAGTTACCGACCACATTGTTCGAACAAGCGATGGGCGCTGGGTTCCCGAGCTGCTGGAGTGATGAACTCTCATCAGGAAGCTCGGTGATGGCATCTGCTACTAGGCGGACCGACGATATCAAACCGACGAGTCAGAAAGGATAGAGGCGACACTAGACTGACGCGTGTGGAAATACTAGTACGCGTACAGCGCGCGCAGTCGGCGTCCGGTGTACGTGTACTGACCGTGCGCCTGCATGACGACGGGCGGCTTGAGCAGGTGGTGCTTCACGCTGCAGTAGCGCGGCGGCTGGTGCTGCACGGCGGGCAGCTTGGCCGCCAGGTTGGTGTTGGGCAGCAGCGACACCTCGGCCTGCGTGCTGCTCACGTCCGGTGTACTGACCGTGCGCCTGCATGACGACGGGCGGCTTGAGCAGGTGGTGCTTCACGCTGCAGTAGCGCGGCGGCTGGTGCTGCACGGCCGGCAGCTTGGCCGCCAGGTTGGTGTTGGGCAGCAGCGACACCTCGGCCTGCGCGCTGCTCACGTCCGGTGTACTGACCGTGCGCCTGCATGACGACGGGCGGCTTGAGCAGGTGGTGCTTCACGCTGCAGTAGCGCGGCGGCTGGTGCTGCACGGCCGGCAGCTTGGCCGCCAGGTTGGTGTTGGGCAGCAGCGACACCTCGGCCTGCGCGCTGCTTATGTCCGCGCGCACGCCTGCGCCGCCCACGCCGCCCTGCTGCTGGGAAAATTCACAGACATTTTGTTAATTATTTTTTATTTGGTTAAATTTTAGAACCAAAAAAAAAAATAATAAAAAAAATATAAAAGTTTATGTTCCCGTACCGGGAAGCGAACTCGACCCTCCTGGGTATAAAGCCAGGTATCGTAGCCACTAGACCATAAGGGATATATTTATTTTAGCTGCCTTCAAATGTCTCTAGAAACCAGTGGCGTGCAGCCTAAGGTAAAAAAGCAGTGCTTCTTTATGAAAACCAAAATAAACTAAAGCACTTAAAAAATATTGAAATAGAAACACGTCTCCAAATATCTACCTATTTATTTCCCGCACAGCATCGAATGAACGTCATCTATCGCAACTAACAATCCCTGTACAGGTACATTCGCGCGACGGACGGTCGAAAAAGCACAATTTTAAATGCCTCAAATCTCACACATCCACGCTCTCACAGATAGTACTATATTACACAAATTAACACAAACGTTTAGATGTGTTTGTGTTTTCATTCATTATTCTAATCCAAATTATCAATGAATACGCTTAAAAAAGCAGAGCCGGCTATCAGCTTGTGATTGGTCAGTCACAAAGCTCTGCTCAGTGATCTCCCTGGTGAAAAATTCGTTCAGTTATAAACTGCCAGTAATTTGCCGCAGTACCCTAGGGAAATATATGACGTCATTAATCACCGCCATTTTTGTACTGTGAGCACTGGCGCTTTCCAGGTAAGGTGATATTATTAATTAATATTGTTATTCAAAAATCGTGTTATGTGCTTTTATTTTATCTCATAATAAAAAGAAATATCTTAATTCACGCTCCAACTGGCTAGTGGCTCATTAACGCCCAGCTCAAATCTTGGACCTAGAAATGTGACATAACTTTTCTTTTTACCTAATGTATGACGTATACAGACTTTACTTACGTGCATGCCTTAATGCCAACCCTAAGCTCAAACCCTGTGCAAGTGTGCACGCCACTGGTAGTAACACATGTATGTCGTAGGTATTCTTAGTTGAAACGCTCAGTATGCAACATGGAAGGCGGGAAGGGCATTACTGACGTGTGGGTCCTCTCCACAGTCCACTGGCCGTGAAGCGCCAGTTTCGGCTAAGGTTCATCAAGGGGCGGGGGTGGGGGTGGGGGTTGGGGGTGTATCCCGTGGATTTCATTTGCGGGGCGGTCACCTGCGCGTGTCGACAGTCGCCCGGGCCTACGGTGTGGCGGCGCGCGGCGTGCGGCGACGGCGGCTCGCTCGGCGCCGCGCCCTCCTCGCACGGCGCCGTGGACTCCCCGAACTGCGGGCGAAACGTGTTTGACTATTTATTATAACCCAAAACGTAAGAAAACTTAGGCTGAAACATATAGACCGTGCTCTGACTTCGCTAGGATTTGACAGAACAAGACACGTTTATTCTGTTTGAGTGTGGACACGCTCAACCGACATGTCCCCCGTTACCTTCTCGAAGCTGTCGGCGGAGTGCACGCCGGTGAGGTAGCCGGCCACGCGCAGCCCCTCGCAGCCGCTCTCCTCCGCCTCCATCTGCTCCTCCTCGCTGCTCTGAAGTGAACACCACAACCGACATGTCCCCCGTTACCTTCTCGAAGCTGTCGGCGGAGTGCACGCCGGTGAGGTAGCCGGCCACGCGCAGCCCCTCGCAGCCGCTCTCCTCCGCCTCCATCTGCTCCTCCTCGCTGCTCTGAAGTGAACACCACAACCGACATGTCCCCCGTTACCTTCTCGAAGCTGTCGGCGGAGTGCACGCCGGTGAGGTAGCCGGCCACGCGCAGCCCCTCGCAGCCGCTCTCCTCCGCCTCCATCTGCTCCTCCTCGCTGCTCTGAAGTGAACACCACAACCGACTTGTCCCCCGTTACCTTCTCGAAGCTGTCGGCGGAGTGCACGCCGGTGAGGTAGCCGGCCACGCGCAGCCCCTCGCAGCCGCTCTCCTCCGCCTCCATCTGCTCCTCCTCGCTGCTCTGAAGTGAACACCACAACCGACTTGTCCCCCGTTACCTTCTCGAAGCTGTCGGCGGAGTGCACGCCGGTGAGGTAGCCGGCCACGCGCAGCCCCTCGCAGCCGCTCTCCTCCGCCTCCATCTGCTCCTCCTCGCTGCTCTGAAGTGAACACCACAACCGACTTGTCCCCCGTTACCTTCTCGAAGCTGTCGGCGGAGTGCACGCCGGTGAGGTAGCCGGCCACGCGCAGCCCCTCGCAGCCGCTCTCCTCCGCCTCCATCTGCTCCTCCTCGCTGCTCTGAAGTGAACACCACAACCGACTTGTCCCCCGTGACCTTCTCGAAGCTGTCGGCGGAGTGCACGCCGGTGAGGTAGCCGGCCACGCGCAGCCCCTCGCAGCCGCTCTCCTCCGCCTCCATCTGCTGCTCCTCGCTGCTCTGAAGTGAACACCACAACCGACTTGTCCCCCGTTACCTTCTCGAAGCTGTCGGCGGAGTGCACGCCGGTGAGGTAGCCGGCCACGCGCAGCCCCTCGCAGCCGCTCTCCTCCGCCTCCATCTGCTCCTCCTCGCTGCTCTGAAGTGAACACCACAACCGACTTGTCCCCCGTTACCTTCTCGAAGCTGTCGGCGGAGTGCACGCCGGTGAGGTAGCCGGCCACGCGCAGCCCCTCGCAGCCGCTCTCCTCCGCCTCCATCTGCTCCTCCTCGCTGCTCTGAAGTGAACACCACAACCGACTTGTCCCCCGTTACCTTCTCGAAGCTGTCGGCGGAGTGCACGCCGGTGAAGTAGCCGGCCACGCGCAGCCCCTCGCAGCCGCTCTCCTCCGCCTCCATCTGCTCCTCCTCGCTGCTCTGAAGTGAACACCACAACCGACTTGTCCCCCGTTACCTTCTCGAAGCTGTTGGCGAGTGCACGCCGGTGAGGTAGCCGGCCACGCGCAGCCCCTCGCAGCCGCTCTCCTCCGCCTCCATCTGCTCCTCCTCGCTGCTCTGAAGTGAACACCACAACCGACTTGCCCCCGTTACCTTCTCGAAGCTGTCGGCGGAGTGCACGCCGGTGAGGTAGCCGGCCACGCGCAGCCCCTCGCAGCCGCTCTCCTCCGCCTCCATCTGCTCCTCCTCGCTGCTCTGAAGTGAACACCACAACCGACTTGTCCCCCGTTACCTTCTCGAAGCTGTCGGCGGAGTGCACGCCGGTGAGGTAGCCGGCCACGCGCAGCCCCTCGCAGCCGCTCTCCTCCGCCTCCATCTGCTGCTCCTCGCTGCTCTGAAGTGAACACCACAACCGACTTGTCCCCCGTTACCTTCTCGAAGCTGTCGGCGGAGTGCACGCCGGTGAGGTAGCCGGCCACGCGCAGCCCCTCGCAGCCGCTCTCCTCCGCCTCCATCTGCTCCTCCTCGCTGCTCTGAAGTGAACACCACAACCGACTTGTCCCCCGTTACCTTCTCGAAGCTGTCGGCGGAGTGCACGCCGGTGAGGTAGCCGGCCACGCGCAGCCCCTCGCAGCCGCTCTCCTCCGCCTCCATCTGCTCCTCCTCGCTGCTCTGAAGTGAACACCACAACTGTTACTTCGCCTCATTACTACGCCTCAAGAAGCTCCGAAAGTCGTTTGTGAGAATGGGTGTGACGTTCTATAATAAAATTCCACAATCGATTCTAGACTTGCCTTTACACACGTTTAAGAAATCGATTAAAAGTATTCTCTAAAGATTTTATATACACTAAGAAATTAAAGATCTATCTAAAAGCGATATTTTTACCCGATCTTCAGCGGATTTACTGCTTCTTACACTACTTACCTTACAACTAGTGAGATCTAGGGGTCGCCCCGTCGTGGAATCGAGTGAATCTGGAAAAACGTAACAATAAAAATAAACAAAAAGATCGTGAAATGATTTCCGAAAGTTGTACACTAAAATGAAATGAAAAAGGTGCAATGAAGTGTAAACATTTTTTTTTTCGTCCAAGATTCACAATTTCATTTCTGTTTGCGTTATTTTTTAAATTTTTCTAAACAACTTCTGGAGATAGGAAAATTCGAGATCTCCTATTCATGCACCGGAGGGGGTTTTAGTGGACCAAAAATCCACATTTCACTTTCGGCTTTGTATTTTGCCTAAATGGTAAAGCTAGTAAATAATGAATTTGCCGTCAGCATACCTCTGTCCATGTCGGCGTGTGGGTCCTTCGGCGGCAGCTTGTCCATCAGCAGGTGGTAGATGGCGGCGATGTGGTCAAACCGCTCCTCTTGCACCGACTGCAACAAACAAGGACACCTCAGCAACCAATGTCGCTCCATAGACAACATTATGGTTAAACGCCAGTCGCGTTACTACATTGTTAACTTCATGTAACAGCGAATGTTACGCGTTAAGGATGATTTTACAGCGACGTTATGCGTCGGGGATGATTCTACAAAGATGTTAGGTGACCTATATGATTCAGCAGTTTTCTTCCTATCGTCCGTCCGCGGGCTGGCCGGGCGGGTGGCACGCGCACGCGCCCTCCGACGCGTCGCAGTGGATAGGGGTGTTAGTGACGCCCGTCCGCCGGCTACCTGCTGTATGTGGTGGTGCGTGAGGCCGGGCAGCGCGAGCATGCGCGCCAGCACGGCGTCGTGGCGCGTGCCGTCCGCCGCGCTGTCCGCGGGCTGGCCGGGCGGGTGGCACGCGCACGCGCCCTCCGACGCGTCGCAGTGGATAGGGGTGTTAGTGACGCTCGTCCGCCGGCTACCTGCTGTATGTGGTGGTGCGTGAGGCCGGGCAGCGCGAGCATGCGCGCCAGCACGGCGTCGTGGCGCGTGCCGTCCGCCGCGCCGTCCGCGGGCTGGCCGTGCGGGTGGCACGCGCACGCGCCCTCCGACGCGTCGCAGTGGATAGGGGTGTTAGTGACGCTCGTCCGCCGGCTACCTGCTGTATGTGGTGGTGCGTGAGGCCGGGCAGCGCGAGCATGCGCGCCAGCACGGCGTCGTGGCGCGTGCCGTCCGCCGCGCCGTCCGCGGGCTGGCCGTGCGGGTGGCACGCGCACGCGCCCTCCGACGCGTCGCAGTGGATAGGGGTGTTAGTGACGCTCGTCCGCCGGCTACCTGCTGTATGTGGTGGTGCGTGAGGCCGGGCAGCGCGAGCATGCGCGCCAGCACGGCGTCGTGGCGCGTGCCGTCCGCCGGCTGGCCGGCCGGGTGGCACGTGCACGCGCCCTCCGACGCGTCGCAGTGGATAGGGGTGTTAGTGACGCTCGTCCGCCGGCTACCTGCTGTATGTGGTGGTGCGTGAGGCCGGGCAGCGCGAGCATGCGCGCCAGCACGGCGTCGTGGCGCGTGCCGTCCGCCGCGCCGTCCGCGGGCTGGCCGGCCGGGTGGCACGCGCACGCGCCCTCCGACGCGTCGCAGTGGATAGGGGTGTTAGTGACGCTCGTCCGCCGGCTACCTGCTGTATGTGGTGGTGCGTGAGGCCGGGCAGCGCGAGCATGCGCGCCAGCACGGCGTCGTGGCGCGTGCCGTCCGCCGCGCCGTCCGCGGGCTGGCCGGCCGGGTGGCACGCGCACGCGCCCTCCGACGCGTCGCAGTGGATAGGGGTGTTAGTGACGCTCGTCCGCCGGCTACCTGCTGTATGTGGTGGTGCGTGAGGCCGGGCAGCGCGAGCATGCGCGCCAGCACGGCGTCGTGGCGCGAGCATGCGCGCCAGCACGGCGTCGTGGCGCGTGCCGTCCGCCGCGCCGTCCGCGGGCTGGCCGGCCGGGTGGCACGCGCACGCGCCCTCCAACGCGTCGCAGTGGATAGGGGTGTTAGTGACGCTCGTCCGCCGGCTACCTGCTGTATGTGGTGGTGCGTGAGGCCGGGCAGCGCGAGCATGCGCGCCAGCACGGCGTCGTGGCGCGTGCCGTCCGCCGCGCCGTCCGCGGGCTGGCCGGCCGGGTGGCACGCGCACGCGCCCTCCGACGCGTCGCAGTGGATAGGGGTGTTAGTGACGCCCGTCCGCCGGCTACCTGCTGTATGTGGTGGTGCGTGAGGCCGGGCAGCGCGAGCATGCGCGCCAGCACGGCGTCGTGGCGCGTGCCGTCCGCCGCGCCGTCCGCGGGCTGGCCGGCCGGGTGGCACGCGCACGCGCCCTCCGACGCGTCGCAGTGGATAGGGGTGTTAGTGACGCTCGTCCGCCGGCTACCTGCTGTATGTGGTGGTGCGTGAGGCCGGGCAGCGCGAGCATGCGCGCCAGCACGGCGTCGTGGCGCGTGCCGTCCGCCGCGCCGTCCGCGGGCTGGCCGGCCGGGTGGCACGCGCACGCGCCCTCCGACGCGTCGTAGTGCCCCGGGCCGGGCCCCGGCTGGTGCGCTTGCAGCCAGCGGTGCCGCGCCACGCCGCGCAGCGACAGCCGCCGCTCGGGCTCCACCACCAGCATGTGCCGGATCAGCTGCTCGCATTCTGGGCAAACCACAAACACGATTACATATTATAACTGGGTATTTGACTGATTAATTTTTATTGGAACAAAGTTCCTTATATCCACACGGTACGGAGTTGACGGATGGGGGCTAGGCGAAAAAAAGTTAAGAATTTCCCGTCACGACCCCTTTTCTAATTGATTTTAAAAGGTAATGTTTTCATTATTAGAAGATAATATTTACATGATAAATACTCGTATCACATAAGCGATGCTCGAATAAAGTGTTGAACATTTCGCTCGCATTCGAGAAACTCCATGTGCAAACGCCGTGGTAGATGGTGCATTAGCAAGTTGCGAGGGGGTGAGGGGGTGAGGGGGTGAGGGGGTGAGGGGGTGTGGGGACGCGCTACCTTGCGACATGAAGTACGGGATGCGGAACTTGCCGCCCAGCACGGTGGCGCGCAGCTCGCTGAGCGTGGACCCGTCGAAGGGCAGCGCGCCGCACACCAGCACGTACAGCACCACGCCGAGCGACTGCAACAGTACCACACGCTTACTGGGGGGTGGGCCCTGGGCGCGCATTACTAGTACGGCGCGTGGGTGCACGGCCGCGGTTTTTCAGCTCATCAATTAGACTTTCATGGTCCTGATCATTTTCTAACACAAAACTACTCTTCCATCTTTTATACTCTCCGAGATAGACACCTGTAAAACCTGGGTACCTTAAAATCAAGAGTGAATAGGCATCTTCTAGGCAAGCGCGCTCCATCTTAGGCTGCATCTTCACTTACCATCAGGTGAGATTGCAGTCAAGCGCTGGTCTATATATTAAAAAAAAAAAAAAAAAAAAGAACAGCCCCCACCTATTTAAATACCCTGGCCATGCTCCTCACCCATCTTCCAAATCCTCGATCATCATATCTCGTAATTTGTCAGAATGAGAATTCTTTTATAGAAACAAATTTTGAAAAGAAATCGTGTCAAATTCTTGCATTAGTTTCCAATTAATTTCCTCTTCAATATTCGCCATATATTTTGTATTTGTTTTGAAATTTTTTTTCTATTCATCAAATAGACCTTCGGGTCCTGATCATCTTTTGCGAAGAAACCACTCTTCCATCTTTTATACTCTCCGAGATAGACACCGACGAAATTTGTATGGCCGCCATCTTGAATCCGCCATTTTGGAATTTTTTCAAATCATTGGCAATTGGATGAGGTTTCGAGTGAATTTTGTTCGAGCACACTCCACCTATCTTCAATACCCGGGCCGTGCTCCTCACCCGTCTCCGAAATCCTCAATCATCAGCTCTCTCCATATTTTTCAGGTGAGAGAGGTGATCAATGAGTGAGTCAGTCAGTGAGTGAGTCAGTGAATCAGCCCCAGCAGCTATATATATACTAGTGATTCGCCCCGAATTGAGACCTCGCGGTAACGGTATCCCATAATTATTCATTCAATAGATACATGACGATCAAAACTGACATTATTATTATGCCCGTTTTCACCAAACATAACTAAATCATCCCCTAAGTAGGTAGCCCCTAAATACAATCCTAAGTCCTAACATCCATCCCAATGTCCTTTTAGGTGTCCCGTACAGGTTCGTGATAACGAAGTTGAGAAAGCATCACCTAACTTATCATAGGTAGCCCGGAAAGGTTAGGAACGTTAGTGAAAACTTATTGAATTATTATTACTAACGAGTGAAAACGGGCATCTGTACAAATCGTCTCTATCGACACGAATAGAAAATATACAAAATGGTAGTAATTAATAGTTTATTGAAGTTTGATATTTAACTAAAGAATAATTTTAATTGAATATGTTATTATACATATAATACCTATATAACCTATTTTATACAAAATAAAAATGGTCGACGCAAAACTGTTTTTTGGGATAGATAGACGTAGTCGTAATTCCTAGTTCAATGGGATAGTAGTGACAGCGCCATCTATTAACATTATTGTGAAGCTATGTTGAAAATTACTGATGCCCATTAAAAATTAAATAATTTCGTTTCTTTACAATATTAATATAATTTTAGTATTTGTTGTTCAACTACAGGATATGTGTAATAAAAAAATAGGTTCAGCTAGAAAATACGTAGCCGATTTTCCAGAGAGCGTCTTCAAGCGAACGTATTAAATCTCCACTATGAAAGCCCCCCATTTCGTCAATTTAAGGGAAAAATTTTAAAAAAAAATTTATTCTCGGTTCCAAATTATCTTTAAAATTATATACTGCAATCTTTTGTAATTAAATAAAAAATATTTTACTTCGCATTCGCTTCTATGAGAACCCCCTCAAATAAAGATTTTTATAACTTTTTAAGCAATATTGGGCTGAAGGCCATCGGTTTACATCATATTATGTTTAAATTTCAAGTAATTACGTTCAGTAATTCAGAAGTTATAAGGCTCTGACAAACGGACGGACGGACAGACAGACAGACGGACAGACGGACGGACGAACAAGTGCAAATTCACTCAAGTAGACTCAGAGACCTTCGCTTCGCTCGGTCAATTAATGGTCCTTTCAACCGGATCACAATACAATACCCATATGTCCGCCTTGGGCCCGTCGTACTGCCGGCCCTCGAACAGCTCGGGCGCCGCGTAGGGCGGGCTGCCGCACCACGTGGACAGCGGCGAGCCCGCCGTGTACTCGTTGCTGAACCCGAAGTCTGCGAGCTGCGGGACACCAGACACCAGACACCAGACACCACAATACAATACCCATATGTCCGCCTTGGGCCCGTCGTACTGCCGGCCCTCGAACAGCTCGGGCGCCGCGTAGGGCGGGCTGCCGCACCACGTGGACAGCGGCGAGCCCGCCGTGTACTCGTTGCTGAACCCGAAGTCTGCGAGCTGCGGGACACCAGAATACACACTTTATGTCACGAGTAACTTGGTATTCCAAGTCAAGGCCTTGCACTATTGACTACCGGAACAAGCAGAAATATCAGCAAATAAATTAATTAATAATTGACTAACAAAAAACCGACAGGAACACAGTCTAAACGTTTATATTTTATTTGGCTCTTAAAAGTTCTTTTGATCATTAAAAATAATACTCTTGACGGTAATGGTAAACATTGAAAGCTAACAAACTAGGCCGGATATTTTTCTGTTTCCCAAAGATAACAAACCCTTATGAATTATGGTGGGAATAAATAATGATGGATGAATAATAATAAAGGATGGTGAGAATATATCGAAATGGCTTAAAAATGCTTTTTGGCTGATATTGGGAACTTTTGGCCTACTAAGTAATTCACATTTTACCCCATAAAACCGCATGACTGGAAGTGGGTCTTTTAAGTAGATATTCTTCAATAAACCTACATGACTGGGAGTGGTTGTCAAAAACTACAACTACCCTACAATTGCACGTTTTTTTCTACTAGTAATCCACCATGGTTATCGGAGACTTTGTATATCCTTATTTAAATGCGAAAATATCTTTGTTGGTTACGGATAGAGCTACGGATCGACGTGATTTTTTGCATGAGTATAGTTGAGGACCTGGAGAGTGACATAGGATACTTTATATCCTGGAAAACCAAAGAGTTCCCGCAGGATTTTGAAAACACTGCTTCTATACACGGCCATTTTTGCACCTTCACGCATTTGGCCCTTTATTTTTAAACTGCGGTTATGATTACTGTTCTTTTTCTTTATAGTATCAAATATGGTTGAGCGAGGCAATGGCTGGGTCATGCATCATGCTCGTGACCGGGTTCCGCTGGCAGGAATGGGGCTACTTTATGTCTGCCCATCTTAAGATATATTGCATTGTTAGTAGGTATGCATTTTTCAAACTTCCCTCATTGTGGAAACAGTGCATACATAGCATAGTATTTATTGTATTGTAAACTTGTTTTGAAAAGAGCAGCCGCCGAGTTTCTTGCTGGTTCTTCTCGGTAGGAAGGGCATTCCGAACCAGTGGTCTAAAGCCAGACGATTCAAAAGCACTTGTAAAAAAGTTTATTTGAATCACATCACATTTCACATCACACTTCACACTGTCACACTTCACACTAATATTATAAAGGCGATAGTTTGTGTATCTGTGTGTATATTTGTTACTCTTTCACGCATAAACTACTGAACGGATTTGGCTGAAATTTGGAATGGAGATAGCTCATACCCAGGATTAACACATAGGCTACAATTTATTCCGGCAAAGTAAAGATTTCCCGCGGGAATTAAAAACCCTTAACCACGCGGACGAAGTCGCGGGCATCGTCTAGTAAAAAATACATATTTCTATTCTATTCTATATATTGTGTCCCACTCGTGGGAGTGAGTGAAATAAATAAATAAAAAATAAAAAATAGCTTTATTTTCCTCTTACAATTATTGTTCTTAATATTAGTTTTCCTACTTACTAAGTTTTAAGGGTACAAATACAATTTTTTTTTGTAGCGTAGTAGTGAGGTTGATGTGTATTTTATATTGTGTATTGGGGTATGTGTATATATATATGTGGTATGTATAGATGTAATGTGTAGGTAGTGTTGTTGCTCATGTAAGAGGACCGCCTTCCGCGGTGAAAGCCTCCTCCATCCTTTTCCATAAGGCTCTCTGTTTAGCAATTCTATGCCACGTTTTCCCCGCAACCTTTACAATATCGTCGCTCCACCTTTGAGCTGGTCTGCCTGGTCTGCGCTTTTTGTTGATAGGGTACCAGTTTGTTGTGATTTGAGACCATCTTTCAGTGAGTGAGTGAGTTACATATTCCTACGTGATGGTATGTCATCCGCATGCATCAGCGTACGGCCGCAGAGCTATGCAGCTATCATCACGTCGGCATACGCGATCCAGCGTCTCCGAGCAGAGTAGTGGTAGGGATTTAGATATTTAAGCTAGCGTTTAGGAATTAGATTTAAGCATAAGACCTGTGATCTAATATCGACACAGAATTAAGTTAGGTTAAGTTCTTTTATTACAGTAAATCATCTATATATCTGACTCTGACTTTTCGGAGTCAAGTGCGTTTAAGCAATTAACTATCACTTGCTTCAACGGTGAAGGAAAACATCATGAGGAAACCTGCACATCTGAGAGTTCTTCATAATGTTCTCGGAGGTGTGTGAAGTCCACCAATTCGCATTGGGCCAGCGTGGTGGACTATGGAATATAACCCTTCTCTGAGAGGAGACCTGTGCTCAGTAGTGAGCCGTTGATGGATTGCTGATGATGATGATGATGATGATGATGATCTATATATCTATATATATATAAAAGAAAGTGGTGTTAGTTACACTATTTATAACTCAAGAACGGATGAACCAATTTGGCTGAAAATTGGTGGAGAGGTAGCTTAGAACCAGGAGACGGACATAGGATACTTTTTATCCCGTTCGACCGGGTGTCCGTCAAGTCACTATAAAACGTGGTATAGTAAAAACGCATCTGACATGGAATAACAAAACGCAAATGACAGTGGAATAACAAAACGTAAATGACAGCTAAACGTAATTTTGTCTTTGGTTAAGTATGGCAAAAAATTTGACAATTATAAAAAGTGTGTTAATAAAGCATTACTGATATTATAAATGCGAAAGTGTGTTTGTTTGTTGGTTTGTCCTTCAATCACGTCGCAACAGAACAGCGGATTGATGCGATTTTTTGCATGGGTATATTCCTCAGACTGGGAGAGCTACTTTTTATAATGAAAGAGTTCCCGCGGGATTTTTAAAAACTAGATCCATGCGGCCGAAGTCGCGGGCATCAGCTAGTTAATTATAGTTGAAAGTTAAAGCCTTCGTTTCCTTCCATCGACCCATCCTTGGTGTCGCAAACTTAAGTAGTGCACCTTAATGTTCATGTCGCCGTCGAGCAGCAGGTTCTCGGCCTTGAGGTCGCGGTGCACGACGCCGCTGGCGTGGCAGTACCCCACGGCAGCCACCATCTGCGCGAAGGCGCGCGCCGCCGCCGCCTCCGACATGCGCCCCGCCGACACCAGGTGGTCTGCGGCACACTTCATAGTTTCAATTCCATGCCTTAACGTGGAAGACACGGGTCTGCCCGCGAAATTCAAATTTAATTTGGTTTTTCGCAATATACGACAAACTAGGCTAATGGCATTCTAATTGCGACAATGGCAGTATCATCTTCACAGGTTTACATAAAAATCTTTACTTGAAAGTGACCTTTACTTGAAAATTTAATCAAAATATCGACTAATTTGTGAGTAACTCACGTCCAACTCAGTATTTTGATTAATTTCTTAAACTGGTCACTTTCAAGTAAAGATTTTTATGTAAACCTGTGAAGATGATACTGCCATTGTCGCAATTAGAAGGCCATAAGCCTACTTTGTCGTATTAGTTTACAAATTGCGAAAAACCAAATTAAATTTGAATTTCGCGGGCAGACCCGTGTCTTCTTAACATGGGTAGCCTAAGTATGTCACGCTCTCTTTGAACATTTCTGTGGTGGTGTCGTGTGGTGCGGGTTGTTACGTTCCCTCAAACATGGTTGAGCGAAGCAATGGCTGGGTCATGCGTCATGCTCGTAAACGGGTTCCGCCGGCGGGAATGGGGCTACTTTCAGCCTGCCCGTCTTAACATGAATTGAATTGTAGTACCTACGCTTTTTTTGGAACTTCACCTCATTGTGGAAATATTATATTCTATTCTAACAAAGTTGCATGGGTTAAATCGGCATGGCATCCGGCTGCCCACAAGATAGTATAAAAACTTATTACAATGTAATAGCTGTATATTATTGTAAAATGATTATTTTGAAAAGAGCAACTGCTGAGTTTCTTGCCGGCTCTTCTCAGCAGAATCCGCTTTGCGAACCGGTGGTAGATTCATGATCATGACATCAGGGTTCGAGGATATATATCAATGGATATAATATCAAGATATATATCCGATATATATCCAATATATATATCAATGGATTTTTTAATAATATATTGCAATACAAAAATGGTTTAAAAAATTAATATTATTAAGTTTGTTACTGTATTTCTACTTGCCAAATGAAGATGGTGTGGGAGTAGAGTTAAAACATACACCCTAATGGTAAGTTCTAATCCATAAATGGCAATGGTCGTGTCAGAAAAATTTCTTCATAAAAAATCGGCCAAGTGCGAGTCGGGCCTCGCTCTTTTAGGGTTCCGTTAAAAAAAAAAAAATTAAAAGATTTCCATCTACCCACCTACCCATTTTAATTTAATTTTTTTAATTTAATTTAATTTTTATTATTTGTTGTTATAGCGGCAATAGAAATGCATAATATGTGAAAATTTCATCTGTCTATCTATTACGGTTTACGAGATACAGCCCGCTGACAGACGGACGGACGGACGGACAGCGTAGGCTTAGTAATAGGGTCCCGTTGGTACCCTTTGGGTACGGAACCCTAAAAAATAAAAGAAGGTTTGTGTTTTTGAGTAGATTTTTTGATAAATAAGATTTTATGTTTTTTAGTTGATTTTGCCTGATCTAAAAGAAGATTTTATATTTTTTAGTTAATTTTGCCTTATCTAAAAGAAGATTTTATGTTTTGGTTTCATTTGTCTGATTTTAAGTACCTAAATAAATAAAACATTAAAAACATTTTAGTTTTTTTTTTTGATAATTTTGGTATGTTTATGTTATAAATAATACAATAAAATAATAATATGGCTTTCATACAAAATTGATATATATCAAACTTGATATATATCCGATATATATAATAAATATCCGATATTTTGATATTTAAGTATAATAAATATCGGATATTTTCGAACCCTGCATGACATGTCATAAGAGCCACAGGTTGGCCTACGTGAAATAAATAAATTTGAATTTGAAACCAGGAGGGTTACAACCATTATAAGTGGGGAGTAAAAATGGAATACCTACTCACCAAATATTTCCCCGTTTTTCGGCGCGAAGAGGTTATTAATCTCATTCAGCGGCGCCAAGAAAGTCTAGATTTCAATAACTAACCGCTTTTAGACGGTTTGAATCACAAATCAAACATTTCTTTGTTAATCAATGTTAACTACCCTCAATATGATTTTGTAAACATAATTTGGACGGTAGCAAACAATTTACATAAGATGATTGTACAAGCATGCTTTCATTTAAATACGGGCGGCCGATCCCTCGCAGCTCATTCTCGCTCGAGGCGTCGGACCGTACGGACCTCTGAGAGTTGTCGTAATAAAAGTAAAGTTTTATTTTGAAAAGAGCAACTGCTGAGTTTCTTGCCGGCTCTTCTCAGCAGAATCCGCTTTCCGAACCGGTGGTAGAATCTTGACGTGTCATAAGAGCCACAGGTTGGCCTAAATAAATAATCTTGAGTTTAAAGTCCGACAAGTTGTGTTTTGATTCCTATGAGAGAAAGTATTGAAGATTGTGACGTCAGCAATGCTGACGTCACTGTTATTAAAAATGACTGACGGCTCTTGAGCCGTCATCAGAAGTGGGATCGGCCACCACCTCATCTGGTCGATCATTAAATGTGCCGCAGCAAAACGACGCTAGCGCCGCACTCCGTAATGAAGTGCCTTATCAGTTTACGGGTGGAGTATCACCTCAGTTTTTCATGCAAATGATGCAGATGATGCAGACGATGTCGGAACGTTTGTGTGCTCCACATGTTGAGTCAAAAATCAGGATCAAGGACATTTACCTACCATCGTTTGACCCAGATACCAACGTTGGTGTACGTGAATGGTGTCAGCATATAGACAAAGCAGTTGAAGCATACAAAATCAATGACTTCGATATCCGAATGAAAGTATGCAGCCTGTTGAAGGGACGAGCAAAAATGTGGGTTGATGACTGGATGGTGACCACATCTACATGGGATGAACTGCGTAAGAATCTCATCACCACGTTCGAACCCGAAAACAGATACTCCCGTGATATTCTCCGATTTAGAGAACATGTTTACGACTCATCGAAGGACATTGCTGAATTTCTATCACGTGCCTGGGTCCTCTGGAGGAGAGTCACCAAAGATAAGCTGGAAAATGAACATGCGATTGAAGCCGTAATTGGTTGCGTCAACAACGAACGTCTCCGAATTGAATTATTAAATGCTAGAGCAACCACAGTACCTGAACTCATTTCGATTGCATCATCAATACGGAAGAAACGCCCACAAACAAGTTCACAACAAGTTCAAGGACCGCCTAGCAAACGTCCACGTGTTTCAGATAGCACAACATCGACATCAAGTTGCCGCATATGCAAGAGGACGAATCATACTACTAATGACTGCTGGTACAAGCCAAAAGAAACTAAGCCAGAAGTAGATGAGAAGAATTCTAAGCCTGTAAGTGTGATCACGTGCACGTACTGCAGGAAACCAGGTCATACCTATGATGTGTGCTACAGACGAGAACGTTCACTAACCTCAAGTGTGAACTGAGTCGCAGGAACTAATCTGGCTCCCATAATCGTTAAAATTGGTACGAAAAACCCTATCTTTGATAAACTAGACTGTGATATGACTAATGATGATGAAGTTGCACAGCTACGAGGGCTTTTGAATAAATACGAACATCTCTTCATCCGTGGCTATCCAAAGACCAGAGTTAATACTGGCGAATTGGAAATCAGACTCGAGAGCCCCGACAAATACAGAAAAGGCGAACGACTCTAACACGCTAAATTTTTAGCAGAAACCCAAGTGTGACGAAACACCTAGACTAGCTCAATCAAAGAAATCTATTGGTTTAACAAGATGAGTACCTTAGTTCGAACATTCGTCGAAAACTGCGTAATATGCAAAGCTTCAAAAGGTACATCGGGTGATGTACAAGCACAACTGAACCCAATCCAGAAACCGACAGCTGCCTTCCAAGGTATTCACATGGACATCACGGGCAAGCTAGGAACTCCAAATGACCAACAGTACGTCATTGTAGCGAAGTACGTATTATTTTATTATGCAACCAATAATAATCCGCACAGTACGCTTGCTGCCCTAAAACGAAGTGAGCACCTATTCGGAACACCAAATCAAATCATTGTTGATGGAGGAAGAGAACTCTTGTGGCAATTCAAAAACTATTGTGATAACCTCGGAATAGAAATTCACGCTATAGCGCCAGGAGTTAGCCGAGCAAATGGTCAAGTTGAAAGACTCGTAACTACACTCAAGAATGCACTGACCATGATAATAATTATGGAAACCAAGGAATGGCACACGTAGTCGGCAGAGGACGACCACGGAAAGTCTCCCATGACCAGCTCCCCCGAGATCCTCAACTTGGTGATCAGGAAACCGTGTCGGCGCCAGAAGATGAATGGCTGACTGATCCCGAATCGTTGCCTTCACGAGAAGGATTGCCAGAACAACTCACTCATGAAGCAACCACGGAAAATGCAGCAAAAACGGTGAGTCGCAACCATGTTGTAAAGTCCGCTCATCAATAATCATTTAAGACACACTATTCTTTCTTCCCACTCTCCGAGATCCACGAGATCTACGAGAAAATAACCCAATCTCTTCTAAAACACACTATCCCTTTCCTCCCACTCTACGAGAACTCTACGAGAACTCTACGAGAAATCTACGAGAAATCTACGAGAAATCTACGAGAAATCTACGAGAAATCTACGAGAACTCTACGAGAAATCCACGAGAAATTCCTCCCTAAAAGTAATCCCTGAAATCCACGAGCAATACCCGAGATCCACGAGTAATCCCCTAGATCTACGAATTAGTCCACGGGTTTCAAAAGTATCTACTAGACATACTAAATCCTTAAGGACCAAAACATGAAAGATGTATTGGTCTATCAGAAATATGACTAAGCATCATTAGATGCTTACAGGTACCACACTCAAAAAGAAATTTATCTTTGTTTCAGAGCTAACATCAAACCGTCGAGAACTCTACGAGAAATCTACGAGGACTCTACGAGAAATCTACGAGAACTCTACGAGAAATCTACGAGAAATTCCTCCCTAAAAAGCTAACATCAAACCGTCAGGCTGGTGCAGAGCGCGCACCGCCTGTCAGAATGGCCGTGTCGGCGCGAAGAGGTTATTAATCTCATTCAGCGGCGCCAAGAAAGTCTAGATTTCAATAACTAACCGCTTTTAGACGGTTTGAATCACAAATCAAACATTTCTTTGTTAATCAATGTTAACTACCCTCAATATGATTTTGTAAACATAATTTGGACGGTAGCAAACAATTTACATAAGATGATTGTACAAGCATGCTTTCATTTAAATACGGGCGGCCGATCCCTCGCAGCTCAAGAGAGCTCGACTGCCGTCGTGTGCGGACGTCTCGCACCGGCGCTCGGGTCCCTAATGTGATTCGGTTTCGTTCGCGACTGCCTCTCCGAACCACTTGCGCCCACGGTGGTGTTGGTGCTGACGTGCCAGCACCTCCGTTTGGACCGCGCCAAGGCAGCTTTCGTCACGAGTTAGATAGATGCATCACCTCTCGCAAACCCGCGTTACCGCGTCGTAACTGTCGCCGGTAAACATGCCGCCACCGCCACCATTCGCGCGTCGCGCGACCCGACCGCGCCCACTGCGCCGCAAGGTGTTCGTGCGGTCGACCATCGCCTGCCTCGAGGCCGGCCTGGATGCCATGGTAGCGTCCGGCCAGGCCACCTACGCTTCCCCCGCACCCAAACCTGCACGTGCGGGACCTTCGACGGGAGCTGGCGAAGTATCGTTCGTCGCGAGCCCGCTGACGCTTTCGCCGGCCCCGTCCACCGCGTCTACGGAGTCCGTTGGACCGTCCACTTCAAGACGCCAAGCAACGCCTGCCGCTACCGCGCCAACCCCAGCCGCACGCACGGCAACGCCACCCGCCGTACCGAAGCGTACCGCGCAGACCACGTCGTCTCGCACGCCACGTTTCCCAGCTCCGCCGCCGACCATCGCTGTGGGACGTTTTCCGTCCCCGCCGCGGCCGAGAGGGGGCAAAACACCGGTGGTATTCACACCGCCGAGTATGCCGACGGTCTCACCGGGCTCTCACCAGGAGACCCCGATGGAGATCACGTCGGCAAGCCCCACCTATGCGGATACGGCCGCCAGGAAGAAGCAGAAGACGGATGACTCCCCCGCCCCTGCCGTCACCACCGCCGCTACCACCGCTGCGACCACCGCAGCGGCCACCCCTGCCACCGCAGCCACCACTACCTCGACCAAGGCTGCCCGGTACCCTCCGCTCATTGTGGAGGTGTTGCCCGACTGGCCGACGCATTTCCGGGAGCTCAAGAAGCTCCTCGGCTACACCCCTAACGGGCGCCCGTTTGGCAAGGGCGTCCGTTTCATCCCGAAGACGGACCAGGAGTTCCGCCTCATCCAGCGCTATCTCACGCAGCTGGAGAGCGAGGCAAGAATCTCCTGGTTCTGCTATTCGCTGCCCGCCGAACGGAGCGTCAAGTTGGCGATCCGCGGCCTGCCGGCCAACACCGAGCCGGCACAAGTGGAGTCGGAGCTGCGCGAGCTCGGGTATGTCCCGGAGCACGTGCGCGCGATCCCCGCCCGCCCGGGCAGACCGGGCTGCCTCATGTTCGCACAGCTGCAGCGAACACCGGACCTCATCCCGGGCATATACGAGGTGCGCGAGCTTCTCTGTATGCCCGGCATCATCATCGAGCCATGGCGCGGCAGGAAGGGGCCCGCGCAGTGTCATCGGTGCCAACAGTTCCGACACTCCTCCCACAACTGCCACCGGCCCATAGCCTGTGTGCGGTGTGGGGAGAACCACCCGGCCAGGGAGTGCCCGCGCCCCAGGGAGGAACCGCCGACTTGCGCCAATTGCAGCGGCGCGCACACGGCCAACAATACCATCTGCCCGGTGTTTCGTAAGGAGTCACGAAACCGCCGGGCGGGCACCACTGCGCGCACAGCTGCAATCACACGTGCGCACCCCGCTACCGCCCCCGCAACGGAGGCTGACGCGCCCGGATCGCTCATGGCTGCTGCCAACCAGCCACAGCAGCGGTCGGGCCAACGCCGTCGCAAGCGTGGCAAGCGCGCTCATGCGCGCCGTGACGCGCCGCCCTCTGCGCCACCTGCTGTACCTCCGCCAGCCGCGTCACAACCAACGAGCGCACAGATGCCCAAGCCCACCGTGGTCGCCGCCCCTGCAGGGGGGACGAAGGCGAAGCGAGTGCCGATTGACAAAAGAATAACCGCAGTCATCAGCACACTGAACCAGGTGCTGATGGCCATCCAGGAGCAGCGTGATCCAATCCCGCTGATCCTGGCCTGTATCGCTGAACTTTGCACGGCTCATGACTGAGCCCGCCTACCCGGACATGACTGCTTCCTCGCCGCTGGCTGATGGGCGCTCGCCGGTATACTACCGGCGGGCTCGACCTCGCTGAGCGGCGGGCGAAGCCCATCACGGACCTACTACCCTGCCGCAGTCCGCAGATCGCCCGCGATTCACACCGCGGGCTCGATCGCACTGCAGCAGGACTCCACCGGATCTGACACACCATGGACCAACCGGTCCCACCCAGCGCCCCGCCTGTCGTTGCAGGCGGCGTCGCTACCACCGAAAGGGGCCATTGCCCTGAGCGGTTACCCCGAGGCTCGTGAGGGCCTACGAGGATGAACCCTGGATGGATGGATCGCAGCTCATTCTCGCTCGAGGCGTCGGACCGTACGGACCTCTGAGAGTTGTCGTAATAAAAGTAAAGTTTTATTTTGAAAAGAGCAACTGCTGAGTTTCTTGCCGGCTCTTCTCAGCAGAATCCGCTTTCCGAACCGGTGGTAGAATCTTGACGTGTCATAAGAGCCACAGGTTGGCCTAAATAAATAATCTTGAGTTTAAAGTCCGACAAGTTGTGTTTTGATTCCTATGAGAGAAAGTATTGAAGATTGTGACGTCAGCAATGCTGACGTCACTGTTATTAAAAATGACTGACGGCTCTTGAGCCGTCATGTTATAAATAATACAATAAAATAATAATATGGCTTTCATACAAAATTGATATATATCAAACTTGATATATATCCGATATATATAATAAATATCCGATATTTTGATATTTAAGTATAATAAATATCGGATATTTTCGAACCCTGCATGACATGTCATAAGAGCCACAGGTTGGCCTACGTGAAATAAATAAATTTGAATTTGAAACCAGGAGGGTTACAACCATTATAAGTGGGGAGTAAAAATGGAATACCTACTCACCAAATATTTCCCCGTTGGGCGCGTACTCTGTGACTAGATACAACGTGTGACTGCTCTCCATCACCTGCAAACCAGGGAATGTCTCTGAGTCTACCTGAGTGAATTTGGACTTGTCCGTCCGTCCATCTGTCAGAGCCTTATCACTTCTAATTTCTAAATTACTGAAAGTAATTACTTCAGATTTAAACAATAATATGTAAACCGATCTCCTTCAGCCGAATTATTGAAAAAAGTTATAAAAATATTTATTTCAGGGGTGTTCTCATAGAAGCGAATGCGAAGTAAAATATTTTTTATTGCGTTACATAGGCTTGCGACGCATCTTTTTAAAGACGATTTTGAACAGATTACAAGAATATTTTTTTTTTATTATTTTTCCCTTAAAATTGACGAAAGGGTTTTAAAAGTGGAGACTGAATTCGAGGTTCTATGTAAAAACCGCTACATATTAAAAGCTGAAACTTGTGTATAATTTCAGTTAGGTATATCCTGTACTTGAACAACAAACTTTAGAGCTTATTATTCTGTCTTACGCTTAGACAAGTAATTCGGGCCTAGAAATCGAAGGCAGTACAAGGTGTTGCCCTCTCGCTGCAGTGTATCGTGTCCCAACCTCTGACGCTCACGGCTGCAGGTCAAGAACAGGTCTCCTGCAAGGATTGCCATAGAACACGATTTTGTTCCGCTTCTATCCAGCGGCTGCCAACGACTCGCTCTAGATCGTCCGTTCACAAGTGGAATAGGGTGGGAGGGACGGTGTCACTATTCGCACTGCTTTGGACCTCAACGTCTCATGATCTCATCATTACTTTCCATCAAGGATGATAGCCGTCAAACGCAAGCCCAAAAAAAATCACTTTGTTGGCGTGATTAATATTGATACCCTTGTCAAATTACAGTTTTCTAGTACCAATAGTCTCTGAGCTAAGCCGCGGACGGACGGCCGGACAGATGGACGGACATGGCGAAACCTTAAGGGTTCCTTGTTTACTACGGAACCCTAAAAAGGGCTTTGTATTGCATAGATATGTCTATTATTTTGATGGCTACCTGTGAAGGCTGTACGTTGTCCTCACCTGGTAGAGCCGTACGATGTGCGGATGCCGCAGCCGCTTCATGATGGCGATCTCTCGGAACGTCTTCTTGAGGTTGTCCTCGTCCAGCCGCGATTTGTCTATTATTTTGATGGCTACCTGTGAAGGCTGTACGTTGTCCTCACCTGGTAGAGCCGTACGATGTGCGGATGCCGCAGCCGCTTCATGATGGCGATCTCTCGGAACGTCTTCTTGAGGTTGTCCTCGTCCAGCCGCGATTTGTCTATTATTTTGATGGCTACCTGTGAAGGCTGTACGTTGTCCTCACCTGGTAGAGCCGTACGATGTGCGGATGCCGCAGCCGCTTCATGATGGCGATCTCTCGGAACGTCTTCTTGAGGTTGTCCTCGTCCAGCCGCGATTTGTCTATTATTTTGATGGCTACCTGTGAAGGCTGTACGTTGTCCTCACCTGGTAGAGACGTACGATGTGCGGATGCCGCAGCCGCTTCATGATGGCGATCTCTCGGAACGTCTTCTTGAGGTTGTCCTCGTCCAGCCGCGATTTGTCTATTATTTTGATGGCTACCTGTGAAGGCTGTACGTTGTCCTCACCTGGTAGAGCCGTACGATGTGCGGATGCCGCAGCCGCTTCATGATGGCGATCTCTCGGAACGTCTTCTTGAGGTTGTCCTCGTCCAGCCGCGATTTGTCTATTATTTTGATGGCTACCTGTGAAGGCTGTACGTTGTCCTCACCTGGTAGAGCCGTACGATGTGCGGATGCCGCAGCCGCTTCATGATGGCGATCTCTCGGAACGTCTTCTTGAGGTTGTCCTCGTCCAGCCGCGATTTGTCTATTATTTTGATGGCTACCTGTGAAGGCTGTACGTTGTCCTCACCTGGTAGAGCCGTACGATGTGCGGATGCCGCAGCCGCTTCATGATGGCGATCTCTCGGAACGTCTTCTTGAGGTTGTCCTCGTCCAGCCGCGATTTGTCTATTATTTTGATGGCTACCTGTGAAGGCTGTACGTTGTCCTCACCTGGTAGAGACGTACGATGTGCGGATGCCGCAGCCGCTTCATGATGGCGATCTCTCGGAACGTCTTCTTGAGGTTGTCCTCGTCCAGCCGCGATTTGTCTATTATTTTGATGGCTACCTGTGAACGCTGTACGTTGTCCTCACCTGGTAGAGCCGTACGATGTGCGGATGCCGCAGCCGCTTCATGATGGCGATCTCTCGGAACGTCTTCTTGAGGTTGTCCTCGTCCAGCCGCGATTTGTCTATTATTTTGATGGCTACCTGTGAAGGCTGTACGTTGTCCTCACCTGGTAGAGCCGTACGATGTGCGGATGCCGCAGCCGCTTCATGATGGCGATCTCTCGGAACGTCTTCTTGAGGTTGTCCTCGTCCAGCCGCGATTTGTCTATTATTTTGATGGCTACCTGTGAAGGCTGTACGTTGTCCTCACCTGGTAGAGACGTACGATGTGCGGATGCCGCAGCCGCTTCATGATGGCGATCTCTCGGAACGTCTTCTTGAGGTTGTCCTCGTCCAGCCGCGATTTGTCTATTATTTTGATGGCTACCTGTGAAGGCTGTACGTTGTCCTCACCTGGTAGAGACGTACGATGTGCGGATGCCGCAGCCGCTTCATGATGGCGATCTCTCGGAACGTCTTCTTGAGGTTGTCCTCGTCCAGCCGCGATTTGTCTATTATTTTGATGGCTACCTGCCGACAAAAACAAGACCAATGATGTAATTTAATATTAAATGGTTTATCGACCGAGCGAAGCGAAGGTCTTTGAGTTAACTAGGGCGATTTGCACTTGTCCGTCCGTCCGTCCGTCCGTCCGTCCGTCTGTCAGAGCCTTATAACTTTTGAATTACTGAACGTAATTACTTCAAATTTAGATATAATATGTAAACCGATGGCCTCCAGCCGAAAATGGCTTAAAAAGTTATAAAAATCTTTATTTCAGGGGGGCTCTCATAGAAGCGAATGCGAAGTAAAAAAAAAAATATCGCGTTACATAAAATTGTTACGTATCATTTTAAAGATAATTTTGAACTGAGTACAAAAATAATTTTTTTTTAATTTTTCCCTTAAAATTGACGAAATGGGGGGCTTTCAAAGTGGCGATTTTATACGCTCGCTTGAAGACGCTCTCTAGAAAAATCCGCTATGGATTTTCAAACTGATTTTATGTTTTTAGGTCACTTATATCCTGTACTTGAACAACAAATACTAAAATTATATGAATATTATAAAGAAACGAGATTATTTAATTTTTAATGGGCGTCAGTAATTCATATAGCATCAACATAGCTTCACAATAATGCTAATAGATGGCGCAGTCAGTAACTATTCCCATGGAACTACGAGTTAAATTCAATGTTTGATAAATAATTCAATGTTTTCACTAACGTTCCCTAACCTTTACGGGCTACCTATAAGTTAGGTGATTGATGTTTTCTGTCAACTTATTTATCACGATCCTGTACGGGACACCTAAAAGGATATTGGGACGGATGTTAGGACTTAGGATTGTATTTAGGAGCTACCTACGTTAAGAGACTCCTACTTAGGGGATGATTTAGGTATGTTTGGTGAAAACGGGCATAATAATAATGTCAGTTTTGGTTATCATGTATCGATTGAATGAATAATCATGGGATACCGTTACCGCGAGGTCTCAGTTCGGGGCGAACCACTAGTTATTTTAGTGTAACCAAATAATAAAAACTTTTCCCATAATAATTAATATGGTAATGGTCTTCATAAAATGGATATTTGTAAAGGCATATTTGCCTACCGAGCCTCAAGGACTTTGTAAATGTTTAGTTTGAATAAAACACTTTTCTATTGTAGACGGAAGCCAGCCGATGCCTCTAAGGAAAGGGTAGACTGGCGGCTACGTTCGGCAGCAGCGACAGGCGTTTTTATGGTTTGGAGTCGCTGTGCGCTGTTCGGATTCGGAAGCTCGATTCCGCGTCGGAAAACTAACGTGTTCACCAACACACGCCAGTCGCAGCAATCGAGTTGTTTTTTAGCATCGACGTTTCGAGATTTTTAAACGCTCACCTTTGCTACTTTTAGCATCGTATCGAACGCTTTTTTTAGTCGCGAAAACGCGATGCAGTCGCAGAAACGTCGATCGCTACCGCTAAAAGTAGCCAGTCTGCCCTGTCCCTTAGGCCTGTGCCTCGAATCTTGCGGGCAGCGGGGCGGCGCGGCGGCGGCGCGGTCACCGCTTGTATGGAGTGCACCGCTCGTTGCCCGCCCCCGCGCCGCTGTTTTCGAAGGCCGGTCCATTTGTTTTATTTATTTATTTATTTAATAGGATAGTCAACGGGTTCCAATAAATCATTATAAACTAAACAGAAAGAAAAACATATTTTACAGTACTGTAGACACACTTAAGAGACTGCCACAACTTGCGAAATAGATAAAGAAACTACTTAGTTGGAGAAGAACGAAAAAGAAAAGGGACTGGAGAAATACGTGTTATAAGATCCAGCAAGTTGTGCGGATCAACTAATTGGATCTAGTGCCACGAACAGGAAAAAGATACATAAATTAAAACTAAATTAAAAATGTCACCAAAAACTTAAATTATGAATGAAATAATGTAAAAAATGCAGACAGATACTAATTGATTTTACGCATTAGATCCTGCCGCTCCCGCGCCGCTGCCGCCGCCGCCCCGCTGCCGCCGCCGCCCCGCTGCCCGCAAGATTCGAGGCAGGCCTTAGTAGTAGGATTCCATCGTCACCGTCGGCATAAGGAACCCTAGAATGTTTCTGGTGGGAGGCTTTGGCCGTGGCTAGTTACCACCCTACCGTGAAGGACGTGCCGCCAAGCGATTTAGCGTTCCGGCACGATGGCGTGTAGAAACCGATTAGGGGCATGGGTTGAATTTTCACTGCCATACCCCTTCCAAGTTAGCCCGCTATCATCTTAGACTGCATCGTCACTTACCATCAGGTGAGATCGCAGTCAAGGACTAGCTTGTCATCGAATAAAAAAAAAATGTTGATTGTTGTGCGCGGTGCGCGGCGCGGGGTGAACGCGTCCTTACCGGGTCGAGGCCGGCGCGCGTCCTTGCGTCTCGGCCTCGCCGCCGCCAATACTGTACCCATCTACCTAGTGCCTACGTGCACTCCAATACCACAGTATAAGGAAGAGATCAGTATGTCGACGCCTTTGATCTCGTCGTAAATGCCGCCAGCGTCTAGACATGCGTCGCGACAGTGTATTTATGCTAGGGTTGTCACAAGGAAACAATCTCTCTTAATATTTATAATTTGTACTATATTTCACATCAACATAACAATAAACAATAATAATTAATCAATAACCAAAAATTAAAAATTTTGTAATTAATATATTATTAGGTAATCAATAATAAAACCAGTTTCTTTGGTGGCCGCTTCAGCGGTCGCATGCAATTAAACTCCGCCGCATGCAAATAAACATTTATAAACATATTTTAGACTTAAAAGCTATACTATATTATGATAGTTATATAGTTACTTATACACGAAAACAAGAAGTTTGAGCTCCATCAACATGGGGCCGCGCCCCACAGTGTCGGAGATATAAGCTTTCAAAAATCTGATCACGTGGTCACATAAACAACACGAAAACAAGAAGTTTGAGTACCATCAACATGGGGCAGTGCCCCATAGTGTCGGATATATAAGCTTTCAAAAATCTGATCACGTGGTCACATAGACAACACGAAATCAAGAAGTTTGAGTACCATCAACATGGGACCGCGCCCCATAGTATCGGAGATAAATAATTATAAGCTTTCTAAAATATGATCTCGTGGTCATCTAGTAATTACTATCTGTGCACAGCACGAACACATTAATAATGATATCTGATTATAAATATAATAAAACTTTTAATAATTATTAATAGTTTTATTTATGTTTGATAATAGAATAGTAATAATAAGTATCACGTGATAGATAAAAATGTTGATGTAAAACTGTTTTTGCGATAGTACATGACAGCGCCATCTATTAACATTATTGTGAAGTTAAGTTAAAAATACTGATGCCCATTAAAAATTAAATTATTTCGTTGTAATATTTCATTTCCTGTTTAATATTTTTCTAATTTTAGTATTTGTTGTTCAAGTACATAGTTGTAATTTTAAGGGACGAAAGGACGTGACTTAACTATGATAGTTACCTATATAGCTCGCGGACTTTATTGTAGGTAGGTAATAAAGAGTATTTTAATCATGTAGTACATAATTTTTATGTATCATCAATAGTTTTCTCAGCGCACGCCCAATAATGAATTTTATAGGCAAAATTTTGCTATTTTGGGATTACATTACTGCAATTTTCATAAGGATCTCTAACATTTTGAAAAATAAATTATAGCCTATGTGTTATTTCCTGATAATTTAGCTTTCTATTGGTGAAAAAAGGTTAAAATCGGTGGAGTAGTTTTAGAGCCTATTCGGTACAAACAAACAAACAATTAATTAAATTAAATATAATTATAATACATAATAATGTGCATTTCAATTAATTAACTATAAAATTATGGCAGAGTAAGGAAGGATTATTAAAAATTTTACGCAAGCGTAATATGTCAACCCTTTACTATAGCTCCCAGGTAACTGAGGCTTACACGGGAGCGTACCTCGCTCCGCACTTACCGCACCCACCGCACGATTGCCCTGTCTAGACGGCTTCGTCGAACCTCTGTATGAACCTTACCTTCGTTACTCTGTGCCAATACTATCGAATACATTCTGTTGGTCTGAAAACTACGGACTGACAGAGGTCGATGGTTCGATCGCCACTCGTTGCACTGTATTGCAACATGTACTATACCTACCCTAAAACAGCTGATTCAGTGGGCAGAGGCGAATATTAGCTCAGCTTGGTTAAGGTTGATTATACGGGTCTGCCCGCGAAATTCAAATTTAATTTGGTTTTTCACAATTTGTAAACTAATACGCCAAGTAGGCTTATGGCATTCTAATTGCGCCAATGGCAGTATCATCTTCACAGGTTTATATAAAAATCTTTACTCGAAAGTGTTCAGTTTAAGAAATTAGTCAGAATATCGACTAATTTGTGAGTAACTCACGTCCAACTCGATATTTTGACTAATTTCTTAAACTGGACACTTTCAAGTAAAGATTTTTATATAAAACTGTGAAGACTATTATTATTATTATTATTAGCCTTTATTTCCTTATTTCACTAATAACAGTTAAATTCTAAATCTAATGTTAGTAACAGTTACATATTTAATCGCTTAACCTAATGTTAGTACATAATATTATTGATTATTTACGAACTATTATGTAACTCTGCTTTTTTTTTTTTTTTTTTTTTATAAGGATCCCTCTAATTGGGTATAGGCCTCCCCCAGTTTCTGCCATTTTGGTCTATCCTTTGCAGACTCTAACCATTGTTTTCCAGCTATGGGTATTAAGTCATCACGCCAGCGTGAGTTTGGTCTACCGACTCGTCTCTTCCCTATAGGGCCAGACCATATAGTTACTGCGCGTGTCCATCTCTCGTCGTTCATTCTAGCGACATGTCCTGCCCATCTCCATTTTAGTTGTAATGCTCGTTGTAAAGCGTCCGTCAGTTTCGTCTTTTTTCTTATTTCTTCGTTTCTAACTTTGTATATCCGGCGTAGTTTTAAGATACTTCTCTCCATTGCTCTTTGGCAGACATTTATCTTATTCTTTATTTTATTTGTATAAACCCAAGTTTGACTAGCGTAAGTTAAAGTAGGAAGTATACAAGTGTCCATTAGCATCTTTTTTATATTCATACTATAGTTTCCTTTCATAATTTCTTTATGTGCCCAGTACTTGTTCCAGCTTAATGTAATTCTTCTGTCAACTTCTTCTTCTGTATGTAATTCACTAAACGAGACTTGTTTTCCCAAGTATATGTAGGAGTTTACATATTCGATTTGTTTGTTATTTATATATATTTGCTTGGGGAAACTATTGGTTATTATTTTAGTTTTACTTATATTCATAGAAAGGCCGACTTTTTTACTTTCTGTGTCTAGGGATTGTATCATTCTTTCCAGACTGTTTCCGTTCTCAGCAAAAAGAGCAATATCATCTGCAAATCGGAGATGACTTAAGTTTTGTTTTGAGATCTTAATGCCCTCTTGCGTCCAGTCTAATTTTTTGAATATGTCTTCGAGTACTGCAATGAACAGCTTAGGAGAGAGCGGATCTCCTTGCCTGACTCCTCTTTCGATTTGTATTAAATCACCTCTGGTCTCTAACTTGATCCTACTTGTACTGTTATTGTAAATTGTTTTGAGAATCTCTATGTATTTTCTATTTATATGACATTCTTTTAATGCTTTCCAGATTGCCTCATGAGAGATACTGTCGAATGCTTTTGTATAATCGATAAAGGCAATATAGAGCGATTTATTAAATTCTTTATATTTTTCGATGACTTGTTCCATTGTGTGTATGTGGTCCATTGTACTGAAGCCTGTACGGAATCCAGCTTGTTCAATTGGTTGGTACTTATCGATTTGTGGGCCAATTCTGTCCAACAGAACAACAGTAAATAGTTTATAAATGCTCGAAAGGAGACTAATTGGTCGATAATTAGATATGTCTAGAGCATCGCCTTTTTTATACAGTAGTGTGATATCTGAGGAAGTCCATTGCTTGGGCACTGATCCGCTATTTAAAACCATATTAAATAAATTGGCCATAGGTGTTGCTAATTTGTGGGCTGCAATTTTTAATAGTTCATTAGGTATATTGTCTGGTCCTGTACTTTTTTCTGTCTTCAAAGTTTTAATACCTTTTAATATTTCGATTTCATCTATTGGTTTCCAATTATTTTCTTCTCTATAATCTCTTCCTGTATTATCTAATTCTTCATTTGTCTTTTCGGGTATTTTCTTGTATAGCTGTCGGTAAAATTCGGTAGCACAGTCTATTAAGTCTTTCCTTGTCCTTGTTTTTCTGTTTCCTGCATTCAAAGTCTGAATCCAATCTTTATGAGTATTTAATTCCTTGAAAGCTCTTTTACTACTTCTGAATTTATTTATATTCTTTTCTATTGTTAAATGTCTGTACTGTTCATAGTCCTTTCGTATTGCTTTACTTGTCTTTTTAAATAGTTCGCTTAGTTGACGTTTTGAATCTCTATTTTTATTAGCAGTTTGTATTAGCTCAGTGCGTTGTTTTATAAGATTTTTGGTTTCATTGCTTAAAATATTATGGTCTTTATTTTTATTTTGGTTGAAGTTTGTTTTCAAGCTATTTTTAATTGAAGCTTCTAGTAAGTTATAGTAGTTTTGGATAGAGGTTTGTTCATTTGTGTTTTTGTATGTATGTAAATCCATAAGATTTGTTTCTAGGTTTTTCATATATGATTTGATTTCCAATTCACTCTTTGGTATATGTGGAGAAGATTTATAAGTATTCCTGCTTTTTTTCAGATGTTTTATTTCTACAGTGGCTCTAACTAGGCGATGATCAGATGGAAATTCAAATTTATTAATTACCTCTATATTTGTGACGTATTTAAGTAAGTTTGTCAAAACAAAGTCTATTTCGTTTTTAGTTTTTCGGTCGGGTGAGATCCAGGTCCATCTCCTACTAGCTTTTTTCTGAAATAAGTGTTAATAATAGCTAGGTTGTATTCGTATGCATATGATATTAAGATTTCTCCTTTTTTATTTCTTGATCCATAGCCATATCTGCCCATTATAAGTCTTTCGTTGCTTTTTGGTTGCCCAATTTTTGCATTAAAATCGCCAATAACAATAACGTTCTTATCCGCTATTTCATGTGCTTTCTCTAAAGTTTTGTAGAAGTGGAGTATGTCTTCTTCAGTTGATGAATCTGTTGGTGCGTATACTTGTATTATAGAAATAGCTAGACAATTGAATTTTAATTGCAGGAGTGCAACTCTTTCTGAGAGCCCTGAAAAACTAATTATATTATTCTTGTACTCTTTTTTTACTATAAATCCTACTCCGTGTAGTCCTGGATTCTCTCCTTTATAGAATAAAATGAAGTCTGTATGTTCCTCTATATGACATCCTTCTCGTCTTACTTCAGCGAGGCCTATTATGTCATAGTTAATTTTATGTAAAGCATGTTTCAGTTCTAAAAGTCTCTCTGGAGAAGCAAGGGATCTAACATTGTATGTGCAAATTTTGATTGTTTTTTTCGTTTCGTATGATAATGTATTTGAAACTGGGGGGTTATAGTCATACTCCTCCACGGCGACCAACCGTGTTGGAGGAGGGGGAGGGTCCTTCAATGGTATTGGTAATTGCTATTTTGTTGCTGCTGTGTTGGACTTTGAAATTACATGTTTTTCGTTTCTGTTGTAGCTTGAGGGTTGTTTGTTGGTCCAGTAAGATGTTATAGTGTTCTTTTTCTGTGTTTGAGTCGTCTCATTGGTTTTCTTTGTAGTTCTATTATGATTTTCGGGTGGGGTTTCTGACAGATTGCGTTTATTTCCTCGGTTTATGTTGTCGTATGTCTCTTTTTGTGGAATAACAATTAGTTTATCGTACTTGATTACTACTTTTTTCCCCTTTTCCCTCTCTTCTTTCGCTTTTTCTTGGAGTTCTTTTCGTTTTTGTAAAATTTTTGGTGGGTAATCCTCTTTTATATAGCAGTTCAGTTGTTCTTCTAGCGATTTTTTATTTCTTAATATTTCGATTTTTCTTTTTAATGTAGAGAATGTTACTATTATCGGTCTGGATTTTTCGCTTTTTCTGCCAAGTCTTCTCAGAGATTGTATTTCCAAACTAGAACAATCTGTCTTCATAATATCGTTGAATATTGCAAGGACCTTGTCGTGCAGATCGTCGTAATTTTGTTCGGTTTCCTCTACACCGAAAATAATTATATTTCTCTCTCTAATTTGTTTCTCAAGATGGTCTATTCTCTTTTCTTGTGTGCTGACAGTGACCTCGAGGCATTGAAGTTTATTTTGGACATCGTCGAATTTCTCGTTGATTTTGTTGAGTAAATTTATTTCGCTGTTTTTGACACTATTTTTAGTTTCGTTCAAGTCCTCTTGTATTTTTCTTAAACATTCTAGAATTTCTTCCATTTTTGTCTCTGATCTTTAAATTTTGTTTATTTATTGGAAGAAAATCGAAAAATCAAATATATTTTTTTTTCACTCCAAAGCCGGGCTCGAACTCGGTTTGCTTGGTATCAAGGCCTCTTAAATCCCAGTATTCTCTCCGCTAGGCCAACGGATCATTAAGGTTTGATGACGAAATACGTTAGTGGTATCTTCGAGGCCGATGAGGTAAAAACTTGTCAAACTTATTTTAAAACAACCGTAAATTTGCAATATACGATTTTATAATTCACTTTCAAAACGGACTCAGTACACTCAGCGCACTGCAGCGCCCTCCTATGAAGACTATACATCGTCGCAATTAGAATGCCATAAGCCTACTTTGTCGTATTAGTTTACAAATTGTGGAAAACCAAATTAAATTTGAATTTCGCGGGCAGACCCGTATAATCAACCTTAATACGACGAAAATAATAACGAAAAATAGAATTAGAAATTGCATGATAAAAGTTTAATAGTCAAATAAACGCTGCAATTAAGTATTAGCCAAGCTCAAATTGATTATAACATTGTCCCCTCCCCTCCAAATAAGTGGACAGCTTGTGTTAGGAGTGGGTACGACAAAGGTACATGAATTGCAACGAGTGGGGACCAAAGTTAGTTTAATCGAGTCTCAAGGTGGTGCTGGATACAAGCGATCCGTGAAAGTACCAGGAGACCTATGTCCAGGAGTGGACAACGACGTACAATTCCTATACCTTAATTAGATGACCGACTTTAACCAATGTGAATTAGGCATTTCAGTTCCTTCGTACGTTTATTATTATCACTTAAATCCAATCTAATAATTATTAGATTTAATTATAATCGTTAACTTATTAATGCGATTTCTCACACTCGGAGTCGTATCGTATGCGGTAGCGTTATAGGAGCCTACGCCATACTATCCAAAGAAAACCCTAACCATTATAAAAGGGAGTGAATGGTTAATGGAAGGGTCATCAGTTATCAAACAGCAATGATGAGTAAGTAGCGCGACGCAGAGGAAAAGAGAGATTTGAGTTGGAGATGTTGGAAGACAGTAAACACTTGGGTATTCCTCTAACATACAGACAGACCCTAATTTGTAATTAACTATGGCTTTACCACAACACGTGTGTGGTTTTCCTCCAAGATAATATTCACAATACTGGTCACTACATACTGCAACCCATAGTGTATTGTACTCATAATAGTCATACATAAGTAGGTATTTCCCAGAACCCTTTTCTGCTCCTTCGCATTATTTATTTGTTATACTCTTATCTCCAAGTACAGGGTGGTCCAAATAGTGACTTCCAAAGACAATTTTGATTCCTCACACCTAACGACCCATTAGAAAATACCCCAATCATGTATGTTCCGCCGTCCGCGATTTTTCGTAGTATCCGAGTCATAATTTTTGTAACGAAGTTCTTTATCGGATCGGACGCTACGGCGGATTTTCCGTCACGACCTTTTTATGTTGCCTTCGTTTATAGTCACTTTCCGTCATAGCTTTGGTGGCCTAGCGGCTACACGAAGGAGTGAAACTATCGGTTCGGGGGTTCGAATCCTGACTTCAGATTATTATTTTTTTTAATTTTTATTATTTATTTATTATTGAAAGAAACTTCGTCCCAATCGAGTGTTCCATGACACTCACGCATTTTTTTAGTTTTTTCGTGTTATTTTTTTTTTGAGGGAGCGGTTTTAAAAATTTCCTTTCCTTTCCTTCCTTGATACCTTAATGTTTACAAAATGATCATTTATAAGAAGAACTACCAAGATGTCCGGTATGGACAAACAAGGTAGGATTGAAATTTGGACAAGATTTTTTTAAACCCTATAGAAGTCCACATAATGTGAGGGCGCCTTGAAGTCTATGACCTAGGGGACTTGGCTTTGCGAGTTACGTCCGCTGTAACAATAACTAAGTACAACTTCGTCGTTGCAAGTGTTGTCGCACTACGCACGAAATATAATAATTATTCTAATTTCGCTTGATTAAATAAGAAATTATCGTACAAAAAACAAATTATTACACTAATTCAGCTCGATAAGGCTTTTACTGAAGAAATAATAGATATAGTAGGTGTGAAAGCAAACAGCTCTGTGCGTTTATTTTCGTCTGACACGCACCGCGCATTATTTCACTTGGGTCTGTGCCTTTACTGGTTCTACATATTTAAGGACTGACTAGAGCCTCATTAGCCCAACGGTTAAAAGTGCGGACTGAAAATTGAAAGGTCGCAGGTCCGAATCCCACCCGTTGCACTTTTGTCGTACCCACTCTTAGCACAAGCTTTCCGCTTAGTTGGAGGGGAGATAGGAGGATATTAGTCAACTTCAATTTGACTAATATTCTTTAAAAAAAAAATTAAGGAGTAAGGAGTAAGGGCTGGCCACACGAAGCGCGGCGGGAACGCGGTCCCACTATACAACTTAAAACTAAACAAATTATTGACAAGGAAAATCAATCCCGCAAATGCGGGATCCAGCTTAAATTTTGCTGAACCAGATTAAATTGATTGATAATTTTGGTGGATTTGGTGATTAAAATGCTGATATATGTGAAGGAGTATAGTAGAAGCTAAAGTTTTAAAGAAATTGCCGATGGAACCGCGAGTTGATGACGATGTTAATGACAACGTGCCTTTTTGTTGGAAAGCCGTGCTTCTCACATTAAGAAAAAGAAGTTAACAGAGTTACATATTGAAGCCGCTGAACTAAATATACCTATTGCAGAATCTTTACTATTAACTAGCTTGAGTAAGGGAGAGACGAGTGAGAGAAGATCGCTGATTTCTGCGATCGAATTCTAAATCAAACGCAGAAATGAGCGATCGAAAATCGCAGAAACGCAATGCAGTCAAAAAACGCTAAAAATAATGCCATCTTCCTAAATCTCTTTTATATCATGTGTCGAGTACCTCGATAGTAAACACATTAGTTAAAACATGACTATGAAAAGCATAAAGTATAAAAATCCCGCAAATCCCGTGGATGTGCGGGACTGAACTTAATATTATCACTGGGCTTGACTATCCGGATGGAATAACCTGGATGTTTCTGTGGAAAGGCTCACCACCGCAAAGAATCTCCAGATTCTGTCTGTGATTCATAATAAAATCATTGATCTCTGGCTTTTCCAGACACACTCACTAAATTAAAAGCTAGCCTGATAGATTAAGAGAACGCAATGTGAAAAAAGTGGAATTTATCCAAGCGAATGGCCCCTGCGTAGTCTAATCGTTTAAAATCTAGCATTAAGTACAGCATGAAAAAATAAAACGGTTGCTTTTACTTTTTTATTTTATTTTTTTCGTAAAAAGCAATTGTCTCTGGCGCGCGCCGAGCTAACGACCCTCCTTGAGAGTGGCCTTGCCTCCAACCGACTGAAAAAAAGAAGCTCGCCTAGCGATTGTTCGTGTTACGGGCCAAGTTCGCAGGCTGCGCTAACACGAGACTGCCCAGACGCCTTAGCCAAATTACATAAGTCTCGTATACTTGTAAAATACTGAGTTGGACGTGAGTTACTCACAAATTAGTCGATATTTTGATTAATTTCTTAAACTGGACACTTTCAAGTAAAGATTTTTATATAAACCTGTGAAGATGATACTGCCATTGGCGCAATTAGAATGCCATAAGCCTACTTTGACGTATTAGTTTACAAATTACGAAAAACCAAATTAAATTTGAATTTCGCAGGCAGAACCATGTCTTCAACCTTAACAGCGACAGCGGCGATTGGAATTTTTGCGATTTTTAGCCGCTTTTATTTTTAATTAATCATTAAACTTAACCTTAATTTTAAAGCAAGAAAAAAGCTCTAATGTAATAATTAGTAAACTCAACACATACTGAAATGTTTTGTGTTAAAGCGCACTAGATATGTAATTCTTATTCTTATTATTATTCAATGTTTGGGAAGGCACTGGGCCTGGCCCCTAAGATACGGGTTTTCCTAGTTTAGGGGTCAGGATTCCATAGTATTGTGCTGTACTGAGTTTTATAATTAAATATTATTATTATTATTATATGAATTGAGAACCTCCTCCTTTTTTTGTAGTCGGTTAAAAAGAATTCGCTCTCGCACGCTGTCATAAAAAGAAAATTGTTTATTACCGCCAAAATAACGGCCAAGACCTATACACTAATAAATAGATGGTGACTTCTTAGGCTGAAATTGCCTAGACTTTGTAGAGAGTAACTCTCCCCGGGCAGTATCGACTTTGCGCGCAACGCGAACTTCGCCCGTAACATAATATTCGTACTACTTTTTACATAAAATAAGTAATTAGTCGATTCACACGTATTTTTGCAGAAATGAATGAATGAATGAATGAATGAATGAATACGAAATTTCAATGAATGACAGAAACCTACGCAAATACCCGTCGAATTGAGAACCTCCCCCGCGAGTTGTGACATGCTAAGTAGGTGGATTAAATTCCAAAAAAAAAACTAAATTAGTCTAACTGCATAACGGCTGAGTTTCTGCTTAGCTGATGCTTAGTCAAATGTCTGCGTGAACCTCAGGTTATTCTGTTCCGAGAGTTATAACAGGCAGTTAGGTCTAGTGTACACTATGAATTTTTATTCACGAGAATTTTGACGCAGAAATGACATTGGGCTTATAACTTATAAAAAAAACTTGCACCATATGGAGTTTTATGTACAGTAAATCGGATATTTTACAGTGCAGTTCCTAAATAAACTCGTAGGGCACTGATAGATGACATCATGCATGTAGGGATAGATGTAGTATACCGCTTGTCCGCTAGATGTGCTCAATGTACCACCAAATAGATCGATAAGTCGAGCACTGCGCAGGTTCAGGGTCAGAGTTGTTCTTACTTGACGCCTACTGTCTACTGTCTACTTATGTAAGTAGTCGTTATGAATGGATTATATTTTCATCTTGACTACCTTTTACTGTAACAACTATTATATATTCTGTGCTGTAAATAGATTATACGAACATCGCGGTAACGACATCTTGTTGTCGGTAAAGTGATGCAGCTACGTTTTTTACAACTGGTGGAAAGTGACGCAATCTTAATTGAGTATGATAATTAATTTATAAGGTTAGGTTAAAGTAAAATTACTTTTTAGTCCATTAGTTTGGCTAGATTGTAATTTTTAGCACTTACCTCCGTAGTATATATATATATATATATATCCATAGTATATATAGTATCTAGTTAATAATATCGAGCGACAAAAAGGAAAACTTGTAGAAAATCGCTCGCATGAATTTAAATTTAGAATCCCTCGGGAACTCTTTGATTTTCCGGGATAAAAAGTAGCCTATTATGTCACTCTCCAGGTCCTCAACTACCTATACCCATGCAAAAAATCCCGTCGATCCATGACTATGTTGCGGCATGATTGAAGGACAAACCAACACACCAACAAACCAAAAAACACACTTTCGCATTTATAATATTAGTATGATTTATTAATTAAGTTTTTAGCGTTCGTTAGAAAAGCGCGTGTGTGACGAGGGTTTAACACTTAACAATAATATTATGGCTAGAATTTTTTCAATAATATTAGCCCAGCTGCATTTTGCTAATGTTCCCCCCAAATGTGGGCACCTTGGGTACGAGACGATAGTGCAGAGTGGGGAGAGAGCCGTCGGTTTTTCAGTTTCCAGTTAGCTCCGTTAGCCGTTGGGCTACTGAGGCATCATCATCATCACCCCATCAACGGCTCACTACTGAGCGCAGGTCTCCTCTCAGAGAAGGGTTATAGGCCATAGTCCACCACGCTGGCCCAATGCGAATTGGCGGACTTCACACACCTTCAAGAACATTATGAAGAACTCTCAGATGTGCAGGTTTCCTCACGATGTTTTCCTTCACCTTTGAGCAAGTGATATTTAATTGCTTAAACGCACTTGACTCCGAAAAGTCAGAGGTGCGTACCCGGGATCGAACCTGCGACCCCCCGAATAGGAGACCACAGACCTAACCACTAGGCTATCACTGCTATACTGAGGCATATATGCCTCTTTTTCTCTAGACCCATCTTATCTTACTAATATTATCAATGCGAAAGTGTTTGATGTTTGACCTTCAATCACGCAGGAACAAAGCATCGGATCGACGTGATTTTTTGCATGCATATACTTGAGGACCTGGAGTGACATATAGGCTACTTTTTATCCCAGAATATCAAAGAGCTCCCGCGGGATTTTAAAAACTTATTCCACGCGGAAGTCGCGGACATCAGCTAGTGTAACTATAGGTGAGAGAAAAAAGAGCAGGCAATTCAAGGCTATTGAGGCTTAAAGAATGTCAGCCTGTTGGTATTTCTATAAATGTTGTTATGTCTTTGATTAACAGGTCACGGATGATAATCCAAGAGCGAGTCCCAGCTTTAAAAAGGGCTGGGGCTGAAGTGTTTCTGCTCAGCTGCACAGGTACAGGCGACAACGGCAGTGGACCGCGTGCGGGTGGGCCGTGGACTCCATTTAGTTTGTGGCATATAACACTACTAACTATACCTAGTATTTTCATGAAAATAAATAATTCAAATTCGAAATTATTTATTTCACGTAGGCCAACCTGTGGCTCTTATGACACGTCATGGCTCTACCACCGGTTCGGAAATCGGATTCTGCTGAGAATCTCTGCTGAAACTCAGCAGTTGCTCTTTCCAAAATAATCATTTTACAATATTATTATGTAGCTATTACATTGGAATAAGTTTTTATACTATCTTGTTTTTTATAGTATAAAACTGAAGTATCTCTTTTATTTCGAAAAATTCATTCCCGACTCGTGGTCACACCAGTTTGTAACACTGCCCTTGTTAAGATAATTACTTAATTGATAATATAACAATTGGATATTTGATTGATATTTATAAATACACACATCAAAAGTGTCTAGGGATCAACATATATTTTTGCAATAACTTTTCTCCTGATTGATATTAATTAAAATTTTCTTTAAGGATTCATCAAATAAAGTGTTTTCGTTTGTCACAGTAACGATAAACCAAGTCACCTTTGCATTAATAAAGAAATTTGCCATTTTCCTAATAAAGGGATTTTTGACATTTGAACCACTAACATTAAAGTTCGAAAAAAAGACTGAAATAACAGTTTTCTTTTAAATTTTATTGGGTAACTTAAACAATTAATAATCCGTGTTTCTACCGCGAACACTAACAACACAAGAACATCGGTTTGGCATACTCAAAATGAGTTCATCCAAATCACGCTGTGGAATGGCCGCCCATGTTCGTTGCAACAACAAAAAAAGGTCTTCTTGCCACTGGATACCCTCCATATTCGGCAGAGCTCTTCTCTGTAGCATATCCCATGCATGCTCAATCGGGTTCAAGTCTGGCGACTGAGCAGGCCAGGGCAGGACATTGATGTTAGCTGCGGCGAGAGTCTGTCTTACAACTCTTGCGGTGTGCGGTCGTGCATTATCATGCATTAACTGAAATAAGGGACCGATTTGCACTTGTAGAGGAACGATGACGTCTGATACAATCGTCTCAGCATAAATTTGAGCGTTGAGGTTGCCTCTGATCCAAATCAACTCAGTTCTTCCGCCGATCCAAATACCCGCCCATACCATGATGGTTCCACCACTATAAGGATGGACTTCCTGGCAGGATTTTAATCGCTGTTGGCGTCCAGGGGTTCTCCAGTGTCGTATACGTCTTGTATCCGGTCTCATACCAAAACGAGACTCATCAGAAAAGCACACGAAACGCCATTGTTCTTCTGCCCAATTTCTGTGTTCAAGAGCCCATTGATATCGAATCCTACGATTGTGCATTGCTATAGGTGGTACCCGTAGCGGTCTTCGGGAATGAAGGTTCACTTCATGCAAGCGGTTTCTGACTGTTTGGTCGCTAATTAAGTTCCCTGAAGAGTGATGAAGCCTCACGGCTAACATCATGGCGGTTATTGTTGGAGCTCTTCGAGTTAAGATTTGAATGTATCGGTCTTGTCTCCGTGTGGTGCAGCGATACCGTCCTCCATGGCGCTCAGCCACGGTACCAGTGCTTCGGTAACGTGTCCAAAGTCGACTGATAACACTCTGACTTGTATTCAGAGCTAAAGCCACAGTACGTTGCCGGGAACCAGCTTCTATCATTCCCACGGCTCTGAGCATTTCTTCCCTGCTTAAATGACGTCGCCGCTCCATAATAACGTTGGTTTTAATCAGTAGTAGGGAAACAGTAGCACTAATAATGTCTTCAATGCGTTGTATGTTTTTATAGGGAAAATATTGACAGCTGATTTTCATCTTTTACTCGAATTTGATTGACAGTTCCTGATTCAAATTATGAAATGCACCAAAAAGGATCCATGTAAATTTATAAAATCATAAATTTATTACAAAGCCACATCTCAATCTCAAGAAATCCGCATAAAAATGCTTGATCCCTAGACACTTTTGATGTGTGTATATAAATATTATAACACAATGCCATTTTTCATTTTTAAATATCTTCACTAGTCTCGGAAACAGAGAGCTTTCAAATTTCCTGTTAAACAAAAAGAGCGCTACTGAAGTGTGATGTCACAAGTCAGTAGCTCCATACACGCTGCCTTGAAAATTTAAAAGATACAGTCACAGTAAAACAGCTTGTAAGTTGTAACTTATTTGTTTTTGACCGATATACTATCAACATTTTGGTCAAATACCCAATTGTTTGAATTTTAAACTTTAACCACATCAACCTCAATAAAACCTCATACCAAACTGAAATGCCTCGAGAGTCCAACGGTCAAAGAATCCCACCCGTTGCACTATTATCTCACCGACTCCTACTAGCTTTACGTTTATTGTAGGGGAGAGGGTAACATTAGTCAAGTGTAGTATGGCTTTATATTCTTTAAAATAGAATAGAATAGAAATATTTTTTATTCAAATAAACTTTTTACAAGTGCTTTTGAATCGTCTGGCTCTACCACTGGTTCGGAATGCTCTTCCTGCCGAGAAGAACCAGCAAGAAACTCGGCGGTTGCTCTTTTCAAAACAAATTTACAATACAATAAATACTATGCTATATATGCAGTGTTTCCACAGTGAGGGAAGTTCCAAAAATGCATACCGAATTAACTTCTATCGTAAGATGGGCAGACATAAAGTAGCCCTATTCCCGCCGGTGGCACCCGTTCACGAGCATGACGCATGACCCAGCCATTGCTTCGCTCAACCATATTTGAGGGAACGTAACAACCCGCATCTCACGACACACCACACAAATGATGTTTTTTTTTTTCATTTTTTAACTGGTTAACTGGTCTGTTTTGTGCGGAATAATCCTCGGAAGGGCTGCATCGATATTGGCGAGACTTTTACAGGCAGAAAAAATCGTACAGGTAATGCTTTATTTCACCATGTGTTTGGAAAAATTCTGAGAAAACGGGAAGAAACTCACCAGTTCCTCTTTAAAAATTTTAATCATAAATCTGGTAGTAAACTGTTATGTAAATGTTAGTAAATTCGTTATGGCAAAAACAATTTCGTCCCATTACAACGCAAGTTAAAGTTTTGTGAAAGGAAATCAAAAAAACTTTTAATTTTTCAATTTACAGTTACAAAGTCGAACAATTTCAAACAAGTTCCGAACTCACGACCCGGCGAAACCCTGAAACAGCTGACACGTTTTTCGTTTTGTACGAGTTCTTGAAATAATTGATACAATAAAAAATCGGCCAAGTGCGAGACGGGCCCCGCTCTAGTAGGATTCAGTATAACATCATCAGCAACCCATCAATGGCTCACTACTGAGCGCAGGTCTCCCCTCTCAGAGAAGGGCTATAGGCCATAGTCCACCACGCTGGCCCAATGCGAGTTGGCGGACTTCACACACCTCGAGAACATTATGAAGATCTCTCAGATGTGCAGGTTTCCTCACGATGTTTTCCTTCACCGTTGAAGCAAGTGATAGTTAATTGCTTAAACGCACTTGACTCCGAAAAGTCAGAGATGCATACCCGGGATCGAACCTGCGACCCCCCGATTAGGAGACCACAGTCCTAACCACTAAGCTATCACTCCTGTCTAGGGATTCAGTATATACAACCAATTTTTTTTTCAGCTACGCATCGCTACGAGGGAAAGAGCACGTGAAAAAAAACTTTCTGAAATGTTCGTTCATTTGAGTCATAGCTTGTTACATATTCGAAAGCACTTTGTATAAAAGTTTATTTGAATAAAAAATTATAAATTCTCCTTCGTGCCTTCTCCATCAACGTGACACTGGCGAATCTATCTGTGCCCAGTTGGCACACCTAAAAGCCATTACTTGGGAATTGAATTGAATTGAATTGAATCTATTATGAATTGGTGGTTTCAGCATATTTTGTTGTTTAAGTACAGTATAATTTATTCAATACTAGATGATGCCCGCGACTTCATCGGCGTAGATTAAGGTTTTTAGATTCCCGCAAAAATTCTTTAATTTTCTAGGATAAAATGTAGCCTATGTGTTAATCCAGGGTATAATCTATCTCCATTCAAAATTTTAGCCAAATCCGTCCAGTAGTTTTTGCGTGAAAGAGTAACAAACATACAGACACATACACACGAACTTTCGCCTTTATAAAATTTATATAATAATTAGTGTGGTTCGGTTTTGGGTAAACCATTAAACATTCTACACCAAATATTTCAATTTTTCGACATACGAACGAACAGTTTTTCTGATCAGAAAACACTAACCCACAAAGACCTACACAATTACACCCCAAATCACGCGTCGCTCGAATATTGGCAATATTGACATGTGAATCTATTGATATATGAAATGGAGCTCTATTTCAATTATTCAATACACTAGCGGCACGCTATGATGGCCGGTTTGACGTTTGTCCGCTCATGAAGTTCCGTATTAATTGATAACGACTTTGAAGGAAATAATTGTATTACTTTATTGACGATAGTGATGTGCAGAGATTCATAAATTTTATCGAATGTAGTTTTAGGTTTAGGACTCAAAATTTATTTATTAAATTGATTTCTAAAATGTATACAAGTGTAGAAAAATCAGTTTACACCATTTAAGGGGTGAATGTACTTGTGAATATGAACAATTTTCACTATGTGGACAAACCTCTGAAATCGCAAAAAAATATCAGCTGTTTCATACAAAAGGTAAAATTTTTATTTTTATATGATATATACCACAACTCGGCATTTGGTTTTCTAAATTGAAAATTTTTAAAAATGGAATCTAATACGATCGTCACATAGGATCGCTGGCTAGCACAACTACTACCTCCGGCAAACTCGCGTCAATGCTCAATGCAAAACAAAGCAGTTTCGAATTGACGTTGCTTCGAAAAGTATAAACTGTCAGTGCAATGCGATTGTGATATAGTTTTGACCTGGCTTTGGATTTCAAATATTGATACTGCATTACTGTTGACCCTTGCTCGTTAATTTGGACTCTGTTCAAGCCCTTTGTTGTGGATTTCGTCGATATGACCGAACGTACGCAGAGAACTGTTCTAAATAGTCAGACACGTGAGTTCGTAATACGCCTTCGTAACTATTTCGATCGTGAAGCTCAAAATGGAGGGCCAATTTTACCTATAACGTCAGTGGTTGAACGCGTAGCTGATGCGCTTAATATTGGACAACGAACTGTTAGACGGATAACTAAAAAAAAATATGGCGAGACTGGCACAGAAGAAAATAAACTTCACACACCAAAAAAGAGAAAACGAGCAAAACCAGTCGTAGGCATCGATAGCTTTGATGCCGATGCTATCCGAAGACATGTTTACGGCTACTATTTACAGAAGGAGTATCCAACAAGAAAAAAGTTGGTGCATTCACTGAAGGAAGCTGGATTATTCTTCGGTGGGGAAAGTTCTTTAACGAAGATTTTGAAGACCATTGGATTTCGATACAAAAAATGTAACAAACGCAAAATATTGATGGAAAGATTTGATATAGCGATGGCAAGGTATACTTTTTTACGGCAAGTGAAAGAAATCAAAAATTGGCAAAATGTTGTGTTCTTGGATGAAACATGGCTTAATGCTAACCATACTGTAGGCCGTTCTTGGAACGATGACACAGCAGCATCTACTTCCAAAGTTCCTGTAGGAAAAGGATCGCGACTTATAATTTGTCACGCCGGAACCATCAACGGGTTTGTCGAAGGTTCTCTCATGGCTTTTGCGTCAAAAACCACTGGAGACTATCATGAAGACATGAATGGAGAAAAGTTTACTGAATGGTTTACCTCAATGTTGTGTAGCCTCCCTGAACCATCTATTATAATTATGGACAACGCCCCATACCACTCGATGCAAATTGACAAGCCACCTGCCCAATCCCAAAAGAAAGCTGATATCGTCGCATGGCTTCGTAAAAATGGCGTAGATGCAAACATGAATATGTTAAAAGCGGAATTAGTACGTCTTTTAAAAGAAAACAAACCAACCAAGATCCGATACGTCATTGACGAAATAGCATTAGAACATGGGCACAGAGTTATACGGTTACCGCCTTACCATTGTGAGTATAATGCGATTGAGTTGGTGTGGGCTCAAATTAAGGGATATGCTGCAAGACACAATACAGAACCCCCATTTACCACAAAAAAAATGCTAAAATTATTAGAAGAAGCTTGTGAACATGTGACTAAAGGAGACTGGGAAAAGGTTGTGAATAGAACTGTTAAATTAATAAGGGAAGATTATGAAAGAGATGTGAAAATAGATAATATTATAGAAAACGAACATATAATTATTAATGTAGGTGATGATAGCAGTGACGACAGTGAAAATAGTAGTATGGACGAATCTGATTAATTATGGCCTTTTGTGGCACCTTTTTTGGTATCTTTTGTATTCATATGTTTCTTGTGTGCATATAAAGTATGTATATTCATTTTCATTCAAATATTCAGTTCGTTCAAATAAATTAAATAAACATATACATTTTTGTTTTATTAAACCTATTTAATCAGGTACAAAAACAAAACTTAATTGTTTTTTGTTCGAGAATAAATTGACATTCCACATCACTATTGTAATGTGTCAAACCGGCCATCATAGCGTGCCGCTAGTTTAGTTATGGTTCATTTTACTTTGACGCTAATGTCATCGATTTCTTATACGATCAATCGAATCAAAATTTAAGACTTAGCATACTGATGATCTTCATACGCATGAGCAGATCTTCATAAATTATAGGTAAGATCCACCTCGATTACGTTCGGTTTCAATCAGAAAAACCGCATCAAAATCGGTCCAATCATTAGACAGAGTGACACACAGATACACAGGTCAAACTTATAACACCACTCTTTTTAAGATCGTCACATACGCTCAATAATAACTTCGCATTCTGTCGGCGTTCGTTAGGACTTCAAACAACGAAACATGGTGTTGTTTGCAACGCGATTATTAACTGTCGTATTAACTACTCCTAGCACATGGTTTGGGCTTTGCAGGGAAAAGGGGGCAAAAACATTGAACTCATGTTACGTCCTAGACGAGAACAAACACGCAAAAGTGAAGGTTTCTCGATCGAATACAATGAGGAAAATGTGTTTTTTTCACCAGCTAGATTTGTTTTAAATACAACGGCAAATAGGCACAAATGGGGGGCTAGCATGGAAGTCTTAATTATCACATTGGAACTATCGCAATTGGTGTCATTTGGGTGAATTAACTGTATTCTTTCTCCAACTGTATGTATTTAACACTCTCACCGCCACGTGGGCTGCCGGCGGCCCACAAAAATTCGAGCCTAGCAGGCCACTATCGGTTTTTGAATTTTAACTGGCAGGCCATGTGGGCGGCTGGCAAACCACAACTATCGCGCCAAATAGAATAAAGCGCGCGAGCGTGGCCTGAGCTGAAAGAAATCGCATGACCCGCGCGCCGCCCACATGGCCTGCTGCACTGTAAAAACCTTATAAACGTATGGCGGTGAGAGTGTTAAGCGAACTGTGGGTATTAGCCAATCGGAGGTAATTGTGATAATCCCATTGTAGCTGGCAGACAAATCAATGCTGATAGTGATCATCACATTGCAGCTGCCAGCCAAACCAGTGGTGATTGTGTTCATCACATCATAACTGTCAGCCAATTCAGTGGTGGTAGTGATCATCACATTGATCAATTTGTGAATCATATTGCGGATGTCAGCCTCACATACAATTAAAGGATTATGTACATGGTGATCTCTACCCTGCTCAGAATATCAGCAATGATTCATGCAGAGAAATGTTATATTTACTACCATATGGATCAATGTTATAACTAAACATTTTCAAGGCCTAACCTCTTAACCAATCTTGACCAACGTCACAAGGATCACGGATAATTTTTATTCTGGAAAATGAAGTTCCCACAGGAATTTTAAAACCTGAATTTATACTGGCAGTCACTTGCAAATAAAAGCAAACCTGATCTGTACCTAATAATATTATTATCTCTCCAGGAGTAGCAGCCAACACAAATAAAAATATTATTGCTCCTTAGGTACATACCCAATAAATATTATTTTGTTTTCATTTGATTTGGCTCAATATTTCCTTTTATTTTGAATCAAAGGACTGCTTATTTTTTTAAGAGTTCATACCTTTTGATTGAATGAATCCTTACTATGATAAATGGGAGTGTGTTTGTTTGTTGGTTTTTCCTTCAATCACGTTGTAATAGAACTTTGGCTCAATGTGATTTTTTGCATGGGTATGGTTGAGGACCTGGAGGGTGACATAGACTACTTATTATCCCAGAAAATCAAAGAGTTCCCAAGGGATTTTAAAAACTAAATCCTTGCGGGCAAAGTAGCGGGCATCAGCTAGTAATATTATAAATAAATAAATAATTAATAATAGGAAGCGGCGACACAAATTAGTTAGTATTGTCTAAATCTAAAACCTCAACTGGCAACAAATCAACTGCAAAAAAATAGGTGGTTTGAAGCTCACCTATTGTAATAATGAGGAGTGAACACACAACTGTGGAGTTCATTTAAATTGGAAAGTGGAATACATATAAACTACCTCTCCGGGTTTGACCCGGAGTCTACGGGTTTGCATGATGCATGTCCGGGCTAAGGGTTTAATCTCCGGGTCAGACTGAGCATTGACTGACATACTGTGGAAGCTGTCGAATCACTTGGTTTGAAAAATGTGGGCTAAGGTAAACTTTATGAGGAGACCCGAAAATTTAATTTTTTTATTTTAATAAAAAAATCTCCGGGTCTACTGTTTCATATATTTTGTCTGTGATAAAGGTTATACAATTTTTTTATTTAAAATGCCACAGACTTGGTTGAAATTTTACTAACATGACCATAGTATGTACTTAAATCAACAATTGTACTGTTGAGCCAGTGCATGTAAGGCTTATTAGCACATTTTTGTGTGAAACGCTAGCTCAAATTAAAACCAAATAACTACTTACAAAATACTCTTTTTATTAAGTCTTTAAAAATATCACCTGTTTACTCCCAATATTTATATATATATACTAGATGATGTCTGCAACTTGGTCAGCGTGGAGTAAGATTTTTTATACCCATGGGAACTCTTTAATTTTCAAGGTTAAAATGTAGCCTATGTGTAGCCCATTCCTGGGAATGAGCTATCTCCATTTCAAATTTCAGTCAAATCAGTTCATTCATAGTGGAGTGAAAGAGTAACAAACATCAATCCTCACAAACTTTCGCATTTATATTAGTCATATAAATAATGGGAGACCACTCAGAGGAGAGAGTTACACCTCTAACACTAAAATATGGAAGACACTAGAGGAGGCCTTTGCCCAGAAATGGGACAGGTTACTGTGACATTGACAGTAAAGCAGTGATAGCCTAGTGGTTAGGACTGTGGTCTCCTATTCGGGGGGATTGCAGGTTCAATCCCAGGTATGCACCTCTGAATTTTCGGAGTTAAGTGTGTTTAAGCAATTAAATATCACTTGCTTCAACGGTGAAGGAAAACATCGTGAGGAAACCTGCACACTTGAGAGTTCTTCATAATGTTCTTGAAGGTGTGTGAAGTCCGCCAATTCGCATTGGGCCAGCGTGGTGGACTATGGCCTATAACCATTCTCTGAGAGGAGACCTGCGCTCAGTAGTGAGCCGTTGATGGGTTGTTCATGATGATAATGAATAAGACAGTGACATTTCACTATAACTAGGCTAGTAGTAGAAGTAGTGGATATAAATAAGTAAGTGTAGTTAAATTGCCTACTAAGTTTCTTGCTAGCTTCTCATTAGAATCTGCTTTCCAAACCATTGGTAGCGCCAGTACTTGTAGACAGACTTACTATAGAGCAAAAGTAGACCTTAAAACACAAGCAAGCAAACTGTATAGGGCTTTCTTATACAATTCATTCAAACAAGTATTGAATACTTGAATGCATGGTATATGCATAGATTTAGGCTTGGCAAAATCTATACATACTAGATATTATAGTATTTGTCTTGGGAAGATACAGTGTCAACCTGCCATTGAAAACAACTTGTGTGTTACAGTGGTGTTTACACTGGTATAATCTCTTAGGGAGAATATTTAGCATTATGTATCTTTTATATATGTTATTTACATTTATTATTCTTGATTATACTAGGTATAATATGTATCTTATTTATAATTATATATTTATTTTGTAAAATATTGTTCTTATTATTTTGTTACATTTGTGCCTTCATCTATGTATTTATACTCCTCTATTAATTAATTAGTGTACACCCTGTCATTTTGTTTTTAATTTTCTTTCCGCTATTACCATGGGTTGCCTGCCTGCATCGCTTCTTAGTGGTAAGGCCACCTATTGTACTCTTTGTTGCTTTCTTTTTTTTTCTTTTGGTGCACAATAAAGAATATTTCAATTTAAAATTATTTGATAATATTTTTCTTTGCTCGCTTTATTTATGTCATAGTTGTAGTATGTTTAGGTTATAGTAAAGGTATTTGTTTTGTAAGTTACAACCTACAACTTATAAGATTATGTAAAACAATTGCAGTATGATAAGAATCTTTGCTATTGGGCTTTTTGAATAAAGAATACTACCTACATAAAACACAAAACTATCAGTCAATTATTAACATTCCCTAGTTGTCAATAGAAAAGTTATTAACCAAGAAGCTTAAATACCTACTATTAACTTTTCTCATGGCAATTAGGTACAAAGAGAACGGAAAACAATAAGAATCTTATAAGAAATTGTCAGCTATTCCCATGGGATTGTGTGCGTAAATTGCTGTCTCGAGTTTATATGGTCAACAAGAACACACCACAATTGAGTACCTATAGGACGTCACGCGAACTTCCCAATGAAAATAAATACCTAACTAAGACTCAAACATTTTGGACTTGGAGGTCAGATCGTAATATACCATACATATACAAATAATAATCCTTATAAGTCCCAGGGAAAAAGTTTAAAGAAGGAATTTCGAATAATGTTCGAATACAAGTAATTTTGAAGTTTGATATTATGCGACCAAGTCAAAAAGTGCATACGCAGTATGGCTTTATATAGTAAACAATGCACGTCCGACCGGGTCGGGTTGCAGTTTTATTTTTTTATACGAAACACGTTTTCTGCCCATCAGTCAGTCTGATATCAAAGGGAACGAGTTCTCACTGCTTCAATGCTACACTGCTAACCTGAGCGTTGTTCGAATGACCCGTGATTCGACACCAGTGGAAAAAAACCGATTCACAACACAACACATCACTCCTTAAGCGCGTCTCTCCAGCAGGTACTGGTACTGCACGTCGAAGAGACGCATATCCGTTACAAACGAAGCACAAACCACTGAAATACTCGACGAAACGAGATAGGTACCCACCTTACTCTTGGTAATAACATGTGTCGCTAGCTTTACAACTGCGAAGTTGCCCGTTCCGATTGTCTTTTCCAGCTCGTAGTTGCCGACACATACTAGCTGGTCTATCGGGAAGTGTTTCGATTTGTGCAGCGGCTTTATGTTGTTAGCCATTGTAGACAAACGCGGCGACGTCTACCGAGACACACACTCCCCGACGAATTTCTGGTTACTGCAGTTAGTTCGGTTTCCTGTCGCAGCGGCGCTCGCGGCGCTGGCAGACTCACGTCATTCCGCTCGGGAAGTACAACTGCGGCGTTTGACATTTCATTAATAAAAACAAACGCGCTGTACGTTGACTTTTATTGAACAAGGTCAAACTGATCACAATTTATGCCATACCCTATTAGTTTATCGGTAGTTATGCTCTAACGCTCGTGACATTCTCAAGATGATAACGGGATCCAATCTTATCACTGATTTGTTATCAAATTGTAAAGAAGAAGTTGAACGTCGCTCGGAAATTAAAGTAAAGGAATTAAGTCGCGATTCAAAAGCTTTACGTAAATACATCTATCTTTCTCGTTTGGCTTTGTTCCGAACTAGCAAGAGAGAGAAAGTAATATGAGGGGTATCTGCGTGACGTCAGAAGATAGTTTTACGTCATAAGCGGCAATTTCAAACATGTACAGAGTACGTCAGACAAAAATATCGATTCTTCGACTGAACCAAAAGCTAATTACAGCGAGTAAATAATCAAAACCTATGAGGAGTTATGTGATGCGCCGCGGGTTGTTACGTTCCTTCAAATAGCGGTTCAGCGAAGCAACGGCTGTGTCATGCGTCATGCTCGTGAACGGGTTCCACCGGCTGGAACGGGGCTACTTTATGTCTGCCCATCTTAGGATAGAAGTTAGTCGGTATGCATTTTTGGAACTTCCCTCATTGTGGATACACTGCATATATAGCATAGTATTTATTGTATTGTAAACTTTTTTTGAAAAGAGCAACCGCCGAGTTTCTTGCTGATTCTTCTCGGCAGGAAGGGCATTCCAAACCAGTGGTAGAGCCAGACGATTCAAAAGCACTTGTAAAAAGTTTATTTGAATACAAAATATTTCTATTCTATTCTATGATCCTCATGAACTTCGCCAAAGCAAATTGTGTATAATGCCATACTACAAAGACACTAATAGAAGAATAATTATTGCGGTACCAGCCATTATAAGAAGCCATCATAACATCACAAACACTAGCAGACCATACTCGTAGTTATACAATCCCGTAATTCCAGACAATAACTAGTATTTTGAACGGATTGTAAAAAGATGCAAATATTATAATTTAATCCTCTTTATTTACCCGCCTATAGAAAGAAAAAACTTGAGAGGTGTCAAGGGACACCCGGATGGAACGTAGTTCCTTTCGATTAGTTAATTTGGCTTTGTGTTCGGTATTTTCGCGGTACAATAATGGGTCTCCGTAGCCTTGTGGCTTCTGCAGTCGCCTAACAGCCAAAGGTCGATGGTTCGAATCCCAGCTAGACAGACCGAATTTTCTATTTTCAATTTTATTTTAAACAATTTCTACATGTGGAACCTTTTCCACATTCCACATGTAGAAATTGTTTAAAATAAAATTGAAAATGGAAAATTCGGTCTGTCAAGCTGGGATTCGAACTATCGACTTTTAACTGTTAGGCGACTGCAGAAGCCACAAGGCTACGGAGACCCAATATTGTACCGCGAAAATACCGAACACAATGTCTTCAAAAAAGTGTCGGTTTCAAAAAAGTGTCGATCCGTCTAGCCCCCTTCCGAGTTCCGCACAGCGCGATAAGGAACTACGTTCCAATAATATTATGGTGTAGTAGTCCACATAGTTAATGTATGTTTATTGGTCCCCTCATTAGATATTGTCAAACTACTCCGATTTTGATAAACAGCTGTCGTTGGCTTTGTTTTAGCTTTAGAATAAATCGCTTTGAGTGCCCCCCATCGTTTTAAGTTTTAACTGTTCGTCCGTGATGGTACTTCTGTAACCCACTCGTGTCCGCTGCACCATGTTCTCGTGTTTTGATAACACCTAGTTAGCATGTTATTAATTCTTAATTACCCTATCTTAATACGTTAACAGCTATTAGATATTACCTAATTTGTGTGGTACATCGCGTTTTAGTTCTGGAACGTTTGAAGCAAAACCATTTTATTAGAATTTTTTATTTTAACTCAATGATATTTCTGTAAATATTTAACAAAAGTACACCCACACTACCGTTCCATGTTCAAAATGTAGTCAGTAGTTAACCTTAATTCACTCACATTAATTATTGTCCTGGGACACACAGTCCAGCTAAGTACTTAGGTCCAATTTCGAGAAAGAGATCAACCGCCGAATCCAACTCGGTTGGGCAGCGTTCGAGAAGCTCAGAAATTTCTTATCGTCCAAAATTCCTCAGTACCTGAAGACTAAAATCTTCGAACAGTGCGTGTAGCCAGTGATGACTTACGGAGCCGAGACATGGTCGCTAACTGTGGGCCTCATAAGTAGGCTCAGCACCGCTCAGCCGGCAATGGAGAGAGCTATACTCGGAGTGTCCCTGCGGGATCGAATCAGGAATGAGGAGATCCGTAGGAGAACTAGAGTCACCGACATAGCTCAGCGAGTCGCGAAACTGAAGTGGAAATGGGCGGGGCACATAGTTCGAAGAGCTGATGGTCGTTGGGGTCCCAAGGTGCTGGAGTGGCGACCCCGCACCGGGAAGCGCAGTGTTGGCAGACCTCCCACCAGGTGGAACGACGACATCAAACGAGTCGTAGGAGCCGCTGGATTCAAGCGGCGCAAGACCGAGGCCTGTGGAAGTCTATGCAAGAGACCTTTGTCCAGCAGTGGACGTCTATTGGTTGATAAAGAAGAAGAAGAAGAAGAAGAATTGTCTTGCCCTGTTCAATAGCTGTAAGAAATTCCCAAAATATTTAATTTGTGAAATTGCACTCGCCGACGCGAATGCCTTAAGCCCATGGTGCCCCCCATGCGACGGCATGGGGGACACCAGATGGAGACAGGCTGCCGCCGTGGCCGAAATTCAGAAAAATAAAACATTGTTTTATTTTTCTTTCTCTTATAAAAGTAGATACCGTCATTCATCATTAAAGGATTAATGTCCTCCTTACCGAATTTCGGCCACGGCGGCAGCCTATCTCCAGAAAGATTAGCCATCTGTGCGGGAGATATTAAAGTGCACAAGTATGTGCGCGAACACAGGTGCACTCTCTGTTTCTTTACTCTCGTAGCCCGATGGGACGGAAAATTCGAGACGACCGGAGAGAGATTAGCGGCAGGACCGCAGGATTAACGGCTTTACGTGCTCTCCAAGGCACGGGGTGAAACAACGCCAACTTCCTAACTCCGGGCTAGTACTGAGAATTTCTTATCGGAAAACCCCAATACTTGGTATGGTCCGACCCAGGACTCGAACCCGGGACCTCGTCGGCCGCAATCGAACACGCTTATCACTAGACCTACGAGGCAGTTAAAATTAAAGGACATAATGCAGTCTCCACAAACAATTACAATGTTTTTCAATAAGGTCGTTATTTACACGAATGAGGAACGAAGACTTTTGAAAAATCATAACTTTTTATCCGGCACATTTACATACAATTTTTCTTTTGGAAATCGAAAGAACATAAGTTGTTACAGTTTTTAAAAAATCACCAGTGCTATGAACCTCTTCTTTTATTTTTAACGGAATTTTAAAATTTTCTGTAGATTTTGGATGAACTTAATTTTCTTGGAATAATTTAAAATTTAATGCTCTTAGTACCAGCTAATCAGACTGGAATTTTTTCCTAAGAGAGCACAGTTATTAGGTAAAGATATTCCATAAAAAAATTGCGGAAATTGTCACTGGAAAAATTAAAAAAAAATTAAAAGTTCGTCAATTTTGGAATATTAATATTCCAAAATTGACGATAAATTTTTTTTTCTCGTAAATAAATTTTTTTTTCTCGTAATTAAATAAATTTAAATGACGAAAAATTTTTTTTTCTCGTAATTAAATAATTTTTTTTTTTCTCGTAATCGGTTGGGAACCGATTTTTTTCCTTGCGGGTCCACCATGACCACAATGACAACCATGTAGCTCTGACATCCTGTTGCCCAGTTTTCTGCTCCATCATCAGATCCTCCTCCTCGATCCTCGATCATCATCTATCTAACAACTACTCATTGAGACCGTTCTAATGAGCCCAAATACACTATAATATCTGCTTACGCAGTTCCAGAGGAGATGGGTATCCCACAGACTACTTGATGCTGCAGCATCAGCTCAAGGTTACCATGGCTTGGAAATATCCGAAGTAACAGTATACTCAATTGCACTGAAAGCTGTAACTCTTTAAGTCAGAAATGCGCTGATGATCTTCAAACGCCAGAGCAGATCTTCATTTTATGGCTAAAATCCACCTCGATTATGTTAGCTTTCAAACAGAAAAAAAACCTCATCAAAATCGGCACATTGGGTAGGCGGGTAGGCTCCTACGAGGGAACACACAGATAGTGTATCTGTATATGTATATAGCACAGGGTCCTCGAGGTCCAAAACTTGAGAAAATGTTAATTAACCATCCTTGAACAACATCCCAAAGTTTCATTAACTTCAGACCTTTTTCCACCAGACCCCACTTTTCCCTACCTGTCGACTGGACAATTAAGTACCTACCTAACTAAGTATGGTACTTCTTGGGTAGGGACTTCTTCCCAAGAAGCTTTAAACTCCTTTATACATTGGCTTTAAATACTATAGATACAATGAATAAGGGAAAGTCAACTCTAACAATTTTCATACAGGCAGTAAATTAAAGTCATGTACTGAAACATAGAGTTTATTCGCTTATAATTACAGCTGTAAGGCATTCGCAAGGCTGGACTTTGTACTATAAATTAATGATACATACGTACTCCTCACACACGCGAGTTCAGACAGTTTATACAGGCTTCCGTCTACTATGCGCGCGTTGTGATGTTTTAGTTATACTGGTTTGATTAGTTGGCAACATTCATCTTGGGTTATTTGACTGTTGTCAAAATGTTGATATTCATTATTATAAATAATCAAAAATGTACATGAATAACATTTCGCAGACCTAGATAAAGTACTTAAGACCTAAAGTGAGATAACTCAAAAAAGGTCTCTGTTCCTTAGGCGAAAAAAAAGTCTCTCTAAATCTTTTGTTAGTAAAGTTATGATTTTATTTTGTCACATTTCACAAAATTTAAATTATGGCATAAAATAAAATTGAGTTTCATAACTTAGTAACAAAAGATTCAGAGATACTTTTTTTTTCGCCTAGGGAACAGAGACCTTTTTTGAGTTGTCTCACTTTAGATCTAGGTCTGCGATTTGTAAAAACAGAAAATAAATCGATCAAAAAACAAATAAGTTATGTATAAAGTAAGCTGTTTTACGGAGCGTGTATGGAGCTGCTGACTTGTGACATCACACTTCAGTAGCGCTCTCTCTGTCTAACAGGAAACTTTAAAGCTCTATATTTCCGAGACTAGTTAAGATATTTAAAAAAGAAAAATGGCATTGTGTTGTAATATTATTTAAAAACTTTATTTTATATAAATAAAAAAGTATCAGTCAAATACCCAATTGGACTATACACTGTTTCGCCATTTGCTAAACTGCATTGTTGCAGCGTAAATGTCATAAATTCAGACAATCACCAACATTTGACACTGTATCGATGACTGATGCGAAGTCTGCGCAGGTTCTTTTAAAAGTGATAGTATTGAAATGTTATAGTAAACACAGTATAGTTCTTGCAATTCACGAGGGCGACTGACTTGGTCGTGTGTGTGTCGTATCTGTATAAGTGTGAGCGAGCGCAATGCTCGCGCCTGCCCGCTCCCACCTAGGCTTTGACAGGCACGCACACTTATGCAATGTGCATGTACACGAAGTAACCACGAGTAAAGCTCACTCGCCTTCGTGAATTGCAAAACTATAATGTGTTTGAGCCTTCAAACATTATTATTAACAATCGCGCGTGTGAGTTACAAGGATAAAGTAAGTACATTAAAGTGAGGAGTTGAGACAGGGTTGGTCCAAATCACATCAAGCAAAAACTTGCAACGATGTGTAACTAGATGGCGCTGTAGCAACCACAAGTTGTTTGTCCAGCAAGTGAAAAAGTTTAAAGACTGTAATCAGACTACGGTATATTGTATGCAACATCTAATATATAAAATTCTCATGTCGCGGTGTTTGTTACCAAACTCCTCCGAAACGGCTGGACCAATTTTTATGAAATTTTGTGTGCATATCGGTTAGGTCTGAGAATCGGCCAACATCTATTTTTCATACCCCTAAATGATAAGGGTGATCCACCCCTAAATATTTATGCTGGCGGTACGAAGTTCGCTGGGTCAGCTAGTCCTACTATAATAATGTAAATGCGAAAGTTTATGAGGATGTATGGATGGACGTTTGTTGCTCTTACACGCAAAAACTACTGTCTGATTTTGATGAAACTTCACAATGTAATAGCTTCTACATCAGAGGAACACATAGGCTTTTATCCCGGAAAATTGATAAGGATTCCCGCTTGAATGGAAAACCTTTAATCAGCGCGGACATCATCTAGTCAGTCATATTGATTTCGTTCGTGTAAAAGGTAGCCTATGTCACCCGGACTATAATAACGAATCGATTGAGCTCTCATTCATCAAAATCGGCTCAGCAGTTTCAGTTCTGCTGACTTTTTTTTTCTTTTTTTTTTATTCTATGACAAGCTAGTCCTTGATTGCGATCTCACCTGATGGTAAGTGACGATGCAGTCTAAGATGGTAGCGGGCTAATTTGGAAGAGGTATGGCAGTGAACATTCAACCCATACCTCTAATCGGTTCCTACACGCCATCGTGCCGGAACGCTAAATCGCTTGGCGGCACGTCTTTGACGGTAGGGTGGTAACTAGCCACGGCCAACGAAAGCCTCCCACCAGACCAGACCAGAGACAATTCAGAAATTATAAATTCCCAAATTGACCCCGCCGGGAATCGAACCCGCAAGTTATAAGGACCTCCCAGTTATAAGACAACAGCGCTCACCACTGCGCCAGGGAGGTCGTCGTAAAAGTTACCTACTTTGGTCATTTTTGTGGTTCCTAATAGCGCCATCTAGTTGCACATCGTCGGAAGTTTTTGGTCGTTTGATATGGAGTTGCCACAATACCCGTACAGAATTAACCGCAAAATATTTTTATATGGCACAACAACATAAAATGTATGAAACATCCAGGGTCGGGGAGAAGCTCGATTCAGTGGAAAATGTGATACAATACGCATGATAGCCAATTTGGATTATCGAAATCGGTTCAGATTTGACGGAGTTATGGAGTAACATAGACAAAAAAAAAATACGCGTCGAACCTCCTCCTTTTTTGATGTCGGTTAAAAACGGTTGGATGATGTCCGAAAGTATCTACATATTTCGAAAAAAACATTTTATTTCAGCAAAAAAAGGTCTGGTAGATAAAATTGCCATTAATTCAATGGAATCCTATTTGATTAGAAAAATTCATAATTTCATTGATTTATTGGTAACTGTCATCATGCGTATTGGGTCATACAAATTCGCGGCCGCTGCAGTTCCTAAGTATTTACAATTCTATTTAAATAATTAAATAAATTTTTTTGTTTGTTTTGTTCTGTATTTTCGAAATAACTGCCACTTATAAAGTACATTTATTAATTACAGTAAGTTGTTTCGAAATCACAGACATTTTAGTTTAATTTAATTTATATTTTAACATATTAGCAGAAATCACTGGCGGTCAATTCAGTACATGTATAGTCGACGTCAAAAGTCCATACATAGCTTAAAGGCTAAAACCGTGCGCAAGCAAATATGGTTGAGCGAAGCAATGGCTGGGTCATGCGTCATGTTCGTGAACGGGTGCCACCAGCGGCAATGGGGCTGCTTTCTGTCTGCCCGTCTTGACATGTGTTGAATTATAATTAGAAATAATTACGTATGCTTTTGTGGAACTTCCCCTCATTGTGGAAACTCTGCATACATAGAATAATCTACTATATAAAAATAAGTCGGGTTTTCCTTCCTGACGCTATAACTCTAGAACGCACGAACCGATTTCCACGGTTTTGCATTCGTTGGAAAGGTCTTGGGCTCCGTGAGGTTTATAGCAAAGAAAATTCTATCCACGCAGACGAAGTCGCGGGCATCAGCTAGTATCTATTAAGTATATTGTAAAAGTATTTTGAAAAGAGCAACTGCCGAGTTTCTTGCTGGTTCTTCTCGGCAGGAACGGCATTCCGAACCAGTGGTAGACTCATTGACGATTCAAAAGTACTTGTAAAAGTTTATTTGAATAAAAAACATTTTTATTCTATTCTATTCTATCAATAATCAACTTTAAATCAACAACATAAGGTTCAAGCGATTTCAGTTCAATAGTACAGTAAGTGTGTGAGTGATAGACTGCATGCAAGACAACTTGTTTGCTTTTTCTATATGGACTTTTGCAGCCGACTGTACGTTAAACTACGTAACAATAATCCGAAACATTTTCAATGAGGTGGTAAGCCGTTGAATATCGTGATATGTAGTAATTATTGTTCAGTGTGCAGTACAACTAACTATAATATGACAACAATATTTAACATCTAACGTAGAGTAGGCCTAGTAAAAGAGTTTACTCATCTCGACAAAGTTTATAGAGTTCGAGTAACGATAAATAGAATAGAATAGAATAGAATAGAAATATTTTGTATTCAAATAAACTTTTTACAAGTGCTTTTGAATCGTCTGGCTCTACCACTGGTTCGGAATGCCGTTCCTGCCGAGAAGAACCAGCAAGAAACTCGGCGGTTGCTCTTTTCAAAACAAATTTACAATACAGTAAATACTATGCTATATATGCAGTGTTTCCACAATGATGAACTAAAACATCATAGTTAAACTAATATACATATATAATAGAACTTTGATGGTCTTGTTTCGACTATACATCTATAGCCAGGCATATAACGTTTATCATGTGTTACCGTCTTAACATGTGTTGAATTATAATTAGGTATGCTTTTGTGGAACTTCCCCTCATTGTGGAAACACTGCATACATAGCATAGTATCTATTATATTGTAAACTTGTTTTGAAAAGAGCAACCGCCGAGTTTCTTGCTGGTTCTTCCCGGCAGGAAGGGCATTCCGAACCAGTGGTAGACTCATCGACGATTCAAAAGCACTTGTAAAAAAGTTTATTTGAATAAAAAACATTTCTATTCTATTCTATTCTATTATATTATATTCGATGATGTACTACATAGCTTGGTCAGCCAGACTTCATCGAGATGTGTACACTCCCGCTAAGGTACAAGTCGCGCCAAGCTTCTAGTCCTCTCCGAATACGAGATAAGTACCTACCTTCGCATAGATGACTTAGAGGAATAAACGGTCAGACTTCGCTCGCCTTCTTCGCTGCGACTTTAAAAAATTGATACATAGGTGTCAACACAAGCGAGCGCGTTTTTCAACTATGTACTTTATACTTGGTTCGTTTATAATACCAATCAAGAAAAAGACACATTTTCGCAAGCGAAACGAGCGCGAAAATTTTTGATTGATTTGATTTGATACATAGAGGCATAGTGCAATTTAAAACTGATATTCCCGCGAGCGAAGCGAGCTTGAAAATTTTTGATATCACCTCGCCTCTGTGTAGTCCATGTACTAATGGGTACCCACAAAAGGAATCTACAATCGACATTGGTTCGTTTATAATACCAACCAAGAAAAGACACATGTTCGCGAGCGAAGCGAGCGCGAAAATTTTTACGATTACATTTGCATCACTATGTAGTCCATACTTGGCAATAACGCTATAGTGATAATTTAAATTTTCGTATGAGGCAAACTAGAAGGTTGGCGAAAAGACAACAAACAATGAAGGCAGGATTTAAAGAGATACCTACACCGGCGGCGTGAGTTTTCGCCTTCCGGTGCCATAGACAAATAATATCCATTTTTCTACAGACTTAACTGACATTCGACCTTTATTTACTTAAACTTACTTACTAAACGTAGAATTACCACAGATTAATTAAGTTCTTTATCCTCCACCAATTTAATTTAATAGTTAGCAAAACAACAATTTTGCGACCTATTTTTGAACTAACCTATTTCAGACAATAACGCTAATTCAGTTGCACACCATCTCTCAACCAAGGTGAATAATTGATAGTCGATGAAGTAATAGCATCTTTTTGTGTAGATACCGCTGTGAAAATGATAGCCCTAATTTAAGACCCGTTTTGGGTTTAGAGATGGGCTCAATCGAATTATCATCGAGACGGAATATTTAGCGCGGCAAAATATAGTTGAAGACCAGGGCCCGTAGTATCATCGAGTGGCGAGTGACGACAACGCAGTTTTTTTTACCTCAGCTTTTATAATTTACTATACCTTTTGGCCACGACTTTATCCGCCCGGGATAAGATTCTTTTTTAATCCGGATAAAAAGTATCCTATCGCACTCTCCAAATCCTCAGCTATATCCATGCAAAAGCAAAATATTAAAAACCCCAACTGCTTTAAGGAATGTCACTGAAAATATCGATTATCAAATTTATGAGAAAAAATCAGCCAAGTGCGAGTCGGGCCTCGCTCTTATAGGGTTCCGTTAAAAAAAAATATTTCTATGTACCCATGGAAATATTTTAATTTAATTTTTTTAATTTAATTTAATTTTTATTATTTGTTGTTATAGCGGCAATAAAAATACATAATATGTGAAAATTTCATCTGTCTATCTATTACGGTTTACGAGATACAGCCCGCTGACAGACGGACGGACGGACGGACGGACGGACGGACAGCGTAGGCTTAGTAATAGGGTCCCGTTGGTACCCTTTGGGTACGGAACCCTAAAAAAATGAAAAATATATTTTCGTAATCATCTTTTCAAACCCTTTAATTTGATACCCCAATAGGATTTGAAGAAAAAAAAGAAGCCACTGGTCTGCGCTGGCCCTTAGGGCGTACAAAGAAATTGAATTTCGCAAGTTGAAATTTTGAAAAGTACAGCAAAATTACATTTTAACTAACTTTTAACTTATTTATTATTATCATTATTATATAAAATGTAATATTGATAAAGCATTTTTGGTCGGTTCTATTTTGTTTATTGTTTCACGGAGGTAGAAGGGAATTTGTAATTGTTCAAATACAATAATACTATTTACATTATTTTATAAAATAAATAAATGTCTTATAAAGCAACCACAGAATGATAAATATTTAAATCACCACAGACAACAATATACATATATTATTAATGTTTTGAGCTTAGTTATTACTTAATTTATTTAGCGTTAGGCCAGGGCCGCACTGGTAATGCGATTGCGATGCGATGGCGACGCGATAAATCGTATGCTCGCCTAGCAGTCAATTTTGATTATTGAATGTAATATCAAACAAATGTAATATCCTCCATTTTGGAAGTCGGTTAAAATTCAGTTGTTATGGTTGATTGTGAACCGATTTTAGTTCTTTTTTCCTTTATTGAATACACTTTATCTCAAGGGTGTTCCCGTTTAAATTTGAAGAAAATATTGCACCTCTAACTGCCGCAATCAGAGTCGCTAATCGTTACTTAACGACTTAATCTCGGATTTTAAAAAGTTTCATTCTCAAAAGTTAACTCCTCGTTTGTACATTAATGACAATTCAGTAATAGATTTAATGATAATTTAATCATTAAATAATATAATTAAATACATGCGGCTGAGTGTGGCAGTTAATCACAAGTCAATGATTAATTAATCATAATTTAATGAATGACTGAGTGCGGCATTAAGAGTGGAAAATTAATGGGATGGGTGGGATGAATTCTGTTTACCGAATTTCAAGAAGGTATTTTAAAAATAATTATTATTTTTTTTATAGAATTATTATACGTTTTTCATAGTACCTAACTACCTACGTGAAAATATTGCGACATGGAACAAAGTAGAACTTTGTTGCAAGTAGAACTTTGTTGCATGTCACAATATTTTCTATAACTTATCTGTTAAGGTGGAAGACACGGTTCTGCCCGCGAAATTCAAATTTAATTTGGTTTTTCGCAATTTGTAAACTAATACGACAAAGTAGGTTTATGGCATTCTAATTGCGACAATGGCAGTATCATCTTCACAGGTTTATATAAAAATCTTTACTTGAAAGTGTCCTGTTTAAGAAATTAATCAAAATATCGACTAATTTGTGAGTAACTCACGTCCAACTCAGTATTTTGATTAATTTCTTAAACTGGTCACTTTCAAGTAAAGATTTTTATGTAAACCTGTGAAGATGATAATTCCACTGGCGCAATTAGAAGGCCATAAGCCTACTTTGTCGTATTAGTTTACAAATTGCGAAAAACCAAATTAAATTTGAATTTCGCGAGCAGACCCTTGTCTACCACCTTAAACATTTTTTTCATCCAACATACTACTTTCTGTCATCACATCATCATCATCATATCTGAATCATTAAGATTGCCGAGCATATGTCCATTTAGCGAGAGAAAGGATTTGGAGGCAATATGTTACTTAAAATTAAAAACATATATCTTGGTGAGCATTTTAGATAAAATATGTCGCAATAACATAAAAGTATTCCTGACGGTAAAATTAGACAAATAGAAAATAGTATGATGAATGGAGTATATTGAATTACATACTTTAAAATCGCATATACAATATTTTATATCAACAAAGAAATAATATACAATAATATTATGTATCTATACAATACATTAATAATTATTACAAGAGTATTTCATTTCAATAATAAATACACATAACATCACATACCTTACCTTATATTTAAAATCAGTTTGAACTGATTTATTTACTTGATATATTTTTATGTATTAATTATTATAAACCGAGTTTAAAATAGAAGTTTTGGAAAAGATAGCATTTAAGACAATCTACCCGATTTTTCTCGAAAACTTGATTTGAATATACATTCACAATCCCAAGAACTAAGCACAAACTAACGATCTTTCGGATAACAACCCACCTTCGCACCGTTAGACCTAAAGTCTGTCAGTCTTACTTACTCAAGTGAGGCAAAACGTTACCGTCGGCACACCAATGGCCTAAAGGGTTTAGGCCTTAGGCCACCACGCGGGCCAAATGCGGACTGACAGACTTCACACACCTTTGATTACATTATGGAGAACTCTTGGACGTGCAAATTAAAGTAAATGTTATTCAATTGGATATTTGACTGTTGTCAAAATGTTGATATTCATTAATATATTAGTCAAATTGAAGTTGACTAATATCCTCCTCTCCCCTGCAAATAAGCGGAAAGCTTGTGTTAGGAGTGGATACGACAATAGTGCAACGGGTGGGATTCGAACCTGCGACCTTTCAGTTTTCAGTCCGCACCTTTAACGGTTGGGCTAATGAGGCTCTCTAATTATAATCGAAAATGTAACATGTAAGAATGACATTTGTAAATACAGAAAATAAATCGGTCAAAAAACAAATAAGTTTTACTGCGACTGTATCTGTCTCTTTGTAAAACGTCTATGAAGATTGTATGGAGCTACTGTCTTTCAGTAACGCTCTCACTGTCTAACAGGAAACTTTAAAGTTCTATATTACTGAGACTAGTTGAGATAGTTAAAAAAGAAAAATGATATTCCGTTATTTTAAATAAAAACTTTAATATACATATTTATAAAAATATCAGTCAAATACCCAATTGCTTGCTACATATCCTCCGAACTGCGAAAAGTTAGTTTTTACTTGTCTTGGACTTTGTAATACAGAACGTAATTAAGTGAGCAAACTAGCAGGCTTTAAGGTTGAATAAACGGGTCTGCTTCAAATTTAATTTGGTGTTACGCAATTTGTAAACTAATGCGACAAAGTAGGCTTATGGCATTCTAATTGCGACAATGGCAATATCATCTTCACAGGTTTATATAAAAATCTTTACTTGGATGTGTCCAGTTTAAGAAATTAGTCAGAATATCGAGTTGGACGTGAGTTACTCACAAATTAGTCGATAGTCTAAAATAATAAAGTCGGTAAATTTGAATTACGCCGGCGAACCCGTATAATCAACCTTAAGCTGCTTAGGCTTAGGTTAAAGTTACATTGGCGCAGTCAAAGCCGATTTCATCGACACACGCACTTTGCGGATAATTTGAATCATACAAGCATGTATTTTATACTTATATCAAAATCCTACGCACTATGCGGTTAGCCGGAATGCGGCCAGCCGTGCGGCTGACCGCAATAAAAAATTTGTACGAAAATGTAGTTTTCATTCGCACTACGACGCGGCTGCCGCATGCCGCCCGACCGCTCCGGTCGTTCTGAGCGCTGCGGCCCGACCGGCGGCCAGCCGGACGGTCGCCGTACACACTACGCGGATATGCTAGTTTGCGGTTGCCCGCCATTGACGGTAAACGTGTTCACCAACATTCGCGCATATAACTGATAGTTTATTACTATGGATTTCGATACCGAAAAATTTATAATCGAGATACAAAATAGGCCAGCAATCTGGAATACTAAATCCGCAGAATATTCTGTTTCTTTTTATAACGCGAGTAAATATAATAAATAGCTGCGACTTCTTCGACGTCCATCTTGGAAATGAGCCGATCCAACCGCAAACCACTACGGTTTCTAAACGCACTTTCCGGTTGGAGTTGCGGCTATCCGCCACCCGGCTAACCGCAAGCACAACCGCTTCCTACGGTTAGCCGGACGGCTGACCGCATTCCGGCTAACCGCATAATGCGTAGGTGCCCTTAGATATTCCATTCCTTTTAGAAAATAAAGAATTTAATTCATAATTATGAAGTGCTTTGGATCAGTGTACTAGGCGTGCAGAGAATATGTATTTGTCCTAACATGTTCACTAGTATGAGATACTGGTGCGATGTGTGTCCAATTCGGAACATACAACTAGGCAAAGCCGTGCTGTTTGACTAGTATGTTTTCATTGTTTAAGGCACTTATTTTTTAATAACTTGTTTATTATAGCTATTTATAGTAAGTATAATATTACAGAAAAATATATAACAGAAGGTAGGCATAGTGTTGTTTTGAATTAAAATGGATAATGGTACCACACCCGTTGTGTCTACTCCAAACTAATAACTGGGGTGTTGTAGTTTTTAGACTAACATCTAAGCCTTAGGCGCAACGCCCACCCACTCAGTGAGCGGAGTCGAGGTGCAGTGCAATTTTTGATAACACCTCTGCCATATATTATGGGCGGCGACCGCCTCTAAGTATTATACATATAAAAATAACGTCCTCCCGACCGAATCCGATCACGGCGGCCAACCTCCTTAGAGGTCAGCCATCTGCGCGGGAGATATTATAGTGCACAAGTGTGTGCGCAAACACAGGTGCACTCTCTATTCCCTCACTCTCATAGTCCGATGGGACGGAAATCCGACACGACCGGGGAGAGATCAGCCGCAGGACCGACGACTTTACGTGCTCTCCGAGGCACGGGGGTGACTAACCGCCAACTTCCTAGTCCCGGGCTAGTTAGTACTGAGTATTTCTTTGGAAGAAATACCCATTACACTTTTTTTTTACCGGCCCGACCCGGGAATCGAACCCGGCACCTCGTCATCCGCAGTCGAACAAGCTAACCACTAGACCAACGAGGCTGTTATTATACATATATTAAACTATTACATAAGGGGGGTAAAATATGGGTTTGAAAAATCGAACTTAACGTGAGTGAAGCCGCGGGCAAAGGCTAGTATTATAAACATAACTGTATGGAAGCGGTGTATGGACTCGACTCGACCCTAACAATAAGAAGATCTTCCTCAGAGCTAGTGTTGCGTATAGTATAACCCGTGTCATTAAAGAAAGGAATTGTAAATGGCGTCGCTAATCATTCCCTCTCACTCGCACACGTCGTTACAGCACGCAAAAAAATTATCAGTCTGTATCTGCTTGCACACTGTGTTTTTGTTACTGTTCTTTGTCTTGTTTTCTGTTATGTTTTTTCGTTGTTATTGTCGTTCGTATGCTGTTTATTGATCAATAATTATCTTACGTTTAAAAAATGAGCTTTACTTTAATGAAACGAGGAAAGATTCTTCGAAGTGATGAGAGTGAAATCGTATATAATGTTACAAAATATTTTGAAGAAGAAATATAAAATACGTTGCGACCTGACGCGAAACATACAAGATAAGTTAGAGGACTTAAAGATAACAAGAAATAAATAAATACCTAGAGATATTAAACATGTGCTAACTATATAAATCAATAGTAATATATAGGTATATTTAATAACATAATATAGGTACATAAATGAATAAGGTATCAACACAAATACTAAATAAAGAATATAAACATACAATGTTGTCTGTATAGCTACACATATAGCAGCCCAGCTTCGCTTCGTTTTTTGCTGACGGTCCAACCTGTGCCTGTCATTACAAGTACAAGCCGCCATTTCAGATTCCTTTCTTTATTGACACGGCTTATATAGTGTTCTGCCCCTCTAGCCAAGTTACACTTCGTTGTATCTATTCTCTTACTTACTTATACGATCGTTGACGCTTGAAGTTTTGGCTAGGGCTAGACTAGATGGCGCTGCAGCTGATCAAAGACAGAAGTGTCTTGATAATATTTCGAGGCATTTTGTATTGTGTTTTTTAGTATTTAAATGCATAAATTATTCACTGCAGTGTCTATTAAAATGCACACTATAGTAAATTAGATAATTTAAGCGCCATCTAGTTCTATCGTAGTGAGTTTCTGCTTCTTATTTATTTATTTACTAGTGGACCCGCCCCGGCTTCGCACGGGTAGGCTACATAACAAACACAATGGTATAATCATCTAGGGCCTGGAGGTTAATGATTAAGCCTATGTCTATGGCTAAAACCCTCATATAAATATGGAATGCCTGTATTCGATCGTTGTTTGTCCTTTATGTGAGTGACTTTTGCTGCTACCCGTGAAGCATTATGTCCTCTATCTCCTATAATATTTATCAGATCTTCATCAAAATTAGACAAACTATGTCTGATATTATTTACTTTTAAATAAAAAAAGAATGATTAAAATCGGTTCAAATTTGACGGAATTATGAAGTAAAACCGATAAAAACTTTCATGCCGTATCCTGGAGGAACCTCATTGTTTATCAGGATTAAAACTATCCTATATGTTGACCCGGAGTATCACCTACTACTATACCAAATTTCATACAATTCCGTTCAGTAGTTTTTGCGTGATGCCCGGACAGACAGACAGACAGACAGCCAAAAATTAAATAAAAATCTGTTTTGGGATCAGTATTGATAATAAAGCATAATTTTCTGAATAGATTAAATGTACAGAAATAGTCCAGTTACAGTTTTATTATAAGTATAGATTTTTATTTTTATTTTATTTATTTCTTACGTAATGTCGAAACTAATAAAGCTAAGTATAACTTGTTATCACCAAAAGAAGCTGCGCCTCGGCGCCACCCGTCTGCTAGTCTAAAAACCCGGACCTGCGCAAGAACTGGCTTATTCAATAAATCCACTGCAAAATATTAAAGAAGTGTATCCTTATATTAGAGAAGAGTATTCTAATATTAACTATTCTAAAGATTCATTGTGAATTGTCGTTTAAAAAATAGGTTTCCCTTAGTTTATAACCTCACTGAGTTCACACAGTTACAAAATGAAAGTAACGTGAGAAAAACTTAATTCTCTAATACTAACTACACCTGCCCGGACACGCGCGGGGCTCGCTTGCGGGGCCCTTGAACGATCGGCTTTGCGTCAATCGTGATTGATCAATGACTGATGTCATGATATTCATCATGCGAACATCCGTAGGTACAGTGCGACAAGTATAACTTGGCGCGGCTGTGCGCTCAACATTACTATTGCCATTGTATACAACATGAGACTAAATTTGAGAAAAAACATTTTTAATTTACACAATAAACGCAACAGCACACAACGAGATCCAATAGTGAATTTTCAAGATGGCTATGGATTATAAAAGTTGGATGACCGAGTTAGTTCCTCAAAACGCCACCGCCAACTTATACTTGTGGCACTGTACGTTATCTGTCAGTCACGGCAGCGTCTGTCAAAACTGACAGCAAAATCTAACGTCTAATGGACCCCTAATATATATATTCTCTAAAGTACACCATCTAGTGATGAGAACTCGAACGGCGGTGGGATGACGTCATACTATGTAGGGACCGCATTAGCATTACCGCCGTACAGCGTTTCGTTCGCGTTCACATCGCTGTCGATGGCGGGCAAGTTGTCGATGACGGAGCTAATAGTTTCGGGGACGACGTCGTGAGCGTTGGTGACGAACAGCTCGTTATCGTTGACTGTGGTGGTGCAGCTGGTGACGTTAGTTGCACTGTCACCGCCGGCCGCGATGTTGTTGTTGGCGGCGTCGTCGGCGAGCTCGTCGTAGCCGGGCGGCGGCTCGCCGTTGTCGCGCGTGTCGCCGCCGGCAGCGTGCAGCGCCTCGCGGCTGAGGTAGTCGGGCGGCGGGCCGCACTTGTGGCGCACGGCCTCGGCGTAAGGCGGCGGGCGCGCGGGCGCGGGCGCGGGGGGGCAGTCCGCGAAGCTGGCGCCCAGCAGGCGGATGGTGCGCCCGTTGAGCGTGTAGGTGTCGTCGCGCGCGAGCCGCACCAGGTCCAGCTCGTCCACGCTCAGCTCGGCCACGTCGGGCGTGTCGGGGCGCGGCTCCTCGCGCCCGAAGCGCGGGATGCTCAGCTGGAAGCGGCCCAGCTGCAGCGTCAGCGGCCGCGGCGACGACGACAGCTGCTCCATCACGCGCTCTACAACAACACACCGCATACACGCGTCGGTGAGTGCGCGTCCACATTGCGATGCGGGTTGTTACGTTCCCTCAAATATGGTTGGGCGAAGCAATGGCTGGGTCATGCGTCATGCTCGTGAACGGGCGCCGCCGGCGGGAATGGGGCTGCTTTCTGTCTGTCCGTCTTAACGTGTGTTAAATTATAATTAGGCATGCTTTTACGAAACTTCCCCTCATTGTGAAAACACTGCATACATAGCTTAATTAATATCTATTATATTGTAAACTTGTTTCGAAAAAAAAAACCACCGAGTTTCTTGCTGGTTCTTCTCGGCGGGAAGGGCATTCCGAACCAATGGTAGAATAATCGACGATTCAAAAGCACTTGTAAAAAAGTTTATTTGAATAAAAAACATTTCTAGTCTGCAGTGTGCACTCACCGATGGTGTTCCTGCGGAAGGTGCGCCTGCGGTAGAACTCGACGGGGGTGGCCATGTAGTTGAGGTCCTGCGGCGCCAGCTCCGGGTCGGTACAGTACAGCTCCGAGTCGCAGAAGGCGGGCGAGCGGTACTCGGGCGGCGGCGCGCGGCGCGGCGACCCGCTCAGCGACGCGGGCCGCACCGCCGTCAGCTCCACGTCGCAGCACTGGCTCGGCACCTGGGGGGGGGGGGGGGGGGGGGGCATGAATCATATTCCTTCTTCTACTTCTTTGCGGCTATACAGGTCCTGAGGCCCTGTAGCACGTCGACCTTCGCCGGTCCATTGTGCTCGCCACTTTTTAAAGCTCCTCTCCGATACTCGTTGCCGCCAGGAACAGCAGCACTTTCTTGGGATGAGTGTAGCCTCCTCAAGGTGCACGATGTGTTTCCCTAGATGGATGCTTCGTTTATGCATTAAAGCGGGGCAGTAACAGATAATATGCAACCAGAGGCGAACTCTCTATACAAGCCAAAAAGCCCGGCATACCTTAATATCAGCTCGATATTATTAGGCATATTATTATTATAATATTATCTCACTCATAAATCGATTAAGATTAAATTTTCGCGCGAATCAGTTCAACGACCGCGCGCGGCGCTATCGAGCTCACCCTGCAAATAGTGCGAGTTCCGAACTTGTCCGAGCGAACGTCGCTTCGCGTCGTACGAACCTAGGCGTGAGTAGGAGAAGCTATGGCTTTGAGTGCAACTTTTCGCAATTATGGAATTAGACGATGACGATTTAAAGTGTGTGCAAATACTGATTGGCAAAAATAAGGTAAAATTTTTAACTTCTTGTAAATTCACTTAAACCTAATCCCGACTTATGTATTTCAAAAACTAGTAAAAGTTATAAATAAAAGACAATAAAACAGAACAGACGTACAAAACTAAATGAGTTGTAAATGTAATTATGTCTAGTAGTAGTATTTCTTCTGTTCTGTGTGCGAGTTCGTCGAGACAACATAAGTAAAGAAGACTGAAGCACCTGGCTTGCCTATCTTCGAAGTTTACGGCACGCCACTGTATGCAACGGCGTTTCCACCGATTCCTGGCAGAGCCTGCATATATCTGAGCCCTGGAGCTTGAGGTTATACATGTGTCTATTTAGTCCACATAACCCTTCCTTTAGACTTTGCCGCAGTCCAGAAAAGGCTAGTTAAAGTACCCACCTGCCTATACCGAGAACAGAATATGGCGGACAGCCTGGCGAGGCCGAAGCCCCCGCTGTAGGGGGGGACCTCGGCCGGCTCGCTCGCCAGCGTCGACGGAGTCTCCGGGCTGGGCAGCTCCTGGAATTAATGCCGACAATTAGGAACACTACTTACCTACACCATCCACCCAGCATCAGAGTTTGTTAACGATATGAAAAATACCGGTATTTTCGTTTCGAATCGTTATTAATATATAATGATATTCTATCCTTTAGTGGGCTGGGAAAAATAAACAGGCTGGTTGTGTTTCTCTGTAAATTGAGATTTTACTATTTTGTTACCTTAATCTACTTCTAATTACCTACTTTTATTAATAACAATATCTAAACAAAAGATTCACTTACCTGTAAATTGAGAAAACAACATTTAAAGCATATATTTAGGTCTTATTATAACTTAATTAAAAAGATTGTTCACAATAAAAAACTTCGAAAAAATATCCCACTCATCTCCCGGTTCAAATGTCAATGTCATAGACCATGAACACTGTCACTAACCACAGACTAACTTTTTGATATCTTAGGGCCGATTTCACCAACGTAAAATAAGTCTTATCCGAGCATAAATTTGATATTTTGACAGAATTTTCAATACAAAAACTGTCAGAACGCCCAATTTATTCCGAGGATAAACGTCACGCGACGTTGGTGAAATTGGGGCTAAGTTGATTATTGAAAATGGTTTTCTTTACAAATATAACGCCACTATATTTGTAAACCCCTTTTTTCGGACAAGTGTTTAGAAGATACAAGATAGTCTCGAGGATAATTTAAGCTCTATATAAAGAAGCTTAAGAAACCCTTGTGAGCTACCTTTGTCATAAAAGTAAAATAAACCATAATACCATTGAATTAGAGCTTGATTTCGTGTATGCATTCATAAACGTGTACGTATACGAAAATGCTCCACATTCAAATCGGATCTACTGTATTTGTGACTTTAAAACAATACAATTAAGGTTCATTTTACTTACAACGTATACGATCAATCGAATTTAATCTTGTATAGCCCTAGTGTAGTATAGTTCTTGCAATTCACGAGGGCGACTGACTTATGGTTGTGTGTGTGTGTCGTATCTGTATAAGTGTGAGCGAGCGCAATGCTCGCGCCTGCCCGCTCCCACCTAGGCTTTGACAGGCACGCACACTTATGCAATGTGCATGTACACGAAGTAACCACGAGTAAAGCTCACTCGCCTTCGTGAATTGCAAAAACTGTATAACGCATGTTGGTATAGTTACCTGTGCGGCGTGCGCGTTTCTGACGGGGCTGGCTGGAACCCCCGGGTCAAGCAGACGCGTGGACTCGTAGCGGGGCGGGTACCGCGCCTGCCACCACGACAAACATCATCATCATCATCACAACCACCACCAGCAATCCATCAACAGCTCACTACAGAGCGCAGGACTCCTCTCAGAGAAGGGTTATCAATCAATCAATCATTTTATTTTGCAAGAATATGGTACATGAAATATAGACATATTTACATAGATGTTAAGTTAACAATTATACAGCTTCAACATATCCTGCCAAGCTTGGCGTGCAAAAAACAATCCTCAATAATTGAAACCATGTCAGTAAAATACGGAAAATCAATTTAACTCTTCAATTAGGTAGTCATTAATCTTATAATACATTTTATCTATAAGCATGTCAAAAAGTGCTTTTCTAAATCGACTTAATGGAAAACTTTTCATATTATCCGGCAAGTGATTAAAAATGCGAATAGCCATACCGTATGCATTTTTTTTGGCTACCGCCAGCTTCTGCATAGGGACGCATAGCCTGTTTCTTATGTTGGTTTCTAGCCCTTCTTATTGTACAATCGGTTATAGGGAAATTGGCAGAAAGAAAAGGCTTTTAAGAACATAATGGAGAATATAAGGTTCCTCAGGTTTCCTCGCGATGTTTTCATCACCAATGAAGCACGTGATATTTATTTACTTTAACGCACATAATTTGAAAAGTTAGAGGTGGGTGTCTGGAATCGAACCCGCGACCCCCCGAATGGGAGACCGCTGTCTTAACCACTAGTCTATCACTGCTGTTACACAACAAACAATTCTTTCAAAATCCCTTCATGAGAAAAGACAACTACTTAATAACAAGGAAAAATTATAAAAATGATACTATACTAGGAAAACATTGATAAAAATAATTATAATGTAATTAAAATTACAGTAAAAACATTGTAAGAATATTGACGTAACATGGTTGCCTTGACTTGTGGAAGCAAAATGTTTACACTAGCGGCACGCTATGATGGCCGGTTTGACGTTTGTCCGCTCATGAAGTTCCGTATTAATTGATAACGACTTTGAAGGAAATAATTGTATTACTTTATTGACGATAGTGATGTGCAGAGATTCATAAATTTTATCGAATGTAGTTTTAGGTTTAGGACTCAAAATTTATTTATTAAATTGATTTCTAAAATGTATACAAGTGTAGAAAAATCAGTTTGCACCATTTAAGGGGTGAATGTACTTGTGAATATGAACAATTTTCACTATGTGGACAAACCTCTGAAATCGCAAAAAAATATCAGCTGTTTCATACAAAAGGTAAAATTTTTATTTTTATATGATATATACCACAACTCGGCATTTGGTTTTCTAAATTGAAAATTTTTAAAAATGGAATCTAATACGATCGTCACATAGGATCGCTGGCTAGCACAACTACTACCTCCGGCAAACTCGCGTCAATGTTCAATGCAAAACAAAGCAGTTTCGAATTGACGTTGCTTCGAAAAGTATAAACTGTCAGTGCAATGCGATTGTGATATAGTTTTGACCTGGCTTTGGATTTCAAATATTGATACTGCATTACTGTTGACCCTTGCTCGTGATAGCAGTGACGACAGTGAAAATAGTAGTATGGACGAATCTGATTAATTATGGCCTTTTGTGGCACCTTTTTTGGTATCTTTTGTATTCATATGTTTCTTGTGTGCATATAAAGTATGTATATTCATTTTCATTCAAATATTCAGTTCGTTCAAATAAATTAAATAAACATATACATTTTTGTTTTATTAAACCTATTTAATCAGGTACAAAAACAAAACTTAATTGTTTTTTGTTCGAGAATAAATTGACATTCCACATCACTATTGTAATGTGTCAAACCGGCCATCATAGCGTGCCGCTAGTGTAACTATATTTGTTGTGAAAGAAAATATTAGGCAGGCCAAAGACAAGAATCTATTTTAGGTGCGCGTGTGTGTGGGGGGTGATTGTGTGTGAGTGAATGTGTATGTGTGTGTGTGTGTGTGTGTGTGTGTGTGTGTGTGTATGTGCGTGGGTAGATGGGTGTGTGGGTTAATACCCACTCTAATGCGCACGCGTTCTCCTGCGTATGTCTGTCCCTGTGTGCGTATGTGTGTGTGTGTGTGTTTGCGAGGGTGAGTAGGTGAGTGTGTATGTGTGTGTGTTAATGAGGGTGAGTAGGTGAGTGTGTATGTGTGTTTTTGTGTGGGTGGGTAGGTGGGTATGTGCGTTTGTGTGGGTGGGTAAGTGGGTGTGTGGGTAGATGGGTGTGTGGGTAGTGCACGCGTTCTCGTGCCTATGTCTGTCCCTGTGTGCGTATGTGTGTGTGTTTGTGTGGGTGGGCAGGTGGGTGTATGTGCGTGTGTGTGGGTATGTGTGTGGGTGTGAGCGCACGCGCTCCCGTGCGTATGTATGTCCCTGCGCCGGCGCGCGCGCGTGTGTACTCACAGCGTAGTGGTGCGCGGTGTCGCGGTGCGCGTGCGCGTAGCCCCGCAGCGCAGCGCGCTTCATGTGCATCTTGCACAGCGCCGACACCAGCAGCACCACCGCGATCATGAAGATCAGCGCGCACGCTGCACACCAATACATCACCTAAAGCTTTGGGTCGTATAGCTCGACGAGTGAAAACAATAGGGGCGCCACTGTCGCTAAATTATTTTTTTTAACGTACTGAAATCTTTTTTTTTCAATTTATTTTACGGCCCTGGATACTAGGTCCTTTAAGGCCTTCCTGAAATCTTGAATCTAACAACCCAGAGTAAAAATCAAAATATAGCGACTCGCGAATCTCGGATTGATACGCAGTACAAAAAGTAATTACAATTGACGATGGGAGTGACATCAATAAAGTAAACAGGAATTGTTTTCCATCAACCAAGTCTAGAAACTGAACTAAGAATAATAATTAATTAATTATTAGTTCTGTTTCTCTTTTTGCTAAGCTGTATAAAAATCATGCAAACACATACGAACGAACCTTTCAACTTTATGGGGGAACACGATATGTGAGTTTAGTATTGTTCCGACGTCCGAAGCTGATTCTGACTTGTTGGAATATTTTGTCGTCGTCATGCGTTTGACAATACATTTTTTTAATTTGACATCACTCCACCTTAGGCTGCGTTTTTGCTTGCCATCTGATTTAGTTTGATCGCGGTCAAGTGCTAGTCTACACTATATTAAAAAATCTTATCGTACTAATATTATAAATGCGACAGTGTGATTGTTGGTTCGTCCTCCAATCACACTGCAACAGAGCCATGGATCAACGTGATTTTTTGCATGGATATAGTTGAGGACCTGGAGAGCGACAAAGGCTACTTTAAATCTCGGAAAATTTTAACAGAGTTCCCGCGGGATTTCGAAAATAAAATCCACGCGGAAGAATTCGCGGGCATCATTTAATATATAGTACAAACAAGTTACCAGTGACGGTGTAGATGGTGGACTGTATGAACCCGTACTCGTCGGGCGCGCGCCGGTCCTCGAACAGCGGCGGGTACTCCACCTCGACGTAGCCTGCCGACACAAGGGACGCCGCGTTACTACATATCGGTCTAGGTGCAATGAGGTATACGACTAGCGCACATCGAGCGATGGTGGACTGTATGAACCCGTACTGCAGAGTGCTTTGCGGTCCACTATCACATAGCCAAGCTGTTCCGCGTCTTAGCCAATGGTGCGCATGCTCCCATAGCTTGCCAAAGCTTTCCTCCGAAGAGACGAGATCCTGGTAGAAGACTGGAACATCCTCCCAGCGAACGACACCGTCCAGCAGGTTGAGCCGGAGATTCCCATAAAGCTCACATTCCCAAAGGGCATGGTGGAGGTCTTCCTCCGCCTGCCCATACGGACACGCGCTACTGCGCACGAACGAGCAGTCGAGCTCGTCGCCACCTGGGCCCGCGCACGTACGCACCTTCGAGCGTGGAGTAGCGCGAGTGCTCGTCGCAGCAGGCGGGCTGGCGGCACAGCGGCGCGCCGGGCCGGCAGCACGCCGCCTCGGGGATGCAGCGCCCGGTCGAGCAGTCGAGCTCGTCGCCACCTGGGCCCGCGCACGTACGCACCTTCGAGCGTGGAGTAGCGCGAGTGCTCGTCGCAGCAGGCGGGCTGGCGGCACAGCGGCGCGCCGGGCCGGCAGCACGCCGCCTCGGGGATGCAGCGCCCGGTCGAGCAGTCGAGCTCGTCGCCACCTGGGCCCGCGCACGTACGCACCTTCGAGCGTGGAGTAGCGCGAGTGCTCGTCGCAGCAGGCGGGCTGGCGGCACAGCGGCGCGCCGGGCCGGCAGCACGCCGCCTCGGGGATGCAGCGCCCGGTCGAGCAGTCGAGCTCGTCGCCACCTGGGCCCGCGCACGTACGCACCTTCGAGCGTGGAGTAGCGCGAGTGCTCGTCGCAGCAGGCGGGCTGGCGGCACAGCGGCGCGCCGGGCCGGCAGCACGCCGCCTCGGGGATGCAGCGCCCGGTCGAGCAGTCGAGCTCGTCGCCACCTGGGCCCGCGCACGTACGCACCTTCGAGCGTGGAGTAGCGCGAGTGCTCGTCGCAGCAGGCGGGCTGGCGGCACAGCGGCGCGCCGGGCCGGCAGCACGCCGCCTCGGGGATGCAGCGCCCGGTCGAGCAGTCGAGCTCGTCGCCACCTGGGCCCGCGCACGTACGCACCTTCGAGCGTGAAGTAGCGCGAGTGCTCGTCGCAGCAGGCGGGCTGGCGGCACAGCGGCGCGCCGGGCCGGCAGCACGCCGCCTCGGGGATGCAGCGCCCGGTCGAGCAGTCGAGCTCGTCGCCACCTGGGCCCGCGCACGTACGCACCTTCGAGCGTGAAGTAGCGCGAGTGCTCGTCGCAGCAGGCGGGCTGGCGGCACAGCGGCGCGCCGGGCCGGCAGCACGCCGCCTCGGGGATGCAGCGCCCGGTCGAGCAGTTGAGCTTGTCGCCACCTGGGCCCGCGCACGTACGCACCTTCGAGCGTGGAGTAGCGCGAGTGCTCGTCGCAGCAGGCGGGCTGGCGGCACAGCGGCGCGCCGGGCCGGCAGCACGCCGCCTCGGGGATGCAGCGCCCAGTCGAGCAGTCAAGCTCGTCGCCACCTGGGCCCGCGCACGTACGCACCTTCGAGCGTGGAGTAGCGCGAGTGCTCGTCGCAGCAGGCGGGCTGGCGGCACAGCGGCGCGCCGGGCCGGCAGCACGCCGCCTCGGGGATGCAGCGCCCGGTCGAGCAGTTGAGCTTGTCGCCACCTGGGCCCGCGCACGTACGCACCTTCGAGCGTGGAGTAGCGCGAGTGCTCGTCGCAGCAGGCGGGCTGGCGGCACAGCGGCGCGCCGGGCCGGCAGCACGCCGCCTCGGGGATGCAGCGCCCAGTCGAGCAGTCAAGCTCGTCGCCACCTGGGCCCGCGCACGTACGCACCTTCGAGCGTGGAGTAGCGCGAGTGCTCGTCGCAGCAGGCGGGCTGGCGGCACAGCGGCGCGCCGGGCCGGCAGCACGCCGCCTCGGGGATGCAGCGCCCGGTCGAGCAGTTGAGCTTGTCGCCACCTGGGCCCATGGACATGCAAATTACATATACATAATTGATTTTATCTAGAAGTGCATGTATATGTATTGCAAACAGTCAATAAAGGCTGTGCAGTGTATACATACGCGTGCAGGGCGCGGGCGCGCACAGCGGCGGCGCCTCGTCCTCGGCGTGCACGCAGTCCTTGCGGCCGTCGCAAACGTAGGCGGGCAGCACGCAGCGAGCGCCGCACCAGAACGCGCCGCGCGCGCAGTGCCGCGGCCCTGCCACACGACACGCGTTCAGACCACTTATCACTACTGTTGTCTGTTACAAACTGACACACTACAAAACTCCTCAGAACTAAATCTGACATTCCTCAAAACCCAATACAATTTAAGCAAGCAGTGGCAATGTCAAACAGAGCTTAGCAGATTAGGTTGCTTCATTCAAACAACATAAAAACATTCTTTCATACTAACTTTTAGTACCTATTAATTAACTTTTAAAACTAAGTTTTAATAGTTATGTTATTGTATAAGGTAGCGGCACGAAAGTCTAGCGGTGACCATTATTACGCAGAAGTCGAAAATAAGGTATCATGGTGCTGATTGGCTCTCCAGTCGCATTCCGGCCGTCATCATTGGTTGCGCGACAGTACCCACGTGCAGCTATTTTTTTCAGCGCTTTACTTTCCTGCCGTGACCTATACTGATAAGGAAGAGTGGAATCTGACACAGATGTAGCTCGCACACTTAAAGAATTTGGTTTTGAAAAAAATGATTCCTTATCTCCTTTCAAAAATCTGTACTAACATCAGTATCAGGAAATAAGAAAATAAACAAGGGTATTGTAATCACCTCTAGGCTGCACCAGCACATACTTTTTGCTGCTGAAGGGAGGGGCTGAGCAGATGTAGTGGCCACTGTCAGACAGCTGCAGGTCGGTTTTCTCCAGCCGGCTGCCGAGTGTAGTGCCGGAAGGCTCTGTGGCCAAGGACCTGCAAAAGTATTCACCATTTACATGATACATCAGTATTAAGCCTTTATTCATCAAACAAAATGCAACCACTACGGGGTCTCTTCTTAGTCAGTGTTAACGTTGCCTGTCCTCTGCCTTTCACATCCAAACAATGCCACCACTTTCCAGATATCATCACTTCATTTGCCTGGATCCAGTCTCCACTGGAAGACCTTACAACTTTGTCAGATATTGGTTCTCTGACAATGTGACCAGCCCTGCATGTGCTAGCCTTAACTTGGTTACAGTTATTTGGTGACTTAGTTTCCGTCTTTCTCCCCAAAGAAATTCTGAACATAGCTCTCTTCAGAACATGCTGAGCAACCTGACGTTACTGGTCTTATCTTATTGAATGCGAGACTTTACTCACTGTTTGTATGACTATTGAGCCTCCATCCTGACAGAATAACTAAATATCTCTTACTTACTTGCTGCTTTCTACATTTTATGGCTATTTGTATTTTAATATTTTTCATTTTTAAACTCTACACAGAGTAAACAAAAATGTATTTTGATGCTGCAATCATGCTTGCTCCCACCCACTCACGGCCCTCAGGGGAAGCTCACCTGCCACCATCAGTGCCATTGTCACTGATATAGTTCCACACAAACACCCTGGCTGCGGGATCGCCGCGGACCTCACACACGAGTGTCAGGTTGTCGTGCTCACGTCGCACGAGCACATCTGTGTACTCTGTGTCTCCTGGACTGTATAGTGCTAGGTAAGGCGTTGGTGGCTCGCAAGTACCTGAAACGAAACACACACAAAAAATTAAGTATCTACATGAATAAAGAAAAATGGAACTTTTGGAATCATCTAATTTTCTGTCAGACTGGAAGATTTAGCTTGGTCAAACTCAATAGGTATTAAACAAACCCTTCTATTTAAATTTCTTTAATAAATTGAAGCCTGCTTTGAACTGGAAATTGTTTCTAAAAAGTTAAATGCTACACTCTCCATAATTTTAATCAGGCCTAAAGAGAAAGTAAACTCGGTTTCATTAAATTTTCACTTTGAACTTTAGTCAAATGGCCAGAATGACCAATTAACAGTAATAGTAAAGTGATGCAAAACAGAAACCTTGCGCAAAACTCGTGCCTTCAGCAGACATTAATGATGTAATATTCAATCGAGGCCCCACAAGGCCCTTTACTTTATTACGATTACAACAAAATATCCCAAGAATGTTAAAATTACATACTTCAAAATAAATAAGATTTTCTTAGTGTTTGATAACTGAAATTTTAAATATACTTACATATTTTTACTATTATTATACCAATGGCGATGTACAGAAACAAATTATCCACATTATTAAACATTTTTATCATTTAACATTTTCAAAACACCCAACAAGTAACAACCAAACCAAAAACTATCAATACGATACAATCGCCATTTTTTATTTTGTGCTGTCGCCTGTCAAGTGTCACTTCCAAGTTCCAATCATGCTAGGTGGAAATACATGGAGGTGCCATAGGTAACTACAAAAATGGGGTGCATACCTACAGAAAAATATCTCATAAAATGGCCGCCATTAGGGAGTGTGCTTCGAAACTATCGACATCGATAAGGAGTGAAGTGATAATCAAGCATTTATGTATATGTATAAGGTATATTATTGAGGATCTTCAAAATAAATTCTATCTATTTCCTACCCACCATGCTTCCAATAGGCTTCCACTTGTCAAAAAGTAGATCAAAGAGTACAACCAAGTACAACTACATAAGTACCAAAAAGGGAATTTAACCATAGCCTTCTCTATCTCCCAGGAGGACGGCTATGATTTAACGGTTAACCCATAATGTATTTAACCACGTAGACAGAGAATGCCACTTACGTTCTAGTAGGTTCCTACTCTGTGATCTATCGTGTGGGACTAAGGACTATATAGGAATATGTGTCGGGCCGTGGCATGAGTCTTCCTATTTCCACGGTGACAGGGCCAAGCAAGAGTAGCATTTGGTTTTTCGCAATTTTTAACATAAGGGTGGAACCACATCTGTGAGGATCGATTCGCATTTATGCCGATGCTATAAGACACACTTGTAAGGATCGCGTCCTTACGGATCCGAAAGGATGCGTACGCGTCCTTACGGATCCGTAAGGATGCGTACGCGTCCTTACGGATCCGTAAGGATGCGTACGCATCCTTTCGGATCCGTAAGAAGGCGAAAGCCTATAAACATTGTTGTCTGCGTAGGGATGGTCGATGATGGCATCGATATTTTAATTGCTAGCTCAACCACGATATTAATCTTCTTCTACACAGAGGAAATGGATGCCAAAAATTGAAAAAGTCGCCGCCATATTGAAATTCTTTGTTTTTCGACCGATTTCGTTCAAATTCGATATTTGGGCTTCCCAGTGGTCAAGAAAGAGGAAATGGATTCCAAAAATTAAAAAAGTCGCCGCCATATTGAAATTCTTTGTTTTTCGACCGATTTCGTTCAAAATCGATATTTAGGCTTCCCTTGGGTCAAGAAAGAGAAAATAGATGCCAAAATTTTAAAAAGTCACCGCCATATTGAAATTCTTTGTAAATGGACCGATTTCGATCAAAAATCAAAATCGATATTTGGGCTTCCCTGGGGTCAAGAAAGAGGAAATCGTTGCCAAAATTATTAAAAGTCACTGCCATATTGAAATTCTTCGTTATTGGACCGATTTCGTTAAAAATCAATATTTAGGCTTCCCAGAGATCAAGAAAGAGGAAATTGATGCCAAAATATTAAAAAGTCAACGCCATATTGAAATTCTTTGTTATTGGACCGATTTCGTTCAAAATCGATATTTGGGCTTCCCTGGGGTCAAATAAGAGAAAATGATTGGCAAAATTATAAAAAGTCGGCGCCATATTGAAATTCTTTGTTATTGGACCGATTTCGTTCAAAATCGATATTTAGGCTTCCCTTGGGTCAAGAAAGAGGAAATAGATGCCAAAATTTTAAAAAGTGACCGCCATATTGAAATTCTTTGTTATTGGACCGATTTCGTTCAAAATCGATATTTGGGCTTCCCTGGGGTCAAATAAGAGGAAATGATTGGCAAAATTATAAAAAGTCACCGCCATATTGAAATTCTTTGTTATTGGACCGATTTCGTTCAAAATCGATATTTGGGCTTCCCTGGAGTCAAATAAGAGGAAATGATTGGCAAAATTATAAAACGTGACCGCCATATTGAAATTCTTTGTTATTGGACCGATTTCGTTCAAAATCGATATTTGGACTTCCCTGGGGTCTAGTAGGAGGAAATGGATGCCAAAAATTAAAAAGTAACCGCCATATTGAAATTCTTTGTTCTTGGACCGATTTCGTTCAAATTCGATATTTAGGCTTCGCTTGGGTCAAGAAAGAGGAAATAGATGCCAAAATTTTAAAAAGTGACCGCCATATTGAAATTCTTTGTTATTGGACCGATTTCGTTCAAAATCGATATTTGGGCTTCCCTGGGGTCAAATAAGAGGAAATGATTGGCAAAATTTTAAAAACTCACCACCATATTGAAATTCTTTGTTATTGGACTCATTTCATTAAAGAGCAATATTTAGGCTTCCCTTGGGACAAGAAAGAGAAAATAGATGCCAAAATTTTAAAAGTCACCGCCATATTGAAATTCAAAATCGATATTCAAAATCGATATTTCGGCTTCCTGTGGTCAAGAAAGAGGAAATGTTTGCCATAAGTTTTGAAAGTATGACGGCACCCCCCTCATCGCCGAGCGTCTAATAAAAGGAATCACACACAACAGAACAGAACATCATTCTCAGCAATCGCCTTCTATCAATAAAAATAACTACCTACACAAAGGAGGATAATCGTTACGTAACAAGGATGGAACCCAATATTTCCATGTCTAACTAGACAACCCGGCTAACTATCCTAACCTAGGTACGGCCTCCAAAACCACCCCTTTCTAGCCGTCCGTCTCCACCAAGAAGACCCTAGCAAATCTCCTTTCTAACTCGCTTATGGCCTATTATAAGGCAACGAAACACTACACCAAACTAAACCCTAAGACCGACAACGATCAATGAAATCAACGCTTCAAGACTACTGGAACTAGATGGCGCTACCGTCTATTGTCAGTATACAACTGATCGCCGACAAGCACCTAAGGACGTGGCTTACCTGTTGAAACGTCACACGTAATTCTAACTCTAGTCCCAGGAATAATGATACGAGTCAACACGAACGATGTTGAATCACCCAGCGTCTTCAATTCTTCATCAGCTGCTTGAGACTTCGCCAGCGCCACCAGATTGTCCTCAAATGTGACGCTCTCAGCACGTGGGAATGTGACAGCGACAGGGTTCTCAGCTCCCTTGACATGTGGTTTGTCAGTATTGAACTCCGAAATAAAAACTTTTTGCTTAAGCTGAATAGGCGGGATTTTTCATCCTTTTGAGTAAAAACGTTAAGTAGGGATCATACAGATCATTATAGATCGTTGCAGGTCGGGCTTCAAAAATTTGCCTAAAATGCTGCATCCTTTCATAAATGGCTAATAATTCGTGATAATAAGCCGGCCAAGATGATTGCTTGGTAGTCAGCTTTTTACTGAAAAATGCTATAGGTTGCCAGCCCTGCTTCACTTCTTGTTGATGGCATGCACCGACATGAGAGCTCGATGCATATGTAAATAACCCTTATCTAACATTTAAAACTGGATGAGCTAAAGCTGAACTGATTTGCATTAGCTAAATTTTCTTTGTAAATATTAAAAATACGCTCTAAATCGGGAGTCCCAGTTAAAGGTTTTCACAAAATCGATCACTTTTATCTTGAATTTTTGATAAAGCATCTATTAATGTTGCTTGAAGTCGCGCTATGCTAGGGAGAAATTTTCGATAAAAATTAATCATATCTTCTAATTCCCTGTACTGTTTTAGGTAGAGGAAAATCCTGTAAACTCTTAATGCGGTCAGCAGGAGGGCCAATCCCGGGAGCGCTTATTTTGTATCCAAGGAAACGAACCTCTGGAACATTAAAATGACATTCTTCTCGTTATTAACTATTTATACCGTATCCTTCGAAAACGTTTGAAAAGAATACGTAAATGTTTTGCATGCTGTTCGCTATCTTTTGAAGAAACTAAAATATCATCGACGTACGCGAACTAAAAATCTAAACCACGAACTACTTTGAATCCATATTGAAATAACAAAGAATTTCTATATGGCGGTGACTTTTTACAATATTGCCAATCATTTCCTCTTAGTTGACCCCAGGGTAGCCCAAATATCGATTTTGAACGAAATCGGTCCAATAACAAAGAATTTCAATATGGCGGTCACTTTTTAAAATTTTGGCATCTATTTCCTCTTTCTTGACCCAAGGGAAGCCTAAATATCGATTTTGAACGAAATCGGTCCAATAACAAAGAATTTCAATATGGCGGTCACTTTTTAAAATTTTGGCATCTATTTCCTCTTTCTTGACCCAAGGGAAGCCTAAACATCGATTTTGAACGAAATCGGTCCAATAACAAAGAATTTCAATATGGCGGTGACTTTTTATAATTTTGCCAATCATTTCCTCTTATTTGACCCCAGGGAAGCCCAAATATCGATTTTGAACGAAATCAGTCCAATAACAAAGACTTTCAATATGGCGGTCACTTTTTAAAATTTTGGCATCTATTTCCTCTTTCTGGACCCCAGGGAATATCGATATCAATATACAATATCGATTTTGAACTAAATCGGTCCAATAACATAAAATTTCAATATGGCGGGGACTTTTCAAAATTTTGGCAACCATTTCCTGTTTCTCGGCCCCAGGGAATCCTAAATATCGATTTTGAACGAAATCGGTCCAATAAAAAAAAAATTCAATATGGCGGTGACTTTTTATAATGTTGCAAATCATTTCCTCTTGACCCCAGGGAAGCCGAAATATCGATTTTGAACGAAATTTTTTTTTTTTTTTTTATTGATCAAGCTCTGTAACAAATACATTTTAACATTATATTATCTGTCATCCTCTAAGAAACTTTACGTTTATGTTGAGGATGGCGAGTTCACATTAATATAAAATACTTATATAATACAAAAAACTATTCACTATCTAATACTAGAATAATATATAGGAGCAGCCTAAAAGAAAAGATAAAATGAAAAAGGAACAAAAATCTATCCAACAATGGTTGATCGCGAATTATTTACTAATAGATATCTTTTACATTTGTTTATAAAAATATGCTTTTTATCTGTAGCTGTTATACATTGCAAAGACGGTGGTAGATCTTCCAGGATTCTAGGTAATATATATTTATGATTTCTTTTGCCGTGAATATTATTTGTTTTCGGTAGAATAAACTTTTTATAACTGGGCAATTTACGTAGATTATTGCCGTCTAAGATGTTGAATATTATTAAATTCTTCCTTAATTATGGCTAATATCACTTTACTCTGCACCGGCAAAACTTTACAGTAAGTGAATAATTCATGGTAATCATTTGAATATTTCAGTTTAATTTTTCGAGGAACTATTGTTTTGAGTAATTTTAGTTGTAGTTTATATATGCGTTTAATATATGTTTTAAAAGTTCTCCCGTAACTGCCTAAACCATATTCAATTATTGAGTCCGCCAGAGCCAAATAAAGTAATCTTAACGTCTTATAAGGAAGTTTATATTTTGGTATGTATAATCTACTTAAGATAGATCTCAGCTTTTCACAAATATAGTTTATATGCGGTTGCCAATTAAATCGAAAGTCAATTATGAGACCAATGTACATGTGTTCCCTAACCATTGTACAGATGCATTCTTTTATCCTGCCGTGCAGGCAGTCGTGCGCATGTGCAATTATATGGACGCTATGCTCTGATTTGTTATGCGCAGAGTGAATATGCATTGCCTTCGTTTTTTTAGTATTTATAACTAGTCCCACGTCATGGGCCCATTAACATAGGATATCAAAATTGGTTTGCATCATGCGCTCGGCCGCCCTCAGGTCCTTGTCAGCGACAATAATACAAGTATCATCCGCGAATTGGTACACGGATCCCTCCTGGAACAGGTTGCACATGTCATTTACGTACATTAAGTATTCAGTAGGTCCAAGTATAGAGCCTTGAGCTGTTCCTTTAGTCGTTTGTATCTTGTCGCTCATGATGTTATCGATCTTGACACACGTTGATCTATTTTTGTGGTAATCTTTGAGCCATTCCAGGAGAGGTCCCTGTATGCCGCAGTTATTCATACCTGTATATAGCTTGTCATACACCAACAAGTCAAAAGCTTTACTGAAGTCAATGAAAACAACGAGTACATGCTTTTTCTCATTCATGCACTCATTGATTTCATTTGTAAACTGACATAGTAATTGGGAGGTACTTCGATTTTTTTGGAAGCCAAATTGTTTTTTATTTATAATATTATGTTCTTTTAAAAATTTATTTATTAAATCGGTCCAATAACAAAGAATTTCAATATGGCGCCGACTTTTTATAATTTTGCCAATCATTTTCTCTTATTTGACCCCAGGGAAGCCCAAATATCGATTTTGAACGAAATCAGTCCAATAACAAAGAATTTCAATATGGGGGTGATTTTTTATAATTTTTTTTTTTTCCTACCATAAGGCACCATTACATAAGGGTAGCCTTATTTTTTACTGCAATCTAGCCTAAGGGCTAATTAGCAATATTATTTTAACTTAAACTTCTACTTATAATTAAATTCTATATCTAATTTACAGTCCAATAACTGTCCTTAGTTTATTCTATTATATAAGTTCACTTTGTTTTTGTGACCGAGTCAAATAACACAAGCACTGCACTGACACTGCACTTATGCACTTTTAAACACTAGTTCGAACGGTTTTGTTCTTTTAAGTCTTCTTTTAATGTTCGTGTAATCGAGAAGCTTTACAGCTTCCAGATTCACATGATGACGAAGTCGATGTTGGTGAGCTTCTGCGTAGTTTTGTATATTAATCTTGTTCACGAACTCCATCTTAAGGTCCCTGTGGAGATTTCTGACGTACCAGGGTGCATTAGATATATCCCTGAGTACTTTGTTCTGGAATCTCTGTATTATTTGGATATTGCTGGGTTTAGTACACCCCCAAAGTTGTATACCATACGTCCATACAGGCATCAGAACTTGCTTATATAGCATAAGCTTATTATGTAATGAGAGCTTAGAATGCCTTCCAAGCAGCCAATGCATTTTTTTATATCGTAATTCTAATTCCTCGCGTTTCTTTTTAACATGAGCTTTCCATCGAAGCTTTGTGTCTAGCGTCATACCCAGGTACTTCGCTGTATTTACGTAGGGGATAAGTTGCCGATTTAGGTAAATCGGGTGATATTGCGGTAGCTTATTGGTGAAATCTATATGCATTGATTTAGACTCGTTAAGTTTAATTCGCCACTTTATAGTCCATTCATTGACTTTGTTTATGGCAACTTGTACTTTTTCCACTGCTTCTTCGTGACTTTGTCCAGTTCCTATTATGGCAGTATCATCAGCAAATGTTGCAATGGTATTATTTTCTAGTGCTGGAATATCACAGGTGTATAATAAGTACAGGACCGGACCTAAAACACTTCCTTGCGGTACCCCAGCTTTAATTTCCTTGAGTTCAGAATATGCATCTTCTTGACGAACTCTAAACCATCTGTTCGAAATATATGACTCAAGAATATCGGCAAATGACTTTGGTAGCATAATTCTGAGTTTATAGATAAGCCCTTCGTGCCACACTTTATCGAAAGCTTGCGCTACGTCTAAAGATACAGTAGAACACACTTTCTTATCTTCTAATGATTTCTCTATTATATGTATTAGTAATTCTGTGGACTTGGTCTATTGTTGAGTGTTTTTCTCGGAATCCAAATTGGTGATCTGGTATTAATTTTCTGTCTTCTAGTAGGGGTTTTAGTCTCTTAAGTAACAGTTTTTCAAATAATTTTGAAATTACTGGTAATAAAGAGATCGGTCTATAAGAGGTTGTTTCATGAGGTGGTTTCCCGGGTTTAGCAATCAAGATAACTTCAGCGACTTTCCATAGCTCAGGTACATGTTTCAGTCGAAATGACGCATTTATGAGATTGGTAAGTTTCACTAAAGCTTTTCGAGGTAGATTTCTTAAGATTTCTCCGGTAATAAGATCGTATCCCGGAGATTTCTTTTTGCTTAAGTTGTACATTATTTCTTTAGATACTTCCTTTGGTGTCGCAATTTTTTATAATGTTGCAAATCATTTCCTCTTATTTGACCCCAGGGAAGCCCAAATATCGATTTTGAACGAAATTGGTCCAATAACAAAGAATTTCAATATGGCGGTGACTTTTTATAATTTTGCAAATCATTTTCTCTTATTTGACCCCAGGGAAGCCCAAATATCGATTTTTGAACGAAATCGGTCCAATAACAAAGAATTTCAATATAGCGGCGACTTTTTAAAATTTTGGCTCCTATTTCCTCTTTTTTGACCCAAGGGAAGCCTAAATATCGATTTTGAACGAAATCGGTCCAATAACAAAGAATTTCAATATGGCGGTGACTTTTTATAATTTTGCCAATCATTTCCTCTTATTTGACCCAGGGCAGCCCAAATATCGATTTTGAACGAAATCGGTCCAATAACAAAGAATTTCAATATGGCGGTCACTTTTTAAAATTTTGGCATCTATTTCCTCTTTCTTGACCCCAGGGAAGCCTAAATATCGATTTTGAACGAAATCGGTCCAATAACAAAGAATTTCAATATGGCGGCGACTTTTTACAATGTTGGCATCTATTTCCTCTTTCTTGACCCAAGGGAAGCCTAAATATCGATTTTGAACGAAATCGGTCCAATAACAAAGAATTTCAATATGGCGGTGACTTTTTATAATTTTGCCAATCATTTCCTCTTATTTGACCCCAGGGAAGCCCAAATATCGATTTTGAACGAAATCAGTCCAATAACAAAGACTTTCAATATGGCGGTCACTTTTTAAAATTTTGGCATCTATTTCCTCTTTCTTGACCCCAGGGAAGCCCAAATATCGATTTTGAACGAAATCGGTCCAATAACAAAGAATTTCAATATGGCGGTCACTTTTTATAATTTTGCCAATCATTTCCTCTTATTTGACCCCAGGGAAGCCCAAATATCGATTTTGAACGAAATTGGTCCAATAACAAAGAATTTCAATATGGCGGTAACTTTTTAAAATTTTGCCATCTATTTCCTCTTTCTTGACCCAAGGGAAGCCTAAATATCGATTTTGAACGAAATCGGTCCAATAACAAAGAATTTCAATATGGCGGTGACTTTTTATAATTTTGCCAATCATTTCCTCTTATTTGACCCCAGGGAAGCCCAAATATCGATTTTGAACGAAATCGGTCCAATAACAAAGAATTTCAATATGGCGGTCACTTTTTAAAATTTTGGCATCTATTTCCTCTTTCTTGACCCAAGGGAAGCCTAAATATCGATTTTGAACGAAATCGGTCCAATAACAAAGAATTTCAACATGGCGGCGACTTTTTAAAATTTTGGCATCTATTTCCTCTTTCTTGACCCAAGGGAAGCCTAAATATCGATTTTGAACGAAATCGGTCCAATAACAAAGAATTTCAATATGGCGGTCACTTTTTATAATTTTGCCAATCATTTCCTCTTATTTGACCCCAGGGAAGCCCAAATATCGATTTTGAACGAAATCGGTCCAATAACAAAGACTTTCAATATGGCGGTCACTTTTTAAAATTTTGGCATCTATTTCCTCTTTCTTGACCCCAGGGAAGCCCAAATATCGATTTTGAACGAAATCGGTCCAATAACAAAGAATTTCAATATGGCGGTCACTTTTTATAATTTTGCCAATCATTTCCTCTTATTTGACCCCAGGGAAGCCCAAATATCGATTTTGAACGAAATCGGTCCAATAACAAAGAATTTCAATATGGCGGTCACTTTTTAAAATTTTGGCATCTATTTCCTCTTTCTTGACCCAAGGGAAGCCTAAATATCGATTTTGAACGAAATCGGTCCAATAACAAAGAATTTCAATATGGCGGCGACTTTTTAAAATTTTAGCATCTATTTCCTCTTTCTTGACCCAAGGGAAGCCTAAATATCGATTTTGAACGAAATCGGTCCAATAACAAAGAATTTCAATATGGCGGTCACTTTTTATAATTTTGCCAATCATTTCCTCTTATTTGACCCCAGGGAAGCCCAAATATCGATTTTGAACGAAATCGGTCCAATAACAAAGAATTTCAATATGGCGGTCACTTTTTAAAATTTTGGCATCTATTTCCTCTTTCTTGACCCAAGGGAAGCCTAAATATCGATTATGAACGAAATCGGTCCAATAACAAAGAATTTCAATATGGCGGCGACTTTTTTAATTTTTGGCATCCATTTCCTCTTACTTGACCCCAGGGAAGCCCAAATATCGATTTTGAACGAAATCGGTCCAATAACAAATAATTTCAATATGGCGGTCACTTTTTAAAATTTTGGCATCTATTTCCTCTTATTTGACCCCAGGGAAGCCCAAATATCGATTTTGAACGAAATCGGTCCTATAACAAAGAATTTCAATATGGCGGTCACTTTTTAAAATTTTGGCATCTATTTCCTCTTTTTTGACCCAAGGGAAGCCTAAATATCGATTTTGAACGAAATCGGTCCAATAACAAAGAATTTCAATATGGCGGCGACTTTTTAAAATTTTGGCATCTATTTCCTCTTTCTTGACCCAAGGGAAGCCTAAATATCGATTATGAACGAAATCGGTCCAATAACAAAGAATTTCAATATGGCGGCGACTTTTTATAATTTTGCAAATCATTTCCTCTTATTTGACCCCAGGGAAGCCCAAATATCGATTTTTGAACGAAATCGGCCCAATAACAAAGAATTTCAATATGGCGGCGACTTTTTAAAATTTTGGCATCTATTTCCTCTTTTTTGACCCAAGGGAAGCCTAAATATCGATTTTGAACAAAATCGGTCCAATAACAAAGAATTTCAATATGGCGGTGACTTTTTATAATTTTGCCAATCATTTCCTCTTATTTGACCCAGGGCAGCCCAAATATCGATTTTGAACGAAATCGTTCCAATAACAAAGAATTTCAATATGGCGGTCACTTTTTAAAATTTTGGCATCTATTTCCTCTTTCTTGACCCAAGGGAAGCCTAAATATCGATTTTGAACGAAATCGGTCCAATAACAAAGAATTTCAATATGGCGGCGACTTTTTAAAATTTTGGCATCTATTTCCTCTTTCTTGACCCAAGGGAAGCCTAAATATCGATTTTGAACGAAATCGGTCCAATAACAAAGAATTTCAATATGGCGGTGACTTTTTATAATTTTGCCAATCATTTCCTCTTATTTGACCCCAGGGAAGCCCAAATATCGATTTTGAACGAAATCAGTCCAATAACAAAGACTTTCAATATGGCGGTCACTTTTTAAAATTTTGGCATCTATTTCCTCTTTCTTGACCCCAGGGAAGCCCAAATATCGATTTTGAACGAAATCGGTCCAATAACAAAGAATTTCAATATGGCGGTCACTTTTTATAATTTTGCCAATCATTTCCTCTTATTTGACCCCAGGGAAGCCCAAATATCGATTTTGAACGAAATTGGTCCAATAACAAAGAATTTCAATATGGCGGTCACTTTTTAAAATTTTGCCATCTATTTCCTCTTTCTTGACCCAAGGGAAGCCTAAATATCGATTTTGAACGAAATCGGTCCAATAACAAAGAATTTCAATATGGCGGTCACTTTTTATAATTTTGCCAATCATTTCCTCTTATTTGACCCCAGGGAAGCCCAAATATCGATTTTGAACGAAATCGGTCCAATAACAAAGAATTTCAATATGGCGGTCACTTTTTAAAATTTTGGCATCTATTTCCTCTTTCTTGACCCAAGGGAAGCCTAAATATCGATTTTGAACGAAATCGGTCCAATAACAAAGAATTTCAATATGGCGGCGACTTTTTAAAATTTTGGCATCTATTTCCTCTTTCTTGACCCAAGGGAAGCCTAAATATCGATTTTGAACGAAATCGGTCCAATAACAAAGAATTTCAATATGGCGGTCACTTTTTATAATTTTGCCAATCATTTCCTCTTATTTGACCCCAGGGAAGCCCAAATATCGATTTTGAACGAAATCGGTCCAATAACAAAGACTTTCAATATGGCGGTCACTTTTTATAATTTTGCCAATCATTTCCTCTTATTTGACCCCAGGGAAGCCCAAATATCGATTTTGAACGAAATCGGTCCAATAACAAAGAATTTCAATATGGCGGTCACTTTTTAAAATTTTGGCATCTATTTCCTCTTTCTTGACCCAAGGGAAGCCTAAATATCGATTTTAAACGAAATCGGTCCAATAACAAAGAATTTCAATATGGGGGTCACTTTTTATAATTTTGCCAATCATTTCCTCTTATTTGACCCCAGGGAAGCCCAAATATCGATTTTGAACGAAATCGGTCCAATAACAAAGAATTTCAATATGGCGGTCACTTTTTAAAATTTTGGCATCTATTTCCTCTTTCTTGACCCAAGGGAAGCCTAAATATCGATTATGAACGAAATCGGTCCAATAACAAAGAATTTCAATATGGCGGCGACTTTTTTAATTTTTGGCATCCATTTCCTCTTACTTGACCCCAGGGAAGCCCAAATATCGATTTTGAACGAAATCGGTCCAATAACAAATAATTTCAATATGGCGGTCACTTTTTAAAATTTTGGCATCTATTTCCTCTTTCTTGACCCAAGGGAAGCCTAAATATCGATTTTGAACGAAATCGGTCCAATAACAAAGAATTTCAATATGGCGGCGACTTTTTAAAATTTTGGCATCTATTTCCTCTTTCTTGACCCAAGGGAAGCCTATATCGATTATGAACGAAATCGGTCCAATAACAAAGAATTTCAATATGGCGGCGACTTTTTATAATTTTGCAAATCATTTCCTCTTATTTGACCCCAGGGAAGCCCAAATATCGATTTTGAACGAAATCGGTCCAATAACAAAGAATTTCAATATGGCGGCGACTTTTTTAATTTTTGGCATCCATTTCCTCTTACTTGACCCCAGGGAAGCCCAAATATCGTTTTTGAACGAAATCGGTCCAATAACAAATAATTTCAATATGGCGGTCACTTTTTAAAATTTTGGCATCTATTTCCTCTTATTTGACCCCAGGGAAGCCCAAATATCGATTTTGAACGAAATCGGTCCAATAACAAAGAATTTCAATATAGCGGTCACTTTTTATAATTTTGCCAATCATTTCCTCTTATTTGATCCCAGGGAAGCCCAAATATCGATTTTGAACGAAATCGGTCCAATAACAAAGAATTCCAATATGGCGGTCACTTTTTAAAATTTTGGCATCTATTTCCTCTTTCTTGACCCAAGGGAAGCCTAAATATCGATTTTGAACGAAATCGGTCCAATAACAAAGAATTTCAATATGGCGGCGACTTTTTAAAATTTTGGCATCTATTTCCTCTTTCTTGACCCAAGGGAAGCCTAAATATCGATTATGAACGAAATCGGTCCAATAACAAAGAATTTCAATATGGCGGTGACTTTTTATAATTTTGCAAATCATTTCCTCTTATTTGACCCCAGGGAAGCCCAAATATCGATTTTGAACTAAATCGGTCCAATAACAAAGAATTTCAATATGGCGGTCACTTTTTAAAATTTTGGCATCTATTTCCTCTTTCTTTACCCAAGGGAAGCCTAAATATCGATTTTGAACGAAATCGGTCCAATAACAAAGAATTCCAACATGGCGGAAAAGTGGCACTTGTGTTTGCATACATACTTGAGATAAAAACTAATTTCATCGATATATCGATACTTTTTGGCACTTCATGCATTTCCCTAGTTGCCGAAGACGCTTTCGCACGCGTAAGGATCCTTACGGATCCGTAAGGATCCTTTCGGATCCGTTCGCGTCCGTAAGGATCCGTTCGCATCCTTACGGATCCGTAAGGATGCGAAAGGATCCTTTCGCATGCGAAACGTAAGCTACACTTGTAAGGATTTTAGGCACTTTTAGGTACAAAAATGCGAAAGCCGAATCGATGCGAAAAGCCGAATTGATCCGTTCACGTTTCTATGGAATTTGACAGTTTTGTATGGGCGAAATCCGAATCGATCCTCACAGATGTGGTTCCACCCTAATACGACAAAGTAGGCTTAGGGTGGAACCACATTTGTGAGGATTGATTCGGATTTTGCCTATACAAAACTGTCATTTTCCATAAATTCGTGTGCGCATCGAAAAGCCGATTTGATCCGTACACGTTTCTATGGAATTTGACAGTTTTGTATGGGTGAAATCCGAAACGATCCTCACAAATGTAGTTCTACTGGCCTTAGGGCATTCTAATTGCGCCAATGGCAGTATCATCTTCACAGGTTTATATAATATTTACTTGAAAGGGTTCAGTTTAAGAAATTAGTCCGAGTTTCGAGTTTGACTTGAGCTCGGACTTGAGTCATCAAGTGTAGTCGTCAAGTGTAGTCGAGTTTTAAAATTATTACTTATTTAGTCGATATTCTGACTAATTTCTTAAACTGGACACTTTCAAGTAAAGATGCTTATATAAACCTGTGAAGATGATACTGCCACTGGCGCAATTAGAATGCCATAAGCCTACTTTGTCGTATTAGTTTACAAATTGCGAAAGACTAAAATATTAAATTTGAATTTGGCGGGCAGACACCCTTAGTTTAATTAAGTACCTATAAGTCGGAATTTTAATTCGATTCCAGATTTGACAATTTCAGTGTTGCAACGTTATGACAAGTACTAAATAGTGACGTTACGAAATTATTCGATACGGAAATGGAATATTTCCGAATCGATTCCTCTCGTTTATAGTAGTATATCTAAACAACTACTACTTTAATAGAAACTAAGTATATCAGGAAATTAAATATTTCTGAACGGATAATTTAGTTATGACGATTAATTTTATTAAGGATCTGAGAGTTTTCTTTAATAATTGTGTGTGAAATAAATAAAAAAATGTGATCATGAAGGAACATGAGAAATAAAACAAATAGATGTATTATGGTAATATTTTATTTTATAAATCGTCGCCGTCTTCGCTATCGCTATCGCTGTCACTTTCTGTAACATGTATTATAAATGTGTCTGTGATATTGTCAATTGTAATATCTAGCCTACTCATTTTTTCCTCTTCTTTGACAACATGGGATACGCATTTTGACCATTCGGTAGCCGTAATTTTTTGAATGCCTTCCTCAAATAAATTTCTCACGTCTGTCAATTTGAAGGTTTTATTATTTTGAGCTACATGCCCCTTTACCTGCGCCCATATCAATTCGATAGGGTTCAGCTCGCAATGATAAGGGGGCAGTCTTAAAACCGTGATCCCATGTTGTGCTGCCATTTCGTCTACAGCGTACTTATTAAAAGACTCGTTATGTGGAATCAGTTCTAAAAGCGTAGCTTTAACCATATCTGGTTCGTAATGAATATTTTTATTTAAAAGCCAGTCTTGAATGGCAGCTTTTTTCCAGCTCATTTTTGGTGCCGTTTCCAATTTTCGGGAGTGGTAAGGTGCATTATCCATCACCACAATTGAGTTTGGTCTTAATTTTGGTAAGACTCCAGCGAACCACTCCTCAAAACAAACTGCGTTCATCTCATCATGGTAATCTTCACAATTTTTCTTTGCTTCAAAAATCATGAGCCCCTTTTCCAGGAAGCCTTCTTCACTACCTATATGGCTAATTATGAGACGTTTGCCTTTTCCAGATGGATTTTTTAATCCACTGGTCAGTCCCTCCAAAAAAGCTTTTCGTGGACGTTTTTTTCTTGGGGACAAGAAAACATCCACGTCTTTTTGTGATGTACTTGGCTGAGGGTCCATTTTGATGGAAAACCAAAACAAATAGATTCACTCAAAGTTCACAAAAAAACTATAAACGTAACAACAAACACAACGTAACAAAACTTTAACAAAAACCCAACAAAATAACAAAATATCGATTCGCAATGAAACAAGATATTCGTGCAGTCAGACTGGGAGAATGAAGCCGAATGACAAGATAAACAAAATGGCGATAGCTGCACGAGCGCGCACGGGTTGCCAATACAGAAAACTATCTAGGTTCTTTTATTATAAGTTTTGTTTTTAATATAAAAAACAAAAATATTAACTTTTTATAAAATAAAGCAGCGGTTACTAATTAATAAATAATTATTATGAGTAATTATGTATTTATTTAAATAAAAATCAATAATTTAGTCTTTAATTGGCACACCAATATTATGATTACATAAACATAAATCGCGATTGTTTATCGATTTTTGTGTTCATCACTACACTATTATATGTGGTATCATTATTTTACAAAATGACAGTAGCTAATGTCAAACGTGGAAGGAATCGAATTATAATTCGGACTATAGGTACCAAGAAGCCTATGGCCATGGAACTAGGAAAACGATTACGTCTTTTACGGCCTTGCCTAATAAAAAAAGTCTACGAACGCAGCAACATCAGCAATAACTACCACGTAGTTGTTTTCCTAGTTCCATGCTAACTACCCAATGCTGGAAAGACATTATCGTAGTCGTAATTCCTAGTTCCATCCATTATTTAAACACATGGAACTAGGAATTACGACTACGTCTAAAGTTCCATGTTTAGAAATCGATGATCTCAACATCTTTGCTCAACTTATATTAACATTGTACCTAAACTGCCACTGTGATCCTTGTATGCATACTCTTAATAGGTAACTTATTTCTTATTCCATGGGCACCCTTTACCATAGAACCCCCGAGCTTTTGACATGATATCGTCATGATCAGTGTCACAGTTCCCGCGGTATTTTAAAAACCAACCCAAAAAAATGGTGCAGACAATAGATCAATATTCGTTATTATTGTCTTTTTCGCATGCATGATTACAAATGTTATTTAATATCTCACAAAAGTCTCGCCTTTTAATTTTTAAGCTCTGCTGAGTGTGCGAATACCATTATTTAAATATTATGAGGTAAGGTAATCTCTTCGAGTAATCTATTACTACTACTAATTAGGTACTATTTGAAAAAAATAAAAAAAGCAATAAAATTGCGAAGAAGTTTTATTTAAAGTATTACACAAATATAAATACAATAAAACTATTTTTAAAAATATTCTTAGGTCAAACAAGTGCAACCTGCCTGTATAATAATAATGGGGTGTCTGATCAAAAACCAATATTTCCATTTTATGTAGTTTTACAGAAAGTTTATGAATACACTATAGCTGATGCCCGCGACTTCGTCCGCGTAGATTTAGTTTTTAAAATCCCTCGGGAACTCTGATTTTCCAGGATATAAAGTAGCCTGCCACTCTCCAGCTCCTCAACTATACCCATGAAAAAAATCACGTCGATCTGGTGCTCTGTTGTGGCGTGATTGAAGGACAAACCAACAAACACACTTTCGCATTTATAATATTAGTAAGTATGATTTCATTACTTACTGCATATTCAGATTAAATTATTGGTTTTTAATCCAAATTAGACTTTGAAGGGGCTTTTTACTATAGAAATATTGATTTTTGAAACAAACCATTATGAAAATTATGATCAGAACAAAAAGTATTTTTTTAGAAAATGGAATTTGATCATGATTTGATTGATGGATGGTTTTTGATCAGACACTTCAATTATTATAAAGATCCAATTTACACAAAAAATTGTAGGCATGATTTACTTGTCTTTAAAATGGTCAATATTTGACATCCTGGGTTCAGGTTTGAATCCTGATAGTTAGTTTGACATACCTAATTTAAACAAAATTAAATTAATATTAAATCTTAAATCATACACTAAAACTAAATATCTACGATATTTACTACAACGTGAGGCATTTTTTATTAGTCATAGTATACCAGCATTTTATAATTAACTAGTGGTTCGCCCCGAACTGAGACCTCGCGGTAACGGTATCCCATGATTATTCATTCAATCGATACATGATAACCAAAACTGACATTATTATTATGCCCGTTTTCACCAAACATACCTAAATCATCCCCTAAGTAGGAGTCTCTTAACGTAGGTAGCTCCTAAATACAATCCTAAGTCCTAACATCCGTCCCAATATCCTTTTAGGTGTCCCGTACAGGATCGTGATAAATAAGTTGACAGAAAACATCAATCACCTAACTTATAGGTAGCCCGTAAAGGTTAGGGAACGTTAGTGAAAACATTGAATTATTTATCAAACATTGAATTTAACTCGTAGTTCCATGGGAATAGTTACTGACTGCGCCATCTATTAGCATTATTGTGAAGCTATGTTGATGCTATATGAATTACTGACGCCCATTAAAAATTAAATAATCTCGTTTCTTTATAATATTCATATAATTTTAGTATTTGTTGTTCAAGTACAGGATATAAGTGACCTAAAAACATAAAATCAGTTTGAAAATCCATAGCGGATTTTTCTAGAGAGCGTCTTCAAGCGAGCGTATAAAATCGCCACTTTGAAAGCCCCCCATTTCGTCAATTTTAAGGGAAAAATTAAAAAAAAAATATTTTTGTACTCAGTTCAAAATTATCTTTAAAATGATACGTAACAATTTTATGTAACGCGATTTTTTTTTTTTTACTTCGCATTCGCTTCTATGAGAGCCCCCCTGAAATAAAGATTTTTATAACTTTTTAAGCCATTTTCGGCTGGAGGCCATCGGTTTACATATTATATCTAAATTTGAAGTAATTACGTTCAGTAATTCAAAAGTTATAAGGCTCTGACAGACGGACGGACGGACGGACGGACGGACGGACAAGTGCAAATCGCCCTAGTTAACTCAAAGACCTTCGCTTCGCTCGGTCGATTATTAACTGCTAGTGTACTACTATGACTTGGACCAGTTATGGTTTAATTATAATTAAACCATGGTGTCCTCATTCCCCTAATGAGACCTCTAAATAGAATAGAAATATTTTTTATTCAAATAAACTTTTTTACGAGTGCTTTTTGAATCGTGGATGAGTCTACCACCGGTTCGGAATGCCCTTCTTGAAAGTCAGCTGTGCCAGTGGCAGGTTGGGTTTAGTAAGTTAGTGATTGTAGTAGGTAGTAGTTACACACCTGTATAGGTGTAGCATGGTGTAGCAAACATGAAAATTAACATTTTATAGATTTTATTTCAATTCATGACTGACGTAAAATCATCGATGTCGTAATATCCACCACTAGCTGAATTTTTCTTATCATTTCCTTCTTCTTTATCAACCGATAGACGTCCACTGCTGGACAAAGGTCTCTTGCATGGACTTCCACAGATCTCGGTCTTGCGCCGCCTGGATCCAGCGGCTCCCTGCGACTCGTTTGATGTCGTCGGTCCACCTGGTGGGGGGTCAGTGCGGGCCGCCACTCCAGCACCTTCGGACCCCAACGACCATCAGCTCTTCGAACTATGTGCCCCGCCCATTTCCACTTCAGTATCGCGACTCGCTGAGTGACGGTGACTCTGGTTCTCCTACAGATCTCCTCATGTCTGATTCGATCCCGCAGGGACACTCCGAGCATAGCTCTCTCCATCGCCCGCTGAGCGGTCCTGAGCCTACTTATGAGGCCCTTAGTTATCATTTCCTATATTATTTTAAAGAACCACAATACTTACCTAGATCCAATCTGATGTGGTACGTAACTACTACATCTACACTAGCGGCACGCTATGATGGCCGGTTTGACACATTACAATAGTGATGTGGAATGTCAATTTATTCTCGAACAAAAAACAATTAAGTTTTGTTTTTGTACCTGATTAAATAGGTTTAATAAAACAAAAATGTATATGTTTATTTAATTTATTTGAACGAACTGAATATTTGAATGAAAATGAATATACATACTTTATATGCACACAAGAAACATATGAATACAAAAGATACCAAAAAAGGTGCCACAAAAGGCCATAATTAATCAGATTCGTCCATACTACTATTTTCACTGTCGTCACTGCTATCACGAGCAAGGGTCAACAGTAATGCAGTATCAATATTTGAAATCCAAAGCCAGGTCAAAACTATATCACAATCGCATTGCACTGACAGTTTATACTTTTCGAAGCAACGTCAATTCGAAACTGCTTTGTTTTGCATTGAGCATTGACGCGAGTTTGCCGGAGGTAGTAGTTGTGCTAGCCAGCGATCCTATGTGACGATCGTATTAGATTCCATTTTTAAAAATTTTCAATTTAGAAAACCAAATGCCGAGTTGTGGTATATATCATATAAAAATAAAAATTTTACCTTTTGTATGAAACAGCTGATAATTTTTTGCGATTTCAGAGGTTTGTCCACATAGTGAAAATTGTTCATATTCACAAGTACATTCACCCCTTAAATGGTGCAAACTGATTTTTCTACACTTGTATACATTTTAGAAATCAATTTAATAAATAAATTTTGAGTCCTAAACCTAAAACTACATTCGATAAAATTTATGAATCTCTGCACATCACTATCGTCAATAAAGTAATACAATTATTTCCTTCAAAGTCGTTATCAATTAATACGGAACTTCATGAGCGGACAAACGTCAAACCGGCCATCATAGCGTGCCGCTAGTGTACACCCACCGCACGCGCGACAGCTGAAGATTACTTTGGCTTTTAATGATTGATCTGTATCAATTTCTAAAATATACAACGCTACCTTCCGTATCAAACCATGCCGGCCGCACGTACCGGAACGTAACAAACGAAACCACATTCAATTCATAAAGCCGCCCAGAAGATATGCCATGTCACCGTCACACGTTTTTACTGCACTTAAAGTACCTGGAAAGAATATACTTTCGTTTTAACTAATTATTTAAAGCTTGTACCTACATATATACAGCTGTTGCACGCCCAACACAAGGCCTATGGCCTATGGCCTATAGGGATATGGCCTATGGGTTAGGGTAATAAGGTTGGCAGTTTGGTACATAGTTATACGTTCATGGCAGGAGCTGTGCTGCTTGATATGGCCTATGGGTTAGGGTAATAAGGTTGGCAGTTTGGTACATAGTTATACGTTCATGGCAGGAGCTGTGCTGCTTGATATGGCCTATGGGTTAGGGTAATAAGGTTGGTAGTTTGGTACATAGTAATACGTTCATGGCAGGAGCTGTGCTGCTTGATATGGCCTATGGGTTAGGGTAATAAGGTTGGTAGTTTGGTACATAGTTATACGTTCATGGCAGGAGCTGTGCTGCTTGATATGGCCTATGGGTTAGTTAGGGTAATAAGGTTGGTACATAGCATGGTAAGGGTAACCATATAACAAATAAACAAGATACAAGATTTTAATTTTTTTTTTCTGGCTGTGCTTGGAAACAGTTGAACTGATTTTGATAGTCCCATGACCCATCAATTCAGAATTTGTCATTCATAAGCAAATAACAATAGTTTAGAGTTTTCTGTGTTAATATAATATAAAAAAGCTGTAAGTATTAAAGGTTTATAAATTAATCATACATTTCCACAGCCTTAACTTTAAATAGCAGTGCTTAGAGAGCCTAGTTTTCAGGATTGCAGTCTCCTATTTGGGGGATATTTACATAAGTACAGGTAGGTAGCAAGGTAGGTACAAATTAAAACTTAATATTGATGGCAATAAATATGTAACTAGAAGTTGAGAGTAAGTTGGTACTTGGTAGAGTAGCGCTTGATAAACAAAATATAGTCTGAAATTAAGTTCAGATTGAGATGATGATGATGATGATTAGCTCACTTTGGTTAAAGAAAAGGTGGGCAGTGATTTGATCTCTCATTTCAATTAAGACAATACTATTGTATTAGGTAATTACAGTGTTAGTGACGTGCTAATGAAACTGGGATGTAAACTTTCATACAGTGTTGTAAATCGCATTGTTCCGGTTACATTGTATGATCAAAATTAACAATATCAATAAGCCATCGTTTTTGGGATATGTGGTAGGTACCTAGTACCTACCTACTTATTTGTAATTTTTCTATAGACAAAGTGAAATGTTTTCACAAAGTTTTCATTAACATGTCTATTACCTCAATAGCATGATCCACTCACATAACGCCCATAATATTATTAATTTTTTCCCAATAGTGTAATAATAATAATTTTAACTTTGACTTTAATTTTGACTCATCTTAATGTTGACCATTTCATTAATGTACATTTTAATTTTAATTTTGAACTAAGTATTTTTTATTGAATTAACTAATATTAGAATATAATGTAGTAACAATATAATAATTGTAATATTTGCAATGCCCTGACCGGGTCTCATGTTTGTAACCCAAAATGTGAAAGCAAAAAATTAAATAAATACACCTAGTAAGTATACAAGACAACTGGCTGACCTTGCCCAGCTTCCACCAGTTTCATCTTCAACTCTTAGCTTGAAAAGCTACATGCAACCTCATGTTTCAAGACCTTTTGATTTGAGCTGGGTGTTTTCAGCAGTCAGTCGGTTTATCATTTTAGAAATAGGTGCCACATGCTGTAGTAAGTATATTTTCAGACACACTTCTCAAATTCTTTCATTGTAGACCTAGCAGGTAATTTTAAAAGTGGTTGCAAGTACTTGTAGCCTTCAGGAGTTATTTTAAGAAGCTTGAATGCAAACAGCTTTTCTTCTTCACTGTATCGGGCACCTTTTGAGCGTTGTCTAGCAAGTCTTATCTGCAGGTCTACCAACAATTTGCCTTCAGGACTTAAATGAGGATAACTTTTGATGAATTCCTTTGCTTTGGCCAATATAGTATCCGATTTTGATTTTAATTTCTTATATCTCAAAGTTAAATTCCGATTTATTTTTTTTAGCTTATTAACCTGCAATCGCAACAATCTCTCATTGGTAGTACTGTATTGTTTGTCCAATCGAACTCTTCTTATTTCTGTGTTAGATGGTAAAGAGTCATGCAAGGGACTGACGGAGGGGTCTTGCATACAAGTAAATGGTGTAGCATCAGAAATTGCACTTGGTGTTTTAGCTGCCAAAACAGCTAAGGCCGATTGTGCTTCTGCCATTTCCTCAGCACTGACCGACTCTGCTAACTCAGCAACTAAAGATGCCAATGTCTGTTTTTGAGCAGATCTGCTTTGAAATGGTTGTGCTACATTTGCAATGGGTTTCATCACCGAATGTCCAGTATTAAGTTCTGATGAATTGAGTTTAGCTGATTTTTTATTAAGATTGAATCTTTCTGCAGGTTCAGTAGGAACATGGTTAAACGGCAGATTATGCTGTTCCTTTAGAGATTTAAATAAAGAATGTATCGATTCAAGAGTCTCTTTCTCAAGTGGTGACTTCCTGGTCAACAGATTAAAAACGTTAGGACTCAAATAAACAGACTGTGCTTGGTTGCCTGTCTGTGCACATTCCTCAGCAACAGTGCTAGTCGACAGGATGCGCACATTATCCTGGACATTGTTATTATTTTGGCCAACCTGAAAATCCAACAACTCCACAGCTTCTGTATCCTGTTCCAAATTCAGTGACTGTTCAATATCTGTCGAAAGAGTGTGAGGAAGCTGTTCCCAGTGCTGAGTGGATACTTCTTGTGCATGTTCTGTCTGAGAAGCAACACTCATTCTACCAGTGGATATTGCATCTGACTTTCCCTGTTCTATGATCAAGCTTCTCAGTTGAGTATCAACAATTCCAAGTGCTTCTTTAGTAACTGGTTTAATTTTTATATTGCATTCTACATTTGGAGGCAAATGCTTTGCAGCTTGCTGGTCTAGCTCTGCAGGCAGGCAGGCAGCGCTGGCGTCTGGCTGTGGGGTTCCACAGTACATGTGGGGATCCACGGTAGTGCCCGGCTGCTGTCCTTCAATGCTCAGATTGGTGCAGTCACTCGACAGCAGCTCTTTAGTGGGGGTCTGGCACATGACACAGGGGGAAAATAGACACGCATGCCTCACATCTTCCGGGAAAGGCAAACAGTACATGTTGTGATCGACCGGCAGACCATGTGAGTCCTCTGCTTTGAGGCGCACTAAGTGTCTCACTTGCCACTTTTCAGTCTTACCCTCTGTAGATGAATGCTTAATATAATTGTGATTATTGTTCGCCATTTGTGCAAGCAAGCTAGCAGTAGGCGGAACTACTTTAACATTGACTGGTCCATTTGGTAATAATGGACTTACTTCCATCAGCTTATTACCTTCTAAAACATCCTTTTTCTTTTTATGTTTTGAAGGTTTCAAATGAAATAAAGGTATAGCATCCTTGGTTAATCTGCCGTTTTCTTTGTTTATATGCTGTGGTGCAAAATGTTTGTTGCAAATTTTCACATTTTCTAGCTGTCTCAAATTATATTTTAGGAAATATGGACACACAGTAGTCCATTGCTTCCATCTCAATTTATCGGTGAAAGGAACTGCGCGCAATTGCTTCGTGGATGTGCAACGGGGTACACTACACTGTTTCATGATATTAAATGATCTTCTAATTATTTCAGCCTTTAAAAAGATTGCTCATGTCATCTCATAAGTGCACAAACACAATTCTTTGTTTTTGTCACGGACCCAGTTGTTTATTTGGGTACACAGATTAGAATGGTCATGGATATGATTGGGTATAATCCATGGTATAATCCGATAGGAGTAATAGTGTTCTGTGGGCAATCTGTGGGTATAATCACGTAGATGGTAATAACTACCAATTACTAATTATTGACCGAGCGAAGCGAGGTCTCTGAGTTAACTAGAGCGATTTGCACTTGTCCGTCCGTCCGTCTGTCAGAGCCTTATAACTTTTGAATTACTGAACGTAATTACTTCAAATTTAGATATAATATGTAAACCGATGGCCTCCAGCCGAAAATGGCTTAAAAAGTTATAAAAATCTTTATTTCAGGGGGGCTCTCATAGAAGCGAATGCGAAGTAAAAAAAAAAATATCGCGTTACATAAAATTGTTACGTATCATTTTAAAGATAATTTTGAACTGAGTACAAAAATATTTTTTTTTTTAATTTTTCCCTTAAAATTGACGAAATGGGGGGCTTTCAAAGTGGCGATTTTATACGCTCGCTTGAAGACGCTCTCTAGGAAAATCCGCTATGGATTTTCAAACTGATTTTATGTTTTTAGGTCACTTATATCCTGTACTTGAACAACAAATTCTAAAATTATATGAATATTATAAAGAAACGAGATTATTTAATTTTTAATGTACATCAGTAATTCATATCGCATCAACATAGCTTCACAATAATGCTAATAGATGGCGCAGTCAGTAACTATTCCCATGGAACTACGAGTTACGACTAACGACCTATCCCAAAAACAGTTTTGCGTCGACCATTACTATTTAGTTACTTATTATAATACAATAATTGTATTGTAATTTTTTTTGTACCATATTATTCAATTAAAATTATTTTTTAGTTAAATTTTAGTTAAATATTGTATATTTTCTATTCGCGTCGATAGATGACTATTTGTACAGATGCCCGTAACCCGGTTTCACTCGTTAGTACCTACATAATAATTCAATGTTTTCACTAACGTTCCCTAACCTTTACGGGCTACCTATAAGTTAGGTGATTGATGTTTTCTGTCAACTTATTTATCACGATCCTGTACGGTACACCTAAAAGGATATTGGGACGGATGTTAGGACTTAGGATTGTATTTAGGAGCTACCTACGTTAAGAACTCCTTCTTAGGGGATGATTTAGGTATGTTTGGTGAAAACGGACATAATAATAATGTCAGTTTTGGTTATCATGTATCGATTGAATGAATAATCATGGGATACCGTTACCGCGAGGTCTCAGTTCGGGGCGAACCACTAGTATCACAAATCAATAAAAAGGGAAGTGGGGAAACGAACATAAACGAAGACAAGTTTTTTTTAAATTCTTCGTTTCGATCACATGGAACTAGGTAACTGTCCTTATATGGAAATGTCACGCTAGAGCATTTTAAAATAGGCGCGTAAAGGGTTATATTATTATATACTCTTTGACCATTTTTTATAAACACTGCAGAACCTACTACTACCGTTTAGGATTGATTATACGGGTCTGCCCGCGAAATTCAAATTTAATTTGGTTTTTCGCAATTTGTACATAAATTAATCGACAAAGTAGGCTTATAGGGCATTCTAATTGCGACGATGGCAGTATCATCTTCACAGGTTTATATAAAAATCTTTACTTTAAAGTGTCCAGTTTAAGAAATTAGTCAAAATATCGAGTTGGACGTGAGTTACTCACAAATTAGTTAAACAATAGGGTATTTACCCTATTGTTGTCAGTTAATAAATAAAATCAATCGGAACTCCTCTGCAACTGATTATCATTTATTTGTTTTACTTAGCTTAATGAACTAGAATAATTTTAAAAATTAAAATAATTATAAAATTGAGTAATTTAATTAATATTCACTTTGACCTGAACAATCAGGTCCACTCCTTCCATTCAATCATCAAAGCCAGTAATTAGACTTTACTCTGTCAGAAATCTGGCACTCATTTTAAACCACTGGCAAAGCTAGGATTTTTCAGTCAGGCCTTTGTTTGCTTTTATTTTCCCTTAAATGAGTTGCAGTATATCAATGTGTGGAATTATTTCACATTGCCTTCAGGCTCCCTCTGCATCCTCTCCATACTCCAAAGACTAATTTCTTGCAACATACTACTTGTAATGTCATAGACAGTCCCTTTATTTCATTATACTGTACACACATCTCAAATCATGGGGGGGGGGGGGGGCAGCTGCCCCCACTGCTGCTAGGCAGGGCTTTGCCCCCTACTTCTTTCGCATTTTCGCAACTCTGTCAACTTGCCCCCCCCCCCCCTTGGCCATCGGCTGGCGACGCTCTTGTTTCAAATGCTGCTACATTTATGCATTTCAGTTAGTTTTTCATATCATTAACCATAGGAACTATAGTTTTCATTTCATTCAGCAAAAACTTGATACTAAGTTATTATTAAGTATGTTATCAGGCAATCTTCACGAAAGCATCCATAGTACTCCTATTAGGTAATTTTATATATTGTTGTAAAAATCTATAGCAATCTGGGCTGATTTGATGTAGCTTGAGTGCAAAAAGCTTCTCATCGTCATTGTATCGTACTGCCTTGGGTTTTGTTCCAGCCAGCCTTAACTGAGTGTCTATAAATGCTTTTGCTTCACGGGTAAGCAGCGGATAGCCTTTAAGGTATGGTTTAGTTTTAGTCTGTAAATTTTGTAGTTTTGATTTTAATCTTTTAATGCGTCCTTTTTCTTTTTTCAGGTTGTTTCTAAGAATATTAAGCTGCTTATATAACCATTGTTCCTTTGGGGTACTGTTCTCTTTGTTGAAACGAAATCGTTTAATTTCTTTATTAGAGGCTAAAGGATACAAGCCATTGGTCGGGGGGTCTACCATGGGTGGACACGGTGCAACATCACAAGTGAAATTGGGCAGAGAGACTGTTGTGTCAGCTGCCATCACAACTTTGGCAGCTTGTACATCTGCCAGTTCCTCAGCACTCATTGACTCTGTTAACTCAGAAACTAAAGACTCCAGAGTTCGATTCTGAGCAGGTCTGCCTTGTAATGCCTGTGCCACACTTGCAGTGGGTTTAATTACTGGTGCCTGGATACTGAGCTCAGCACGAGGATGTTCAGTGGAGAAATTACAGTTCTGAGATGGTTCATGGTTAAACGGCAGGTTATGATGTTCCTTGACGCTTGAAACTAAGGCATGCATTGATTCAAGAGTCCGATGAGGTGATTTGTGTAGCAACAGATTAAAGTTATTTGGACTGAAATAAACAGTCTGTTCTTGGCGGCCTGTCTGACTGGCAGCTGGTGGAACATACACATTAGTGTGCATATTTTTGTTATTCTGAACGCACTGGTAATCCAGCAGCACCTCACGAGCCATTTTCTGAGCTGACACCTGTCGTGAGAAGTCACCTGTCAGTGTTGCAACACTCAAATTACCCATCTTCACCTCTTCATTCGTGGGCCTCCACAATTGATCATCAACATAACGAACTATTACTTTAGCAACTGATTCAGTTTGCGTGCGGTATTCACTTGGAGAGTAAGGCTCAGCGCTGTACTCATGCTCTACTGGCGAGCAGGTAGCACCAGTTTCTTCCTGTGGAGTTCCACAGTACATGTGCTCCATGGTCGTGCCCGGCTGCTGTCCTTCAATGCTCAGATCGGTGCAGTCACTCGACAACAGCTCTTTAGTGGGGGTCTGGCACATGACACAGGGGGAAAATAGACAAGCATGCCTCACATCTTCCGGGAAAGGCAAACAATACATGTTGTGATCGACTGGCAGACCATGTGAGTCCTCTGCTTTGAGGCGTACTAAGTTTCTCGCCTGCCACTTTATATTAGTATTAATCTCAGTAGATGGACACTTGAAAGTGCTCCCTTGTGCAGAGTTCAACACCTTAACATTGGCTGGCACATTGGGATGTATAGGACTTACTTCTAAAAATTTTTTACCTTTGACTTCTTTCTTGTTTGGTTTAATGGGTGGCAAATTTAATAAAGGGATTGCGTCTTTCGTTAATCTTCCGTTTTCATAATCAATATGCTCGTTTATGAAATGATTTCTACATATTCTCGTGTTCTCTATTTGTCTCCAGGAATACTTAAGCAAGAATGGACAAATTTTATACCAGCGCTTTCCGATTGATGTGTTTGGGAAAGGTACACGGTGGAGTTTATCTTTTACAAAACAGCCAGGAACACAGCAACGTCTCATGTTGTTTTTTTTTTTAATTTTTTTATTCGGGTTAACGTTGGCAGGTGGCCCAGACTATCGTAGATAATCTCACTCACAGCTTAGGTACCTATTAGTTACTACGTAAATCTCACTGTGCACTGTGCATTGTGCACACAGAACACTTGACGTTGACTACGGCATATATAATTATATCCTTCTCTATGGACTACGGATTACGGAGTGATCAGGAGTGATTGTGCAACGGGTGCAAATAAAATAAACACAGAGTACTTTGTAGTTTGTTACTCGAGTGGAGCACATGGTAGATAAGAAATTACCCATAGACCACGAACACTAGGATAAAACCATGGTGGAGCACACAGGTGGAGCATCTAATACAATAGATAATAAAATAGTAATTTTCGGCAAAAACACAATGCACTAGTCGCAATTTCTAGTTCCATGTGCAGCACAATAGAACGCACAGTCATGGAACTAAGAATTACGACTATTCCTATTTCTAAACTATGGCGACAGTTTAAATAATATGATTCACACCAGATTTTCCACTGCACTAATAATATGGCACCAACGCGTAAAAACTCAATTCATTTTTGTCGAGATTATTACAAAGTTAATGTCTTTCTTAATGACAAAGTTGCATGGGATCTTAAAATGAGTATTTAAATAATATTCAATTCGATACCCTAAGTATGTCACGCAGCACGCTCTCTTAAACATTTCTGTGGTGGTGTGTGGTGCGGGTCATAGGTAGACCTTATAGTGCGGGTTGTTACGATCCCTCAAATATGGTCGAGCAAAGCAACGGCTGGATCATGCGTCATGCTCGTGAACGGGTATCACCGGCGGGAATGGGGCTATTTTCTGTCTGACAGTCTTAACATGAATTGAATTGTATTACCAACGCTTTTTTGGAACTTCCACTCATTGTGGAAATATTCTATTCTATTCTATTCTAACAAAGTTGCAAGGGTTAAATTAGCTTGGCATCCGGCTGGATATTGTAAAATGATTATTTTGAACATCTGCTGAGTTATTATTATTATTATTTATTTGTTCTTTGTGTCGAGATTATTACAAAGTTAATGTCTTTCTTAATGACAAAGTTGCATGGGATCTTAAAATGAGTATTTAAATAATATTCAATTCGATACCCTAAGTATGTCACGCAGCACGCTCTCTTAAACATTTCTGTGGTGGTGTGTGGTGCGGGTCATAGGTAGACCTTATAGTGCGGGTTGTTACGATCCCTCAAATATGGTCGAGCAAAGCAACGGCTGGATCATGCGTCATGCTCGTGAACGGGTTCCACCGGCGGGAATGGGGCTATTTTCTGTCTGACAGTCATAACATGAATTGAATTGTAATACCAAAGCTTTTTTGGAACTTCCACTCATTGTGGAAATATTCTATTCTATTCTATTCTAACAAAGTTGCAAGGGTTAAATTAGCTTGGCATCCGGCTGGATATTGTAAAATGATTATTTTGATCATCTGCTGAGTTTCTTGCTGGTTCTTCTCAGCAGAATCCGCTTTCCAAACCGGTGGTAGTCATGACGTGCATAGATATTTACCTACTACCGTCATAAGAGCCACAAGTTGGCATACTTGAAATAAATAATTTTGAATTTTGATTTTTTAAGCTATTGTATAGCTTTTATCGCGGGCTTTGAACTAGGACAAACAGTTTGAGCGCGGCGACCGAATCAAGAAATTCCGTAACGAATATAAATCTAACACCATCTTTCAGTAAGCGTTCAACATTTTACAGGTTCACAAGTAGCTCTGTTTGGCGCAGTGGGCGAGCGGCCGCTTGCTTTACCGTATGGTGTATGATGTCGCAGGTTCGAATCTCACTCGCGAAGTAGTGACAGTGCGCTTTTCTTGTTTGTTTGTTTTTTAATTATTTTTTTGCATAATTTTTATAAGTATGCAAAAAAAATATTGCATAAATATTATAATTGCATAAGTTGATAAAAAATGCTATGCAATAGCTTTACCACGGCAGTCCCCGAGTGTCACTTAATTTTTTTTTTAAATCTCTTGAAAAACAGGTTTTATAGGCCCTTACTGGAGTATGCATATCGAGTCTGGAGTCCATATTTTTTAAGGATATAGATCTGTTATTGTAGAAAGAGTTCAAAGACGTGCCACTAAACTGCCTAGGGAGCTCAAAAACCTTCCACATGAGCAAAGACTTGCTACACTTTGACTCACAAGTCACAACGCTAAAAAGCAGGCGAGGAAGAAGGGATCTTATTGAAACATACAAAATCTTGAACAAGTTCTACAACATCCCCGATTTCGAGAATTCGTTTTTGAGAAAGAGCAAATTTCAGCCAATTGGTTCATTCGTTGTGGTGTGAAGGAAAAACATACATCCATCCATCCTCACAAACTTTTGCATTTGTAACATTAGTAGAAATAGTAGAATGTTGTCAAGGAGGCATACATCATGTGAACATGTCATGTAAACATTTACTGCCAGTGGCGTAACTATACCGTTCGGGGCCCATGGATGGGGCTCTCTCCCACCCATATAAAGAAGCTCAACCGTCAATTCTTGGAACGAAGTTCCTTATGGGGCGTTGCGGAGGGGTACCCTAGTCGGCAAAAAACGTCCGTAACGTTAAAAAATAAAAGCGTAAGATGTTTTTCGTCACAGTCCTTGTTGTCTTCGTTTATTTTACACATTCCATCAATGCTTCGATAGCGCAGCGGTAAAAAGAAGGAGTGATACTATCGGTTCAGAGGTTCGAATTCATGCATGGCATGGATTAAGGGGGGCATGTTGACAGGGTTCCCACTGAATTTTTAAAAACCATACACCATGCGGACGAAGTCGGGGGCAAAAGCTAGTTAAGTATAAGTTTTTCAGCTTCACAGTTGAAGATTTGGCAGCTGTATCTGGATTTCAATGATGAAGTATCTACTAATTCTATATTTTTCAAATGTCTACCTACCCCCCCTGGCGACGCCAATGCTCTGTACACACATCTCAAATGCTGCTAGATTTTTGCATTTCTGCATTAAAGTCCACTGTCCAAGGTATTAAGGAACAGTGATTGAGATACTCATAGACATTTGAATGGTGAAGCACAAAAGACGGCAGTCTACAAGACGCGATACTGAACATAATGGTGGAGACGATGATCGAAATAGAATGCATATCTCACGGAACGAACCTATTGATGGGAAAATACGGCAAAGCGCAACCCAATACGCTATTCTCGGGATTGGCGATAGACAGATATAAATGGAACAATAAATATACAGTCGCGGGAGCGCCGGCAGTAGAGTAGGTAATAACATTATTATTAGACTTGAATTATTCGTTAAAAATACAATAGTAAAATAGTATTGTTATTCCACTGCAGGTGACATCGACGTAGCAGTAGACGAACCACGACCGCGCACTCCGAAACCGCAACGACAGCCGAGACCGCAACCGAAACCTCAGCCGAAACCGCAACATGAGCCACAACCCGGACCGTCCAGAGAAGGAAAACGAAAAAATGAAGAACCGGAACCTAAAGCGAAACAACCGAAAATGTGGTACAGCGACGGAGAAAATCTGATAATAGACGACGAACAAGTGACGTACGTCAGAGCAGAAAAAATACCAGGTCAAAAAAAAAATTCAAAAATGACAAACGAAGAAAAATTAGCGGTGGCGGAAGAGAACGAACGCATAAGGCAAGCGGCGGTACAGGTAGCGCAAATAGAAACATTAAAAAAAATATATTTAACAGGAAAAATTTTAAATTTGGGAATACCGGAACAAGGATACTACGATAAAAATAATCCAAATCACAGAGAGGCCGTAACAAAGCCGAAAGTAGAATAAACACAAGAAGAATTAGAAGCGGAAATCGCAGAGCTGGCGAGAAAAGAAAAAACCGCAACGCAGATAGAAACGCAACTGCCGCAGCCGATCGTACCAAAAAAATTAACTACATTAATTATAAAATGTGAAAACGTCGAAAATAAAATGTATCTATACGAATCGGAAGAACAATTGAAAGAAAATTTCAAAACAAAAACACCAAAATATATGATACAGGTAGACAGACAGCCGCAAGAAGAAATAATAAGATTAACAACGAAAATATATAACGACGCGTGGCCGACGGTGAGCGTTAAATTAAGACATTTGACGGAAAAAGACAGAGGACAAATATATTGGTGGTTAATGAAAAACATGGAAAGACACGGGTGGTTTGTACCTAAAAATAATATAAAAAACATTTAAATTCACACACGTGTTTTATTTATTGGTGAGAAGTAATATAAAACAATCGCTGGTTGCACATACGACAATAAAAATTTTCCCGAAAAGAAGAGTCTATGCTCTGCGGGAACACATAATCCAAGATCTTCAACACAGAATAGGTAATGCATGTCTTCTCGCAGCACGAGCGACACAGCGGCACCATAGGGTAGGTGTAGGCAGGATGGTGGAGACGGTGCGTGAACTTCAGCACCCCGGGCATGGCGCTCATGTTATCATAATGCACGACGAGCAGAGAGGCCTCTTCGTCCGTGAAGAGCGGGGGGAAGCTGGGCGGAGCGACGGGAGGAAAAGGGGCGCTCGCCTGCTGCTGGTCCGAAGAGACGGTCACCTGCTGCTGGTCCGGAGAGATGCTCGGCTGCTCCTGGGTAACCGGTGTTGCTGGGTAACCAACACCCCTCAAGCCTGTAATAGTTTAGCAAATCATTAACCATAGAATAGAATAGAAATATTTTTTATTCAAATAAACTTTTACAAGTGCTTTTGAATAGTCGATGAATCTACCACTGGTTCGGAATGCCTTTCCTGCCGAGAAGAACCAGCAAGAAACTCGGCGGTTGCTCTTTTCAAAACAAATTTACAATACAGTATTATACTATGCTATAGGTATATGCAGTGTTTCCACAATGAGGGAAGTTCCAAAAATGCATACCGACTAACTTCTATCTCAAGATGGGCAGACATAAAGTATCCCCATTCCCGCCGGTGGCACCCGTTCACGAGCATAACGCATGACCCAGCCATTGCTTCGCTCAACCATATTTGAGGGAACGTAACAATTAGGAAATACTAGGAACTATAGTTTTCATTTCATTCAGCAAAAACTTGATACTAAGTTATTATTAAGTATGTTATCAGGCAATCTTCACGAAAGCATCCATAGTACTCCTATTAGGTAATTTTATATATTGTTGTAAAAATCTATAGCAATCAGGGCTGATTTGATGTAGCTTGAGTGCAAAAAGCTTCTCATCGTCATTGTATCGTACTGCCTTGGGTTCTGTTCCAGCCAGCCTTAACTGGGTGTCTATAAATGCTTTTGTTTCACAGGTAAGCAACGGATAGCCCTTAAGGTATGGTTTAGCTTTAGTCAGTTTTGATTTTAATCTTTTATTGCGCTGTTTTTCTTTTTTCAAGTTGTTTCTAAGAATATTAAGCTGCTTATATAACCATTGTTCTTTTGGGGTACTGTTCTCTTTGTTGAAACGAAATCGTTTAATTTCTTTATTAGAGGCTAAAGGATACAAGCCATTGGTCGGGGGGTCTACCATGGGTGGACATGGTGCAACATCACAAGTGAAATTGGGCAGAGAGACTGTTGTGTCAGCTGCCATCACAACTTGGGCAGATTGTACATTTGCCAGTTCCTCAGCACTCATTGACTCTGTTAACTCAGAAACTAAAGACTCCAGAGTTCGATTCTGAGCAGGTCGGCCTTGTAACGGCTGTGCCACACTTGCAGTGGATTTAATTACTGGATGTTCAGTGGAGAAATTACAGTTCTGAGATGGTTCATGGTAAAACGGCAGATTATGATGTTCCTTCACGCTTGAAACTAAGGCATGTGTTGATTCAAGAGTCCGATGAGGTGATTTGTGTAGCAACAGATTAAAGTTATTTGGACTGAAATAAACAGTCTGTTCTTGGCAGCCTGTCTGACTGGCAGCTGGTGGAACATACGCATTATTGTGCATATTTTTGTTATTCTGAACACACTGGTAATCAAGCAGCACCTCACCAGCTCCCATTTCCTGAGCTGACACCTGTCGTGAGTAGTCACCTGTCAGAGTTGCAACACTCAAATTACCCATCTTCACCTCTTCCGTTGTGGGCCTCCACAATTGATCATCAACATAACGAACTATTACTTTAGCAACTGATTCAGTTTGCGTGCTGTATTCACTTTGAGAGTAAGGCTCAGAGCTGTACTCATGCTCTACTGGCGAGGAGGTAGCACCAGTTTCTTGCTGTGGAGTTCCACAGTACATGTGCTCCACGGTCGTGCCTGGCTGCTGTCCTTCAATGCTCAGATTGGTGCAGTCACTCGACAACAGCTCTTTAGTGGGGGTCTGGCACATGACACAGGGGGAAAATAGACAAGCATGCCTCACATCTTCCGGGAAAGGCAAACAGTACATGTTGTGATCGACCGGCAGACCATGTGAGTCCTCTGCTTTGAGGCACACTAAGTATCTCGCCTGCCACTTTATATTAGTATTAATCTCAGTAGATGGACACTTAAAAGTGCTCCCTTGTGCAGAGTTCAACACCTTAACATTGGCTGGCACATTGGGATGTATTGGACTTACATCTAAAATTTTTTTACCTTTGACTTCTTTTTTGTTTGGTTTAATGGGTGGCAAATTTAATAAAGGGATTGCGTCTTTCGTTAATCTTCCTTTTTCATAATCAATATGCTCGCGCATGAAATGATTTCTACATATTTTCGTGTTCTCTATTTGTCTCCAGGAATACCTATGCAAGAATGGACAAATTTTATACCAGCGCTTTCCGATTGATGTGTTTGGAAAAGGCACACTGTGGAGTTTATCTTTTACAAAACAGCCAGGAACACAGCAACGTCTCATGGTGGTTTTTTTTTTAATTTTTTTATTCGGGTTAACGTTGGTCCAATGGACTATCGTAGATAATCTCACTGTGCATTGTGCAACGGTGCAAATCTATATATATAAAAGAAAGTGGTGTTAGTTACACTATTTATAACTCAAGAACGGATGAACCGATTTGGCTGAAAATTGGTGGAGAGGTAGCTTAGAACCAGGAGACGGACATAGGATACTTTTTATCCCGTTCGACCGCGTTTCCGTCAAGTAACTATAAAACGTGGTATAACAAAAACCATAGCCGTCTCTATCTCCTGTAGGGAGCCATGAAGTGAATGTGGCAACGTCGCAATTTACTGCCACTGGTAGGCCCATGGGTAAAATGAAAAATCAGTACGAATGTATAGATCAGTATAGACTTCGGTCTTCGGTGTTGATAATTATTTACTTATACTAATTAGCTGCTTTATTTTTAAGGCGTCCACATGAATGAGAACTAACATATTAAATAATTACATAATTTTGTGTTTTTAGAAACATCGAAAAGTGAATTGAAAAGGTAATGATGTAACAAAGTTACAATGTAAACGACATTATGGTACATATCTTTGAAACTACTGACCCGATCTTGATGAAATTTGCACTGTTCCCTAAGTTAAAAGATTCTTAAAACAATTAAGGAAGATATTTAGATAGGTAATGATAAAGTAGGTAGGTAGGTATATCAAAAAATAAAATAAAACTTCTTCACAAAGCGAATATTCTCTTTATTTAATGGTTTCTTATTATTTAGCTTGTTTTTATGTCATTGCCTTTTTAAGAAGAATCTACCACTGGTTCGGAATGCTGCTCTAACCCTAGCGAGAAGAACCAGCAAGAAACTCGGCAGCGTCTATGCATTATTACTTAAAAGAAAAAACAATATTTAAGAGTATTATCAACTTCAACATAATTTAGACTACATCATACAATCACTATGAAATAGCCGATAATAGCAAAAATTTAGTTAAAACAATGTCATAGAGTCTTTATAGAGTAAAACATATGTTTATAAAAAAGTAGACAACTTTAAAAGCAAGTATAAAAATAGTCAACCTATTTAGTCAACAAATGACTTAATAAAATCTCTATCTAATTCCTCTTTTAGGTAATACACAATATAATTTTTTTTATAAAAATAGTCAAAGAAATTACATTTACAAGCAAGTACAAAAGTAGTCAACCTATAGTCAACGCAATAACTTGTAGGTAAAACACATACATTATACTTCATACTAATATTATAAATGCGAAAGTGTGTTTGTTGGTTTGTTCGTATGTTTGTTTGTCCTTCAATCACGCCACAACAGAGCTACGGATCGACGTGATTTTTTGCATGGGCATAGTTGAGGACCTGGAGAGTGACACAGGCTACTTTTTATTCCGGAAAATCAAAGAGTTCCCGAGGGACTTTAAAACTAAATTAATCATAAGCTAGTTTCTTATAAAAATAATCAAAGCAAGCACATTTACAAGCAAGTACAAAAGTTATAGTCCATATCTTACTAAACTACTGAACTGATTTTGATGAAACTTGCACTGATCGCTAAGTTAAAAGATTCTTAACCCAATTAAAAGAGAATTACTTGTTGCAATTTGATTTCAAATTTCTGAGAAATACGTAGACATACATAAAACACTTATGAAATTTGACATCTGTTTTGAAACCTACAGAGATAAACTTATATGAATATTGTACATTTCAAACAATATTATATACATACAGGTCGAATTGATAACCTCCTTTTTTTAAATTGGTTAAATAAAAATAATAATAGGTATGTGCAGTAACTATTCTATCTTAATACTAAACCAAAGTGTTTAATTTACGTCGTTTATAATTAATTGTCTTGTCAACATCATTCTTATGCTTAGTATAATTATTTAGCATAATGTTTGCCAAGATATTTGCAGCAATGCTATAATATTCTTTATTCTGTTTTCCACATACACTACACACTGCTGTAAAGTCTACATAAAAAGTATCAGCTTGAAGGCTGTACAGTGTTAAATTATGAAGTAAACTTTTGTGTTGCACAAATTCCAGGAAGGATACTTCTAAATCAACATCATTAATAATATATTCCAAAATTGCTGTCATGTGATAATAAATAAACATGATTTGGTCAGTCGGTGCACATAAACCCCCTCTTTGCAACAAATTAAAATATTCATCATATACCGCCGTATTTTCATCAATATAAACATTTCTACAATGTTCACAGGAAAACCGATTTAGTAAACTATGTGAAACATAACCACATACATAAATTTGAGACGAAATATCGATTTCACATGCTTCCAAATAATTACTGCAGTTTATTATAAACATAAATTTCTCAATATTAACTTCATCTTGAAAACATTCAGCTGATGTACAAGATTTGAGAAAGACCAGATCTCGCTGCTTTAGTAAGTGTTGAAGTCTTATTTTTTTTTCAGACTCAACAATTTGTCTGTAAGCTACATTATAATTACATCCAGAAAGTGACCTGTACCTACTAAATCTTTTTTCTATATTGTCAGTTTGAAACTTCCCAAGAAGTATGTACACCACAAAATTAAAATTTTCAAAACAATACCTTGAAATATCAATTATGACAGATGTGGTATGCAACATAGCTTCATAAGTATCTCTTGTAAACCTACACAAGTTTCTAAAGATTTCCATTTTCTTAGCCAAATACAGACTGACTTCAAAAACTTCAATTTATCATCATCCCTATGAAATATTGGCGTAGAGTTATGTTTTCTTAATACTTGACCTTTGACTGTGTTTTTCACATTCAATATATCCCACCAGTCCCTAATAATTTGTAGAAAATCTGATGTTTCCACATAACCCTCAGATTTTACAGCAGCGATAGTGGTATCATGAAAAATATTGTTTACTAACATGACATTTTGCCGTTCAAATGTATTAGGATTGATAGATTTATTGTTTAATTTAAAAGCTTTTTTACACAACTTATTTTTTTCAGTCCTATATAATTCTCGCAAATGATGAAAGGATGCTTTTTTTATAATATTATCTTCATGTAAGTCAGGATATGTAAAAGTACAATTATTTAAATTTATCCAATTATTACGAATGTTTTTAAAGATATGAACTGGATCATACAAGACAAATATTTTTTCATCTGTATATTTAGGATTACTGAAGCTACAATTTGATTCATCTGTTAATAACTTAAAACAATTTTGGTTTACACGATTGTTATCAGAAATTATTGAAAGTACTTTCAGTCCAAATGATTGTATGTAATTTACAATGAGCAATAAATTTTCATACAAGAATTTCCCAGATATATTATGTACTGGTAACAACTTAACAACCTCTTTTTTGTTACCAAATGCAGAGCTAATCATAAAAGTCTGTACGGTTTTGGCAAGATTTTTTGGATTATTTTCTGCGTAACCTAGAATAGTTTTGGACTTATACTCTAGGCCACATTTTATATAAATTTCATCAATCAATAAATTTACAACTTTCTCCCTTTCTACCCACGTAGAGCATATTGATTTTAAATAACAATAGTTATTTTCTGGTGAATTCGGACACAGGCCAGTCATCGAAGTTATTTGCTGCAAATGTCTTGCAGTTGGCAAGATTAGGTATTGCCTCAAAGTATTATAGGCACAGGAGGAAATACTAAATATCACAAATGAAAATATAAGTGTAGCAACACTATATCTACGTTGCTTATTTTTTAACAATTTCATTTGGTCTAGAACAAGCTCTGCAGCAAAATTATCATTTTCAATATTAACTGCTTCGTTCAAATAATTAATAGACCTATCAAGACAATAGTCAAATGACTTTGTTGGTTCACAACTATTGTTATAATAACGAGATAGTATATTTTCAAGCTGTGACCATCTGCTTAGCTTAAGTTCACTAGGTAATATCCAGCTTAAATCTTCATGACGCATTAAATGTCCTTTTACATATACCTGAATGCTTAGATTTTCATCCACCAACACACTATTAACTACTTTCACACTGCTGTCACTGTCACCATTATTACTTTCAATATCAAGATTTAACAAATAGAAATAAATCCTCTTATTAGGTATCACTCGATATAACCATTTAGAGTCTCCTAACTTTTCTTGGAATTTATGCACTAAGTCTTCGAATGATGTAATTATGTCACTCTCTAAAAATTTAGACACCTGCTCCTCATGAAATAGTTCAGCTCGTTGTCTCCTTTTTTCGGGGTTGCTTCTTGGAGGTGGAGTGCTCTTCGACATGTATGATGGGAGATTATTGAATATATGGGGTATTGCACCCTCGACTAAACGTGGGTATTTCAATTGCTGTTTAAACACTTGTCCATCACTTCCAATGACAATTTCCTCAGTCTGGATTTCATGGGTTGTAAAATGGTTGCTGCATACAACTGAGTGTTTTGTAGGTACCCAGTCTTTTCGAGGAATCGCACGTAACCACGCTTGAGAGAGATGAGCATCTTTCGGGAAAGAAAATGTACTTTTAGCTCCTTCAATGCGGATAACACTGGCGTAATTTGATTTGCATTCTGGCACACAGAATTTCCTTGGCATCTAAAACGGTTAAAATAACTTTTATAAACAAACAAAATGAAATAATATGAGTATTTCTTTTGTAGGTTATGTTTTCAAACCTAGATACTTATTTAAATTATGAGTCTGGCACTTAATTGTAAGTTACTACACATCTTTAATCGAAAATATCTTCATTAGTTACATTAAAACATATTGACAGTAGTCAGTCAGTAATAAACTTAACTTTCTTACCTTAGCAGCTTTGTTTATACTTTGCAGTCGATATAAAGTTAACCACGAAAACGGATTTATCTCGTCGTAACTGATGTATTTCTAAAAGGTTTCTATCCACCTTGAGTGAAACCGTACATTAAACACCAAAATTATTGTATCTTTTGTTAATTAATTATGATTTAAATACAAAATAACACGACGCGAAGCAAAACCAAACACCAAACACAAACTTGTCAATGTCGACTGACAGAGCCATAGATAGACCTACGGCCTACCTGCGACGTTGCCAGACTTCTACTTCATGGCTCTAAGGAGATAGAGACGGCTATGCAAAAACGCATCTGACATGGAATAACAAAACGCAAGTGACAGTGGAATAAAAAAACCACCACCACCACCACAAATGGATCAGAAACTAGAAAGATCGGGTCCGATGGTGAGATGAGATTAGATTCAGATGAGATTAGATTCCGATGGTCAGATGAGACTAGATTCCGAATGGGAGATGAGTTTGATTCCTTACACGTCCACGGCTAGAAATAACTAGAATAATAGATCAGATCTTAGGGCGTCACAAATGGTGATGTCATAGTTAATTTAATCATGCAGGTTACCGGTGCACTCCCGCAGCAGAGAGAGAGAGAGAATTAATCGGAGTAGAGCGGTGCGACAGAAGCCTTCTAGTTGATGGGCAGGTATGACTCCATTGGGATAGTTAATTAAATCGGCGACATTCTGTTCCACTAGACATCCTTATTTAATATCCATATACAAGCGGTTCAACCGTGTATAGCGCGTAGTTACCCTTAAATATATACCTAGAGAGAAAGCAGATAGTGGAGTAGAATGGCCTCGCCGACATGGTGTAACATCGCATGCTGTGGCAAGGCGTCGCCACGCGAGAAATCTGTTTTGCGTGCCGCTATAGATGTTTCACATCAAAATGATAGCCACTGATATATATTTTTTATCCATTGAAGGTTTGCTACGAAAATGATACTTTTATTTTCATATCAAACCTTCAATGGATAAAAAATATATGGCAGTGGTTATCATTTTTTGATAGCCACAGAGTGGGCCCTGGCCTACTCAGTAACAAAGGCTACTCATAACTCAACTCACGACTCAAGTAATATTTTGTGCTGCTGATCTTCTGTCTAATGAACGTATGGAATGTATATCATCGTCATAAGTCATAATTGAATGAATCGTACATTTTTGATGTGAAACATCTATAGCGGCACGTAAAACAGATTTCTCGCGTGGCGACGCCTCGCCACGGCATGCGATGTTATATGTATACTTAGTGACATATTTAGTTCTTAGCACAATCTGTTTAGTAGTAGTAGTAGTAGTAGTAGCGGTAGTGGTAGTGGTAGGGGTAGGGGTAGGGGTCGGGGTAGGGGTAGGGGTAGGGGTAGGGGTCGGGGTCGGGGTCAGGGTAGGGGTAGGTAGGGGTCGGGGTCAGGGTAGTGGTAGTAGTAGTATTATTATATGTATACTTAGTGACATATTTAGTTCCTATGGAGAAATCCATGCGACGAAAGTTATTATTTAGGAAAGCTGTCTTCCTAGATCCATGACATAAAGTATCTCCCTGTGAGTAATAGGGTATTTGACTATATTAAAAATATCGTTTTATTTGGTGTCATCCTAAAAGATTAATATCTAAAAACATTATTCCATACGACAAAACTAAAAAATAAAGTTTTATTAAATTAGAAAACAATAAATAAAATTGCTATAATTCCGGCGGGTTAGCGTACCACTGGTCATTTTCCTTACTCGTCATTTTCACTAATTCGCCAGTTTACTTATTATATTATACAGTTTCGGTAGGTTGACAATTTCGCTAGTTAGGCATTTTCCCGATTCTTCAGTTTCCTCCTTTGCTAGTTTTGCTAGGATATCAGTTTCGTGAAATTGCCAGTATTGCGATCTGCTAGTTTCGTTATTTGTCAGCTTCGCTAATCGAACGGTTTACCTATTCGTCAGTTACGCTTGGTAGACAGATTTGCCAGTTTGCTGTTTTCGTAATCCTTCAGTTTCCTCGTTCACTAGTTTTGCTAGACTTAGTTTCGTTAATTTTCTAGTTTCCTTTTTTAATGAGTATTTGATTTGAATATTAGTTTCAATTCGATGCCTTAAGATGGGTAGCCTAAGTATGTCACGCTCTCTTAACATTTCTGTGGTGGTGTCGTGTGATGCGGGTTCTTCTTCTTCTTTATCAACCTATACACGTCCACTGCTGCACAAAGGTCTCCTGCATGGACTTCCACAGGCTTCAGTCTTGCGCCGCTTGAATCCAGCTGCTCCCTGCGACACGTTTGATGTCGTCGGTCCTCCTGGTGGGGGGGGGTCTGCCAACACTGCGTTTCCCGGTGCGGGGTCGCCACTCCAACACCTTGGAACCCCAACGACCTATGCTCTATAGCTCTTCGAACTATGTGCCCCGCCCATTTCCACTTCAGTTTCGCGACACGCTGAGCTATGTCGGTGACTTTGGTTCTCCTACGAATCTCCTCATTTCTGATTTGATCTCGCAGGGATATACCGAGCATAGCTCTCTCCATAGTTAGCGACCATGTCTCGGATCCGTAAGTCATCACTGGCAACACGCACTGTTCGAAGACTTTAGTCTTCAGGCACTGAGGGATTTTGGACGAGAAGATATCTCGGAGCTTCCCGAACGCTGCCCAGCCGAGTTGGATTCGGCGGTTAATCTCTTTCTCGAAATTGGACCTACCTAGCTGGACCGTACTTATGTCCCAGGTATACATAATCGTCTACAATTTCGAGTGCAGAGTTCTCAACAATTACTGGGTGGGATGCGGGTTCTTACGTTCCCTCAAATATGGTTGAGCGAAGCAATGGCTGGGTCATGCGTCATGCTCGTGAACGGGTCCCACCGGAGGGAATGGGCTACTTTCTGTCTGCCCGTCTTAACATTTATTGAATTATAATTAGATGTAATTACGTATGCTTTTGTGGAACTTTCCCTCATTGTGGAAACTCTTCATACATAGCATAATATATATGTTATATTGTAAATTTATTTTGAAATGAGCAACTGCCGAGTTTCTTGCTGGTTCTACTCGGCAGGAACGGCATTCCGAACCAGTGGTAGACTCATTGACCATTCAAAAGCACTTGTATTATTTTATAAATTATATTTATTCTTATTGGTACAGTCAGTGACAAAAACAATTAGAGGGTCCAAGCCATGTCCTTGTTAACGCCTGAGTGATAAAAACAAACGCTGAAATTAGTTTTCTGAACTTATGTAATAAATAATGTCATAGGACATTAATATATGACATCAGACGACGGAGTAGTAAAACACAATCTAAACTAACTGACGAACAAGAAAACTTGCGAGAAAGGAAAGTAACGGGTTAGGAACATGACGAAATAGCAAAACTGACAATCTAAACTGACTGACGAACAAGGAAAGTTGCGAACCAGGAAACCAACTTAATAGGGAAATTGACAACTTACTGAAACTGGCAAATAAGGAAATTGGCGAATTCAGAAACTGTCTAACAAGTAAACTGGCGAATTAGTGAAAATGACGAGTATGGAAAATGACCAGTGGTACGCTAACCCATTCCGGCCATGGTCACGTGATCTCGAATGACGTCACAGTCCACACCACCTATGGGATGTGGAATTGTCATTGTTTGAAATGTGATTGTGAACTGTGACGTCATGAGAGCAAATGGAACGTTTCGGCGGCAATTTATTTTTTTGAATATATTTCTCGATTTTTATGAAAAATACTGAAAATTATGCCGAAATATACGTTGTTCGCTTCAGCATAGCATTATTAACAATTTAAGATGATTTTCTAAAAGTAGTGTAATACCCTATTATTGTATTCTGTGTACAGTATACAAAGCTAATCTGTGATCTTTGGTTTTTATCATGGTAGGTAAGGTAATATTTAGTTCCTTATATATACCAAAGTACTCTGTGGGTAATAGGTTGGTAAAGGGTGCCCATGGAATAAGAAATTAGGTACCTATTAAGAGTATATATCATAGGTAGGAAATAGAGTATAATTATTACCATAGACCACGAACACTAGGAAGTAGGATCATAGGAATTAAGATATTACTTTACTGTTTATTACCTACTTGATACTTTGCACAGATACTTTGTTTTTAAACACATACATCGAAAATACAATTTTACTTTCCGCATTTTTAAAAATTTACTCGTTTCAATGGATCTAAACAAATTGCCTAATGATAAAAAACTGCAGTTGTGCAAGTGGTATTTTAAAGGTAATTGTGCAAGTGGTATTTTGAAGGTAACCTCAATGCAGAACAAAACAGTTCTATCAAGATTCCGACTGCCTTGATATTTCATTAAATTCGTATACTCGCGAATCGCGGCACAAAGCCCAGAATTTAAGCGTGCGCAAAAGACAGGTCCATCACGTAGAGGCTTCGTGAGAACTGATTGAAATTGTGTCATGTTATCCTACTCTGTTAGTGTGTCTCCATCACACGTAATTTCGGAACCGTTCGTAGACAGACTGGATCATCAGTAGAACATGTTGTGGCTAGCTACCATCAGACGCTGCCAAGCGATTTAATGTGGAAGACAAGGATCTGCCTTGGATCTGCCCGCGAAATTCAAATTTAATTTGGTTTTTCGCAATTTGTAAACTAATACGAGAAACTAGGCTAACATTCTAATTGCGCCAGTAGAATTATCATCTTCACAGGTTTACATAAAAATCCTTTCTTGAAAGTGACCAGTTTAAGAAATTAATTAAAATACTGAGTTGGACATGAGTTACTCACAAATTAGTCGATATTTTGATTAATTTCTTAAACTGGACACTTTCAAGTAAAGATTTTTATATAAACCTGTGAAGATGATACTGCCATTGTCGCAATTAGAATGCCATAAGCTTACTTTGTCGTATTAGTTTACAAATTGCGAAAAACCAAATAAAATTTGAATTTCTTGGGCAGACCCGTATATTCATCCTTAACGTTGAACTTGATACCCCTCGGCCCTCGCCGATACATAGTAATTGTCACAAAAGCATCCTGTAAGGGTTACATTCTTCCATCATGAGGCACTGAACCCTAAAAATGTACTATTTTGTTTCAGTTGGGTGTATTCTACTGCCATTTGTATGGGCCGTCAACGCTGTGTGGTTTTTCAAAGAAGCATTTGTGAAGCCACCATTTGAAGAACAGAAACAAATAAAAAAATGTATGTATCTCAAACACCACACTATGATTTGTATGTTTTATGCTCTTTCATTTGACAATGAGAAAAAGTGCTATAAGGGTGGGGCCCGTTTTTCCCAATGTCTTTTAAAAGTTTATCTAAAAATAGAATAGAAATATTTTTTATTCAAATAAACTTTTTTACAAGTGCTTTTGAATTGTCGATGAGTCTACCACTGGTTCGGAATGCCCTTCCTCCCGAGAAGAACCAGCAAGAAACTAGTCAGTTGCTCTTTTCAAAACAAGTTTACAATACAATAGATACTATGCTATGTATGCAGTGTTTCCACAATGAGGGGAAGTTCACAAAAGCAGACAGAAAGTAGCCCCATTCCCGCTGGTGGCACCCGTTCACGAGCATGATGTATGACCCAGCCATTGCTTTGATCAACCATATTTGAGGGAACCGCATCACACTACACCACCACAGAAATGTTAAGAGTGTGACATACTTAAGGCCTCCCATGTTGACATGGAAAAAAAAATAGAAACAAAAAAAAATAGAAATGTGTACCAGTGGGGATGATTCAGGTATGGGATACAAATGTTTCAGTTTGTAATGTAAGCTTTCAAATATCCCGAACTTGATTTAGGTGTGTGATATTCTGATGATAATTATTATTATATCATTTTATTGTGGTTTTTTTCGTTTTTTACTTACACACTTCACTAATATTAGTAAGGATTCATAAAATAGGTATAATTTATTTCTTGTATTATTATCTATTGGGGAGTTGACTTCATATTTCCATCAAATCTTTTTGTAGTACTGTCTCCTGTCAGAGGTTGGCAACCTTTAGGGCTATCTGCACCTTGGCCGTTGCTGCATGGAACAAGGATCGGGTACTTTTCCCGTGAAATTGGTGGAGGTTTATAAGCTAAGATATATATAATTCGATGTCTTAAGATGGGTAGCCTAAGTATTTCACACTCTTTAACATTTCTGCGGTGGTGTCGTGTGACGCGGGTTGTTACGTTCCCTCAAATATGGTTGAGCGATGCAATGGCTGGGTCATGCATCATGCATGAACGGTGCCACCAGTGGCAATGGGACTTTCTGTCTGCCCATCTTAACATGTGTTGAATTATAATTAGAAATAATTACGTATGCTTTTGTGGAACTTCCCCTCATTGTGGAAACTCTGCATACATAGAATAATATCTATTAAGTATTTTGAAAAGAGCAACTGCCGAGTTTCTTGCTGGTTCTTCTCGGCAGGAACGGCATTCCGAACCAGTGGTAGACTCATTGACGATTCAAAGTACTTGAAAAAGTTTATTTGAATAAAAAAAAAACATTTCTATTCTATTCTATACTTCCAAGATATTTCACTCAAATACAAAATAAAATGATATTAATTATTTATTTGAATTTTGTTGGTGGCCATGTTTTGCAGATGTGATAGCGAGCGGCGCGGGCACGCTGGCGTGGGCGGCGGCGCTCGGCGCGTGGGCCGTCACCTTCCAGCTGCAGCGCGTGTCGTGGGGCGCCGCCGGCGACGCGCTCTCCTTTATTGTGCCTCTAGGACGCGCCTAGTGTGATCTTACTACCTTGCCCGCCTGCGACGCGGGGCCCCTGGACCGACACCGGTCCGCTCGCGGCGGCAACCCTGCCCGCCAGCGACGCGGAGCCTCCGTCTAGCACCCAACCGCAAGGCCCCTGCCCATAACGGAACAGGAGCCTCAGCCGCCATAAACGCCATGACGGCTGGAAGCACATCACCGGGGAAGCGCACTTCCTTGCGCCCCGCCCGGGTAATGAGGCCCTGCCTCGAAGCCCGTACCCTCTGTTGGCCACGGCCAGTGAAGACGACCCGTGCTGCTGCTGATCTTACTAAATGAATATGAGTTGATGACAATTCTAATATCATCAACATCAATAACTTGTCATTGGCTCACTTCTGAGCGCAGGTCTCCTCTCAGAGAAGGGATATATAAGCCTCATGCTGGCCCAATGCAAATTAGCAGACCTTCACACACCTTTGAGATCATAATGGAGACCTCTCAGGCGTGCAGGTTCCCTCACGATGTTTATCTTCACTGTTGAAGCATGTGATATTTAATTGCTTTAACATACATAACTATGAAAACTCAGAGGTCCAGGATCGAACATCTGTAGGCTAACAGTCCAACTGTAAATATGTATGTCGTAATGTAATGATTAATTTATTATTGAAATAAATAAGCTTAAATATTATAAGTATTTTTATTATTACACTATATTATAAATAACAGAGACAATACCATTAAACATAGTATTCCTAACTAGACAGGACAAATTACCACTTAGGTACATGTACAATTATTATAACAGTATAAAAATGGCCACAATTTCAATTTTTACGTTGTCTGTATTAATATACAGGATGAGATTTAGAGATGGAATGGTCAGACATAGGCTCTGATTCACCTGTATACTGTATATTAATATAACTCTCTTTCTAAATTCTAATAAATTACAAAATAAAAAATGTAATTAATTTGACTTTGAACACAACAAAATTTCATTAATCCAAAATAGTTTACCATTACATTATAAAAAGATAAATGCTTTACTGTTATTTCATGAAGTCATACTACTTTCTGGAATGAAAAAACTACCTTCCACATATTGTACGAGAGAACGGGAGTCATCAGAACCGGAAGGATAAATCAAAAAGGGTATTTCTGGCGGCTGTTTCACAGACACAGGGTATTTGACAGTTGTCAAAATTTTGATAATAGTATAATCGAAAATATAACATGTAAGGCACGCTTGCAGAAACGCCGGGTTATCCTTTTAGCAGCAGCTAACTGGGTTAAAAGGACAGATTTGACAGGTTTCGTATAAAGCTTCTGTCAAAATTACTTTATTCCTGGGTTAACTAACTCGGCGTCTCTGCAAGCGGGCCTAAGAATAACATTTGTAAGAACAGAAAATAAATTAGTCCAAAAACAAATAAGTTATAAGCTGCTTTCCTGAGACTATATCTGTCTCTTTCTAAAACGAAATTTTTTATGGAGGGGTATAGAGCCACTGTCTTGTGACGTCACATCCTGCCTTCTGTATGCTAGTCAAGTTTAAATTTCATTGATCGTATAAGAATTAGATCACATTAGCGTCAAAGTAAAATGAACATTAACTGAATTCATTTTAGAGTCACAAATTCAGTACACTCGATTTTTATTTGGAGTAAACGTATAAGAATGCATTAACGTAATTGAGCTCTAATTCAATGCTTTTATGGTTTGTATGGTCGACGATTACATCCCCAGCCGTTGCGCATTGTCGTATGTAGAGTGCGACAAGTATAACTTGGCGCGGCTGTGCGCCACTGTGCTCAACATTAGTGTGGCCAGTTTATGGAACATAAGACTTAATTTGGGAAAAATCATTTTTATAATCAATCATTTACGTAATCGTAGTATAAATGATAATGTTGTCTTTCATAGTTCAGCTCACAAAGATTATAAAAATTGGATGACCGAATTAGTTCCTAACATTTTACACATCCTGACATCCTGCTGCCAATTTTCTTTTTCGCAATTTGTAAACTGATACGACAAAGTAGGCTTACGACATTCTAATTGCGCCAATAGCAGTATCATCTTCACAGGTTTATATAAAAATCTTAACTTGAAAGTGACCAGTTTAAGAAATTAATCAAAATATCGACTAATTTGTGAGTACATAGGCTGCACTAAAAGTATCGGGAATGGAATATTTCCACTGTTCCTGTCATATTAAAATCTTTTTAATTTAAAACTCCTTGGTTTTATAAATCGAATACCGTTTATTTATTTAAAAAAAAGATTCTCGGTCTTCTCACAAGGTCTTGTCAAACTTGTTTAGTCGTTGAGAAAATGAAATTGACTCGAGAAAATTCTAGAGCGATGATTTATTATGACTTTCGAAGTGGTTTAACACAAAAACAGTGTGTTGACCGGATGATTTCTGCATTTGGTGATGAAGCCCCATCCAAAACCACAATTTATCGCTGGTTTGCTGAATTTCAACGTGGACGTGTCAAGCTCAGTGATGATCCCCGTCAAGGTCGTCCAAAAACTGCAGTCACCCAAGAAAACGTTGATGCTGTGCGTAAGCTGATTGAGGAAGATCGACATGTGACATACCTCGAAATTCAGGCAACTTTAGACATTGGCATGAGTCAAATACAAATAATCTTGCATGAACAATTAGGTGTAAAAAAGTTGTTTTCCCGATGGATACCGCATTTGCTCTGTGAAGAGCAAAAAGCGGCTCGCGTTACTTGGTGCGTCAGAACTCTCGAAAGATTCCACGCAGGATCCTCAAATGCTGTATACAACATCGTATCAGGTGATGAATCCTGGATATACGCGTACGAACCCGAAACTAAAAACCAGTCACGAGTTTGGGTGTTCGAAAATGAGTTAAAGCCAACAAAAATTGTTCGTTCACGGAGTGTTGCAAAAAAAATGGTGGCCACGTTTGTCTCCAAAACCGGCCATGTTGCGACTATTCCTCTTGAGGGACAAAGAACGGTTAATGCAGAATGGTATGCTAACATTTGTTTGCCAAAGGTAGTTTCTGAACTCCGTAAAGAGAACTGCAACCGCCGCATCATCCTCCATCACGACAATGCGAGTTCTCACACCGCGCACAGAACAAAAGTTTTTAGAGCAAGAAATCATAGAATTATTAGACCATCCGCCGTACAGCCCCGACCTAAGCCCTAATGATTTCTATACTTTCCCTAAAATAAAGAATAAATTGCGTGGTCAGAGATTTTCATCACCTGAAGAAGCTGTGGACGCCTACAAAACGGCCATTTTGGAGACCCCAACTTCCGAATGGAATGGTTGCTTCAATGATTGGTTCCATCGTATGGAAAAATGTGTGAAATTTCGCGGAGAATACTTCGAAAAGCAATAAATACATTTTTAAATAGTAATGTTGTGTCACTTCCTTGATTCCTGAAATTTTCAGTGCCGCCCTCGTAACTCACGTCCAACTCAGTATTTTGATTAATTTCTTAAACTGGTCACTTTCAAGTAAAGACTTTTATGTAAACCTGTGAAGATGATAATTCCACTGGCGCAATTAGAAGGCCATAAGCCTACTTTGTCGAATTAGTTTACAAATTGCGAAAAACCAAATTAAATTTGAATTTCGCGGGAAGACTTTGTCTTCCACCATAAGTCTACTTTGACCCGTTTAGTGCATCTTAATGACAGAACTCGCACGTGCTGTTAGCACACTCACGCCCCCTGTCAATACTCAATGTCATCGCAGTGCCAATAGATCCTTGTAACATGTAACATCTGCTGCTTCTCTACTAGCTGATGCCCGCGACTTCGTCCGCGTGGATTTAGTTTTTAAAATTCCTCGGGGAACTCTGATTTTACCGGATAAAAGTAGCCCATGTCACTCTCCAGGTCCTCGACTATACTCATGCAAAAAATAACGTCGATCCGTAGCACTGTTGCAGCGTGGCAAACCAACAAACACACGCTTTCGCGTTTGTAATATTAGTATGATTTTTGATATATCCAGTGTCTATGGAAAACAATAAACTAACTAAGAATTACTGTCAAACTCGCATTTCGTCGTCGTTGTTTTTGTTGTTTTCGGGCATTATTGAGTGCCAGTTAGGCACAATGTACTTCGCCAATGTCACAAATCGCATTTCCTATTACAAAACGCGGGTTGAACAGTTCTCTAGCAATTTTCGATAGCCTCTCAGATATCGGTCATATTATGTTAACTTTAGATGCAACAGTCTAAGACTGAGTTTCCACGGCGCGGTTCGCGGCCCGCGCCCGCAGCGGTTGCGGGCCCGCGGCCTCCGTAGAATGCAGATCTGTATGGAAAATGAAGTAGCAATTACCACGGCGCGGTTTGCGCCCGCGGCGGGCGCGGTAACAGCAGTACCGCAACCGCTGCGGGCGCGGGTGCGAACCGCGCCGTGGAAACCCAGTCTAAGCTGGAGCGTTTGGTAGGGTGGTAACACAAAAACGGTTTTCACAGCCCTACCACCACGTTTATAAGTTATAAGTTACATCGACAACACTCGTAAGCTCAGGAAAAATAGCAAAACAGTGGTGTTGACCGTTGTATTGCGATATATTTTCGTGTTTGTTTCTCACTATTTGTATAAATGTACACTGTATGGTCGTGCAGTAACACTGTCTGTATTGTACGCGCTTCACTCGATGCGCACGAGGCGCGGCGACGCGAGCCGCCGCTCCTGTCGTATCCGGGACACCTCTGACGCCGCTATCCTGGAAAAGAACATGCCGTTTAGGGACCTATGTCCAGCAGTCGACATCAATCTGTCGAGATGAGAGTTTGTACCTGAGCAGCAGCAGCAGAACACGTAGGACCAGCTGCCCGCGCCCCGACACCAGCCCCGCCACATGGGGCCCGCCGCCGCGCCTGCGCAGCAACAATATGTACCTGAGCAGCAGCAGCAGAACACGTAGGACCAGCTGCCCGCGCCCCGACACCAGCCCCGCCACATGGGGCCCGCCGCCGCGCCTGCGCAGCAACAATATGTACCTGAGCAGCAGCAGCAGCAGAACACGTCGGACCAGCTGCCCACGCCCCGACACCAGCCCCGCCACATGGGGCCCGCCGCCGCGCCTGCGCAGCAACAATATGTACCTGAGCAGCAGCAGCAGAACACGTAGGACCAGCTGCCCGCGCCCCGACACCAGCCCCGCCACATGGGGCCCGCCGCCGCGCCTGCGCAGCAACAATATGTACCTGAGCAGCAGCAGCAGCAGAACACGTCGGACCAGCTGCCCACGCCCCGACACCAGCCCCGCCACATGGGGCCCGCCGCCGCGCCTGCGCAGCAACAATATGTACCTGAGCAGCAGCAGCAGAACACGTAGGACCAGCTGCCCGCGCCCCGACACCAGCCCCGCCACATGGGGCCCGCCGCCGCGCCTGCGCAGCAACAATATGTACCTGAGCAGCAGCAGCAGAACACGTAGGACCAGTTGCCCGCGCCCCGACACCAGCCCCGCCACATGGGGCCCGCCGCCGCGCCTGCGCAGCAACAATATGTACCTGAGCAGCAGCAGCAGAACACGTAGGACCAGCTGCCCGCGCCCCGACACCAGCCCCGCCACATGGGGCCCGCCGTCGCGCCTGCGCAGCAACAATATGTACCTGAGCAGCAGCAGCAGAACACGTAGGACCAGCCGCCCGCGCCCCGACACCAGCCCCGCCACATGGGGCCCGCCGCCGCGCCTGCGCAGCAACAATATGTACCTGAGCAGCAGCAGCAAAACACGTAGGACCAGCTGCCCGCGCCCCGACACCAGCCCCGCCACATGGGGCCCGCCGCCGCGCCTGCGCAGCAACAATATGTACCTGAGCAGCAGCAGCAGAACACGTAGGACCAGCTGCCCGCGCCCCGACACCAGCCCCGCCACATGGGGCCCGACGCCGCGCCTGCGCAGCAACAATATGTACCTGAGCAGCAGCAGCAGAACACGTAGGACCAGCTGCCCGCGCCCCGACACCAGCCCCGCCACATGGGGCCCGCCGCCGCGCCTGCGCAGCAACAATATGTACCTGAGCAGCAGCAGCAGAACACGTAGAACCAGCTGCCCGCGCCCCGACACCAGCCCCGCCACATGGGGCCCGCCGCCGCGCCTGCGCAGCAACAATATGTACCTGAGCAGCAGCAGCAGAACACGTAGGACCAGCTGCCCGCGCCCCGACACCAGCCCCGCCACATGGGGCCCGCCGCCGCGCCTGCGCAGCAACAATATGTACCTGAGCAGCAGCAGCAGCAGAACACGTAGGACCAGCTGCCCGCGCCCCGACACCAGCCCCGCCACATGGGGCCCGCCGCCGCGCCTGCGCAGCAACAATATGTACCTGAGCAGCAGCAGCAGAACACGTAGGACCAGCTGCCCGCGCCCCGACACCAGCCCCGCCACATGGGGCCCGCCGTCGCGCCTGCGCAGCAACAATATGTACCTGAGCAGCAGCAGCAGAACACGTAGGACCAGCCGCCCGCGCCCCGACACCAGCCCCGCCACATGGGGCCCGCCGCCGCGCCTGCGCAGCAACAATATGTACCTGAGCAGCAGCAGCAAAACACGTAGGACCAGCTGCCCGCGCCCCGACACCAGCCCCGCCACATGGGGCCCGCCGCCGCGCCTGCGCAGCAACAATATGTACCTGAGCAGCAGCAGCAGAACACGTAGGACCAGCTGCCCGCGCCCCGACACCAGCCCCGCCACATGGGGCCCGACGCCGCGCCTGCGCAGCAACAATATGTACCTGAGCAGCAGCAGCAGAACACGTAGGACCAGCTGCCCGCGCCCCGACACCAGCCCCGCCACATGGGGCCCGCCGCCGCGCCTGCGCAGCAACAATATGTACCTGAGCAGCAGCAGCAGAACACGTAGAACCAGCTGCCCGCGCCCCGACACCAGCCCCGCCACATGGGGCCCGCCGCCGCGCCTGCGCAGCAACAATATGTACCTGAGCAGCAGCAGCAGAACACGTAGGACCAGCTGCCCGCGCCCCGACACCAGCCCCGCCACATGGGGCCCGCCGCCGCGCCTGCGCAGCAACAATATGTACCTGAGCAGCAGCAGCAGCAGAACACGTAGGACCAGCTGCCCGCGCCCCGACACCAGCCCCGCCACATGGGGCCCGCCGCCGCGCCTGCGCAGCAACAATATGTACCTGAGCAGCAGCAGCAGAACACGTAGGACCAGCTGCCCGCGCCCCGACACCAGCCCCGCCACATGGGGCCCGCCGCCGCGCCTGCGCAGCAACAATATGTACCTGAGCAGCAGCAGCAGAACACGTAGGACCAGTTGCCCGCGCCCCGACACCAGCCCCGCCACATGGGGCCCGCCGCCGCGCCTGCGCAGCAACAATATGTACCTGAGCAGCAGCAGCAGAACACGTAGGACCAGCTGCCCGCGCCCCGACACCAGCCCCGCCGTCGCGCCTGCGCAGCAACAATATGTACCTGAGCAGCAGCAGCAGAACACGTAGGACCAGCCGCCCGCGCCCCGACACCAGCCCCGCCACATGGGGCCCGCCGCCGCGCCTGCGCAGCAACAATATGTACCTGAGCAGCAGCAGCAAAACACGTAGGATCAGCTGCCCGCGCCCCGACACCAGCCCCGCCACATGGGGCCCGCCGCCGCGCCTGCGCAGCAACAATATGTACCTGAGCAGCAGCAGCAGAACACGTAGGACCAGCTGCCCGCGCCCCGACACCAGCCCCGCCACATGGGGCCCGCCGCCGCGCCTGCGCAGCAACAATATGTACCTGAGCAGCAGCAGCAGAACACGTAGGACCAGCTGCCCGCGCCCCGACACCAGCCCCGCCACATGGGGCCCGCCGCCGCGCCTGCGCAGCAACAATATGTACCTGAGCAGCAGCAGCAGAACACGTAGGACCAGCTGCCCGCGCCCCGACACCAGCCCCGCCAGCATGGGGCCCACCGCAGCAACAGTATGTACCTGAGCAGCAGCAGCAGCGCCATGGGGTCGCAGGCGATGAGCATGTAGAACACGTAGGACCAGCTGCCCGCGCCCCGACACCAGCCCCGCCAGCATGGGGCCCACCGCAGCAACAGTATGTACCTGAGCAGCAGCAGCAGCACCATGGGGTCGCAGGCGATGAGCATGTAGAACACGTAGGACCAGCTGCCCGCGCGCCCCGACACCAGCCCCGCCAGCATGGGGCCCACCGCAGCAACAGTATGTACCTGAGCAGCAGCAGCAGCGCCATGGGGTCGCAGGCGATGAGCATGTAGAACACGTAGGACCAGCTGCCCGCGCGCCCCGACACCAGCCCCGCCAGCATGGGGCCCACCGCAGCAACAGTATGTACCTGAGCAGCAGCAGCAGAACACGTAGGACCAGCTGCCCGCGCGCCCCGACACCAGCCCCGCCAGCATGGGGCCCACCGCAGCAACAGTATGTACCTGAGCAGCAGCAGCAGCGCCATGGGGTCGCAGGCGATGAGCATGTAGAACACGTAGGACCAGCTGCCCGCGCGCCCCGACACCAGCCCCGCCAGCATGGGGCCCACCGCAGCAACAGTATGTACCTGAGCAGCAGCAGCAGCGCCATGGGGTCGCAGGCGATGAGCATGTAGAACACGTAGGACCAGCTGCCCGCGCGCCCCGACACCAGCCCCGCCAGCATGGGGCCCACCGCAGCAACAGTATGTACCTGAGCAGCAGCAGCAGCGCCATGAGGTCGCAGGCGATGAGCATGTAGAACACGTAGGACCAGCTGCCCGCGCGCCCCGACACCAGCCCCGCCAGCATGGGGCCCACCGCAGCAACAGTATGTACCTGAGCAGCAGCAGCAGCGCCATGGGGTCGCAGGCGATGAGCATGTAGAACACGTAGGACCAGCTGCCCGCGCGCCCCGACACCAGCCCCGCCAGCATGGGGCCCACCGCAGCAACAGTATGTACCTGAGCAGCAGCAGCAGCGCCATGAGGTCGCAGGCGATGAGCATGTAGAACACGTAGGACCAGCTGCCCGCGCGCCCCGACACCAGCCCCGCCAGCATGGGGCCCACCGCCGCGCCTGCGCAGCATCAGTAACACGTCTCTTTTAGGCTTGACTTAAAAATCAGATTATTTTTCCCGACAACAACCCCAAATTCCCGACATTTTAAATTTTGTTCAAAGTATTTTGGTCTTCTGATCAGGCAACTCTAAATCCTTCCCTGATGCGGACTGTACACATGCAATATTAGCCCTCTAACTTTGTGTGGCTAGTTGGTTACTCTACACTCAAGCAAGTACACAACGATGGAACTAGATGGCGCTGTACGATTCACAACCGCACTATTCATTCATTTCGCGATAGCGAAATAAGGAACTCAGAACACTGTTTAAACAGGTTCCAACTAATGTAAAGCGGATCAACCAGTCCCCGGGCGCAACACTAGCCCAGGCAAGTATTTCCTACTTCTACTTTCAAGCCCTACATATACGTTCCCGTACCTATACACTTTTAATGACCAGTTTGCGTTTATAAAACTTACCTATACTTCCGGTGCCATCTATAATGGCTGTAACAGTCGCTAATGCTTTCGCGTCCCCTGCGAGGCTGCTATGTGTGCCTGCAATGTATCAATACTCAAATGAAACCTTTTTGTTGTTGTTTGTCCTTCAATCATGCAGTAACGGATTGACGTGCATTTTGCATGGGTATAGTTGAGGACCTGGAGAGTGATATAGACTTCTTCTTCTTTATCAACCTATAGACGTCCACTGCTGTACAAAGGTCTCCGCATGGACCTCCACAGATTTAGGTCTTGCGCCGCTAGAACCCAGCGGCTCCCTGCGACTCGTTTGATGTCGTCGGTCCACCTAGTGGGGGGTCTGCCAACATTGCGTTTATCGGTGCGGGGTCGCCACTCCAGCACCTTGGGACTCCAACGACCATCAGCTCTTCGAACTATGTGCCCCGCCCATTTCCACTTCACTTTCGCGACACGCTGAGCTATGTCGGTGACTTTGGTTCTCCTACGGATCTCCTCATTTCTGCCTTCTTATGTGGTGATATAGACTACTTTTGGCAAATCAATGAATTCTCATTGGATTTTCAAAAATTAAATCCAAACATCACCATCGGCATCGGTTAGTAGAGAGTACGGCAGCTGAAGAGGCCATGCTTCGCCGTGTTGTGTACAACGCACAAGCACCAGTATCTGGTGGTCTCACCGAGCTCGGCGCTGACGGCGGTAGTGATGAGCGCGTAGGGCCCGTTGACCAGCACGCCCGCCGCCACCAGCAGCGCCACGTTCACCGCGTAAGACGTCGCGCCCCACGTCTGGTACGCCAGCAGCTGCGGACACGCTCCCCTTCATCAACACAATTCAATTCCCAAATAGGCTTTTAGGCGTGCCAACTGGGTACAGAATACAGATTGTTTCGTCAGTGTCGCGTTGACGGAGAAGGCACGAAGGAGATTTATTCGTGTAAGATGTCGTAAAATTTTGAACATCTTTTAAAAGTTTTTTGAAGTGTTCCTTTCACGTTTCATACCACACTTAAGTTAAAAGGACCGAACCTGCGCTATGAAGATTGCGCTAAGAGAGACATCATCATCAGCCTGTATTCGTCCACTGCTAGACATAGGCCTTTCCGAGAGCGCAAAGAGAGACATGGCCGACTTCAATATAATGACATGACGGAACCGGTGGAGAAGACATGTGGTTTAAAATATTGGCGCATAGAAAAGTGATGAGGCGGACAAGGTTTTGTTGCAATAAGTGCGGACGTAACTGCTGTTCACGGATCGGTCTTCAGAGTCACCAGAAAAAATGCCTCCGAGACAATGCTTAAGGAATGATGATGATTTAGTTAACGTTGCTTCGGATGCTAGAAATCCCGTGGTGTGATTCTTTGAAAATGATTGCTAGTGTGACGCTTGTGCACTCACCGTGGGCGCACACAGCGCGTAGAACCCGCTGCACACGAGCGCGGGGCAGCTCGCGTAGTCCGCCAGCAGGCCCGCCAGCGCGGCGCCCACCACGCCGCCCACGTCGAATGCCGTGCTCAGCTCGCCGGACTGCTTCGGCGTGAGTTGAGCTTTGCGCACACAACAAACTATTCTTAGAGTCAGTTCGCGCACCGATGGCACAAGAGGCGGAACAGCTTGGCAGCGTGATTGCGGACCGCAAAGTGGTGTTCGGACTCGGACCGCTAGGCACGCGGGAGTCTGTTGGGACGAGGGTTGTGTCTAGTTGGGGCGCTGACTCCAGGTAAATGTTCTCCCTCGTCCAACTTCATTTGAACTTGTTGGTGCTGGGTCCGACTACATTGAAACTCAGCTACACTGCTTTAAATGTTCGTTTATTTTCTATATCACAATCACACATATCAATTTGGAAAAGTACATTAATTAAAGTTAAATTAGGGAAAGTCACATTCACACTAGTTTCAACACACAACAGAGCGAATCGCGGGGCGCCACGCGACTAACTTAGGCATCGCTCGCAGGCGACGTGTTACCGCTGACGCGTCAATTCCAGTCCCCACAATAGACCCCCTTTTTTTAAAAAAAATTTTTTTGACATTCCCAAGAAAAAATAAAAATATTAATATTGAAACAAAATTACTACTGAGCTCACGGGGCTCTTTGTTGATGACTACGCACTACTCGGAATGTAGTCCGCCGTCGTCGTAAACAAAGGTGTCGAGTTACGCTCGACGATGTGAGACTGGAATGCAACGTGGCTTAACCTACTTGGTAAAACAATTGATGCTATCTTATTACTGAATTGAAAACGAAAATAAAATTTTAATACCTATAATGTATGTTATTTCTATCCTTGCTGAATGATATTACTACGTTAAACAAAATACATGTTACTTATACAAAATCACAAAAATGAAATAGCTATTACGTGTTACTTGCTTACTGTTACTTGTTGTATGTTACCTACTTATATACTCCGCGAATCTCACATGCTTTCTTAATTTTAGTGTGACGTATCGGCTAATAAATTCACCTGCTACGTCACACTAAATACTTTTGTTATCGTTAGGCATGCTACGCGTTCCAACTGCAAACTGCTTACGTTGCGATCGTTGCGCAATCGTGTACCTACATAGCAGGCATCCGGTCCGTCGCTAATTCTTGGTAATCTGTTGGGCAAACAATGGCTTCGTTTCGCTCGCGATGGCGCGTCATCCACTGGGTTTTCTTCGCCTTCGGTATACTCTATACCCGAACACAGCTGTGCTGCAAATGGAGCTGTCGTTCGCGTCTAGGCGTCGTAACTGCGCATTTTCCGATCATTCTTCTGACGTGTTACAGCTGTGTACCTGGCTAATACTTTGCGATGGTACACACTGTAGTGACGCTACGTGGGACTCCTTGTTTCGGGAAAAATGCCAGCTGTCGTTAACCCTTTGTTGTGGATGCCAACCCAATTGCCGCGAGGTCATTTGCCGCTCCGGGCGTAATCGGCGTCGGATGCGTCATCTCTACGTGGCACCGGATGCGTACGTGGAACTTGAAACGGGTCGAAATCCGTTGGCCTTGATTGCCAGGCGCAGGTCTTCACTTGTTCACGTCTTCACTTTTTCGTTGCAGGTCTTCAAGCATGTTACGGGGTCACCACTTGTTGGGACCCCTGAGCATGTTGTTCGTCGGGCGTCGGGGTCACCACTTGTTGGGGACCCCATCCATGAGCGTGTTGGTGGTCGGGGTCACCACTTGTTGGCACCCCTGAGCATGTTGGTCTTCGGACGTCGGGGTCACCACTTGTTGGGACCCCTGAGCATGTTGGTCTTCGGACGTCGGGGTCACCACTTGTTGGTACGTCGGGAAAAAGCAGAAAAATTTTTTTTTTAAAAAGGGGGACTATTGTGGGGACTGGAATTGACGCGTCAGCGGTAACACGTCGCCTGCGAGCGATGCCTAAGTTAGTCGCGTGGCGCCCCGCGATTCGCCCTGTTGTGTGTTGAAACTAGTGTGAATGTGACTTTCTCTAATTTAACTTTAATTAATGTACTTTTCCAAATTGATATGTGTGATTGTGATATAGAAAATAAACGAACATTTAAAGCAGTGTAGCTGAGTTTCAATGTAGTCGGACCCAGCACCAACAAGTTCAAATGAAGTTGGACGAGGGAGAACATTTACCTGGAGTCAGCGCCCCAACTAGAAGCAACCCTCGTACCAACAAGTCCATGAATGTTTTTTGTAATCGTCTGCCCCAGAAAAGGGAGAAAGAGGCATAGGGACAAGGATCAGAGAAAAAGAACTTGTAGAGAGTCAAGAATGCGCACCGGGAACACGCCAAGAGCAAGTACCGGGCGCCCTCCCAGGATTCGGCCCACATTTTTATAGTAATTCGCATTGACTCTTTTCTAACGTGCAGTGTACAAAACTACAAATGGCTATTGAGCCACTTATTAACACCCGTTATTGAACTGGTGTTGGAGCCCGCCTTTATCTAACACTTCTTCATTCGAACAATTTGCTTAGCTTTTGAGTCTTCAATTTTCCCAGCTTAACAATGCAAAAATTCTTAAGCCAAAGTTTGCGTTTTCTGTAGTTGTCAAACTGTAGGAAAGGAGTTTGTTCAAGTAGAGGTTTTTGCACGAATATTTACTCAGATGATGTCCCTAACTTTGTTGGCTGCAATCACTATGTCTTGAAATAATACAATAATGGTATGTTTTGGGAAACGTTGAGCTATTGCGCTTAGAAAACGTTAAGCGCTTAGAAAGTTTCACAGGCGAAGTAACTTAATCGAGAAATAACACCTGAGCTGAGCGGTTAATACTTACTGGATGAATTGATGTATAGAGGCAGCCAGTACAGGAACGTGTAGCTGACGAGTTTGGCGAAGAAGAGAGATAGGGAGAAGTCGACGACGCCGGGGATGGCCAGCGCGCGAGTTAGCGAGACCGCGCCGCTCTGTGAGCGGGACGAGCGACGCGACAGTAGCGCTGTCTCTTCCGTCGCCGAGTCTTCTTGTTGATACTGTGATGATCGAATCTTACTTAATCGTGTGTTTGCCAAAACTTCTACAGCCACATCGAGCAAACATATGAGATTAAGGACCGTCGCCGAGTAAACTTTAACCGAGTAGACATTTTGCCAATCTGTCAAAAAATTTAAATTCCCCGGTTAAAGTTAACTTGGCAACATAATAAAATAACTGCGACTTCATACAGCAGATAGTCGCAAACAAGTTCTTTTCATTCATGAATTCCTATAAGAAAACTTTATGGGATACAAACAACTGAGACAAAGTTAGATTGATAATGTAGAATGTTGGCAAGAAAACTTTACGAAGAGTAAATAAAATCATAACAGCTGATGAAAGTTTTAGTTTAATCTAGGATTATTAGTAGGTATCAAGTATCATGCTTGGACCTGTAATATTGAGAAGTCTGTAATAAAAAGGGTGAGAAGTGAGAAATTAATGCATAGTGAGAGGGTTAGTGAGTGCAGAGTGAGTGAGTGCGTTTTTACTTACCGGCGGCGAGTTAGCGGAGTGGCGCGACGGGCGCAGGGTCGCCGCCTGTGAACATGCTGTTATTGAGTGACTCCTGTACCTACTGGCAGGACCGCTGTGAACATAGCCGCAGGTATCAGCGCACTTGCGTAGACTTCTACGTGTGAACTTCTTTCACCCACCCGCACGCGTTGTAACCAATTCATACAAGGTGTTATTATGAGAATGTTTAGAGCGGCGAAAAGTTAGTCTAAAGCCTAACGGACCAATGACGTGGAATTTTAGTTTTTTAACTTCCTTCCAACAGATTGGAAAGGAATTGAAAACTGCATAAAATGTTTAATGATTTAAAATAAGTACCCCTATGATTCATTAGACTAAATATTGGATAGAAGCAAGCGTTACTTTGCGGAAGTTCATGATTAGCAAGAATAGGTTAGAATTATTTTGAATTATAATTCACCAACAGAAAAAATCTGTATTGTCAAACATACAGTAACAAGCTAAGCACCACTCACCTTCCCAAGCAAGCAAGAAAGCAAAGTTCCCAAGCAAGCAATGCAATGCAACAATGACTACAATTTATCTAGACTATACTGCATTGTAAAGTCGACATCTCCTGAGGATGCTCCGGTGTCGGGGCGAAACGTGCGTCGAGATTAGTGTAAAAGTCTTGTGCGGTGGTGCATGTGAGTGGTAGTGGCATTGCTTGCTTGGGAACTTTGCTTTCTTGCTTGCTTGGGAAGATGAGCAGTGCTTAGCTTGTTACTGTATGTTTGACAATACAGATTTTTTCTGTTGGTGGATTATAGCAAAATAATTCTAAACTTTTCTTGCTCCTTAGACTAACTTTCTCTTTCTCCAACAATTTAAACAGCCCACTCTCAAATCTTGTACACAACTCGACTGTGTATAATGCGAAAGTTCGTATTTGCTGTGTTCAGAGCGATCATAAAAACTGCCGCTTAGGTACTATACTGTGCGCGCACGTGCTATTTATAAGTTAGGTTAGGATACACTACAATGGTGCTTATTCGGTTACACAGAAACCTGTAAACTAAAGTAGCAGGTCTTTTACAACTTGTCAATTTAGTTTACTTCACTTTAGTTAAATAATTGTGAACAATCTAACAGGCAACATTAACTAAATGGCTAAAAGCATATTAGTAGAAACTAGATTGGTTAAAATTCACGGGAAACATTGAAATGTTCGGTAGGTTATAACAAAATTCTATTATCTATAATATCCGTATAACCAGAAAATAAAATTGTATGGTACAACATGCCACTTGCGCAGTACACGATTGTAATTTGCAATAGTATATTTGCAATTATGCATTGTAGAGACAAAGTCTTCTGAAGATACTCCGGTGTCGAAGCGAAACATATGTAGTATATTTCGGAGGATTTGTGCGGTGTTGCCTGTACCATACAGATTTTTCTGGTTTGGCGGATTATGGGGAAAAGAATTTTGTTTCTTCTTTAGTTTGAACTAGTGAATGTATTGAAATATTCAAACCTGATCTCCGACGATGACCTGAGTGGGCTCCTCGTCGGTGTCGGATCTGGTGGACTGTCTACTTGGCTGGAAAATAATTAGTTACCTCATTACGTTATTTTGACTTCATGACTGATATTAGGTATTTTTATTTTTATTTATTTTTATTTATTTATTTATTTATAGACAACAAAGAGTGAACACTATACACCATAAAATTACAGACCAAAGCACTAGACCAAAACTTGTGGCTGGTGATTGCAATTGGCAGCCCAATTAGACCGCAGCCTGTGCTAGGGCTGTCCAAATATCCTCGGCCCAATTGTGTTAATTTCTACTATACTATATGATATAGGTATACTATACTGTTTGCTTGAATACGGGGAAGACTCACTCGAAAATGGAGTAAAGTAAGGGTGACGAGTAGAATGGACAATATTGGGAAGAAAAGATATACAAAGAACGGCTTCTTTTTTAACTTCGCTTTCGGCTTCGTTTAACAGAAAACAACAGGAGAAACAAATTGTAATAGTGGCGCCAGCAACAGGAACGCAAGGAAGCCCACGGCGCCCATCACCAGCGCGGGGTACACGAACGACAGCGCCCAGTCGCTCTCCACGTACTTCGCCGCCATCGGCGTGCCTGTAGCGGCGATGCGTGTAACTCACGGAGCTGCGGTCGGGCGTGAGGCCCACGAGGCGCGGCTCGGGCGCCAGCAACAGGAACACCAGGAAGCCCACGGCGCCCATCACCAGCGCGGGGTACACGAACGACAGCGCCCAGTCGCTCTCCACGTACTTCGCCGCCATCGGCGTGCCTGTAGCGGCGATGCGTGTAACTCACGGAGCTGCGGTCGGGCGTGAGGCCCACGAGGCGCGGCTCGGGCGCCAGCAACAGGAACACCAGGAAGCCCACGGCGCCCATCACCAGCGCGGGGTACACGAACGACAGCGCCCAGTCGCTCTCCACGTACTTCGCCGCCATAAGCGTGCCTGTAGCGGCGATGCGTGTAACTCACGGAGCTGCGGTCGGGCGTGAGGCCCACTAGGCGCGGCTCGGGCGCCAGCAACAGGAACACCAGGAAGCCCACGGCGCCCATCACCAGCGCGGGGTACACGAACGACAGCGCCCAGTCGCTCTCCACGTACTTCGCCGCCATCAGCGTGCCTGTAGCGGCGATGCGTGTAACTCACGGAGCTGCGGTCGGGCGTGAGGCCCACGAGGCGCGGCTCGGGCGCCAGCAACAGGAACACCAGGAAGCCCACGGCGCCCATCACCAGCGCGGGGTACACGAACGACAGCGCCCAGTCGCTCTCCACGTACTTCGCCGCCATCGGCGTGCCTGTAGCGGCGATGCGTGTAACTCACGGAGCTGCGGTCGGGCGTGAGGCCCACGAGGCGCGGCTCGGGCGCCAGCAACAGGAACACCAGGAAGCCCACGGCGCCCATCACCAGCGCGGGGTACACGAACGACAGCGCCCAGTCGCTCTCCACGTACTTCGCCGCCATCAGCGTGCCTGTAGCGGCGATGCGTGTAACTCACGGAGCTGCGGTCGGGCGTGAGGCCCACGAGGCGCGGCTCGGGCGCCAGCAACAGGAACACCAGGAAGCCCACGGCGCCCATCACCAGCGCGGGGTACACGAACGACAGCGCCCAGTCGCTCTCCACGTACTTCGCCGCCATCAGCGTGCCTGTAGCGGCGATGCGTGTAACTCACGGAGCTGCGGTCGGGCGTGAGGCCCACGAGGCGCGGCTCGGGCGCCAGCAACAGGAACACCAGGAAGCCCACGGCGCCCATCACCAGCGCGGGGTACACGAACGACAGCGCCCAGTCGCTCTCCACGTACTTCGCCGCCATCAGCGTGCCTGTAGCGGCGATGCGTGTAACTCACGGAGCTGCGGTCGGGCGTGAGGCCCACGAGGCGCGGCTCGGGCGCCAGCAACAGGAACACCAGGAAGCCCACGGCGCCCATCACCAGCGCGGGGTACACGAACGACAGCGCCCAGTCGCTCTCCACGTACTTCGCCGCCATCAGCGTGCCTGTAGCGGCGATGCGTGTAACTCACGGAGCCGCGGTCGGGCGTGAGGCCCACGAGGCGCGGCTCGGGCGCCAGCAACAGGAACACCAGGAAGCCCACGGCGCCCATCACCAGCGCGGGGTACACGAACGACAGCGCCCAGTCGCTCTCCACGTACTTCGCCGCCATCAGCGTGCCTGTAGCGGCGATGCGTGTAACTCACGGAGCTGCGGTCGGGCGTGAGGCCCACGAGGCGCGGCTCGGGCGCCAGCAACAGGAACACCAGGAAGCCCACGGCGCCCATCACCAGCGCGGGGTACACGAACGACAGCGCCCAGTCGCTCTCCACGTACTTCGCCGCCATCAGCGTGCCTGTAGCGGCGATGCGTGTAACTCACGGAGCTGCGGTCGGGCGTGAGGCCCACGAGGCGCGGCTCGGGCGCCAGCAACAGGAACACCAGGAAGCCCACGGCGCCCATCACCAGCGCGGGGTACACGAACGACAGCGCCCAGTCGCTCTCCACGTACTTCGCCGCCATCAGCGTGCCTGTAGCGGCGATGCGTGTAACTCACGGAGCTGCGGTCGGGCGTGAGGCCCACGAGGCGCGGCTCGGGCGCCAGCAACAGGAACACCAGGAAGCCCACGGCGCCCATCACCAGCGCGGGGTACACGAACGACAGCGCCCAGTCGCTCTCCACGTACTTCGCCGCCATCAGCGTGCCTGTAGCGGCGATGCGTGTAACTCACGGAGCTGCGGTCGGGCGTGAGGCCCACGAGGCGCGGCTCGGGCGCCAGCAACAGGAACACCAGGAAGCCCACGGCGCCCATCACCAGCGCGGGGTACACGAACGACAGCGCCCAGTCGCTCTCCACGTACTTCGCCGCCATCAGCGTGCCTGTAGCGGCGATGCGTGTAACTCACGGAGCTGCGGTCGGGCGTGAGGCCCACGAGGCGCGGCTCGGGCGCCAGCAACAGGAACACCAGGAAGCCCACGGCGCCCATCACCAGCGCGGGGTACACGAACGACAGCGCCCAGTCGCTCTCCACGTACTTCGCCGCCATCAGCGTGCCTGTAGCAGAACTCGTTATATAGATATAGTTATGTTGTACTATGACGTCACGAGCATTGAACGCGGGTCGTCGCGCGCTCACTTTAACATTCTATATCTTGGAAACTAATTGACGTATCGAAATAATTCTTTCACGAATATGTTTTATTTTTAACGGAGAATACAGAAAGCTAACATTCAAAATAAGTGAACATTCTTAATTCAAGATGGCGCGCAAAATGGCGTGCCCACGCTGTCAATAAAGTCAAATGTAGATTTAGTTAAACTAATTTCAATAAATAAAAAGATGTTATCATTTCTAAAAATAGTAATCAATTATAAACATGAATCTGACAGGATGCTAACTGCCAACAATCACTTTTCGCAGTTTTCCGCGATTTATTTACCTTTTAAGACAACCAAAGACAAATAGATCATTAGGTATGGCTACTGCTGCTCACCCAAGATATTTCCGAGCGAGGTGTGCGAGTTCCAGAGGCCGAAGATGAGCCCCTTCTTGGCGTTGCCGAACCACTTGCCCACGATGGCCACCGTGCCCGGCCAGCCCGTCGTCTGCGCGATGCCCGCGCCCGCCTGCCGACCAGCAAACAGCGAATAATGCGCCAGTACCACTAAGGTAAGGCGCATACATACAACTTTTACATCGACTAAACTGTTTAGTCGAGTTGTGTACTTTTCGTGAATTCCACACATCAAAAGCAAATCGATAAGGCTTTTTGATTTTTTGTCGAGCAACTATAGTGTTGATAGTTAGCGCACATTCTATGATCGCAGTACATTCCCATAAACTTATGAAACACAACTAAATAGGCCTAACAACTCTACTTCACCAGTGGGGCACGCATGCGCGCACGACGATTACAGCACAATTTGTAGACGAAAAATTGTGAGTCGTCGCGGAACGCCTGGCAGATGTGAAACATCGAAATTATTTTGTACGAGTGATATCGAGCTTAGCACACACATAAATGCACAATCTTTCTAAGCTATCACTATCAGACATATTTTATTGTTAATTTTTTTTAAAAGTAAGACAGGTTACGTGTGGTGTAGTAAACAACACTGTTTCGTACTACATACATACATACTACTACATACATACTGTTGGTTGGCGAAGCGTCGCCACGCCAACAGTCGGTGTGACCCGCCGCTATAGACATTTCATTTCATTTCTAGTAACCTTTAGTAACGTGTTGTGGTGAATATTATAAATCGTATTCTGAACTTCAACTCTCAACTCATTTACATTCGCATAAGATTAAATGTAAATTTGATTTGTCACATATCCCCACAAAAAAATCTAAAGGGGTAAGATCTGGTGATCTCGCAGGCCATCTGATTGTGCCGTTTGTACCAATCCAGGTATTAAAATAGTTATTAATGTAGGCAGTAGTGATTCAGCTGTTATGAGCTGGAGCACCATTTTGCTGTAGAATTACAAGAGTACTTTCCCTTCAGGTGGCATTACAAAATTCCACCCTGTATACGCCGCCCGAGAACAAAATATTTTGGCCCCGAGTGACACACACTATTTTTCATCATTACCCATAAGAAAAAGCTATCGTATCGTACCTAGAGTATCTAGTATTTTTTTCCCTCTTTGGACTAGCAGCCATAATTCCGACAGGAAGTAGCGCAGGCCACGCGCTCCGCCACCATGCCTGCAATATGTAACGCACCTGCACGAGCAGGTAGAAGGATATGTCGTGGATGTCGAGCGTGCGGCCCAGCCCGAACAGGTAGCAGAACACGGCCGACACCAGCATGCCCAGCGACAGGAAGTAGCGCAGGTCCACGCGCTCCGCCACCATGCCTGCAATATGTAACGTACCTGCACGAGCAGGTAGAAGGATATGTCGTGGATGTCGAGCGTGCGGCCCAGCCCGAACAGGTAGCAGAACACGGCCGACACCAGCATGCCCAGCGACAGGATGTAGCGCAGGTCCACACGCTCCGCCACCATGCCTGCAATATGTAACGCACCTGCACGAGCAGGTAGAAGGATATGTCGTGGATGTCGAGCGTGCGGCCCAGCCCGAACAGGTAGCAGAACACGGCCGACACCAGCATGCCCAGCGACAGGAAGTAGCGCAGGTCCACGCGCTCCGCCACCATGCCTGCAATATGTAAACGACTGTCAGTCTGTCGCCTTCAGTCGCGTCACGACACACCACAACACAACAATGTGTTTGCACCCGAAAAGGCGATAGTTACCGGAAACAAACATGGCGCCGGCGTAGGAGAAGAGGAACGCGGAGTCCAGCGTGCCCAGCAGCGTGTTGGCGTCGCTCGTGTCTGAAACAACACTGTCGTTAGCGTTAGGCTGGAATCACATCTGTACGCATCGATTCGCATTTTGTCCATATGAACAAAGTGTCTCTAAAAACTATTATCAAGAAAAACTAAGATGTGTCATTGGACAATCTCTTAGTATATAAGATAATAATTTATAAGTTAAGGTTAAATTAAAATTACTCAGTAGCCAACTAAGTTAGGCTAGATTGTAATCGAATTGAGCACCACTTTGGTACTATCAGTATCAGAAAAAAAAAATTGTCCATATAAAAGTGTCATTTTGTATGGAGTCGTGTACGCATCGCAAAGCAGAATTGATGCGTACACAGCTTCATACCAAATGACACTTTCATATGGACAAAATGCGAATCGATGCGCACAGATGTGTTTCCAAGCTTATTGCGCTGTCCACTGCTGCGAAGTCAACTGGCTCAGTTGCATCGCGAGCCAAATGAATGTGTGGAGGTGTTCGTCCGAGGCAAAGATCGCCCAATACTCTCCAACTCGCGCTGGGTGTGGAAATACCAATAGTACTTTTGGTGGATTTATTTTGACCAACTATGCTGTTTAAAGATTCTCAAAACATGGGCCTTTCAGTACGAAAATATGAATCCAATATTTGATTCTTTCACTCGTTCATTTCCATTTCATTTTGCTTTGTGGCTTTAGTAGTGCAAAACTTCGCCTGTCATGTGGAATTTAAAAACCATTTACATACATTCTCTAAATTCGCTATCCCTTTCATAAGGTTAAATTCGGAAAAGGATAACGTACTACTTAATATTATTATAAACTAGCTGACACGGCGAACTTCGTACCGCCAAATTTTTTATTTATTTATTAAGTATTAAAACCTTCCGTGGACCTTAAGGAACATACAAAAAATAAATTAACCGAATTGGTCCATCCATATACTTGAGTTATGCGCTTACCAACATTCATTTTTATTTATATCGATACGAAAGTGTGTTTGTTTGCCGATTGGTCCTTCAACCACACTTCAATAAGAGCCACAGGTTGGCCTACGTGATATAAATTTTGAAAAACCACGCAGTAACGAATCGACGTCATTCTTTGCTTGGGCATACAGTTGAGACTTAAGGACTTGGAGGGTGACATAGGCTACCTTTAACTTGGAAAAATAGAGAGTTTCCGCGGGAAAAGCTAGTAAATAAATAAAGCCTTCATTATAGACAGTAATTATGTATTTCCAACGAGTCCTTGGTTCGCTCACACGGCAGATAACCGTTCGGACACACTTGGCCGACTTTTATTGTTTTGTTTAATGTTCAACATAGTAGGTAAATACATAATAATTATATTACATTGACAATTTGACACCAAAGGGTGATAAATCAAAATGTTATGTAATGTAGGTTGTGCTTTATTGTATACCTAAAGTTCAAGTAATTATTCGCGTCGTGACTCGTGCGTAACATTAGCACAGATTACCTTATACATATAATATGTACATAGTATATCTACAGTTGTATATAATATATCTTCGTTGCGTGACTCAAGGTAAACAAATTTTCTCAGCGGAGCGCGTAAGCAAAGCGTTTTGCTGGGCGTTTTGAACGTTTTAACTAGGTATTGAATTTTTCACAAAGTTATGATATCACGATACAAGGTGACTTAGGGCATTTAAGGTGGAAGACACGATTCTGCCCGCGAAATTCATATTTAATTTGGTTTTCGCAATTTGTAAACTAATACGACAAAGTAGGCTTATGTTATGGTATTCTAATTGCGACAATGGCAGTATCATCTTCACAGGTTTATATAAAAAAATCTTTACTTGAAAGTGTCCAGTATAAGAAATCAATCAAATTATCGACTAATTTGTGAGTAACTCACGTCCAACTCAGTATTTTGATTTTTGGGCAAGAGACCCCTTTTACATAATAAACTGATACCTCAGACCCCCAAAGCCAAATCACTTCAAAAATAAGATCAACAGTTTTTTTCTATTGATACAAAATATCAATTTAAAAACTTTGCGGTTGGTTAAGTGAATAAAATCATTTTCTCATCAAAATTTTATAAAAAGAATAGACATACCTACTTCCTACTAAAATATTAATTCTTACAAGTTGGTAGACGTGACACAACTTATACAGTATCTTGAAAGTTTCAAATAAGAACTTGAGTTAATTAATAGGGGTCGCCTCGCCTTAAACCTCGTCGACCCTCAAAATCAGTTTTCGTTTATGTCGACCCCGGGAAACCGATTTCGACCCTAAGGGATCGATATCGACCACTTTGGCAAAGCGATTCACGGTCACATCACAGAGTAAGGATAGTTTCATAGTTATAATTACGGTAGTAAATATCATTCGTCTATGTTATATTGTCAGATTACGATCAGAATTTCGCGCGTCGCGCTTATATGCCTAGCGTGTCACTTACGCATTTTTCCAGAGTTATTGGAACGTAGTTCCTTATCGCGCAGTGCGGAAGGGGGCTAGACGGAAAAAATTAAGACAAAATGTAAACGACACTTTTTGAAAGTGAATTTGGCATTGTGTTCATTATTTCCACAGTACAATATAAGATCTCGGTAGGCTTGTGGTTTCGACAGTCGCTAAACAGTTAAAAGTCGATGGTTCGAATCCCAGCTCGACAGACTGAATTTTCTATTTTCAATTTTATTTTAAATAATTTCTACATGTGGAATTTTTCCCTGATTTTTTATAACTTATTTTTAAGTTACCTACACTTTATATACTGACATAATATAATTGTCAATCTGTAAGGTAACGATGATAGATTGTTACCAAGACGTGATGGGAGATAACCTAAGTCTGGGTCCACAACAAACTCAGCCGGGTACTGTTATGATGACAACAACGACCTCCCGACCGAACGCGGTCACGGCGGCCAACCTGCTTAGAGATTAGCCATCTGCGCGGGAGACGTTATAGTGCACAAGTGTGTGCGCAAAAACAGGTGAATTCTTTATTCCCTCACTCTCATAGTCCGATGGGACGGAAATCCGACACGACCGGAGAGATCAGGCGCAGGACCGACGGCTGTACGTGCTCTCCGAGGCACGGGGTGACTCACCGCCCACTTCCTAATAGGCACTGCGAATTTCTTGACAGAAAACCAAATAAGTTACACTTTTTGGCCCGACCCGGGATTCGAACCCGGCACCTCGTCAACCGTAGAGGAACTTGCTAATCGCTAGACCGACGAGGCAGTTATACCGTAGTGAGGTACTGCTAGCGCATAGTTCGAAGAGCTGATGGTCGTTGGAGTCCCAAGGTGTTGGAGTGGCGACCCCGCACCGGGAAACGCAGTGTTGGCAGGCCCCCCACCAGGTGGACCGATGACATCAAACGAGTCGCAGGGAGCCGCTGGATTCAAGCGGTGCAAGACCGAAGCCTGTTGAAGTCCATGCAGGAGACCTTTGTCCAGCAGTGGACCGTCTATAGGTTGATAAAGAAGAAGAAGAGGTACTGCTATACTCACTGAAGGGCGCCCAGTTGCACCACTGGTCGTCACCCGGGCGCAGGTCGGGCGGCGGCGGCAGCTGGCTGCAGTTCTGGTGCAGCACGCTCTTCACCACCGAGATCGGCTTGCGGGTCAGGTGGTACGTCATGTACGTGAAGTATGTCAGCACCAGCACCATGGCCTGGTACCTGGAATTAAAATGGATGGGCTACTTTGTGTCTGCCCGTCTTAACGTGAATTGAATTGTAGTACATTTCTTTTTTTTTTTTTTTGGAACTTCCCCTCATTGTGGAAATATTATATTTTATTCTAACAAAGTTGCATAGGTTAAATCGGCTTGGCCTCCAGCTGCCCACAAGATAGTATAAAAAACTTATTACAATGTAATAGCTATGTAATAATATTGTAAAATAATTATTTTGAAAAGAGCAACTGCTGAGTTTCTTGCTGGCTCTTCTCAGCAGAATCCGCTTTCCAAACCAGTGGTAGAATCATGATTTGTCATAAGAGCCACAGGTTGGCCTACGTGAAATAAATAGTTTTGAATTTTTGAATTTTTAGAATGTTTTTTTTTTATTCATAGACAAGCTAGACCATGACTGCGATCTCACTTGATGGTAAGTGACGATGCAGTCTAAGATGGTAGCGGGCTAACTTGGAAGGGGTATGGCAGTGAACATTCAACATTCATACGATAGTGCAACTGTAATCAAAGGTAGAGCAAACTTGGAGCAAGCCCTGAACCTTTGGGCGACTCATGAAGAGTGCCAAGTGCCAAGGCCTCAAACACGACTCGAATAGATCCAGCCCTCGTTAGACAAACCCAGTGTCTTTGGACCCTACCTAAAGTTCTGCTAAATCAATTCATTTGGGTTAAATGCATCGGTCTTGCGCCTTCTGTATCCAGCAGCTCTGCGACTTGTCTCATGTTGAAGGTCAACCCAGTGGAGGGGGGGGGGGGGACTGCCTGGTAGCCATTAGCCATAGCCTGACTGTGTGGTAGCCATTTGAGCACCTCGGGACCCCATAGACCAACAAATGCCCCGCCTGTTGCCACGTCGGCTTTGCGACTCAAAGAGCTATATTGGTATCTCTGGTTCTTCTATGGATCTTCTCATTACTGATTTGATCGCAGGGAGGGATGGATCTAATAACCAAGAGTAAATATTTCTAGAAGTATATAAATAATATATATAAATAATATATATAAATAATATAGCTGTAATATTAATCATCTATTTCATTGGAGTGAAAATAAGTAACATAAACCATGACATGGCAAACAGATAAATCATTATAAAGGCAAATGACATAGGTATTATGATAGCATAGTATTACATAGTAACAGCAAAAACATGAGTCATTACAACGTTAACAGGCGAAACACAAGAGAAAAATGTGTCAGCTAAATAATAGTTGTCTTGCTTGCTATAGCCTATACCTACACAACAGTGCAAGATAATATACTTATGTAAAAAATATAATAATTAACAACCCATGAATAACATCTTTGTTCAACTGATACATTACTCAAGTAGCAAGTTCATTTTTTAATAATTTTATAATGTTTTATCAGTACAAGTTTTATAATTAGTTAATTGAAAAAATATGTATATGGTATCTACATTTTGCATGTTTTAATTATTTATCTACTAGTACCTAGAACTAGATGATGCCCATGACTTCATCCATGTGAATCAAAGTTTTTTAATTCCCGTGGGAAGTCTGTAATTTTCTGGGATAAAAAGAAGGCTATGAGTTAATACTGGGTATAAGCTATCTCCATTCTAAATTTCAGCCAAATCGGTTCATTCGTTGTGGAGTTATAGAGTAACAAACAACCATCCAAACATCAAACATCCAAACTTTCGTATTTATAAATAGTAGCATATAGCCTAGGTGGTGGTTAACACTTCAGCCTCCTTTTTGGTGTCCAGGTTCAAATCCACAGAACTCATTACAAAAACAAATGACCAATTATGACAGCATAGTATTACATAGTAATTCTACAGTATTTAAACAGCTGTTCTACAGTGTTTAAATGCTTTATGCTCCTTTAACTTTTTGGAATTATGTGTATTTCAAGCACTTACACACACTCGAAACTATATAATTTATTTTATAAAAATATGAACTGCATTTTTGTGCTATTATTTTTAAGAGTAGTTGTGGAGGTTGATTTGTAAGCATTTTCCTTTATTATAGGCGATAAACAAAAATTTACAACAGATCAACTCTTGTTTTTTAAACCCATTAAGAACTTTCATTCAACAAGTTTTTATAGAGTAGAAGTAAAGGCTAGCAAAAACATTCAATAACCTTGTCAAATAGTTCTTATCTTCACAATTAGTTAGAAAAACACTGGGAAGTTCATAGTAATTATCTTACAAGTTGCTTTTTGCTTCAATCTGATAAGTTTTGGGAAAATAGTCATATCTATACTACTTTTATTAGATTTTCATAAAAATATATTAGGTTGATAGTTAATATATTGAGTAATTAATTAATCTACTTATTTGCATTCATATGCTGCCCGTCTTAACATGAATTGAATTGTAATTTTTTTTTTTGAACTTCCCCTCATATTATTTTATTTTATTACTAGCTGACACGCGAACTTCGTACCGCCAACTTTTTTTTTTGTGTTTTTTTTCTTTATTAAGTATTAAAACCTTCCGTGGACCTTAAGGAACATACAAAAAAATAAATTAATCGAATTGGTCCATCCATTCTTGAGTTATGCGCTTACCAACATTCATTTTTATTTATATAGATTATATAATAATTATATATTATTAGTTTCATAAGTTAAATCGGCTTGGCATCCAGCTGCCCACAGGATAGTATAAAAAACTTATTACAATGTAATAGCTTCATAATAATATTGTAAAATGATTATTTTGAAAAGAGCAACTGCTGAGTTTCTTGCCAGTTCTTCTCAGCAGAATCCGCTTTCCGAACCGGTGGTAGAGTCATGACTTGTCATAAGAGCCACAGGTTGGTCTACGTGAAATACCTAAATAATTTTGAATTTTGAATTTTCATAGACTTACCTAATCTTACAAAGTTGCAGTGACAATAATGAAGCCCTGGCAGACATTGTAATGGTAACTTTACAATTTAATAGCTTACACATCATAATAGCATATAGACTATATTTTATCCTGGAAAATTAAAGAATTCCTGCGGGAATCGAAAACCCATCATCCGCATGGACAAATTCGTGTGCATCAGAATTATCATATTAATCTATGTAGTAATTTTAAATAGTCGAACAAAATGAATAACTAGTTTTTCTTTATACAACAAAAAAAGTAGCCACTTTGTAACGTTGTAAAACTTTACTTACCTACATATATTATAAATTTATTATATATATTAAAAATGCTCTAGCAATTATCCATTTGTCTGCGGAAAACACTTGAGTACTTCGGTCACATAGCCCGAAAAGATGCGACCAGCATAGAAAATCTCATGGTCACAGGGAAGATCGAAGGAAAAGGCCACGCGGACAGAGCCCGAGACGTTGGACGGACCAGGTGAAGGAAGCGCTTGATTCCAGCATCTACTGTGCTTACCACACGACGGAGAACCCCCAACGTTGGAAAGAAACAATCAAGAGGGTGTTATCAAGAAGGGGCCACTATCCTCAGTAATGAGGAAGCGACGCAAGGATTTAAAAAAAAATTTGAAGGCCATGGTATAGTGGTTTTATAATACTTACCATCTTAATCTATTCAACTGGAGTCTAGGGCACATCCATGAGCTGATCTTCTGCAGGCATTGTACCCCCACAGGGGCGTCTCGGCTCACCCCGCTCATTTTCAGACAATTCAACCACTTCCCTCTCATAAAACCCACTAAGCTTTGCCAATAATGACTCAACCGACAAACATTTTGCAGTCTTTGTGTACAAAAAAGTTTGTTTATAAGCAGCGGAATAAACTTTGATAGGAATTGTTATTAATCAATGTAATGAACGTGGGAATACGTTGAAAAATTAGTTTCTTGGGTAAATACCACTGCCCGCTAATAGTTTTGTGTAATACTTTGGTCTTGAATCATTTAAGCCGATAATTATTTGCTTAAATTCACTTCGAATTCGGATCGGAAATCGGTCGCGAACTTTTGACACGTCCCCATTTGAAATGTCAAATTCAATTTGAAATGTCAATGTCAATTTCAGCTGTTTGCTAGTGATGGCGTATGCTATAAAAATTGAAGTATTTTAAACTTTATCGATATACCGATACTCAAAAGTATAAAATAATTGAGCACATTTCACTTAGATTTTAATTAGTGTATTAATTACAATATTAATGTCCTATGTAATTAATATTCATTAATTGGTAATATTGTTTTGTACTCCATTATTTTCGAATATCGAACCATGTCTACATTCGTAAGTAAATACCTAAAGGATTTGAATATTAAATTCGGTTCGTATGGCTACCGTATCAAAACTTTCCCTTTACAGAAAACAGCCCTCATTGGTTTATCAGTGTCACTGGTGCTGTGCTCCATCAATGTGCGACGCGCTGGGTGGCTGGATCGCGTCGTCCAGTATCAGAAGAAGCGTTTCATCGATGATTTCATGAAACATCATGTGAAGATCACAGGTATCTAGATGGCATAGGCAAAACGGTGCTGTAATATGTTACTTTAGGGGTACCTATGAGTAATAATAAAAAAATACGTGTGGCACTCGGGGACTGCCGCGGTAAAGCTATTGCATAGCATTTTCTAGTCGCACGCACATAAACACCGTGCCGAAGTCTGCCGAACTGAAACGACGTTAGACGATGCACGGCTTTCAACGCCGCACCGCTGTGCCGGTCGGAGTGGGGGGTGTTAGGTTTATTTTCGTTACGGAATTTCTTGATTCGGTCGCCGCGCTCAAAGCCCGCGATAAAAGCTATGCAATAGCTTAAAAACTGCTATACCCCTTCAAAGTAAAACCCCATGCATCATAGAATAAATCGATATACTTAGTTAAAATAAAGCTGTAGGAGGTTCTATTGAAATCCATTGCGGAGGACCACGGTACTAAGACTTATTCCCTTTTCCGGGTGGAGGACGAAATTAAGTAGCTTCGCAGTGATGAAGCACGGTAGAAGAACTCTAGGTAGTATAAACATAGATAAATATAAAGTTAACATTATTATACCTTCTGTTTAATAGCTAGAATAGAAAAAGCGCCTCTTGGTTACGTGGACTCCAAAGATTGGGATTATGATTCCGTCATCCGCCTGCTTATACTCATCAGAGATAGCGAAGGAGCTGCGCCAGTCAGACGAGCTTTCCGGCGTACCATGAAAAGCAATAGGCGATTCTTAAGCTTCCCTGAATCCTTTAAGGCTTTTCCTAGCTTAATGAAGGTAAGAGAAGGGATTGGTAAATTACGGCCGTTCAGAGAATGCGTTCCTGACACGTCGCGATTGAACTGACGACGTAACTTTGTAATGGCGTTGCAGTTACGATAAAAATATTATTGCTGGTTGTTTACCGTTTTAACAATTGATGAGCATTAAAACAACATTATTATATCAATAATCAATTAATGTTATAATTTTGTGCCAAACTGAGTGTCAAATAACTTGGTAAACAATATTTTTCTAAATGTGTCAAGAACGCATTCTCTGAACGGCCGAACTTTACCTGAAACATAAACTTGTAAGTTGTACTACGATTGAGAGTAGGAGAGTAGGTACTAGAAAACAGATAAAATATGTACCTTGCCTTGACAGATTGAGTTTGCAATCATGATACTATAATCAGACTGTATTTTGCTGATAGGAAACCGTTATGTAACAGGTTTGTCTAGATTCTAATGTGTGTATTAGACATCTAATGTATACTAGATGCTTCTTCTTGTATCTACTAAGGAAATGCTACGCTACTAGCTTATAATATACAAGCAAGCAATTGGAGCGCTTCATAAAGTTTGTCCTATCAATTACGGAAAAAGAACAAAGCTCCAAGACGGAGAATCCAAGAAAGGCAGCATCATTGATTGTCAGTGTCTTAAACTTAGGTAGCCACTCTATTTTCTTATGTACCTACTTATATTTATTTATTTTTAACAGGATCATGTAAACGATTTCCACTATGACGTAGACTCGAGGGAATACTACTCTGATGAAACTGCACCGTCTGGCACGATAGGAGTGTTAGACCCGAACGACGTTATCGTAGTCGCCAACCCTGTCGAAGCCAAGCTCCCCAGTGCAAGGATCAGCGTGGGCCTACTCAAGTTTTGTGCATTTCTTTAAATATTGACTTCGAATTAGCCTATGAACGTATCGAGAATGCAATGCTATTTTAGTGCAAAACTCAATTTGACAAAATTTTGCCGTCGTTTACACTTTGCTTTAAATAATTATACCTAATTCAAAGTTCATTAATTCAAGAGGTAAAAGGTCTGAAAGTCAGACAGACGGACAAGTGCATACCTATCCATCCATCAACTAGATCAGAGACCTCACTTGGCTCGGTCAACTTTAATCCTTCATCATTCTCGACTGTAGCATGGCAGGATTTATTTCAATTTGACGTGACGTTGACGTGATAACGTCTTAATCGACCGAATCGAACACCGTCTGCACGCACGAAAAAGTGTCACGTTCCGCCTAAACCTGAGCGTGCAAGCGAGAGCACGGAACAAGCGATAGAGAGGCACGATCAGCTCAAGTGTTGGCTTGTGACCGCCGCCACCCGGCGCCCGCCAGTCATCGCGTCCGCGCTGTTCATCTTTATGACGATATCACGTAAAACTATCGTCCGTAAACCGACTTTACAGACAACCAATTTTTTCAGTTACAAAATGTACAATACAATAAAAAAACATTTGCAGGAATATTTTGGAACGCAGAGCTTCAGTGGGTAGAATAATGCCAACAACAGAACTGAATATGTGAGTATTCGCAGATGAGTTAGGACCACTTAGGACGTTATAATATTATGATTTTTTTGTGAGAACTATATAGCTAATGCAAACTACAAGGAATTTGTATCGATAAAATAATCAAATCGTATTTTGACGATAGGTACAAGAAATGAAAACATCATTATTTAATTATTTATCAACCACAGATATGCCACAGATTAAAATTCAGTTCAGGGAGCGCAGGGATAAAGCGCAAGCCACGTGGATAAGATAGGTCTTGTAAGAAATACCTAGGTACTATGAGTGTGGCTAGGTCTTAAATATATTATCGATAAATAATTTAAATTTACTAATATTAATAAACTTCGTTAATTCTGAAGTAAATATTACCGTTACTATCTTAGTAGTAACGGTAATATTTGTAAACGTTAATTACAAAATATCGCTATTTTAATGGTAATCCTGATATAATATTATCGATCAATAATTTAAATTTACTAATATTAATAAACTTCGTTAATTCTGAAGTAAATATTACCGTTACTATCTTAGTAGTAACGGTAATATTTGTAAACGTTGATTACAAAATATCGCTATTTTAATGGTAATCCTGATATAATATGGTATGGGATCATAATATGGACTAAGGACCGATTTTACCAACTTTAATTTCGTCTTATACCAGCGTTTGATTTTTGGACAGTATTTTCAATATAAAAATATAAAAACTGCCAGAACGCCCAAACTATTCCTCGGCAAAACGTCACTCGACGTTGGTGAAATCGGCCATAGGAAATCTTTAAAAAGTGAAATTCATAGTGTTCATCTCTCTCTTGTCCTTTCCCCCTCCCGTCATCCGGGGTCGGGGTCATCAAAAACCTTTATTTAGAAAAATTATGTGCCTGTATCATAATAACGTTATAACTGTTTATGATACTCAGTAACGGTGAAAATGATTAAGTTAACGTTTAATAAACGGTATAGTTAGGTACAGCTGCATAGTATTAGTGCGTTTGTCGTCGTATTATTTGTCACATGAGATCAAAATTCAAATCTCCGAGGATTTTCTTTATCAACAGATAGATGTTCACAGCCAGGCATACATAGATCTCATAGTCTTCCACATGTCTCGACTCTCAGTCTTGTACCGCCGTATTTATCCATCGAGCGGCTTGCCTGCGACTCGTCTGATGTCGTCGGTCCACCTACACCGTGGTGGTAGATCTCCAACTACCTACACCGTGGTGGAAGATCTCCAACTACCTACACCGCGGTAGAACTTCTCCAACTACCTACACCGTGGTGGAAGATCTCCAACTACCTACACCGTGGTGGAAGATCTCCAACACTGCGCTTTCCTGTGCGAAGTCACCACCCCAGCACCTAATTGGGGCCCGACGCCCCATTTCCATTGCCACTTCAGCTTTGCAACTCGATGAGCTATCTGTAGTTATTCCCCATGGAATCGTAATTCTTAGTTCCATAACTAGGAATTACGACTACATCTAAATATTCAATGAACTCTGTGGTTTGATTCACAGATCACTATTAAACTAGTCTACCTAAAAGTATAATAGGTATTTATATTTTGTATATTTTTTCTTTTTCAAGCTCCTGGCCAGTTACACCCAAGAGAACTGCTACTACTAAACCACAAACTAAACCAACGGATGGCGCTGTTGAGTCTACTCCAGAGTCTACTTCTGAAGGTGGGTCACCATCGTCATTCATTCTCGCATATAAATATTATCATGGTTTAATACAATTAACTTGCTCTTCCTCAGCTTCAGAAGTTCCATCTACGTCACCTCAAGCCGACACCTCGGCGGTAAGCGGCAACGACAATGAAACGGCTGTGAACACAGCTCCCACAAACCCAACAGAGACCTCTTGAAGACAAAAATAATCCAAATCAACGTTGTTTTAATATTATTCAATAAAAGACGTATTACTAACTTTACCGTTATCTATACCTACTTGTATTGTAAAGGATAATTGCTGATCCCTGCTAATTGCTATTTAATCCCGTAAGGGGGCGTCCATAAATTACGTGAGGTGTTTTTTAAATTTTCTGTCCCCCCCCTTCCCCCTGGTGAGATGTCGTGAGATTTTATTCAACCCCCTCCCCCATCCTCCAATCTCACGTGAGATTTTTCAAAATGTGGGTTTCTTACGTAAACGCGTTTGTATGTTATAGATAGTAAAAAGAAAAAAAATTTGCTTCGTGCTTTTATTTACGACTAGTTAAGACTAGTAATCAATATTGCTGAGAGTTTAATTATAAGTGTAATAAAAATGTAACAATAGAATACTTAAATCGTAACTACTGTGATTAAAAAAAGAATATCTACTTTTGACTCAATCAGAAAAAAAATAGCGTGATATTTGCCGAGACCCCCCCTCTCTCCAACATAAGATTAGATGAGATTTGACTCGACCCCCTCTCCCCCTTAAACACCTCACGTAATTTATGGACGCCCCCTAAGGATACTCCGAGCCACCCTGGCCCTCCTAAATCTCAACGAATCGCTGGATACGGCCGACAAGATGGTGTTTCAAGAGATATACGTCCAGACGTTTATGGATTGAGATGACAATGAGGATCTCTTTCGTTCTGCTGGCTGGGTTTCCACCGCGGGCGGAGCGGTCCGTTGCACTAGTTCCTCCTAAATATCCCGTTGTGGGTACGATTGGAATTTTTTCCACCTATCCTTACTTACTATTAAGGATAGGTGGAAAAATCTCTACTGGGATAAATGGCAACTGTTAAAATTCTTTGTTAATTGAAGTGTAAACCAATTTTTTCTACACAGAATGCTGTTTCCCGCTCATTATTAGCTTTTGGATGCGGTTTCGTGCGAACACCCACGAATAATCCCGACCTTCCTCCAATCAAAGCATGATTTCGTAAAAGTCGTACGTTATTAGTTGTTCATAACGGCTATAAACCAATAGCACGCTACAGACTGTAACTATTAATTTTTAGCACGCTATTAAATATGCTAACGCATCGAAAAGTCGAATTGATCCGTACACGACTAAAAAATGTCAGTTTTGTATGGACAAATTGCGAACCGATGCGCTCAGTAGCGAGACATTTAGGCTGGAACCACATCTGTGCGCATCGATTCGCATTTTGTCCATAAAAAACTGTCATTTTTCAGTCGTGTACGCATCAAATCGGCTTTTCCAGCCTTAATGGGTTCCTCATGATGATGATTAAATAAGTTATGGAAAGATAGCGCGCTAGGCGCTATATTAAGGTTGAAGACAAGGGTCTGCCCGCGAAATTCAAATTTAATTTGGTTTTTCGCAATTTGGAAACTAATACGACAAAGTAGGCTTATGGCATTCTAATTGCGACAATGGCAGTATCATCTTCACAGGTTTATACAAAAATCTTTTACTTGAAAGTGTCCAGTTTAAGAAATTAATCAAAATATCGGCTAATTTGTGAGTAACTCATGTCCAACTCAGTACTTTGATTAGTTTCTTAAACTGGTCACTTTCAAGTAAAAATTTTTATGTAAACCTGTGAAGATGATAATTCCACTAGAAGGCCATAAGCCTACTTTGTCGTATTAGTTTACAAATTGCGAAAAACCAAATTAAATTTGAATTTCGCGGGCAGACCCTTGTCTTCAACCTTAACCACTTCTAGTAGTAATGAAACACAGTATAGTGAGTGGAAACTTAAGAACCATTTGACCACACAGCCTATTCAAACGTACGATACGTTTGAATAGGCTGTGTGGTCATGGATCTTTGCCTGTCCTGAAGAGGGGCGAATGAAGAACAACATGTCGCTGAAGCGCCAGTACCTCCTATATGCCATTTTTGTGAAGTTTAGGTACTTTTTAAGGTTGTTTAGATCATAATATTCGCATTTTTCAGTAGGCACATCCTAAGAACACTGTCAAATTCAAGACAACAATTATAGTTCTTGCAATTCACGAGGGCGACTGACTTATGGTTGTGTGTGTGTGTCGTATCTGTATAAGTGTGAGCGAGCGCAATGCTCGCGCCTGCCCGCTCCCACCTAGGCTTTGACTGGCACGCACACTTATGCAATGTGCATGTACACGAAGTAACCACAAGTAAAGCTCACTCGCCTTCGTGAATTGCAAAAACTGTACCTATTTGTTTGTCGAGAAAAAGGTTTTGGAGTTTACTCCTTAAGAATCGATTTTAAGCGCCCGGTATGAGAAAAATTCGAGGAGTAATATCTACTTATGAATGACCTCGTTACGTTTTTCACAACGATGCAAATTTCTACCCTAACGTTGAGTAAATAAGGTTGGTTTTCGCTTGAGTTGTCGAATGTCCGCGTTACGTTTTTCACAACGATGCAAATTTCTACCCTAACGTTGAGTAAATAAGGTTGGTTTTCGCTTGAGTTGTGTCTATGGTCCGAATGTGAAAGAGCTTTCGCTTCGGGAAGCCGAGCGCGTACCGATCGGGTCCAAGCGGCGCCGAGACGCAGCGAGCGCCGCGAATGCATTACGACGTTTTAAGGAGTAAACTCCAGTCGTGCGTCGGAGCTGACACACACACTTTTTTTCTTCGCTGTAAAATGTCGATGTCGGCAGTCAGGAGGTACTGGCACGCCAACGATTTTTATAGAGAGAGAGAGATTTATATAGAGTGGATGGTATATATTTATTGCGTGGGCGAGGGCGGCCACGCGAGGTGCACGGCGGTGACGTCGAGCGCGAGCAGGTCGACGGCGGCGCCCAGCGCGTCGCGCAGCGCGGGCCGCGAGCGGCCCAGCTCGCCGTGCGCCCACTCCTTCACGTACGTGCCCGCCGAAGTGCGCGCCGCCACGCGGAACAGCTGCGGGTGCCCTGCCCCACCGGACAAACAGAATGTTATCACTACGTTTTAAGACGAGTGTCTAGTTGAAAATTTTCATACAAAAAGCGATAACGTTTTGCTACCCGTAAATGTTGTCCAATGTTCATAATTTTTTGAAATATTGCAGATACAATGAAAAACTATGCCCGTACGTTTTAATTTTAAAGAAATATTGCTTATGTTAAAAGTTATTAGTGACTAAATATCCATATTTTTGACTAAAAAACTTCCTCGACTAATTTTATTTTTTTAAATTTAACTAAACTGAAATACTAAAAAAATGAAACGTACGAGCCTAGATTAAGGTGTACTGAATCTAATGAGACCAAAATTGTCTAATTTTGTAAACGTTTAGGGGGGTAAAAACGTTATGACCCGAAACAATATTTCAAGAATAAAATTTAGGCAAATAACTCCTGGACTTGCAACTCTCTCTATCGCACGATGCGGGTCGGGCAGCGAAGCGTTGTGAAACAGATAGCATTTTGGAAAATACCTACTCGCGTCGCGTTTTGTCACTAGACACTACTCTTAAGAGTCGGGACTCACATACAAAGAAACTAGCTGACCCAGCGAACTTCGTACCGCCAGCAAAAATATTTAGTGGTTGGTCACCCTTATCATTTAGGGCTATGAAAAATAGATGTTGGCCGATTCTCAGAGCTACCCGATATGCACACGAAATTTCATAAAAATCGGTCCAGCCGTTTCGGAGGAGTAAGGTAACTAAATTGTGACACGAAAATTTTATATATAAGAAGATGAACGTGCGCTAGCAAACAGCACCAACATAAATAAACTTATTTTTCTAATATTGGATAGAAGCAGGCGTTAATTTGCTGAAGTTCATGATTAGCAAGAAAAGGTTAGAATTATTTTGCTATAATCTGCCAACAGAAAAATCTGCATGGTCAAACATGCAATTACAAGTTAAGCACCGCTCACCTTCCCAGCCAAGCAAGAAATTCAAGTTCCCAAGCAAGCAATGCCACCACCACTGACATGCACCACCACACAAGACTTTTACACTACTCTCGACGCACGTTTCGCCCCGACGTTGGAACATCCTCAGGAGATATCGACTTTACAATGCTGTTCAACAGCATTTACAATGCTGTTACAGCATTGTATAGTCGACATGGTGGCATTGCTTGCTTGGGAACTTGGCTTTCTTTTTCCGCAAGGAGCATTATGAAAGGGATAGCACGAATTACGGACCTGTCAATTAAGTTTAGACATTGCGTACAACAGATTACCAACAATATTTGTGCCTTATGCATGTTTAAAGCCATTTCGCATGTTATTATTATTTATACATTCGCACTAGATGCAAGGCAGGACTTGAGACATCTGTTCACAGATCGCAGATCCACTCCCAGTCACATGGAGTCATGAGAGTCAGGAGTGTATCGTTGACATTGAATGGCAAAGTTGTGAATATCAGAAATCTTATTAAATAATAGGCCTAATAAACACACTAAGCAGGTTCTTAGGCATTGCTCTAAAATGAAACCTACTGAATGCAAAAAAGCATCATAGAATCGTCGATAACTTTTAAATCAAGATTAAAAAAAATTACATCTACTGCAACTTACAAATGAACATTTCATCTATGAACCATGAAAATTGTTCTAAGGCATCCATAATGTAGAAAAAATCATCTCACCAGGTACCGCTGCAGCGTTTAACTCGAGTATCTGCCTGGTTCTCGTCAGCAATGGCCTCCTGTGCAGCACTCTTATCGGGGTTTTCTGCTCAATTGTAATTTTGACATCTTCAGGGCTATCCTCGGGCATTTCAGACTCGGTAACTTCATTCGATGTATCCAGAATATCTCCAGTGTCCATTAAATCCACAGTTTTGTCTTGATGTTTAACTTCTTGGATACCATTTGATGTGTCTACAATATTTTCACTGGTATCTTTAACATCTGGATTTCTAGCATCACTAATATTTACAGATGATTCCATTTCCATATCTTTAACATCTCCAGATTGCTCCAGATTTTCAGTCTTTACAACAACATTAGATGCACCTGGAATGTCTCCACTGGTGTCTTTATCAACTCTATTTTCAGCCTCTGGAAAGTTTTCAGATGTATCTACCTTAACAGTATCATTTTCAACTTTAATTTCAATTTTAACAATTTCAGCCTTCTGGTCCCCATTAGATTTTGATTTTTGTGGAGTGTTGCGATATGAATTGATCCGTGCTATGTCTTCTGGAGTCACTGTTATAGGACTGTCTGGAGGTACCTATTAAATATAGAGTTCAGTATATTAAATGACCTAAGTATATTAAAATAGACAGTACATGAAAGTTAGGCTGCTTTACTATTTTTTTATTCGATGACAACATAATCCTTGACTGCGAGCTCACCTGATGGTAAGTGACGACGCATTTTAAGATGGTAGCGGGCTAACATGGAAGGGGTATGGCAGTGGACATTCATCCCATGCCACTAATAGGTTTCTAAACGCCATCATGCCGGAACGCTTATTCGCTTGGCGGCACGTCTTTGACGCTAGGGTGGTAACTAGCCACTGCCAACCAAAGCCAGACCAGACCAGAGACAATTCAGAAATTTTAAATTCCCAAATTGCCCCCGCGGGGAATCGAAACCGAGACCGCCCATTTTTAAGACCATAACGTTCACCACTCACACTGTACTTTAGAAAACATTTTACAATGCATAGTAATAGTTGTAACAACCTACTTATACATACATATTACAATGTAATAACTTAATCAATTTAAATTCAAAGTTTAAGAGATTTACAGACTTACCAATAAGTATCTATAAAAATAGAATTAATGACTCACATCTTCGTATTTGGAATGAGACAGCTTTATGCACAGCGCTTCATACGTTTTGCTCTTCGTCTCTTCACCTTTTTTCAGTTGGACCAGATCCTCCCTGAAACGTCATGACGTCATCTTAAATTCAATATGGCGGATCCACAGACAAAGATATGTTATTGTATACATACTTTGTTATCGGGACGATTTGTTTCACTATAACCTCTCCGCTTTTGGAGATCTCTTCACACGCTTTACCGAGCTCTTCTGAACTCAACTGTCTAACGGGATCCGTTATCTGAAAGAGACTACTGATAATACAACCCATTACATGTCATGCCAAAAGTTGCTTAAAAAGTTGTTTCTTTTATTTTTGTAGAATATTTTATTGAAAAAGAAGAAACATGAAAAAGCGTAGGTGTTACAGTAAAAAAATATTTATAGATAAAAGCATATCCGTACAAAAGATGGCCAAAAAATGGCGACTTTTTGAAATCCACAATTTTTGAAGTAAAGTTAAACAATAATTTAGTTTTGTCCTAAATAGCAAAGATTTACAAGATGGAGCCTAAAGGCTGTGAATGCGTCGAAAATTTGTGCTGCCACATGTGGTTCACGCCCTTTTCCCGTGCTCAGTTTGAATTAGGTCATCACCAGATATGGAGCTCGCGAGCCAATATTTTGTTTTTTTAAATGGCGGTTTTTGGTAAATAAAATGTGAAACAAACTTAACAGGACGATCTAAAATAACCAATAACATCACCTACCATCAGTAAATAACATTCAAGCACATCAGTTCCTGCAATATAAGAAATTGAAATTTGTAGAAAATAATTAAATTAGAGTTCGCCATTTAATGTGTGTTGCCAGTTTACGAACCCAAAATTTCCCTAATAAATAATGAAACCTTAGAATGTAGATACCGATAATATTCGAAAAGCGATTGCAGATAATGTCATTTTTTAATTTTCTTTCCAAGACAGTCCTTGTTCTACGATCTCACCTGATGGTAAGTGACGATGCAGTTTAGATGGTAACGGGCTAACTTGGAAGGGGATGAGCTAGGATTTATTAAATTTTTACACGCTATCGAGCCGGAACGCTAAATAGCTTAGCGATACGTCTTTGATGGTAGAATGGTAACTAGCCACGGCCGAAGCCTCCCACCAGACCAGATCTGAGATATTTCAGAAATTATAAATTTCGAAATTGTCTCCATCGATAATCGAACTCAAGAATTCCCCTCTCATTTTTTTTAACTTTTTCGTTTCTGATTTTCTTTTACTTATATTCATCTTAAATTTTTTTTTATTTTTTTTAAACGAATATTTTACCGGGAGAGAGTTTTTATGACTTTAGCGATTTAGCGATTCACCGATCGAGTTGGAAATAGGGTTTAGGGTTACCTTGGATCAAAAATAGGAAATGGTTGCCAAAATTTTTAAAAGTCAGCGCCATATTGAAATTCTTTGTTATTGCACCGATGTCGTTCAAAATCGATATTTAGGGTTCCCTGGGGTCAAGAAAGACGAATTGGTCGCCAAAATTTTAAAAAGTCAGCGCCATATTGAAATTCTTTGTCATTGCACCGATTTCGTTCAAAATCGATATTTAGGGTTCCCTGGGGTCAAGAAAGACGAATTGGTCGCCAAAATTTTAAAAAGTCAGCGCCATATTGAAATTCTTTGTTATTGCACCGATGTCGTTCAAAATCGATATTTAGGGTTCCCTGGGGTCAAGAAAGACGAATTGGTCGCCAAAATTTTAAAAAGTCAGCGCCATATTGAAATTCTTTGTTATTGCACCGATGTCGTTCAAAATCGATATTTAGGGTTCACTGGGGTCAAGAGAGACGAATTCGTTGCCAAAATTTTAAAAAGTCAGCGCCATATTGAAATTCTTTGTTATTGCACCGATGTCGTTCAAAATCGATATTTAGGGTTCCCTGGGGTCAAGAAAGACGAATTGGTGGCCAAAATTTTAAAAAGTCAGCGCCATATTGAAATTCTTTGTTATTGCACCGATGTCGTTCAAAATCGATATTTAGGGTTCACTGGGGTCAAGAGAGACGAATTCGTTGCCAAAATTTTAAAAAGTCAGCGCCATATTGAAATTCTTTGTTATTGCACCGATGTAGTTCAAAATCGATATTTAGGGTTCCCTAGCGTCAAAAGAGAGGGAATAGTTGCCAAAATGTTGAAGTCAGCGCCATGTTGAAATTTTTTGTTATTGACGCTTGGGGACCCTAAATATAGATTATCAGTATTGCGCTGACTTTTTAAAATTTTGGCAACCAATTCGTCTTTTTTGACCCCAGGGAACCCTAAATATCGATTTTGAACGACATCGGTGCAATAACAAAGAATTTCAATTTGGCGCTGACTTTTTAAAATTTTGGCGACCAATTCGTCTTTCTTGACCCCAGGGAACCCTAAATATCGATTTTGAACGACATCGGTGCAATAACAAAGAATTTCAATATGGCGCTGACTTTTTAAAATTTTGGCCACCAATTCGTCTTTTTTGACCCCAGGGAACCCTAAATATCGATTTTGAACGAAATCGGTGCAATGACAAAGAATTTCAATATGGCGCTGACTTTTTAAAATTTTGGCCACCAATTCGTCTTTCTTGACCCCAGGGAACCCTAAATATCGATTTTGAACGACATCGGTGCAATAACAAAGAATTTCAATATGGCGCTGACTTTTTAAAATTTTGGCCACCAATTCGTCTTTCTTGACCCCAGGGAACCCTAAATATCGATTTTGAACGACATCGGTGCAATAACAAAGAATTTCAATATGGCGCTGACTTTTAAAAAAATACTGGCAACCATTTCCTCTCATTTGACGCTAGGGGACCCTAAATATCGATTTTGAACGACATCGGTGCAATAACAAAGAATTTCAGTATGGAGCTGACTTTAAAATTTTGGAAACCATTTATCTAAAACAAAATACTAAATACAATAACTCACTATAGTTAAAGGTAGTAATAAAATTATTGTTTTATGATAAAAATTAAAAAAAAAGTAGATATTAATTTTATTTTTAAAGTTTAAAAATTTTAATGACATAATTCTCCCCATTTTATTGGAATCACCTGCGTACCTGGTATCATTACGCACGCTCAGTAATCCACGCCGCGCATGCGCGGCACTCACGTCACGCACACTAGCATATTCTCATTGGCCTGTTTTTTTTCGTTCTTTAGTAGCGCGATACTCCTTCTAGACATATATGTATTCATAGCTAAATAGATAAAAAGTATTTTTGGTATGATTCTCGAAAAGTGTAATGATTGCAGTCGTTTCTGCCCCCCTATTACCTAAAAGTTGCCGCGCAAAATCGTATTCATTTAATGGCATTAGCGTCAAATAAAATTAATCATAACCGCATTGAATTAGAGCTCAATTTCGTATATGCATTCGTATACGTTTAGGTATGTACGATACACTCCATAACGCTCCATGTTAAAATCGGTTGTACTGAATTTGTGACTTTAAATCAATACAGTCAAGGAATATTTTACTTTGACGCTAATGCCATCAAATGCATACGATTTTGATCGGCAACTTTTAGACAATCGGGGGGCAGATCAATCAAAAAGATTAGAGAGGAGGTACAGACCTCGATAGCGAAAGGCCTGCCTTCGCCGAGGCAGCGCACGTCAACGTCCTCTCTGCCGGCCGCGATCAGTTTCAATCTGCGGTCAGTCTCCTCCGCGTCCAAACTGTCCAAGCCAGAAAATCATAAAAAATTCAAAATTCAAAATTCTTTATTTCACGTAGGTCAACCTGTGACTCTTATGACAAGTCATGACTACCACCGGTTCGGAAAGCGGATTCTGCTGAGAAGAGCCGGCAAGAAACTCAGCAGTTGCTCTTTTCAAAATAACTAGTGGTTCGCCCCGAACTGAGACCTCGCGGTAGCGGTTTCCCATAATTACTTATTCATTCAATAGATACATGACGATCAAAATTGACACTATTATTATGCAAGTTTTCACCAACCATACCTATATCATCCCCCAAGTAGAAGTCTCTTTACGTAGGTAGCCCCTAAATACAATCCTAACATCCATCATCAATGTCATTTTCACCTTTAGTTGTCCCGTAGAGGTTCGTAATAACAAAGTTGACAGAAAGCGTCACCTACCTCAGCTTAGGTAGCCCGTAATAGTTAGGGAAGGTTGCTGAAAATGGTCATTTAACTGGATTTTAGCTTTTGATGGTTAAACTAATGAGGATAAAAGCGGTCTTACTACTACCTAGCAATCTCTCGATATAATTTGGGACCTAGAAAGTGGCAAAGAATACATTATATCCTGTACGCACTTACTTGTAAAAGTCCGCTAGAGGTTTGTATATGATCTCCTGGACCGAAGACGGCAGGACTCGCTTCCCATCCAGTATCCACGGCGACTGGGGCAGGTTGCGGCTCAGTTTTATGTACCTTGGGATAAAATAAAGTGATAATATTTTAATGTCTGAACTGGAAATGTGTGCGAGAGACAAGTGGGTCAATAGTTTGCTGTATTGCAACTATGTGCTACGGTTGTCAAATAAAATTAATAGATAATTATGCAGATTACAATATTCATTAAGGAAATAAAAGTTACGAAGTAAATCTCAAAAGAGAGGTTATTTTCTTCCACAAGAAAGTAGGTGGTTCTTTTAAGAAATAGTCACGCATGAATCCTGTAATTCAGATCACTATAGTTCGTTTTTGGTGTACCTGTGGTGACTACATCCCACATACTAATAATTTGTTTAATTTTAGGCTCCTAATTTAGCTGTGTTTTGTAACTAATTTCTCACGCCTATGTTTTATCATAAGGCCGTAGCCATTAAGTTAGAAACTATTTTTTTTACCATTTCCATTTTGCCTTATTCAGAAATTATTTTAGCTTTGTATTCCGTTCTTTGTAATGCCGACTATTCGTCTAAATTAATATTTTAAAGTTTATTTCTTCTAACTCTGTTCCCTTGTACCCTTACTGTAATTGATTTATTTCTTTCTGTTTTGGGTAGTTGCTTTTGTTTTTCTAAGTTAGCCGACACCGACCGCTATATTATTTTTGATTTTTAAAAGCTCTGAATACTCGAGCAGTACACACGCAACCACGGTTCGAGTCGGTTCGCTTATACCACTCCTTATATTATTTTGCGTAATATACACCATATCACTCAGATCTACAGATTTATCATTACTCTCCGCACAAACCCTACACGTATAACCCAGCCAGAGCGCCGACATTGGTGACCCTGACGTGATAAACAGTGGTGATATTGGACAGCGACTCTACACTCGCGTTCAGTGGATGCTGCAGAGAGTAGAGACCGACCTGCCGCCGAGGTAGACGGGCGCGTGTGTGAGATTATGTGGATATTTTGTGTTATTCGGGCCAGAATTGGACAAATATTGTACAATATGTGTCATGTGTATAAGGATGATGGGGGGCAGCAACCTACTTAATGCGTAGTGTCACACGAACAGAATGAGAATGCGATTTTGTACAAAGTAGGGGACGCCATATTGTGGTGTGGCGACCGGTTGCTGGATACTAGCGGCGTGAGCATCGGGCCTTTATTTTCAAAGGCCGTCCTTTTGCCGTCGGTCTGGATGCGCTGTTGATGAGGAGGGAAGTCTGAGGTTGCAGTTGAAATGAAATTACCTTTTTGACTAAATACAAGATGGTGATTTAATTTAAGTTTCTGCAAGGATTTAGATTATGACTAAGTTAAAATTAACTAAAAAGACTTACAGACTAGTGGCACTGAGTCCAACGCATCGTCCGTAGAATTTAATGTTGTAACTCACGAATACGAGGGCTGACAGCTGGGCCAGAGGCTGACCTGGTCAGGCCCGCCTTAAGCCGACCGTAGCAGGGAAGGTCCGCTCGACCAAGGGGTTACGGACCCCGCAGGGTTGGTTAGGCGAGGAGGCGCGGCTCGGTCAGCACGCCGCCTCCTTGGTGCGTCTCGCGGGAACCGGCGCGGCGAGGAGGCTATCTCCTGGAGATTGCGTCGAGCTCACATAGTTCACTCACTATTTACACTAGAGACGTCACTGAGTCTAAGCCGACTACATTGTTCTTGCTACTTAACGAGAATATCGCTTATATGGTAGACAGGGTAATCGCGTGGCGTGGCAGGCGTCCATACTAATTTGATAGGTCCGCTGCCAAAATACGTCGCTGCGGCGACGGCAAATTGTCCGGTCACATGATCGGTAGTTAAGGAGAGGTAAAAACTCTCAAGATGCCCTTAAAACGGGATGATTTTAGAACATGGTTGCCAAATAAACCGCGCGTCCCAGGTTAGACGGTGACAAAAACGCGGGAGTCGATCACGTACGCGACCTCCGGTGGCGGTATTCGAGCCTCGACTAACTGTCGGTTGTCGTCTGTCATTCTCGTGGCCGCCGCTCGAGTATGAAAGAGACGGGTTATGAATTACGATACCACAGAGAGGGACAGACTGTTCTGATGTTCCGTCAAGTGCGTTCGGAAATCTAATATGTCATGGAACTGCGAATGCGCAGGTAAAGTGACTTTGGAAGTAGTGTGTAACATTACACTACAATACCCCCCTAACAAAGCAGAGAGACAACCCGGTTGTCTCCACAGCCGTGGTAACCGGAGAAAGAAAAAAAAAATTTTTTTTTTTTTTGTTAAGAATGAAGGTATGTACAAGTGTGGAGTTAGTGTGTTAGTACTGTAACCTAATAAAATTAACCTATATTCCTTTCATACATTTTCCGAATTATTTGTTGCGCGCAATTTTGGTCTTCATTCATTCATAGCTGGCATACCTCACGCTCTCGTACTAATAATACTAGAGTTCCGATTAGAATTTATGTGTTGTTAGTAATAAGTTATATCTAGCCATAAGTAATGAGTAGGTATTAATAGTATTTACAGTTGTGTGTGTGTAGTAGTCTGTAGTTGTATCATGTTGGCAACGGAGACTAGTACACAGTTCTTTAGCCAATGGTTCGACATGTGGAGTTCTTATTGAACTAAAAATTTTGTTGAACCTTAATAGATGTTTATTATTTACAGTCATGCTTCATTTAGTAAGCGATGAAAAGTAAAGAGAGGAAAAAAATATTCTTTTTTTTTTTTTTTTTTTTTTTAAATTATTTTGAAAAAAAAGTTGTGGTGAAAAAAAAAGTTTTGTACATTGTATATCACCGATCTTTGTTAATAAACAATTAAATGAGAATCAAAATATTTTTTGATTGAGGTCTTTTTTCTTGTGACCCCTATTTTTCCCATCCTCCCCTCGTGGAAATTTAATTGTTTGGAAAAGTGTTTAAACTTCAATTGGATGGAAAGGATGTGATAACCTAATCATGCAATGATATTTTTAGTTCAGTAGTATGTAGTATTTATCTACTGTACTTGAATACTATATAGATATTAGGTATATAATATAATTTAAGACATTTTTTAACTTATGTTTATTTTAGATGAGAATTCTTATGTAATATTGTTATATGCTAGTTATGCTAAAGGGTTTTTTTTGTAATTATATTAAATAAATTATGTAAATATTGTGATTAAAAAGAGTTGTTTTATTTAATTTATTTGAAAATTAAGAGTATTAAGATGTGCATAGGTAGTTATGGTTTACCTAGATGTTATGTGTAATTCTTATGAAAGTGGTAAAGTGTTGGTAAACTATCCACTGTATGGTTTATAATTATGATTTGGCTTATGATTGCCTGTGTTCTTTGGTTTACTGCTTGCCGAGCTTTTACTACAGCGCGGGCATGAATTTGAGTATACATTGGGCATGTGGCAGTTAAAACATACTACACTAGCGGCACGCTATGATGGCCGGTTTGACACATTACAATAGTGATGTGGAATGTCAATTTATTCTCGAACAAAAAACAATTAAGTTTTGTTTTTGTACCTGATTAAATAGGTTTAATAAAACAAAAATGTATATGTTTATTTAATTTATTTGAACGAACTGAATATTTGAATGAAAATGAATATACATACTTTATATGCACACAAGAAACATATGAATACAAAAGATACCAAAAAAGGTGCCACAAAAGGCCATAATTAATCAGATTCGTCCATACTACTATTTTCACTGTCGTCACTGCTATCATCACCTACATTAATAATTATATGTTCGTTTTCTATAATATTATCTATTTTCACATCTCTTTCATAATCTTCCCTTATTAATTTAACAGTTCTATTCACAACCTTTTCCCAGTCTCCTTTAGTCACATGTTCACAAGCTTCTTCTAATAATTTTAGCATTTTTTTTGTGGTAAATGGGGGTTCTGTATTGTGTCTTGCAGCATATCCCTTAATTTGAGCCCACACCAACTCAATCGCATTATACTCACAATGGTAAGGCGGTAACCGTATAACTCTGTGCCCATGTTCTAATGCTATTTCGTCAATGACGTATCGGATCTTGGTTGGTTTGTTTTCTTTTAAAAGACGTACTAATTCCGCTTTTAACATATTCATGTTTGCATCTACGCCATTTTTACGAAGCCATGCGACGATATCAGCTTTCTTTTGGGATTGGGCAGGTGGCTTGTCAATTTGCATCGAGTGGTATGGGGCGTTGTCCATAATTATAATAGATGGTTCAGGGAGGCTACACAACATTGAGGTAAACCATTCAGTAAACTTTTCTCCATTCATGTCTTCATGATAGTCTCCAGTGGTTTTTGACGCAAAAGCCATGAGAGAACCTTCGACAAACCCGTTGATGGTTCCGGCGTGACAAATTATAAGTCGCGATCCTTTTCCTACAGGAACTTTGGAAGTAGATGCTGCTGTGTCATCGTTCCAAGAACGGCCTACAGTATGGTTAGCATTAAGCCATGTTTCATCCAAGAACACAACATTTTGCCAATTTTTGATTTCTTTCACTTGCCGTAAAAAAGTATACCTTGCCATCGCTATATCAAATCTTTCCATCAATATTTTGCGTTTGTTACATTTTTTGTATCGAAATCCAATGGTCTTCAAAATCTTCGTTAAAGAACTTTCCCCACCGAAGAATAATCCAGCTTCCTTCAGTGAATGCACCAACTTTTTTCTTGTTGGATACTCCTTCTGTAAATAGTAGCCGTAAACATGTCTTCGGATAGCATCGGCATCAAAGCTATCGATGCCTACGACTGGTTTTGCTCGTTTTCTCTTTTTTGGTGTGTGAAGTTTATTTTCTTCTGTGCCAGTCTCGCCATATTTTTTTTTAGTTATCCGTCTAACAGTTCGTTGTCCAATATTAAGCGCATCAGCTACGCGTTCAACCACTGACGTTATAGGTAAAATTGGCCCTCCATTTTGAGCTTCACGATCGAAATAGTTACGAAGGCGTATTACGAACTCACGTGTCTGACTATTTAGAACAGTTCTCTGCGTACGTTCGGTCATATCGACGAAATCCACAACAAAGGGCTTGAACAGAGTCCAAATTAACGAGCAAGGGTCAACAGTAATGCAGTATCAATATTTGAAATCCAAAGCCAGGTCAAAACTATATCACAATCGCATTGCACTGACAGTTTATACTTTTCGAAGCAACGTCAATTCGAAACTGCTTTGTTTTGCATTGAGCATTGACGCGAGTTTGCCGGAGGTAGTAGTTGTTCTAGCCAGCGATCCTATGTGACGATCGTATTAGATTCCATTTTTAAAAATTTTCAATTTAGAAAACCAAATGCCGAGTTGTGGTATATATCATATAAAAATAAAAATTTTACCTTTTGTATGAAACAGCTGATATTTTTTTGCGATTTCAGAGGTTTGTCCACATAGTGAAAATTGTTCATATTCACAAGTACATTCACCCCTTAAATGGTGCAAACTGATTTTTCTACACTTGTATACATTTTAGAAATCAATTTAATAAATAAATTTTGAGTCCTAAACCTAAAACTACATTCGATAAAATTTATGAATCTCTGCACATCACTATCGTCAATAAAGTAATACAATTATTTCCTTCAAAGTCGTTATCAATTAATACGGAACTTCATGAGCGGACAAACGTCAAACCGGCCATCATAGCGTGCCGCTAGTTTAGCCCTGGGTATTTTCTGCAGTCTCTATGACTGTGCCCCTGCCGCTTGCATTTTTTGCAAGTGATAGATTGTGAGGGGGCAGTTTGAAACTTTTTAAATGTTTCCCGGTCTCTATTCATTGCATTACCGGAGTGGTTTGGTAATGCGTAGGCTTGATAGTTTCTGCTTAATGTTATTAGATGTTCTATAGAAGTGATCGCGTTGTTAGCCAACAATGAGCCGTAGCATGGTAATAAATTATGTTTTATTATCTCCAGTAATGATATATCTGGGATAGGGTTAGCTAGTTTACTATTAAGATCTCTTATATGTATGACAAATGAAAACACTGATTGTTTGTTATTTTGTTTTGTATCCCTAATTAATTTTTCTGTTGAAAACTCAAAATCTATTGGCTGAAAATTTTGTGTAAATATTGAGCATAGGACGGCCCATGATGTTATTTGGTGCCGTACTTGCCTGTAAAACTGTAATGCCGTACCTTGTAATAACTCGGAGAATCCTCTGAGCACTATGTTGATGTCTATGCCCCTAGCGCTTCGCACTTCTTCAACCCTGTTTAAAAATTCATACACACAAGAGTCTCCGGAGAACTTAATATTCCAGGACTTCAGGTTAGCTAGATTGTGCATATTATAAATAATCGGTTGTTCCCTTGCGAGAGTGTTATTCAACTCGTTGTATTGTATGGGTGTACTACCTGTGCTGAGGGCGGGTTGGAAGGCTATTGGGTTTGATGTTTTTGCGTGTGGTGTTGTTGTCGTGGTGTAGGAAACGTCAGTTTTGGCTATCTTCTTTTCGACATGCCTGGGGTTGGTGTTTACGTACGCATCCTGCATATCCACGTACACTGAGGTTACGTTCCCTTCTTCTAGAACCGACACGGGGGAAGTAAAGGTCGCTACACTCGCGGGCTCGCGTGAGGGAATCTCGCAATCCATTTTTCGAATGTATAAATTACGAATTTCGAACTAAATATTGCGTTACAAAAACTACTATTTATCCGTCTCACATTATACGATTTTCTCGTTTCACACTGATTGTTAATTACTAGATTGTTATCTTTAGCGTTAATCACTCACGTTATGTTAAAAAAGACTTAAATTAATTTGTACATGATTAAAGTAAAATACACAAGGTTATAAATTAACCAGCTATGTAAAATTGTCGATGACAAACTGCTGTCAAGCGTCAATGTTGACAGTAGTTGTCACATGACTCGTTGAGTGTCACTTGGGCAGTTGCTTTTGTCATTTGTTACTGTCTACCAACATGGCCGTACTAGCAGTGTTGCCAAGTGTCGCTCTAACTCTTTGGTAATTTACATGGAACCGGAAATGTCAAACATATTATCTATGTTACTTAATTAACAACATGAAGAAAATTATTTATGGTCAGACTTCCGTCGCGATCAACAGCGATGGACCGATGACATTTCTATCGTTCGGACGCCATGTTGTCGTGAGTAAGGATGGTTGGTGGGCAGCAACCTACTTAATGCGTAGTGTCACACGAACAGAATGAGAATGCGATTTTGTACAAAGTAGGGGACGCCATATTGTGGTGTGGCGACCGGTTGCTGGATACTAGCGGCGTGAGCATCGGGCCTTTATTTTCAAAGGCCGTCCTTTTGCCGTCGGTCTGGATGCGCTGTTGATGAGGAGGGAAGTCTGAGGTTGCAGTTGAAATGAAATTACCTTTTTGACTAAATACAAGATGGTGATTTAATTTAAGTTTCTGCAAGGATTTAGATTATGACTAAGTTAAAATTAACTAAAAAGACTTACAGACTAGTGGCACTGAGTCCAACGCATCGTCCGTAGAATTTAATGTTGTAACTCACGAATACGAGGGCTGACAGCTGGGCCAGAGGCTGACCTGGTCAGGCCCGCCTTAAGCCGACCGTAGCAGGGAAGGTCCGCTCGACCAAGGGGTTACGGACCCCGCAGGGTTGGTTAGGCGAGGAGGCGCGGCTCGGTCAGCACGCCGCCTCCTTGGTGCGTCTCGCGGGAACCGGCGCGGCGAGGAGGCTATCTCCTGGAGATTGCGTCGAGCTCACATAGTTCACTCACTATTTACACTAGAGACGTCACTGAGTCTAAGCCGACTACATTGTTCTTGCTACTTAACGAGAATATCGCTTATATGGTAGACAGGGTAATCGCGTGGCGTGGCAGGCGTCCATACTAATTTGATAGGTCCGCTGCCAAAATACGTCGCTGCGGCGACGGCAAATTGTCCGGTCACATGATCGGTAGTTAAGGAGAGGTAAAAACTCTCAAGATGCCCTTAAAACGGGATGATTTTAGAACATGGTTGCCAAATAAACCGCGCGTCCCAGGTTAGACGGTGACAAAAACGCGGGAGTCGATCACGTACGCGACCTCCGGTGGCGGTATTCGAGCCTCGACTAACTGTCGGTTGTCGTCTGTCATTCTCGTGGCCGCCGCTCGAGTATGAAAGAGACGGGTTATGAATTGCGATACCACAGAGAGGGACAGACTGTTCTGATGTTCCGTCAAGTGCGTTCGGAAATCTAATATGTCATGGAACTGCGAATGCGCAGGTAAAGTGACTTTGGAAGTAGTGTGTAACATTACACTACATATGATAATTTATAAACCGACGGTATGATGATTGTCATTATACTGTCATGATAGTCAATATACAATGTCAATAAACCGACGGTATGATGACGAGATTATGAATATATCTAATTGTTATCGTCATTGTACTACTGTCATGATAGTCAATATACAGTGTCAATAAACCGACGGTATGATGACAAGATTATAAATATGTTATTGTCATTATACTACTGTCATGATAGTCAATATACAGTGTCAATAAACCAACGGTATGATGACAAGATTATGAATATGTCTAATTGTTATTGTCATTATACTACTGTCATGATAGTCAATATACAGCGTCAATAAACCGACGGTATGATGACCTTAGGAATTGGTGTTGTTTTATGTGTATCTATTGTGACAAACCACGTGACGTGGCAGCCTATAAATACCGGTGTACCTTGCCGAAAGTCTCAGTCTTCCTTGGACTGCGAGTTGTACTTCAAACTAAAAACTGGTGGTTGACACGTGGCGTGGTTTGCAGAAGGTGTTTCTGGATTGTGAAAGTTAAGTATTAGCTTTTAGTCTTATTTTAATTGTTGTTTTGTATTTGCTTATATTATTGTGTAATTATTTTGTAATTTATTTGTATATGACAAATCCCAAATTAATGAAATAATTCAAAAGATGGGTTGCTCTGGAGTTTCTTTCGCCATTTCTTCTCTAAGACTTATGACCCCTTACGAAATGGTGGTAGATTAAAAGAGAAAGATAAAAACATTGAAAATATAAAAGTTTAAATGGTTTTAGCTTGTTTAATTTTACTTTCTGATCTCATTTAGTAGTAATTGCTTTTCATTTAAAAGATTATCGCTAGTTAGGGTAGACCTTAATACCCATAGAACCGCCTACGCTGACATCAGAAGAGGGGTTAACCCGGCCCTGACAAAATAGTAATACTTGTTTAAATTGTTTCAGTAATCGTGGACCCTGCTTCTCGTGGACCCATTGATCAGTGAGCAATGGAGTATTCGGTGCTGAAGCGGATTTGGTGGCGTGATGTGCAGCATCTATCAGTAATCGTGCACCCTGCTTCTCGTGTACCCATTGATCAGAGAGCGATGTAGTATTGGGAGCTGAAGCGGATTTGGTAGCGTGATTTGTAGCATCTATTGGGTGAAATTTTTCTTTTTTTCTATTGTGTTGTAATATGATTATGACGTATAGCCAAAAGTTTTTAGAATCTGTTTAGGTTAATTGTCAGGATGACCGAGCGGAATAATCTTAAATGTTTTTAATTTAAATCTACCCACACTATAGGTACAAAGTATTTTATTATTATTTTGACATACCTTTACTTTGACGCGACTTTGGAAGTGTACAGTACTTAGCCGAAAGCTTTAGAATCCGTTGAGGTTAATTGACAGGTTGACCAAGCGGAATAATCTTAAATGTTTTGAATTTAAATCTACCCTCATCATTAGTACAAACAAAGTAAAGATTTATTTTATTATTTTTTTGACATTACCTTCATTGTGATGCGATATTAGAAGTGACCTAAGCTGAAATTTTTTAGAATCTGTTTTGGTTGTCAGGTTGGCAGTTGAATAGAATTATTTTAAATGCTTAGGATTTATATCTACCCACATCTTAGGTGCAAACTAAGTAAATTTTATTTCTATTATTTTTTTACATTGCCTTCACTCTGATGCGATATTGCCAGTGACAATTCTTATTACATAATATGACGTTTTGCTTTATTGTTAATGTTGCCTAGAATTTTATTGAATAAGGTCATAATTACGATTAAATTCCTTTTACCGTGCCATCTAACTTCATGAAATTCTCCTATTTCATAGCAGAAAAAAAAAGAACATAATTAATATTCTATGAAGTTTTACAAAAAAAAAAACAAAGAAAGTAACGGTCACCCTGACATTAACTGTTCTATTTTAATTTATTGTGTTCTATGGTAGTAACTATTATATGTAAGTACGTTATCATGACAGTAAGATATTTATTTTGCTAAATGAAAGGGTTGAGTTTTGAGTTGAGTAGTAACATAAAGTTGATATGGGCCAGGTTTTGCTGGCGGCGGTGTTTGATATAGAAAATGTGTTGTTTGTCGGTCATACAAATTTGTGGTGTACTGCTGGCGCTAATCATTACTAGTCGCAATTGGTTATTGGTTAGTAATGTTAGACACCTCGTGCTGGAGATGCTAGTGCTTGGTTAATAGTCTAGTATGTCTACTTGTACGTGGCAGCAGGTTAGTAAAATATATCTGTGAAATTGTTGCTGACGCTAATCATTACTAGTCGCAATTGGTTATTGGTTAGTAATGTTAGACACCTCGTGCTGGAGATGCTAGTGCTTGGTTAATAGTCTAGTATGTCTACTTGTACGTGGCATCAGGTTAGTAAAATATATCTGTGAAATTGTTGCTGACGCTAATCATTACTAGTCGCAATTGGTTATTGGTTGGTAATGTTAGACACCTCGTGCTGGAGATGCTAGTGCTTGGTTAATAGTCTAGTATGTCTACTTGTACGTGGCAGCAGGTTAGTAAAATATATCTGTGAAATTGTTGCTGACGCTAATCATTACTAGTCGCAATTGGTTATTGGTTGGTAATGTTAGACACCTCGTGCTGGAGATGCTAGTGCTTGGTTAATAGTCTAGTATGTCTACTTGTACGTGGCAGCAGGTTAGTAAAATATATCTGTGAAATTGTTGCTGACGCTAATCATTACTAGGTGCAATTGGATATTGGTTAGTAATGTTAGACACAACGTGCTGGAGATACTAGTGCTTGGTTAATAGTCTAGTATGTCTACTTGTACGTGGCAGCTGGTGGATTTGGTAAAATTGACATTGGAAAGTGATGAAAGAAGTTGATGTGTGAAGATTACCATTCTGACACAATTGTCCTGTCGTACTTTTCTTTGTCCTAGTCGGACTGACACTAAATTATCTTACGCTGCAGCGCTGGGCCCGATGCTAGACCATGCAATATCACTTCAGCGGGTGGTAGGCTAGTAGGACAGTGGCTGACGTAGTTTTCGGTTAGAAGCCTGTTGCGGGCCCCGCCCGATGCTGGACCGCAAACCATGCGCAGGTGGTGGGTCAGTATGTCAAGGCGGAGGCTAGCCCTACCATGGTTAAGTCCGGGAAGTGGCTGTTAGTTTTCGGTTAGAAGCCTGTGCAGGCCCCGCCGACACTGGATTGTGAACCATGCACAGGTGGTAGATCAGTATGTCGGGGCGGAGGCAAGTCTTACCATGTGTTAAGTCCGGGTAGACTGTTAGCTGTCGGTTAGACTGCTGAGTCGTGCCCGATGCTAGATCGCGAATCATGCGCAGCAGGTGATTGGTCTGGTATGTCAAGGCAGGCTGTTCCCCCATTAAGGTTAGAGTCTGTTAGGGCCGCTGATGCCCCGCTCGGTTGCTTTGCCGTTATGTCCCATCAGCGGGGGAATAGGTACCCTGCAATAACGACCGGAGGCAGTAGTCTGCTGGGTTACTGGCTCCACTCTGTCTAGATCTTCACGCACAGCAGGTGGGAGGACAGAGAAAGTGACAGTAACTAGTAGGTTAGCTTTAGCTTTTCTCCTATGTACTTCGAGAGCGAAGTACGTGTCAGTCTGGCCGTGAGGGGTATGTTATGTACCCCTTACGTGTGGATATTTTGTGGTGTTATTTGGGTCAGAATCGGTCATCTGTTTTGAAATACTATAAAAACAAAACAAAAACCGGAACAAAAAAAAATTTTTTTTTTTTGCTGTTTCAATATTCCACCGGTATTATGATAAGATTGCTAGTGATCTTTCCTATTGTTGTCGTTATATTACTGTCATGATAACTAATAAACAATGTCAATATACAAATAACTTAGAATAAGAATATAATTATGAAAAGAAAGAGTTAGTAATTAGTCACTTTAGTATTTTTCCTATGTACTTCGAGAGCGAAGTACATGTCAGTATGGCCGTGTGAGATTATGTGGATATTTTGTGTTATTCGGGCCAGAATTGGACAAATATTGTACAATATGATAATATATAAACCGACGGTATGATGATTGTCATTATACTGTCATGATAGTCAATATACAATGTCAATAAACCGACGGTATGATGACGAGATTATGAATATATCTAATTGTTATCGTCATTGTACTACTGTCATGATAGTCAATATACAGTGTCAATAAACCGACGGTATGATGACAAGATTATAAATATGTTATTGTCATTATACTACTGTCATGATAGTCAATATACAGTGTCAATAAACCAACGGTATGATGACAAGATTATGAATATGTCTAATTGTTATTGTCATTATACTACTGTCATGATAGTCAATATACAGCGTCAATAAACCGACGGTATGATGACCTTAGGAATTGGTGTTGTTTTATGTGTATCTATTGTGACAAACCACGTGACGTGGCAGCCTATAAATACCGGTGTACCTTGCCGAAAGTCTCAGTCTTCCTTGGACTGCGAGTTGTACTTCAAACTAAAAACTGGTGGTTGACACGTGGCGTGGTTTGCAGAAGGTGTTTCTGGATTGTGAAAGTTAAGTATTAGCTTTTAGTCTTATTTTAATTGTTGTTTTGTATTTGCTTATATTATTGTGTAATTATTTTGTAATTTATTTGTATATGACAAATCCCAAATTAATGAAATAATTCAAAAGATGGGTTGCTCTGGAGTTTCTTTCGCCATTTCTTCTCTAAGACTTATGACCCCTTACGAAATGGTGGTAGATTAAAAGAGAAAGATAAAAACATTGAAAATATAAAAGTTTAAATGGTTTTAGCTTGTTTAATTTTACTTTCTGATCTCATTTAGTAGTAATTGCTTTTCATTTAAAAGATTATCGCTAGTTAGGGTAGACCTTAATACCCATAGAACCGCCTACGCTGACAGCGTGCACACGGCGCCGATGCACATGGCGCGCACGTTCACAGCGGGCAGGCCGCCGCGCGCAGCGACTCTACACTCGCGTTCTGTGGATGCTGCAGAGAGTAGAGACCGACCTGCCGCCGAGGTAGACGGGCGCGTGCGTGCACACGGCGCCGATGCACATGGCGCGCACGTTTACAGCGGGCAGGCCGCCGCCCGCCGCGCGCAGCGACTCTACACTCGCATTCTGTGGATGCTGCAGAGAGTAGAGACCGACCTGCCGCCGAGGTAGACGGGCGCGTGCGTGCACACGGCGCCGATGCACATGGCGCGCACGTTCACAGCGGGCAGGCCGCCGCCCGCCGCGCGCAGCGACTCTACACTCGCGTTCTGTGGATGCTGCAGAGAGTAGAGACCGACCTGCCGCCGAGGTAGACGGGCGCGTGCGTGCACACGGCGCCGATGCACATGGCGCGCACGTTCACAGCGGGCAGGCCGCCGCCCGCCGCGCGCAGCGACTCTACACTCGCGTTCTGTGGATGCTGCAGAGAGTAGAGACCGACCTGCCGCCGAGGTAGACGGGCGCGTGCGTGCACACGGCGCCGATGCACATGGCGCGCACGTTCACAGCGGGCAGGCCGCCGCCCGCCGCGCGCAGCGACTCTACACTCGCGTGCTGTGGATGCTGCAGAGAGTAGAGACCGACCTGCCGCCGAGGTAGACGGGCGCGTGCGTGCACACGGCGCCGATGCACATGGCGCGCACGTTCACAGCGGGCAGGCCGCCGCCCGCCGCGCGCAGTGACTCTACACTCGCGTTCTGTGGATGCTGCAGAGAGTAGAGACCGACCTGCCGCCGAGGTAGACGGGCGCGTGCGTGCACACGGCGCCGATGCACATGGCGCGCACGTTCACAGCGGGCAGGCCGCCGCCCGCCGCGCGCAGCGACTCTACACTCGCGTTCTGTGGATGCTGCAGAGAGTAGAGACCGACCTGCCGCCGAGGTAGACGGGCGCGTGCGTGCACACGGCGCCGATGCACATGGCGCGCACGTTTACAGCGAGCAGGCCGCCGCCCGCCGCGCGCAGCGACTCTACACTCGCGTTCTGTGGATGCTGCAGAGAGTAGAGACCGACCTGCCGCCGAGGTAGACGGGCGCGTGCGTGCACACGGCGCCGATGCACATGGCGCGCACGTTCACAGCGGGCAGGCCGCCGCCCGCCGCGCGCAGCGACTCTACACTCGCGTGCTGTGGATGCTGCAGAGAGTAGAGACCGACCTGCCGCCGAGGTAGACGGGCGCGTGCGTGCACACGGCGCCGATGCACATGGCGCGCACGTTCACAGCGGGCAGGCCGCCGCCCGCCGCGCGCAGCGACTCTACACTCGCGTTCTGTGGATGCTGCAGAGAGTAGAGACCGACCTGCCGCCGAGGTAGACGGGCGCGTGCGTGCACACGGCGCCGATGCACATGGCGCGCACGTTCACAGCGGGCAGGCCGCCGCCCGCCGCGCGCAGCGACTCTACACTCGCGTGCTGTGGATGCTGCAGAGAGTAGAGACCGACCTGCCGCCGAGGTAGACGGGCGCGTGCGTGCACACGGCGCCGATGCACATGGCGCGCACGTTCACAGCGGGCAGGCCGCCGCCCGCCGCGCGCAGCGACTCTACACTCGCGTTCTGTGGATGCTGCAGAGAGTAGAGACCGACCTGCCGCCGAGGTAGACGGGCGCGTGCGTGCACACGGCGCCGATGCACATGGCGCGCACGTTCACAGCGGGCAGGCCGCCGCCCGCCGCGCGCAGCGACTCTACACTCGCGTTCTGTGGATGCTGCAGAGAGTAGAGACCGACCTGCCGCCGAGGTAGACGGGCGCGTGCGTGCACACGGCGCCGATGCACATGGCGCGCACGTTCACAGCGGGCAGGCCGCCGCCCGCCGCGCGCAGCGACTCTACACTCGCGTTCTGTGGATGCTGCAGAGAGTAGAGACCGACCTGCCGCCGAGGTAGACGGGCGCGTGCGTGCACACGGCGCCGATGCACATGGCGCGCACGTTTACAGCGAGCAGGCCGCCGCCCGCCGCGCGCAGCGACTCTACACTCGCGTTCTGTGGATGCTGCAGAGAGTAGAGACCGACCTGCCGCCGAGGTAGACGGGCGCGTGCGTGCACACGGCGCCGATGCACATGGCGCGCACGTTCACAGCGGGCAGGCCGCCGCCCGCCGCGCGCAGCGACTCTACACTCGCGTGCTGTGGATGCTGCAGAGAGTAGAGACCGACCTGCCGCCGAGGTAGACGGGCGCGTGCGTGCACACGGCGCCGATGCACATGGCGCGCACGTTCACAGCGGGCAGGCCGCCGCCCGCCGCGCGCAGCGACTCTACACTCGCGTTCTGTGGATGCTGCAGAGAGTAGAGACCGACCTGCCGCCGAGGTAGACGGGCGCGTGCGTGCACACGGCGCCGATGCACATGGCGCGCACGTTCACAGCGGGCAGGCCGCCGCCCGCCGCGCGCAGCGACTCTACACTCGCGTGCTGTGGATGCTGCAGAGAGTAGAGACCGACCTGCCGCCGAGGTAGACGGGCGCGTGCGTGCACACGGCGCCGATGCACATGGCGCGCACGTTCACAGCGGGCAGGCCGCCGCCCGCCGCGCGCAGCGACTCAACACTCGCGTTCTGTGGATGCTGCAGAGAGTAGAGACCGACCTGCCGCCGAGGTAGACGGGCGCGTGCGTGCACACGGCGCCGATGCACATGGCGCGCACGTTCACAGCGGGCAGGCCGCCGCCCGCCGCGCGCAGCGACTCTACACTCGCGTTCTGTGGATGCTGCAGAGAGTAGAGACCGACCTGCCGCCGAGGTAGACGGGCGCGTGCGTGCACACGGCGCCGATGCACATGGCGCGCACGTTCACAGCGGGCAGGCCGCCGCCCGCCGCGCGCAGCGACTCTACACTCGCGTTCTGTGGATGCTGCAGAGAGTAGAGACCGACCTGCCGCCGAGGTAGACGGGCGCGTGCGTGCACACGGCGCCGATGCACATGGCGCGCACGTTCACAGCGGGCAGGCCGCCGCCCGCCGCGCGCAGCGACTCTACACTCGCGTTCTGTGGATGCTGCAGAGAGTAGAGACCGACCTGCCGCCGAGGTAGACGGGCGCGTGCGTGCACACGGCGCCGATGCACATGGCGCGCACGTTTACAGCGGGCAGGCCGCCGCCCGCCGCGCGCAGCGACTCTACACTCGCGTTCTGTGGATGCTGCAGAGAGTAGAGACCGACCTGCCGCCGAGGTAGACGGGCGCGTGCGTGCACACGGCGCCGATGCACATGGCGCGCACGTTCACAGCGAGCAGGCCGCCGCCCGCCGCGCGCAGCGACTCTACACTCGCGTTCTGTGGATGCTGCAGAGAGTAGAGACCGACCTGCCGCCGAGGTAGACGGGCGCGTGCGTGCACACGGCGCCGATGCACATGGCGCGCACGTTCACAGCGGGCAGGCCGCCGCCCGCCGCGCGCAGCGACTCTACACTCGCGTTCTGTGGATGCTGCAGAGAGTAGAGACCGACCTGCCGCCGAGGTAGACGGGCGCGTGCGTGCACACGGCGCCGATGCACATGGCGCGCACGTTTACAGCGGGCAGGCCGCCGCCCGCCGCGCGCAGCGACTCTACACTCGCGTTCTGTGGATGCTGCAGAGAGTAGAGACCGACCTGCCGCCGAGGTAGACGGGCGCGTGCGTGCACACGGCGCCGATGCACATGGCGCGCACGTTCACAGCGGGCAGGCCGCCGCCCGCCGCGCGCAGCGACTCTACACTCGCGTGCTGTGGATGCTGCAGAGAGTAGAGACCGACCTGCCGCCGAGGTAGACGGGCGCGTGCGTGCACACGGCGCCGATGCACATGGCGCGCACGTTCACAGCGGGCAGGCCGCCGCCCGCCGCGCGCAGCGACTCTACACTCGCGTTCTGTGGATGCTGCAGAGAGTAGAGACCGACCTGCCGCCGAGGTAGACGGGCGCGTGCGTGCACACGGCGCCGATGCACATGGCGCGCACGTTCACAGCGGGCAGGCCGCCGCCCGCCGCGCGCAGCGACTCTACACTCGCGTTCTGTGGATGCTGCAGAGAGTAGAGACCGACCTGCCGCCGAGGTAGACGGGCGCGTGCGTGCACACGGCGCCGATGCACATGGCGCGCACGTTCACAGCGGGCAGGCCGCCGCCCGCCGCGCGCAGCGACTCTACACTCGCGTTCTGTGGATGCTGCAGAGAGTAGAGACCGACCTGCCGCCGAGGTAGACGGGCGCGTGCGTGCACACGGCGCCGATGCACATGGCGCGCACGTTCACAGCGGGCAGGCCGCCGCCCGCCGCGCGCAGCGACTCTACACTCGCGTTCTGTGGATGCTGCAGAGAGTAGAGACCGACCTGCCGCCGAGGTAGACGGGCGCGTGCGTGCACACGGCGCCGATGCACATGGCGCGCACGTTCACAGCGGGCAGGCCGCCGCCCGCCGCGCGCAGCGACTCTACACTCGCGTGCTGTGGATGCTGCAGAGAGTAGAGACCGACCTGCCGCCGAGGTAGACGGGCGCGTGCGTGCACACGGCGCCGATGCACATGGCGCGCACGTTCACAGCGGGCAGGCCGCCGCCCGCCGCGCGCAGCGACTCTACACTCGCGTTCTGTGGATGCTGCAGAGAGTAGAGACCGACCTGCCGCCGAGGTAGACGGGCGCGTGCGTGCACACGGCGCCGATGCACATGGCGCGCACGTTCACAGCGGGCAGGCCGCCGCCCGCCGCGCGCAGCGACTCTACACTCGCGTTCTGTGGATGCTGCAGAGAGTAGAGACCGACCTGCCGCCGAGGTAGACGGGCGCGTGCGTGCACACGGCGCCGATGCACATGGCGCGCACGTTCACAGCGGGCAGGCCGCCGCCCGCCGCGCGCAGCGACTCTACACTCGCGTGCTGTGGATGCTGCAGAGAGTAGAGACCGACCTGCCGCCGAGGTAGACGGGCGCGTGCGTGCACACGGCGCCGATGCACATGGCGCGCACGTTCACAGCGGGCAGGCCGCCGCCCGCCGCGCGCAGCGACTCTACACTCGCGTTCTGTGGATGCTGCAGAGAGTAGAGACCGACCTGCCGCCGAGGTAGACGGGCGCGTGCGTGCACACGGCGCCGATGCACATGGCGCGCACGTTCACAGCGGGCAGGCCGCCGCCCGCCGCGCGCAGCGACTCTACACTCGCGTTCTGTGGATGCTGCAGAGAGTAGAGACCGACCTGCCGCCGAGGTAGACGGGCGCGTGCGTGCACACGGCGCCGATGCACATGGCGCGCACGTTCACAGCGGGCAGGCCGCCGCCCGCCGCGCGCAGCGACTCTACACTCGCGTTCTGTGGATGCTGCAGAGAGTAGAGACCGACCTGCCGCCGAGGTAGACGGGCGCGTGCGTGCACACGGCGCCGATGCACATGGCGCGCACGTTCACAGCGGGCAGGCCGCCGCCCGCCGCGCGCAGCGACTCTACACTCGCGTTCTGTGGATGCTGCAGAGAGTAGAGACCGACCTGCCGCCGAGGTAGACGGGCGCGTGCGTGCACACGGCGCCGATGCACATGGCGCGCACGTTCACAGCGGGCAGGCCGCCGCCCGCCGCGCGCAGCGACTCTACACTCGCGTTCTGTGGATGCTGCAGAGAGTAGAGACCGACCTGCCGCCGAGGTAGACGGGCGCGTGCGTGCACACGGCGCCGATGCACATGGCGCGCACGTTTACAGCGAGCAGGCCGCCGCCCGCCGCGCGCAGCGACTCTACACTCGCGTTCTGTGGATGCTGCAGAGAGTAGAGACCGACCTGCCGCCGAGGTAGACGGGCGCGTGCGTGCACACGGCGCCGATGCACATGGCGCGCACGTTCACAGCGGGCAGGCCGCCGCCCGCCGCGCGCAGCGACTCTACACTCGCATTCTGTGGATGCTGCAGAGAGTAGAGACCGACCTGCCGCCGAGGTAGACGGGCGCGTGCGTGCACACGGCGCCGATGCACATGGCGCGCACGTTCACAGCGGGCAGGCCGCCGCCCGCCGCGCGCAGCGACTCTACACTCGCGTTCTGTGGATGCTGCAGAGAGTAGAGACCGACCTGCCGCCGAGGTAGACGGGCGCGTGCGTGCACACGGCGCCGATGCACATGGCGCGCACGTTCACAGCGGGCAGGCCGCCGCCCGCCGCGCGCAGCGACTCTACACTCGCGTTCTGTGGATGCTGCAGAGAGTAGAGACCGACCTGCCGCCGAGGTAGACGGGCGCGTGCGTGCACACGGCGCCGATGCACATGGCGCGCACGTTCACAGCGGGCAGGCCGCCGCCCGCCGCGCGCAGCGACTCTACACTCGCGTTCTGTGGATGCTGCAGAGAGTAGAGACCGACCTGCCGCCGAGGTAGACGGGCGCGTGCGTGCACACGGCGCCGATGCACATGGCGCGCACGTTCACAGCGGGCAGGCCGCCGCCCGCCGCGCGCAGCGACTCTACACTCGCGTGCTGTGGATGCTGCAGAGAGTAGAGACCGACCTGCCGCCGAGGTAGACGGGCGCGTGCGTGCACACGGCGCCGATGCACATGGCGCGCACGTTCACAGCGGGCAGGCCGCCGCCCGCCGCGCGCAGCGACTCTACACTCGCGTTCTGTGGATGCTGCAGAGAGTAGAGACCGACCTGCCGCCGAGGTAGACGGGCGCGTGCGTGCACACGGCGCCGATGCACATGGCGCGCACGTTCACAGCGGGCAGGCCGCCGCCCGCCGCGCGCAGCGACTCTACACTCGCGTTCTGTGGATGCTGCAGAGAGTAGAGACCGACCTGCCGCCGAGGTAGACGGGCGCGTGCGTGCACACGGCGCCGATGCACATGGCGCGCACGTTCACAGCGGGCAGGCCGCCGCCCGCCGCGCGCAGCGACTCTACACTCGCGTGCTGTGGATGCTGCAGAGAGTAGAGACCGACCTGCCGCCGAGGTAGACGGGCGCGTGCGTGCACACGGCGCCGATGCACATGGCGCGCACGTTCACAGCGGGCAGGCCGCCGCCCGCCGCGCGCAGCGACTCTACACTCGCGTGCTGTGGATGCTGCAGAGAGTAGAGACCGACCTGCCGCCGAGGTAGACGGGCGCGTGCGTGCACACGGCGCCGATGCACATGGCGCGCACGTTCACAGCGGGCAGGCCGCCGCCCGCCGCGCGCAGCGACTCTACACTCGCGTTCTGTGGATGCTGCAGAGAGTAGAGACCGACCTGCCGCCGAGGTAGACGGGCGCGTGCGTGCACACGGCGCCGATGCACATGGCGCGCACGTTCACAGCGGGCAGGCCGCCGCCCGCCGCGCGCAGCGACTCTACACTCGCGTTCTGTGGATGCTGCAGAGAGTAGAGACCGACCTGCCGCCGAGGTAGACGGGCGCGTGCGTGCACACGGCGCCGATGCACATGGCGCGCACGTTCACAGCGGGCAGGCCGCCGCCCGCCGCGCGCAGCGACTCTACACTCGCGTTCTGTGGATGCTGCAGAGAGTAGAGACCGACCTGCCGCCGAGGTAGACGGGCGCGTGCGTGCACACGGCGCCGATGCACATGGCGCGCACGTTCACAGCGGGCAGGCCGCCGCCCGCCGCGCGCAGCGACTCTACACTCGCGTTCTGTGGATGCTGCAGAGAGTAGAGACCGACCTGCCGCCGAGGTAGACGGGCGCGTGCGTGCACACGGCGCCGATGCACATGGCGCGCACGTTCACAGCGGGCAGGCCGCCGCCCGCCGCGCGCAGCGACTCTACACTCGCGTGCTGTGGATGCTGCAGAGAGTAGAGACCGACCTGCCGCCGAGGTAGACGGGCGCGTGCGTGCACACGGCGCCGATGCACATGGCGCGCACGTTCACAGCGGGCAGGCCGCCGCCCGCCGCGCGCAGCGACTCTACACTCGCGTGCTGTGGATGCTGCAGAGAGTAGAGACCGACCTGCCGCCGAGGTAGACGGGCGCGTGCGTGCACACGGCGCCGATGCACATGGCGCGCACGTTCACAGCGGGCAGGCCGCCGCCCGCCGCGCGCAGCGACTCTACACTCGCGTTCTGTGGATGCTGCAGAGAGTAGAGACCGACCTGCCGCCGAGGTAGACGGGCGCGTGCGTGCACACGGCGCCGATGCACATGGCGCGCACGTTCACAGCGGGCAGGCCGCCGCCCGCCGCGCGCAGCGACTCTACACTCGCGTGCTGTGGATGCTGCAGAGAGTAGAGACCGACCTGCCGCCGAGGTAGACGGGCGCGTGCGTGCACACGGCGCCGATGCACATGGCGCGCACGTTTACAGCGGGCAGGCCGCCGCCCGCCGCGCGCAGCGACTCTACACTCGCGTTCTGTGGATGCTGCAGAGAGTAGAGACCGACCTGCCGCCGAGGTAGACGGGCGCGTGCGTGCACACGGCGCCGATGCACATGGCGCGCACGTTCACAGCGGGCAGGCCGCCGCCCGCCGCGCGCAGCGACTCTACACTCGCGTTCTGTGGATGCTGCAGAGAGTAGAGACCGACCTGCCGCCGAGGTAGACGGGCGCGTGCGTGCACACGGCGCCGATGCACATGGCGCGCACGTTCACAGCGGGCAGGCCGCCGCCCGCCGCGCGCAGCGGCTCTACACTCGCGTGCTGTGGATGCTGCAGAGAGTAGAGACCGACCTGCCGCCGAGGTAGACGGGCGCGTGCGTGCACACGGCGCCGATGCACATGGCGCGCACGTTCACAGCGGGCAGGCCGCCGCCCGCCGCGCGCAGCGACTCTACACTCGCGTTCTGTGGATGCTGCAGAGAGTAAAGACCGACCTGCCGCCGAGGTAGACGGGCGCGTGCGTGCACACGGCGCCGATGCACATGGCGCGCACGTTCACAGCGGGCAGGCCGCCGCCCGCCGCGCGCAGCGACTCTACACTCGCGTGCTGTGGATGCTGCAGAGAGTAGAGACCGACCTGCCGCCGAGGTAGACAGGCGCGTGCGTGCACACGGCGCCGATGCACATGGCGCGCACGTTCACAGCGGGCAGGCCGCCGCCCGCCGCGCGCAGCGACTCTACACTCGCGTGCTGTGGATGCTGCAGAGAGTAGAGACCGACCTGCCGCCGAGGTAGACGGGCGCGTGCGTGCACACGGCGCCGATGCACATGGCGCGCACGTTCACAGCGGGCAGGCCGCCGCCCGCCGCGCGCAGCGACTCTACACTCGCGTTCTGTGGATGCTGCAGAGAGTAGAGACCGACCTGCCGCCGAGGTAGACGGGCGCGTGCGTGCACACGGCGCCGATGCACATGGCGCGCACGTTCACAGCGGGCAGGCCGCCGCCCGCCGCGCGCAGCGACTCTACACTCGCGTTCTGTGGATGCTGCAGAGAGTAGAGACCGACCTGCCGCCGAGGTAGACGGGCGCGTGCGTGCACACGGCGCCGATGCACATGGCGCGCACGTTCACAGCGGGCAGGCCGCCGCCCGCCGCGCGCAGCGACTCTACACTCGCGTGCTGTGGATGCTGCAGTACCGTCTGGGAGTTCGTACTGGATTGACGTGTATTAAGTTTGTACCTACGATTACCTGCGCAACAGTACTCGTATTGCTTGTGTTGTTTGCCTTAAGTGCTAATTTGGACTTTATTCCTAACGCGCAAGATGTCACATACCTGTGTAGCCTGCAAGTCCGCCTTGGAAACGAAGGAGTTAGTAAAATGTTCCGTTTGTACCTCAACTTATCATTACTTGTGTGTGGGCATGACAAAGGATAACTACGCTAAGCTTTCTACGTCATACAAATCCTCCTGGAAATGTCCTGCATGCAAAGTGGCGAGTAAAAAGGGGTCTCAAAATGCGGACGGTACTCCGGTCAAGGGCACTGATCCAGATTACGCCATTGACTGCGGTCAAAGCAAACACTCTCCGGACTTTCAGTCCTTGAAAAATGACTTATTAGGATGTATAGCTAAATCACAGGAGGAGCAACGTCAGGCCTTAATAAACCTAATTACAGAAAAATTCCAGGCCGTACAGAGCTCGTTGGATGTCTTCTCTAAAGACTTAAATCTCATGAAGAAGGAGATTTCGGAGTTAAAGAATACACTATCTGCGAAAGTTGAAGAGTTGGATAGTCGTGTTTCTGACCTCGAGTTGAAGTTGCCGCAAATAGAGGGTATTAAGTCAGATTTTAATGAACTCAAGGAGAAGGTGAGTAACATTATGGAATTTAACTTAAAGAATGAACAGTGGGTCCGGCGCTCGAACATACAAATAAACGGTATTCCGCAGAAGAAAGATGAGGACCTTGTCAAGGTCATCACAAACCTGGCGGTTAAGAGCGGGTATCAATTGGACCCGTCGAGGGATATAGATTTTGTCACTAGAGTTGCGGTAAGGAATGACATCGACAACTCAAAACCTAAGCCGATTATCATAAAACTGTTATCGAGATACAAAAAGGATGACTTCCTAGCGTGCCTACGCCGCCTCAAGGACCTGAGAGCATCGGATATTGGTTTTCCAGGCAATCAAAGTCGTGTTTATATCAACGACCACCTTTCAAGCTATAATAAAATGCTCCTACAAAAAGCCAAACTCAAGGCGAAGGAAAAAAATTATACCTATTGTTGGGTGAGGAACTGCACAATCATGGTTCGTCAAAATGACAAATCTAAAATTTTACATATTACTTCAGAAGATTCGTTAAAAAAAATTGTTTAGGTAATAACCATACAGTGAAAGGTGTTTCCTATCTACTAGGTGTTGGTTTGAAACTATCGTTTAGTACTCAGTGTAAAAAAAATCCGTATTTATTTTCTGTGTTCCGTTTGTTCTGGTATCATGAGTTTTCGATACACCTAAGCTTTGAGTTAGGGTTTACAATCCATGTCATAATTTATTGTCTTGTAGGTATTCAAGTATTAAATAAACTTGCAAAATTGTGGGTGTATAAATACTCAGTCACTAACACTGACTGCATATCTTTTATCTGTTATCACGATCACATATGTTACAGAAAGCTGATGCAATGTGCGATATCCATTGCTGGCCCAGCTTGCGTAGTCCTGCGTGAGAAAGCGCCTTCAGCGGAAATGTACTGTAATGTACTAAGGTTAAACAATCATGTAACATTCATATTTAATTTGGTTCTGGTCATGGTAAGTTACATTGTTTTGAAAGTTACATTGTTTTGAAAGTTTTTTGCTCGAAAGTATCATACTCGTTCGTAGTTATCACCGATTTTTGTTTTAACTTACAAATTACGAATGGGACACCAATTTCTTTATACACAACAGTAATCGGGACTAACAAAATGGGGTTTTTCGACTATAAAAGTCAATCATTGACGAGTATTGTTTTTCTTAAATTAATAAAAACAATTGACTATTGCTTTTTAATCATTTTATCTATTACTCTAAGAATTGTTACTATTAATAGTATGTTTCCAATTTTTGTAAGATGTGACTTAAGATGTTTAATGCACTACTACCATAAATCTATATTCTACTGCGAACGTTTAATAATATGTTATAGCAACAAACTTTATCTTATTTTGATAACATCTAATATTGTATCAAGCGTTTTGTTTACGAAATATTCACGATTAATATTAAACCTAATTTTAAACAGTGTTAATTAGTCTCTTTTACCAGAACGTTCGCGGTTTACGAACAAAAACGACTGGTTTTCTGAAAAATCTACTAAAAAACGATTACGACGTAGTATGTTTAAGTGAAACGTGGCTACTGCCGGGAATAAACGACGCAGAATTATTCGATTCACGCTATAATGTATATAGAACTGATCGCGACTATGACCGAGTTGGATTGACCATGGGAGGCGGTACCCTTATCGCGGTACACCGTACACTTACTACCAATATATTTAATATGCATCCACTGCCAGTATTCCCAGATACCGAAATCACCCAGATAAACATATCATTAAGCCGCGGGCCTACATTTAAAAATCTCCGATTATTTTGTTGCTACTTTCCTCAAAACCCACATCAACTCTGGTCACAACAGCAATTTTTCGAGTATCTTTCAGACCTGACCATTAATAATCCTACAGACGAGTTCTTGGTGGTGGGCGATTTTAATATAAGGAACGCCGAATGGCAATCCAACTCAGGTGATATAAATTATAATATAGTGAATACTACTGCTGATCAATTAACTTCGCAACTTTATTCATTTCTATGTTTTACTAGTTGGATGCAATTTAATGGTGTTAATAACGTTAATAATAGGTGTTTGGACTTGGTTATATCTAATTCCCACTGTGCAGTAGTCAGAGCGGAGCCATTATCATTACCGGAAGATAAACATCATCCTGCCCTCCATGTAACAGTCGACATCCAAAACTTACAACCTAGCCTACGTCCTCCTCCCCGCCTGGTTCGTCGTTTTTATACAGCAGATTACAGTGCCATTAACGAAGAGTTATCGAAAATAGACTGGGTTGAGCGCCTCGGTAATAGAAGCATCATCGACGCAGTTGATGAATTTTATCACATAGTCAATCTGATAATTGACAAGTTCATTCCTTCTAAGTTAGTGATGAAAAATACTAGGTATCCATGCTGGTACTCACGCCATCTTATTAAGATTGTAAATAAAAAAAATAGAATTCACAAAAAATGGAAAATATACGGCAGGCAATCGGACTACATCCAATTTGCAGAGATCCGGCGTGAATTCAAATACACTGAGGCTTCGTGTTACAATTTATATATTGAACGTGCAGAAGGTAATATTTCACTTAATTCTAAAAGTTTTTGGTCGTTTATACAATCTAAATATAACGTTAACAGTATACCAGATAGTTTATACTTAGATGATCAAAATGCACATGATGGGCAACATATAGCTGACCTCTTTAACAATTTTTTCGAATCTGTTTTTGTAAAGCGCTCAAACCTTAAATTCAAATCTGATGCCAGTGAATCTCCACAAGCCCTCATTGGATACGTTGGGATAGATGTTGACACTGTTAAAAAGCATTTATCCGCTCTTGATGTCACCAAGGGAAGTGGCCCTGATGGTCTACATCCTTTATTCCTTAAAAGATGTAGCAATCAATTATCTGTGCCTCTAACGCTTTTATTCCAAAGTTCCTTGCGATCCGGTGTTTTGCCTAACACTTGGAAACGTTCTATAATCGTCCCCATTCATAAAAACGGGGATAAGCATAATGTAAGAAACTACCGTGGTATTTCTAAATTATCTATCATCCCCAAACTCTTTGAAAAAATCATATACGACAAGTTATTCCCGGCAGTACGCCCGCTTTTAACGCAGTCTCAACATGGTTTCATAAACAAACGCTCCACAGAAACCAACCTCTGTGAATTGCTAGATGTTACCTTGGATGCGATGGATAATGGTTTCCAGGTTGACGTCGTGTATACCGATTACTCCAAGGCTTTCGATAAAATATCGCATGATATTTTAATTGCCAAACTGGAGACGATCGGTATACACGGTGACCTCCTGAGGTGGCTCGTATCCTACTTACGTGAGCGAACCCAAGCAGTGGCAGTCAAAGGGTATACTTCCACCTTTATACCCATAACGTCTGGTGTCCCCCAGGGCTCCCACCTCGGACCTCTACTATTTAATATTTTTATAAATGATGTTAAAAATAGTATTAAAAACTCTCATCTACTTTTGTATGCAGATGACACAAAAATTTTCATTATAATAAGAACTGAAAAAGACTGTTTAGGCTTACAGGAAGATTTAAATCGAATAAGTGAATATTGTAAAGTTAATGGACTAGATTTAAATATAGATAAATGCTGCACTATTTCCTTTTCTAGAAAAAAAATTAATGCACTCTTTCATAATTATTTCTTACTTGGCAAAAAATTGCGTAGGGTTGATGAGGTGAGAGACCTGGGTATCCAACTAGACAGGCAATTAATTTTTGATCAGCATCTGAACAAAATCAAAAATAAAGCATATAAAATGCTCGGGTTTGTTCTCCGGCAAACGACTGATTTCAAAAACCCAAAAACCCTAATCCTTTTGTATAATTCAATTGTCAGATCCCATTTGGAGCATGCTTCCACTGCTTGGAACCCTCAGTATGCAGTTTACGTGGACATGCTAGAGAATATTCAGCGCAAATTCATAAAATGTTTGAACAAAAGATTTAGTTCATTTAATACAAGTAAAATAGAAACTTTACAAATAAGGAGGGAACATAAAGATCAAATATTTTTATATAAAATTATCAACGGATTGATCGATAGTCCTTATCTTCTAAATAAAATAAAATATTGTGTACCTAAATTAAATAAGCGTAAGTCACGTAAAAGTAACATGTTTGTACTTCCACGTGCCAGAACCAATTATAGTCATAACAGATTCATCGTTCGAGCTTGTGATACGTATTGTAGCGGACATTTGATTTATGTGCTAAGCGAGCATTTTGTCTACCGAATTTTATTAAACGTTTTTGAACTGGCTGCGAGTCAGTTGTCCCTTACCGGCCGCACACGTCACACTGTTCCACTGTAGGGTTTAGTAATTTTGTAATTTAATATTAATGTGCAATTGATTAAATATTTAAAGTCACGGAGTAACTTCATTTAACAAGCCCTATAACCTTGATAGAGAACACGGCGCTGCATACGGAGTAGTAGAGAGATTCCCACATTGGTGACGCAAGAATATTCTCTAAACTGGTGACCACCGCGTCGGACTATCAAGGTTACACGTGTAAACGAATTTGCGTCGTCGCATTTTTAAGGCGGTCGGTTCTACGAAAAGGGCAACTCAACTCAAGTGGACAGTGTTTTAAGTTAAATAAAGACATTAATTAAATTCAGTGTAAATCGGCGAAAGACTTTTAAAAAATGACGCAACCAGCGACCGTGCTAAAACTTGAAGATTCGGGACTAGCATCCATATCGCTAGCATCCAAGATCCCGGAGTTCTGGACAGACCAGCCCAGGGTCTGGTTCATTCAACTGGAGGCGATACTGGCACCGCAGAAGCTTGGCGATGACACCAAGTACAATATGGTTGTAGCGAAGTTAGGCAAAGAGGTCATACAGCAGGTGACAGACATCCTGGTCAACCCGCCCGAGGAACGGAAGTACAAGGTACTCAAGGACAAACTCCTGGAAATTTACGAGGAATCCGAAAATAGGCAGATCCAGAAGCTGATAGGAGAGATGGAGCTAGGAGACCAGAAGCCCAGTCACTTACTCAGGAGGATGCAGGATCTCGCGAGAGGCAAGATAAGTGACGATACGTTAAGCATTCTATGGCAAAAATTATTACCAGCAGCTGCCCGAGGAGTTCTAGCTGCAACCGAGGCCAAAAGCTTAGACCGTCTAGCTGTAATAGCGGATAAAATTATGGAGAGTATGAGGCCGCAACCTGTCGCCGAGGTAGTGACAACAGACACAGCGTCGAACACTACGTCGGTGTTGGCGGCAGAAATAGCTAAGCTCAGCGCGAGGATAGACCAAATGGACCGTTCCAGGTCAAGTTGGCGAGGCAATCGAGGTCGCGGAAGGTTCCGCGGACGTACGCGTTCCCGAGAGAGAGACAGCAGCAAGTCGAGACGGACACCGGATAGCCCGGACTGGCTATGTGTGCACCACTATAGGTACAAAGGAAGGGCCAACCGATGCGAGCAGCCATGCAGCTGGAAGAAGAGTCAGGAAAACTAGAGAAGATGCAGGTAGAACCGGTGGGTACCTGCGTCGAATTAGGAAACCACCGCTTATGCGTCACAGACAAGGACAATGGTATGCGATATTTGATCGATACGGGAGCAAACATATCAGTGTTACCTAAAGCTCATAGATCCGTGCGTAACAGTGCAGTGAACGAAAAGTATAAACTTTACGCCGCGAACGGTAGTGAAATACAGACATACGGTACCAAAACTTTAGTGTTAAATTTAAACTTGCGTCGTGCTTTTAAATGGACCTTTGTGATAGCCGATGTAAAGCAACCTATTTTAGGGGCGGATTTTTTGTCTAAGTATAATTTGTTAGTAGATTTAAGGAACAAACGATTGTTAGATCAAGAAACTAATTTGTACGTCGTTTCTACAATAGTTAACTCGGAGCATACATCGATTTTTACTATAGCCGAGTCTCATCCTTGTTATTCTCTCCTAAGTAGGTTCCCTGAATTGACTAAGCCAGCGACGTTCAAAGAACCACCACGTCACAACGTGCGACATCACATCGAGACTACAGGTCCACCAGTACATGCGCGCCCAAGGCCACTACCAACAGACCGATATAAAAAGGTAAGAGAAGAATTTCGCCTTATGCAGGAAATGGGTATTTGCCGCCCGTCGAAGAGCGCGTGGGCGAGCCCCCTACACGTAGTACCTAAAAAAGATGGAAATATAAGGCCGTGCGGAGACTACAGAGCGCTAAACGCTATAACAAAGCCCGATAGATACCCAATTCCTCACATAAGAGATTTTACGTTTATTTTAGCGGATAAGAAAGTATTTAGCCGTATCGATATCAACAGGGCGTATCACTACATTCCGATAGCGAGGGAAGACGTAGAAAAAACCGCGATTATCACAAATTTCGGTTTATATGAATGGCCTTGTTTATCTTTCGGTCTTAGAAACGCCGCGCAGACTTTTCAACGTTTTATGAATAATTATGTTTTACAGGATTTAGAGGCAAATTTTCAGCAAAATAACCCCGAATACGCGAAGTATAAAACGGAATTCGTTTTTTCGTATTTAGACGATATAATAATAGCTAGTGAAAATAGAACTCTGCACGAAAAACATTTAGAGGCTGTTTTTGAAAGATTACAGGAAGTAGGTTTAACGATTAATTTAGCAAAGTGTGCGTTTTCGCAGGACAAAGTCGAGTTTTTGGGTCATGAGGTTTCAGCCAATGGCTTAAGGCCGCTGCCAAGCAAGGTCCAAGCTATTGTAGACTTTCCCAGACCAAAAACGGTCGAGGAACTTCGTAGATTTCTCGGCATGGTAAATTTTTATAGAAGTCATTTGCGCCAGGCAGCCCAATATCAGGCAGAATTAAATAAGTATCTTCACGGGGCAAAGAAGCGTGACAAAAGTTGTATAGTGTGGACAGAAAATGCTGTTCGAGCGTTCGAACAATGTAAGTTGGGTTTACAGAACGCCGCATTGTTAGCGTATCCGATTTCAGGTCAGGCGATTGCGATTATGGCAGATGCATCAAATAGTTGCGTCGGTGGAACATTACAACAGAAAGTGAACAACGAATGGGTACCGTTAGGTTACTTTTCGAGGAAGTTGACTGACACGCAACAGAAGTATAGTACCTACGATAGGGAGCTTCTTGCGCTTTATTTGTCAGTGCAGTATTTCAGGAACATGTTCGAAGGTAGAGATCTCATATTGTATACAGATCATAAACCGTTAACGTTCGCTTTCAAAAAGCTAGGGAGTAGCAAGGAAACGCCGAGGAGAACCCGTCAGTTGTTATTTATTAGTGAGTTTACGACGGATATTCGTTATTTGAAAGGCGAAGAAAACGCGCCCGCAGACACGTTATCGCGGGTGGAAACGATTTCGTGCCCGTCGGTACTCGATTTCGCTGAAGTAGCACGGGCCCAGGCGAACGATAAACAGCTCGCTGGAATGCTTGGAGCAGGAAACGGTAATACGAAACTAATAAAAATAGATTTGCCTAACGGACCTCAATCGATTGTTTGTAACTTGCGAGACGATAAGGCCAGGCCATACCTACCGGAGCAGTTTAGGCGTACTGCATACGAGGCAGTTCATAATCTTAGCCACCCAGGCATTAGAACAACGCGAAGGATGGTATCTAATAATTATTTTTGGCCTGGGATGAATAAGGATATAGGTATTTGGACTAGGTCGTGCATAGAGTGCCAAAGAGCAAAGGTTCAGAGACACACTATGTCACCATTAGGACAATTCGAAAAGGTAGATAGGATGTGTCACGTACATATAGATATTACCGGTCCCTTTAACACTTCTGAGGAAGGATATAGATATTGCCTCACGATGATTGATAGGCAAACGGGGTGGCCGGAAGCATTCCCCATTAAGGATATTTGCGCAAAAACTGTAGCTAAACACGTTTACGAGGGATGGATCGTCAGATATGGAATATTTTCTAGGTTAAGCTCCGATGGCGGTTTGCAATTCGAAAGTAATCTCTTTAGACATCTGATGAAATACCTAGGCGTACATAAGTTAAGGACGACACCGTACCATCCGCAAAGTAACGGTGCGATAGAACGTTGGCATCGTAGTTTTAAGGCCGCCTTAATGGCGAGGTTAACGAATAATAGGTCATGGGTCGATGAAATGCACACCGTGATGATGGGACTGCGTGCAGCACCGCGTAGCGACACAGGGGTAAGTCCCGCCGAGCTAACCTTTGGGCGAACTCTAAGGCTCCCTGGAGAATTCTTCGAACCATCCGATGGCAAAATAACGGACGGTGAGGAATACCTAAGGCAGTTGAAACAGGTAATTAGTAGCCTAAGACCAAAACCCGATACCCAACGAGACTCCCGGACTATATTCGTTCATCCAGCCTTAAAAGACTGCGAGAAAGTGTTTGTAAGAAACAATGTAATGAGGAAGTGTCTGCAACCCCCTTATGACGGGCCGTATGACGTCATAAAGCGGTTGGACAAAGGGTACGTAATACAGTTACCCAACAGGCAAGCACTTGTGTCCATTGATAGGTTAAAACCAGCGTTTGTCCTGGATGTTAAAAATTCACGACAAACGCCGGGTGAACCAGTAGTTAAGGAAACGCGCCGACTTAGCAGTGACGACATTTTGCCGACCCCAATTATAACTCGTACGACGCGCAGTGGTCGGGTCAGCAAAATGCCAGTTAGGTTTAGGTAGAATGCTAAGTGTAACAATTAAGCTTATTAGTAATTATTGTGAAATGACCCCGATCCGCAAACTTTATTTTTCATTAGAAGATAGAAGAAAATTTTATTATTGGGAGAAAAATCTTGTTCGTTCTACGTTCAGTAACCAGTTGTGTACAATGGGTAAACAGTAGAGCAAGGCGACGACAGTTGGACGGCACGGGCTTAGCGACAGAGCAGCGTAATCCTGCCGTAGCAACCCCGGCGCCTCCCGCCCAGGTAGTGGTGACGTCAGCCACAGTAGTGTGATGCAATAGAGTATGTGCCGTGCGTCGAAAGTGAAACGAACAATGTAATAACATTATAAGGGTCGAGTCACATTAGAGTTGTTAGCTAAAGCGGATCTGGATCATTAATAGGGTTGTCAAAAATAAAAGTTGGTATAATTGTTGGAATAAATTTATTACTGTGTGCATAGTTTAAGATTTTTTTGTGTGTTAATTTTTATCAAGATAAAAATTTGGGGTGGTGTGATGTAGCGGACATTTGATTTATGTGCTAAGCGAGCATTTTGTCTACCGAATTTTATTAAACGTTTTTGAACTGGCTGCGAGTCAGTTGTCCCTTACCGGCCGCACACGTCACACTGTTCCACTGTAGGGTTTAGTAATTTTGTAATTTAATATTAATGTGCAATTGATTAAATATTTAAAGTCACGGAGTAACTTCATTTAACAAGCCCTATAACCTTGATAGAGAACACGGCGCTGCATACGGAGTAGTAGAGAGATTCCCACATTGGTGACGCAAGAATATTCTCTAAACGTATAATAAGAAATATTTCAAAGTAGACCAATTTAAATATAAGTGTGGGGGGTTCGTCTCTGCCATCAAGAAATGCACATAATACAAGGCTTGATGGCAGGAGTGGACCCATCTCGTTTATGGTACATGTTTATTTATCTTTTATTATTATAATATTTTTGTTTACTAAAAGTTTAGGATGGACTCCCACCCAAAATATTGTATTTTACCAAAACGTGGAAACTTAACTGGCTCCAGTGATATAATTATTGTATTAGCTATATTTTATTTATTTAAGCTGTATGTTTTCCAAATAAATGAAAAAAAAAAAAAAAAAAAAAATGCACATGGCGCGCACGTTCACAGCGGGCAGGCCGCCGCCCGCCGCGCGCAGCGACTCTACACTCGCGTGCTGTGGATGCTGCAGAGAGTAGAGACCGACCTGCCGCCGAGGTAGACGGGCGCGTGCGTGCACACGGCGCCGATGCACATGGCGCGCACGTTCACAGCGGGCAGGCCGCCGCCCGCCGCGCGCAGCGACTCTACACTCGCGTGCTGTGGATGCTGCAGAGAGTAGAGACCGACCTGCCGCCGAGGTAGACGGGCGCGTGCGTGCACACGGCGCCGATGCACATGGCGCGCACGTTCACAGCGGGCAGGCCGCCGCCCGCCGCGCGCAGCGACTCTACACTCGCGTGCTGTGGATGCTGCAGAGAGTAGAGACCGACCTGCCGCCGAGGTAGACGGGCGCGTGCGTGCACACGGCGCCGATGCACATGGCGCGCACGTTCACAGCGGGCAGGCCGCCGCCCGCCGCGCGCAGCGACTCTACACTCGCGTTCTGTGGATGCTGCAGAGAGTAGAGACCGACCTGCCGCCGAGGTAGACGGGCGCGTGCGTGCACACGGCGCCGATGCACATGGCGCGCACGTTCACAGCGGGCAGGCCGCCGCCCGCCGCGCGCAGCGACTCTACACTCGCGTTCTGTGGATGCTGCAGAGAGTAGAGACCGACCTGCCGCCGAGGTAGACGGGCGCGTGCGTGCACACGGCGCCGATGCACATGGCGCGCACGTTCACAGCGGGCAGGCCGCCGCCCGCCGCGCGCAGCGACTCTACACTCGCGTGCTGTGGATGCTGCAGAGAGTAGAGACCGACCTGCCGCCGAGGTAGACGGGCGCGTGCGTGCACACGGCGCCGATGCACATGGCGCGCACGTTCACAGCGGGCAGGCCGCCGCCCGCCGCGCGCAGCGACTCTACACTCGCGTTCTGTGGATGCTGCAGAGAGTAGAGACCGACCTGCCGCCGAGGTAGACGGGCGCGTGCGTGCACACGGCGCCGATGCACATGGCGCGCACGTTCACAGCGGGCAGGCCGCCGCCCGCCGCGCGCAGCGACTCTACACTCGCGTTCTGTGGATGCTGCAGAGAGTAGAGACCGACCTGCCGCCGAGGTAGACGGGCGCGTGCGTGCACACGGCGCCGATGCACATGGCGCGCACGTTCACAGCGGGCAGGCCGCCGCCCGCCGCGCGCAGCGACTCTACACTCGCGTTCTGTGGATGCTGCAGAGAGTAGAGACCGACCTGCCGCCGAGGTAGACGGGCGCGTGCGTGCACACGGCGCCGATGCACATGGCGCGCACGTTCACAGCGGGCAGGCCGCCGCCCGCCGCGCGCAGCGACTCTACACTCGCGTGCTGTGGATGCTGCAGAGAGTAGAGACCGACCTGCCGCCGAGGTAGACGGGCGCGTGCGTGCACACGGCGCCGATGCACATGGCGCGCACGTTCACAGCGGGCAGGCCGCCGCCCGCCGCGCGCAGCGACTCTACACTCGCGTGCTGTGGATGCTGCAGAGAGTAGAGACCGACCTGCCGCCGAGGTAGACGGGCGCGTGCGTGCACACGGCGCCGATGCACATGGCGCGCACGTTCACAGCGGGCAGGCCGCCGCCCGCCGCGCGCAGCGACTCTACACTCGCGTTCTGTGGATGCTGCAGAGAGTAGAGACCGACCTGCCGCCGAGGTAGACGGGCGCGTGCGTGCACACGGCGCCGATGCACATGGCGCGCACGTTCACAGCGAGCAGGCCGCCGCCCGCCGCGCGCAGCGACTCTACACTCGCGTGCTGTGGATGCTGCAGAGAGTAGAGACCGACCTGCCGCCGAGGTAGACGGGCGCGTGCGTGCACACGGCGCCGATGCACATGGCGCGCACGTTCACAGCGGGCAGGCCGCCGCCCGCCGCGCGCAGCGACTCTACACTCGCGTTCTGTGGATGCTGCAGAGAGTAGAGACCGACCTGCCGCCGAGGTAGACGGGCGCGTGCGTGCACACGGCGCCGATGCACATGGCGCGCACGTTCACAGCGGGCAGGCCGCCGCCCGCCGCGCGCAGCGACTCTACACTCGCGTGCTGTGGATGCTGCAGAGAGTAGAGACCGACCTGCCGCCGAGGTAGACGGGCGCGTGCGTGCACACGGCGCCGATGCACATGGCGCGCACGTTCACAGCGGGCAGGCCGCCGCCCGCCGCGCGCAGCGACTCTACACTCGCGTTCTGTGGATGCTGCAGAGAGTAGAGACCGACCTGCCGCCGAGGTAGACGGGCGCGTGCGTGCACACGGCGCCGATGCACATGGCGCGCACGTTCACAGCGGGCAGGCCGCCGCCCGCCGCGCGCAGCGACTCTACACTCGCGTTCTGTGGATGCTGCAGAGAGTAGAGACCGACCTGCCGCCGAGGTAGACGGGCGCGTGCGTGCACACGGCGCCGATGCACATGGCGCGCACGTTCACAGCGGGCAGGCCGCCGCCCGCCGCGCGCAGCGACTCTACACTCGCGTGCTGTGGATGCTGCAGAGAGTAGAGACCGACCTGCCGCCGAGGTAGACGGGCGCGTGCGTGCACACGGCGCCGATGCACATGGCGCGCACGTTCACAGCGGGCAGGCCGCCGCCCGCCGCGCGCAGCGACTCTACACTCGCGTTCTGTGGATGCTGCAGAGAGTAGAGACCGACCTGCCGCCGAGGTAGACGGGCGCGTGCGTGCACACGGCGCCGATGCACATGGCGCGCACGTTTACAGCGAGCAGGCCGCCGCCCGCCGCGCGCAGCGACTCTACACTCGCGTGCTGTGGATGCTGCAGAGAGTAGAGACCGACCTGCCGCCGAGGTAGACGGGCGCGTGCGTGCACACGGCGCCGATGCACATGGCGCGCACGTTCACAGCGGGCAGGCCGCCGCCCGCCGCGCGCAGCGACTCTACACTCGCGTGCTGTGGATGCTGCAGAGAGTAGAGACCGACCTGCCGCCGAGGTAGACGGGCGCGTGCGTGCACACGGCGCCGATGCACATGGCGCGCACGTTCACAGCGGGCAGGCCGCCGCCCGCCGCGCGCAGCGACTCTACACTCGCGTTCTGTGGATGCTGCAGAGAGTAGAGACCGACCTGCCGCCGAGGTAGACGGGCGCGTGCGTGCACACGGCGCCGATGCACATGGCGCGCACGTTCACAGCGGGCAGGCCGCCGCCCGCCGCGCGCAGCGACTCTACACTCGCGTTCTGTGGATGCTGCAGAGAGTAGAGACCGACCTGCCGCCGAGGTAGACGGGCGCGTGCGTGCACACGGCGCCGATGCACATGGCGCGCACGTTCACAGCGGGCAGGCCGCCGCCCGCCGCGCGCAGCGACTCTACACTCGCGTGCTGTGGATGCTGCAGAGAGTAGAGACCGACCTGCCGCCGAGGTAGACGGGCGCGTGCGTGCACACGGCGCCGATGCACATGGCGCGCACGTTCACAGCGGGCAGGCCGCCGCCCGCCGCGCGCAGCGGCTCTACACTCGCGTGCTGTGGATGCTGCAGAGAGTAGAGACCGACCTGCCGCCGAGGTAGACGGGCGCGTGCGTGCACACGGCGCCGATGCACATGGCGCGCACGTTCACAGCGGGCAGGCCGCCGCCCGCCGCGCGCAGCGACTCTACACTCGCGTTCTGTGGATGCTGCAGAGAGTAGAGACCGACCTGCCGCCGAGGTAGACGGGCGCGTGCGTGCACACGGCGCCGATGCACATGGCGCGCACGTTCACAGCGGGCAGGCCGCCGCCCGCCGCGCGCAGCGACTCTACACTCGCGTTCTGTGGATGCTGCAGAGAGTAGAGACCGACCTGCCGCCGAGGTAGACGGGCGCGTGCGTGCACACGGCGCCGATGCACATGGCGCGCACGTTCACAGCGGGCAGGCCGCCGCCCGCCGCGCGCAGCGACTCTACACTCGCGTGCTGTGGATGCTGCAGAGAGTAGAGACCGACCTGCCGCCGAGGTAGACGGGCGCGTGCGTGCACACGGCGCCGATGCACATGGCGCGCACGTTCACAGCGGGCAGGCCGCCGCCCGCCGCGCGCAGCGACTCTACACTCGCGTTCTGTGGATGCTGCAGAGAGTAGAGACCGACCTGCCGCCGAGGTAGACGGGCGCGTGCGTGCACACGGCGCCGATGCACATGGCGCGCACGTTCACAGCGGGCAGGCCGCCGCCCGCCGCGCGCAGCGACTCTACACTCGCGTTCTGTGGATGCTGCAGAGAGTAGAGACCGACCTGCCGCCGAGGTAGACGGGCGCGTGCGTGCACACGGCGCCGATGCACATGGCGCGCACGTTCACAGCGGGCAGGCCGCCGCCCGCCGCGCGCAGCGACTCTACACTCGCGTGCTGTGGATGCTGCAGAGAGTAGAGACCGACCTGCCGCCGAGGTAGACGGGCGCGTGCGTGCACACGGCGCCGATGCACATGGCGCGCACGTTCACAGCGGGCAGGCCGCCGCCCGCCGCGCGCAGCGACTCTACACTCGCGTTCTGTGGATGCTGCAGAGAGTAGAGACCGACCTGCCGCCGAGGTAGACGGGCGCGTGCGTGCACACGGCGCCGATGCACATGGCGCGCACGTTTACAGCGAGCAGGCCGCCGCCCGCCGCGCGCAGCGACTCTACACTCGCGTGCTGTGGATGCTGCAGAGAGTAGAGACCGACCTGCCGCCGAGGTAGACGGGCGCGTGCGTGCACACGGCGCCGATGCACATGGCGCGCACGTTCACAGCGGGCAGGCCGCCGCCCGCCGCGCGCAGCGACTCTACACTCGCGTTCTGTGGATGCTGCAGAGAGTAGAGACCGACCTGCCGCCGAGGTAGACGGGCGCGTGCGTGCACACGGCGCCGATGCACATGGCGCGCACGTTCACAGCGGGCAGGCCGCCGCCCGCCGCGCGCAGCGACTCTACACTCGCGTGCTGTGGATGCTGCAGAGAGTAGAGACCGACCTGCCGCCGAGGTAGACGGGCGCGTGCGTGCACACGGCGCCGATGCACATGGCGCGCACGTTCACAGCGGGCAGGCCGCCGCCCGCCGCGCGCAGCGACTCTACACTCGCGTTCTGTGGATGCTGCAGAGAGTAGAGACCGACCTGCCGCCGAGGTAGACGGGCGCGTGCGTGCACACGGCGCCGATGCACATGGCGCGCACGTTCACAGCGGGCAGGCCGCCGCCCGCCGCGCGCAGCGACTCTACACTCGCGTTCTGTGGATGCTGCAGAGAGTAGAGACCGACCTGCCGCCGAGGTAGACGGGCGCGTGCGTGCACACGGCGCCGATGCACATGGCGCGCACGTTCACAGCGGGCAGGCCGCCGCCCGCCGCGCGCAGCGACTCTACACTCGCGTTCTGTGGATGCTGCAGAGAGTAGAGACCGACCTGCCGCCGAGGTAGACGGGCGCGTGCGTGCACACGGCGCCGATGCACATGGCGCGCACGTTCACAGCGGGCAGGCCGCCGCCCGCCGCGCGCAGCGACTCTACACTCGCGTGCTGTGGATGCTGCAGAGAGTAGAGACCGACCTGCCGCCGAGGTAGACGGGCGCGTGCGTGCACACGGCGCCGATGCACATGGCGCGCACGTTCACAGCGGGCAGGCCGCCGCCCGCCGCGCGCAGCGACTCTACACTCGCGTGCTGTGGATGCTGCAGAGAGTAGAGACCGACCTGCCGCCGAGGTAGACGGGCGCGTGCGTGCACACGGCGCCGATGCACATGGCGCGCACGTTCACAGCGGGCAGGCCGCCGCCCGCCGCGCGCAGCGACTCTACACTCGCGTTCTGTGGATGCTGCAGAGAGTAGAGACCGACCTGCCGCCGAGGTAGACGGGCGCGTGCGTGCACACGGCGCCGATGCACATGGCGCGCACGTTCACAGCGAGCAGGCCGCCGCCCGCCGCGCGCAGCGACTCTACACTCGCGTGCTGTGGATGCTGCAGAGAGTAGAGACCGACCTGCCGCCGAGGTAGACGGGCGCGTGCGTGCACACGGCGCCGATGCACATGGCGCGCACGTTCACAGCGGGCAGGCCGCCGCCCGCCGCGCGCAGCGACTCTACACTCGCGTTCTGTGGATGCTGCAGAGAGTAGAGACCGACCTGCCGCCGAGGTAGACGGGCGCGTGCGTGCACACGGCGCCGATGCACATGGCGCGCACGTTCACAGCGGGCAGGCCGCCGCCCGCCGCGCGCAGCGACTCTACACTCGCGTGCTGTGGATGCTGCAGAGAGTAGAGACCGACCTGCCGCCGAGGTAGACGGGCGCGTGCGTGCACACGGCGCCGATGCACATGGCGCGCACGTTCACAGCGGGCAGGCCGCCGCCCGCCGCGCGCAGCGACTCTACACTCGCGTTCTGTGGATGCTGCAGAGAGTAGAGACCGACCTGCCGCCGAGGTAGACGGGCGCGTGCGTGCACACGGCGCCGATGCACATGGCGCGCACGTTCACAGCGGGCAGGCCGCCGCCCGCCGCGCGCAGCGACTCTACACTCGCGTTCTGTGGATGCTGCAGAGAGTAGAGACCGACCTGCCGCCGAGGTAGACGGGCGCGTGCGTGCACACGGCGCCGATGCACATGGCGCGCACGTTCACAGCGGGCAGGCCGCCGCCCGCCGCGCGCAGCGACTCTACACTCGCGTGCTGTGGATGCTGCAGAGAGTAGAGACCGACCTGCCGCCGAGGTAGACGGGCGCGTGCGTGCACACGGCGCCGATGCACATGGCGCGCACGTTCACAGCGGGCAGGCCGCCGCCCGCCGCGCGCAGCGACTCTACACTCGCGTTCTGTGGATGCTGCAGAGAGTAGAGACCGACCTGCCGCCGAGGTAGACGGGCGCGTGCGTGCACACGGCGCCGATGCACATGGCGCGCACGTTTACAGCGAGCAGGCCGCCGCCCGCCGCGCGCAGCGACTCTACACTCGCGTGCTGTGGATGCTGCAGAGAGTAGAGACCGACCTGCCGCCGAGGTAGACGGGCGCGTGCGTGCACACGGCGCCGATGCACATGGCGCGCACGTTCACAGCGGGCAGGCCGCCGCCCGCCGCGCGCAGCGACTCTACACTCGCGTGCTGTGGATGCTGCAGAGAGTAGAGACCGACCTGCCGCCGAGGTAGACGGGCGCGTGCGTGCACACGGCGCCGATGCACATGGCGCGCACGTTCACAGCGGGCAGGCCGCCGCCCGCCGCGCGCAGCGACTCTACACTCGCGTTCTGTGGATGCTGCAGAGAGTAGAGACCGACCTGCCGCCGAGGTAGACGGGCGCGTGCGTGCACACGGCGCCGATGCACATGGCGCGCACGTTCACAGCGGGCAGGCCGCCGCCCGCCGCGCGCAGCGACTCTACACTCGCGTTCTGTGGATGCTGCAGAGAGTAGAGACCGACCTGCCGCCGAGGTAGACGGGCGCGTGCGTGCACACGGCGCCGATGCACATGGCGCGCACGTTCACAGCGGGCAGGCCGCCGCCCGCCGCGCGCAGCGACTCTACACTCGCGTGCTGTGGATGCTGCAGAGAGTAGAGACCGACCTGCCGCCGAGGTAGACGGGCGCGTGCGTGCACACGGCGCCGATGCACATGGCGCGCACGTTCACAGCGGGCAGGCCGCCGCCCGCCGCGCGCAGCGGCTCTACACTCGCGTGCTGTGGATGCTGCAGAGAGTAGAGACCGACCTGCCGCCGAGGTAGACGGGCGCGTGCGTGCACACGGCGCCGATGCACATGGCGCGCACGTTCACAGCGGGCAGGCCGCCGCCCGCCGCGCGCAGCGACTCTACACTCGCGTTCTGTGGATGCTGCAGAGAGTAGAGACCGACCTGCCGCCGAGGTAGACGGGCGCGTGCGTGCACACGGCGCCGATGCACATGGCGCGCACGTTCACAGCGGGCAGGCCGCCGCCCGCCGCGCGCAGCGACTCTACACTCGCGTTCTGTGGATGCTGCAGAGAGTAGAGACCGACCTGCCGCCGAGGTAGACGGGCGCGTGCGTGCACACGGCGCCGATGCACATGGCGCGCACGTTCACAGCGGGCAGGCCGCCGCCCGCCGCGCGCAGCGACTCTACACTCGCGTGCTGTGGATGCTGCAGAGAGTAGAGACCGACCTGCCGCCGAGGTAGACGGGCGCGTGCGTGCACACGGCGCCGATGCACATGGCGCGCACGTTCACAGCGGGCAGGCCGCCGCCCGCCGCGCGCAGCGACTCTACACTCGCGTTCTGTGGATGCTGCAGAGAGTAGAGACCGACCTGCCGCCGAGGTAGACGGGCGCGTGCGTGCACACGGCGCCGATGCACATGGCGCGCACGTTCACAGCGGGCAGGCCGCCGCCCGCCGCGCGCAGCGACTCTACACTCGCGTTCTGTGGATGCTGCAGAGAGTAGAGACCGACCTGCCGCCGAGGTAGACGGGCGCGTGCGTGCACACGGCGCCGATGCACATGGCGCGCACGTTCACAGCGGGCAGGCCGCCGCCCGCCGCGCGCAGCGACTCTACACTCGCGTGCTGTGGATGCTGCAGAGAGTAGAGACCGACCTGCCGCCGAGGTAGACGGGCGCGTGCGTGCACACGGCGCCGATGCACATGGCGCGCACGTTCACAGCGGGCAGGCCGCCGCCCGCCGCGCGCAGCGACTCTACACTCGCGTTCTGTGGATGCTGCAGAGAGTAGAGACCGACCTGCCGCCGAGGTAGACGGGCGCGTGCGTGCACACGGCGCCGATGCACATGGCGCGCACGTTTACAGCGAGCAGGCCGCCGCCCGCCGCGCGCAGCGACTCTACACTCGCGTGCTGTGGATGCTGCAGAGAGTAGAGACCGACCTGCCGCCGAGGTAGACGGGCGCGTGCGTGCACACGGCGCCGATGCACATTGGCGCGCACGTTCACAGCGGGCAGGCCGCCGCCCGCCGCGCGCAGCGACTCTACACTCGCGTGCTGTGGATGCTGCAGAGAGTAGAGACCGACCTGCCGCCGAGGTAGACGGGCGCGTGCGTGCACACGGCGCCGATGCACATGGCGCGCACGTTCACAGCGGGCAGGCCGCCGCCCGCCGCGCGCAGCGACTCTACACTCGCGTTCTGTGGATGCTGCAGAGAGTAGAGACCGACCTGCCGCCGAGGTAGACGGGCGCGTGCGTGCACACGGCGCCGATGCACATGGCGCGCACGTTCACAGCGGGCAGGCCGCCGCCCGCCGCGCGCAGCGACTCTACACTCGCGTGCTGTGGATGCTGCAGAGAGTAGAGACCGACCTGCCGCCGAGGTAGACGGGCGCGTGCGTGCACACGGCGCCGATGCACATGGCGCGCACGTTCACAGCGGGCAGGCCGCCGCCCGCCGCGCGCAGCGGCTCTACACTCGCGTGCTGTGGATGCTGCAGAGAGTAGAGACCGACCTGCCGCCGAGGTAGACGGGCGCGTGCGTGCACACGGCGCCGATGCACATGGCGCGCACGTTCACAGCGGGCAGGCCGCCGCCCGCCGCGCGCAGCGACTCTACACTCGCGTTCTGTGGATGCTGCAGAGAGTAGAGACCGACCTGCCGCCGAGGTAGACGGGCGCGTGCGTGCACACGGCGCCGATGCACATGGCGCGCACGTTCACAGCGGGCAGGTCGCCGCCCGCCGCGCGCAGCGACTCTACACTCGCGTGCTGTGGATGCTGCAGTACCGTCTGGGAGTTCGTACTGGATTGACGTGTATTAAGTTTGTACCTACGATTACCTGCGCAACAGTACTCGTATTGCTTGTGTTGTTTGCCTTAAGTGCTAATTTGGACTTTATTCCTAACGCGCAAGATGTCACATACCTGTGTAGCCTGCAAGTCCGCCTTGGAAACGAAGGAGTTAGTAAAATGTTCCGTTTGTACCTCAACTTATCATTACTTGTGTGTGGGCATGACAAAGGATAACTACGCTAAGCTTTCTACGTCATACAAATCCTCCTGGAAATGTCCTGCATGCAAAGTGGCGAGTAAAAAGGGGTCTCAAAATGCGGACGGTACTCCGGTCAAGGGCACTGATCCAGATTACGCCATTGACTGCGGTCAAAGCAAACACTCTCCGGACTTTCAGTCCTTGAAAAATGACTTATTAGGATGTATAGCTAAATCACAGGAGGAGCAACGTCAGGCCTTAATAAACCTAATTACAGAAAAATTCCAGGCCGTACAGAGCTCGTTGGATGTCTTCTCTAAAGACTTAAATCTCATGAAGAAGGAGATTTCGGAGTTAAAGAATACACTATCTGCGAAAGTTGAAGAGTTGGATAGTCGTGTTTCTGACCTCGAGTTGAAGTTGCCGCAAATAGAGGGTATTAAGTCAGATTTTAATGAACTCAAGGAGAAGGTGAGTAACATTATGGAATTTAACTTAAAGAATGAACAGTGGGTCCGGCGCTCGAACATACAAATAAACGGTATTCCGCAGAAGAAAGATGAGGACCTTGTCAAGGTCATCACAAACCTGGCGGTTAAGAGCGGGTATCAATTGGACCCGTCGAGGGATATAGATTTTGTCACTAGAGTTGCGGTAAGGAATGACATCGACAACTCAAAACCTAAGCCGATTATCATAAAACTGTTATCGAGATACAAAAAGGATGACTTCCTAGCGTGCCTACGCCGCCTCAAGGACCTGAGAGCATCGGATATTGGTTTTCCAGGCAATCAAAGTCGTGTTTATATCAACGACCACCTTTCAAGCTATAATAAAATGCTCCTACAAAAAGCCAAACTCAAGGCGAAGGAAAAAAATTATACCTATTGTTGGGTGAGGAACTGCACAATCATGGTTCGTCAAAATGACAAATCTAAAATTTTACATATTACTTCAGAAGATTCGTTAAAAAAAATTGTTTAGGTAATAACCATACAGTGAAAGGTGTTTCCTATCTACTAGGTGTTGGTTTGAAACTATCGTTTAGTACTCAGTGTAAAAAAAATCCGTATTTATTTTCTGTGTTCCGTTTGTTCTGGTATCATGAGTTTTCGATACACCTAAGCTTTGAGTTAGGGTTTACAATCCATGTCATAATTTATTGTCTTGTAGGTATTCAAGTATTAAATAAACTTGCAAAATTGTGGGTGTATAAATACTCAGTCACTAACACTGACTGCATATCTTTTATCTGTTATCACGATCACATATGTTACAGAAAGCTGATGCAATGTGCGATATCCATTGCTGGCCCAGCTTGCGTAGTCCTGCGTGAGAAAGCGCCTTCAGCGGAAATGTACTGTAATGTACTAAGGTTAAACAATCATGTAACATTCATATTTAATTTGGTTCTGGTCATGGTAAGTTACATTGTTTTGAAAGTTTTTTGCTCGAAAGTATCATACTCGTTCGTAGTTATCACCGATTTTTGTTTTAACTTACAAATTACGAATGGGACACCAATTTCTTTATACACAACAGTAATCGGGACTAACAAAATGGGGTTTTTCGACTATAAAAGTCAATCATTGACGAGTATTGTTTTTCTTAAATTAATAAAAACAATTGACTATTGCTTTTTAATCATTTTATCTATTACTCTAAGAATTGTTACTATTAATAAACTAGCGGCACGCTATGATGGCCGGTTTGACACATTACAATAGTGATGCGGAATGTCAATTTATTCTCGAACAAAAAACAATTAAGTTTTGTTTTTGTACCTGATTAAATAGGTTTAATAAAACAAAAATGTATATGTTTATTTAATTTATTTGAACGAACTGAATATTTGAATGAAAATGAATATACATACTTTATATGCACACAAGAAACATATGAATACAAAAGATACCAAAAAAGGTGCCACAAAAGGCCATAATTAATCAGATTCGTCCATACTACTATTTTCACTGTCGTCACTGCTATCATCACCTACATTAATAATTATATGTTCGTTTTCTATAATATTATCTATTTTCACATCTCTTTCATAATCTTCCCTTATTAATTTAACAGTTCTATTCACAACCTTTTCCCAGTCTCCTTTAGTCACATGTTCACAAGCTTCTTCTAATAATTTTAGCATTTTTTTTGTGGTAAATGGGGGTTCTGTATTGTGTCTTGCAGCATATCCCTTAATTTGAGCCCACACCAACTCAATCGCATTATACTCACAATGGTAAGGCGGTAACCGTATAACTCTGTGCCCATGTTCTAATGCTATTTCGTCAATGACGTATCGGATCTTGGTTGGTTTGTTTTCTTTTAAAAGACGTACTAATTCCGCTTTTAACATATTCATGTTTGCATCTACGCCATTTTTACGAAGCCATGCGACGATATCAGCTTTCTTTTGGGATTGGGCAGGTGGCTTGTCAATTTGCATCGAGTGGTATGGGGCGTTGTCCATAATTATAATAGATGGTTCAGGGAGGCTACACAACATTGAGGTAAACCATTCAGTAAACTTTTCTCCATTCATGTCTTCATGATAGTCTCCAGTGGTTTTTGACGCAAAAGCCATGAGAGAACCTTCGACAAACCCGTTGATGGTTCCGGCGTGACAAATTATAAGTCGCGATCCTTTTCCTACAGGAACTTTGGAAGTAGATGCTGCTGTGTCATCGTTCCAAGAACGGCCTACAGTATGGTTAGCATTAAGCAATGTTTCATCCAAGAACACAACATTTTGCCAATTTTTGATTTCTTTCACTTGCCGTAAAAAAGTATACCTTGCCATCGCTATATCAAATCTTTCCATCAATATTTTGCGTTTGTTACATTTTTTGTATCGAAATCCAATGGTCTTCAAAATCTTCGTTAAAGAACTTTCCCCACCGAAGAATAATCCAGCTTCCTTCAGTGAATGCACCAACTTTTTTCTTGTTGGATACTCCTTCTGTAAATAGTAGCCGTAAACATGTCTTCGGATAGCATCGGCATCAAAGCTATCGATGCCTACGACTGGTTTTGCTCGTTTTCTCTTTTTTGGTGTGTGAAGTTTATTTTCTTCTGTGCCAGTCTCGCCATATTTTTTTTTAGTTATCCGTCTAACAGTTCGTTGTCCAATATTAAGCGCATCAGCTACGCGTTCAACCACTGACGTTATAGGTAAAATTGGCCCTCCATTTTGAGCTTCACGATCGAAATAGTTACGAAGGCGTATTACGAACTCACGTGTCTGACTATTTAGAACAGTTCTCTGCGTACGTTCGGTCATATCGACGAAATCCACAACAAAGGGCTTGAACAGAGTCCAAATTAACGAGCAAGGGTCAACAGTAATGCAGTATCAATATTTGAAATCCAAAGCCAGGTCAAAACTATATCACAATCGCATTGCACTGACAGTTTATACTTTTCGAAGCAACGTCAATTCGAAACTGCTTTGTTTTGCATTGAGCATTGACGCGAGTTTGCCGGAGGTAGTAGTTGTGCTAGCCAGCGATCCTATGTGACGATCGTATTAGATTCCATTTTTAAAAATTTTCAATTTAGAAAACCAAATGCCGAGTTGTGGTATATATCATATAAAAATAAAAATTTTACCTTTTGTATGAAACAGCTGATATTTTTTTGCGATTTCAGAGGTTTGTCCACATAGTGAAAATTGTTCATATTCACAAGTACATTCACCCCTTAAATGGTGCAAACTGATTTTTCTACACTTGTATACATTTTAGAAATCAATTTAATAAATAAATTTTGAGTCCTAAACCTAAAACTACATTCGATAAAATTTATGAATTTCTGCACATCACTATCGTCAATAAAGTAATACAATTATTTCCTTCAAAGTCGTTATCAATTAATACGGAACTTCATGAGCGGACAAACGTCAAACCGGCCATCATAGCGTGCCGCTAGTGTAGTATGTTTCCAATTTTTGTAAGATGTGACTTAAGATGTTTAATGCACTACTACCATAAATCTATATTCTACTGCGTACGTTTAATAATATGTTATAGCAACAAACTTTATCTTATTTTGATAACATCTAATATTGTATCAAGCGTTTTGTTTACGAAATATTCACGATTAATATTAAACCTAATTTTAAACAGTGTTAATTAGTCTCTTTTACCAGAACGTTCGCGGTTTACGAACAAAAACGACTGGTTTTCTGAAAAATCTACTAAAAAACGATTACGACGTAGTATGTTTAAGTGAAACGTGGCTACTGCCGGGAATAAACGACGCAGAATTATTCGATTCACGCTATAATGTATATAGAACTGATCGCGACTATGACCGAGTTGGATTGACCATGGGAGGCGGTACCCTTATCGCGGTACACCGTACACTTACTACCAATATATTTAATATGCATCCACTGCCAGTATTCCCAGATACCGAAATCACCCAGATAAACATATCATTAAGCCGCGGGCCTACATTTAAAAATCTCCGATTATTTTGTTGCTACTTTCCTCAAAACCCACATCAACTCTGGTCACAACAGCAATTTTTCGAGTATCTTTCAGACCTGACCATTAATAATCCTACAGACGAGTTCTTGGTGGTGGGCGATTTTAATATAAGGAACGCCGAATGGCAGTCCAACTCAGGTGATATAAATTATAATATAGTGAATACTACTGCTGATCAATTAACTTCGCAACTTTATTCATTTCTATGTTTTACTAGTTGGATGCAATTTAATGGTGTTAATAACGTTAATAATAGGTGTTTGGACTTGGTTATATCTAATTCCCACTGTGCAGTAGTCAGAGCGGAGCCATTATCATTACCGGAAGATAAACATCATCCTGCCCTCCATGTAACAGTCGACATCCAAAACTTACAACCTAGCCTACGTCCTCCTCCCCGCCTGGTTCGTCGTTTTTATACAGCAGATTACAGTGCCATTAACGAAGAGTTATCGAAAATAGACTGGGTTGAGCGCCTCGGTAATAGAAGCATCATCGACGCAGTTGATGAATTTTATCACATAGTCAATCTGATAATTGACAAGTTCATTCCTTCTAAGTTAGTGATGAAAAATACTAGGTATCCATGCTGGTACTCACGCCATCTTATTAAGATTGTAAATAAAAAAAATAGAATTCACAAAAAATGGAAAATATACGGCAGGCAATCGGACTACATCCAATTTGCAGAGATCCGGCGTGAATTCAAATACACTGAGGCTTCGTGTTACAATTTATATATTGAACGTGCAGAAGGTAATATTTCACTTAATTCTAAAAGTTTTTGGTCGTTTATACAATCTAAATATAACGTTAACAGTATACCAGATAGTTTATACTTAGATGATCAAAATGCACATGATGGGCAACATATAGCTGACCTCTTTAACAATTTTTTCGAATCTGTTTTTGTAAAGCGCTCAAACCTTAAATTCAAATCTGATGCCAGTGAATCTCCACAAGCCCTCATTGGATACGTTGGGATAGATGTTGACACTGTTAAAAAGCATTTATCCGCTCTTGATGTCACCAAGGGAAGTGGCCCTGATGGTCTACATCCTTTATTCCTTAAAAGATGTAGCAATCAATTATCTGTGCCTCTAACGCTTTTATTCCAAAGTTCCTTGCGATCCGGTGTTTTGCCTAACACTTGGAAACGTTCTATAATCGTCCCCATTCATAAAAACGGGGATAAGCATAATGTAAGAAACTACCGTGGTATTTCTAAATTATCTATCATCCCCAAACTCTTTGAAAAAATCATATACGACAAGTTATTCCCGGCAGTACGCCCGCTTTTAACGCAGTCTCAACATGGTTTCATAAACAAACGCTCCACAGAAACCAACCTCTGTGAATTGCTAGATGTTACCTTGGATGCGATGGATAATGGTTTCCAGGTTGACGTCGTGTATACCGATTACTCCAAGGCTTTCGATAAAATATCGCATGATATTTTAATTGCCAAACTGGAGACGATCGGTATACACGGTGACCTCCTGAGGTGGCTCGTATCCTACTTACGTGAGCGAACCCAAGCAGTGGCAGTCAAAGGGTATACTTCCACCTTTATACCCATAACGTCTGGTGTCCCCCAGGGCTCCCACCTCGGACCTCTACTATTTAATATTTTTATAAATGATGTTAAAAATAGTATTAAAAACTCTCATCTACTTTTGTATGCAGATGACACAAAAATTTTCAATATAATAAGAACTGAAAAAGACTGTTTAGGCTTACAGGAAGATTTAAATCGAATAAGTGAATATTGTAAAGTTAATGGACTAGATTTAAATATAGATAAATGCTGCACTATTTCCTTTTCTAGAAAAAAAATTAATGCACTCTTTCATAATTATTTCTTACTTGGCAAAAAATTGCGTAGGGTTGATGAGGTGAGAGACCTGGGTATCCAACTAGACAGGCAATTAATTTTTGATCAGCATCTGAACAAAATCAAAAATAAAGCATATAAAATGCTCGGGTTTGTTCTCCGGCAAACGACTGATTTCAAAAACCCAAAAACCCTAATCCTTTTGTATAATTCAATTGTCAGATCCCATTTGGAGCATGCTTCCACTGCTTGGAACCCTCAGTATGCAGTTTACGTGGACATGCTAGAGAATATTCAGCGCAAATTCATAAAATGTTTGAACAAAAGATTTAGTTCATTTAATACAAGTAAAATAGAAACTTTACAAATAAGGAGGGAACATAAAGATCAAATATTTTTATATAAAATTATCAACGGATTGATCGATAGTCCTTATCTTCTAAATAAAATAAAATATTGTGTACCTAAATTAAATAAGCGTAAGTCACGTAAAAGTAACATGTTTGTACTTCCACGTGCCAGAACCAATTATAGTCATAACAGATTCATCGTTCGAGCTTGTGATACGTATAATAAGAAATATTTCAAAGTAGACCAATTTAAATATAAGTGTGGGGGGTTCGTCTCTGCCATCAAGAAATGCACATAATACAAGGCTTGATGGCAGGAGTGGACCCATCTCGTTTACGGTACATGTTTATTTATCTTTTATTATTATAATATTTTTGTTTACTAAAAGTTTAGGATGGACTCCCACCCAAAATATTGTATTTTACCAAAACGTGGAAACTTAACTGGCTCCAGTGATATAATTATTGTATTAGCTATATTTTATTTATTTAAGCTGTATGTTTTCCAAATAAATGAAAAAAAAAAAAAAAAAAAAAAAAAGAGTAGAGACCGACCTGCCGCCGAGGTAGACGGGCGCGTGCGTGCACACGGCGCCGATGCACATGGCGCGCACGTTCACAGCGGGCAGGCCGCCGCCCGCCGCGCGCAGCGACTCTACACTCGCGTTCTGTGGATGCTGCAGAGAGTAGAGACCGACCTGCCGCCGAGGTAGACGGGCGCGTGCGTGCACACGGCGCCGATGCACATGGCGCGCACGTTCACAGCGGGCAGGCCGCCGCCCGCCGCGCGCAGCGACTCTACACTCGCGTTCTGTGGATGCTGCAGAGAGTAGAGACTGACCTGCCGCCGAGGTAGACGGGCGCGTGCGTGCACACGGCGCCGATGCACATGGCGCGCACGTTCACAGCGGGCAGGCCGCCGCCCGCCGCGCGCAGCGACTCTACACTCGCGTTCTGTGGATGCTGCAGAGAGTAGAGACCGACCTGCCGCCGAGGTAGACGGGCGCGTGCGTGCACACGGCGCCGATGCACATGGCGCGCACGTTCACAGCGGGCAGGCCGCCGCCCGCCGCGCGCAGCGACTCTACACTCGCGTTCTGTGGATGCTGCAGAGAGTAGAGACCGACCTGCCGCCGAGGTAGACGGGCGCGTGCGTGCACACGGCGCCGATGCACATGGCGCGCACGTTCACAGCGGGCAGGCCGCCGCCCGCCGCGCGCAGCGACTCTACACTCGCGTGCTGTGGATGCTGCAGAGAGTAGAGACCGACCTGCCGCCGAGGTAGACGGGCGCGTGCGTGCACACGGCGCCGATGCACATGGCGCGCACGTTCACAGCGGGCAGGCCGCCGCCCGCCGCGCGCAGCGACTCTACACTCGCGTTCTGTGGATGCTGCAGAGAGTAGAGACCGACCTGCCGCCGAGGTAGACGGGCGCGTGCGTGCACACGGCGCCGATGCACATGGCGCGCACGTTCACAGCGGGCAGGCCGCCGCCCGCCGCGCGCAGCGACTCTACACTCGCGTTCTGTGGATGCTGCAGAGAGTAGAGACCGACCTGCCGCCGAGGTAGACGGGCGCGTGCGTGCACACGGCGCCGATGCACATGGCGCGCACGTTCACAGCGGGCAGGCCGCCGCCCGCCGCGCGCAGCGACTCTACACTCGCGTTCTGTGGATGCTGCAGAGAGTAGAGACCGACCTGCCGCCGAGGTAGACGGGCGCGTGCGTGCACACGGCGCCGATGCACATGGCGCGCACGTTCACAGCGGGCAGGCCGCCGCCCGCCGCGCGCAGCGACTCTACACTCGCGTGCTGTGGATGCTGCAGAGAGTAGAGACCGACCTGCCGCCGAGGTAGACGGGCGCGTGCGTGCACACGGCGCCGATGCACATGGCGCGCACGTTCACAGCGGGCAGGCCGCCGCCCGCCGCGCGCAGCGACTCTACACTCGCGTTCTGTGGATGCTGCAGAGAGTAGAGACCGACCTGCCGCCGAGGTAGACGGGCGCGTGCGTGCACACGGCGCCGATGCACATGGCGCGCACGTTCACAGCGGGCAGGCCGCCGCCCGCCGCGCGCAGCGACTCTACACTCGCGTTCTGTGGATGCTGCAGAGAGTAGAGACCGACCTGCCGCCGAGGTAGACGGGCGCGTGCGTGCACACGGCGCCGATGCACATGGCGCGCACGTTCACAGCGGGCAGGCCGCCGCCCGCCGCGCGCAGCGACTCTACACTCGCGTTCTGTGGATGCTGCAGAGAGTAGAGACCGACCTGCCGCCGAGGTAGACGGGCGCGTGCGTGCACACGGCGCCGATGCACATGGCGCGCACGTTCACAGCGGGCAGGCCGCCGCCCGCCGCGCGCAGCGACTCTACACTCGCGTTCTGTGGATGCTGCAGAGAGTAGAGACCGACCTGCCGCCGAGGTAGACGGGCGCGTGCGTGCACACGGCGCCGATGCACATGGCGCGCACGTTCACAGCGGGCAGGCCGCCGCCCGCCGCGCGCAGCGACTCTACACTCGCGTTCTGTGGATGCTGCAGAGAGTAGAGACCGACCTGCCGCCGAGGTAGACGGGCGCGTGCGTGCACACGGCGCCGATGCACATGGCGCGCACGTTCACAGCGGGCAGGCCGCCGCCCGCCGCGCGCAGCGACTCTACACTCGCGTGCTGTGGATGCTGCAGAGAGTAGAGACCGACCTGCCGCCGAGGTAGACGGGCGCGTGCGTGCACACGGCGCCGATGCACATGGCGCGCACGTTCACAGCGGGCAGGCCGCCGCCCGCCGCGCGCAGCGACTCTACACTCGCGTTCTGTGGATGCTGCAGAGAGTAGAGACCGACCTGCCGCCGAGGTAGACGGGCGCGTGCGTGCACACGGCGCCGATGCACATGGCGCGCACGTTCACAGCGGGCAGGCCGCCGCCCGCCGCGCGCAGCGACTCTACACTCGCGTTCTGTGGATGCTGCAGAGAGTAGAGACCGACCTGCCGCCGAGGTAGACGGGCGCGTGCGTGCACACGGCGCCGATGCACATGGCGCGCACGTTCACAGCGGGCAGGCCGCCGCCCGCCGCGCGCAGCGACTCTACACTCGCGTTCTGTGGATGCTGCAGAGAGTAGAGACCGACCTGCCGCCGAGGTAGACGGGCGCGTGCGTGCACACGGCGCCGATGCACATGGCGCGCACGTTTACAGCGGGCAGGCCGCCGCCCGCCGCGCGCAGCGACTCTACACTCGCGTTCTGTGGATGCTGCAGAGAGTAGAGACCGACCTGCCGCCGAGGTAGACGGGCGCGTGCGTGCACACGGCGCCGATGCACATGGCGCGCACGTTCACAGCGGGCAGGCCGCCGCCCGCCGCGCGCAGCGACTCTACACTCGCGTTCTGTGGATGCTGCAGAGAGTAGAGACCGACCTGCCGCCGAGGTAGACGGGCGCGTGCGTGCACACGGCGCCGATGCACATGGCGCGCACGTTCACAGCGGGCAGGCCGCCGCCCGCCGCGCGCAGCGACTCTACACTCGCGTGCTGTGGATGCTGCAGAGAGTAGAGACCGACCTGCCGCCGAGGTAGACGGGCGCGTGCGTGCACACGGCGCCGATGCACATGGCGCGCACGTTCACAGCGGGCAGGCCGCCGCCCGCCGCGCGCAGCGACTCTACACTCGCGTTCTGTGGATGCTGCAGAGAGTAGAGACCGACCTGCCGCCGAGGTAGACGGGCGCGTGCGTGCACACGGCGCCGATGCACATGGCGCGCACGTTCACAGCGGGCAGGCCGCCGCCCGCCGCGCGCAGCGACTCTACACTCGCGTTCTGTGGATGCTGCAGAGAGTAGAGACCGACCTGCCGCCGAGGTAGACGGGCGCGTGCGTGCACACGGCGCCGATGCACATAGCGCGCACGTTCACAGCGGGCAGGCCGCCGCCCGCCGCGCGCAGCGACTCTACACTCGCGTTCTGTGGATGCTGCAGAGAGTAGAGACCGACCTGCCGCCGAGGTAGACGGGCGCGTGCGTGCACACGGCGCCGATGCACATGGCGCGCACGTTCACAGCGGGCAGGCCGCCGCCCGCCGCGCGCAGCGACTCTACACTCGCGTGCTGTGGATGCTGCAGAGAGTAGAGACCGACCTGCCGCCGAGGTAGACGGGCGCGTGCGTGCACACGGCGCCGATGCACATGGCGCGCACGTTCACAGCGGGCAGGCCGCCGCCCGCCGCGCGCAGCGACTCTACACTCGCGTTCTGTGGATGCTGCAGAGAGTAGAGACCGACCTGCCGCCGAGGTAGACGGGCGCGTGCGTGCACACGGCGCCGATGCACATGGCGCGCACGTTCACAGCGGGCAGGCCGCCGCCCGCCGCGCGCAGCGACTCTACACTCGCGTTCTGTGGATGCTGCAGAGAGTAGAGACCGACCTGCCGCCGAGGTAGACGGGCGCGTGCGTGCACACGGCGCCGATGCACATGGCGCGCACGTTCACAGCGGGCAGGCCGCCGCCCGCCGCGCGCAGCGACTCTACACTCGCGTTCTGTGGATGCTGCAGAGAGTAGAGACCGACCTGCCGCCGAGGTAGACGGGCGCGTGCGTGCACACGGCGCCGATGCACATGGCGCGCACGTTCACAGCGGGCAGGCCGCCGCCCGCCGCGCGCAGCGACTCTACACTCGCGTTCTGTGGATGCTGCAGAGAGTAGAGACCGACCTGCCGCCGAGGTAGACGGGCGCGTGCGTGCACACGGCGCCGATGCACATGGCGCGCACGTTCACAGCGGGCAGGCCGCCGCCCGCCGCGCGCAGCGACTCTACACTCGCGTTCTGTGGATGCTGCAGAGAGTAGAGACCGACCTGCCGCCGAGGTAGACGGGCGCGTGCGTGCACACGGCGCCGATGCACATGGCGCGCACGTTCACAGCGGGCAGGCCGCCGCCCGCCGCGCGCAGCGACTCTACACTCGCGTTCTGTGGATGCTGCAGAGAGTAGAGACCGACCTGCCGCCGAGGTAGACGGGCGCGTGCGTGCACACGGCGCCGATGCACATGGCGCGCACGTTCACAGCGGGCAGGCCGCCGCCCGCCGCGCGCAGCGACTCTACACTCGCGTTCTGTGGATGCTGCAGAGAGTAGAGACCGACCTGCCGCCGAGGTAGACGGGCGCGTGCGTGCACACGGCGCCGATGCACATGGCGCGCACGTTCACAGCGGGCAGGCCGCCGCCCGCCGCGCGCAGCGACTCTACACTCGCGTGCTGTGGATGCTGCAGAGAGTAGAGACCGACCTGCCGCCGAGGTAGACGGGCGCGTGCGTGCACACGGCGCCGATGCACATGGCGCGCACGTTCACAGCGGGCAGGCCGCCGCCCGCCGCGCGCAGCGACTCTACACTCGCGTGCTGTGGATGCTGCAGAGAGTAGAGACCGACCTGCCGCCGAGGTAGACGGGCGCGTGCGTGCACACGGCGCCGATGCACATGGCGCGCACGTTCACAGCGGGCAGGCCGCCGCCCGCCGCGCGCAGCGACTCTACACTCGCGTGCTGTGGATGCTGCAGAGAGTAGAGACCGACCTGCCGCCGAGGTAGACGGGCGCGTGCGTGCACACGGCGCCGATGCACATGGCGCGCACGTTCACAGCGAGCAGGCCGCCGCCCGCCGCGCGCAGCGACTCTACACTCGCGTTCTGTGGATGCTGCAGAGAGTAGAGACCGACCTGCCGCCGAGGTAGACGGGCGCGTGCGTGCACACGGCGCCGATGCACATGGCGCGCACGTTCACAGCGGGCAGGCCGCCGCCCGCCGCGCGCAGCGACTCTACACTCGCGTGCTGTGGATGCTGCAGAGAGTAGAGACCGACCTGCCGCCGAGGTAGACGGGCGCGTGCGTGCACACGGCGCCGATGCACATGGCGCGCACGTTCACAGCGGGCAGGCCGCCGCCCGCCGCGCGCAGCGACTCTACACTCGCGTGCTGTGGATGCTGCAGAGAGTAGAGACCGACCTGCCGCCGAGGTAGACGGGCGCGTGCGTGCACACGGCGCCGATGCACATGGCGCGCACGTTCACAGCGGGCAGGCCGCCGCCCGCCGCGCGCAGCGACTCTACACTCGCGTTCTGTGGATGCTGCAGAGAGTAGAGACCGACCTGCCGCCGAGGTAGACGGGCGCGTGCGTGCACACGGCGCCGATGCACATGGCGCGCACGTTCACAGCGGGCAGGCCGCCGCCCGCCGCGCGCAGCGACTCTACACTCGCGTTCTGTGGATGCTGCAGAGAGTAGAGACCGACCTGCCGCCGAGGTAGACGGGCGCGTGCGTGCACACGGCGCCGATGCACATGGCGCGCACGTTCACAGCGGGCAGGCCGCCGCCCGCCGCGCGCAGCGACTCTACACTCGCGTTTTCTAATGCCTGCAAAAGCGAAGAAGTATCAATTTTATGACCGAGACACCTTAACCAATTAAACATTCATTAACATTAAACGACTAAGATAATCTGAAAAAGTAGATACATATCAATAATTTCGATGCTGACGTCTAATTCGACTGTGCCTATAGTGTAAGTGGCTAACACACTCGGGCGTGATTTCCAAGAGATGTGGGTTCGAATCCCACTGGCCTCGAAATTTTTGATGTGTTTATATATTCCAAAAAATAATTTGATTGGTGCGTTCGTACGCACATACATCCCACCCGCAAGTACGCACACGCCACGCACGCAAGCACCCACACAAACACACATTATTTATGCCAATTCAAACTCGGCCAGCGTGACAGACAATGCCCAAAACCCATCACATTCGAGAGGAGAGCTGGGCCCAGTAGTCTGCCGGCGATGGTAGATGGGTAGTAGTAGTAGTATGCAGTAGTCTGCAGATGATGAAATACCTACTTGTTCAACAGATCTTCTCGTGAACTCCGTAACGAATCGTCTCTTTTGCTTACTGCGCTCTTCAAAAAGTTGCGGGGACACCTTTTTTAGTATCTCCAATTCCTGAAATTAACAAATTTTGATTTTGGTGAATAATAACACTTTGAATAGTGGACTATATTTAATTGTTGATGAAATTGTACTTTTTACATTGGTATAATACGAAAGTATGTATCTGTCAGTGCCGCAGGCAGCTATGTGTGTTGCCCGCGTTCCGAGCGAGGACTTGTGCGCTACTGGACCGCCCTCTTGCGGCGAGCGTGTCTTCTTGTCTTAGCCATGTCCCCCGACGTTGAAATCCTTGGTTTCAACAGGATCTGTTGGTAGGGGACACACCCTACTGAAGGCCCTACGAATGAGGCCCTTTCGCGTAAGAATATCTGCTACTCTTACTATTCCGTCGACGCCTTCAATGATATTCTTGATTCTACCAAGGCTCCACTTCATGGGAGGCAGTGCGTCATCCTTGATCAGAACTAATTCGCCCACGCGCAGACAGCCCTTTGAAGATCTCCATTTAGTCTTCTGTTGGAGCTCAGCAATGTATTCCTTCCTCCAGCGATCCCAAAAATTCTGCCGAAGCTTTTCAACACGATCCCAGCGTTGTAGTCTGGTGCAGTCATCGCAGTTAATTTTCGGAGTAGGTATCGCCATCAGAGGACGCCCAACGAGGAAATGACCAGGAGTGAGTGGATGAAGGTCGTTTGGATCTGGAGACATTGGGGATAATGGTCGAGAATTTAAAATAGCTTCAATTTGAGTTAATGTTGTGTATAATTCTTCAAATGTTAATCTCGCGTTTCCTAAAATTCTAGTTAAGTGATATTTGACTGATTTGACACTCGACTCCCATAAGCCTCCAAAATGTGGAGTATAAGCAGGAATAAATTTGAAAATGATGCCGTCATTGGCTGCATGCTCGACTAAATTTGATTCTTGATGTTTAAGAAAACTGTAAATTTCATTTTTAGCTCCAATAAATTGAGTTCCTCGATCTGAGACCAAAATCCTAGGTTTTGATCTTCTCGAAATTAATCTACGTAACGCCGCGATATATGCATCTTTAGTTAAATCTGTTACCAGTTCGAGATGAACGGCCTTTGTGGTGAAACAGACGAAAAGAGCAACATACACTTTCATTAGTCGGCATCCACGTCCCTTCCTGTCAGCGGCTAGTAGAGGACCGCAGTAATCCACACCGGTAGTTTCAAAAGGATATCCAGGATTGAGCCGCTGCTCAGGCAACTGACCCATAATTGGGTTAATGGTTTGAGCCTTCATCCTAAAACACCTCTGGCACTTGTGTGCGATCTGCCGTGCCAGATTACGACCACCTAACGGCCAGAACTGTTGTCTGATAGAAGATAAAAGAAGTTGTGGAGCCGCATGAAACAGTTGAATGTGTTCGTGAAGAAATATGAGTTTGGTCAAATAATGTTTGCAAGACAATAAGACTGGATGCTTCTGCTCATAATCGAAATTTGAATTTTGTAATCTACCACCTACTCTAATTAAGCCATCTTCATCAAGAAATGGTGTAAGTTGAAGCAGAGTATTTTTGTGTGGTAAGTGTTTTTTATTTTGTAAAATAGTGTATTCTGGAAATGATTCAATTTGTGATTGCTTCAATAGCATTTTAAATGCATTTTGTAATTCATGTGTAGTTAATGGCCCTGATATTTTATGATCAGGAATGTGTGTTTTACAATTTTTAATAAATCTAAATGCATAAGCTAATGCTCTTTTCAACTTGGGTAATTTTGAAAACCTATTAATGTCTATAATTTGTTTGTTTTCAGGTGCTGATGGAGATGAGGTAAGATGCACTACGACTTCAGGTAAGTTTTCATTTTTTATATTAGTTTTAGGCCATTGTGATTCTGGCTGTTGTAAGAATGTTGGACCTAACCACCACAGGTCCAAATGTTGAATTGATGACATGTCTATACCCCTAGTTAGTAAGTCTGCAGGGTTGTCGTGTGTGGAAACATGACGCCTCTCAAATGATTGGGTAAGTTCTTGTATTTCTGCAACACGATTTTTAACAAAAACCTTTAATTTTGATGGTGTTGTTTTCAGCCATCCTAGCACAACTGAAGAGTCACTCCAAAGGATACATCTTTGTACAGGTAACCTAAATGCTTTGTATACCTTTTGTGTCAAACGAGCTGCAACAACTGCTCCACAAAGTTCTAGACGTGGTATTGTGACTGGTTTTAATGGCGTGACTTTACTTTTTGCACAAAGTAATCTTGTTTCTATTTGATTGCTTCTAGAAATACTTCTCAAGAAGACGCACGCTCCGTAAGCATCTTGAGACGCATCACAAAATGTATGAATTTCGATAATGTCTGGATCAGGACAAGTACTGCAACGAGGTAAGTGTAAATCTTTTAAATATTGCAAATCTGATGTAAATTTGTTCCATTTGTGTGCAATGTCTGTGGGTAATGGTTCGTCCCATGAAACTTTCTGTAGCCAAAGTTTCTGGAGGATTATTTTTGCCTGGATAACAAATACAGTTAGGAGCCCAAGCGGATCAAAGATTTGTCCAATTGTAGACAAAACAGATCGCTTAGTGGGCTGGCTCACCAAGGAAGGTTCATGAGAAAAGCACAATGTATCAGAAGATGGTGTCCAACCTAGCCCTAACGTACTGGTATTCTCTTGACCTAAGTTGAGAGAAGTGCATTTATCCGAAAGAAAAGTGTCAAAGTCTTGAACGTTAGATTTGAATTTGCGTAAATTAAAACAACCTTGTGATAAAATCTTGCATACTTCGTTCTTAATTTTGAGTAGATTCTCAGCCGACTGTGTGCCTGTAACTAAATCATTTACGTAAAAATCATCACTTATTATTTCAGATATAGAACTATTTTTACACTCAATTGCAAGTTGCTTCAGACACCTAACTGCCAAAAATGGTGCTGAGGCTGTTCCGTATGTAACGGTGTTAAGTTGAAAAGTTTGTATTTCCTTTTTAGGATCATCCCGCCATATTATTTTTTGTAAATGTCTTTGATCTTCGTGTACTAAAACTTGACGGTACATTTTCTCAATGTCTGCCGTCATGACGTAAGAATAATGTCGGAATCGGATTAAAATGGAAAAAAGATCACTCTGTATAGTAGGACCGACTAACTGAAGATCATTAAATGAAATACCACTGGTGGTGGCAGCACTGGCATTGAACACTGCTCTGAGCTTCGTGGTGGTACTTTTCTCACGTAAAACTCCGTGGTGTTGTAAGTAATACGAATGTTTTTGTTCAGTGGTAGAATCCTTTGAAACTAGTGACATGTGCCCGAGTTGTATGTATTCATTCATGAATTCTGTGTACATTTGTTTCAGTTGTGGCTGTTTCTGTAACCTGCGTTCAAGGGAAAGAAAACACTGTAAGGCTCGATTGTATGAATCACCTAAAAGACTGTCCGACTGCTTTAGAGGAATAGCAACTGAGAATCTACCATCTGGCATTCTTTTGACATTTTCTATAAAATGTTTTTCGCATGAACTTTCTTCTAATGAATAAGCAGGCTTTGATTCGTAGGGCGTCTCCTCAAGTGACCAAAATTTTGTTAACTGTTCTTGAATTTCTGAATCTTCACTTTTTAGAAAATTACATGAAATTGAATGTTTGTTTGTATTCTGTTGAAGACCACTTGTGGGACCGGAAATGATGTACCCTAATTGTGTTTCTTGTAATGTAGGACAGTGTTTTCCTAATCGAATTTGATTAGTCATGATTAAATCCCAAAAGACGTCTGCACCTAACAGCAAATCCACGCTGGTGGGATTGTAATATTCAGGATCAGCAAGTGAAATTCCTGAATATAAGTTTAAATTGTTGATCAATGTTTTGTTATTACAAAGATTAGTAATTTCAGGTAGAACATACAAGGATACTTTGAATTTGAAAGATGTTATCCTTGATTCTATGACTGTGTCGCAACGCTTAGTTGCTTTTGTAACTGTTGTACAGTTTATGCCCGTGATTGACGTCTGTGTGTTGTAGCTTGCCAAACCTAATTTGTGTAATAGTTTATCCGTTATGAAAGAAGCTTGGCTTCCGGAATCTAAAACAGCTCTTGCCTGGTGACGTTGATTGTTGCTACCCTGAATGTAAACCACTGCAGTTGACAGCAGTACTGGCTCTGTCATCTGGACTGAGAGCGTATTTGCATTGTCGACTGGCGGCTCGACGTTTTGAGCTTGAGTATATGTTGACCCTTGCGCTTCATTGTGTTGTTCACAAAGGAGTTTATTGTGCTTTATATTGGTACATTTGGTACATGAATGTAGCCTGCACTGGGCCACCGAATGATTTGAATTTAAACAATTTGCACAAAGCTTGAGCTTACGAATTAACTCAGTTCTGTCACTAATTGACTTGCTTAAAAAGATATCGCAATAAAAAATCCTGTGTTGCTTTTTACATAAAGGACACTTTGGTTTGTATGATGTGTTTGTATTTGTGTATGTTGTATTTTTATTTTTAAATGTTGTATTTGAATTTGTATTTAATAATCCCTTTACAGTATGAGTTTTATTTTTATGATGATCCGTACTGTTACTGCTGTTTGATTGTATTGTCTCTAACAAATCGGCTTTGTTTTTTAAGAAAGTAATTAAACTTGTTAATGTAACTTGTTAAGTCGTTTTGTGTTCCTCCCAATCTCTAGAGGTTTTTGAATCCAATTTAGAATTAATTAAATAAATTATTAATGTGTCCCACTTGGATGTGGGTTCTCCAAGAGACTCAAGAGATCTTAAATTCTTTGAAAATGTGTCAATAATAGTATGGATACTCAAAGATGATTCGCGTTTTATCGGTTCAACTTTAAATAAAGATTGGACGTGATTGTGTATTAATAATTTTTCATTGTTATAGCGATCGCACAACAAGTCCCAGGCTATAGTGTAATTAGCAGATGAAAAACTAATTGATCGTATTACCTGAGCAGCGCCACTCCAAGGAAGCTCGTAGATAGTGAAACTTTTGTATTGCACTGACGCTTTTGTTTTCGTGTATTAGAGAAGTAAATGTGTCTCTAAATTCAAGCCAATCCTCATACCGGCCGCTGAAGGTAGGGATCTGTATGGTTGGTAACTTAACGCTGGTCTTTGTCGGCTTCACCACATCCGATGATCGCGAACTGCCTGAAACGCACGAGTGAACATCGTCATTATTGTCATCCTGATTATTGTTTTTACGTAAATTAGTTTTATGAATGTGTTTCGCTTTAGCTATGATAGCATAAAACTGATCTTCAAATTCCTGTCTGTCGCTTAAGATTGATAAGTCATCATCGCTTTCGATTAAATATTCAATGTTGCTTTGAACTATATCAAATTGCGTTAAAAGTTGTTCCGCCTTTTTAATACGGAGTTCGAGTTCCGTTACTTGAAGCGATGTTAAATCTTCTAAGGAATTTACGTAATTTATAAACAATGTGAGTCGACCTTTGATCGAACCTCGTTTCTTTATAAGTTCTTTCATGTTTTCAGTCATTTTGAAAGTCTATGGGAGACGAATGGACGAATGACATGTACTTTTTATAAAATAAATCAATTAATAATGAATGTACTAACGAAATAATAAAGTAATGACAAATAGTAAGTACTTTGTTACTTTTAAACTATGCTTAAAAAATCACGACCTAAATTGAACCTTATATGTACTGTCATAAGAACTAGTTGATTAGTAACTGAACTGAACAAAAGTTCATATTGAAAAACTACTTCGCTCGACCGCCGCGAATACAATGGATTCTTATCGCTTCGTGACGTCGAACCACGTTGAACAGTGAAGTTAGGTATTTAATGAATAATGATTTTATAACTTTGTAAAATTTTGAAAAATACGAAAAATCTTTGATGTTGGGATTATAAGGGAAATATTAGGGAATGAATTATGAATATTGGAACGTCCTCACTCTGTAATATGCTGCTGCTGCGTCTGCTGTGATTGTTGATTGATGATGAATGCTGATTGATCGCCGGCTCATCTGCTCCTCCGGTTCGAAGACCAGAAATTTTATGGTGAATAATAACACTTTGAATAGTGGACTATATTTAATTGTTGATGAAATTGTACTTTTTACATTGGTATAATACGAAAGTATGTATCTGTCAGTGCCGCAGGCAGCTATGTGTGTTGCCCGCGTTCCGAGCGAGGACTTGTGCGCTACTGGACCGCCCTCTTGCGGCGAGCGTGTCTTCTTGTCTTAGCCACCTCATATAAAACCCAAATAAATTTTTAATTACGTAGGTATCGAAAGTCACGTCAATCCGTTCTCTTTGCAGCGTGATTGAAGGACAACAAACAAACACATTTTCGCATTTATAATATTAGTAGGAAATAGAATAGAGCAAGAAAATAGTTATTTGTTATACAAGAGTGCAAAGTTTCTTTTTAACCGCGTGCTCAATTTTGATGACCGAGCAAGCGAAGGATTCTAAAATTGAATCACGAGCGCAGCGAGTTATTCAAAAAATAGAATCCTGAGCATTAGCGAGGGAATCAAAAGAGCACAAGGTGAAAATCTTTACACTCAAGTGCAACACGTAACTTTTCATCTCCCCACCACCTTTAACAATATGACGTGAAAAGAAAATGACGCGCGCAAAGCAAATTAAAAAAAGTACACCAAGAAAGTTCCGAGTCTGAGTTTTAACAAATTAAAAAAGGCTGTATGATAAATTCGGCACCGTGGAGGTAGAAGTAAATAGGTTTAATGACGTTTTGAATTCACAAACTTAGTGCACACGATGTTCTAAATTCAATTTACTTTATCCTCTAGCGGATAAAAACGGCTTTTACACTCAGATATCGAAGAGCAAAAATACTCTTTCCGAGATGGGGAGATGAAAATTATATTATCGTCTCACCTGCAACTCGTCAGCATAGTCGTGGTTAAGCGTGATCAAGAGCGGCGAGACGGCGCCCGAATCTAACGCCTTGCCGATCTCTGCCGCCAGCCGCACTCCGAACGACCATTTCCATGCTTCTTTAAGCGCTGTTAGAGTTTCTGGAAGTATTTTCACATCTTTTTGTTGAAAATCTTTGTGGAATTTGAAGATGTTTCGTAAATATCCCTTCTATGGTACCTATCTCTAGTTAAAGTCTGCACATTTCAATTTTTTTTGGTATGCATTTGCATTTGCTTTGTATGGTTTAATACAAACTAAAAAATGGTGGAGGCTAACTAGATATATTTCATCCAATCTAATACCTTTAAACGAGCAAGTCTTGTATGTATTATATATAATCTGAATCTCGGAATTTTCATGAAATTTAGTATGCAGGGGGTTTCGGGGGCGATAAATCGATCTAACTAGGTTTCATTTTTAGAAAACGTCATTTTATCCATGTTTTCAGGCAGTGGAAAACCCCTACAATATCATTAGAATAGGGATGTATCATCATCTATAAAGTTCCAATAGCTCAGTTAGGAAATCGGGCGGTCCCGAAAACAGAAGACACTGGTTCGAGTCCAGAGGATTATTTTTCCCCTATGATTTTTATTATTATTAATATTTATTTTTATTATTTTTTTTTCTAAATATATACTTTCCAAAAAACACAATTTACCCAAAAAAAACGAGCAAAGCTTGGTCACCCTGGTACTAAAAATTTATTGCTGATTCATCAATCTGACAGGTTAGTTCCATTTGATTATGGTGATACAATCTCCTAATATCTGCACAAGTTAGGACAATGACCTCAATGTAAAGAATATGGAAAAATTGGTAGAATTTCTGTGGCCAAAACTATCGAGCTCTCCAAGTATAGATACTTATCTATACTTAGAATAAAAAAAATAGATAAGTAGGTTAGAAATTTTACTGTCATCATATCCTGGGAACTCCTCAGCAAGACGAAGAGTGATGGCCCTTTCTCGCAGCAGCGTTGCAATGGGGGCAGACAGAGCGCAAGCAAAGGATTTACACTCATATCTGGAATTAAGAATTTTAGGATTTAATAATCATGATTAGCAACTTAACAAATTAATCTAAATATATAAAAGGAAGGCTGACAGAAGAATTCAGTTGGGCTGGGCAGCATTTTCAAAGCTGCGTCAAGTCTTCGATTCTTCGATACCGCAAAGCCTGAAGACAAAGGTTTTCAATGAGTGTGTCCTACCGGTAATGACATATGGAGCTGAAACGTGGACACTGACGGTGGGCCTCGTACACAAATTAAAAGTCGCTCAGCGCGCTATGGAGCGAGCTATGTTGGGAATCTCTCTCAGGGATAAAATCCGGAACGAGGAAATTCGTAGAAGAACAAAAGTGACCGACATAGCTCTGAGGATTAGCAAGCTGAAGTGGCAGTGGGCAGGTCATATCTGTCGCAGAACCGATGGCCGATGGGGCAGACGTGTTCTGGAGTGGAGACCGCGTACCGGCAAGCGCAGTGTAGGACGACCTCCAACTCGTTGGACCAATGACCTTAAGAAGGTGGCGGGAAGCGGTTGGATGAGGAAGGCGGAGGACCGTGTTTGGTGGCGCGCTCTCGGAAAGGCCTATGTCCAGCAGTGGACGAATACAGGCTGTTGATGATGATGATGATATAAAAGGAAAAGGTGAATGGCTAACAGACTGACTGATCTATCAACGCGCAGCTCAAACCACTGGATGGATCAGGCTGTGGCATACAGATAGCTATTATGATGTAGGTATCCGCTAAGAAAGGATTTTTGAAAATTCAACGCCTAAGGGGGTAAAATAAGGGTTTGAAAAATCTTACTTAATGTAAGCGAATCCACAGGTAAAAGTTCATATTAAAATATAACCTATATTTATAATAACTAATAATATGTGTTTAATTTGTTGATACAATCTATTAACATTATATTTTGCATGGGCATACTTGAGTATCTGCAAAATTACTCAGCCAACTTTTTAGCCCCAAAAAGTCCTCCAGAATTAAAGAAAAAAAGCAAAAATTAGTGTAACTATGATAAAAATAAATGACAAAATTGTGTTGTGTGTAGTGTATAGTAATAGTGTTGTAGATTTATGAAAATACAAAGTCAAAGACAGAACCTATTGGAGGAAAATAATAGTAAAGTAGGCTAGGTTAGTATGTAAAGATACATAATAATAAAGATACATCATTATCATCATCATCATTAGCAACCCATCAACGGCTCACTACTCAGCGCAGGTCTCCTCTCAGAGAAGGGTTATAGGCCATAGTCCACCACGCTGGCCCAATGCGAATTGGCAGACTTCACACACCTTCAAAAACATTATGAAGAACTCTCAGGTGTGCAGATTTCCTCACGATGTTTTCCTTCACCGTTGTAGCAAGTGATATTTAATTGCTTAAACACACTTGACACCGAAAAGTCAGAGGGGTGTACCCGGGATCGAACCTGCAACCCCTCGAACAAAAGACCACAGTCCTAACCACTAAGCTATCACTGCTTCAAGATACATAATAATACATAAAAATAAAGTCTCACCTCTTCTTGAAAAGCACATCTCTAACCAAAACATAGCTCTCCACCCAGTTGTCTTCCTGCAGGATGCCAAGACAACTGACACAAATATTTAACCTCCGCTTCTTACAAGCTGGTGTGTTACTATCCACATCCTTGGTATCCATATCTGATGAATTGCCATTAATATTCTGAGTGTCATTTTTGCTTACATCTAATATGTTTTCTTTAATGTCTGTACTGTTTGTAGCGCTTGGTTTTTGTTCATTTGTGTTTAGTGGTTTAGTGTCTGCTTCATCTTGGTACTGAAAGGTGATAACACTTTATGAAGGCATGTGTTAAGTCCTCGATTGGGTAAGAGAAAATGTCATTGAGTTTTTAACACAGAAATTATGTAATGCTCCTAGTCCTGGGCCTGCATTATTGGTCATAGTGGATTGAAATCTCACTATACTATGAGAGTAACGGAAAAGAGACTGCACTTGTGTTTGCAAACACCTTTTTGCACTATAAGTAATATTTCCATTAATGGTAGACTCAGTGACGATTCAAAAGTACTTTGTAAAAGTTTATTTGAATAAAAAACATTTCTATTCTATTTCTATTCTAATCTATTCTAATAATTGACTCGTTTTCACCTCTGTTATTAGAATTTGGTCAGAACATTTTATTTTTAAGAGATAAGATGCAAATGTATTACCTAAACGAGAAAATGACAAAAACAATGTAGGATATAGGTTTAATCTCCACATATTATACTTTTCACATTATTTGTACAAAAAAGATTTTTAATCGTAATCGCTTTAAAGTAATCCAATAAGTTTACGCAATACTATTAGAAAGCAATCTCTCTAAACATAGTTTTGAGAACTTTTCGTAACAATAATACAATACAAACTTTGTTCACAAAACTGGCTATGTTCTCGTAGGCATTCAGATGTTTGATGCCTATATAACGAAGGCAGCATGCCTCACAACAACCTAGATTTTTACAGTACTTAAAAATAGCTTTTGGATTCATTTTTACATACAGCTTTTGAATTTAAATATACTAGTGGTTCGCCCCGAACTGAGACCTCGCGGTAACGGTATCCCATGATTATTCATTCAATCGATACATGATAACCAAAACTGACATTATTATTATGCCCGTTTTCACCAAACATACCTAAATCATCCCCTAAGTAGGAGTCTCTTAACGTAGGTAGCTCCTAAATACAATCCTAAGTCCTAACATCCGTCCCAATATCCTTTTAGGTGTCCCGTACAGGATCGTGATAAATAAGTTGACAGAAAACATCAATCACCTAACTTATAGGTAGCCCGTAAAGGTTAGGGAACGTTAGTGAAAACATTGAATTATTTATCAAACATTGAATTTAACTCGTAGTTCCATGGGAATAGTTACTGACTGCGCCATCTATTAGCATTATTGTGAAGCTATGTTGATGCTATATGAATTACTGACGCCCATTAAAAATTAAATAATCTCGTTTCTTTATAATATTCATATAATTTTAGTATTTGTTGTTCAAGTACAGGATATAAGTGACCTAAAAACATAAAATCAGTTTGAAAATCCATAGCGGATTTTTCTAGAGAGCGTCTTCAAGCGAGCGTATAAAATCGCCACTTTGAAAGCCCCCCATTTCGTCAATTTTAAGGGAAAAATTAAAAAAAAATTATTTTTGTACTCAGTTCAAAATTATCTTTAAAATGATACGTAACAATTTTATGTAACGCGATATTTTTTTTTTTACTTCGCATTCGCTTCTATGAGAGCCCCCCTGAAATAAAGATTTTTATAACTTTTTAAGCCATTTTCGGCTGGAGGCCATCGGTTTACATATTATATCTAAATTTGAAGTAATTACGTTCAGTAATTCAAAAGTTATAAGGCTCTGACAGACGGACGGACGGACGGACGGACGGACGGACAAGTGCAAATCGCCCTAGTTAACTCAAAGACCTTCGCTTCGCTCGGTCGATAAACAGAAAGCGCGTGTCCAACCAAAAACCAAACTCCACAGCCGCCATAGACCACGAACACTAGGATTGACTAGGATCACAGATTAATGATTATGTAATGATGTATACCAGCTAGGATAACAGCCGCTGTTAGGGCCGCTGTGGAGTTTGGCTGGTGGTTCCACAGATTAGGTACTTCTTCTTCTTTTTTGTGGCTCCGCGCGTCGAGCGTTTGAGCCATAGACAAGTTTTTTTTTTTTTAAAAACGGAGAAACTTATTTTATAATAGTAAAATCAAAATTTAAAGAAACGGAATTTTGGAAAGGATCAGAAAAAGGTAGAAAATAATATAAAATGGAATATACATACTAACTATACATATTTACAGTTTAATATCATTAAGTAGGATAAATGAAGAAAAAAGTTTATATACACAAGGTTCATCAGAGAACAAGAGGATGTCAACAGAAGTCGGAAGTGGGATATGACACTGAATAAGACCCTGGTAAAATGCATCCCTGTTATATACTGGGCATGTTAAAAATATATGGTTCAAGTCACCCACCTCACCACATTCACATAAATCACTATCCACAATTCCAAATTTCGCCAGTTGAACAGGTGAACAAACGTGGCCCAAACGCATACGCGTCAAAATACACGTCACCCTCCTGCTCAACTTCAAACGTGAGAACCATGGCTTTGACGGAATAGAGTTTTGGATCCTAGCATATGTTCTACCTTTTGACTGGCTAGAGGTCGCCCAAGCCACTTGTTGCGTTACACCGCGGCTGCAGTGTAACAGCGTGTTCTTGCAGAGAGATGAGGTAAAGGAATAAAGAAACACAGACTGCAGTGTCTAATGGTAGTGGCATATATTACGTATAGCTGATGCCCGCGACTTCGTCTGCGTGAACTTAGCCTTTAAAATGCCTCGGGAACTCTGACTTTGCGGGATAAAAAGTAGCCTGTCACTCTTCAGGTCCTCAACTATAGGTACCCATGCAAAAAATCACGTCGATCCGTAGCTCTGTTGGGGCGTGATTGAAGGACAAACCAACGCACTTTCGCAGTTATAATATTTCACCATATAAAGTGTAAGTGCATATAGTCAACGTGGTTTTTAGGGTTCCGTACCCAAAGGGTGCCAACGCGACCCTATTACTAAGCCTCCGCTGTCCGTCCGTCCGTCTGTCAGCGGCCTGTATCTCGTAAACCGTAATAGATAGACAGTTAAAATTTTCACATAAGTATTTTGTATTTCTATTGCCGCTATAACAACACTTAAAAATTAAATTATATCAAAAAAATTAAATTAAAATATTTCCATGGGTACATGGAAATATTTTAATTTAATTTTTTTTTAACGGAACCCTAAAAGAGCGAGGACCGACTCGCACTTGGCCGATTTTTTTTACACAGGTAAAGTTGAGGACCTGGAAAATAACACAGGCTACTTTTTGTCCCGGGAGCATACATTTAAACGCCCGCGCCACTACAAAGTATATCATTTATTGTAGATTTTTTTAAAAACGCTCGACTTATTTCTTAAAATTTAAATGGGACCATCTGGGAAGTTTACCCTTTGAAACAAAAAAGAATTTTCCAAATCGGTTCAGGCGTCTTCGAGTAATCGGTGAACATACATAAAAAAAGTTTCCGTTGAATTGAGATCCTTCTCCTTTTTTGAAGCCGGTTAAAGTGATAATAAGAATTAGTTCAAATTTAACGAAGTTATGGAGTATAACAGTCAAAATAGTTCAACCCCTATCTCAGAGAACATACATCCATCCATCCGTATACGACATCTACACAAACATACATCCGTAGACATCCATCCTCACAAACTTTCACATTAATAATATTAGTGGGATAATATGAGTAATAATAAGTAGGATAGGATATAGTTAAAGTATTTATTGTTAGTAGGAGGAGGATACAAACATACATAAATACATGCATACACACATACATATATACAAACATGCATGCATGCATGCATGCAAGCATACATAAATACATACATACATACATAAGGACATACATACATTCATGCATGCATACATACATACATACATACATACATACATACATACATACATACATCCCGCGGGAACTGTTTGTTTACCTGGAATTAAAAGTAGCCTTTGTCACTTTTCAAGTCCTCAACTATGCCTATCCAATAAACCACGTCAATCTGTAACTCCGTTGGCGCCTAATTTAAGGACAAATATGTGAAAAGTAGAACACTTACATCCCGCGGGAACTGTTTGCTTTCCCAGGGTAAAAAATAGCCTTTGTCACTTTTCAAGTCATCAACTATGCCTATCCAAAAAACCACGTCAATCTGTAACTCCGTTGGCGCATAATTGAAAGATAAATGTGTGAAAAGTAGTATACTAATATCCCGCAGGAACCGTTTGTTTTCCCGGGATAAAAAGTAGCCTTTGTCATTTTTCAGGCTCTTAACTTTACCTGTGCAAAAAAATCACGTTAATCTAAAACTCCATTGCGCGTATTTTGAAGGACAAATGCGTAAAAAATAGCGATGCTATCCCGCAGGAACTGTTTGCTTTTCCGGGATAAAAAGTAGCCTATGTGCTATTCCAGACTATAATCTATGTCTGTGCCAAATTTCAGCAAAATCGGTTCATTCGTTGTCGCGTTAAAGAGTAACAAACATCCATCCATCCATCCAAACATCCTCACAAACTTTCGCATTTATAATATTAATAGGAATAGGATAGGATTTACAAAAGATCTTATATACTAATTAATTTTATAAATAAAGGTGGGGAGAGATGTGCTTGGATATTACGTACGTGCAAAAGTTGCTGAACTAATATTATTATAAGTTTGTTGAAATAAATTACAAGGTTTTGTTATTGCGGAATTAAATATGCTATGTGGTACGTATGGTCACGTTCCGTACGTGCCATAGATATTCCCCCCTTTAGGGAAAATAGGACGTATACATCAAAAGGGAAGAAAAACTACTACTAATTAACATTGTTGAAAACGAACTGACTTCTTAATCTTGCTGTGGTTAGTTGAGGTAGGGAATGGTCCTGCGATATCACTTTGCTCATGCGAAAAATGCTGTGCAGGCATAAATTTCCCGAGTGGCGATACTGTGTGCCTATGCACTTTTGATAGTTGGCATGGTATGCACGATCGCACCACTGATTTATTTCTGTGTTCATGCTAGGCCAAATGTAATTTCTTCCGATTAATTTCCTTGTCGTATTTTTGCCAGGATGGCTGAAGTTGTGATAGCTGTCAAAAATAGTTCTTCTAAGTTGCTTCGGAATGTATGGTCGCGTAATTCCAGTAGAAATGTCGCAATAAATTTTGCTATTTGTATTGGGTACTGCTATTCGCGTCATGTATAATGACCTATTTTGTTTGAGTCGCTGTAGCTCGATGTCACCTTCTTGGTATTTTTCTAGTTCAGAATAATCGATAACGGTGGGTAACGTAATAGTTTCCACAACTCGAGATAAGGCGTCAGCCACTACGTTGTGATTCCCGCTTACGTGCTGTATATCGGTGCTAAATTGTGATATAAAATCCAAATATCTTATTCTCCTCGGAGTGTCATCTAGTGACGGCTTCTTGTCGAAAGCGTGCACCAATGGTTTGTGGTCGGTGTAAATCGTAAAAATGCGACCTTCTATCAGTCGTCGGAAATGTTTTACCGCCATATAAATTCCGAGTAGCTCTCGATCATAAGTTGAATACTTGACTTGCGTATCCGATAAGGATTTTGAAAAATATGCAATAGGTATCCATTTTTGCTTGACCTTTTGTTGTAAAACTGCGCCGACGCATTTTAAACTAGCGTCGGTCATTATTGCGATCGGTGCGTTTTCATCAGGAAATGCTAACGTTGCAATGTCACGTAAATCTTGCTTGCATTGTTGAAAAGCACGCTCGGCCTCTGTGTTCCACTTAATCAGCGTATTGTAGTTCTTTCTTGAATTTATTAAAAATATGTTGAGTGGAGCTTGATGCTTGGCGGATTGCTTGATTGCATGTCTGTAAAAGTTGACCATGCCCAGGAAACGACGAAGTTCCTTCACAGTTTTGGGTTTGGGATAATCGATGATTGCTTGAATTTTTTCCTGTGTTGGTTTCATTCCTTGGTTCGTTATATGATAACCAAGAAAATCTAGTTCTTGTTTGGCGAACTCGCATTTGTTCATGTTGATTGTAATACCATTTTGTTGCAATCTCTTGAAAACTGTTTCCAGATGTTTGTAGTGTTGTTTTTCGGACTTGCTTGCGATTAATATGTCGTCGACAAAAATGAAAACGTAGTCCAAATCTCGGAATATTGAATCCATGAATCTCTGGAAGGTCTGCCCTGCGTTACGTAAACCGGAAGGCATTTTTAAAAATTCGTATAACCCGATCGGTGAAACGATCGCGGTTTTCTCGGGTTCCGCTACTGGTATAGAATGATAAGCCTTCCTAATGTCGATTTTGCTGAATATGTTTTTTCCGTTTGCGATATATGTAAAATCCAGTAACCTTGGCAACGGTATCTGTCTGGAACAGTAATCTTGTTTAGGGCGCGGTAGTCACCGCAAGGTCTCCATTCCCATTCTTCTTTTTTACCATGTGCAATGGACTGGCCCATGGGCTACTGGATGGTCTGCAAATTCCCATCTCCATCATCTCTTGAAATTCTTTTTTGGCGATTTTGTACTTGTCAGGAGGAAGTGGGCGAGCTTTGGCGCATACTGGAAATCCTTCCGTGATGATGTGATGTTGAACATTGTGCTGCGTAGGTCCTTTCATTGAAGTTGGCCTTGTAATACTTTCGTATTTTTCTAGTAATTGTTTGAGAGGAGCGGATAAGTTGTAGTCGATGGAGCGGACGGACGGAATATTTACTCGTATAGAATTCATTGGTTTCTTGATTTCAGTCGTTTTGTCGATTAAGGTTTTCCCGTGTATGTCTACCAAAAGTTGGTAGTGGTCTAGGAAATCAGCTCCTAATATAGGCATCTTGACGTCGGCAATAACGAAGGTCCAGATGAATGGGCGGCGTAACCCCAAATTTAAGGTTAGGGTTTTTTCTCCATACGTATCGATAATGGTTCCGTTGGCGGCAAATAATTTCAACTCGCTTGCCTTTTTTGAGCTCTGTGATGGCTTTGAAATGACTTAAATGTTCGCCCCAGTGTCCACGAGGAATCGATAACCACTGTTAGAGTCGGTAATCGTTAGGCGATTTGAGGGAAGAATAGCACAGAGTCTCGCCGCACGCTGTGCTGAATCTAGTTTTCCGAATGTTTGTTCACCCAAGAACAGGGTTTTTCACACTTACGAGCTTTGCCTCTAAAGTTTTTTATGATAGTAACAAAAATTGCTTCGTTGTTCCGATCGTGAATGCAGGCGTGAACTTGACCTAGGTCTATTGTACCGAGGTTGACTAAAACTGCTGCGTCGATGCATTGTTCGCGAGCGGTCATTGCGTAGCGTTGCAATTTCTAACTGCATCGTTGCAATTTGTGACGTCAGTTGGGTGATTAAATTAATGTCAGCTGATGCCGAAGACGATATGTTCGTATTGCAGCGACTGTTCTCGTAGATGCGATCAGCCATTTCGCTCAGCTTGTCCAGTGCCAAATTTTCGGAAATCGCTAACACGGAGGTTACGGATGGAGGAAGTTGTCTCATCCATAATAAACGTAGTGTGTCGTCATTAATCTTGCCGCAGCCAGCTTCTTTCATTTTTCTTAATAGTTGAGATGGCTTTTGATCTCCCAGATCCATCTCAGACAAAAGCTTATGGAATCGCCGATGTTCGCTTTCTTCATAACAGCTGATGAGCCGTTCCCGGATGCAGTGGTATTTGTTCTCTGAAGGCGGACTCGTTAAAATGTCGCTGACTTGATGGATGACGTCTTTGGGTAATTTTGATACGACCGCGTTGAACTTGTATTCATCGCCTTGCTTCTGTGGAGCCACAATCGCGTCAAATTGAGAGAACCAAAGTCGCGGTGAATCCGTCCAGAACTGCGGAATCCTCTCTGCTATTGAGATTGATGCCACTAAGTCTGTGCTGCCGTTGAGTTGTTCGTCTGTAGAGTTGCCAGCGCCGAAACCTTTGACAGGTGTTTGACGAGCCATGATGACGAAAAAATACGACTCACAATGATGAGGATGTCTTGATGTGTTGGCCGATCTCGTTGGTTGGTTGGACACGTTGGGTACGATCTCGTCGGATGAACGCGTCGGATGACTCGGTTGAGGATCACTGCTTCGTACGTCGGAGAGCAGAATCACGTTGAGGTTTTTTTTCACGGTCGGGGTCACCACTGTTGCGTTACACCGCGGCTGCAGTGTAACAGCGTGTTCTTGCAGAGAGATGAGGTAAAGGAATAAAGAAACACAGACTGCAGTGTCTAATGGTAGTGGCATATATTACGTATTTACAAAAGATCTTATATACTAATTAATTTTATAAATAAAGGTGGGGAGAGATGTGCTTGGATATTACGTACGTGCAAAAGTTGTTGAACTAATATTATTATAAGTTTGTTGAAATAAATTACAAGGTTTTGTTATTGCGGAATTAAATATGCTATGAGGTACGTATGGTCACGTTCCGTACGTGCCATACCACTCTCCAAGATTCTTGAAGAGAATGTTTTGGTAATGTACACAAATCATGGGCAGAGTTACAATAGTCTGCATCTGCCATGTCTCCGCATGAAATAGCCTCGTTAGCAAGCTGATCAGCATGTTCGTTTCCCGAAATGCCAGAGTGACCTGGTACCCAGGAAAACACCACTGTATAGCCTCTTTCATTACACGTAACTAGGAGGTTTCTAATTTTTATAACAACATGGTTAATCTGAGCATATTTGAATGGAAACCTAGATAAAGCTTGCAGAGCACTCTTAGAGTCCGTAAATATAATAGATTTCTTAAGTTTGGCAAGAAGAATATATTCAACAGATTTAAACAGACCAAGACATTCTCCAGTAAATACAGATGATTCAGGCGGTAGTTTTGTTTTTTGGACAATATTGTACTGAAAATGGAAAACACCCACTCCGACTATGCCATCTGGTGAATGCTTAGAAGCATCACTATATATGTAATGAAAATCCGCAAATTCACTACAATTCACGCAAATTAAAAACACTGTCAGCGCCATCTTTCAATAAACTGTAAAAGTACTTCGCTGGATATGGGATAGCTAGGAACCTATTAACAACCTATTTTATGAAGGTTCTTAACTAAGAACGAGAATTGAATTTACAATGGGTGTGTTCCGATAAACACTGCGAGCACTGCTCAGTGCTCTTACTGGTGAAAAATTCGTTCCGTTATGGACTGCCAGTACACTGCCGCAGTACCTACCCTAGGGACGTCATAAATCGCTACCATTTTTGTACTTTGAGCACTGGCGCTTTCAAGGTAAGGAGCTCTCAATACTTTGACCAAGTGATTAAAAAAATTACAGCGCCTAGAGATTTGAAAAATGGGGATGACAGTATACTAGACTGCGTTCCGTTTTAAACAGTTACCAGTATAGCAAATTAAAAAGGCAAGGCTTCACAGTATACTGAATTGACGTCACAGTATCAGTGGTCATACCCAATAATAGGTATTCACGTAGTCGCAATTCCTAGTTCCATGAAGTATTCACAGTAGTTACAGAGTTGCCATTTTCACGGAATGGTCACATTTATATCGTCGCTGTAGTTGGAAAATTAAATAACTACACTTTTTGCGAAATCGACTTTATTGCATTTTCAGAAAGACCAATTAAAGCCACATCTTTCTGTAATTCTAATTTTTGATTATCATTATTAATTAAAAAGATATATGAAAATGAATCTTGCAAGGCGCCACATTTGGAAAAATAAATACTGAAAAATTGATACAAAAGTAGCGAGGAAAAAGTAGATAACTTAGCAAAAAATAAATAAGTTCTCTCTTTGCATCACTTCGAGAGTGAATAAAATGCATAAAGTTAGTTATTTAGTTTTCCCTCGACACATATTCTGCTTAACAGGGGCCATGCAGTCCAGAAAAATTAATTAAAATCAGTTATTTAATTTTGCGTGTGTCATGATTGCAATGTAAGGGTACTTTTTAAATTGAAAAGTAAGTAATTAAGATTCCACTGTCCAGTTTTCAGGCATCATTATTGTCAATATGGTAATGATGGTCCATATATGTCTAAGGGCTTGTCCCGTTGGATAATGGAAGGGAAATTAACATTGCTCACGAGTTAATTACAATGGCATAACACCCTTTGCCGATTACAAAAACTTAATAATTTTCGCATAATGAGATTAATACATGTTCGATTACAGGCGGTATGCACTATGCATCTATTCCTTCGTCACAAAGCAAAACATTGACGATTTTTAATCCGGAAATGGTTCTGAATAGGGTACTTGGAATTTGTAGCCATCAAGCTCAAGATTATGAGTAAAATAGATTTTGCCCCCGTGATCTCATCCGCATGAAATCAGGTTTAAATTGTGAAACACGTACTTCTTTATTTATTATCGAAAAGCTAAATCCCTGTCTTCATTTTTTATTGAAAGCTCAAATAGCAAGTTTCATTGATGTACTTAACTTGCAAAAATGTTTGACTACCGTAAAAACTTTCACCCCCTATTTAACCTCCATGGGGATAGAATTTCCAAAAATCCCTACTTATTAGATGCCTACATTATAAAAGGAACCTACTGTCAAAATTTCAAGCTTCTAAATCTAGTGGTTTAGGTTGTGCGTTGATAAATCAGTCAGTCAGTGATGATGACAAGTCTTTTTATAGGTAGAGAGCGTAAGAAGTCGTTTAATAAGTGAGTGGACTACTTAAGTCATCGGATGCTTTCCATTACTACATCTTTGATATCCCATCTACGCACACGAAGCGTTTAAGTCTTCATTTCTCGTTCGCACGACTAGGCTCCGGATATTTCTTCTGAAATCGTGGGTTTCCCGATACTACAAGGGTGAAAAGGCCAATCTTCAAGGCAAACGCGTTTCATCACTTCACTTCAGATCACTTTTCATCAGAGATGATAGTGATCAAGTGAGTACCTATAATGTATCGAATTTGTTTTTGTGAATGTTTTGTTTCCATAGAGTGAATGTATAAGAAAATTCTCATAAGTTACTTTAGCTAATCGGCTAATTGAAAAGCTTAATAAGTTCATAGATACTTGCGAATCGATGAGCATCTTTGAACTTCCTTAAGAGTTTGAGTTAGCCATTTGACAAACGTAACCATTGGTTTTAAACACTCGAATGATCATGATAAGTTGTTATCAAGTCAGATAGAAGAATGAAGGTGTTTCAGTGTTTTTTTCATTTTATTTTTAAGCTGTTAATAATAAGAAACGTTTTTTGTTGGTTTTACTTTAAAAAAACATTCTATTTTTGATCTAATGAGACACATGTATAGGATTTTCAAAGTTGAATAAGTAAACAATAGGTCTTTATAAAGTCTCACTACTGTGGAAAAATTAAACAAAGGCACTTATATCGTTAGTTTTTCGAACTTAAATGGAATCTTGACGAAGAAAAACTAAATAACTGACATGGAAAAATAAATAAGTGTATCAATATTCAAAACTTTGGTGAGGGAAAACTAAATAATTGCATCTTATTTTTTTTCTCACAAACAAATTAATCAAAGTTTATGGCAAGTAGATTCCGACATAGATACAGTAAGAAACTTTAACATATATAAAATTGTTTATGAAAACAAAGTTATCGCCATTTTTGACGCAAAAAAACACTAAATCGCGTTTTACTCGCGATATTGGTTTTGTTAGTTATTTAATTTTCCAACTACAGCGACGATATATTGTCACTGGAGTTGGAAAATTAAATAACTACACTTTTTGCGAAATCGACTGTTGCATTTTCAGAAAGTCCAATTAAAGCCGCATCTTTCTATAATTCTAATTTTTGATTATCATCATTGATTAAAAAGTTATATGAAAACTAGCTGACCCAGCGAACTTCGTACCGCCAGCAAAAATATTTAGTGGTTGGTCACCCTTATCATTTAGGGCTATGAAAAATAGATGTTGGCCGATTCTCAGACCTACCCGATATGCTCACAAAATTTCATGAGAATCGGTCAAGCCGTTTCGGAGGAGTACGGGAACGAACATTGTGACACGAGAATTTTATATATAAGATGAATCTTGCAAGGCGCCATACTTGGAAAAATATATATTGAAAAATTGATAAAAAAGTAGCGAAGAAAAAGTAGATAACTTAGCAAAAAATAAATAAGTTCTCTCTTACATCACTTCAAAAGCGAATAAAATGCATAAAGTTAGTTATTTAGTTTCCCTCGAATTTTTAATTTACAGGGGAATTAAGTTCGGAAAAATTAAACAAAGTCAGTTATTTAATTTATCATCCCATGATTGCAAAGATATAGGTACTATTAAAATTGAATAAGTACAACTACTAAGTACTAGGTAAAACTAAAAGAAAGATGATAGCTGTTATAATTTCATTAGAATCTTAGTTTAAATTTAAATGGACGTAATTATGTACCTTTTTCTTTTTGGCATCCTACTAATATTATAAATACAAAAGTTTGTGAAGGTGGGTGGATGAATGTTTGTTACACTTTCACGCAAAAACATTTAGACGGATTTTGATAAAGCTTCACGATGTCATAGCTTATACATCAGAATAGAACATGCACTATATTTTATCCCAGAAAGTTAGAGAACTTCTGCGGGAATCAATCATTAGCTAGTCTTCAATCCTAGTGTTCCACAAACTATTAAAATCTTTATTATTTTATGAGTAGAGTCGTTATTATAACAATTACTAGCGTCACTTACATACCCCTAGTTCGATTAAACCATTCTTAGTTTAATTATAACTTGAAAAGGATAGTTTTGATTATACTGAACTTTACTCGCTATTTGATTTGAACCAGCTGAGCTTAATTGTTAAATTTAAATTTATAATGGTAAAACTGAAGAAAAGTTGATAGTTATCATTTCAGTTGATACTTAGTTTTTAATAAGTATAATTGTTAAATTCAAAGTGAAATTTTGTTGATTTTATGAGTAGAATCGTATAATTTATTGTTATGTGGTTTTTTTTTATGTTTTATTTTGTAAGTCTGATAGAAGAATCTAGTTGCTTCAGTCGTTTTATTGATTACTTTTTACAATAATATATAAAAAGAAATGTTTATTTGTTGGATTTCTTTTAAAAATCCTCCTTTTTTAGGGTTCCGTAGTAAACAAGGAACCCTTACTAGTTTCGCCATGTCCGTCCGTCCGTCTATCTGTCTGTCTGTCCGCGGTTTAGCTCAGAGACTATTGGTACTAGAAATCTGTAATTTGACAACGGTATAAATATCAATCACGCCGACAAAGTCGTGAAATAAAATTGTGAAAAATAATTTCTCTTAGGGTACCTCCCCTACATGTAAAGTGGAGGATGAATTTTTTTTTTCTCGTGTATCCCATAGTGTGGGGTTTCGTTGAGTAGGTCTTTCAAAAATATTGTGGGTGTGGGAACATCATTTTTCAATTCAGGGATCCGTTTGTGAAATAATATGATATTTTATAGTGCTAAATTTTATTAGTCAAGTGTCCCCCCCTCTGCCAGCTAAATGGTTGTATATAGGATACAAGAAAAAATTCACAGCAGTAGTATATATAATGAATTTTAAAGGAAAACTATCACGGCTAAGCAGGGTTCATTAGTTAAGGAGTTATATCTGTTTTTTCTAAGTTAGGTATTACACGTAGTGTAAGTTGCATATTTTGTAATATATTATAGTATTTAAACCATGAAACTCAAAATTTATTCAATATTCATAAATAAAACAAAAGCACTATCGTAGGTCAGCAATAATATTTGTGACTTGCAACTACGGAACCCTACACTGCGCGTGGCCCAATACGCACTTGGCCGGTTTTTTTATTAAATTAATACCCTTAAATAGGATTGTCATAGTAAAATAAGTAAATAACGGGTCATTTTAACATCTCAGTAAAGTGGAAAAACTAAATAATGGTACTTATATCGTCACATTATCGTACTTCAACGCAATATTGACGAGGAAGAACTAAACAACTGACATGGAAAAATAAATAAGTGCATCAAATATTCAAAACTTTGGTGAGGGAAAACTAAATAATTGCTTTTTATTTTTTTTCTCACAAACAAATGAATCAAAATGTACGTCAAGTAGATTGAGAAATAGATACAGTAACAATCTATAACATAATATCAAAACATGGACAAAATTGTTTATGAAAACAACAAACAAACAAACACTAAATCGCGTTTTACTCGCGATATTGGTTTTGTTAGTTATTTAATTTTCCAACTACAGCGACGATAGTTTGTATTGATTGGACCCCTAGTAAAAGGTAATATTTCAAATATTGGACTTTCTGAAAATGTAATAAAGTCGATTTCGCAAAAAGTGTAGTTATTTAATTTTCCAACTACAGCGACACTATCTCCGCCTATCTATTCAGTGGACACCGTGCGTCGTGGGCTAAAACGACGAATTCTGCTTTTATAATGCTGTTTTATAACCGATTTGAAAAAAGGAGGTTATCAATTCGATCCGAATGGATGTTATATTATTAGAATTGCACAATTTTCGGATTTAAATTTCACAAGTGTATGTATGTATGTTTGTCCATGTATTTCTCCAAAAATATTAATCAAATTGCAATAATTCTTTTTAAATTGGATTAGGTATTTTTCAACCTAGGGAACATTGCAAGTTTTATCAAAATCGGTTCAGTAGTCCAAAAAGTGATATAAAGTCGGTTTAGGTAACTTTTATTACGTGGATTTAGTTTTTAAAATCCCTGGGGAATCTTTCATTTTCCGGGATAAAAGTAGCCTATGTCACTCTCCAGGTCCTCAACTATACCTGACTATACCTATGCAAAAAATCACCTCGATCCGTAGGTAGCTTTGTTGCGGCGTGATTGAAAGACAAACCAACAAACTAAACAAACACACTTACGCGTTTATATTATGAAGTATGATTGTCTAATGTCTACTGTGTAGCCTTCATGTTTTGATAATTTACCTACTGTTTTTGCGCGGCTTTACCTGTGTGGATTTAAGTTTTTAGTACTAATCCCGCGGGAACTGTGAATTTGTCGGGATGAAAATTTTCTATAATTAAGTTAATCCAGGGCTTAGACTAATATCCAGGGTAAAAGCTATCTCTATTTCAAATTTCAGCCAAATCGGTTCAGTAGGTATATATTTTACCTAATTATTGTGTCGTGAAGAAAATAAAATAGGTATAAAAATATTATATCTAAACAACAACCATTTCTAAAATTTAATACTTTTTGTGCATTTTATGATAAAAAACAGTCGCCCCGAAGCCGGTTGGCGAGCTAAAAAAATAAAGCCCGTTGAAGAAAGTAGCAGTCATGTATTAGGGTAAGTACCTACCTACCAAGTGAAGTTAGACAAGATCACAAGAAACAAACTGCGCTGCGCGCCGGCCGGCGGCCGCGACACTCGATAGTAATAATATCAAAGAAGCCGCCGCGCCGGCCGAAACTAGCGATCAGCGACATTATGCTTTTTGTACGATTGGAATGTCAACCTTATTTTATTACTCTTAAGACTGAATTTCAAAATTGTCAAATGGCTTGATAAGGTTTAAAATATTTGAAATCATTAAAAACCTAAAATTATTTAATTTTTACAGAACTACTATATTTTCACAACTTTTGAAGAAAAAACTATTTTTAACCGACTTCAAAAAGAGGTTAGGTATCAATTCGACATGCATGTGTGTAATATTATTGGAAATGCAAATCACCTATATCACAATCTATTAGGGCTTACAAACATAATAATGTATGTATGTATGTTTGTCCATGCTTTTCCACAGTCGATCTTAGACTTGCCTTTACACAAGTTTAAGAAATCAGTTAAAACTAATCTCATGAAAAAAATCGGCCAAGTGCGAGTCGGGCCTCGCTCTTTTAGGGTTCCGTTAAAAAAATTTACATAAAAATATTTCCATGTACCCATGGAAATATTTAATTTAATTTTTTTAATTTAATTTAATTTTTATTATTTGTTGTTGTAGCGGCAATAGAAATACACAATCTGTGAAAATTTCAACTGTCTATCTATTACGGTTACCGAGATACAGCCCGCTGACAGACGGACGGACGGACGGACGGACGGACGGACAGCGTAGGCTTAGTAATAGGGTCCCGTTGGTACCCTTTGGGTACGGAACCCTAAAAAGCATATTATTATACAATTGAAGACTATATAAATGACAAAAAAACGTGAATATAATTTATTCCAGCGATTCATGAGACAGTAGGTACTGATTAACCTGTAAATTCTCTTTTTCCTCATTGTGGAAACACTGCATACATAGCTATCTACTAAGTATAATGTAAACTTGTTTTGAAAACTGCCGAGTTTCTTGCTGGTTCTTCTCGGCAGGAACGGCATTCCGAACCAGTGGTAGATTCATGGACGGACGATTCAAAAGCACTTGTAAAAAAGTTTATTTGAATAAAAAACATTTTTATTCTATTCTATTTCTCCGAAAATATGCGACCAATCTTTTTTTACTGGCTTACATTTACTTCAAGATATCGTTATAATCGTTTCAATAGTTTTAAAGATAAGGACAATAGGGTATTTGACTATTATTAAAAATATCGTTTCATCTGGTGTCATCCTAAAAGATTATTATCTAAAAACATTATTCCATACGACAAAACTAAAAAATAAAGGTTTATTTAATAAGAAAACATTAATTAAAATTGCTTTAATTCTGGCCATGTTCACGAGATCGAAAACGTTCTTGAATCTCGAATGACGTCACAGTTCACGCCACCTTTGGGCTTTGGAATTGTCATTGAACTGTGTGTGAACTGTGACGTCATGTAAACAAATGGAACCAACGTTTCCGCGGCAATTTATTTTTTTGAATTTATTTCTCGATTTTTATGAAAAATACTGAAAATTATGCCGAAATATACGTTTTGTTAGCTTCAGCATAGCATTATTAACAATTTAATATGATTTTCTAAAAGTAGTCAAATACCCTATTGTTCGTTTTCATTAGGTATATTTGAAATAACAACCCAATAGGCAACCCTAGCCGCAGCCCTTGCCGTCCGCGGTAAAGCGTGCATGTGAGTCCTGCTGATGTAGGTAGGTACCTAAAGTCTTTAGTCTTGCGACCTCCCTGGCGCAATGGTAAGCGCTGTGGTCTTATTAGAGGGAGGTTCCGGGTTCGATTCGCGGCAGGGAAATTTTGAATTTTATATTTTATAATAAGTATATTTTATAATTTATAAAATTTTATAATTTTCTCTAGTCTGGTCTGGTGGGAGGCTTCGGCCGTGGCGAATAAAACCTACCGGCAAAGCCGTGCCTCCAAGCGATTAGCGTTTTGGTACTATTCCATGTAGAAACCAAAGGGGTATACATACAGTATGGGTTTCATAAAAAACTGCCATACCCCTTCCAGGTTAGTCCGCTCCTATCTTAGACTGCATCATCACTTACCACCATGTCAAAGCTCAAAAAAGGCTAACTTGTACTTATCTGAATTATTTATAAAAAAAATACGAAGCAAAACGAAGCAGCTTTTGTTTTAATGCCATCTAGTTCAATTTTATAGTAAACAATTCGTAGTTCATGTTAGAACCACAACCCTAATGGATACCAACCATGTTGTCAATGTGTGCGTGGGTATCGCGTCTCTACAGTAGTTCGATATGACAGATATTTATATTTGATTAATCATCTAAATGGCTTCGTTTTAAAGTAAGCTAATGATTTGATAAAATAATAGGCATTGGTATACTGGCGCAATTTCAATATTTTTAAAATCTGTGCATAGCAACTATGCGAAAAAATTAAAAATCTGTCAAACGCCCTAACAGCGCCATCTAGCGTGAATCTTTTCTTGAGAAGGTATGTCTCTTCCTCCTTAACAGTCTGCCTATAAGGTTTAAATTAGTGTACTCACAGTTTATTTTGCACTTTACCACTTCACTTTTAAATTTCGCGCTTGGATAAGTTGTCAGGTTTTTTCACTTGATGGCGCCTCTGGATCTTTTCACCGTTGTCTATCTTCAAAGTCTTCAAACACCACTCACTTTTGTCAAAGTTATTTTGAACTTGACCACTGACTGAAACTAGCTTTAATTTATAACTCTATGACAGTGTACCAAAATTGGCTCAAAAAACGTTCCGACTCAGAAGGACCTTGTTCAGGATCCGGATTTGCCGTGGGAAAATGATAAGCATCAACCCCGAACGTATGAACATTTATTTAGAAAAATAGTTTTAAGGTATAGTTGCAGCCAGTCTTATACACTACCGCGATGCAAAGTACGACAACGCCGTCTAGTGTGACGATGGATACATTTTACATGTAACTGAATTTATTTAATTAGAACATGAGTTTAGACACTGGTTTCAGCCATGTCTCAGAGAGACACATAGCCATAGGCTTATATTTATTTAGTAAGTAAATAATATCAGTTTTTTTACTTATCCTGCAGTTCCACTGTAGGATTTTGTGGTCCATAATTAAAAATTTGGTTTAAAGCTGTCAATAATGAGTTGGCGGCGTTGGACGGTAAAGAGTTATCACTAGAAAATGAATTACTAGAATTAGAAAGTAATTTAATAAGTTCTAAAATTAATTCTGCAATAGATTTTTGAGGGATTGTATTTGATCTGTGTTTCAATACATTACCATCAGGCATTTGGGAGTTCTGATTATTATATTCATTGTTAATTGAGTCATGTATAGTGCGGTCATACCCTCCGGTTTGTTTAGGAGGAACACGACGTTGAACAAACACAGTTTTTTTATGAGAACTGTTTGGTGTAGGAGGTACAAATGAACTAAAGTTTGAGGTAGGATGATTCTTATTTCCAGGTTGGGAAGGAGAGGAAGCTGCTACATCAGCATAAGGTTTTGAAGATGAGGGGTGGATTTTAGCTGCCTCTGCATATGATATGCAGCTCTGGGCCATTGAAATTTTAATTTTTTGCTGTCTATCGAATTCTGGACATAACTTACTAGTGGCAAAGTGGCGACCAGTGCAATGAAGACAATGAGCGTTTTCAGAGATAACAGTACAAGTGTCTGAAGGGTGGTCATCCCCGCATTTGAAGCAACGTGGCTTTGATCTGCATTGTATCTTAGTGTGACCAAATCTGCAGCAACTGTAGCACTGTATGGTAGGAAAAATGTATAATTCAACAGAAAGAGCTGTATAACACATGTACACCCTTTTTGGTAATATTTGACCATCAAACGTCAATACAACCATGTTAGTGTTGGAAAATAAAGCTGTACCATCAGTAACGTTTTTTCTTTTAATTCGCCTCACCTTAATAATTTGACCACATCCAAAAGGAACAGTGATGTTTTCCTGAATTTCTTCCTCAGACCAGTCTTGGGGCACACCTTTCACTATACCTACTCGTGTAACAGTGAAACTGGGAATAAAAACTTTGTAGGAAAGACTAGCTATTTGTGAGTTCTCTGTAAACAAATTGGCATCCCGATAATTGTTAAAATCCATGGAAACTCTATTTCTGCCTATACGTTTGAGGCTGCCATTGACAATGTTATTAATGTTAAATTTTTTTAAATCTTTGCCGAACTGTATAGGATGTAAGGTAATAGGATCGTTAGGTGATGTGGTTAGTCTTTGGATGTGGACAGTGAAAGGTCCTGAATCAGTGCTAACATATTTTCTAGCTATTTGTGGTTGTGACTGTTGTGAGGGACCTGTCGAACCAATGGGTTGTTTAGAGGAGGCACCAGTATTAACAGGTGAGACAATTTTCTCATCTTGAGCATTTTCTACAACAACAGGGGTCAATTTTTCATCAGAGTCATCACACTGACATATTTGAGAATGCAATTTTCCTTCTTTATTCCGACTTCTCTTAGACTTGCAATGGCGGCATCGTTTTTGAGGTTTAGTGCGTTTTCTATCAGAGAGAGCAATAAGACCATCCTCCGTGTCCATAGATGAATCGTCAATAACAACGTTATATCCTACAGGGGGATCAGGGTATGGCCCTAGGCCTCCTGCAGGCCCAGGGTCATCCGGGGGATCGACCCCCATAATAATTAAAAGACACTTACCAAATCAAGATATGAACACTATTTACTAACTAAAATAAAAATATATATATCTAGTAACTAATAGAACTACTTTTATACTCTAAAACCTCCACTGATCCACTTTTTCAATCACTATGAATCGGAAACCAAAAAAACACGTCCGCCAAATTAAAAGTTTCCGCCATTTTTTCTTACTACGTAAGGTGGTTCTGTGCTGCTCCAGAACCCATGAAGGTACAAACCCACAGAACCATAGACCACGATCACAGAAACCATAGACCACGATCACTAGGATACACAGAACCATAGCACGGTAATATTATGTATACAGTATTGTAACTCGGCCGTATCTTTGACATAAATGCCTACAGCTGCGCGGTACGTAAACATGCGATAGGGCTGCCGGCCTCCAGCATTTTAATTACATTTGCCTACTTTGTGTTTCCATTTAGTTTTGTGATTGTAAATATACGTTTTTTTATATAAACAAATAAAATACTTTGTGAATTAAATACTAAGTGTTCAATAAAAAAGCGTGTTGTTTTTTGATTGGTAGATTTAATTAAAAAAAACCGGCCAAGTGCGAGTCGGACTCGCACACCGAGGGTTCCGTACTCTAGAAGTAAAAGTAAAACGATAATATTATATTTTGCTTATTAATCGTTAACTTTGTTTGTGGAGGTTTATTGTTAATATAAAAAAAACTATGCTAGTTAGAGCGTTGGTTTTATTTTTCCTTTAAAATATACATAAACCTCTATTGACCATAATTATTTCTGATTTTTCGATTGGTAAACTTCGGAGATAAGGGGGGGGGGAACGGTATTTTTTTCGACATTTTGCCCGATTATTCAAAAACTATTATATTTAGAAATAAATAAAAACCTGTTTTAGAATGTACATGAAAAGACCTTTCATATGATACCCCACTCGGTATATTTATCTTACTTTGAAATTTCAAACTCCCGATTTTCCCCCTTTTTTAATTAAACTAAAATAATTTTCGCGTTGGTTTTATTTTTCCTGTAAAATATACGTAAACTTCTATTGACCAGCACAATATATCCTCCTCGTCATATTAAATATGTACTTGAACTTATTTTTAGTTAAAAAATTGCGCAGTTATTGTTAAAAAACATAACACCGTCCGTTCGTCACTGCGGCACAGTCGCGACTGTCTGCGTACCGAGCGCTTACCGAGATCGAGGCGCGTAGGCATAGCTCGCGCTTCGTCCGTTTGTATGAAGTTGGAATACTGTATACATAATAGGGTATTTGACTATAATAAAAATATCGTTTCAACTGGTGTCATCCTAAAAGATTATTATCTAAAAACATTATTCCATACGACAAAACTAAAAAATAAAGCTTTATTTAATTAGAAAACATTAAATATAATTGCTATAATTCTGGCCATGGTCACGTGATCGAAAACGTTCCGTGATCTCGAATGACGTCACAGTCCACACCACCTATGGAATTCTCATTTTGTCAATACATTTCGACGTGTTTGTGCGGCGTAATAGGCTAATTTCGTCTGTTTTTCATCGTTACTATTTTATTAAATACCAAATAGTATGCGACACGCGGCCTAAACACATATTATAAAATTGTCATTGTTTGAAATGTGAACTGTTACGTCATGAGAGCAAATGGAACGTTTCGGCGGCAATTTATTTTTTTGAATTTATTTCTCGATTTTTATGAAAAATAATGAAAATTATGCCGAAATATATGTTTTGTTAGCTTCAGCATAGCATTATTAACAATTTAAGATGATTTTCTAAAAGTAGTCAAATAGCCTATTATTACCGTGACCATAGATAATACACTATCAATGCACTTGTACTTCCCATGGTTGTAGGTATTGGGTTAAAGCCATGTTATTAGTTATTAGCTTCTTGGCAGTGTGGCCAAGTTAGGCGATTTTTCGCCTTTTAAGCTATCTCGAAGGGTGTCGGGGCGACCAAAAATTGCGATTTGCGACTGGTCGCCATTAAGGCTACTTCGAAAAAAAAATAGGCCGAAAAAGGGTGATTTTTACAGTATGCTTAAATGATGGCCACGTTAAGTTTCGTAGGCAATATTATGCATATTGTAATAAAAAGTACAATGTTTTTGTGTCACGACTGAACTTGCAACAAGACTATCTATCTGTTTCATAAATTTGTCATACGTTAGAGAGAGACACAACACAAGGTGTCACATGATTTCATGACTCCGATTCTGTAGCTCAGTGCCTTTCAAAAAATGATAGCCACTGACATATGTATAATTTCTATCCATTGTAGGTTTGCTATGAAATAAAAATAACCTTTTCCTAGCAAACCTTCAATGGATAAAAAATATATTTCAGTGGCTATCATATTTGATAGGCACTGAGTTACAGGATCGAGGTCCATGACTTTATGAAAAATGTCGGTTGAGTGAGGTCACATGAGTTCAAGTTTCTAGTTACTTCATCTATGGCCGGTAATCCCCTGTATCCCCCCCTCCCCCAAACCCATTCTTTAACTATTCATTGATATCTTGCTGATCTCACTATTAATTATATTATGATTAAAATTATACTATTTTTCATTTTGTGTATGATACAAGTTTATAGATTTATTAATACAGAAAACAATTATTGTCTTTTTTAGGGTTCCGTACCCAAAGGGTACCAACGGGACCCTATTACTAAGCCTACGCTGTCCGTCCGTCCGTCCGTCCGTCCGTCCGTCCGTCCGTCCGTCCGTCTGTCAGCGGGCTGTATCTCGGTAACCGTAATAGGTAGACAGTTGAAATTTTCACAGATTGTGTATTTCTATTGCCACTACAACAACAAATAATAAAAATTAAATTAAATTAAAAAAATTAAATAAATATTTCCATGGGTACATGGAAATATTTTTATGTAAATTTTTTAACGGAACCCTAAAAGAGCGAGGCCCGACTCGCACTTGGGCAATTTTTTTAAATATGCTGAAACCATACAATTAGGTTAGGTCTTATTTAGCTGAAACTTAACTTAAATTCTAACCTCCTAAAATTAATCACAAGGCTGATTTGCCAACGAAAAAAAAAAATAGCCATTTAAGGATACATGTTTTCGGCGATTTTAGGCTACTTTACAGAAATAAAAAATTAGGCGAATTTAGGCTACTTTCCTTCAATTTTGTGGCGACTTGGACTGGTTTAGACTTGGCAACACTGCTTCTTGGTTGCCATATATAATTGAATGGCGACTTGTCACTGTCAGACTTTGTTTATGTAATTCAAAAAACAAAAAAATTCAAATTAGGTTCAAAAAGGTTAGGCTAAAAAATTACGACTTCCCGTAATTTATAGTTATTTCAACGAAATAACTATAATGGGCACCGTGCACGCTAAGGTGAATTGTTGAACAACTATTTAGATTATTTAAAATGTTAGTAAGGTTATGTTGATTACTTTGATTATTTATCGATATATTTGATTTTGTAGGCTGAACAGGACAGTGACAAGGGAGCAGTAGGCAGCGGGATATTTGAGTTCGAAGAGCCCGAAGCCTTCGAGGAACCTCTTCCTAAGCCTACTATCAAATTAAATGGTGTACGGGTAAGTTTTAAAAAGTCGATTTTACCCATTTAGAGATGAAATTCCAAAAGTCCTTCCTTAGTGCACTTTAACTATAGTCAAGGAATATTTCTTCCAAATTTTAAGTTTCTAAGTCCACTGGTTTAGGCTGTGTATTGACATTCAGTCAATGGTGACTGACTGACAGACTGGTACTGTTTATATATTAAGTTGTAAAGAATGTACAAATTTTCTTGCAGTAGGTACATAACTGACAAGTATAAATTTAAAATTAAAACACCTCCAACATGTTAATCTTTGGCCGGATTATGTATGACTAAAATAAATGATGCCCGCAGTTCGTCCGTATGGATTAAAGTTTTTAATTCCCGTGGTAACTCTGTGATTTTCCGGGATAAAAAGTAGCCTATGTGTTAATTCTGGGTATGAGCTATCTCCATACCAAATTTCAGACAAATCAGTTCATTCGTTGTGATGTTAAAGAGTAACAAACTCCCATCCATACATCCATCCTCACAAACTTTCGCATTTATAATATTAGTAGGATAAAGTTATAAAAATCCTTATTTCAGAAGGGCTCTCATAGAAGTGATTGTGAAGTAAAATATTTTTACAAGCTTTTATTTAACTTGCAATGTTTGTTTGGGTCAAATCTTGCAAGATGAATTAGACCCAATTCCTGGTTTCTGATTGATTCAGTTATATTCCTTTAGTTGAAAGTTATCCTGTAGTTGAAAAATGAATACTAAAAATTAGATAAATATTATAAAGAAACGAAATTATTTCATTTCTAATGAGTATCAGTATACAAATATTTAGTTCAAAATTCGAAAATAGATGGCTCTGTTTGAATATAAAACAAACTGACTGAAGGTAGGTACGGTACATCTACGAACTTAAAGGATGCGAGGTCTCAGTTTGAGGAGAACCACTATTATTATAATCATGTGGCGTATTTTGATTCCTAGGCTCGCGTTGATCGCGTCCATGTAGACGGGCTGAGCAGAACCAAGGATGACATTATCCGAAGTACAATAGATGATTTGTTTCATGCGACCGACTTCGAAGATGTCATTTTACGTGCACACAAGGTTAGTATTTGTCAAAGATTTAGTACTGGTAGTCACCTCGCACCTAGTAGGTACCATCGGCGTACTAGTAAATTGCCATTCATAGTACGCCAGAGCAGTGATAGCCTAGTGGTTAGGAGTGTGGTCTCCTATTTGGGGGGTCGCAGGTTTGATCCCGGGTACACACCTCTGACTTTTCGGAGTCAAGTGCGTTTAAGCAATTAACTATCACTTGCTTCAACAGTGAAGGAAAACATCGTGAGGAAACCTGCACATCTGAGAGGTCTTCATAAAGTTTTCGAAGGTGTGCGAAGTCCACCAATTCGCATTGGGCCAGCGTGGTGGACTATGGCCTATAACCCTTCTCTGAGAGGAGACCTGCGCTCAGTAGTGAGCCGTTGATGGGTTGCTAATGATGATGATGATGAGTACGCCAGAACTGGCATACCTGCATAGTCTCGTAGCAACCAATGTTTGACGTTTTCAAACAAACGATGATATTACGTTACTGCATTTAAGGAGCTACTGTTTGTAGGAAGGGCAGTATCTAGTAGTAACTAAGCTACCAATCCTAAATCTACATATAGGTAATAAAAATTTATTTCACATTGAACAACCAGTGGCTCTTATGACACGTCATGATTCTACCACTGGTTCGGAAAGCAGATTCTGCTGAGAAGAGCTGGCAGAAACACGGCAGTTGCTCTTTTCAAAACATTCATTTTACTATATTATGTAGCTATTACATTATAATACAAGTATAATATTTTTTTCTCACAAGGACTATATTATTGTAAATATACTTTGAAGCTACTGTAAGTATACCAAACTCTTTAAACTTTCACCAAGAGATACGCACAATCCGAGATTATAGATAGATTGGATGGCTCTTTTCTGCTTCATAAACCTAGCATTGAACTTAGTATACAGTCTCTTTTGAAACTCGGCGTATTTCGAAGTGTTTTGAGTTCGTACGGAACGTGACCATACGTACCTCATAGCATATTTAATTCCGCAATAACAAAACCTTGTAATTTATTTCAACAAACTTATAATAATATTAGTTCAGCAATTTTTGCACGTACGTAATATCCAAGCACATCTCTCCCCACCTTTATTTATAAAATTAATTAGTATATAAGATCTTTTGTAAATACGTAATATATGCCACTACCATTAGACACTGCAGTCTGTGTTTCTTTATTCCTTCACCGGTCTCTCTGCAAGAACACGCTGTTACACTGCAGCCGCGGTGTAACGCAACAGTGGTGACCCCGACCGTGAAAAAACCTCAACGTGATTCTGCTCTCCGACGTACGAAGCAGTGATCCTCAACCGAGTCATCCGACGCGTTCATCCGACGAGATCGTACCCAACGTGTCCAACCAACCAACGAGATCGGCCAACACATCAAGACATCCTCATCATTGTGAGTCATATTTTTTCGTCATCATGGCTCGTCAAACACCTGTCAAAGGTTTCGGCGCTGGCAACTCTACAGACGAACAACTCAACGGCAGCACAGACTTAGTGGCATCAGTCTTAATAGCAGAGAGGATTCCGCAGTTCTGGACGGATTCACCGCGACTTTGGTTCTCTCAATTTGACGCTATTGTGGCTCCGCAGAAGCAAGGCGACGAATACAAGTTCAACGCGGTCGTATCAAAATTACCAAAGGACGTCATCCATCAAGTCAGCGACATTTTAACGAGCCCGCCTTCAGAGAACAAGTACCACTGCATCCGGGAACGACTCATCAGCTGCTATGAAGAAAGCGAACATCGGCGATTCCATAAGCTTTTGTCTGAGATGGACCTCGGAGATCAAAAGCCATCTCAACTATTAAGAAAAATGAAAGACGCTGGCTGCGGCAAGATCAATGACGACACGCTACGCTTATTATGGATGAGACAACTTCCTCCATCCGTAACCTCCGTGTTAGCGATTTCCGAAAATCTGGCACTGGACAAGCTAAGCGAAATGGCTGATCGCATCTACGAGAACAGTCGCTGCAATACGAACATATCGTCTTCGGCATCAGCTGACATTAATTTAATCACCCAACTCACGTCACAAATTGCAACGATGCAATTAGAAATTGCAGCGCTACGCAATGACCGCTCGCGAACAATGCATCGACGCAGCAGTTTTAGTCAACCTCGGTACAATAGACCTAGGTCAAGTTCACGCCTGCATTCACGATCGGAACAACGAAGCAATTTTTGTTACTATCATAAAAACTTTAGAGGCAAAGCTCGAAAGTGTGAAAAAACCTGTTCTTGGGTAAACAAACATTCGGAAAACTAGATTCAGCACAGCGTGCGGCGAGACTCTGTGCTATTCTTCCCTCAAATCGCCTAACGATTACCGACTCTAACAGTGGTTATCGATTCCTCGTGGACACTGGGGCGAACATTTCAGTCATTTCAAAGCCATCACAGAGCTCAAAAAAGGCAAGCGAGTTGAAATTATTTGCCGCCAACGGAACCATTATCAATACGTATGGAGAAAAAACCCTAACCTTAAATTTGGGGTTACGCCGCCCATTCATCTGGACCTTCGTTATTGCCGACGTCAAGATGCCTATATTAGGAGCTGATTTCCTAGACCACTACCAACTTTTGGTAGACATACACGGGAAAACCTTAATCGACAAAACGACTGAAATCAAGAAACCAATGAATTCTATACGAGTAAATATTCCGTCCGTCCGCTCCATCGACTACAACTTATCCGCTCCTCTCAAACAATTACTAGAAAAATACGAAAGTATTACAAGGCCAACTTCAATGAAAGGACCTACGCAACACAATGTTCAACATCACATCATCACGGAAGGATTTCCAGTATGCGCCAAAGCTCGTCCACTTCCTCCTGACAAGTACAAAATCGCTAAAAAAGAATTTCAAGAGATGATGGAGATGGGAATTTGCAGACCATCCAGTAGCCCATGGGCCAGTCCATTGCACATGGTAAAAAAGAAGAATGGTGAATGGAGACCTTGCGGTAACTACCGCGCCCTAAACAAGATTACTGTTCCAGACAGATACCCGTTGCCAAGGTTACTGGATTTTACATATATCGCAAACGGAAAAAACATATTCAGCAAAATCGACATTAGGAAGGCTTATCATTCTATACCAGTAGCGGAACCCGAGAAAACCGCGATCGTTTCACCGATTGGTTTATACGAATTTTTAAAAATGCCTTTCGGTTTACGTAATTCAGGACAGACCTTCCAGAGATTCATGGATTCAATATTCCGAGATTTGGACTACGTTTTCATTTTTGTCGACGACATATTAATCGCAAGCAAGTCCGAGGAACAACACTACAAACATCTGGAAACAGTTTTCAAGAGACTGCAACAAAATGGTATTACAATCAACATGAACAAATGCGAGTTTGCCAAACAAGAACTAGATTTTCTTGGTTATCATATAACGAGCCAAGGAATGAAACCAACACAAGAAAAAATTCAAGCAATCATCGATTATCCCAAACCCAAAACTGTGAAGGAACTTCGTCGTTTCCTGGGCATGGTCAACTTTTACAGACATGCAATCAAGCAATCCGCCAATCATCAAGCTCCACTCAACATATTTTTAATAAATTCAAGAAAGAACGACAATACGCTGATTAAGTGGAACGCAGAGGCCGAGCGTGCTTTTCAACAATGCAAGCAAGATTTGCGTGACATTGCAACGATAGCATTTCCTGATGAAAACGTACCGATCGCAATAATGACCGACGCTAGTTTAAAATGCGTCGGCGCAGTTTTACAACAAAAGGTCAAGCAAAAATGGATACCTATTGCATATTTTTCAAAATCCTTATCGGATACGCAAGTCAAGTATTCAACTTATGATCGAGAGCTACTCGGAATTTATATGGCGGTAAAACATTTCCGACGACTGATAGAAAGTCGCATTTTTACGATTTACACCGACCACAAACCATTGGTGCACGCTTTCGACAAGAAGCCGTCACTAGATGACACTCCGAGGAGAATAAGATATTTGGATTTTATATCACAATTTAGCACCGATATACAGCACGTAAGCGGGAATCACAACGTAGTGGCTGACGCCTTATCTCGAGTTGTGGAAACTATCACGTTACCCACCGTTATCGATTATTCTGAGCTAGAAAAATACCAAGAGGGTGACATCGAGCTACAGCAACTCAAACAAAATAGGTCATTACACATGACGCGAGTAGCAGTACCCAATACAAATAGCAAGATATATTGCGACATTTCTACCGGAATTACGCGACCATACATTCCGAAGCAACTTAGAAGAACTATTTTTGACAGCTATCACAACTTCAGCCATCCTGGCAAAAATACGACAAGGAAATTAATCGGAAGAAATTACATTTGGCCTAGCATGAACACAGAAATAAATCAGTGGTGCGATTCGTGCTTACCATGCCAACTATCAAAAGTGCATAGGCACACAGTATCGCCACTCGGGAAATTTATGCCTGCACAGCGTTTTTCGCACATACATATTGACATCGTCGGACCATTACCTACATCACAAAACAAAAGGTATTTAGTAACGATGATCGATCGATGCACGTCATGGCCAGAAGCTTTTCCTGTATCTGATATTACAGCCACCACTGTAGCCAGACTGGTGTATGAAGGATGGATTTGCAGGTACGGGACCCCTATCCATTTAACGTCAGATTTGGGGCTTCAAATGGAGAGTGAGATACTCAAAAGTCTCACGAAATTAATGGGAATTGAGAAGATCCGGACCACACCTTACCACCCACAATCAAACGCGAAAGTTGAAAGATTGCACAGGACAATTAAAACAGCACTAAGGGCTCGTGCAAACACAGCGAATTGGACCAAAGAATTGCCATCAGTTCTATTAGGCATACGTTCCAGTTATCGACAAGATACTGGCTATAGCGCCGCAGAACTCGTTTATGGCACAGCTATTCGGTTACCGGCAAGTTTTTTCGGCGACAAGACAGAGACCACATACCCCGAATTCGTTCAAGATATCAAAGAAAACATAAGTCGAGCCACGAACATTCCGCAAAGAGAGAGTTCAAATCGAAACGTTTTCGTCCACCCGCGCCTGTCAGACTGTACGCACGTATTCCTGAGGTGCGATAGACTACGTCCATCTTTAACTCCTCCGTATGAGGGACCTTTCCGTGTAATCAGACGAAACGATAAAGTCTTCACCATTGAACGAGACGGCAAAGAATACAACGTATCAATAGACCGGATCAAGCCAGCATTTCTGTTGAACGAAGAGATCGACGAGCGTAACAACAGCAACAAACGTGACATAGCAACAGATCACAGAGAGATTCAACAGCAGAAGGTTACGCGTTCAGGACGCATATCTCGTCCTACAGTTCGTTTTCAACAATGTTAATTAGTAGTAGTTTTTCTTCCCTTTTGATGTATACGTCATTTTTTCCCTAAATGGGGGAATATCTATGGCACGTACGGAACGTGACCATACGTACCTCATAGCATATTTAATTCCGCAATAACAAAACCTTGTAATTTATTTCAACAAACTTATAATAATATTAGTTCAGCAATTTTTGCACGTACGTAATATCCAAGCACATCTCTCCCCACCTTTATTTATAAAATTAATTAGTATATAAGATCTTTTGTAAATACGTAATATATGCCACTACCATTAGACACTGCAGTCTGTGTTTCTTTATTCCTTCACCGGTCTCTCTGCAAGAACACGCTGTTACACTGCAGCCGCGGTGTAACGCAACAGGCCTGTTAACTGAAACCAGGTGTATGATGATGATGATTTTGGCAACAGGTCCGACGAGCCCTCGACTCGATGGGATGTTTTAAGGACATCGGCGTATTTATCGACGTGTCGAGCGGACCGGGGTCGACGCCTGAAGGCTTGGAGGTATTTGTTGTATTCTACCAGTTAAAGGAAGCAAGAATCATGTTCCTGGTAAGGCTTTCATGGATTTGTTTTGCTTGCAGGTGACATTTCAAGTCAGGGAGCTGTCTCGCATCGTTGGTGGCATCAATACCACTGTCAGTGAAAATGAAGGAAATCTAGTATTAGGTAAATAATCAAATAACACTTTTAGGGCCTCTGTCCACCACTTTAGTCCACTTTCATGAATATATTATCCTGCATCCAAGAAATGTTTGCAACCATTGGGGTAACAGTAACATGTTGTAGGAGTGAAGCTGCCTAACGTGCTGGGGCGCGGCGAGCGCGTGGCGGCCGAGTACAGCGTGGGGCATCGCAGCTCGTCCAACTTCAACGTGTCCGCCACCAAGCCCTACCCGCACGGCGCGCTGACCCCGGTGTGAGTAAACTACCTAACGTGCTGGGGCGCGGCGAGCGCGTGGCGGCCGAGTACAGCGTGGGGCATCGCAGCTCGTCCAACTTCAACGTGTCCGCCACCAAGCCCTACCCGCACGGCGCGCTGACCCCGGTGTGAGTAAACCACCTAACGTGCTGGGGCGCGGCGAGCGCGTGGCGGCCGAGTACAGCGTGGGGCATCGCAGCTCGTCCAACTTCAACGTGTCCGCCACCAAGCCCTACCCGCACGGCGCGCTGACCCCGGTGTGAGTAAACCACCTAACGTGCTGGGGCGCGGCGAGCGCGTGGCGGCCGAGTACAGCGTGGGGCATCGCAGCTCGTCCAACTTCAACGTGTCCGCCACCAAGCCCTACCCGCACGGCGGGCTGACCCCGGTGTGAGTAAACCACCTAACGTGCTGGGGCGCGGCGAGCGCGTGGCGGCCGAGTACAGGGTGGGGCATCGCAGCTCGTCCAACTTCAACGTGTCCGCCACCAAGCCCTACCCGCACGGCGCGCTGACCCCGGTGTGAGTAAACCACCTAACGTGCTGGGGCGCGGCGAGCGCGTGGCGGCCGAGTACAGCGTGGGGCATCGCAGCTCGTCCAACTTCAACGTGTCCGCCACCAAGCCCTACCCGCACGGCGCGCTGACCCCGGTGTGAGTAAACCACCTAACGTGCTGGGGCGCGGCGAGCGCGTGGCGGCCGAGTACAGCGTGGGGCATCGCAGCTCGTCCAACTTCAACGTGTCCGCCACCAAGCCCTACCCGCACGGCGCGCTGACCCCGGTGTGAGTAAACCACCTAACGTGCTGGGGCGCGGCGAGCGCGTGGCGGCCGAGTACAGCGTGGGGCATCGCAGCTCGTCCAACTTCAACGTGTCCGCCACCAAGCCCTACCCGCACGGCGCGCTGACCCCGGTGTGAGTAAACCACCAAACGTGCTGGGGCGCGGCGAGCGCGTGGCGGCCGAGTACAGCGTGGGGCATCGCAGCTCGTCCAACTTCAACGTGTCCGCCACCAAGCCCTACCCGCACGGCGCGCTGACCCCGGTGTGAGTAAACCACCTAACGTGCTGGGGCGCGGCGAGCGCGTGGCGGCCGAGTACAGCGTGGGGCATCGCAGCTCGTCCAACTTCAACGTGTCCGCCACCAAGCCCTACCCGCACGGCGCGCTGACCCCGGTGTGAGTAAACCACCTAACGTGCTGGGGCGCGGCGAGCGCGTGGCGGCCGAGTACAGCGTGGGGCATCGCAGCTCGTCCAACTTCAACGTGTCCGCCACCAAGCCCTACCCGCACGGCGCGCTGACCCCGGTGTGAGTAAACCACCTAACGTGCTGGGGCGCGGCGAGCGCGTGGCGGCCGAGTACAGCGTGGGGCATCGCAGCTCGTCCAACTTCAACGTGTCCGCCACCAAGCCCTACCCGCACGGCGCGCTGACCCCGGTGTGAGTAAACCACCTAACGTGCTGGGGCGCGGCGAGCGCGTGGCGGCCGAGTACAGCGTGGGGCATCGCAGCTCGTCCAACTTCAACGTGTCCGCCACCAAGCCCTACCCGCACGGCGCGCTGACCCCGGTGTGAGTAAACCACCTAACGTGCTGGGGCGCGGCGAGCGAGTGGCGGCCGAGTACAGCGTGGGGCATCGCAGCTCGTCCAACTTCAACGTGTCCGCCACCAAGCCCTACCCGCACGGCGCGCTGACCCCGGTGTGAGTAAACCACCTAACGTGCTGGGGCGCGGCGAGCGCGTGGCGGCCGAGTACAGCGTGGGGCATCGCAGCTCGTCCAACTTCAACGTGTCCGCCACCAAGCCCTACCCGCACGGCGCGCTGACCCCGGTGTGAGTAAACCACCTAACGTGCTGGGGCGCGGCGAGCGCGTGGCGGCCGAGTACAGCGTGGGGCATCGCAGCTCGTCCAACTTCAACGTGTCCGCCACCAAGCCCTACCCGCACGGCGCGCTGACCCCGGTGTGAGTAAACCACCTAACGTGCTGGGGCGCGGCGAGCGCGTGGCGGCCGAGTACAGCGTGGGGCATCGCAGCTCGTCCAACTTCAACGTGTCCGCCACCAAGCCCTACCCGCACGGCGCGCTGACCCCGGTGTGAGTAAACCACCTAACGTGCTGGGGCGCGGCGAGCGCGTGGCGGCCGAGTACAGCGTGGGGCATCGCAGCTCGTCCAACTTCAACGTGTCCGCCACCAAGCCCTACCCGCACGGCGCGCTGACCCCGGTGTGAGTAAACCACCTAACGTGCTGGGGCGCGGCGAGCGCGTGGCGGCCGAGTACAGCGTGGGGCATCGCAGCTCGTCCAACTTCAACGTGTCCGCCACCAAGCCCTACCCGCACGGCGCGCTGACCCCGGTGTGAGTAAACCACCAAACGTGCTGGGGCGCGGCGAGCGCGTGGCGGCCGAGTACAGCGTGGGGCATCGCAGCTCGTCCAACTTCAACGTGTCCGCCACCAAGCCCTACCCGCACGGCGCGCTGACCCCGGTGTGAGTAAACCACCTAACGTGCTGGGGCGCGGCGAGCGCGTGGCGGCCGAGTACAGCGTGGGGCATCGCAGCTCGTCCAACTTCAACGTGTCCGCCACCAAGCCCTACCCGCACGGCGCGCTGACCCCGGAGTGAGTAAACCACCTAACGTGCTGGGGCGCGGCGAGCGCGTGGCGGCCGAGTACAGCGTGGGGCATCGCAGCTCGTCCAACTTCAACGTGTCCGCCACCAAGCCCTACCCGCACGGCGCGCTGACCCCGGTGTGAGTAAACCACCTAACGTGCTGGGGCGCGGCGAGCGCGTGGCGGCCGGGTACAGCGTGGGGCATCGCAGCTCGTCCAACTTCAACGTGTCCGCCACCAAGCCCTACCCGCACGGCGCGCTGACCCCGGTGTGAGTAAACCACCTAACGTGCTTAACAATTAATATATGGCGAAAGATCCCAGAGCCAAACTGACCCGACACTATACCGAAGATATCCCGGACGTCAGCCTATACGAGATTAGTATGGCTCTCAAGCAGCTCAAGAACAGCAAGGCGCCTGGTGATGACGGAATCACTGCGGAACTCCTGAAAGCGGGTGGAAAACCGGTACTTAAGATCTTTCAGCGATTGTTCAATTCCGTCATCCACGAGGGCACAACGCCGGAAGCATGGCACAGGAGCGTGGTGGTTCTGCTCTTCAAAAAGGGTGATAATACCTTGTTGAAGAATTATAGACCCATCTCGTTGTTGAGTCATGTTTATAAGTTGTTCTCGAGAGTCATTACGAATCGTCTCGCTCGTAGGTTCGACGACTTCCAGCCTCCCGAACAATCAGGATTCCGAAAAGGCTTTGGTACCATAGATCACATTCATACGCTGCGGCAGGTTATACAAAAGACGGAAGAGTAAAACCGGCCACATTGCTTAGCGTTTGTGGACTATGAGAAAGCTTTCGATTCGGTGGAAACTTGGGCTGTGTTGAGGTCGCTGCAGAGATGCTGGATTGACTACCGGTATATCCAAGTGTTGAAGTGCTTGTATGAAAACGCCACAATGTCAGTACGTTTACAGGACCAGACTACGAGGCCAATCCACTTGTAGCGTGGAGTGCGACAGGGAGACGTTATCTCTCCGAAGCTCTTTACCGCTGCGTTGGAGGACGTCTTTAAGCTTCTGGATTGGAACGAGCTTAGCATCAACATAAACGGCGAGTACATCACTCACCTGCGATTTGCCGATGACATAGTAGTCATGGCAGACTCTAAGAGACCTCAATACAATGCTCAACGATCTCAGCAGGGTTTCTCAACAGGTGGGCCTGAAAATGAACATGAGCAAGACGAAAATCATGTCCAATGCTCATGTACCGCTCCACCCAGTATTTTTTGAGAACTCTGCACTCGAAATTGTCGACGAGTATATTTACCTGGGACACACAGTCCAGCTAGGTAGGTCCAATTTCGAGAAAGAGATCAACCGCCGAATCCAACTCGGCTGGGCAGCGTTCGGGAAGCTCCGAGATGTCTTCTCGTCCAAAATTCCTCAGTGCCTGAAGACTAAAGTCTTCGAACAGTGCGTGTTGCCAGTGATGACTTACGGATCCGAGACATGGTCGCTAACTAAGGGCCTCATAAGTAGGCTCAGGACCGCTCAGCGGGCGATGGAGAGAGCTATGCTCGGAGTGTCCTTGCGGGATCGAATCAGAAATGAGGAGATCCGTAGGAGAACCAGAGTCACCGACATAGCTCAGCGAGTCGCGATACTGAAGTGGAAATGGGCGGGGCACATAGTTCGAAGAGCTGATGGTCGTTGGGGTCCCAAGGTGCTGGAGGGGCGACCCCGCACCGGGAAGCGCAGTGTTGGCAGACCCCCCACCAGGTGGACCGACGACATCAAGCGAGTCGCAGGGAGCCGCTGGATTCAGGCGGCGCAAGACCGAGGCCTGTGGAAGTCCATGCAAGAGACCTTTGTCCAGCAGTGGACGTCTATCGGTTGATAAAGAAGAAGAAGAAGAAGAAGTATTTTGTATCAATAGGAAAAAACTAAAGATAAGTAATTTGTCTATGGGGGTCTGATCAGTCAGGTATCAGTTCATTTTGGAAAATAGGTCTCTTGCCCAAAATAGTTTGGGAATCCCTACTAGAATGACGACAGCCGCAAGTGTGCCCGGCAGGTTGACGGCGACGGTGTACCAGCAGAACCACGAGTACCCGTGGTCGGGCTACAAGCTGCTGGACCGCGGCCTGCTGCTGGATATCGCCTTCAAAACCTCGCCAGTGGTGAGCCGGGATCATATAATAATTATAAGGAGGTTGACGAATTTTGACCCAGCATTTTTATAAACCGTTCAGATTCAGAAAACATTTACAGTTTTTGCAATTCACGAAGGCGAGTGAGCTTTACTTGTGGTTATTTCGTGTACATGCACATTGCATAAGTGTGCTTGCCTGTCAAAGCCTAGGTGGGAGCGGGCAGGCGCGAGCATTGCGCTCGCTCACACTTATACAGATACGACACACACGCAACCATAAGTCAGTCGCCCTCGTGAATTGCAAGAACTATAATTTTAATTAATATTTTTCAAAGTATTTTTTCTGTGTAAACCCCATATTTTTAGAAGATGGGGATCAAAACTATAATTATTCACACGTGCGTTGCACGTATGTTGCGTTACACCGCGGCTGCAGTGTAACAGCGTGTTCTTGCAGAGAGATGAGGTAAAGGAATAAAGAAACACAGACTGCAGTGTCTAATGGTAGTGGCATATATTACATATTTACAAGGGTCTTATATACTAATTAATTTTATAAATAAAAGGTGGGGAAAGATGTGCAAAAGTTGCTGAACTAATATTATTATAAGTTTGTTGAAATAATTACAAGGTAATTATCGCGGAATTAAAATATGCTATGAGGTATGTATGGTCACGTCCCGTACGTGCCATAGATATTCCCCCCTTTAGGAAAAATGACGTATACATAAAAAGGGAAGAAAAAACTAGTACTAATTAACATTGTTGAAAACGAACTGTAGGACGAGATATGCGTCCTGAACGCGTAACCTTCTGCTGTTGAATCTCTCTGTGATCTGTTGCTATGTCGCGTTTGTTGCTGCAGTTACGCTCGTCGATCTCTTCGTTCATCAGAAATGCAGGCTTGATCCGGTCTATCGATACGTTATATTCTTTGCCGTCTCGTTCAATAGTGAAGACTTTATCGTTTCGTCTGATTACACGGAAAGGTCCCTCATACGGAGGAGTTAAAGATGGACGTAGTCTATCGCACCTCAGGAATACGTGCGTACAGTCTGACAGGCGCGGGTGGACGAAAACGTTTCGATTTGAACTCTCTCTTTGCGGAATGTTCGTGGCTCGACTTATGTTTTCTTTGATATCTTGAACGAATTCGGGGTATGTGGTCTCTGTCTTGTCGCCGAAAAAACTTGCCGGTAACCGAATAGCTGTGCCATAAACGAGTTCTGCGGCGCTATAGCCAGTATCTTGTCGATAACTGGAACGTATGCCTAATAGAACTGATGGCAATTCTTTTGTCCAATTCGCTGTGTTTGCACGAGCCCTTAATGCTGTTTTTATCGTCCTGTGTAATCTCTCAACTTTCGCGTTTGATTGTGGGTGGTAAGGTGTGGTCCGGATCTTCTCAATTCCCATTAATTTCGCGAGACTTTTGAGTATCTCACTCTTCATTTGAAGCCCCAAATCTGACGTTAAATGGATAGGGGTTCCGTACCTGCAAATCCATCCTTCATACACCAGTCTGGCTACAGTGGTGGCTGTAATATCAGATACAGGAAAAGCTTCTGGCCATGACGTGCATCGATCGATCATCGTTACTAAATACCTTTTGTTTTGTGATGTAGGTAATGGTCCGACGATGTCAATATGTATGTGCGAAAAACGCTGTGCAGGCATAAATTTCCCGAGTGGCGATACTGTGTGCCTATGCACTTTTGATAGTTGGCATGGTAAGCACGAATCGCACCACTGATTTATTTCTGTGTTCATGCTAGGCCAAATGTAATTTCTTCCGATTAATTTCCTTGTCGTATTTTTGCCCGGATGGCTGAAGTTGTGATAGCTGTCAAAAATAGTTCTTCTAAGTTGCTTCGGAATGTATGGTCGCGTAATTCCAGTAGAAATGTCGCAATAAATCTTGCTATTTGTATTGGGTACTGCTACTCGCGTCATGTGTAATGACCTATTTTGTTTGAGTTGCTGTAGCTAGATGTCACCGTCTTGGTATTTTTCTAGCTCAGAATAATCGATAACGGTGGGTAACGTAATAGTTTCCACAACTCGAGATAAGGCGTCAGCCACTACGTTGTGATTCCCGCTTACGTGCTGTATATCGGTGCTAAATTGTGATATATAATCCAAATATCTTATTCTCCTCGGAGTGTCATCTAGTGACGGCTTCTTGTCGAAGGCGTGCACCAATGGTTTGTGGTCGGTTGTAGTGTAATGTTACACACTACTTCCAAAGTCACTTTACCTGCGCATTCGCAGTTCCATGACATATTAGATTTCCGAACGCACTTGACGGAACATCAGAACAGTCTGTCCCTCTCTGTGGTATCGTAATTCGTAACCCGTCTCTTTCATACTCGAGCGGCGGCCACGAGAGTGACAGACGACAACCGACAGTTAGTCGAGGCTCGAATACCGCCACCGGAGGTCGCGGACGTGATCGACTCCCGCGTTTTTGTCACCGTCTAACCTGGGACGCGCGGTTTATTTGGCAACCATGTTCTAAAATCATCCCGTTTTAAGGGCATCTTGAGAGTTTTTACCTCTCCTTAACTACCGATCATGTGACCGGACAATTTGCCGTCGCCGCAGCGACGTATTTTGGCAGCGGACCTATCAAATTAGTATGGACGCCTGCCACGCCACGCGATTACCCTGTCTACCATATAAGCGATATTCTCGTTAAGTAGCAAGAACAATGTAGTCGGCTTAGACTCAGTGACGTCTCTAGTGTAAATAGTGAGTGAACTATGTGATCTCGACGCAATCTCCAGGAGATAGCCTCCTCGCCGCGCCGGTTCCCGCGAGACGCACCAAGGAGGCGGCGTGCTGACCGAGCCGCGCCTCCTCGCCTAACCAACCCTGCGGGGTCCGTAACCCCTTGGTCGAGCGGACCTTCCCTGCTACGGTCGGCTTAAGGCGGGCCTGACCAGGTCAGCCTCTGGCTCAGCTGTCAGCCCTCGTATTCGTGAGTTACAACATTAAATTCTACGGACGATGCGTTGGACTCAGTGCCACTAGTCTGTAAGTCTTTTTAGTTAATTTTAACTTAGTCATAATCTAAATCCTTGCAGAAACTTAAATTAAATCACCATCTTGTATTTAGTCAAAAAGGTAATTTCATTTCAACTGCAACCTCAGACTTCCCTCCTCATCAACAGCGCATCCAGACCGACGGCAAAAGGACGGCCTTTGAAAATAAAGGCCCGATGCTCACGCCGCTAGTATCCAGCAACCGGTCGCCACACCACAATATGGCGTCCCCTACTTTGTACAAAATCGCATTCTCATTCTGTTCGTGTGACACTACGCATTAAGTAGGTTGCTGTCGCCCTCCATCTTCTTTACCCACGACAACATGGCGCCCGAACGATAGAAATGTCATCGGTCCATCGCTGTTGATCGCGACGGAAGTCTGACCATAAATAATTTTCTTCATGTGGTTAATTAAGTAACATAGATGATGTGTTTGACATTTCCGGTTCCATGTAAATTACCAAAGAGTTAGAGCGACACTTGGCAACACTGCTAGTACGGCCATGTTGGTAGACAGTAACAAATGACAAAAGCAACTGCCCAAGTGACACTCAACGAGTCATGTGACAACTACTGTCAACATTGACGCTTGACAGCAGTTTGTCATCGACAATTTTACATAGCTGGTTAATTTATAACCTTGTGTATTTTACTTTAATCATGTATAAATTAATTTAAGTGTTTTTTAACATAACGTGAGTGATTAACGCTAAAGATAACAATCTAGTAATTAACAATCAGTGTGAAACGAGAAAATCGTATAATGTGAGACGGATAAATAGTAGTTTTTGTAACGCAATATTTAGTTCGAAATTCGTAATTTATACATTCGAAAAATGGATAGCGAGATTCCGTTACGCGAGCCCGCGAGTGTAGCGACCTTTACTTCCCCCGTGTCGGTTCTAGAGGAAGGGAACGTAACCTCAGTGTACGTGGATATGCAGGATGCGTACGTAAACACCAACCCCAGGCATGTCGAAAAGAAGATAGCCAAAACTGACGTTTCCTACACCACGACAACAACACCACACGCAAAAACATCAAACCCAATAGCCTTCCAACCCGCCCTCAGCACAGGAAGTACACCCATACAATACAACGAGTTGAATAACACTCTCGCAAGAGAACAACCGATTATTTATAATATGCACAATCTAGCTAACCTGAAGTCCTGGAATATTAAGTTCTCCGGAGACTCTTGTGTGTATGAATTTTTAAACAGGGTTGTCTCTCTGCTTTGTTAGGGGGGTATTGTAGTGTAATGTTACACACTACTTCCAAAGTCACTTTACCTGCGCATTCGCAGTTCCATGACATATTAGATTTCCGAACGCACTTGACGGAACATCAGAACAGTCTGTCCCTCTCTGTGGTATCGTAATTCGTAACCCGTCTCTTTCATACTCGAGCGGCGGCCACGAGAGTGACAGACGACAACCGACAGTTAGTCGAGGCTCGAATACCGCCACCGGAGGTCGCGGACGTGATCGACTCCCGCGTTTTTGTCACCGTCTAACCTGGGACGCGCGGTTTATTTGGCAACCATGTTCTAAAATCATCCCGTTTTAAGGGCATCTTGAGAGTTTTTACCTCTCCTTAACTACCGATCATGTGACCGGACAATTTGCCGTCGCCGCAGCGACGTATTTTGGCAGCGGACCTATCAAATTAGTATGGACGCCTGCCACGCCACGCGATTACCCTGTCTACCATATAAGCGATATTCTCGTTAAGTAGCAAGAACAATGTAGTCGGCGTAGACTCAGTGACGTCTCTAGTGTAAATAGTGAGTGAACTATGTGAGCTCGACGCAATCTCCAGGAGATAGCCTCCTCGCCGCGCCGGTTCCCGCGAGACGCACCAAGGAGGCGGCGTGCTGACCGAGCCGCGCCTCCTCGCCTAACCAACCCTGCGGGGTCCGTAACCCCTTGGTCGAGCGGACCTTCCCTGCTACGGTCGGCTTAAGGCGGGCCTGACCAGGTCAGCCTCTGGCTCAGCTGTCAGCCCTCGTATTCGTGAGTTACAACATTAAATTCTACGGACGATGCGTTGGACTCAGTGCCACTAGTCTGTAAGTCTTTTTAGTTAATTTTAACTTAGTCATAATCTAAATCCTTGCAGAAACTTAAATTAAATCACCATCTTGTATTTAGTCAAAAAGGTAATTTCATTTCAACTGCAACCTCAGACTTCCCTCCTCATCAACAGCGCATCCAGACCGACGGCAAAAGGACGGCCTTTGAAAATAAAGGCCCGATGCTCACGCCGCTAGTATCCAGCAACCGGTCGCCACACCACAATATGGCGTCCCCTACTTTGTACAAAATCGCATTCTCATTCTGTTCGTGTGACACTACGCATTAAGAAGGTTGCTCCCCATCTTTACACACATGACACGGTGTAAATTGTAAAAATGCGACCTTCTATCAGTCGCCGGAAATGTTTTACCGCCATATAAATTCCGAGTAGCTCTCGATCGTAAGTTGAATACTTGACTTGCGTATCTGATAAGGATTTTGAAAAATATGCAATAGGTATCCATTTTTGCTTGACCTTTTGTTGTAAAACTGCGCCGACGCATTTTAAACTAGCGTCGGTCATTATTGCGATCGGTGCGTTTTCATCAGGAAATGCTAACGTTGCCATGTCACGCAAATCTTGCTTGCATTGTTGAAAAGCACGCTCGGCCTCTGCGTTCCACTTAATCAGCGTATTATCGTTTTTTCTTGAATTTATTAAAAATATGTTGAGTGGGGCTTGATGATTGGCGGATTGCTTGATTGCATGTCTGTAAAAGTTGACCATGCCCAGGAAACGACGAAGTTCCTTCACAGTTTTGGGTTTGGGATAATCGATGATTGCTTGAATTTTTTTCTTGTGTTGGTTTCATTCCTTGGCTCGTTATATGATAACCAAGAAAATCTAGTTCTTGTTTGGCGAACTCGCATTTGTTCATGTTGATTGTAATACCATTTTGTTGCAATCTCTTGAAAACTGTTTCCAAATGATTGTAGTGTTGTTCTCGGACTTGCTTGCAATTAATATGTAACGGAGTGGATCGACCCGGCTGAGAGCGACCCACTTCGTTCATTAGATGTGAGGGATCGAACCTCGCTTTTCACTATTTCCTAGGACAAGGAATAAAATACTCGATAAACAATAACGACTTTTATTTACAATTCTCTTAACCTATTACACGATATCGAGAGACGTTGACGCAAGCCTAAACACGGTTACAATATTATATGAAGCGGGACCGCCCGGGCGGCTGACGGAAGGACGACGGACTCCCGGTGGAGCGCGGGTGACGCGGCGGTCGCGGGGGGGAACGCAGACGCTCGGGGTGGTTGGACGGGCCGGGCCGCGAGGCCAAGCGCGAGCAACAGCCCCTGTGGTCCTACCAGAGAGCTCGTACCACTCGTCAACCCAGAGGGTAATCAGGCCGACGATGGGATCGATCCAGAGGGAAATCAGACCGACCCCGATGGTACGGGCGCCGCTGGCGAACTGCCGGTGGACGCTCTTGTTCGGCGTTTTATACTTTTCTGCTGGCTGCTTCGGTGGGCCTCGGCGCGGTTCGGCGGGGATCGCGCCGCTGGTGTCATTGCCCTGGCGTGTGCGTTCACGTCGGCCCCGCGTGATGAGTCAGGCGGCACGTGTATTGTGGGCTGCTTGCGCTGTGACGGCGTGTTCACGCGGGTCCCTCGTGCGATGATTCACGCCGCCCGTGTAGGCTGCTTTGCGTTGTGACGGCGCTCGTCACACTCTCCCCTCTCGTTTTGAGATGTTTACCTGTAAACATCACCGTTGGTTACACACCATCCTCTGAATCAAAAGAACTAGAAAGTGGTTTACTGTCGTCTGTATGTCACTTTGTATATTTCGAACCTATGCGTTTGGCTGTGCCTTCCCTCCTTTGTCACCCTTTTTGTATTTGGGTAACCTCACTATCCCCTTTCGGTGGTTACCCATGCGTTTTCTTCCTCTCCTTTTCTTTTTCTTCTTCTTTTGCCCCTCGGCTGCCACCACCTCTGTGGCCATTGCCTGGCATTCTGGTGACATCGTTCGGTCGTCATCGGGTTCCTTTTTGGTTGACGGACCTTGCATTGCCGCTTCTTTGTCCGAGCACGCTGGGGTTGTCGCGTCCGCCATCGTTTACTCCACTGTAACTGATCCTTTTTTGACATTTTCTTGATTTCGATGTTATATTTCTTGTCTTGAGGGTAGGTTGATTTCTTTCTAGTGACATTTGTGTATTCTGTGCTCTTTGTCTATGCTTTCTTATAGTCCGATGTTTGTCTGGTCGGACCTTCCCGGTCGGGTCTATGTTGGATGGTGTGTGTCGTCTTGGACTATTCGTGTCGTGTTCTGACTTTTATCGGTTACTTTTCTTTCGTTTTATTCTTGGAATCTCTTTATATCCTTTATGTGTGCTGTGCATATCTTGCCTCCGTTGAGTGCTTTTAATAAAAATATCACGGGCGATTTTCTTTCTATTATCTTGTACGGGCCTGAGTATTTTGGTGCTAGTTTCGCGCAGAACTTTTTTTCTGCGTTTGACAGTGGAAAATCTCGTTTAAGTACGAGTTGTTCCATCTTTGGTTCCCATTCTCGTTTCGATTTATCGTAGTTTTTCTTTTGGTTTGTTGATGCTAGTTTCTGGTTCTCTCGTACCATTTGATAAATTTCTTCTAGTTTTTGTTTTTCTTTCAGTGTTGGAGTTGGGAGGTTGTTTTCGTCGTTAAAATGTCTAAGTTCCCTGCCGAATAACAAGAATGCGGGCGTGTATTTCGTTGATTCTTGTACTGAAGTGTTTATCGCAAAATTGAATTCACCTAAGTACTCGTCCCATTTTTTATGGTTTTTTTCTATAAAGGCGGCTATCATGGTTTCTAGTGTCCTGTTTATTCTTTCCGTTGGGTTACACTGGGGTGTGTATGGTGCGGTAAGTCTCTGTTGTATACCGTACTTATCGAGTGTCTCTGAACTGTTTACTTGTGAAGACCTTTGCGTTGTCACTGAGTAATGTCTGTATTCTGCCGTATCTCATGAGTATGCACTCTTTTAGTGCGTTTATGACTGCGTTTGTCGTCGCGTTCCTCAATGGCTTTATTTCCGACCACTTTGTGAACTTATCGTGAAAAACGATGATCCATTGATATCCCTTTGACGATCGTGGTAGTGGTCCTATTAGATCGGTTGTCACTACTTGCCATGGTTCTTCCGTGTTATTGATATGCATGAGTCCTGGTCTTTTTTCCTGCGACGTTTTGTGTTTTTGACATGTCTCGCACCTGTTTACGTATTTTGCGACATCTCTAAAAATGCCTGGCCAATAATAACGTTGTGCTGTTTTGTTGAAGGTTTTTGATACCCCTAGGTGTCCTGCGCTGGGTTCGTCGTGGTTTTGTGAGAGGATTCTTCTTTTGTCGGAGTTTTTGACGCATAGCTTCCATTCGGTGTCGGGATCTAATTTGCCCCCGTATCGTGGATTGATTATTCTTCTATATAGTTTATCTTCCTGTATTCGATAATCTGGTTCTGTTTCGGGGTTCGCCATTACCTTATTGAATTTCCTTGTGTACCATTCGTTTTCGTCAACTGACGCGGCGCATACTGGGTTTCTTGATAGTTCATCTGCTATCCCGTTTTGTTTTATTGGTTCCTTATGTTTTAGTTTTGTGATATGTTTCCCCCCTTTGTTGCCTTTTGGACTTTTTTCCGCTTTTTCGACTTCTTCGGCTATTTTAGCTTGTAGTGTTTCGTGTTGTTTCTTTGTTAACTTTTGTTTGCCCTCGCGTTTTTCCTTGGGTTCTTCTTTGTCGGTTTGTCTATTTGGCTTTTGTTCCCATCTTATTGCTAGTCCAAGTCTTCTTAACAAGTCCATGCCCATTATCATTACTGTAGTTGTTGGTAGATATATCACTTGATGTGTTAGTTTCTGTCCTGCGACTTCGAGTTCGATGTTCACTGCTGTGTCCGATGTTATTTTCGAACCGTCTGCTAATTTTATAGTGTTTGATTTGGGTATTACATCCTTCCTAGTTTCTTTTATGTGGTTCATGATGGTCTTGTTTATGTACGTGTTTGTTGACCCTGTATCCACCAGTGCTTCGTACGTCTTGTCGCCTATTTTTACCTCTGCGAATATTCTATTGTCTTTTTTTCTTTCTTGTACGTTTATTGTGTAGGCTTGTGACCCTGTTTTTCTCACTTTGTTCGCTCCGTTGCAGCAATCCCGAGTTAGTTTTCCTAGTAATCCGCAACGGCTGCAGAAAATAGCCTGTTTGCCTCGGCAGTCTCGGGCCCTGTGGTTTTTCTTTCCGCACTTCCAGCAGCATTTCCCTGGGTCATAGTCTGGTAAGATTAGTTTTCCTTCCGGCTTCTGTTTGTGTTCCTGGTTTCTGGACCCTGCTCTGGAGTGTTCTGGTTGGTTTCCCTTGTGGTAGTATGTCGGTGTCTTGTATGTATACTGATACTGATCTGTTCGGATTTTTTCATATTCTTTTGCCAGCTGTATTAATTCCGTCATCGTGTTGAAATCTCTTCTTTTGATGTAGAACTGATAGTTGCTTCTCATGTTGTCATAGATTCTCTCTAGTTGTTGTTCTGGTGTTAATTTCCCATATCTTCTGAATAATGTTTGCATGTTTGTTAGATAGTCGACGAAATCTTCACGTGCTTCCTGTTTCTTGTTTATGATCGTTTCTAAAAGATTTTTCTCATAATTTTTCGGATAGTAGTACAACTTGAAGCTGTCTGTTAAATCTTCCCATGTTTCCCAATATTGATTGTTGTTCCTGTACCATAGTGCTGCTTTTCCGCTGAGACATCTTGGTATGACGTGTATTATTTTATCTTTGTTGACCTCTAATGTTTCGGCCAGTTCTTCCACTCTTTCTAGGAATTCTACGGCGTCTCCTGTTGAATCGAACTGTATCTTCCATCGGGATACTGCTTTGTCAAAGTCTGTTGCTCCGCTTTCGGTACCCATTGTGTTGTCTTGGCTAGTTGCTTCTTCGGTTTTTATCGTTTTTGATAACAGCTTCCTCAATTCCTCCACTGTGCTTGTAGTTGGAGCTGGTATGTTTCTCTTCTCTAGTTCTTCTGTTAGTTTTTGTTTGTTTAGTGAGTAGATCCAGGCAGTTGGCATAGTTCGCCTTCGATTTGTTCACCCTGTCTTGGGTTTTTTTTTCTTTTTACGGTACGGGTGTTAGTGACTATCTTTTTTTTTTTCCTCTACGGTAACGGTACGGTTGTTAGTTAATATCTTTATATTTTTAATACCTACGGTAGCGGTACGGGTGCTAGTTTATGTCTTTTTATTTTATCTACGGTGCGGAAGTTAGTTTATCTCTTTTATTTTTAATAAATACGGTAGTGGTACGGGTGCTAGTTTATAATCTTTTGTTTTTAATATCTATGGTCACGGTACGGATGCTAGTTAATATATCTATGGTAACGGTACAGATGCTAGTTAATATCTTTTATTTTAATATCTATGGTAACGGTACTGAAGCTAATTTATATCTTTTATTTTTAATATCTACGGTAACGGTACTGAAGCTAGTTTATATCTTTTAGTTTTAATATCTATGGTAACGGTACTGAAGCTAATTTATATCTTTTATTTTTAATATCTACGGTAACGGTACTGAAGCTAGTTTATATCTTTTAGTTTTAATATCTACGGTAACCTACTCTGTTGCTAGGTTATTTCGCGGTGCTCAATTTAATTATTCCGGCGGTTACAGCAAGTACGGTCGGTCGGCGAGCGTTATTTCTACCTACTGTATTTTTCTTATTAATTTTTCCCTAATCTCCGCGGTGTTCCCCCTTGTGTCGTACGTGTAGTAGTTTTCTAAACGATGAGATGCTTTTCCCGTGATTTATCTAACTACTCGAGGTTAATCAAGCCGACTAATCCGGGATAAGCATCTATTTCGCGTTTTCTTATTCTTTTCCCTATGTTTTCTTTCTCTTTATACGATCGGTTACTCACCCTTTCAGTGGACCCGATAAATCGAATCGATTACGTGAAAGAGTTTGTGACCGTTAAGTTGTAAAAGTCGCGAGTATTCCTAAAGTGAAATGATGTTTGATTGCCACTCTGTGTTTTTCGGTACGGGTAGACACCACCACGGTCGCGTGGAGCGTGTCTATTTTTACGGAATATGCCTGTGAACGCGACGCGGTACTTTTTCTCGCGACGCGACGCGGGCGGACGGACCGGCCAAGCGTAACGGATTGGCGCGGGTGAGTGGTTTTACGGATGCGACGCGATTCTTAAGCGACGCAGAACGGACCGGCTACCTAATTGGTTCGCGCGGTATTTTCACGGACGAGTAGGTGGTTTTTTTTTCACGTGTTCACGGAACGGTATCGCGGGTTTTTGCGGTGGGCGCCAAATGTAACGGAATGGATCGACCCGGCTGAGAGCGACCCACTTCGTTCATTAGATGTGAGGGATCGAACCTCGCTTTTCACTATTTCCTAGGACAAGGAATAAAATACTCGATAAACAATAACGACTTTTATTTACAATTCTCTTAACCTATTACACGATATCGAGAGACGTTGACGCAAGCCTAAACACGGTTACAATATTATATGAAGCGGGACCGCCCGGGCGGCTGACGGAAGGACGACGGACTCCCGGTGGAGCGCGGGTGACGCGGCGGTCGCGGGGGGGAACGCAGACGCTCGGGGTGGTTGGACGGGCCGGGCCGCGAGGCCAAGCGCGAGCAACAGCCCCTGTGGTCCTACCAGAGAGCTCGTACCACTCGTCAACCCAGAGGGTAATCAGGCCGACGATGGGATCGATCCAGAGGGAAATCAGACCGACCCCGATGGTACGGGCGCCGCTGGCGAACTGCCGGTGGACGCTCTTGTTCGGCGTTTTATACTTTTCTGCTGGCTGCTTCGGTGGGCCTCGGCGCGGTTCGGCGGGGATCGCGCCGCTGGTGTCATTGCCCTGGCGTGTGCGTTCACGTCGGCCCCGCGTGATGAGTCAGGCGGCACGTGTATCGTGGGCTGCTTGCGCTGTGACGGCGTGTTCACGCGGGTCCCTCGTGCGATGATTCACGCCGCCCGTGTAGGCTGCTTTGCGTTGTGACGGCGCTCGTCACAAATATGTCGTCGACAAAAATGAAAACGTAGTCCAAATCTCGGAATATTGAATCCATGTATCTCTGGAAGGTCTGTCCTGCGTTACGTAAACCGAAGGGCATTTTTAAAAATTCGTATAAACCGATCGGTGAAACGATCGCGGTTTTCTCGGGTTCCGCTACTGGTATAGAATGATAAGCCTTCCGAACGTCGATTTTGCTAAATATGTTTTTCCCGTTTGCGATATATGTAAAATCCAGTAACCTTGGCAACGGGTATCTGTCTGGAACAGTAATCTTGTTTAAGGCGCGGTAGTCACCGCAAGGTCTCCATTCACCATTCTTCTTTTTTACCATGTGCAATGGACTGGCCCATGGGCTACTGGATGGTCTGCAAATTCCCATCTCCATCATCTCTTGAAATTCTTTTTTGGCGATTTTGTACTTGTCAGGAGGAAGTGGGCGAGCTTTGGCGCATACTGGAAATCCTTCCGTGATGATGTGATGTTGAACATTGTGCTGCGTAGGTCCTTTCATTGAAGTTGGCCTTGTAATACTTTCGTATTTTTCTAGTAATTGTTTGAGAGGAGCGGATAAGTTGTAGTCGATGGAGCGGACGGACGGAATATTTACTCGTATAGAATTCATTGGTTTCTTGATTTCAGTCGTTTTGTCGATTAAGGTTTTCCCGTGTATGTCTACCAAAAGTTGGTAGTGGTCTAGGAAATCAGCTCCTAATATAGGCATCTTGACGTCGGCAATAACGAAGGTCCAGATGAATGCGCGGCGTAACCCCAAATTTAAGGTTAGGGTTTTTTCTCCATACGTATTGATAATGGTTCCGTTGGCGGCAAATAATTTCAACTCGCTTGCCTTTTTTGAGCTCTGTGATGGCTTTGAAATGACTGAAATGTTCGCCCCAGTGTCCACGAGGAATCGATAACCACTGTTAGAGTCGGTAATCGTTAGGCGATTTGAGGGAAGATTAGCACAGAGTCTCGCCGCACGCTGTGCTGAATCTAGTTTTCCGAATGTTTGTTTACCCAAGAACAGGGTTTTTCACACTTTCGAGCTTTTTCTTTAAAGTTTTTATGATAGTAACAAAAATTGCTTCGTTGTTTCGATCGTGAATGCAGGCGTGAACTTGACCTAGGTCTATTGTACCGAGGTTGACCAAAACTGCTGCGTCGATGCATTGTTCGCGAGCGGTCATTGCGTAGCGCTGTAATTTCTAACTGCATCGTTGCAATTTGTGACGTCAGTTGGGTGATTAAATTTATGTCAGCTGATGCCGAAGACGATATGTTCGTATTGCAGCGGCTGTTCTCGTAGATGCGATCAGCCATTTCGCTTAGCTTGTCCAGTGCCAAATTTTCGGAAATCGCTAACACGGAGGTTACGGATGGAGGAAGTTGTCTCATCCATAATAAACGTTGTGTGTCGTCATTAATCTTGCCGCAGCCAGCTTCTTTCATTTTTCTTAATAGTTGAGATGGCTTTTGATCTCCGAGGTCCATCTCAGACAAAAGCTTATGGAATCGCCGATGTTCGCTTTCTTCATAACAGCTGATGAGCCGTTCCCGGATGCAGTGGTATTTGTTCTCTGAAGGCGGACTCGTTAAAATGTCGCTGACTTGATGGATGACGTCTTTTGGTAATTTTGATACGACCGCGTTGAACTTGTATTCATCGCCTTGTTTCTGCGGAGCCACAATCGCGTCAAATTGAGAGAACCAAAGTCGCGGTGAATCCGTCCAGAACTGCGGAATCCTCTCTGCTATTGAGACTGATGCCACCAGGTCTGTGCTGCCGTTGAGTTGTTCGTCTGTAGAGTTGCCAGCGCCGAAACCTTTGACAGGTGTTTGACGAGCCATGATGACGAAAAATGTGACTCACAATGATGAGGATGTCTTGATGTGTTGGCCGATCTCGCTGGTTGGTTGGACACGTTGGGTACGATCTCGTCGGATGAACGCGTCGGATGACTCGGTTGAGGATCACTGCTTCGTACGTCGGAGAGCAGAATCACGTTGAGGTTTTTTCACGGTCGGGTCACCACTGTTGCGTTACACCGCGGCTGCAGTGTAACAGCGTGTTCTTGCAGAGAGATGAGGTAAAGGAATAAAGAAACACAGACTGCAGTGTCTAATGGTAGTGGCATATATTACATATTTACAAGGGTCTTATATACTAATTAATTTTATAAATAAAAGGTGGGGAAAGATGTGCTTGGATATTACGTACGTGCAAAAGTTGCTGAACTAATATTATTATAAGTTTGTTGAAATAATTACAAGGTAATTATCGCGGAATTAAAATATGCTATGAGGTATGTATGGTCACGTCCCGTACGTGCCATAAGTACACATTAAAAATAACCGTTACATGGCAATACAAGTGAATATCTTTTTACTCCCAACTTTATTTGATAGACTTTGATTAATTTTTTGTTAGTCTGATTTACTAGAACAAGTATGAGAAGTTTGATTCGTGAACGTGGGCGTTCAGTGTTCAGTTCAGTTCGTCTGGGTCAGAAACTCTATGGAATTCGCCAATCTCCTTTTCTTTAAATAATAAATTCATGTATTCTTCGGTTAGCGCGTTTTTAACCCCATTTAAAATTAATGATTCAAAGTTTATCAATGTAATAGTACAAGATCCCGAAGAGTTCATTCCTTTTTTCCATAAAAATAAACCATAAAAGTCCATAAAAATAAACTGTTATGGTATTCTTCGATAGACAAAGCACAACCTGCAATGGGAGGGCATAGTCCGCGAAACGTCCGTCCTGAGCAAGACCACCAGCTTCAAAGTACGGGAGAGCAGTGGTGAGTTGCTTTCTCATCCAACTTCTGGGTCGCATTTAATTGCTGAAGGTCGTGTCCATATTATCATCATCATTAGCAACCCATCAACGGCTCACTACTGAGCGCAGGTCTCCTCTCAAAGAAAGGTTATGGCTATAGTCCACCACGCTGGCCCAATGCGAATTGGCGGACTTCACACATCTTCGAGAACATTATAGAGAACTCTCAGATGTGCAGGTTTCGTCACGATGTTTTCCTTGCAAGCAAGTGATAGTTAGTTGCTTAAACGCACTTGACTCCGAAAAGTCAGAGGTGCGTACTCGGGATCGAAACTGCGACCCCCCCGAATAGGAAACCACAGTCCTAACCACTAGGCTATAGTGTGATAAGATACGTAGATAATGCCTGCGACTTCGTCCGCATGGATTAAGATTCCCGTGGGAACTCATTAATTTTCAGGGATAAAATGTAGCCTATGTGTTAATCCTGGTTATGAGCTATCTCAATTCCAAATTTCAGCCAAATCGGTTCAAAGTTTTCTCGTGGGGCGCATGTTAGCCCTACTGGTCAGACCAACAACGGCTAGGCTATCGGCCACGTGATCTTTTTCCCTCCACCTTGCCTACAACTTGAATTTTCTGTTTATTGTCGATAAATAATCTGGTGTCGCAAGCTCTCTATGTTAATTAGGTCCCCAGATGAAGTCCGTGATACGGCACATAGTGACGGTGGACCACCGGGACGAGCCCATCTTCCCCACGCGTGGGACGTGGGTGCAGTTCTCGAGCGAGCTGGCCGGGCTGGGCGGCGGCGTGGCCAACGTGCGCACGGAGCTGCAGACGCAGGCTAACAAGGAGCTCGCGCCCGGGTTTGTGAGTACATAGTGACGGTGGACCACCGGGACGAGCCCATCTTCCCCACGCGTGGGACGTGGGTGCAGTTCTCGAGCGAGCTGGCCGGGCTGGGCGGCGGCGTGGCCAACGTGCGCACGGAGCTGCAGACGCAGGCTAACAAGGAGCTCGCGCCCGGGTTTGTGAGTACATAGTGACGGTGGACCATCGGGACGAGCCCATCTTCCCCACGCGTGGGACGTGGGTGTAGTTCTCGAGCGAGCTGGCCGGGCTGGGCGGCGGCGTGGCCAACGTGCGCACGGAGCTGCAGACGCAGGCTAACAAGGAGCTCGCGCCCGGGTTTGTGAGTACATAGTGACGGTGGACCACCGGGACGAGCCCATCTTCCCCACGCGTGGGACGTGGGTGCAGTTCTCGAGCGAGCTGGCCGGGCTGGGCGGCGGCGTGGCCAACGTGCGCACGGAGCTGCAGACGCAGGCTAACAAGGAGCTCGCGCCCGGGTTTGTGAGTACATAGTGACGGTGGACCATCGGGACGAGCCCATCTTCCCCACGCGAGGGACGTGTAGACTGTAGTAAATACGTTCTTTTATAATCCATGAATCCTATTTCATTAGTTTAATTCATAATAATATCTGTCGCATTAGATTTCCTGTAATGATAGATTAAGTATTTGTAAATAAATAATTTCATTGATTCTTGGTTACCGTCATCATGGCTATTGCAAGAACTATACTAACAATAACGTGTTGTGGGTGCAGGTGGTGCAAGCGTCGGGCGCGCTGGGCGTGCTGCACGACATGTACGGCACGGACATCCCCGACCACTTCTACCTGGGCGGGCCCGCCACCGTGCGCGGCTTCCGGCAGCGCGGCGTGGGCCCGCACGCCGACCAGCACGCGCTGGGCGGGACGGTGAGTGGGGGGACACTTGTGGGTGCAGGTGGTGCAAGCGTCGGGCGCGCTGGGCGTGCTGCACGACATGTACGGCACGGACATCCCCGACCACTTCTACCTGGGCGGGCCCGCCACCGTGCGCGGCTTCCGGCAGCGCGGCGTGGGCCCGCACGCCGACCAGCACGCGCTGGGCGGGACGGTGAGTGGGGGGACACTTGTGGGTGCAGGTGGTGCAAGCGTCGGGCGCGCTGGGCGTGCTGCACGACATGTACGGCACGGACATCCCCGACCACTTCTACCTGGGCGGGCCCGCCACCGTGCGCGGCTTCCGGCAGCGCGGCGTGGGCCCGCACGCCGACCAGCACGCGCTGGGCGGGACGGTGAGTGGGGGGACACTTGTGGGTGCAGGTGGTGCAAGCGTCGGGCGCGCTGGGCGTGCTGCACGACATGTACGGCACGGACATCCCCGACCACTTCTACCTGGGCGGGCCCGCCACCGTGCGCGGCTTCCGGCAGCGCGGCGTGGGCCCGCACGCCGACCAGCACGCGCTGGGCGGGACGGTGAGTGGGGGGACACTTGTGGGTGCAGGTGGTGCAAGCGTCGGGCGCGCTGGGCGTGCTGCACGACATGTACGGCACGGACATCCCCGACCACTTCTACCTGGGCGGGCCCGCCACCGTGCGCGGCTTCCGGCAGCGCGGCGTGGGCCCGCACGCCGACCAGCACGCGCTGGGCGGGACGGTGAGTGGGGGGACACTTGTGGGTGCAGGTGGTGCAAGCGTCGGGCGCGCTGGGCGTGCTGCACGACATGTACGGCACGGACATCCCCGACCACTTCTACCTGGGCGGGCCCGCCACCGTGCGCGGCTTCCGGCAGCGCGGCGTGGGCCCGCACGCCGACCAGCACGCGCTGGGCGGGACGGTGAGTGGGGGGACACTTGTGGGTGCAGGTGGTGCAAGCGTCGGGCGCGCTGGGCGTGCTGCACGACATGTACGGCACGGACATCCCCGACCACTTCTACCTGGGCGGGCCCGCCACCGTGCGCGGCTTCCGGCAGCGCGGCGTGGGCCCGCACGCCGACCAGCACGCGCTGGGCGGGACGGTGAGTGGGGGGACACTTGTGGGTGCAGGTGGTGCAAGCGTCGGGCGCGCTGGGCGTGCTGCACGACATGTACGGCACGGACATCCCCGACCACTTCTACCTGGGCGGGCCCGCCACCGTGCGCGGCTTCCGGCAGCGCGGCGTGGGCCCGCACGCCGACCAGCACGCGCTGGGCGGGACGGTGAGTGGGGGGACACTTGTGGGTGCAGGTGGTGCAAGCGTCGGGCGCGCTGGGCGTGCTGCATGACATGTACGGCACGGACATCCCCGACCACTTCTACCTGGGCGGGCCCGCCACCGTGCGCGGCTTCCGGCAGCGCGGCGTGGGCCCGCACGCCGACCAGCACGCGTTGGGCGGGACGGTGAGTGGAGGGACACTTGTGGGTGCAGGTGGTGCAAGCGTCGGGCGCGCTGGGCGTGCTGCACGACATGTACGGCACGGACATCCCCGACCACTTCTACCTGGGCGGGCCCGCCACCGTGCGCGGCTTCCGGCAGCGCGGCGTGGGCCCGCACGCCGACCAGCACGCGCTGGGCGGGACGGTGAGTGGGGGGACACTTGTGGGTGCAGGTGGTGCAAGCGTCGGGCGCGCTGGGCGTGCTGCACGACATGTACGGCACGGACATCCCCGACCACTTCTACCTGGGCGGGCCCGCCACCGTGCGCGGCTTCCGGCAGCGCGGCGTGGGCCCGCACGCCGACCAGCACGCGCTGGGCGGGACGGTGAGTGGGGGGACACTTGTGGGTGCAGGTGGTGCAAGCGTCGGGCGCGCTGGGCGTGCTGCACGACATGTACGGCACGGACATCCCCGACCACTTCTACCTGGGCGGGCCCGCCACCGTGCGCGGCTTCCGGCAGCGCGGCGTGGGCCCGCACGCCGACCAGCACGCGCTGGGCGGGACGGTGAGTGGGGGGACACTTGTGGGTGCAGGTGGTGCAAGCGTCGGGCGCGCTGGGCGTGCTGCACGACATGTACGGCACGGACATCCCCGACCACTTCTACCTGGGCGGGCCCGCCACCGTGCGCGGCTTCCGGCAGCGCGGCGTGGGCCCGCACGCCGACCAGCACGCGCTGGGCGGGACGGTGAGTGGGGGGACACTTGTGGGTGCAGGTGGTGCAAGCGTCGGGCGCGCTGGGCGTGCTGCACGACATGTACGGCACGGACATCCCCGACCACTTCTACCTGGGCGGGCCCGCCACCGTGCGCGGCTTCCGGCAGCGCGGCGTGGGCCCGCACGCCGACCAGCACGCGCTGGGCGGGACGGTGAGTGGGGGGACACTTGTGGGTGCAGGTGGTGCAAGCGTCGGGCGCGCTGGGCGTGCTGCACGACATGTACGGCACGGACATCCCCGACCACTTCTACCTGGGCGGGCCCGCCACCGTGCGCGGCTTCCGGCAGCGCGGCGTGGGCCCGCACGCCGACCAGCACGCGCTGGGCGGGACGGTGAGTGGGGGGACACTTGTGGGTGCAGATGGTGCAAGCGTCGGGCGCGCTGGGCGTGCTGCACGACATGTACGGCACGGACATCCCCGACCACTTCTACCTGGGCGGGCCCGCCACCGTGCGCGGCTTCCGGCAGCGCGGCGTGGGCCCGCACGCCGACCAGCACGCGCTGGGCGGGACGGTGAGTGGGGGGACACTTGTGGGTGCAGGTGGTGCAAGCGTCGGGCGCGCTGCGCGTGCTGCACGACATGTACGGCACGGACATCCCCGAACACTTCTACCTGGGCGGGCCCGCCACCGTGCGCGGCTTCCGGCAGCGCGGCGTGGGCCCGCACGCCGACCAGCACGCGCTGGGCGGGACGGTGAGTGGGGGGACACTTGTGGGTGCAGGTGGTGCAAGCGTCGGGCGCGCTGGGCGTGCTGCACGACATGTACGGCACGGACATCCCCGACCACTTCTACCTGGGCGGGCCCGCCACCGTGCGCGGCTTCCGGCAGCGCGGCGTGGGCCCGCACGCCGACCAGCACGCGCTGGGCGGGACGGTGAGTGGGGGGACACTTGTGGGTGCAGGTGGTGCAAGCGTCGGGCGCGCTGCGCGTGCTGCACGACATGTACGGCACGGACATCCCCGACCACTTCTACCTGGGCGGGCCCGCCACCGTGCGCGGCTTCCGGCAGCGCGGCGTGGGCCCGCACGCCGACCAGCACGCGCTGGGCGGGACGGTGAGTGGGGGGACACTTGTGGGTGCAGGTGGTGCAAGCGTCGGGCGCGCTGGGCGTGCTGCACGACATGTACGGCACGGACATCCCCGACCACTTCTACCTGGGCGGGCCCGCCACCGTGCGCGGCTTCCGGCAGCGCGGCGTGGGCCCGCACGCCGACCAGCACGCGCTGGGCGGGACGGTGAGTGGGGGGACACTTGTGGGTGCAGGTGGTGCAAGCGTCGGGCGCGCTGGGCGTGCTGCACGACATGTACGGCACGGACATCCCCGACCACTTCTACCTGGGCGGGCCCGCCACCGTGCGCGGCTTCCGGCAGCGCGGCGTGGGCCCGCACGCCGACCAGCACGCGCTGGGCGGGACGGTGAGTGGGGGGACACTTGTGGGTGCAGGTGGTGCAAGCGTCGGGCGCGCTGGGCGTGCTGCACGACATGTACGGCACGGACATCCCCGACCACTTCTACCTGGGCGGGCCCGCCACCGTGCGCGGCTTCCGGCAGCGCGGCGTGGGCCCGCACGCCGACCAGCACGCGCTGGGCGGGACGGTGAGTGGGGGGACACTTGTGGGTGCAGGTGGTGCAAGCGTCGGGCGCGCTGGGCGTGCTGCACGACATGTACGGCACGGACATCCCCGACCACTTCTACCTGGGCGGGCCCGCCACCGTGCGCGGCTTCCGGCAGCGCGGCGTGGGCCCGCACGCCGACCAGCACGCGCTGGGCGGGACGGTGAGTGGGGGGACACTTGTGGGTGCAGGTGGTGCAAGCGTCGGGCGCGCTGGGCGTGCTGCACGACATGTACGGCACGGACATCCCCGACCACTTCTACCTGGGCGGGCCCGCCACCGTGCGCGGCTTCCGGCAGCGCGGCGTGGGCCCGCACGCCGACCAGCACGCGCTGGGCGGGACGGTGAGTGGGGGGACACTTGTGGGTGCAGGTGGTGCAAGCGTCGGGCGCGCTGGGCGTGCTGCACGACATGTACGGCACGGACATCCCCGACCACTTCTACCTGGGCGGGCCCGCCACCGTGCGCGGCTTCCGGCAGCGCGGCGTGGGCCCGCACGCCGACCAGCACGCGCTGGGCGGGACGGTGAGTGGGGGGACACTTGTGGGTGCAGGTGGTGCAAGCGTCGGGCGCGCTGGGCGTGCTGCACGACATGTACGGCACGGACATCCCCGACCACTTCTACCTGGGCGGGCCCGCCACCGTGCGCGGCTTCCGGCAGCGCGGCGTGGGCCCGCACGCCGACCAGCACGCGCTGGGCGGGACGGTGAGTGGGGGGACACTTGTGGGTGCAGGTGGTGCAAGCGTCGGGCGCGCTGGGCGTGCTGCACGACATGTACGGCACGGACATCCCCGACCACTTCTACCTGGGCGGGCCCGCCACCGTGCGCGGCTTCCGGCAGCGCGGCGTGGGCCCGCACGCCGACCAGCACGCGCTGGGCGGGACGGTGAGTGGGGGGACACTTGTGGGTGCAGGTGGTGCAAGCGTCGGGCGCGCTGGGCGTGCTGCACGACATGTACGGCACGGACATCCCCGACCACTTCTACCTGGGCGGGCCCGCCACCGTGCGCGGCTTCCGGCAGCGCGGCGTGGGCCCGCAAGCCGACCAGCACGCGCTGGGCGGGACGGTGAGTGGGGGGACACTTGTGGGTGCAGGTGGTGCAAGCGTCGGGCGCGCTGGGCGTGCTGCACGACATGTACGGCACGGACATCCCCGACCACTTCTACCTGGGCGGGCCCGCCACCGTGCGCGGCTTCCGGCAGCGCGGCGTGGGCCCGCACGCCGACCAGCACGCGCTGGGCGGGACGGTGAGTGGGGGGACACTTGTGGGTGCAGGTGGTGCAAGCGTCGGGCGCGCTGGGCGTGCTGCACGACATGTACGGCACGGACATCCCCGACCACTTCTACCTGGGCGGGCCCGCCACCGTGCGCGGCTTCCGGCAGCGCGGCGTGGGCCCGCACGCCGACCAGCACGCGCTGGGCGGGACGGTGAGTGGGGGGACACTTGTGGGTGCAGGTGGTGCAAGCGTCGGGCGCGCTGGGCGTGCTGCACGACGGGACGGTGAGGGGGGGGACTCTTTGATGTGAACATTTGTGCGGCGGGTCAGACGTAGACTGTTGGCGTGGCGACGCGTCGCCATACGGCGTGTCTGTAGTAGTATGTATGTATGTAGTGCGAAACAGTGTTGTTCACTACAGTACACGTAACCTGTGTTGTACTTAAAAGAAATAATTTTAACATTTCCAGTACAAAAAACATCTGCCAGGTGCCCCGCGACGGCTCACAATTTTTTTTTACCAGTATGTCGATTCTCTAGAAATGATTCATCAGTGAAATGAAATGAAATGAAATGCATGAAATGAAATGTATTTATTTGCAAGAAACATTGTACGTAATAGATGTTAACATAATATTCAATGTCCAGTATGTTTCGTCAATTGACATGCAAAATATAATTATTTTAGATACTTTAGTTTTATACAGTTTTAAACAGTTCTGGTAATTTTTATTAGGCTCAAGTACACATAATAGTCATACCTAGAAAATAAAATTAGATTTCTTATTACCTACCATTATTTAGCTTATTTTATAGTACTACCCAAAATGAAATTCAAAGCAATTAAAATATAAAATGTACAATAAATATAAAAAGTATGTAATTTAATTATCTGTATGATGTCAATAAATTAATAAATTCAATGTCAAAAAGAAACTAATTTGTAACTCATTTTGTATTGAAAAATTCTTTTAAACTATAAAAGCATTTATTCATTTACCATTGATGCAGTCTCCTTTTAAATACTTTTAATGGTAAATCTTTCAATTCATTAGGCAATTTGTTATATATTTTAACAGACATGCTATGTGTAAAGTTGTAACGCTCGCAATGAACTCTGATTGGCCGGTGTCCTCTCGCTATTGGCTAAAATGCATTGATGAAGAAACACCACCATAAATTCAGTCAATCAGAGGTCATTGCGATCGTTACAATGATGCATCTGTATGTTTAGGCATACAATGGGGCAAATAAAAGACTAACTTTAGAAATTAGTTGCTATATTCTTGATCCGTTGACGGTGAGAAACGAATGATATTTGACATAAATTATGTAAAATGGTATTGTGAAACGCCTGTTCTGTATTAATAGCAAATATTGTAGCTCCTACACTTCTATCACAACGAGACAAGGCGTTTGCGCCGAAACACATCATTTTTTGAGAATCGATGCGCAGAGCATGGATTACTCATAGAAATGACAGCTTCATAAATATTTTTGAGAATATTTATTAGAATAATGTTAAGAATTCTTAGCTCGTATAAACGGAACGAGACAAAAATAGACATGAGAGTCAGTTATTTCGAATTTACAGACGAAAACTTCAATTTTATTTATGTATAGATAGATGTGTTTAACTAATATTAATTCACTTCAAAATTCTTGTTTGGATACAATAGTTATAAGTGAAGAAGATGTAAAAAAGCAATTGAGACTCACCGATCCTAATAAGGGACCTGGCCCTGATGATATACCAACTATATTTGTTAAGAAATGCGCAGATCAATTAGCAAGGCCATTATCGTTGATATTTAATAGATCTCTTGCAGAAGGCGAATTTCCAAGTATATGGAAATGTTGAGGCCAACGGCTTGGCCAACGAGTCAACACCTGGAACACTAGGTTCAGGGGCCCATCAGCTAAACCTGAGTCCAGAGTCGCTGCCAAAGCGGCCTTTCACCGCGGTCAGATCTGTTCTCAACGTAGTGGTGACTTAATGATGGTAGGGTTGCACTGACCTTCCTTGCAGCAGTCAATCCTTGTACGGCCTGAGATGGTATGATAGTGGTGATATGTTGGGTGTATTGTGAGGTTAAGTGTAAGGTGAACTTCTCAGGCCATTAGCAGCAGCAGGCAGGCAGCCAGTTATGGCCTGCAGCTGTGGACGTTGGGCTGGCGTAGCACTGTACACTTGGTTTGTCACTAGTTAGGTCCCAAATCCTAATCACACACACTTCCGCCGAGCGCGTGGCGAGCAAAAGCCGGCGGGTTCCAAAAAAGTTCTTTTGTTACGAACAACAGTTAACAATTGTGCTTATAGCTAGGTCGACACATAGACCGCTTGACGGCGCAACTAAACCGTAAAATAAACTAAATCTAGACACTTAAAAAGCAAAACGGTGCGCGAGGCGACCCGGATTTTCCCGAAAGTGTTAGCTGTCAAAGGAACTTGCAAAAAACCACGCCCCAAAACGGCGGCAAGTTTAAAACTAAGTATCTGTCAACTTCATTGCGAGCCAAAGAGATTGCCAGCGCTACGACCATGGAACAAGGAATTGTTGACAGGCACATGGCGCGAACAACCCCCCCGCCTGTGGTCGTAAGGATTTACGTCCACTTACTAGTAAATAGGTAAACGTGATAAGGAGCAAACGGCTCGCTGCAAGACAGAGTCTCCGACCATTACCTCGGCAACCCTGGGAACCCCATCAGACCCGTAGATCAGCTTAAGAATGCGCCCACGGCGCCAGTATAAAGGCAACAAATTAGGTTCCTTAATCAGCACTAGGTCACCAACTTTGGGTGGATCAGATTTGTCAGCCCACTTAACCCGCTGCTGCAAAAGATGCAAATACTCTAGTGACCAACGGTGCCAAAAACTCTGAGTCATCTGTTGCAGCAGCTCAAACCGGGACAAACGTGAGACCTTCACGTCCCTGAAGGGGTATTCGGGTAGAGCGTTAAGGGGCTGACCAATCAGAAAATGACCGGGAGTTAAGACCTCCAGGTCATTTGGGTCAGATGAGAGGGGACCGAGTGGCCGAGAATTGAGTACAGCCTCAATTTTGCAAAACACGGTGGCGAGTTCTTCAAAGGTTAAAACAGTTTCGCCTATAACGCGCCGGAGATGAGTCTTGGCCACCTTAACCACAGCTTCGAATATTCCACCCCAATGAGGGCAAGCTGGGGGGGTCAAACTTCCAGGTTACCCCCATCTTGGACAATGCTGTACTTAATCTAATCTTATTGCTAGACAGGAATTCGACAATTTCTTTTAAATATCTATCAGTGCCCTTATAATTTGTGCCGCAATCAGTGCGAATCAGGTCAGGCAATCCTCGACGAGAGACAAATCTACCTAGCGTGGCTACAAAAGCTTCAGTGCTTAAGGCACTCACAAGTTCTAAATGTACCGCCTTGGTAGCGAGACATACAAAAACGCAGAGGTAGGCCTTGAGCGATTTGGCGTTGCGGAGGTTAGAGCTCTTGATGGCAAACGGGCCAGCAAAATCAGTGCCAACCCCAGCAAAGGGTCGAGTGGCTAGAACGCGGTCGGAGGGCAGATCACCCATCATCGGCTGTGAAGTATTAGCCTTCAAGCGGTAACACGGAATACATTTGAAAGTGACGTTCCGGATGGTGCGTCTCCCTGCCAGAATCCAAAACTCGCGCTGTAAAATAGCCGAGAGTGCATTAAAACCAGCGTGGGCATTTTTAAGATGGTAGTGTGTCACTAGCAATTTGACAAAGGTGCCGTCCTTAGGTAGCAAAAGGGGGTGGCGAGCACCATAGGGCAGATTGGAATTCTTGAGGCGTCCTCCAACGCGTAGCATTCCGTTATTGTCCAAAAAAGGGCTTAGGCGAGCAAGGGGGCCCTTCAAAACTAAACCTCTCTTTAGAGTGTCAATCACGGATGAAAAATGCTCCACCTGAACCACACGCACCCAGTAGTTCCGGGCGTCTTGGCGTTCAAGAGGGGAAAGCACAGGACTCAAATTTTTATTTTCTGAATTCCGCCCATTATGGATGAAACGTCGAATCCAACCGGTAACACCAATTAGTTTATCAAGGGAACTGTAACGGTTCAAAAGAAAGTTCAAGTCGGGGATCTGTTTATCCTCAACCACTCCGACTCTTAAGCCCGGCAATACTTCGGGAGCGGAAAACCTATTTTGAGGCCAAGTCGTCTCGGATTGGGATAGCCAACTTGGATCCCACCAAAGGTGATGGTGGACCAGTGAAGAGGCCTCACAGCCGCGGGAGGCGCAATCGGCCGGGTTCAGTTCTTCGGGTACGTGTCTCCAAATCACCGGTACTGCAGAGCTCTGAATTTGGGAGACCCGATTCGCAACAAAGACCTCTAAGTTGTGAGGCGCGGCTCGTAGCCAGCAAAGGACAATCTCACTGTCCGTCCAAGCATAAACGTCGGTCAGATCGACCGCAGATGCCAAAGAGGAGCGGACGTGGTTCAAGAGGCGTACCAGAAGGGCGGCGCCAGACAATTCTAATTTCGGGATAGTTAACCGTGACCGAATAGGGGCCACCTTGCTTTTTGCCAAGACGAGATGCGTCGCGACCTCACCGGCGACATCGACAGTCCTCAAATATACCACGGCGGCGTATCCTCGTTCGGAGGCGTCGCAAAACCCGTGGAGACTGGCATGACACCTTCCTGTTGGTAGGAAGCGTCGAGGCATGGAAATTCGGTTAACTTCAGGAAGTGAAGACACAAGGGAGTTCCACTCCTTCAATAACTTCCCAGAGAGTGGTTCGTCCCAACCGAGTTCAGCAATCCAAAGCTTCTGGAGGAAACATTTAGCCAAAAATATTACGGGAGTGATCCATCCATTGGGATCGAAAGTGCGAGCAACCGTAGACAATACGGAACGCTTAGTCCAGACCTTAGGAGGTGGGTCTAATTTGACCCGGTAGGTGAAAACGTCTTGGACGGGCTGGTACTGTATTCCAAGGACCGTCAGCAAATTGGGATTTTCGGGATTTTCAAAAATATGAGGATCCTGCTGATCCTTTCCCGGAAGATCCTTCAAGACGTGAGGGGAGTTGGACAGCCACTTGCCCAACTCATAACCTCCGGACTTCAGTATTGCAATCAATTCATCGCGAAGAGTCAGAGCTTCCTCAACGCTCGAGGCTCCCGTGCAAATATCGTCCATATAGACTGACGATTCCAAGGTGGCTGATGCGCGAGGGTAATTCAGTCGCTCCCGGTTAGCTAGTTCTAACAAGGTCCTGATAGCAATATAGGGGCTTGACTTGAGTCCATAGGTCGTGGTGTTCAATTCAAAGACACGCATTGGCTCATTAGGATTTTCGCGCCACAGAATCATTTGGTATCTCCGATCATCGCGATGTACCATCGACTGTCTAAACATCATCTTGATGTCAGCTACGAAAACAATTTGATGCCGGCGGAAATGCGTGAGGATATCGGAGATATCCTTGATCAGCTTAGGACCGGAGTGCAAGCATTGGTTCAATGTCACCCCGTTGGATGTGGCCGCGGAGCCGTCAAAAACCACTCGAATCTTCCCCCCAGGGGTCTTCAAGACGGCATGGTGGGGTAAGAAGTAGTGCTCGTGTGCGCGCCAATCAAAATTGGATGGTGACATATGCCCCAGGCCCTCGTACTCGCGCATAAATTCAACGTACTTGGAGCGGAAGGTGGAGTCGCGCCGCATGCGCCGTTCCATAGACAAGAGCCTCTTTTCCGCCAAGGCCCGCGATTGACCAAGCGGGGGGCGAGAAGCGAGAAAGGGCAAGCGAGTTACAAATCGCCCATCAACACGGCGGCCTGTGTTGTTTTGATAAAACAACTCACATTCAAGGTCAAGAGGGTCAACTCGTGCGGCATGCGGCGGCTCCTCAACTTCCCAAAAGCGCTGGACCACGTCCGACAGCGTCAAGCCGGCTGCTTGCAATTGGTCCAGCACCGGTAGGTCCGAAGACCGTAGCACGGGTCCAAAAAAGCTAGAGCCGAATATAGTGGACATGGCACATAGGCCGTCCTTCTGCAAAACCCTAATTTCCCCTGACAAGACCAGGCCCAACACATCGGAACCCAACAAAAGGTCCATAGGACCTATTCGGCTATTCGGACCTGCGGTAGGGGGCCTAAGATATTGTCAAGGACTGACACCTTGACCAAGACCCTAAGATTGCCCGTAACGGGGCCAAACATTAATTCCGCTTCCCCGTTAGGAGTCGAGGGCTCTATACCCCCGATACCTATCACCCGTTCTGTTCGAGGACTCCACGGGAGCGCTAGCTCACCCACCAAACGAGAAGAAGCAATACAGCGCTGTGAACCCGAATCCAAAAGGGCGCGAACGATTAAAAATTCACCCTTCGGGTTGAATACCTTCACTGAGACAGTCGGCAAAAGAATGGTCTGACAGACGGACTGCCGGAGATTCAAGGTCTCAGGAGAAGTTGCTGTGGTGGGGGCTAGGGCGGCAACTACCTATTGGTGGTCGTCCTCATCAAACCGGTCCTCTAACCGGGGAATCTCATATTGAGACTCAGGGGGGACCTCCAAAGGTGAGTGGGACGGACCTCCATTTGGGTAAACCCATGCGTCATCTCGTGGCGGCAGCACGGGCCTAGTCATACGGGCTGAGGTCGGTAGGCCGTAGTAAGGCTGTCGACCCGCTCGAGGTGGGCGGCGTTCGAGGCGTGGCCACTCATGAAGCGGAGGTGAATAGCGGGCAGACTGAACCGTAGACGGAGCCGCCACAAATCTCCCATCAGAACGTCGAGGGGGGTTGGCGCCCCCCTCACGGGGGGGTGAAGCCCCCATAGGCGGGGTCGAAATCCGGACGCGTCGGGATTCATGGCCCTGATCAGGAGACCGACGCAAGTAATCCGGGGAGCGATCGGTAAGAGCGCCCCCGCCCGTGCGGGGCGCGCCCTCACTCTCCACCCGGCGGCCAACACCATTCTTGTTGGCGCACAAAATCTCCAGGTGGTTACCCCTACAAATTGGGCATGGCCGTTGCTGTTGGCAGTCCCGTTGCATGTGAGCTTCCAGACAGCTATAGCACCAGTGGCGGTCTCTTGCAATGCCCCTCCGATCCTTGATCCGCTTAGAGAGAAACTGGGGGCAAGAAAGCACCCGGTGGCCTGGACGCCTGCAATAGTTACAGGGGGCGGGTTCAGTGGCAGCAAGTCCAGTGTAAACGGGCATTGGTCTCCGGTCGGAGGCCCTTTTACCAGGGACGCCAGTGTGACCCTTTTCCTTCCTCAGCTGGGCAGGCCGCTCTGGAGTCCTTGAAGGACCAGCAATACCAGAGTTATCAGCCTGCCGGCACTCTTCCTCAAGGAACTTTAAAAGGTCCGAAAAGGGGGGCAGGTAGCTGGCCCCGTCCCCACCATACCTTTGCTCAAAACGCAGTTTCAACTCGGGAGGTAGGCGGGACAACACAATGTGTAATAAAGTAAGGACCACTGGTCCACGGGAAGCTCTAAACGCTTAAGAGCGTTGCAGGCTACAATCAGTGGATTTAAGAGCGATTCTCTTAAATGGGACACCCCATAGACACGTGGCAGCGCTAGAATTTGTGCCACGTGTGTGTCTGCTAACCGGCGCACGTTGGCATACCGCCGAGTCAGTAGTTCCCGCGCGGTGGTATAACTCTCCTCGGAGAGGTCTAGGTGGCTAACTAAACCCAGAGCCTCTCCCTGCAGGGAAGAGAGTAGATAGGCCAGTTTCTGGCAGGGAGACAGGTCCCTTCTCGCGTCCACCAGGCTATCAAAGAGGCTGAGAAAGCCTAGCCACTCGCTCAGGTTGCCAGAAAAGTGGGGCAAGTTTATTGTTGGCAACTTGCCCTGTAACGCAGGCTGCGTGGTGGGTCTGGTGGGAGACTCAAGAATAGAGCTCATTCTCGCCTCCTTCTTGAGCCTCGCGGCCTCCTCCACCAGACCGTCTGTCAGCTCAAAAAACTGTTCGTAGTCCCGCACTGAGGACTCCAGCGATTCCGGAGGTAGCTCCAATGCCATGAGGTCTCGGAAGGCCTCTTCGACGACCGCCTGCCTGGTCCGCACCTGCTCGCACCGCTGGAGCAGTGCGGATGCCCGGTCCACCCGGCCTACCAAGGCGTTGGCTGTAGCAGCCCAACGCAGCTCTGATTGAATTCGCACGCTCAATTTTTTGTGGGCTGGCATCTTAGGTAGGTACAAAACGACTAAAATAAAGGTAGTTACAACAAATAGATAACAAAATCAAAACAAAGTTATTTGTTACAAGTTATGTTTCAACTTCAACCAAACAAATTAATAATCAAACAAGAATTACCCACTTTAAACACAAACAAATTACTACTTAAATACTATTTATTAATTAGAATTATTTACTTTAAAACAAGAATTATTTATTTTAAATACATCAAACAAACTACTCTGTTACCTAACCACGAGGAGTTCTAGTAAACAAACAAAGTATTTGTTGGTTAAAAGTTCCAAAAGATACAAATTAAGCTATCAATAATTTATGTTAAGTCAATCAATAACAGAAATTAAGATAAAAGAAAAATTAAGTTTTTAATTACCCGTACTAAGCCACTAGACTCATACTAGGCACTGCAAATTACAAATTGGCTTGGTAAGAACCTACAATTATCAAATTATACCAATATTAAGTTTATTTATTACAATCTACATCTAACTGTTGGCCAGTTACGGGCCACAAACAACAATTAGATACTATTAATTATTACACTAGCGGCACGCTATGATGGCCGGTTTGACGTTTGTCCGCTCATGAAGTTCCGTATTAATTGATAACGACTTTGAAGGAAATAATTGTATTACTTTATTGACGATAGTGATGTGCAGAGATTCATAAATTTTATCGAATGTAGTTTTAGGTTTAGGACTCAAAATTTATTTATTAAATTGATTTCTAAAATGTATACAAGTGTAGAAAAATCAGTTTGCACCATTTAAGGGGTGAATGTACTTGTGAATATGAACAATTTTCACTATGTGGACAAACCTCTGAAATCGCAAAAAAATATCAGCTGTTTCATACAAAAGGTAAAATTTTTATTTTTATATGATATATACCACAACTCGGCATTTGGTTTTCTAAATTGAAAATTTTTAAAAATGGAATCTAATACGATCGTCACATAGGATCGCTGGCTAGCACAACTACTACCTCCGGCAAACTCGCGTCAATGCTCAATGCAAAACAAAGCAGTTTCGAATTGACGTTGCTTCGAAAAGTATAAACTGTCAGTGCAATGCGATTGTGATATAGTTTTGACCTGGCTTTGGATTTCAAATATTGATACTGCATTACTGTTGACCCTTGCTCGTTAATTTGGACTCTGTTCAAGCCCTTTGTTGTGGATTTCGTCGATATGACCGAACGTACGCAGAGAACTGTTCTAAATAGTCAGACACGTGAGTTCGTAATACGCCTTCGTAACTATTTCGATCGTGAAGCTCAAAATGGAGGTTCAATTTTACCTATAACGTCAGTGGTTGAACGCGTAGCTGATGCGCTTAATATTGGACAACGAACTGTTAGACGGATAACTAAAAAAAAATATGGCGAGACTGGCACAGAAGAAAATAAACTTCACACACCAAAAAAGAGAAAACGAGCAAAACCAGTCGTAGGCATCGATAGCTTTGATGCCGATGCTATCCGAAGACATGTTTACGGCTACTATTTACAGAAGGAGTATCCAACAAGAAAAAAGTTGGTGCATTCACTGAAGGAAGCTGGATTATTCTTCGGTGGGGAAAGTTCTTTAACGAAGATTTTGAAGACCATTGGATTTCGATACAAAAAATGTAACAAACGCAAAATATTGATGGAAAGATTTGATATAGCGATGGCAAGGTATACTTTTTTACGGCAAGTGAAAGAAATCAAAAATTGGCAAAATGTTGTGTTCTTGGATGAAACATGGCTTAATGCTAACCATACTGTAGGCCGTTCTTGGAACGATGACACAGCAGCATCTACTTCCAAAGTTCCTGTAGGAAAAGGATCGCGACTTATAATTTGTCACGCCGGAACCATCAACGGGTTTGTCGAAGGTTCTCTCATGGCTTTTGCGTCAAAAACCACTGGAGACTATCATGAAGACATGAATGGAGAAAAGTTTACTGAATGGTTTACCTCAATGTTGTGTAGCCTCCCTGAACCATCTATTATAATTATGGACAACGCCCCATACCACTCGATGCAAATTGACAAGCCACCTGCCCAATCCCAAAAGAAAGCTGATATCGTCGCATGGCTTCGTAAAAATGGCGTAGATGCAAACATGAATATGTTAAAAGCGGAATTAGTACGTCTTTTAAAAGAAAACAAACCAACCAAGATCCGATACGTCATTGACGAAATAGCATTAGAACATGGGCACAGAGTTATACGGTTACCGCCTTACCATTGTGAGTATAATGCGATTGAGTTGGTGTGGGCTCAAATTAAGGGATATGCTGCAAGACACAATACAGAACCCCCATTTACCACAAAAAAAATGCTAAAATTATTAGAAGAAGCTTGTGAACATGTGACTAAAGGAGACTGGGAAAAGGTTGTGAATAGAACTGTTAAATTAATAAGGGAAGATTATGAAAGAGATGTGAAAATAGATAATATTATAGAAAACGAACATATAATTATTAATGTAGGTGATGATAGCAGTGACGACAGTGAAAATAGTAGTATGGACGAATCTGATTAATTATGGCCTTTTGTGGCACCTTTTTTGGTATCTTTTGTATTCATATGTTTCTTGTGTGCATATAAAGTATGTATATTCATTTTCATTCAAATATTCAGTTCGTTCAAATAAATTAAATAAACATATACATTTTTGTTTTATTAAACCTATTTAATCAGGTACAAAAACAAAACTTAATTGTTTTTTGTTCGAGAATAAATTGACATTCCACATCACTATTGTAATGTGTCAAACCGGCCATCATAGCGTGCCGCTAGTTTAATCAACAAAAATTAACAAAACAAAATCTCAATAATTGCAATCATTATACAGGCCTACATGTGACAAGGTAGGCTATGTACTAGTAACTCAATAAGCCTGTGTATTAATAAGTTATAAATTAATAAGTTTACAATTAATGAGTTAACCCTAGAACGGCAAAGTTAAGTCACAGTAATGCCAAATCTGTCCGCGGAATCAATTTAACCGCGCTCTGCTTACCAAATGTTGAGGCCAACGGCTTGGCCAACGAGTCAACACCTGGAACACTAGGTTCAGGGGCCCATCAGCTAAACCTGAGTCCAGAGTCGCTGCCCAAGCGGCCTTTCACCGCGGTCAGATCTGTTCTCAACGTAGTGGTGACTTAATGATGGTAGGGTTGCACTGACCTTCCTTGCAGCAGTCAATCCTTGTACGGTCTGAGATGGTATGATAGTGGTGATATGTTGGGTGTATTGTGAGGTTAAGTGTAAGGTGAACTTCTCAGGCCATTAGCAGCAGCAGGCAGGCAGCCAGTTATGGCCTGCAGCTGTGGACGTTGGGCTGGCGTAGCACTGTACACTTGGTTTGTCACTAGTTAGGTCCCAAATCCTAATCACACACACTTCCGCCGAGCGCGAGGCGAGCAAAAGCCGGCGGGTTCCAAAAAAGTTCTTTTGTTACGAACAACAGTTAACAATTGTGCTTATAGCTAGGTCGACACATAGACCGCTTGACGGCGCAACTAAACCGTAAAATAAACTAAATCTAGACACTTAAAAAGCAAAACGGTGCACGAGGCGACCCGGATTTTCGTGAAAGTGTTAGCTGTCAAAGGAACTTGCAAAAAACCACGCCCCAAAACGGCGGCAAGTTTAAAACTAAGTATCTGTCAACTTCATTGCGAGCCAAAGAGATTGCCAGCGCTACGACCATGGAACAAGGAATTGTTGACAGGCACATGGCGCGAACAGGAAAAATGCTAGGGTAGTCCCTGTGTTCAAAAGTGGTGACAGAAAAGATATAACTAAGTATAGACCCATATGTATATTATCAGCATTTTCAAAAGTGTTTGAATCTTTGATCTGTTCGATACTAATATGGCATTTAAAATCAGCAATGATAGAGAACCAGCATGGCTTCTTAAAGAAGAGGTCCACTATGTCCAATTTAGTATTGTTTGTCGATGATTTGTCAATTGCACTAGATAGCTCAAATCAAATAGACTGTGTTTATACCGATATAGCAAAAGCATTTGACGTCGTTGATCATCACATTTTGCTCACAAAACTCAAGAGGTATGGCATTCATGGGAATCTTATCAAATGGATGAGTTCATATTTAAAAAATCGTAAAATGAATGTAGTTATTGGAGGGTACCAGTCAAACACTTTTATTGCGACGTCAGGTGTTCCGCAGGGATCCAATCTTGGCCCGACTTTGTTCGGAATTTTCATTAATGATATAATTATGCAGCATAAATGGTAACAAATTGAATACCGTCAATCAGATAAATGATCTCGGGATTATCATAGATAATAAGTTGAGTTTCATACCTCACATTGATAACATAGTGAGCAAAGCTCTTAAACTACTGGGATTTATCATAAGGAGTACAAAAGAATTCAAAGCATCATCCACAAAATTAACGCTATTTAATTCATTAATTCGAAGCAAACTTGAATACTGCTCTGTTGCATGGAATCCTTACTATCAGGTGCACAAAGATAGAATAGAAAGAGTACAAAAAAAATTCTTACGTCATTTAGCCTACAAAGACAAGTTACCGAAAGTGATGAATAGTACGCAAGCTCTATTGAAACAATAATACCATATCGCTTTGTAGTCGTAGAAACCTGATGGATCTTTGTTTTTTGCATAAAATAGTAAATGGAGATATTGACTGTCCAAACTTATTAAATAGATTAAGGCTGGCTGTTCCAAGACATAATGCGCGGTCACATATTAAAAGTAAACTAACTTTTAGGCCCAGACTTACAAGGTGTAACCTAGGTAAGTCTGCCCCTATCAACAGAATGGTGGCGTCGTATAATGATATATTTAAAACAGCCATTTTGGATATATTTCAAAACTCTGCATGTATTTTCAAACGCAAAGTAAAGAAACAGTTAAAAATCATTTAACTAAGCTAACGTGCACATCTCATTAGTTTGTCATATTATTTATAGTTTATAATATTATTATTATCATCTTTATTTACTTTTACTCATATTCTTTACATTTTTAAATATTTCATTATAAACAAAAATAAAAAAAATATTTAAAAATATAAAAAATAGCGGTCCACCGGTCTCGGGAACAGGGTCCAAGCAACCGGCGGTCAGGGCCCCAGAGAGAGGAACCTCCTGACGATGCGAGCCGTGTCCAGGAGTACAGCCTTCTGGATCTGGCCCTTGACCCAGCTACCCAACGAGAGCCTCGAAAGATGTTGGTCGAGGCTCTTGGCTATAAGACCATTAGCGGTTATCACTATCGGTACAATGATTGCTGAGTCTACATTCCACATGGCGACAACCTCGTGCGCTAAGTCGAGATACTTGGTAAGTTTCTCTTTCTCGGCTTTCACGAGGTTTTCGTCATGCGGGACGGCAACATCAACAATCATTGCCCGGCGCTCTGATCGATCTATCACCACTATGTCAGGCTTATTGGCTACAATAGTCCTGTCTGTAATGATAGATCGATCCCAGTACAGTGTGATATGACCATTTTCAAGAACTGGGTCGGGCACATACTTGTAGTACGGTACCTCCGATTCCACAAGATTGTTTATTTTTATTAAAGTGTTAACCTACACTTAAGGAAATATCAGAATAAATTTTATAAACACATATCAAAAATTCCGAAGCCAGCGGGATTCGAACCCACATCTCTTGGGAATCGCGCCCGAGTGTGTTAGCCACTTACACTATAGCTACGGTCGAACTACCCGTCAGCATCGAATTCGGAATTCGGAATTTTTGATATGTGTTTATAAAATTTATTCTGATATTTCCTTAAGTGTAGGTTAACACTTTAATAAAAATAAATAGTAAAAAGCAATGTGGCATCTCTAGTTCCTAACGAGCTCCATTGTAATATGGGGTCTTGGAAAGTAGATCAATAACTGTAACGTGTTGCTACTAGATGTCGCTAGCAGTTGCTTAAACTGAAAAAGTAGATACATATCACTAATTTCGATGCTGACGGGTAGTTCGACCGTGGCTATAGTGTAAGTGGCTAACACACTCGGGCGCGATTCCCAAGAGATGTGGGTTCGAATCCCGCTGGCTTCGGAATTTTTGATATGTGTTTATAAAATTTATTCCACAAGATTGTATTTCAAGGCAAGTTGCTGGTGGATAATCCTGGCCACTTGGTTATGTCTGTGTAAGTATTCGCCGTTAGCTAGATGAGAACAACCAGAAACAATGTGACGGATAGTTTCTCCAGGACGGCGACATGCCCGACATATGTCTACCGTTCCATCCTTCACTATGTATTTTCTGTAATTGTTCGTCATCATGACCTCGTCCATAATTGCACACACAAACCCTTCGGTTTCCCCAAAGAGGTCACCAAAGCGCAGCCAGGCCACGGACGCTTCAAAGTCAACATCAGGCCCGTGGAGGGCCCGATAAAAGCGTCCGTGAAGCTCCTTACCTTGCCATACAACCCTGCGGTCATTGGTACTGAGCACCACAGGTATGCGCCAGTTCTCTTTAGCCAAGGAGAGCGGCGTCAGACCCCTGTCCACTGCGACCACATCGCGGTGCATCTCCGTCTTGGCGTGGAGAAAGTACTCCCTGAGACTGCACACCTCGCGGTTGTGGAGGGTTTTGGCATTCAAAAGGCCTCTTCCCCCACACTTCCGCGAGATGTACAGCCTCATCACCGAGGAGCGCGGGTGATGCATCCGATATGCGGTCAGCAGCGCACGAACTTGTCTGTCCAGGGCGTCAAGCTCAGTCTGAGTCCACCTGAGTATGCCGAAGGAATACATCAAGACCGGCATGACCCAACCGTTGAAGGCGCGCACCTTATTGCCGCCCGACAAAAGGCTTTTCAGCACTTTCTTCAGACGGCCAAGGAAACGCTCCCTCACCGACTGCCTCATGTCGGCCTCTGATACCTAACGCCTCCGCCATGCCCAGGTATTTGTAGGTTTCAGTTGGGGAGAGCGATCTGAGGTATATGGAATCCGAGAGCTCAACACCCTCAGATTCCACAATCCTCCCTCGCTTTACATGCATGACCGCACATTTGTCCACACCAAATTCCATCCTAATGGAATCACTAAAGGCTTTAGTTACCTTCAGTAACTCTAGTAGATGTGATTTGTTGGGGGCAATGAGTTTTAGGTCATCCATGTAAAGGAGGTGTGATATAACCTGACCACCTCTCCTCAACCGGTAACCTAGCCCTGAATTCTCCAAGAGAGTACTCAGAGGATTCAGAGCCAGGCAAAACCACAAAGGACTGAGGCTATCGCCCTGGAATATGCCTCGCTCAATCCTTATAGGCTCCGCGCTCCCCAGGTCCGGCGACACCCTGGATAGTGAAGGACTGTCCTCCACTGCCCCATACACGTCTGTAGGAAGGCGCGTAGTACTGTGTTTACTTTGTACAGTTCCAGCACCTTCATGAGCCATGTATGGGGCACAGAGTCGTAGGCCTTCTTATAGTCTATCCAACATGTCGACAGATCCTTTCGGGAGCGCCGAACCTGTTGACAAATGGCCATATCAATGAGGAGAAGCTCCTTAGTACCACGGGAGCCATTCCTACATCCGTTCTGAGAATTAGACATGATGGATTTTGTATCGATGTGATCGTTAATTTTCGTTCTCAGAATGGATGTAAGAAGTTTATACAATGTTGGTAGGCACGTAATCGGCCTATAATTTTTGGGCTCCGTGGTACTACCTGACTTATGGAGCAGGAGGGTAATACCTGTTGTCAGAAACTGGGGTAGCGACTCTGACTCTAGAGATGATTGGAATTGGGATGCCAAACGAGCGTGTGAGCTGCGTAGCCACTTTATCCAAAAGTTGTGCAGCCCGTCCGGCCCAGGGGATTTCCAATTGGGCAGGTGACGGGCTGCAGTGGCCACGTCTTCAGGGGTTATAGTAACTAGGTCCATTTCTGGAATTTGATCGCACGCTCTTTCTACATCCCACGTCCAATCACCCTCAGTGTGAGCGACAGGCGCCGACCAGATGTTGCGCCAGAATGATGTCATGGCTTCATCATCCGGTAGGCGCGCATCGGTGACACCTTGGTCAGGGTGTTCCCAACCTCGGTATACCCGCCTTTGATCGCTTTGGAAAGTGCGATTCAGGGTATATCTCTCGACCCGGCACTTATATCTGCGAATACGGCTAGCCCATGCTGAGACCTTCTGTTTCAGGAAATCAATGCGCTCAGTGACGCGCGCCATATAATCTTGAGGGCTGATATCAGTCTCAGTATCTTGTGCTCGTAAGTGGAGGGCGTGTTTTGAGTCTTATCGAGTTATTCTCACGTCCCTGTACACGAATACTGTTGTCTATAATGGAAAACTGTATCTTTGTGATCCCTACCTAGTGGATATCGATATTGTGAAACTCAGTGGTTGATTTACTAGACTTAACGGTATTTTAAACCCACAACTTAATTATTACCTACTATCGCGGTCTCAATTTGTTCGCTAGCGCGGTGCCTACCGACATATTTATCGAACGCCGCTCTGTCCGGGTGTCATACCTACTACGGCCCGTTTGCATTGGAACTTGAACACTGCGGCAGAAGAAATAGGTACTTAGCAGTTATGCCGCTCACCTGTGTTGCGTGTACGTCTACCTGCGAAACTAAGGAATCAATAAAATGCTCGCTTTGTAGCAGTGCATATCATTTCTTATGTGTCGGTATGACTAAGGAAAATTATGGGAAGCTGTCGGCGGCGTACAAATCAACTTGGAAATGCCCCGCCTGCAAAGTCTCAAGTAAGAAGGGACCCACTAACTCAGACAGTACTCCTGTCAAAGGCGCTGTTGCTGATATCGCAACAATTTCGGGGTGTAGATCGGACATGTATTCTCAAGAATTTTCGTCCTTTAAAAATGACATACTAAAAAGTCTAGCTTTGTCCCAGGAGGAGCAAAAAAGGGCGCTGCTTGACCTTATGAATGAGAAGTTTCAAGCTATGCAGGATTCGTTGGATTTTTTCTCCTCGACATACGACCAAATTAAGCAGGACTTAGAAGTTGCAAAAAGTGATATTGTATCTTTAAAGAAAGAGAATGAAACTCTTCGAAAGGACGTCAAAAACCTTTGTGGCAGGTTGAACCTGTTTGAACGAGAATCTCGAGCTTGCAATCTGGAAATTCACTGTGTTCCCGAACATAAGAGCGAAAACCTTGTAAACATGGTTGAACACATCGGCCGGGTGACTGGTAGCCCCGTCAAGGATGGGCAGGTACTAAAGTGCACTCGTATTGCCAAGCTCAACAAAGAGTCTTCTCGTCCCAGATCGATCTTAATAAAATTCTATAGCCCAATTATAAGAGATCATTTCTATGCCAGCGTCATAAAATTTAATAAGAACAAGTCAAAAGAGGATAGACTTAACACATCGCACCTTGGGATGGCTGGTGATAAGAAGGCTGTATACGTTATGGAGCACCTAAGTCCTGAAGCGAAAGCTCTGCATGCTCAGGCTAGAAAATTTAGAAGAGACAATAAATGGCAATTTGTGTGGTCAAGAAATGGAAACATCTTTCTGAGAAAAAACATATCTAGTGACGTTATTTTTGTTAAAAATCAAGACATTTTTCTAAACCTAGAGTAGTCATTTTTCTTATTATAATTCTTTTCTTAATATTTATTATTAAATGTGTGCGTTAAGGATATATTATCAAAATGTTAGAGGTATTAAGACAAAATGTACAGAGGTTTACCAGTCTGTTTTAAATTCTGATTATGACGTCATAGCATTCACGGAGACCTGGTTAAACTCAAGTGTTTTTGATGGCGAGGTAATTGATGACAGGTATCATCTTTTCCGTAGGGATCGTGAAACGACAGACTCAAATAAGTTAGAGGGTGGTGGTGTTTTGATTGCCGTTTTAAAAAAATATAAATGTCATCGGGTTTTCAAGTGGGAGGGATCCTCTGAATGTGTGTGGATTAATTTGTTATACAAATCAGGATCTGATACTCATAATCTGTCAATTTGTACCGTTTATCTACCATCTCCCCTTAGGTTTGATGTTCTGGAGAGATTTACTAACCAATCATCTATCGCGATCTTAGAACAAGAAAACACCTTAATACTTGGGGACTTTAATTTACCTTTTATAAATTGGCAGCCATTTCAAAACACTCTTGTACCGCAGAATTATAACTCCAATACGGGTACTTGTCTTGTAGATTTTATGTCTGAAAATAACTTAATACAACTCAATGACATTCAGAATTCCTATAATAAAACTCTAGATTTAGTTTTTAGTAACATTTCCAATTTAATAGTTAACCAAAGTCCCTATTGTCTAAGTAAATTGGATAAATATCATCCTCCTTTAGAAATCACCTTAGAACTATGTATTGAAGAACTAGTCACTCCTATACCATGCAGGAAACTCGACTTCTTCTCAGCTGATTATGATGTTGTGAATAAAGATATTAACGAAATTCCTTGGAGTGAAGTCTTTGCTGACTGTCTTGATGTTGAGGAGATGTTACCTTGTTTTTACTCTGTTATCCAGGATGTCATTAAAAAACGTATACCATTGAAACGTATAAAAAGTGGTAGGTATCCACATTGGTATTCTATGAATTTAATACGTCGGATTAATGAAAAAAGAAAATACAGACTAAGGTTTAAGAAATTTGGTAATCCTCTAGACGAAATTGAATTCAAATTGTTGAGGTCCAGATGTGAGATTCTTATTGCTTCCTGCTATAGTAGTTACATTAGCCGGGTAGAGAATAGTATTAAGACTAATACTAAATATTTTTGGTCATTCCTGAAGGAGCGCCGCAACAATAAATGTGATGTTCCTGCATCAATGATTTATAACAATCAGACATTTTCAGACGGTGTTAGTATTTGTGATCAGTTCGTTAGTCACTTCTCTAACGTTTATTCTACAAGTATCTCTGCTTGTCCTTCTAACGTATCGCTAGTTAAAAATACCGTAGATCATTTTTCGGACACGGGAATCCTTCTTGACAATTTGTGTTTTGCAGTTGAGGATGTTGAAAAGAAGCTATTATCTACTAATATTCATAAAGGGGCTGGTAAGGACCAACTTCCACCTATCTTCATTAAGAATTGTGCCAAGAGTTTAGCAGTCCCTATAACCAATATTTATAATAGATCTTTACAGGAGGGTATTTTTCCATCTCCCTGGAAAGCTGCGCTTATTGTTCCTGTCTTAAAAGATGGAGATAGAAGGGACGTGATGAAATACCGACCAATTTCAAAGTTATCAGTTTTATCAAAGATATTTGAGTCTTTAGTGTGTCCTTACATTAATTGGCATATGAAATCGATTTTAACCCCTCATCAACACGGATTTTACAAACACAGATCTACTCTTTCTAATCTAGTGACATATGTTGATTTTTTGTCATCACATGTTGATAGAAACCTGCAAGTTGATGCGATCTATACGGATTTTTCAAAAGCATTTGATCTTGTGGATCATAACCTTCTTATTGGAAAGCTAAAACATTATGGTATAGGTGGTAATGTCCTAAATTGGCTATCCTCTTATTTATCTAACAGAGTAATGACGGTTGTTTTGGGTGGTTTTGAGTCTTCTACCTCTTATTTAGCTCTTTCCGGTGTACCACAAGGATCACTATTGGGGCCAGCACTTTTTAATATTTTTATCAACGACATTGTTAATTGCTTCAGTGGTTCCGAAGTACTTCTTTATGCAGACGATTTGAAAGCCTTTAGGGTAATCAAGGATCATGCTGATGCTAAATTGCTGCAGGGCGACCTGGATAGGTTGACTACTTGGTGTAGTACTAATAATATGATATTGAATCATGCTAAATGTTCTGCCATTTCATTTCATAGAAAAGTACATCCAGTTGTATTTGTATATAACATTAACGGAAATAATGTCAAAAGACTTAACTCAATTAGAGATCTAGGTGTAGTTGTCGATCAGAAACTAAGCTTCATTCCACACATTGATGCAATCTGTAAAAAAGCCTTTAAGATCACTGGATTTATTAAACGTAACTCGAAGGACTTCCGTAAAGCACAAACTAAAATTCAATTGTTTAATGCCCTAACAAGAAGTCTATTAGAATATGGCTCTGTTGCATGGAACCCCTATTATAACGTGCACGTAGGGAGGATTGAGCGTATCCAAAAACGCTTTACGTATCACCTGATCCTTTGTGATAAGTTGGACACGAAAAGGTATGCTAGTTATCCTGCCAGATTGCTTCATTATAAAATGTTAAACTTATTCGATCGTAGAAAGCTATTGGATCTATGTTTTTTGCATAAATTAATTAATAACGCTGTAGATGCGTCTCACTTGTTACAAAAAATTACGTTACGAGTTCCTAGATCGGCAAGAAGGTTATCGAATTTTGTACCATTTGGAGTCAGTCTTATTAAAACCAACTTAGGAGCCTCGGCTCCTTTACATAGGATCATAAAAACTTATAATGATATCGCCAAACTATTAGACATTGATATTTGGAGAGACTCGCTCTTGACATTTAAGAGCAAGTTTAAAAAACACTTTATAAATCAATATCGCTAACATTTTTAAATTTTAAACTTTAAATTTTTTAAATTTTTAATTTTTTAATTTTTATATTTAACTTTTTTTATTTGTTAATTTTGACGTATTTAGTATTTTTTTTATTTTGATCTTTTGTTTTATTTTGTATCTCTTCTGTTGTTTGTAGTTTATATCTATTTTATATGCTTGTATAGCTTTTATTCAATATCAATCAAGTAATTTGAGTCAACCACTGTAACTGCTCTGTCTTTATATAATTATTATGTGATACATAATTTAATTCGCATGTTGTGGCTACCTATAAGTGGTGTTTATAGCATACCTAAGAACCGTATTTGAATTTAATATGACTGCATGTTTTTATTGCTGTAAAACTGTTGGTGCCCTTAAATAAATAAATAAATAAAAATAAATAAATCAGTCCCCAAGAAAGCGCGCCTCACAAAGCGCATGACTCTAGGGCGAGTGTTGCCCTCCCTGAAGCAGAGTAGTTTGCCAATGAGTGCCCTAGCCCCATCAATGCGACGTTCGATCCTGCACTGCCAGGCTGGTGCGGTAGGCTTCGGTCGTGTTGCTGTATCATTATTAATTAACTTTACATTAGCAACACATTAACAACATTATTATTATTATAGATTAGTTTTGAAGTTATAAGGTAAAATGTATGTCTTTTGTATAGTACATGTATATAAACACTATAATCATCTTTTTTAATGTATAATATTTAAATCGTATTTGTATTGTAAATTTTTTTATTGCATGCTGTGTTAGCCCGCAAGTGGGGTGTACAATGTCAGTTAAAAATGTTAAGAAAAAATTGTACTATAATATATAAGTCAGCAAACACATTGTATACAACGTGGGCTTCCTATTGAATAAATAAATAAATAAATGTGCCTACTCATACAATAGGTATGATTTCTTAATTATTGATTAAATAGCTCCTTTACAAATTAAGTCACGAAGTTATCGAATTTACTTGGTTATTCCGAAATAAATAAATGTCCATTTGTGTTGGCGCAGGTGTACTGGGCGTCGGGGCTGCACCTGTACGCCCCCCTGCCGTTCCAGCCCGGCAAGGGGGGGCTGGGGGAACTGTTCCGCTCGCACCTGTTCCTCAACGCCGGCTGTCTGGCGCACCCAGGTGAGTCCGACACCAACCGCCGAATAAAACTGGCTGGGAAGCGTTCGGGAATAGTCCAGATGTCATCTCCCTTAAGGCCCCTCCCTTTTATAAATAGGTTTACTAGTCTCGGAGTTATTGGTCTCTTTCTAAAACGAAATTCTATAGTGCGTGTATGGTGCTGCTGAATTGAAAGAAAATATCTTTATTCACTAATGGTGACACAGACAAAACTAGTTACAAAAGTATAATTTCGTGTGTGACACCACCCAGAAAGGGTGTACAGCTCAGCACTATGTTCTGCGTCATATGCAAAAAAAAATGCATACAATGGCGCTGATTTTCAGCTGTTACCCAGGTGACGTCACACTTGAGTAGCGCTCTCTCTAAAAGGAAACTTTAAAGCTCTATAATTAATTTATTTTTTGTCAAGTATAGTTTGTTTGTAGAGGAGGGCGGGCTGGCGGTGGTGGAGGCTCTGTCGGAGGCGCGCGTTGCGTGCGGCGCGGGCGTGGCGCTGCGGCTGGGGCGCGCCGCGCGCGTGGAGCTCAACTACTGCGTGCCGCTGCGCGCGCGCGCCGGCGACGTGCCCGCGCCCGGCCTGCAGTTCGGCGTCGCGGCGCACCTGCTGTAGGCAGCGCGCGACCTCTGCTGCACAGCCTCCCCCCTCTTAGCGTACGCCAGCCGCTCTAGCCAAGTTATAGTTCTCTTTTGGAGTTTACTCCTTAAGAATCGAATTTAGGCGCCCGGTATGAGAAAAATTTGAGGTATAAAATCTACTTATGAATGACCTTGTTACGTTTTTATGACAGCGTTACTAAAAACTGTAGATCAGCGCCATCTTTCGGCTTATGTGTAAACTATTTCGAATAGCAACTCTGTTGTACGCCCTAAAACCCTGCGATAAAATGTTAGCACTGCTAACATAATAGTTCGAGCTATTTACATTTACGTCATTTTTAGATGGCCGTATTTGATATTAACTTGCACAAATAGTATAAAGTAAACTCCAGTCGTGCGTCGTCGGAGCTGACACACACTTTTTTTTTTAATTATACAGGCTGACACCCTGTATAATAAGTTATAGTTCTTGCAATTCACGAGGGCGACTGACTTATGGTTGTGTGTGTGTCGTATCTGTATAAGTGTGAGCGAGCGCAATGCTCGCGCCCGCCCGCTCCCACCTAGGCTTTGACAGGCACGCACACTTATGCAATGTGCATGTACACGAAGTAACCACAAGTAAAGCTCACTCGCCTTCGTGAATTGCAAAAACTGTACACTTCGTTGTATCGTTTCTCTTTCTACGATCGTTGTCACTTGAAGTTTTGGCTAGGGCAAGACTAGATGGCGTTGCAGCTGATCAAAGACAGAAGTGTATTGATAAAATATTTCGCGGCGTTTTGTATTGTTTTTTTAGCATTTAAAACATTTATAATACAAAATGCCGCGAAATATTTTATCAATACACTTCTGTCTTTGATCAGCTGCAACGCCATCTAGTCTAGCCCTAGCCAAAACTTCAAGTGACAACGATCGTAGAAAGAGAAACGATACAACGAAGTGTAACTTGGCTAGAGGGGCAGGACACGTCAGGCTGTGCCATACAACACGAGTCATCATCCCATCGCTGGCCCTATGTAATAGTATCTTTATTGTTCACATAATACAGGTAGTTACAGTTTAACGGCAAGGGTGGCACTGCACTAGTAGAAACTGTGTTTCAGATGCCACCGCCACCTCCGAGACAATTATAATAATTCAACAAATTTTTACAATTACAAAATTAAATTAAAATTATTACAATAAACAAATAAAAACGAAAGAAAATAGTGGAGTTCCTTCTAAATTAGTGAAACAAGTGTTTAAGTGTGTGTATGTGTTTGTACGTGTGTGTGTATTTATCGCGTTTTTTCTACAAAAATGCATTTTATGCCATACAACTTCCTCTTAGCGTTTGTCCCGACTTACGCCGGGGTAAATTACGTCAGGTTGTGCCAATGGTGGGTGATACCTGTGCCGATTCGAAATGTCACCGGTCTTCATCTGTACCCATCGATGGTCCTTTGGTTACTGGAGGCCGATTCCGTAAAAGCTGCATCAATTATGTCTCTTGTGATCGGCTGAATTTACTGCATTTTAGCCAACAGCCTTCTTTTAGAGCACAGCTGGGCACAGGCCTCCTTTCAGAATGAAAAGTGTTTAGGCCAGGTAAACCAAACAGACTTTACACACTTTTATTATTTATTTATTTATTTATTTATTACCTTTGGAAACATTATGGAGAACTCTCAGGCATTCAGATTTCCTCACGCTGTTTTCCTTCCCCTTTAAAGCAAGTCGTTCATTGCTTAAAATGACTTCGAAGAGTTAATCCGATTTTTGAGCCCTCAAAAAGAATCCAAGGTACTCCCAATTGATATGGTACGGGAAGTATAAATTTTTCCTCATTCAATTTATCACAATAATTTCAATCTTTTTGACGTGATAACGTCTTATAAATCGATGAACACCGGCTGCACGCACGAAAAAGTGTCACGTTCCGCCTGAGCCTGCGCGTCCAAGCGAGGGCGCGGAACAAGTGATAGAGAGGCACGATCGGCCCAAGCGGTTTTAGAGAGCGCCCGCCGCCACCCGCCAGTCATCAATGTTTCTTTATGACGTTATCACTTAATGTCGTCCTTAAACCGACTTTACAGACAACCAATTTTTTTCTATTAGCAATCAGTGCCGATATGGTGATGATGACTTCGCTTCATAATCACGTCGTCAATAGCCAATTCATCGTACTTCTATTAGTAGAGGTCAGTATACTGAAATTATCGCAGTAGTTTGCGATCAAGATATAAGGAGTTAGAATCGAGAAGCGGCCATTTTGTTTCTATTTTGCTCACTCGCTTAAATTATATGGAAAATGGCGGCTTTTTAATTCCTATCAAAATTTTATTTTTCGTTTAACTGTATAAAACGACATACGAATTTTATAATTCTTTACTATAAAAATGTAATTATTATTAATCATTTTATTAGCATTCATCTTTCACCTAGGTAATTTAAAAGAATGGTGAAGTTAGAACGAAAATGTGAGTAAAAATGGAAAAAATCGCTTGTGCAATGACAATCAGAAAACTTTTTCTGTTGTAGCTATGACGTTAACAATTTTTTTTGGAAGTACTTACCAAGTGTTTTTTTTTAATTATATAATTTTTTTTCATCCTTGTAATAGTAATTTATTGAAATGACATTGTTATTTGACTTATGTTAAGTTCAGATAAGATAAGATACCTACCCCTTAACATATCGCAAGTCTTGCGATGTGTTAAGGGGTATCTTGCGACGCAAGACCTTTGCAAGACATAGTTGAAATAATCTAGTAAATACAAAATGTATTATATTATATGAAGATATTGTGTTGACGCCGCTGTGTAGAAAATAGTGTAATCTAAAAATTATAGTTGTTGAAATAAATTGTTTTAGTTTTGAATAATAGGTGTTTTATTACCTTTCTAGATTCTTCTCCTTCTTCATTAACCTATAGACGTCCACTGCTGGACAAAGGTCTCCTGCATGGACTTCCACAGGCTTCGGTCTTGCGCCGCTTGAATCCAGCGGCTCCCTGCGACTCGTTTGATGTCGGTCCACCTAGTGGGGGGTCTGCCAACACTGCGTTTCCCGGTAGGGGGTCGCCACTCCAGCACCTTGAGACCCCCACGACTATCAGCTCTTCAAACTATGTGTCCCTAGATTTTTAGATTTAGAACTTTCTAGATTAGTATTATTACATTTGGAAGCAGTGATAGTCTAGTGGTTAGGGACTGTGGTCTCCTATTCTGGGGGTCGCAGGTTCAATCCCGGGCACGCACCTCCGACTTTTTGGGGTCAAGTGCGTTTAAGCAATTAAATATCACTTGCTTCAACGGTGAAGGAAAACATCGTGAGGAAACCTGCACACCTGAGAGTTCTTCATAATGTTCTCGAAGGTGTGTGAAGTCAAGTCCGCCAATTCGCATTGGGCCAGCGTGGTGGACTATGGCCTATAGCCCTTCTCTGAGAGGAGACCTGCGCTCAGTAGTGAGACGTTGATGTGATGATGATTATTAAATACTAGCGTTTAAAAATCTCGCAGGAACTCTTTTTTCCAGGATGAAAGGTAGTCTATGTCAAGTCCTTAACTATTCCTATGAAAAAAATCACGTCGATCGTGTGATCCGTTGCTGCGTGATTGGAAGACAAAGCAATAAAAACACTTAAAAACGCATTTATAATATTAGTTAGGAATACCTCTTAGATTAAATTTGATCCTGAAAGATCCATGTTCATCTCCTGAATGCAAGTGATCTCTGCTCGTCAAGATTAACAGTTATTTTCGCATTTATAATTTAAGTATGGGCAAATGTAAGAACAGTTTAGTTTGGATAATATGGATCTAACTTTTGAATGTGAACAATTTGCTTGTGCTTGCAAGAGTACAGATGTATTATAAAACAATGAAACAACAGCTCTGTAACAATTTTCTTTATTTCGCTATAACTAATAATAATATTTACATAATAATTTAATTCTTATTTAAAATAAAATATGACCAACTGCACTTAGACAGCTTTAACTATAATTTTATTATAATTTATAGCTTATGATGAGGCTGGACTAGAAAGGTCTTAATGCCTGTTCTCACAGCATACATGTCCAACATGTTCAAATTTATTCAAGCGAATTCAAACATGTGCCCGCGACTTTGTCCGCGTGGATTAATTCCCGCGGGAACTCTTGAATTTTCCGGGATAACATGTAGGCTTTGTGTTAATCCAGGGTGTGAGCTATTTCCATTCCAAATTTCAGCCAAATCGGTTCATTCGTTGTGGTGTGAAGGAGTAACAAACATCCATCCATCCTCACAAACTTTCCCTGAAGCTTGTTCAAGAATGTGTCTACAGGGAAGTCACTATTGCAAAACAGAGAACAATAATTTTAATGTAACTCCTTTTTGTATAAGTTTTCGTAGTGCAATTTGGATTGAAGCATGTCGTCTTCGTTTATTTGTATGTGGAGAGGTGGGATCAAAGCTCCTGCCACTGACCTGAAATATCCAATCATACATTTACTATGGGAAAAGTAAGATGTTACTTTTAGAAATTCGATGATATAAACAAGGACAAACCATCTTAACATGTATTGAATTGTAAATAGGTATGCATTTTTGGAACTTCCCCTCATTGTGAAAACACTGCATACATAGTATAGTACCTATTGTAAACTGTTTAGAAAAGAGCAACCGCCGAGTTTCTTGTTGGTTCTCCTCAGTAGGAAGGGCATTCTGAACCAGTGATAGTCGATGAAATGAAATGAACGATGCAAAAGCACCTATAAAAGTTTATTTGAATAAAAAATATTTCTATTCTATTCTAATCTATTCAAGCAAAATTCGTTTTCACCTTAGTAACTTAAAATGGGCGCCTTTGCGTCTAAAACCAGTGTGCAAAAGTCGTTTTTGCAATAAATTAATTGGACCGACGATATTTAGGTACTTTCTTGATGTTGAGAAAAAATCGAGTCCCAGTATTGCTAAACTCCCCATCAATGGCTCACTACTGAGCGCAGGTCTCCTCTCAGAGAAGGGTTATAGGCCATAGTCCACCACGCCGGCCCAATGCGAATTGGCGGACTTCACACACCTTCAAGAACATTATGAAGAACTCTCAGGTGTGCAGGTTTCCTCACGATGTTTTCCTGCACCGTTGAAGCAAGTGATATTTAATTGCTTAAACACACTTGACTCCAAAAAGTCAGAGGTGCGTACCCGGGATCAAACCTGCAACCCCCCGAATAGCAGACCACAGTCCTAACCACTAGGCTATCACTGCTTCAACTTCTATCGGCTTGCTTGTCTAAATGAATAGAATAGGGTATTTGACTATATTAAAAATATCGTTTCATCTGGTGTCATCCTAAAAGATTATTATCTAAAAACATTATTCCATGCGACAAAACGAAAAAATAAAGCTTTATTTAATTAGAAAACATTCATTAAAATTGTTATAATTCTGGCCATGTTCACGAGATCGAAAACGTTCTTGAATCTCGGATGACGTCACAGTTCACGCCACCTTTGGGCTTTGGAATTGTGTGTGAACTGTGACGTCATGTAAACAAATGGAACGTTTCGGCGGCAATTTATTTTTTTGAATTTATTTCGATTTTTATGAAAAATACTGAAAATTATGCCGAAATATATGTTTTGTTAGCTTCAGCATAGCATTATTAACAATTTAATATGATTTTCTAAAAGTAGTCAAACACCCTATTGTTAAAGATGGTTCACCTGGCCTCCGAGTTGAGGAAGTTGAAGGTAGAGCACGCGTGCTCAGTGGGCAGGATCTCCACGTTGAGGCTGGCGGCCCGCGCCGCGCGGAAGACCGAGTTCAGTGTGTCCCTCTCGTTAGTCTCGAGCCCTACAATCTGAATAATCAAAAGGAAAGGTGACTGACTGACTGATTGATCTATCAATGCATAGCTCAAACCACTAGAGTCTAGACAGATCGGTTTGTTTGGCATACTAGTTATTACGACATTGGCATCTGCTAAGAAAGGTTTTTAGAACTCTCAACCCCTTAGGGGGTAAAATAGGGGTTTGAAAATTAACTTGAGCAAAACTGCCAGCAAAAGCTGGTCTAAAAATATAAAAACGAAATATCAACAAACAAACAACTGAATTTGGGGGTAGTTTTGAAATAACTACCTCTTAGTAAACTCATTACTAGTGGAGTAACCCAAACACTTCATGTGTCAAAATTTTTGTTTGTCACACAAACATCTGGGGTTATTTTTGGAACAGCTGACTATCATGATATTTACCATCAATAGGTGGATGTTGACTTCTATTTTGTTGGTCAACCTACTTTTGATTTTGGGAGCGTAAAAAGAAAATACTTTTTTGTGCAGCCGATTTGGAGGCTGGATGTTTAATGCATTCCACGAGACGCACAGCGCTCATCCGGTGAACATTCCGCTGAGCTTTCACTTACATTCTAAGAACTTAATCTAATATAGATGGGCGAGGTGTAACCATAACTACCTATTGGGAGGGTTTGCCAACACTGCCAACAGTGTGAAGACTTAAGTTCTTTGAAATATGTTACCCGCTCATTGCCACTTTAGTATTAAAAGTACTTGAGATGTCTCTGTTATGGTAAAAGTTTGTTGCCAACTACAGACAGCAGCACTCAGCAGCAGCGCAGACACAGTAGCACTTAGCCGTAGCGACGTGTCACCGCAACACTATTGGTATGTATGTACCATGACTTAACATAATATTCACTACTGTAAGTAGACCCCCTGACAGCCGCAAAATATGTACCGATTTTGATTTATCAAACTTCTAATTATGTATATAGAAATATTGTACTTATAGTAAAGATCAGTGACAAATTGTGACGAATTTGTCTTTGAAATCTGGTCATAGCAATATCAGATTTGCTTTACTTTTCTATCTTTACGTATTCCCATAAGAGATTTTTTCGCTCCTCACTTTGTTGCATGTCTTCTTACAGTAGTAAATAAACTAAGTCTATGGTATGTTCTTATGTTATTACGACATGTACTGCTAGTCATGGAAGGTATTTCATAGAAATGTAACATAGAAACCAGTCTGCAGTTGGCTATGAACATGTACCTTTAATCTGTTGTGACCCTTAGTTAAAATATGATTTTAAAACATAGTCAAGCGAATAACATACCAACAAATCAATCTTAGGTTCCAGCAGCTTAAAGAACCTCAGTGAAGCTTCTGTGATCTCTTTTGATGTCCTCACTTGCCATGACAGTATTGTTCTAATTGAAACAGTAAATAATTTAAATTTAGGTATCTAAAAAATGCTCAACAACTACCATTTATTATTATTAATCTAAATATATAAAAGGAAAAGGTGACTGACTGACTGATCTATCAATGCACAGTTCAAACCACTGGACAGACTGGGCTGAAATTTAGCATATACAGGTTATTATGATGTAGGCATGTCGCTAAGAAAGAATTTTTGAAAATTTAACCCCTCAGGGGGTAAAATAGAGGTTACAAAATCAAACTTAACATAAGTGAAGCCATGGCCAAAAACTAGTTAATAATGAAAATGAAGAGCAATATGGAGTTTAGATCTACCATTGTGCACATCAATTTTATTCTTCAAACAAGAACTTTAAGAATGGTACATGCAATGTATTTATAATATTACTAGCTGACCCGGTGAACTTCGTACCACCAATTTACCTATATAAATAAAACGAATAAATTATCTTAATAAAAAAAAAACTATCCTATCTTTCAAGTTGGACCAAATTACAGATAGTTACGAAGTTTGATCAAAATCGGTTAAGTAGTTTAGGAGTCCATCGCGGACAAACAACGTGACACATAATTTATATATATTAAGATAATATACCTGGAAAAAATAGCTATGGGTCCAAGCACTGTGATTCCATTGTTCAATCTGAATCCATACTGCAACGATAAAAGTCACATCACAGTAGTGAAACATGTAATATACAATACAGTTGTGAAAAAGTTCAAATTATCAAAGGTTCAAACTTAAAGAGTACGCAAGCAAAATAGCAAGAATTGCTATTGCCAGGAACAGAGCGACCGAGATGCATAGTGCCTCATATATTGTGAGTATATATAGATGGCACTTGCATATAAATCGCGTCGCTCTGCTCCTGGCAAAAGCCGGAAAGATTCTCCTATTTTGCTCACTCCGGGCTCCGAACTTTGGAGTATGACCACACCTTTCTTAGGACTCTTTTTATGAAAGGGGACACTTTTACAAAGAGTTACTTAATAAAATAAAGCATTTGATTTTGATATCTAACTCACAGTGGCATAGGAGTCTATCATGAGCCCTAGATCCTGCTCCTGGTTGATGACACGAACTGTAGTCTTGCCCTCGCCTTCGTAAGCGGCTTTATGTCGCACGCTGCTACAAAAATGCAAAATTGAAACACCTTCTGACTTACTTTAGTCTACCAGCCACTACCAAGTACCATTAGACTCAGAATATAGTTATTATATATATTGAAGAACTAGTTTCTATCATGGAACCGCGTGTGCACTTTATTTGAGCACTAAATAATCGTAGTACTTTATTGGGAGCCAAAATAAATAAACAATAATACTAACCTCAAAAAGACTGGATTCCTTTTCATTATTAGGTTTAACTGTCGGAATTTACTTGATAGCATTTTTGTGTTACTTATATAACTAATAATAAGTTAGTAAAGCGTTAGAATTCGCAATATTTGGTTAAAAATACGAAATTCTGTCTTCCGAATTCCGACATCAAAACACAGACCCTCTGATTCTGTAACTCAATTGCTATCAAAAATGATAGCCACTGACATATATTTTTTATCCATTGAAGGTTTGCTATGAAAATAAAAGTATCAATTTCGTAGCAAACCTTCAATGGATAAAAAATATATGTCAGTGGCTATCATTTTTTGATAGCATTTAAGGTTTAGAATCGGGGCCCTGGACACAGAATACACACAGAATACTTTATACTCCTAGCGGAGTATAAACTATTGAGGACCAGCCTGGCGATCGCGTAACTTTTATCGCTGTCTAGACAAGGGTCTGCCCGCGAAATTCAAATTTAATTTGGTTTTTCGCAATTTGTAAACTAATACGACAAAGTATGGCTTTGCATTCATTGGCAGCCTTATGGCATTCTAGAGAAAAGTAATATATAGGTACGTGTAACGGTGTATCCGAACGCGTGTATGACGTCATTGACTGGACGTGAAAGTTGAAACTTGAAAGCAAAAGAAATGTCAAATGTCAATTTTGAATTTTGTAGCAATGCAGATGCGCGCTATTTTAAAATTTATTCTTGAATTAATGAAAACCATTGATTTTCTGTATGTATTTATGTATAAAACTTGAAGCCGTTATTCAATTTCCGTCCACGGTATTCGAAGGTTTCCTAATAAAGCTTCCTAATTCATAAAAAATATACAATATTTTTAACCAATATCAAACAAAGTTTTTCGGGCAAAATCTCAAAAATGGAAAGTGTTAGTGCTACGGCTCAAGTTGTGCATGTTCAAAAGGAGCGTAGTATGGATATCAATGGTCATAAAAGCGGCTATGACGTAGATATTTGGCAAGAAGTGAGGAAACGTTGGATGGTTCTAGGAGTCCTCCTCGCGATGGCGCTGGCGGTGTTGGCGCCACATCTGGGAGCTCCCGGAGGCAACTACATGCATGCTCACGTAGATAAAACTAGAACGCATTGCACCTTCGCCCATGTAATTACAACATGTTTATCCTTTAAAATTATCTGAAAAATCCTACAGAAATGAAAGTTGATTGTACCATTACATTCAAATACATAACTATTACCTACTACTTAAATTAATAGATCATTTAGTTTCTGTGATAATTTTTCATTACATTTTTAATCTAAGCAGGCTTGAATGCCACAATAACAAAATTATTGCACTGATCAACTTTATAAATAGACCATTAATGTTATCACTGTTCAACACTCATTATAAGCATGTTACAATAGTTGTGTAATTTTACACATCTTTCAAATACTTTGAACCTCTATAAATACTTACTTAGTATAATATTTTATCAATAGTGAAAAGTAAGGGCATATTTAGATTTTATGTGGTTGTTCTGTCTTATACTTAATCTGCCATAATATTGAATTAAATTTTTTAAAACCATGAACATGCTAAATTGGCTTACCATCCTATAATTTAATTTCATACTAAGATTATTTTTTAGAATAGAATTCAAGTTACACTTTTGTTCTTACAAGGATAAAAAAAAAAAACAAACAAGCTGAAGTTGGGATTCGAGCCCTGAACCAGTGGTTTCACTCAGTCCCTTCGCGACCATTCCAACGAAGCGATGACGATTTGTGTGAAGTGGTCAAAGGCGGGACGACATTAGGGTGTTAGGTTTTTATTTTCGTTTCAAGTTGATAAAAAAATGTTATGCAATAGCTTTACCTCGGCAGTCCCTGAGTGCCACACGTATTTTTTTAAGTATTAAAATGTACAGAATAAATAAATAAATAAGATTTAAGGTTTTTCTGCAGTTGAAGAATATATACTTAGTGGAAATTTAATCTAGTGAATCTTTATTGAACCAAACTTACGTACTTAACTTCACTATGTTAGCTTCACTGTCTATTTCTATCAATCTATTTGGGAATCCCCACATAGGAAATCCGTAAAAAAACTGGGGACTTTATCCAAAGAAACCACCTAGGCATGGGCGTCGCCAGGGTGGGGGGGGGGGGGGGGGGGGGGGGTGGGGTAGGTAGGGGCAGCAGCCCCCTCCTAGACATTGACCCATTGAAAAATAAAGTACTAGTAGATACTTCATCATTGAAATCCAGATACCGCTGCCAAATCTTCAACTGTGAAGCTGATAAACATATACTTAACTAGCTTTTGCCCCCGACTTCGTCCGCTTGGCGTAAGGTTTTTAAAAATTCAGTGGGAACCCTGTCAACTTGCCCCCCCCCCCCCCCCCCCCCCCCCCCCATCCCCCCACCCCTGGCCATAGGCTGGCGACGCTTTTGCACCTAGGCAGAGGCTTCTTTCAGAGGAAAGGCTTAATTTTAGATGTTTGAAAGTCCACCTAATTGTTGTCCCAGATAACTCTTACCACTATGTGATTAATGAAGTGGTATCTCAAAATATTCAGTAACAGAAGATGATGTGGTTCTCAACGTTCAGACCTGAAAGCCAAGGTTTCTTTAATCTAATCATTGTTGATAGCAACCCTGGGTAAACAATCTTTTCTGTCAGTATGAACATTGTCCGCCATTCTGGATTGTATAGGTCACCTAAACTACGTTCCCTCGAATATGGTTGAGCGAAGCAATGGCTGGGTCATGCGTCATGCTCGTGAACAGGTTCCATCGGCGGGAATTGGACTACTTTATGCCTGCCTGTCTTAAGATAGAAGTTAGTCAGTATGCATTTTTGGAACTTCCCTCATTGTGGATACACTGCATATATAGCATAGTATTTACTGTATTGTAAATTTGTTTTGAAAAGAGCAACCGCCGAGTTTCTTGCTGGTTCTTCTCGGCAGGAAGGGTACTGTGAACTGAACCAGTGGTAGACTCATTGATGATTCAAAAGCACTTGTAAAAAAGTTTATTTGAATAAAAAACATTTCCTTTCTATTCTATTCTATTATATTATATATTTATATTATGAGTGTTGTACACTCAGTAAAAGAAGATGATGTGGTTCTCAACGTTCAGACCTGAAAGCCATGAACATTGCCCGCCACTCTGGATTGTATAGGGCACCTAAACATGATCAGCGACAGTGACTATTGTGACTGTTCATCATCCTTAGCAACACATTAACGGCTCACTACTGAGCACAGGTCTCCTCTCAGAGAAGTGCCATAGTCCACCACACTGGCCCAATGCGAATTGGTAGATTTCACACACCTTCAAGAACATTATGAAGAACTCTCAGGTGTGGAGGTTTCCTCACGATGTTTTCCTTCACCGTTGAAGCAAGTGATATTTAATTGCTTAAACACACTTGACTCCGAAAAGTCAGAGGTGCATTTGTTATCATTGTGACTGTTGCTACCACAATATTAGCAACACATACCTCTCTGTTGCAGGAGCTTTGCACACTGAGTACATGGCGTACCTCCCACTGTCGTACATCTACTACCGCGCGGGGCGCACGCGCGCGCACGCGAGCCGCACGCGCCTGTTCGCGCTCACCACGCTGCACGCGCAGGTCGTGGCCTTCGCGATGTGCGCCGTCACCGTCAACGCGCTGGCCGTCGCGCTCGACCGCCGCGTTATCGAGGGGTGAGCCAGTGTGAATGAAGCTAAGGCGGGGCGTCACGGGGGCTAAATTGAACTGCTGATATATGAAGAATTGATGCGCAAGTCTTCTTCTTCACTCCTGGGAATTTTCTCCGCAAGTAGGCGTGTCCGCCCGTTTTGCGTGGTTCCATTGGTGCGGCTCTCCGCCGGATCACTCCATTCAGCTGAGCTCCCTCCAGAATCTGAGCGGGCCACCCAGGTCAGCAAGGATGATGCGCAAGTGTTGAGAAATCTCTCCCGGTTCTTAACTCCAGCACCCTTGAACCCAAACATGCAACAACCATTGGTTCTTCGAACTGAGTTAATTAACCTGATGGGAAAATATAACAGATTGATGCATAGTCAACATTAACCTGTAGCAGTAGTGTTTAGTTGGACACTCCAGGCACACTGTAAGAGTCTTGAGTATTGTTTCAGCGCGATGCTTGCGGCGGTGTCGCGGCCGTGCGCGTGGCTGCCGCTGGCGCTGAGCACGGACGGAGCGACGCCCGCGCTGGCCGCGTTCAACTACGCCTCTTCCTTCGTGCTGTCGCCTCTCGCTCATCTCGTGCTAGTGAGTTTAGTTCTTGCACGAGCGCGCGTGAATAATTATAATTATAAAAGTTTCAAGCCCGGTCTTTCAAGCGATCATGACTTCTGAGGTCAAATATAATCTCCACTTTGAGAGCCCCCCATTATGTCAATTTTAGGAAAAAAATTAAAAAAAAAATATACTTTTATACTCTATTCCAAATTATCTTTAAAATGATACACAGAAACTCTATGAATCGCTATAAAAAATATTTTATTTCGCATTCGCTTCTATGAGAGCCCCCCTGAAATAAAGATTCTTATAACTTTTTAAGCCATTTTCGGCTGGAGGCCATCGGTTTACATATTATATCTAAATATGAAGTAATTACGTTCAGTAAATCAGAAGTTATAAGGCTCTGACAGACGGACGGACGGACGGACGGACAAGTGCAGATTCACTCAAGTAGACTCAGAGACCTTCGCTTCGCTCAGTCAATTAGTAAGTAACTATTGTTATGCTCCCATCAGACTGAATAATGCTACTTTCAAAAGTTTTAGCTGGTAGGAGACTTTGGCCGTGGCTAGTTAAGTACTACTTAACCTTCAAAGACGTGCCGCCTAGCGATTTAACCTTCCGGCACGATGGTTTGCGTTTCTGTACTGAGCCCGAATACGGGAGATTTTTTCAACGCACTTGAAAAGAAACCGACGATGTACTGGATTATTAAGACTATTTCCGGCTTACAAATAGTAGATTATTAACCAAGGGGATAAAGCCGTGTCTTCTGTCGCGGGTGACGATTTAAATCGCGAGCGTAACGAAGGACTCGGGGTTTACTCCCGAGCGTAGCGAGGGTGTTAAAAACTTAAATCACGAGCGAAGCGAGGGATTTAAGACAAGTCCTGAGTGTAGCGAGGGATTTAAGTTCACCCAAGACTAAGACAGCTTTATCACCGAGGAAAATACTCTACTTTTCGTACCATTTGCGAAAAAATTAGCACAATAATAATATGAGATAAGCATGTATTAAAAATAAAATAAATTAAAATAAACTTAACGTTTATGTATTTGAAGAAAACAAAAACGCTGCAAATTCCTAGACTAATATTTTTTTGTCGGAAAAGCAAAGGCATCAAGCTCATACGGCCTCGTCGGTTTTCGTAATTTTATTTAATTATCATAACTGCATAATAAATGCGTATTCCTTTTTCAAAAAGATGTATAATGCTTTATATACAAACTCAATGGTGTAAACACAGCTGATGTAGTTCAGTATTTTCGGTAAGTATTCCAAATTTAAATCACATTCTCCCCCTAGAGGATGAATAAAATTCAGTACAATTTTCTTTCCCTGTTTTTAACAGATTAAAAATGACTATTGTTATGTTCGCTTTTTGTGGCACAGAATGTCACTTTTTTGAGCAAGTGGTACGAAAAGTATATTTTGTTGCGCAGTGTGGCCGCATTCCAGTTCCCCTGCTAAGGCGCGTGCTCGTCACTGCGGTGACCGCTTTCGTGCCGTTCACGCTTGGCACGTTGTCACAAAAAAATGAATTAGGTAAGTTAATTTGTAGTAAGATTCACAGGAAGTTCGCAATGGCGAGGGACTACGGGAGAGATTTCTCAGTCTACGGGAGAGACACAATTTATACCGCTTTAACAACACGCATTTATTTTCAAATTTTTTTATTTAACGTAGGCCAAAATATGACCCTTATGATAAGTCAAGAGTCAAGACTCGGAGAAATTAACTATGATAACCCCTCCAAAATGAACTACGATAACCCATCCAAAATGAACTACGATAACCCATCCAAAATTAACTACGATAACCCCTCCAAAATTAACTACGATAACCCCTCCAAAATTAACTACGATAACCCCTCCAAAATTAACTACGATAACCCCTCCAAAATTAACTACGATAACCCCTCCAAAATTAACTACGATAACCCCTCCAAAATTAACTACGATAACCCCTCCAAAATTAACTACGATAACCCCTCCAAAATTCAAAACGTTTGAAAGTACATAATTGTAAAAGTGTTGACTCACAACGCATGTTGCGTGCTGAGGCGACTGTCAAAATAAAATAAATCCAAGGATTTGTTGCTCGACTGGTGGCGTGGGTGTTATTAATAGTTCATTATTATTAGTATGGAGAGGCGAACCATGTTATTGTAGTTAATCTCTATCTCGGGATCCAAAAGCATATTTTGATGAGAAGAGCCAGCAATAAACTCGGCAGTCGCTCTTTTCAAATCTAACTTTACTGTTATGTAGCTAAACTCCACGACACTAGTTTGTGCAACTTCAATGTTTCCGTCCATTATTTTCAGACCCTCGAAGCAGCAAAATATCAGCTCTCGTGATATTATATACGGAATGTTGCCAGTTGTTGAGGGAAGCGGAAGGTAGTTTGTACATTACTGATGTTATTGCAACACTGCTCTTAGGTGAGTTGATATTTACCTACCCAAGGGGTTGTTAAGTAGTTTCTTTTTTGCGGTTTGTGTTTTTTAAGTCGTATATTAATGAAAATAAAGCTGAATTTAAGTTATCGTTAAAAGAAACTGTGCTGCGTTGGACTGACTTGCGCTTATGAGTATTAATTTTTAATTTAAATAGTATGTTATTCCAAAGAATTAAAGTTTCGGATATAGCTAAATAATTTCAAATTTTGGTTGAATATTGTAAGGAAGTATAGTATGTGTTTATTTGCAGTAATAAGCTGGCTAACAACGGTAGCCACCTCTAGCTACCTCTACGTCAAATGTGGAATGTTGACGCTCAACGAAGCTCAAGCGTTGCTGCTAGTTTCTACGCCAAAGTCCATTCATATTGGTAAGAAAGTTATTCACTTTTTAGTATAACACTTTATAATACTCTTTTTAGGGTTCCGTACCCAAAGGGTACAAACGGGACCCTATTACTAAGCCTACGCTGTCCGTCCGTCCGTCCGTCCGTCCGTCCGTCTGTCAGAGGGCTGTATCTCGTAAACCGTAATAGATAGACAGATGAAATTTTCACATATTATGTATTTCTATTGCCGCTATAACAACAAATAATAAAAATTAAATAAAATAAAAAAAATTAAATTAAAATCTTTCCATGGGTACATGGAAATATTTTTATTTAATTTTTTTTAACGGAACCCTAAAAGAGCGAGGCCCGACTCGCACTTGGCCGATTTTTTTCTTACTTCTAAATCTATGCTTTTAATTTTCTTTTACTGACTTCTTGTCGCTATCCAAAGAAGGCAGACCTTGCATAAAAGTACAATGTTCGATTATTTATGGAAACGAGAAATAGTGTATGAGCATAACACTCTCCTGCATGACCTTGTAAAATAACTAACAGTAAAGACTTTTAGGTTGCAGTAACTGTAAAGTTTGTTTGATTTGCATTTTCCCCCAATTTTTTTTGCATCATTTGACTGATGAAGTTGTAATCGGAACAGTGTCAAATGCTTTAGTAAGGTCTCAAATCATTACATTAAGGCTTAAGCAAAGCTGTCATTGTTATCGGACTTTAAAATTAAGATACTCTGTTTTCTCTTCATGTTTGTATTATTTGTTATAAACTTCATAGCCATTTTTCATATTTATAGTAATGGTAGTCTTTCTCTCTAGAATGGATTTCCGCGACACTATGCTCCGCATCTGGGCTCGCTCGCCTGCCTGCAGTGTTTATAGCGCCCGCGCAAGCCCTGCTGCTAGCGGCTATCACCACCCACGATCACGGCGATGATGATGATGATGACGATGATGATCAGGAGTTGCCGAGATAAGATTAAGAGGATTGTATACGAATTTATGAATTGGAAGGACGAATTTGGAAGACCACCGCATTATTTTCTTAAAGAATGCCCAATATATGACTAACTAGCTCATTTCGTGACAACATTCGCGAATATTTAGATTTATTTGAAATTCCGTGAGAGCTTTGATTTTCCGGGTAAAAAATGTGGGGCCAAAAAATGTCCCATCTCCAATGGATTAGGACATACCTAATTTGTTAAGATGTTTAGTGGTCAAAGTCAAACCATGAAAAGGTAACAGAGAGACTTTTTCACTTTTAACAATATTGGATAAACGATTAACGACCACGCGAGGTATACGGTGCAAAGAGAGAGAAACCAAATGAAAGTGGCTGGAAGAGAGCGAGATAGAAAGAGAAACGAAGGACAACCGTACTAGATTTAAGTATTTATCTGATAAAATTGCGTCAAAAAAAGGCGTCAGGATATTGCGTACTTTTTAATTAATATTGTCTTAGACAAATTCATATAAGTCTGAAAGATTAAAAAAACCTAATCTGAGAGAGGTCCCCTAGGTAGGTAGGGAGGTAGTAACCTTGGTGGGAGTAGAGTATTTGAACCCGCCGCCGTGTAGTTCGAAGCTTATCTATTGATGAATTTCGTCATGATGGCAATTAGAAATAATTGTTATACATTATAAGACTTAGTTGTTATAGAAATAAAACTATATCGAGCGATTTAAAAGTTGCGGAATTTTGCAAAGTTCAAATTCTATTTCAGAACATCAATGACCGATGAATAAATGTTGATTGTTAACATTGTTGAACTGTGCAATTGTCCGAAAGTATTTAGGATGCCACATTTCCGCACCATATTTTAATTATTCATTGATAAAGAGGCCTTAGAAAAGATAGCCTTTAATAAGATTACCTATAAATTATTAAAAGTTAGATAGAATGGTATCTTTAATAGTTCGCGGTGTCACTAGGTCGTACAGTTTGCGGCTGTTTGTCCTCTGCATTACTCAATTTTGCGTTTCTGAGGCTACACTTTGCGATTAATCGTTGAGCGCATGAGCTCTTCGTTATGAGATTGCGCCATTGAAAACACTAACTAACTCCGGACATCCGCAAACTATACGCTTATTTAGACCTCTTCCTATTTTTCAATAAAATCTGTCTATGCTCTGACCTCTGTGTAAGCGAGAGACCAATATATTCATAAAAATGTGATAGCGATAAACAATTACCGTTTTATTTTACTGATATTAATTTTTTTAAAATGGCGAAGCATATTGACAGATTTTCTGTTTAGATGGATAACCGTGTGATACTTGTTGCCAAGCAACGTACATATTAAGGTGCTCAAGTACGAGAAACTGCTGGATGTCCCTCTCATATATTTAAAAAGAAAAGTCCCCCAGCTGTCATATGGCAAAGGCAAAACTGTTGCAAAACGACTGCAGGGACAAAAGTTGTTAGAGCGCAAATGCGCTAAGAAAAAACTCCTTTCTGCGTGAAAACAATTCAAAGGGTTGTCATTTTCAATCTAACTTTTTCCATTAAATTTTATCCCATAAATAAAAAAAAAATTACTTATACATTTTAAACTATATTGTAGGCACTAGGTAACAGCAACGAAATATTCCTTCTAGTTCGTTGGGTCCATTAATGTGAAATTAGCTATAAGTTGTTGACAATTTTTAAAATAAATTTATTTCTTCCGAAAGCGATTTTCCTTGTAATCTTTTAATATAACTTTGCCTAGTTTTAATATTTTGTCTAAGCATTTTAACACTCGTAGAATTCTATAATTGAATTCCGCAGATATTAACGTAACGAAAGATCTAGAAAATCTGAAGCTATTGCAGGCAATTTATAATACATCAATGATAAGGCTGTTAATAAAATGCAAAACTCTTATTCTTAAAAATTTATTCTTAATCATAACTTAAAAATTAATCACAATCATGATTGAATTATCATTGTTAAGTAGAATTTAGCTGTTAATCTTTAGACACTTTTAAAGTTATTTATAAATAAAATTCAAATCACAGTCAATAGCTTAATATCTATTTATATACTACTTAATCAGAATAGTGATATTTATTACTCAATTGTTTTATCGGAATTAAGTATGTCGTTATCACTACATTACTACATTGTAGTATTTTCACAGGATAGAGTATTATCGTGGCCGAGTGACGAGTTTAAGGAGAATATTTTTCTACGCAATAATTGGTGTTTATTTTTTCAGAAGTTCGTGTACATATATTAATTTTCCCACTCTTAGCTTTCAGCTTTTTTAATCAATGTTTAAGAGTACCAAAAACTTAATCAAATAGATAATATCAAACGATTTTCAGTCTTTGCATGTCATGGATTATTGCAAAGTAACCCTCATTTATAATTCTATTTCCAACAATTTTCTTTTTGTTATATTTTAGCCTTCCGATTTCATTAGAATTCTACTTTCCAAATAAATAAATGCATCGAGATACACATTTGTTGACTTTCGCAAAGTAAAAGACAATCTTATAAAAGTCACGTTCATACACTCTTCTCATAATATAAAATTATTACAAAATCTCATTAAATTTACTAATACAAATAGCAGGCATAAGATTATAATAAAGATAATATGAGATCAAAGGGCACTATGACAGTCCTCATATCTCATTAGTACATCACACAAAATGGCGACGACAAAATGGCGAATGTCAAAATCGATCAATCGTCATTGTCACGAATTGACCTCGGAAGGACCTTGCTGCTGTAGCAACTCCCAATATAAGCCTCGTTTCCGAACTAGCTCGTCATGTGACCCGCTTTCGGCGATCACGCCTGCAAAGATTAAAACATCGTATGAAGGTTTTTTCATGGTATGGTTTTGTTAAATATGTATTTAGATACACTTATGCGAATTATTGCAGTAATTCTGAGGTGAATACCTAAATATAATAAATACAAATGGTTATTTGTGCAACTTTGCACATCATTAACTACTGTAACATCTTGGATAGAAACAGGCGTTACTTTGCGGAATTCCATGATACTCAAGGAAAAACAAAATTCTTTTGCTAAACCAGGAAAAATCTGTGTAGTATATCGTGCCGCTCACGATGTACAATGCCACTCTTCCGGAAGTAGAAATAATGCAGGAATAACGCAATACCACATCGGAGTATCCTCAGGAGACGTTGACTCAACAATGCATTCAACACGAACTTTTTTTTCCTTGAGTGAATTGTAAAGTCAACGGAAAGGGTTAGCAATTAAATATCGCATTCTTAAACGGTGAAGGAAAACATCGTGAGGAAACCTGCACACCTGAGAGTTAAGTTCTCAAAAGGTGAGTAAAGTCTGCCAATTCGCATTGGGCCAGCGTGGTGGATTATGGCCTAAAACCCTTCTCTGAAAGGAGACTTGTGCTCAGTAGTGAGCTGTTGGTGGGCTGCTGATGATGATGTGATGTTGAACTGTGATGTGATGATGAACGGAAAGGGTCGTTTGGTCTTAAAAGGCCGATCGAACACTGTACTGACCTCTATCAACAACGCAGATGACGTCCGCATGCCTCACTGTGGCGAGGCGGTGGGCAATGATCATGGTCGTTCTATCCTTCGACGCACTTTCCAAAGCTGCCTGTACCACCTGAAACAACAAGGTACTCGTATTAATATGTCTTATTTATTTTTATTTATTTAAATTAAGGACACCCAACAGGCAATATTTTTCTTTGCATGTCAAGGATTTTTGCAAAGGTTTCTTTGGCTAATTTTTTTCGACGTGATAATCTTCTTCTGATTATAATAATTCTGATAATGATAATCGGATAACACGGGCTGTACGCACGAAAAAGTGTCACGTTCCGCCTAAGCCTGAGCGTGCAAGCGAGAGCGCGGAACAAGCGAAAGACACGATCGGCCCAAGCGCTCGCTTGTGACCGCCGCCGTCCGGCGCCCGCAAGTCATCGCGTCCGCGCTCACAGTGTGGCTATCGGATGTGTCGCGAGCTAGTTCTAGCAGCACGCTGTTCGTCTTTATGACGTTTTCACGTAAAACTATCGTCCGTAAACCGACATTTTTTTGGAAAAGTTACCTTTTCGCTGGCGGCGTCGAGCGCGGAGGTAGCCTCGTCGAGCAGCAGCACCCTGGGGTTGCGCAGCAGGGCGCGCGCTATGGCCACGCGCTGTTTTTGTCCGCCCGACAGCGCCGCGGAGCCAGCCTCCAGCACCGTGTCGTAGCCCTGGTGGATACAATAGAATAGAAATATATATAAATCGAATAGAAACGCCGAGTGGCGTTTGTGAAAGCGGCACGTAAATGCAATATTTTTCTTTGCATGTCAGGGATTTTTGCAAAGGTTTCTTTGGCTATTTTTTTTGACGTGATAACATCTTATAAATCGCTAACACCGGCTGCACGCACGAATAATTGTCACATTCCGCCTGAGCCTGAGCGTGCAAGCGAGAGCGCGGAGCAAGCGATAGAGGCACGATCGGCCCAAGCGTTTATAGAGAGCGCCCGCCGCCGCCCGTCCATCATCAATGTTTCTTTATGACGTTATCACGTAAAACTATCGTCCGTAAACCGACTTTACAGACAACCAATATTTTTTATTCAAACAAGTACTTTCGACTCGTCAAATGAATCTACCACTGGTTCGGAATGCCCTTCCTGCCGAGAAGAACCAGCAAGAAACTCGGCGGTTGCTCTTTTTCAATATATTTTACAATAGGTATTATGTATGCAGTGTTTCCACAATGGGGGGAACTTCCAACAATGCATGCTTACAAATTCAATAAATGTTAAGATGCGCAGACAGAAAGTAGCTCCATTCCGCTTTAAGTGGGCTCGTCGACTACCGTTACAAATTGGCGTCATACTGTACAAAATTATTGTAAATTGTAATAGGTACAATACTTTTCATGGGGATGATACCTTTACGCCCTTCTACAGAAGGGCATAATTTTTAATTTCATAATTTTCCCTTCTTCGAACAAAGTCATTAATTAGAGTAATAAAATATAGTCTGAACAATAAATAATCCAGAAACAAATTGGTAAAACTATGAATGTGTTTGAATCAGAGTACAAAAATAATAAATTCGGCGTGTTCGTAATCCAAAGTTAACAGAGCGTTAGAGGAAACTGTTAATTGGTTAGAAAACAATAACTTAAGCGTAAATATTACTAAAACGAAGTGTATACAATTTAGAACAAAAAGAGGACAAATAAAAACATTAAATATAAATTATAATAATGAATCAATTGACATCGTTCATAATACAAAATTTTTGGGAGTTAAAGGAGAACGGTCATCTGTGACCCAGACCCGACAGAAACGTGACATATCTCATTTTTTTTGTTATTTTTTATATAGGTAAATTATATATCTTTTATAATTGAAATCAATGGCTAACATCAAAATATTGCCTTATGTTTTTGTTCAGGCGTTACACAAAAAAAAAATACAAAAATGCCTATTTATCTACAAAATTCGTAAATGTATGTAACTAAATGACGATAAAATAGCTGTGGGATGCATCTAGGTGACCTGGAGATGCAGCTGGATTGTGTAATTTTTGAACTCTTAGTACTAAAATCAACTTAGGATTCATTAAAATCGTTGTATTCGATGATTTCTTGCCATAGGCAGTTATATGCAAAAAAAACGGTCACGTACTGCCTGCAAGCTATGGCTCAGGTAGCCTGGTGGTGATTGGCACCTATCACGTGAAGTTAGCACGGTCGTACTGTAGTGAGCATGTGAAAACCACGGGAGTATATAATATGGAAATATATAGACATACAGCGGCAGTAGAGGACAGAAACAATAATATTTTAATCAGATGCAGAATTCATTCAAGACACGTTACAACAAAAATGTATTACACATAATATATTATGTTTGATGAGAACATTAACGGAATAAACACAATAACAGAATGGTAATGCTCTTGCTACCACGGTAAAAGAACATTGGGAAGTTGCGCACACGTTATTAGTATTGTCTTTTACCTAGGGTAGGCTAGACATCGTGAACACTTTAACCACCCTGCACTGGGTATGGATTATATTTTAAGGGACATAGAAACCCAATAAAACTTTATTTCAACATATTGTTCTTTTTTTGTTATAGATCATGGAACCCCTAATGATAGACCGTACCTAAGTCTCTGATCTGCAATGAATCATCGAATACGACGGTTTTAACTTTTAATGAATCCTAAGTTGATTTTAGTACTAGGAGTTAAAAATTACATAATCCAGCTGCATCTCCAGGTCACCTAGATACACCCCACAGCTATTTTATCGTCATTTAGTTACATATATTTACGAATTTTGTAGATAAATAGGCATTTTTATATATTTTTTTGTCTAACGCCTGAACAAAAACATAAGGCAATATTTTGGTGTTAGCCATTGATTTCGAATATTAAAAATATATAATTTAACTATATAAAAAATAACAAAAAAAATTAGGTATGTCTCGTTTCTGTCGGGTCTGGGTTTTTTTTCTATGGGGCGTGACCGTTCTCCTTTGACGAACATTGTGATTGGACTTACCACATTGAGGACATTTGTGCTAAAATTAATAAATTCGTGTACCCTTTACGTCGTCTTAGGCGTACAGTATCTCTTGAGGCAGCCCTCACAGCTTATCATGGTTATGTAATGTCTGTCATGCGTTATGGTATTGTCATTTGGGGGAACTCTATTCACTTAAACAAATTGTTTGTGACACAGAAAAAATGCCTCAGGAGCATCTTCCTAATGGACCCTACTGATTCGTGTAGGCCAAAAGCGCACAATCTTCTTACCCTGCCTTGTCTCTATATTTACGAAATAGCGGTATTCGTACACAGACACATGGACTACTTTAAGATTTCTGATCTTCCAAATGTAAATAAATGTTACAGAAAAACAAGACAAAGGAATCGATTATGTACCACAAAATATAACTTAAGACAAACAGCAAAATCTCCACATGCCATGTGCATAAAAATTTATAACAAACTTGATGCTAGCCTAAAAAATTTACCTACAGGTCATTTTAAAAAAAATCTCTTTCGTTGGCTCTGTAACAAATCTTTTTATTCCGTACCAGAATACCTATCTTATTAACATTGAAATTAATAAAAATTATTGACATTGTATACTGACCTAATTGACATTTAAACGAACGTAATTGACACTTTATATTCATTTTAATTAATTTAGCTCATCGAAATTTTCAAAATTATGATGAGTATGTACCTATTTAATTTAAACATTTGCATGCTATTTAGCAGAATATGGAGGAAATTTTATGACATTGTTAATAACATCTAACTATACTGTACTCATATTCAGCAAATAAAGTTTCATTTCATTTCATTTCATTTCATTTCATTTCATTTCATAACTCATTAAAACTTAACAAAAAATTTAAACGTAACAATAACAAAAGTTTGAAAAAACACGTAGATACGTTGCTATCTACTGAGTGGTACAGAGTTCGAGGTGGTAGCGGCCAACTCGAAGCGGACGTTTAGTACTTGAGTGGCAAACTTACCGAGGGTAATGTAGCTACGAAGGAGTGCACGTTGGCCTGCTTGGCGGCCGCGATGATCTCCTCGAGCGCGACGTCGCGCGAGTTGTCGCCGTACGCGATGTTGTCGCGGATGGAGCGCTCGAACATCACCGGCTCCTGCTGCACCAGGCCCAGCTGCGTGCGCAGCCGCGGCAGCGCCAGCTCGCGCCGGATGTCGCGCCCGTCCACGCGCTGCGAACACTCAACATCTCAAACCACTGCCTCTACCTGTCAAGTGGCGCGGGCGCCGCCATTTTGGGACCTTGGTCGCGTGTGCGAGGTGTTGCGTTATACCGGCGAACAGTATAACAGCGTGTTCTTGTAGAGAGACGTCGGGGGAAAAGGGGTAGAGAAACACAGACTTGTTGTGTAGTGAGTGACAAGTGGCATATATTTACATAATTACACCTTGTGGGTAGGCAGTTTTGCATTAAGATCCGCTATTTTTCCGTGTCAAATGCAGTGTCGTATTACGTGAACAGCAGGGTAAATCAAGTCGGTGTCACCACTACGCGACGTAGTTCAGTGTAGTGTAGTATTGCAGTAGTATCTTAGCATGAAATAGTGATGCAAGAGATAGATAACGTGAAAATACAACGATAGAGCATGAACAGGGCACACAAAATCATATTGTTATAATTTATGAAAGACTTTTAGTTAAGATAATTTAGTTTAGATTATAAAATATAAAATTAGTATTATGGATGTTGCAAAAATAAACAGCAACAGCATAATATAAACAAAAAAATAACTACGCGACGAAGCGACGCTGAGCGATCAAATGGGCTTCTTGTTTTGTCAACCGATAGACGTCCACTGCTGGACAAAATTCTTTTGCATAAACTTTCACAGGCTTTGGTCTTGCGCCGCCTGAAACCCGCGGCTCCCTGCGACTCGTTTGATGTCGTCAGTCCACCTAGTGGGGTGTCTACTCCAGCACCTTCGGACCTAAAATGGGCTTAAAAATTCCCAAAAAGAAGAAAAGTAATACCTAAAAGTTCCTAAAAGAATATCTTCTTCCGGGCTGGTGTTATTTCCGGGGACCCAGCTGAAGCCTTTGGAACGTGATTATTTAGCGTTGAACTTAGCGTGATTGAGGATCACGCGTAGCCATCTATTGTGTTCGTTGGAAGTTGTTTATCACGTATTTAGCGCTCGTTATACAGCCAGGAAATTAATTGACTAAAATGTATTCGACTAATCTGATTTGGATATTTGTATGAATTGACTAAAATGTATTCGACTAATGTAATTTGGGAAATAAAGAGCTATTTATTTATTTATACAGCCATGAATCAGACAAATTCGTTCCGAATTGAGCTTTTTGATTGGAAGTCTTTTTCTATGAAGTTCAGTGTTGATTAAGTCTCGAAGCTACATTCTATTTATCAATGTTTAGGGCAGGTAAACTTACCAGTAAGTGCTCGATTGAGAGTAAAACGGGGCAAGTGTAAAGTTGTCTCTTACCACAACTCCTCGCTCGGGGTCGTAGCTCCTCATCAGCAGGTGCATGACAGTGGACTTGCCGCAGCCGGATGGCCCGACCAGCGCGAGGGTCTTGCCCGCGGGCAGCTCCAAGTTTAGACCCCGCAGCACGGGCACGTTCGACCTCGTGGGGTAGCTGAAGTGTATGTCGGTGAAGTCCAGTTTACCGGTCGCTATCTGCACAACAATTATTTACAATCGGAATTAAGTTATTATTTAGATAACTGGTTTAGTTCTAGAAGAAATTTCCATTGAAATCATCAGATCATCATCATCTCCTTGTCCTCATCCCACGCTATGTGGAGTGGCACAACATGTCTTGTAAGCCATGTTGTAAGTGATTCGGCATGACATTTTACGACCGGCCGCCTGCCTGACGTCTACCCTCCTTGGGAATGCTTTTGCTGGTGGAAAGGATAGAAATGAAAATGAAAAATGAAAATATTCCTTATTGTACACCACAGGATAACAGCTTACATGACTAATACATACATAAAAAAAAACACAGAGTACAAAGGCGACCTTATCGCTGAAAAGCGATCTCTTCCAGGCAACCCATGGTAAAAGAAGGAGTTTTAAACAAAAACACAGGGAAGGGTGTACACTGTACACAAAATTTCAAATAGCTTACAAAATAGAAAAATACAAGAAAACAAATGCCATTAGAAACTGAAAGTAACAATATTTAACACAACAATACAAAATGTAGTAAATAAATACATACATAAAATATATAAAATATAATAACATATACCTAATATAGAACCGCCACCTTTTGGTTCATTAAGGTAGTGCTGGAATCCCCTTTTCTTAAAATCTCCGGACTTCGAGCGCTAATTTAATTGAAATCATCAGATATTGAAGGGAAAAAGATCTGACGAGGATTTAACCATCGTAATATGGAGGAGTCTTAAGAGTAAGTTTACGGAGAATAGCGTAGCTTACCCACGAGGGATCGTCCACAGCAGTGGGCTCGGTCTGCACGGCGGGCGTCCTCGCCAGCGCGCGCACGATGCGCGCACCCGAGCGACGCGCCGCTGCGAAGTTGGGCGCGAAGGACAGCGCCTCGGCCAGCATCCACGCGCCGTAGATCAGGGCTTCCGACACTCTGGGGAACAGGGGGAACAGGTGTTATAAGAAGTTCCAACACCTCCAAGACAGTTCCCTCAAATATGGTTGAGCGAAGCAATGGCTGGATCATGCGCCATGCTCGTGAACGGGTGCCACCGGCGGGAATGGGGCTACTTTATGTCTGCCCATCTTAAGATAGAAGTTAGTCGGTATGCATTTTTGGAACTTCCCTCATTGTGGAAACTGCATACTTAACATAGTATTTATTGTATTGTAAACTTGTTTTGAAAAGAGCAACCGCCGAGTTTCTTGCTGGTTCTTCTCGACAGGAAGGGCATTCCGAACCAGTGGTAGACTCATCGACGATTCAAAATTACTTGTAAAAAGTTTATTTGAATAAAAAATATTTCTATTCTATTTTATTCTAGTCGTTTCATTTTCGAGTGGCGAGTGTTCGCTTTTAGATCGGCTCGTCGCTCACTGTTATAAGTTCGTGATGTCTCATGATCATTTTAGGTAAAATTGCATTAGATATGTGAGGCCTTGCGGAGTCAGAAGATCTAGTGCCAACTGTGTAAGTTCTTGAGATAGGGTCTGGGAGCTATTCATTATTTTCCCAAGGGGAAGTCCCTTGCTATATGTCATTAATGAAAACGGGTGACGACATTCAGCAGTTAGAAATACGACGTGGTCGCCTTGTCCGGCGATCCAGCCAGTCAGATTGGTGATCTACCGATTACCCTGAAAGTTTTTAGCGACTTCACTGTATATGGGATAGGCAGAAAGTAGCTTGAAAGAAAACAGACACCTTCCTGAAGAAATGCTTAGTGCAGTACCGGGAAGTTGGGAGCGGAGTGAGGTTTTTTTAGTCCGTAGGCCAAAGTGGAGTCGGGCATGCCACCTATTTGTACCCATGAGGATTTTTCCTCCTTCAAGGGGAAAAATTGTGACCTGTCGAGGGACACCTGGCAGATGCGAAACATCGAAATTATTTTGTACAGGTAATATCGAGCTTAGTACACACATAAATGCACACTCTTTCTAAACTATCACTATCAGACATATTTTATTGTAAGACACAGTTTACGTGTAATGTAGTAAACAACACTGTTGCGTACTACATACATACACACTACTACATACATACTGTTGGCGCGGCGGCGGCGCTGCGTCCCCGCGCCGTCCGCCGTCGTTGATATGCCCCGCAGCTATAGGCAGATGTTTCACATAAAGAAACTTACAGTATAGCGTATTCATAGGTCACTTACAGTATAGCGTATTCATAGGTCATGTCCTCGCGCGCGATGAGGTAGCCGCCGTACGCGAGTGACACGGCGTAGCCCAGCGTGGGCGCGCACAGGCACAGCCCATACACAGGCCCGCGCACCCAGCGCGTGCTGTTCTGCTGATCGGCCGTCTGCAGCGCGCGCTGATAGCGGTCGAGTATCGTTCGCTCCACGCCTGCGGACAGAAGGGTGGTTACTGCTACGGCCATACTGCGTGAACACACAGTGCTCTCGAGGTGAACACGTTTGTTTGCAAATGCGCTGCACTGTACGCTTACAGAAGTTGCGCACAGCTTTGCCGGTGGAAACAGAGACTTCTGATCTGCAGCTAAGTACGTGCGTTGTTGGAGTTCTGCGCAAAATATTTGTCAACAAATGTGCTGAACGTAATTCTGGTGGAATCGCGCGTTTACGGCCATACTATAACCCATCAACAGCTCACTACTGAGCGCAGGTCTCCTCGCAGAGAAGGGCTATAGGTCAAATTGGCAGACATCACACACCTTTGAGAACATTATGAAGAACTCAGGTGTGCAGGTTTCCTCTCGATGTTTTCCTTCACCGTTGAAGCTAGTGATGTTTTAATTTCTTAAACGCACTCAACTTAGAAAAGCCAGAGGTGCGTGCCCGGGATCGAACCTGTGACCCCCCCAAATAGGAGGCCGATGTACTAACCACCAGACTATCACTGCTTGAATTTCTCTTAGGTCGGGTATGTAGGGACTGGAATGGATAGGTACCTAAGCGAATACAAGTTACCTGCGTGCGATGCTCGCTAGTCGTGAGGCGTCACACGGCTCAGCATGTCGTGTCCTTAATATGTGTGTATGCGTGAATGTAGTTTCCTAATAAATATATCTGTGAGAATGTACTTAACTGGAGAATAAATTGACGTTGTTCATGGACTGACGGAGTTTCATTGAAGTTGGACGAATGAGTCAACCCCAGTAGACAGGACCCCCAACAGGTATATTTAAGAGTTAATGTCATACCCAAACTGTGCACAGTCCGTACGTTGAGCACCGCCTCAGTGGCGAGACGAGACGCGCTCTCGAGGGCGCGCTGCTCCTTAGCTTCAGACTTCTTGGTCACCCAGCCCTCCAGGCAGATACCGCCGATCACCTGTACGACATATCACATTAATTACGTCGGCCAGCAGGAAGAAGTGGCAAATGTCCGTGAAGTGAATCCAACCTGCTGCTAAAGATTTCCCTTCGTGATAACTACGACCGCTCTGGCAAGGTAGTTACTTACGCTTGGTTATGTTAGTGAGGTAGATTTAAATAAATAGTCATAGTCATAGTTTAGTTACCTCGCCAAAAAACTGGCGCACCAGTTTGGCGAGATACTATATTAAGGACTCCTTTTGTTATTTTAGCATGATTAATAAATTAAAAAAAAAAACGAAGAAAAAGAAGTCGATACAAAGATAACATGAACTCCTCACCGCAAAGCTCCAGGAGTGTGAAGCGGTGCACTCACTTGCTTAAACAAGTTTGAGCAATCTATTTAAAGTATTTAGGTTATAAAAAAAGCGTGGATCTATCTCGCTCCAGCATTAAGCCAGACTGCAAGTAGGTACCTACTTTAATCATAATATGTCCAAGCAAATATAGTTACGCATATCTGAATTTTTGTTTAAAAATTGTGTACTAAACAAAACCAGTCCATTCACTTGACGATTTAAAAGCACTTTCTTAAAAAAAGGTCAACGGGTCAAACCACACTCAACCGTCAATACACTATCATACAAACTATCGTACTCTTTCCTAACACAAGCTTTACGCTTAGTTAAAAGGGTAAGATGTTCAGCATGGCTAATATTGTATGAAAAAATGTTTGGATGGAAGTGAAACTTACACAGGGCACGCTCAGCAGGCTGACGAGGGTCATCTTCCAGGAGTAGGCCAGAGCCAGCCCCACGCCCAGCACCATGGTGCTGAGGCCCTGCAGCATCGTGCCCAGCCGAGTACCTGACACAATGCAACAGATTTCATTCATAATGCCTTTTGGTGATGGCAACGGCAAGGTACCCTTTTCATAATGTTACGTTATGTTACGTTCCCTCAAATATGGTTCAGCGAAGCAATGGCTGGGTCATGCGTCATGCTCGTGAACGGTGTCCACCGGCGGGAATGGGGCTGCTTTCTGTCTGCCCGTCTTAACATGTGTTGAATTATAATTAGGTATGCTTTTGTGGAACTTCTCCTCATTGTGGAAACACTGCATACATAATATCTATCACATTGTAAACTTGTTTTGAAAAGAGCAACTGCCGAGTATCTTGTTGGTTCTTCTCGGCAGGAACGGCATTCCGAACCAGTGGTAGACTCATCGACGATTCAAAAGCACTTGTAAAAAATTTTATTTGAATAAAAAACATTTCTATTCTATTCTATTCTATAAAAGTAAAAAATCTGATGTCAAAAATTAGTCTTAAGCAATATTTGTCGAAAGTTGAAAATGTAATTTAAGCAAAAGCAAGGTAATAATATTTAGGGATTTAAAATTTTGCCTTTCGTCGTACCTATTTGAGAAACTCTTTTTGTGTAACTTACGCCTAAGCCAGAATACAACTGAGACCAATGTCTTGTCTAAGCGAATATGAAAGAGAAGAAGGAATGAACAAGAATTTTGGTTACAAGAAAACGTTTAACACATTTTCTAACGCCGAAAGCATATATCATATCCTTTCTTTCCTTTTTAAAAGAGCAACTGCCGAGTTTCTTGCTGGTTCTTCTCGGCAGGAACGGCATTCCGAACCAGTGGTAGACTCATCGACGATTCAAAAGCACTTGTAAAAAAGTTTATTTGAATAAAAAACATTTCTATTCTATTCTATTTCCGTCGTGGATAAAAATGAGAGAATCGATGAGACATACCGGTAGCACCCTGCACCGCGGCGCAGTCTGTAGCCAGACGCGCACACAGAGCCCCGACTGAGTTGATGGGCACGTCGAACCAGCCTTGTTCCTGTAACAACAGAGAGTAAACCTTACAAAAAAAGAATAGGAACAACTAAAGCTCAAGATTTAGGATAAACCATCTTAATGGCCCATTTCAAGAAGTCTCTAAGTCCATTTTCCAGAACACATAAGAACTACTTGAACTGGGCCATTATGGACAAATAGATTTCTCTTGAATTGGGCCATTCAATTTCTGCTGAGGCTACCCAACTACAGATGAGATATTAAAGATCTAAAGTGTGTGGGTACTGCAGGTGTACTCTAATTGCTCGCCGTAGTCCATAATAAATGAATTAAAAAAATGTTTGAATTAAAGTTTACAGAAATCAGGAGAATAAATACTGAGAATTTCTTGTTAAAAAAGAACATTATGGATTTTTTATGGTCCGACCCTCAGCTTAGCCATAAGCAATGGGGTAACTGAAGGAATCGGTGGAAACGCCGTTGCATATTATCTGTTACTGTCCCGCTTTAATGCATAAACGAAGCATCCATCTAGGGAAACACATCGTGCACCCTGAGGAGGCTACACTCATCCCAAGAAAGTGCTGCTGTTCCTGGCGGCAACGAGTATCGGAGAAGAGCTTTAAAAAGTGGCGAGCACAATGGACCGGCGACGGTCGACGTGCTACAGGGCCTCAGGACCTGCATAGCCGCAAAATAAGAAGAAGAAGAAGAAGAACTGAAGGAATGTTCCACACTTACCTGCATTAAATAGTTGTTGAACGTCAGTATCCGCAGTCGGTCGGTGAGCTTGGCCCCGGCCAGCCCGAACAGCCAGGCCTGCAGGAAGGTGACGACGCCGCTCACGAGAGCCGTACACGCGAATATGCCCGCGTAGATCTGAGACTGCCGGAGGATTTCGTCGTGATCTGGCCACGAGAACATCTGAAAAAAAAGGAATTAGATTACAGTTACGTAGGTGCAGAATAGTACCAAGAAAATGTGACACAATTGTATTTCCTCAATAACACCAAAATTTAGTACAGTTTTTGCAATTCACGAAGGCGAGTGAGCTTTACTCGTGGTTACTTCGTGTACATGCACATTGCATAAGCGTGCCTGTCAAAGCCCAGGTGGGAGCGGGCAGGCGCGAACATTGCGCTCGCTCACACTTATACAGATACGAGGTACGACAACCTACACTTGGCGTAACCTAAAGTTGGTGGAATAAGGCCTAACCTTTCTCATTCGAGAGGATACATATGCCTAGTAGGCGATGGGTTGAGATAAAAAAAAATTGAGATACTATACAAAAATATTCTCAGTAATTGTAACAAGAAAGAAAAAGAAAGAAAAAAAAAATATCTTTATTCAAGAAACATGACGTCACTTACGCCGTACAGCTTGGAGAACAGATACGCGAACACAGGCATGGTGGCTCCGATCAGCAAGGAGGCGACCGCCCCGCCCACCAGGTAGGGCCACTCCGCGCTGTTCAGCTTGAGGAGCTGCCAGCTCGACACGCTCGCTTCTTTCACTTACGCCGTACAGCTTGGAGAACAGATACGCGAACACAGGCATGGTGGCTCCGATCAGCAAGGAGGCGACCGCCCCGCCCACCAGGTAGGGCCACTCCGCGCTGTTCAGCTTGAGGAGCTGCCAGCTCGACACGCTCGCTTCTTTCACTTACGCCGTACAGCTTGGAGAACAGATACGCGAACACAGGCATGGTGGCTCCGATCAGCAAGGAGGCGACTGCCCCGCCCACCAGGTAGGGCCACTCCGCGCTGTTCAGCTTGAGGAGCTGCCAGCTCGACACGCTCGCTTCTTTCACTTACGCCGTACAGCTTGGAGAACAGATACGCGAACACAGGCATGGTGGCTCCGATCAGCAAGGACGCGACCGCCCCGCCCACCAGGTAGGGCCACTCCGCGCTGTTCAGCTTGAGGAGCTGCCAGCTCGACACGCTCGCTTCTTTCTCCTCTTCTTCCTCAACTACGGTGTCCTGGGAAAACTATTTACTTTTAATCGCAGTGATAGCCAAGTGGTTAGGACGGTGGTCTCCTATTCGGTTCGATCTCGGGTACGGGTACCTCTGATTTTTCGGAGTCATGTGCGTTTAAGCAAATAAGTACCACTTGCTTCAACAGCGAAGGAAAACATCGTGAGGAAACCTGCACATCTGAGAGTTCTCGAAGGTGGTGAAGTCCGCCAATTCGCATTGGGTCAGCGTACCTACCCTTCTCTGAGAGGTGACGCTAGTGATGATGATATATTTATGTAGGCTCACAGGAAAAACAAGTATAAAATATAGCTATGAAAGTCCTCCTTTCTACACGCAACCTCCTTGTGTAAAAATGAGGGTAAATAAATAAAGCCGGCCAGTTCAACTTAGGGCATTCTTGGCTGCCTAGAGCGCGGAAACCAGTGAACCACCGTTAGTGAGGTAGGTATGCTGTTGCAGCTAGGTTGCTTAGTACGTGGAGGGTTACGTCAAAATCGGCTTAAGCAAGGGGGTACTTAATTCAACCTCTAACAGTTGCAACTGTGAAAATAAATTCTTACACCTCATTTAAAGAGACTGTGCAGTATAACTTACGTCTTCCTGAATTATATTCGGTACAGAAGCCACTTGGTTGGACGCCATGGAGCCGAGGCGAAGACTGCCGCGGACAAATCGATCGCGACGGAATGATTCTGTACCAAAAAATGTCGTCTTTAGTCTATCGCCATAGTTTTTCACATACTCTTCTCCTTATACCTAGCACGGAAGTTTTGATCGCTACAACTTGGCTGAAAGTGACTATGCTGTGGCGGCGCATGTAAGCCAGAAGGGGAAGAGCGTGAACTAATTAATATTTTTTTACATATAATAATTTATTGTTCGCCTTTGACTGCGATCTCATCTGAGTGACCGCCGTTAGAGTGGTAACAAGCCATGGCCGAAGCCTCGAACAAGGCCAGACCAGAAGGAGCTTATGTAATAAATTTCCAATTTGCCTCAGACCCCCATTTAAATGCGCACATTGATCACCACTGAACTAGGGAGGTCATAAAACCACATTTCATTTCAGACCTTCAATAAGTCTATCTGTGCTTAGCCAGCAGAATATTACTGAATCAAAAAGCGGCATACAGATGTTTGTAAAGTACCTCTATGCGTGGAGCAAATGCTGCTGTTACGTCTAACTCTATGCAGTTTATTTTCCATTTCAGCTTCCGCCACTTCATCATCTTCTGTGCATTCTGATTGTGTGGTTTCTATAATTCTGCAAAAAAGAAAATACATTTAAAACATGGATGACAGGTGCCTTAGGCCAGCCTCATACTTACAGATTCTGAAACCAAAGCACACTCAAAATTACCTACATCCAAATTTTGTAATACCACAAACATATCCTGAATTTTTCCAGTTCTGTTTTTATCTGGTTGATGATGATGATGATTCTGACGAGCGTAAAAGTTTTATTTTATTTTTTTTATTTTATTTTACAGGAAAACTTACAGCTAATATAAAAAAAGTAAATAGATAAGAACAGAAGAAAATTATAGCTAATTATAAGTTTTCACAGAAAGAACAATTTACATAATTAAGGAAAACAAAAAACTCAACTGGGAAGAAAAAAAGAATGGGGGGGAGAAAAAAGACAATAACAATATGCGGTGAAAAACAAGAAGAGAAAAAAAGTAATCTAAAAAAAAGTAATCTGGTCAACGAATTATTCAACCAAAGTGTGAGTTGAAGAACTCGTTGGCCAGCGTTCTACGAATAGTGGTGGCGGTGATGCCAAAAAGATCCAAATTTTTATTATTTATATAAATTTTATTAAAAGATAAAGCAGATCTAAGCATAAACGAGTTTTTGCGGAACTTGGTATGCGTGTGTGGTGTTTGAAAGTTCTGAATTAACAGTCTGATGCCGGCCGCGGGGTTGTCTATTGTCACAAGAGATGAATGTGATCTGTGTGATCTTACGCATTGGGTGCTTACCTATGAGTCATGTCGTCTTGCAGCAGTTTCCAGTAGGCGCCCTTCTTCTGCAGCAGCTCCAGGTGCGAGCCCTGCTCCAGCACGGCGCCCTGCTCGATGTACACGATGCGGGACGCGTTCACTATCGTTGATAACCTGAACCAGATGTATTCTTGCCTTAGGGTAAGATCTATAGATGGCTCTTTCACTCAGCTCAGTCTCGAGACTGAGTTAAAACGAGACAGATTTATGTCAGGACTTATTTGTGTCTCATTTAACTCTTATCTTGAGTCTTGAGCAGAGTCAGAGTACGATCTGCCTTAGACATTGAGTGACGACCTCGCAAAGCGCAGTAATGGCAGACTCCTCGCTAATAAGTGGACCGACTACATCAGACGAGTCGCAGGGAGCCGTTGGATACAGATGGCACAACACCGAGGCCTGTGGAAGTCCATGCAAGGGACCTCCTTCTAGCACGGGACGTCTATCGGTTAATAAGGAAGACGACCCGAGTGCCTGGCTGAATTTATGGTATCCTTGCTGCGACTACATTTTAGCCAATAGTGAGAGATTGTCGGCTCATCAGAAAATATTTTTTGACAACAATAAAATATGCCTAGTGATTGCGAGCGTTACTCTATAGCAATCATAATATTTAGGCAATTATGGGGCTGATTTAACAGCTTTAATTTACACTATTGGCGAGAAGCATCTGTATTACTGCATAAGTAAAACCTTCTTCTTTGCTAGCCCATCAATTCGTTCATCGTTGGACACAGGCCTCCTCATCTGCACGCCACTTTTTTTCGATGTTGTGCCAGTCTCAGTAAGTCTTTCCTACAAGGTTGATATTCCGAACCAGCGGGATGGTTGTATTTCCACATTACTCTTACCAATTACAATATGATGAGCCTGATACTCTTATCAGTACCATAAGTAGAGTTGACTATAAAAATTGTAATTACTTCTACTACAAGAAATAAAAGAAAGAGTGGATAAGTACTAACCTATGAGAGACCACTATGGTTGTCCTCCCTTTGCTGGCAGCGTCCAACGCCGCCTGGACCTGTCTCTCGGCGGCCGGGTCTAGCGCTGACGTTGGCTCGTCCAACAGCAGGATGGCAGGCTTCCGCAGCAGTGCGCGAGCTATCGCCACTCTCTGCTTCTGACCACCGGACAACTGCGCTCCACTCTCACCTAGGCTGGTGTCGTAGCCCTGATGGAAAAGACAATAAGGTTTTATATCCCTATATCGTTGATATACCATCCACGCGCACGAAGCGGTTCAAGTCTTCATTTCTGATTCGCACGGCTATGGTCTGGAACGCTCCTCCGAGATTTGTGTTTCCTCAGACGTACAATTTGGGTATCTTTAAAGCAAGGGTGAATAGGCATCTTCTAGGCAAACGCGTTCCACCTTAGGCCACATCATCACTTTCCATCAGGTGTGATAGTGGTCAAGCGTGTGCCTATAATGTATAAAAAAAAAAGAATATTGTTTTCAAACACGTGACAAGTAAACCAATTTTAATTTTATTTCATTCATCCATTCTCCTAAAAAATCATCGCGAACCAGTCAGACATGAGTCAGATTATAGGCCTACATTACGTTTCTTAGCTTACCATCGAAAATCGTATAATTTCATGTTTCATGCTCTAATAATTCAAGACTACCATTGGCCATAGGTTTAGAAAGCAGATTCTGCTGAGAAGAGCCACCAGAAAACTCAGCAGTTGCTCTTTTTAACAGTCAAAGTAGTTAGGTGTATCAATGTCTATCATAAGAAGAATTGAATGCAAAGCCGACTGTTTCCATGTTGAGTTTGTGCTATGGCTCTCAAAACTCTTTCGGATTTGTTTCATATAAAAATGTATGAAGTTCAGGCGTTAAACACTGAGGTTCTTGTATATTGGCTTAAGAACTCACTGGATGTGATACCTATCTTTCTTCGGGAGCTGGATATATACCTACATTAGCTAATTTGGCGATAAACTGGTGCGCGTGCGCGGTCTTCGCCGCCTCGATCATGTCTGCCTCAGTGGCGTCCTCTACTCCCAGCATTATGTTGTCTCGAATGGTTCCACTGAACAGCACTGGTTCTTGGCCGACCACACCTGAACAACAATGAAACAATTTCCAGAAAATGTTGGAGATTTTTTATTTGACCTTCCTTCGATTTTTAAGTCGGTTTGATGATGTAGTTGATGTAGGTATGCGTCTTGGAAGGGATACACGCAAAACGGGCGGTTATCGCCTACTTGCGGAAACAATTCCTTGGATGAAGAGAAGACACACCCCTAATCGGTTTCTAGACAGCATCGCACTAAAGCGTTAGGCGCCACGTCTTTGCCAGTTACGGAGACCACCCTGCCCGCAAAGTTATACCCACATGTGGCTTTAGCCAAGACTGATAAAAATCTGTTACCAGTCTCAGATCAGACTCGAGCCAATTTCGTCATGTCTCCACTCATCATCATCATTATCAACCTTTAGATGTCCACTGCTGGACATAGGTCTCCTGCATGGACCTCCACAGGCTTCGGTCTTGCGCCGCCTGAATCCAGCGGCTCCCTGCGACTCGTTTGATGTCGTCGGTCCACCTGGTGGGGGGTTTTATGGAACTTTCCCTCATTGTGGAAACTCTGCATATATAGAATAATATCTGTTATATGTAGTATATTGTAAAAGTATTTTGAAAAGAGCAACTGCCGAGTTTCTTGCTGGTTCTTCTCGGCAGGAACGGCATTCCAAACCAGTGGTAGACTCATTGATGATTCAAAAGTACTTGTAAAAGTTTATTTGAATAAAAAACATTTCTATTCTATTCTATTCTATTACTGCCAACACTGCGCTTACCGGTGCGGGGTCGCCACTCCAACACCTTGGGACCCCCACCCCTTGGGATGTCTCCACTACCTTAATGTTATTGAGAGCACATCACCACATATAGTCCTCCGTCTTTCTAATCCCCCCAATCCCTGCCACTATCTTTAGGTAATCAAGTAAGTAGACTGGAGTTCGCGCTTTAGCCCATATACCTACAAACCAATTGAAAAACACTCTATGGAATCTTCCTGTCGATCTTACCAATCTTTGTCCTGAAGTGATGCAAAACTGATAAAAATCAGTCACCAGTCTCAGACCAGACTCGAGCCAATTTCGTCATGTCTCCACTATATAGTCCTCCGTCTTTCTAATCCCCCAATCCCCGCCACTATCTTCAGGTAATCAAGCAAGCAGACCGGAGGTCGCGCTTTAGCCCATCTACAATCCAATTCCTATGGATCTTACCAATGCTTGTCCTGAAGTGATGCAGGTGTAAGGCATGGAGCCGGTGGCCGTCAACTAAGATGTTCCCACTCTCGGGCTCGTACGCCCGCTGCAGTAGTTGGAGTAGCGTAGACTTGCCGCACCCCGACTCTCCCACCAGAGCCACTGTTTCACCAGCGTTCACTTTCAGACTTAACCCTCTCAGTACCTGAAATAAGTGGAATGAAAATGAAAATTTGTTGATTTACTGTTTAGTTAAGCGTTAAAGCATGAAACAAGAGGCTTTGGATAGAGAAGAAGGAAGAAGAGTTTTTAATAAAGCAAACCTTAGTTGAAGCGAGGCTTGTAAAAACGGACACTCGGAAAGGGGTTTTAACTAGAAAAAAGTTGGTCTCAAACCAACGACGATCGAATGAATACGGCGATGATTCGCACCTCATTGGTTGGGCAGTAAGCATTGCAATTATGAGTGAATAAGTCAGAGTACAAGACAGATCTTTGATAAGCAAGAGAGGAGCAAGAAAATGTTTTACTTCTATTCGATGTCCCACTACACTTTACAGATTATTAAATAAAAGCTGATGGCCGTGACTTTATCCGCGTGGATTTAGTGTTTAAAAATCCCCGGGGAACTCTTTGATTTTCCGAGATAAAAAGTAGCCTATAGGTATGTCACTCTTCCGGTCCATGTAAAATATCACGTCAATTCGTCGCTCTGTTGCGGCGTGATTGAAGGACCAATCAATTAACCTACAAACAAACACACTTTCGCATTTATATTGTAATAAGGATTACTTATTCAGAACTTCGTTTGGAAATCTTAGAGGTTATGCGAGTATAGATATGGAGGATAAATGAGTTTAGAAAAAGTTAACTCACTACTTAAAATAAGATCTCACCTTCATATCAGGTCTCGATGGATAATTGAAATACAAATTATCGAAGACAATATCGCCCTTAAACCCCTCGGGCTTGAGTCCAGAATCGTGTAACGCGTTGATGTTGGACTGCCGCTCCAGCAGCGCGAACAGGGACTTGGCGGCTCCGCGCGCGGCCGAGAAGATTTCCAGGTGCGGGTTCATCATGGCGATGTTTTGAGCCGCCATGAACGATAGGAAGAGGACCTGCGGAAGTTCATTTTTTTTATAAAAAACCGCACCGGTTCACTCGTTTAAGAACTACGGTGCTATACGGTGCCAGACACACACACAGAATAAATTTATAAACACATATCAAGAATTCCGAAGCCAGCGGGATTCGAACCCACATCTCTTGGGAATTACGCCCGAGTGTGTTAGCCACTTACACTATAGCCACGGTCGAACTACACGTCAGCATCGAAATTAGTGATATGTATCTACTTTTTCAGTTTAAGCAACTGTTAATAAAAATACATATCACTAATTTCGATGCTGACGTGTACGATCCTACGATCAGTATTATAAGTCAAGAGACTGCATTTTTTAATACAAATACTACTGTTATAAATAATTATTGTAATATGTACTAATTCGCTGCATCAGCACTTTTATTTTCCATAAAACCAGTTGCTAACCACGCGGCCAGTCAGTCATAGCCTAAACCTCCGTGAATTTGTAGTAATCGCGCTAGTTCCGAGTGCATTAAATTCAGTGGAAATTTTATGTGGTTTTTTTTTTAAAAGACTGTCGAGGCGGACCCCCTAACAATTGGTGTCAGAAGCGGGATGCTGAGGAGGTTCATGCAAGAGAACCCCTAGCATCTAAAGAATCCTGTGGTCATCGCAGTCGTGATCGACGATAAGACTCACCCCTAGGGTTGAGCCCGCATCACAACCACTACCCAGCACCGGTTCTACGGGATCGACGATAAAGTCTCAGCCCGCTGGACTGAGCTCGCATCTCACGCAAAAAACTACAATATCCTGTTTGGCTGGACTCAATAACATCAAATAAATAAATTTAAATAGGTACTTCAAAATTACAAATTAGAAAAACTATAGAAAACTCAAAAGTCGACGTTGCCGCTGCGTGAATTACGAAACGCATTCCAACGCAGTTATAGCCTAAACCTCCGTGAATTTGTAGTAATCGCGCTAGTTCCGAGTGCATTAAATTCAGTGGTTTTATGTGTTTTTTTTTTAAAAAGACTGTCGAGGCGAACCCCTAACACTACGATGAACTTTGCATCGGCGCTTACCGAGTGAGTACTATGTATAGGAATAAAATTACCATCTGTGATAATCTGTTTAATAGAATAGAATAGAATAGAAATGTTTTTAATCAAATAAACTTTTTACAAGTGCTTTTGAATCGTCGATGAGTCTACCACTGGTTCGGAATGCCCTTCCTGCCGAGAAGAACCAGCAAGAAACTCGACGGTTGCTCTTTTCAAAACAAGTATACAATTCAATAGACACTATGCTATGTATGCAGTGTTTCCACAATGAGTTCCACAAAAGCATACCTAATTATAATTCAACACGTTAAGACGGGCAGACAGAAAGCAGCCCCATTCCCAGATCAATGATGCCTATCCTATGATTTCCTCATTGTGGAAACACTGCATATGAAGCATAGTATTTACTGTATTGTAAATTTGTTTTGAAAAGAGCAACCGCCGAGTTTCTTGCTGGTTCTTCTCGGCAGGAACGGCCGGCATTCCGAACCGAACGTAGACTCATTGACGATTCAAAAGTACTTTGTAAAAGTTTATTTGAATCTATATAAATAAAAATGAATGTTGGTAAGCGCATAACTCAAGAATGGATGGACCAATTCGGTTAATTTATTTTTGGAGTTTATTGGAGTTTACTCCTTAAGAATCGATTTTAAGCGCCCGGTATGAGAAAAATCCGAGCAGTAAAATCAACTTATCAATGACCTCGTTACGTTTTTCACAACGATGCAAATTTCTACCCTAAAGTTGAGTTAATAAGGTTGGTTTTCGCTTGAGTTGTCGAATGCCCGCGTTACGTTTTTCACAACGATGCAAATTTCTACCCTAACGTTGAGTAAATAAGGTTGGTTTTCGTGCGAAAGAGCTTTCGCTTCGGGAAACCGAGCGCGTACTGATCGGGTCCGAGCGGCGCGCTCGGACCCGAGTCGCGCGTAAACTCCAGTCGTGCGTCGGAGCTCACACACTCACGTCTTTTTTTTTGCATGTTCCTTAAGGTCCACGGAAGGTTTTAATACTTAATAAAAAAAAACAAACAAAAAAAATTTATAATAGATAGGTTGGCGGTACGAAGTTAGCCGTGTCAGCTAGTAAAAAATATTTCTATTCTATTCTATTCTATTCTTTGCCGTACAAACTCACCGTGACCATGACCCCAGGATGGTACGTGCGTTCCTCGGGCGGCAGAGGCATGTCGTACACGCACAGCGCGGCGCCGTACGCGAACACGATGGCGTTGAGCCCGTACGTGAGCAGCCAGCCCAGCCCCGCGCCCGTGCCGGACCACGCGCAGCGGCGGCGCGCGGCCGCGCTCGCGCCGCTCAGGGCTTCCGAGTATCTGTTGGAGATATACTTCACTCAAGCTTCAAGAATGATAAAAACTTGAGACGTGTCAAGGGACACCCGGATGGAACGAAGTTCCTTTTTAATTAGTGAAGGAATACTTAGTGAAGGAATTGAATTTGGCATTGTGACAACTTATAAGTTATAAAAAATTAGGGAAAAATTCCACATGTAGAAATTATTTAAAATAAAATTTAAAATAGAAAATTCAGTCTGTCGAGCTGGGATTCGAACCATCGACCTTTAACTGTTTAGCGACTGTAGAAACCACAAGGCTACGGAGATCTAATACTGTAATGTGAAAATATTGAACACAATGCCAAATTCACATTCAAAAAAGTGTCGGTCCGATTTAGTCTTAATTTTTTCCGTCTAGCCCCCTTTCGCACCGCGCGATAAGGAACTACGTTCCAATAATGTCCTCCCGACCGAATCCGATCACGGCGGCCAACCTCCTCAGAGATCAGCCATCTGCGCGGGAGATATTATAGTGCACCAGTATATGCGCAAACACAGGTGCACTCTCTATTCCCTCACTCTCATAGTCCGATGGGACGGAAATCCGACACGACCGGAGAGAGATTAGGCGCAGGACCAACGGCTGTACGTGCTCTCCGAGGCACGATCGTGCTTCAAGTCTCAAGTAATAGAAATATTTTACTTTCGTTTTCTTTATATCTCTCTGCATAGTATTCCTCATTGATTAGGGTCGTCATCCTTTACATTATTTATATACTTAGTGATAGGAGTTTCCTTGGGATAATAATGCAATGGATTGCCAGATTTTTCCGCATACATCTCGACTAAAGATTCGACCCTTAGGGCCTTAGGTTTAACGGTTATTATAGTGATATAATCGGTACCACCGGCTTAACGTGCTAGACACGGAGGAGGCGAAAAATCCAAAGGACACCTAACGTCGGTGACCCATTAGCGTGATCGTTTGATATGCCCTGTCACAACTAGGCCACGAGTCTCTCACTGCTATCATTCCAGCAAAGTACTTTTTATTTTATATTTAACATAAGTAGGTATTACAATAATTCTAAACTTTGCTTTATGTAGTATCCCGATCGAAACCACACACGGTTTGAGAAAGGTTTCAGTATGCACTTACAAGCCATTTCATGGTAGCAGGTAGTACTTACTTGGTAACTTCAACCTTTTCTCCGGAGTATGCTCTAACAGTACGGATCGCAGACAGTGCCTGTTCCACTATACGCCCTGCCGTGCCGTACGCCACCACTTCATCCGTCGAACAACGGGTTTGGTTCTGTAAAAAAGGTTATTTAAGTGATCTACAAGATTTTTTTAGTATACCGGACTTTGTTGTGGACTCTTCTCAGCCAATGGTGCGTTTGGCACCCTAAGTAGCTTTAGTATTGAATTACTTAGTAGTTAGTATTTATCGCCATTTGAATTTACTTCTTTATACATACTTGTTTAATTGATTGACGTTCAAAAATAGACAGAGTGTAATATTAAGTACCTAACAGTTTATGAGTGTAACAATGTAAAAAAATCTTAAATCATGGTCTACTATAATATTTGTACTAATTGTTTGAGTACTGAACAGCATGTTAGCACGTGTAAATCTAGAGTCACGTGCACGTCGGAACATCACAGTATGCTTCATAGCGTCTTGAATTGGTATCGGTAACATACCTTGGCAACAGTGGCAGCGACGGCCAGCGCCACCGGCACGACGGTCAGGCCGGCCAGCGTGAGTTGCCAGCCGCTGGCCAGCGCCACGCTGCACGACATCACCACGCTGCCCCCCAAGTACGACACCATCGCCACGTGCTCGCCCACGCCCATCTTTAATTTCTCTGTGTCTCTGTGAAAAACGATCGATTTGTGTCATGTGTCTTAACATTAAGACACATCTTAACATTAAGACACATCTTAACATTAAGAGTATCCTTAAAATAAATAAGATTAAAAAAAAAAACATTAAGAGTAGGTGGTCTATAATATGGTTGAGCGAAGCAATGGCTGGATCATGCTCGTGAACGGGTTGCACCAGCGGGAATGAGGCTACTTTCTGTCTGCCCATCTTAGCATGTGTTGAATTATAATTAGGTATGCTTTTGTGGACCTCATTGTGGAAACACTGCGTACATAGCATAGTAAGTATATATCTATTGAATTGTAAACTTGTTTTGAAAAGAGCAACCGACGAGTTTCTTGTCGGTTCTTCTCAGCAGAAAGGGCATTCCGAACCAGTGGTAGACTAATCGACGATTCAAAAGCAATTGTAAAAAAGTTTATTTGATTAAAAAAATTTCTATTCTATTCTATTCTATTGTACAGATTAACAAGGTGGTAATTTTATTACTATACTATACTCACTCGGTAAGCGCCGATGCGAAGTTCATCGTAGTATTTGTATCAAAAAATGCAGTCTCTTGACTTAATACTGATCGTAGGAGTTTCCATCTTAACCGTGTTATCTAAAAGAATTAGATAAAACTTGTAAAGAAAATTGCAGCAACTATTTATAACATCACATTAAATTAACACTAACATCGTTGTAACGTTATAGCTAAATATTATAATGTTATAGTTTGCGACGAGGCTGGAGAGCGAGCGACAACGCTTAGAGGGAGGGAGTGTGCCCGGGTTTCTCACACGCGTCTATTATGTGCAATAGGAGTGGCAAGCACATAGCTTACAAAACGATAAACGTAGCTTGTAGATTGATCTGCCCCGCACTGAGAAACGCAGCGTCCGAACTTGGAAGAATCCTCCACACACAGCCACAGCGAGTCATTCATCATCATCATTATCAACCCACCAAAGGATCACTACTGAGCGCAGGCATGCTCTTAGAGAAGAGTTATGGGCCATAGTCCACCACGCTGGCCCAATGCGAATTGGCGGGCTTCACACACCTTCAAGAACATATTGAGACCTCTCGGGTGTGCAGGTTTCCTCACGATGTTTTTCTTCATCGTTATAGCATGTGATATTTAATTTCTTAAACGCACTTAACTCCGAAAAGTCAGAGGTGCGTACCCGGGATCGAACCTGCGACCCCCCGAATAGGAGACCATAGTCCTAGCCACTAGGCTATCACTGCTTCTTCCACAGCGAGTAGGTACCGAGTCGCTACTCTCTAGAAAGAATTAGCGGCACAAATTCGTCGTCGAATAGACGTCTGTATCTTATTAGAGGTGAGATCCCAGGATCCAGCGTTACTTTGTCCATGAAAGTTGAAACAATTGTAAATTAAAAAATTTATTTTTTAAAACAGATTTTTAGTAGCTGGCTATGATCAGATCCTGGATATCGTCTGGGGCCAGAGTATTTGTCAAGACGAAACAAAGGAGCCCACGCTCGATGGGGTTACGTCATTACGTCGTTTTATTACAGAGTTTCCAGAGCCACCTTCTGGCTACATCAGCAGAACAGCTCCATGTCACAATAATATTGCATTATCATCAGATTTACAGATACATGCAAAATTTCAGCTCAATCTGAAACCAGGACATGGTTCTACTTCATCCTGCAGAATGACCTAAACTTCCGTGCATATATAAATATTGCAAGTTAAATAATAGTTATTTTAAATGCAACTGTTGTATAACAACCTAATTATCAACAGTTGCATACAAGACTATATCTAATCCCATGTTTTTTGTAAACAAAACAATAAAAATGTCTGTTGAGTAAACTCTTTGCGCAAAAGAGATCGAAAAAAAAAACAAAGGAGTGTTATTATGAAATTCAGTACACCATTAAATCATCCGTTTGGATGATATTAAGGTTATTACGACATTGGGTGTTTTAATGTTGACAATAAGCTGTTTCAGAATCTTTTATAGAGGATTTAAAGCATGGGAGTAGATGAAGAAGTTTTAGGCCTGCACTGTGGCTTAGATAATTATACGAAACGCAACTGGCTATGAGATAAAGAGAGAAAGAAAATGTGTGCTCGCACGTCTCTCTCTCGCCCCTACAGTAATAAGTATACGAAACGTAACTCTCTCTCTTTCTATCTATCTTCACTAACTTATATCTCCCTCTCAAATTCCGTTCACCTCGCCCGATTACACTTTTCACAACTTACTCCCCAAGTCAAGCGTGCGTAAAGAAGTTTTACTTCAAAAAGCAAACAATGGCGTATTCGTACCATCCTCCCCGCGGCCCAGTTGGCGAGCGTGACGGCGCAGGCGGCGGCCGCCAGCTGGCACGCCATGACGGCGACGCTGGCCAGCGCGAACGCCACCGAGTCCTCCACCAGCGCGTCCATGTGCAGGCTCCTGTTGCTGCCACCGCTGCAGATAGATACGTACCATCCTCCCCGCGGCCCAGTTGGCGAGCGTGACGGCGCAGGCGGCGGCCGCCAGCTGGCACGCCATGACGGCGACGCTGGCCAGCGCGAACGCCACCGAGTCCTCCACCAGCGCGTCCATGTGCAGGCTCCTGTTGCTGCCACCGCTGCAGATAGATACGTACCATCCTCCCCGCGGCCCAGTTGGCGAGCGTGATGGCGCAGGCGGCGGCCGCCAGCTGGCACGCCATGACGGCGACGCTGGCCAGCGCGAACGCCACCGAGTCCTCCACCAGCGCGTCCATGTGCAGGCTCCTGTTGCTGCCACCGCTGCAGATAGATACGTACCATCCTCCCCGCGGCCCAGTTGGCGAGCGTGACGGCGCAGGCGGCGGCCGCCAGCTGGCACGCCATGACGGCGACGCTGGCCAGCGCGAACGCCACCGAGTCCTCCACCAGCGCGTCCATGTGCAGGCTCCTGTTGCTGCCACCGCTGCAGATAGATACGTACCATCCTCCCCGCGGCCCAGTTGGCGAGCGTGACGGCGCAGGCGGCGGCCGCCAGCTGGCACGCCATGACGGCGACGCTGGCCAGCGCGAACGCCACCGAGTCCTCCACCAGCGCGTCCATGTGCAGGCTCCTGTTGCTGCCACCGCTGCAGATAGATACGTACCATCCTCCCCGCGGCCCAGTTGGCGAGCGTGACGGCGCAGGCGGCGGCCGCCAGCTGGCACGCCATGACGGCGACGCTGGCCAGCGCGAACGCCACCGAGTCCTCCACCAGCGCGTCCATGTGCAGGCTCCTGTTGCTGCCACCGCTGCAGATAGATACGTACCATCCTCCCCGCGGCCCAGTTGGCGAGCGTGACGGCGCAGGCGGCGGCCGCCAGCTGGCACGCCATGACGGCGACGCTGGCCAGCGCGAACGCCACCGAGTCCTCCACCAGCGCGTCCATGTGCAGGCTACTGTTGCTGCCACCGCTGCAGATAGATACGTACCATCCTCCCCGCGGCCCAGTTGGCGAGCGTGACGGCGCAGGCGGCGGCCGCCAGCTGGCACGCCATGACGGCGACGCTGGCCAGCGCGAACGCCACCGAGTCCTCCACCAGCGCGTCCATGTGCAGGCTCCTGTTGCTGCCACCGCTGCAGATAGATACGTACCATCCTCCCCGCGGCCCAGTTGGCGAGCGTGACGGCGCAGGCGGCGGCCGCCAGCTGGCACGCCATGACGGCGACGCTGGCCAGCGCGAACGCCACCGAGTCCTCCACCAGCGCGTCCATGTGCAGGCTCCTGTTGCTGCCACCGCTGCAGATAGATACGTACCATCCTCCCCGCGGCCCAGTTGGCGAGCGTGACGGCGCAGGCGGCGGCCGCCAGCTGGCACGCCATGACGGCGACGCTGGCCAGCGCGAACGCCACCGAGTCCTCCACCAGCGCGTCCATGTGCAGGCTCCTGTTGCTGCCACCGCTGCAGATAGATACGTACCATCCTCCCCGCGGCCCAGTTGGCGAGCGTGACGGCGCAGGCGGCGGCCGCCAGCTGGCACGCCATGACGGCGACGCTGGCCAGCGCGAACGCCACCGAGTCCTCCACCAGCGCGTCCATGTGCAGGCTCCTGTTGCTGCCACCGCTGCAGATAGATACGTACCATCCTCCCCGCGGCCCAGTTGGCGAGCGTGACGGCGCAGGCGGCGGCCGCCAGCTGGCACGCCATGACGGCGACGCTGGCCAGCGCGAACGCCACCGAGTCCTCCACCAGCGCGTCCATGTGCAGGCTCCTGTTGCTGCCACCGCTGCAGATAGATACGTACCATCCTCCCCGCGGCCCAGTTGGCGAGCGTGACGGCGCAGGCGGCGGCCGCCAGCTGGCACGCCATGACGGCGACGCTGGCCAGCGCGAACGCCACCGAGTCCTCCACCAGCGCGTCCATGTGCAGGCTCCTGTTGCTGCCACCGCTGCAGATAGATACGTACCATCCTCCCCGCGGCCCAGTTGGCGAGCGTGACGGCGCAGGCGGCGGCCGCCAGCTGGCACGCCATGACGGCGACGCTGGCCAGCGCGAACGCCACCGAGTCCTCCACCAGCGCGTCCATGTGCAGGCTCCTGTTGCTGCCACCGCTGCAGATAGATACGTACCATCCTCCCCGCGGCCCAGTTGGCGAGCGTGACGGCGCAGGCGGCGGCCGCCAGCTGGCACGCCATGACGGCGACGCTGGCCAGCGCGAACGCCACCGAGTCCTCCACCAGCGCGTCCATGTGCAGGCTCCTGTTGCTGCCACCGCTGCAGATAGATACGTACCATCCTCCCCGCGGCCCAGTTGGCGAGCGTGACGGCGCAGGCGGCGGCCGCCAGCTGGCACGCCATGACGGCGACGCTGGCCAGCGCGAACGCCACCGAGTCCTCCACCAGCGCGTCCATGTGCAGGCTCCTGTTGCTGCCACCGCTGCAGATAGATACGTACCATCCTCCCCGCGGCCCAGTTGGCGAGCGTGACGGCGCAGGCGGCGGCCGCCAGCTGGCACGCCATGACGGCGACGCTGGCCAGCGCGAACGCCACCGAGTCCTCCACCAGCGCGTCCATGTGCAGGCTCCTGTTGCTGCCACCGCTGCAGATAGATACGTACCATCCTCCCCGCGGCCCAGTTGGCGAGCGTGACGGCGCAGGCGGCGGCCGCCAGCTGGCACGCCATGACGGCGACGCTGGCCAGCGCGAACGCCACCGAGTCCTCCACCAGCGCGTCCATGTGCAGGCTCCTGTTGCTGCCACCGCTGCAGATAGATACGTACCATCCTCCCCGCGGCCCAGTTGGCGAGCGTGACGGCGCAGGCGGCGGCCGCCAGCTGGCACGCCATGACGGCGACGCTGGCCAGCGCGAACGCCACCGAGTCCTCCACCAGCGCGTCCATGTGCAGGCTCCTGTTGCTGCCACCGCTGCAGATAGATACGTACCATCCTCCCCGCGGCCCAGTTGGCGAGCGTGACGGCGCAGGCGGCGGCCGCCAGCTGGCACGCCATGACGGCGACGCTGGCCAGCGCGAACGCCACCGAGTCCTCCACCAGCGCGTCCATGTGCAGGCTCCTGTTGCTGCCACCGCTGCAGATAGATACGTACCATCCTCCCCGCGGCCCAGTTGGCGAGCGTGACGGCGCAGGCGGCGGCCGCCAGCTGGCACGCCATGACGGCGACGCTGGCCAGCGCGAACGCCACCGAGTCCTCCACCAGCGCGTCCATGTGCAGGCTCCTGTTGCTGCCACCGCTGCAGATAGATACGTACCATCCTCCCCGCGGCCCAGTTGGCGAGCGTGACGGCGCAGGCGGCGGCCGCCAGCTGGCACGCCATGACGGCGACGCTGGCCAGCGCGAACGCCACCGAGTCCTCCACCAGCGCGTCCATGTGCAGGCTCCTGTTGCTGCCACCGCTGCAGATAGATACGTACCATCCTCCCCGCGGCCCAGTTGGCGAGCGTGACGGCGCAGGCGGCGGCCGCCAGCTGGCACGCCATGACGGCGACGCTGGCCAGCGCGAACGCCACCGAGTCCTCCACCAGCGCGTCCATGTGCAGGCTCCTGTTGCTGCCACCGCTGCAGATAGATACGTACCATCCTCTCCGCGGCCCAGTTGGCGAGCGTGACGGCGCAGGCGGCGGCCGCCAGCTGGCACGCCATGACGGCGACGCTGGCCAGCGCGAACGCCACCGAGTCCTCCACCAGCGCGTCCATGTGCAGGCTCCTGTTGCTGCCACCGCTGCAGATAGATACGTACCATCCTCCCCGCGGCCCAGTTGGCGAGCGTGACGGCGCAGGCGGCGGCCGCCAGCTGGCACGCCATGACGGCGACGCTGGCCAGCGCGAACGCCACCGAGTCCTCCACCAGCGCGTCCATGTGCAGGCTCCTGTTGCTGCCACCGCTGCAGATAGATACGTACCATCCTCCCCGCGGCCCAGTTGGCGAGCGTGACGGCGCAGGCGGCGGCCGCCAGCTGGCACGCCATGACGGCGACGCTGGCCAGCGCGAACGCCACCGAGTCCTCCACCAGCGCGTCCATGTGCAGGCTCCTGTTGCTGCCACCGCTGCAGATAGATACGTACCATCCTCCCCGCGGCCCAGTTGGCGAGCGTGACGGCGCAGGCGGCGGCCGCCAGCTGGCACGCCATGACGGCGACGCTGGCCAGCGCGAACGCCACCGAGTCCTCCACCAGCGCGTCCATGTGCAGGCTCCTGTTGCTGCCACCGCTGCAGATAGATACGTACCATCCTCCCCGCGGCCCAGTTGGCGAGCGTGACGGCGCAGGCGGTGGCCGCCAGCTGGCACGCCATGACGGCGACGCTGGCCAGCGCGAACGCCACCGAGTCCTCCACCAGCGCGTCCATGTGCAGGCTCCTGTTGCTGCCATCGCTGCAGATAGATACGTACCATCCTCCCCGCGGCCCAGTTGGCGAGCGTGACGGCGCAGGCGGCGGCCGCCAGCTGGCACGCCATGACGGCGACGCTGGCCAGCGCGAACGCCACCGAGTCCTCCACCAGCGCGTCCATGTGCAGGCTCCTGTTGCTGCCATCGCTGCAGATAGATACGTACCATCCTCCCCGCGGCCCAGTTGGCGAGCGTGACGGCGCAGGCGGCGGCCGCCAGCTGGCACGCCATGACGGCGACGCTGGCCAGCGCGAACGCCACCGAGTCCTCCACCAGCGCGTCCATGTGCAGGCTCCTGTTGCTGCCACCGCTGCAGATAGATACGTACCATCCTCCCCGCGGCCCAGTTGGCGAGCGTGACGGCGCAGGCGGCGGCCGCCAGCTGGCACGCCATGACGGCGACGCTGGCCAGCGCGAACGCCACCGAGTCCTCCACCAGCGCGTCCATGTGCAGGCTCCTGTTGCTGCCACCGCTGCAGATAGATACGTACCATCCTCCCCGCGGCCCAGTTGGCGAGCGTGACGGCGCAGGCGGCGGCCACCAGCTGGCACGCCATGACGGCGACGCTGGCCAGCGCGAACGCCACCGAGTCCTCCACCAGCGCGTCCATGTGCAGGCTCCTGTTGCTGCCACCGCTGCAGATAGATACGTACCATCCTCCCCGCGGCCCAGTTGGCGAGCGTGACGGCGCAGGCGGCGGCCACCAGCTGGCACGCCATGACGGCGACGCTGGCCAGCGCGAACGCCACCGAGTCCTCCACCAGCGCGTCCATGTGCAGGCTCCTGTTGCTGCCACCGCTGCAGATAGATACGATATTGTTAGCAGGATTTCAAAATGACACATTGTAAAGTGGCGGTACCTACCAAAACTAAGTATAAAAGCGAGCGAGCACTTACGTATGATTCCATGTCCCTCAGACACAAAGTAACTCTCTACAAAACGTGCATCCGCCCTATAATGACATACACGTGCGTAGCATTCGCACACGTTCCCCACAGTAGATTTAAAAGTTTGCAAGCCCTCCAAAACAAGTTCATGCGCATGGCTACGGGCTCTCCGTGGTTCGTACGTAATGTCGATCTCCATAGAGATCTCGAACTTCCCACCCTAGCTCATTACTTTAAACAGCTTTCAAAAAGCTATTTTGAGAAAGCAGTCAGTCACCCTAACCCCCTAGTAGCTCAAACAGCAGCTTACACCCCTGACCGTAATGACCCACCCGACAAACTACGTCCCAAACACGTCCTTTTAGATCCAGACGATCAGACAACGACCGACAACGCTCCTTATCAGGTAGGGCTGCACACACAAACAATCTCTGCACAGCGTCTTCGCCGGCGAAGACGAGGTCCCCGATTTCTAACATCACCTGGGCGTGGATCCTTACCACGATCACGGGGACGTAAGGACTAACCTAGTCCAGCCACTCCTCCCATTCGTCCCAACGTCATCGTAAGCCTAAGCCGAGGTCCGAGCCTCACAGGAGGCGCCCTTAGGAAGACGTTGCCCCCCGATGTCTTCGAGCTCTAGAGCTCTTTTCAAACTCCAGGCAGAGCTTCGCGCCTGCCAACCCCCCCGGTGACGCTGTAGCGGCCAGTAGGGCCTACGCAGCATACACAATCCGAAACTACACACGCATACATACGTATGATTCCTTGTTTACTCGTCAAACAAGAAGGTCGACGGTACCGGTGCTACGATACGATACTGTGTAAAGTGAAATTAATTTCAAACTAAATTGGCTCAATTTGTTGAGTTCCCGAGGGATTTAAAAAACTAAGTACGACGTCGCGGGCATCAGCTAGTATCTAATACAGCGAGGTAGCGATACTCACACCATCCTGTCGCCCCCGAACATGTGCAGTATGCTCGCGTGGCCCGCGCCGGGCTCGGCGTTGTGTCGGCTGATGAAGAGCGCCGTCAGCTCGCCGTAGATGAGCAGCGCGCCGACCAGGCCGGCCGCGCACGCGCCGCCGCACAGTGCGCCCGCGGCTGTGGCCAGCCTCTCCGACCAGGTCGAGTATCGCCACTGGAAACACGACATACACAATTTTCATTCATTATTATTTTTAACTCCAAGATCGGTTCTGATTCCCATTTACTAAGTTCTTGTTTGGGAAAGTATGGACTGGGGCATCGTAATGAAAGAGGGGAAAGTCTAATTCAATTTGCAGCTGACAACAATCTCGTAATATCAAATACTTTCTTCCAAAACCATTCTCGGAGACTATACACTTGGATATCACCTGACGGCAATTATCGCAACCAAATTGACTACGTATCGGTTAGATCACGGTGGAAGACATCCATCAGGAACACCCACACTTTACCAGGAGCCGACTGTGGATCAGATCACCAACTATTGATGGCCAAAATTCAGCTTAAACTAAGAGCGGCCCGAAAAATCGTTCAACAGTGAAGGCTCGAAGTAAAGGATAAATCAAAATTTATAGCCGCACTAGAGAAAAACTGGGACCAGTTGGCAACTGTGAACTCTGACCGAGTGTCCAGACAAAATGTAGGATTGCGCAAAGAACCTTATTAGTTGCGCCATCAAGCAAACAGTTCCAACCTCAGGTACTCGTAAAAGGCAACACTGGATGAGTGACAGCACTCTGGCTCTTGTAAAGGAAAGACGAGAGATGAAGGCTACGGGAACAGATGTGAGGACATTAAATGAGAAGTCTGCAAAAATACAGGCAGCATGTAGGCGAGACCTTAACGCCCATTTTCAGAATATATGTGCAGAAGTTGAAATCCATGCAAATAAATATGAATCTAGGGACCTTCATCAAAAAATTCGATCGGTGACCCGATCTCTCTCTACCAAAACGTGGGCTATAGAGAACTCTCATGGTCAAACAGTGACAGAGATAGAAGCAATATCGGAAACTTGGAAAGACTACTGTCAATCACTGTTTGAGGATGTGGAATCACAGTGTTTTACCTCGACAGAACCCATGGACGAAGAAAAAGAGCCAAACATTCTGAAGGACAAAATCAGAGCGGCTATAAAACATCTAAAGACTGGAAAAGCCACAGGCAAGAATTTGATTCCCATTGAAACAATCAAAACTTCAAAAGAATATGGCGTCCAGATCTTTCATGCACTGTGTAACAAGGTGTGGCAGACAGGTGCGTGGCCGAAGGAATGGGCTCATAGTATCTTTATTCCACTTCACAAGAAGGGTTCTACGAAAGTTTGCAGCAACTATCGCCTTATTGCGCTAATTCCTCATGCAAGTAAAATTTTGCTGCACATTTTAAACGAGCGCCTCAAATCCTACCTGTCCAAGGAGAATGCTCCAGAGCAAGCTGGTTTAAGCTGGGTACCAGGGAGCAAATACTTATCGTGCGACAAATTATTGAGAAATCCCGCGAGTACAATAAAGCAACATACATCTGCTTTGTGGATTTTTCCAAGGCATTTGATTCCGTCAAGTGGCCTAAACTTTGGGATACCCTGCTGAAAATGGGCACACCCAAACATCTGGTACATCTGCTCAGGTGTCTATACGAAGGTGGTACTGCATCCGTAAGTACAGACGACAAGCTGTCAGATTACTTCCATCCCAGTGCTGGCGTTCGCCAAGGATGTATAATTTCCCCACTTCTATTTAACATCTACACAGAGCTAATAATGAGACGCACTCTCGAGAACTGGACTGATAGAATCTCGATTGGGGGGCTGAAAATCTCGAACTTGCGATACGCGGATGACACTACCCTATTTGCGACTAGTATCGGCCATATGGAAGAACTCCTACAAAAGATGGAAAACGTCAGTCTTGAATTTGACCTTAAGATCAATCGCAGCAAAACTAAAGTTGTCGATCGCATTAACAATAACTGACATGGAAGTGACACAAATCGCGAATTGTCAAGTGGTCCAATCATACATTTATTTAGGAGCATTAATTTCGAACAACGGGGGCTGCATAGATGAAATAAAACGACGTATGGCGATATCTAGGACAGTCATGGATAAGTTGCAGAAGATATGGAGGAACCGTAATATAACAAAGGCCACTAAGACCGCCGGGTCTAAACCTACCTACCTACCTAACTAGCCGTAGTTAGAGCGCTTGTGTTCCCCATATTCCTCTACGCTTCGGAAACGTGGACCCTGCGAAAAAGTGAGAAGAAGAGAATAAACGCTCTCGAGATGTGGTGCTGGAGAAGAATGTTGAATGTTGGTCCTGGACCGAATTCCGGACCAATAAGTCCATTCTCGAAGAACTCCGCATCAAGCAGCGTCTGTCCTCTATTGTGCAAGCTCGCATACTCACTTTCTTTGGTCACGTGTCAAGACGTAATGATATCTCGATTGAATGTCTAGTGGTCCAGGGAAGAGTGGAGGGCACTAGAGCACGTGGAAGATCGCCTATGAGATGGACAGACCAGGTGAGGGCTGCTATGGATGTCCCGTTGCATGAATACACAAGAAAGGCAGCTGTTAGAGAGGAGTGGAGGCGTATTCAGCTCATTTCCTACTTGATTAAGGGTCTTACAAGCTTTTAGCGTTGCCTGATGATCAAACTCAAGGTCGATGTGTTAAACTTTGACCTTGGGTTTGATCAAAGGCAGTTTTAACGGTGAAGGAAAACATCGCGAGGAAACCCTGCATGCTTGAAAGTTCGGCATCATGTTCTCAAAAGTGTGTGAAGTGTAACAATGCGCTCTATATCAGCTTGGTAGACTCAAGACTGTGGCCTAAGCCCTTCTTTGATTAATGATTTTATATACTAGCAGATGCCCGCGACTTCATCCCCGCGGATTACGAGTTTACATTACATAGGGGGTTACATTGTGAAGTTTCATCAAAATCCATCCAGTGCTTTTTGCGGTAAAGAGTAACAAACATCCATCCATCCACACAAACTTTCACATTTTAATATTAGTCGGACTGGGAACAAATAAAAGACGGACGGAAAAACCCACAAAAACATAAAACTTCTTATAGGTAGGTACATAATAAAATAAGTGATTCTTAAAAATCTAATAAGTGTCTCTTAAGGTGGAAGACACAGTTCTGCCCGCGAAATTCAATTTGGTTTTTCGCAATTTGTAAACTAATACGACAAAGTAGGCTTATGACATTCTAATTGCGACATGGCAGTATCAATTATCATCTTCACAGGTTTATTATATAAAAATCTTTACTTGAAAGTGTCCAGTTTAAGAAATTAATCAAAATATCTACTAATTTGTGAGTAACTCACGTCCAACTCAGTATTTTCAAGTAAAGATTTTTATGTAAACCTGTGAAGATGATAATTCCACTGGCGCACCATAAGCCTACTTTGTCGTATTAGTTTACAAATTGCGAAAAACCAAATTAAATTTGAATTTCGCGGGCAGACTCGTATTTAATCATCCTTAAAAACAAGATCACTGAACTTTGCAGCGGTATAAATAAGTACTATGACGTACGAAAGTCGAACTTAATTCCAAGTAACAGATAACTTGTTCAAAGTACTAGCCAGTATAGAATAGATTAGAAATATTTTTTATTCAAATAAACTTTTTACAAGTGCTTTTGAATCGTCTGACACTACCACTGGTTCGGAATGCCCTTCCTGCCGAGAAGAACCAGCAAGAAACACGGCGGTTGCTCTTTTCAAAACAAGTTTACAATACGATAGATACTATGCTATGTATGCAGTGTTTGCTCAATGAGGGAAGTTCCAAATACATAACTACCAACAATGCAATATATCTTAAGATGGGCAGACACAAAGTAGCCCCATTTCCACCGGTGGCACCCGTTAACGAGCATGACGCTTAACTATGTAACTAATTACATATTTGCATGCTACTCTGTGGCGGATTGAAGCGCGTGTATTATATTTGTTTAAGATCTTAAATGTACTCAATCTGGCAAATGAATAATTTGAATAAAAAAAATCCTCTAAAGTATAAAAATCCTCTAAAGTTACAAAGCTTAGAATTCCAAGACTGAAACAAGTTACTTAATTTTATATTTTTTATCGATCAAATCTGAAAAATTGCAAACATTTTAATGAATTTAATTAAACATTTTAATGACCGATGCGACTGGTATCGTATTGTTCTACGTGAAACCTTCGAACTAATAATAACATACTGTCCATCATTTATTAAATGAATTATAGTTTTTCAGCTTAATTAGTGACAAGGCAAAACTAATTTACTTAGGTGCTATTTTAGTAATTAACTACAAACACTAATAAATTGATAATGAAAAACTTCGTTCCTTTTTAGGGTTCCGTACCCAAAGGGTACCAACGGGACCCTATTACTAAGCCTACGCTGTCCGTCCGTCCGTCCGTCCGTCCGTCTGTCAGCGGGCTGTATCTCGTAAACCGTAATAGATAGAGAGATGAAATTTTCACATATTATGTATTTCTATTGCCGCTATAACAACAAATAATAAAAATTAAATTAAATAAAAAAAATTAAATAAATATATTTCCAAGGGTACATGGAAATATTTTTATTTAATTTTTTTTAACGGAACCCTAAAAGAGCGAGGCCCGACTCGCACTTGGCCGATTTTTCATAGGAAGATAAGTTTATATTAATAAGATTAAGATGTACTTAGGCAAATTTTAAAAATCTTATAATAATAATTATGTTTTAAATTTAACAATGATAATAATTATATTTAAATATATATAATAATATTTTATGCAGGAGTATTACAAAAGATTATTTCGGTCTTGAGTTGCTGAGCGGATTTTTGATTTAAAAAACGATTTGGAATTACAAAGTTAAGCCTAAATAATTATCTTATGACCATTTACAAGGATTTAACAATGCCTAGTTTTAGGAGGACTGTGCTGCGGTCTCCTATTCAGAGAGTCGCAGTTTCGAACTCGCGAGCGCATCTCTCTGACTTTTCGGAGTTATGTCTGTTTATGTAATTTTAAAATATCAAATTCTAGCCTAGGCAATGGGGCGGTCTGTTGTATGGAGACCCCCACATCAAATCCTCAGTCGATGAAATTTGGCAGGGTTGTAGTATGGGATGACCCAAAATTTACACAAAAATATCCAAAAAAAAATCCATGCGGAAGTTAGGTATTTATACCTAAAAGTACAAATAGCTCAATATTTTGAAATAAATAATTTCTCCGTCCAATTTTTTTTTACCAAACTAATTATTAGCCTTAATAAGAGGTACTTGATAAAAATCCAAAACTTTTTTCAAACGGAACAGTCACTTTTTAAAGAGGTTTCCTTTTTTGTCCGTAATTTCGACCACAAAATTGCTCAGTCAATTTTTCATTTTTAAATGTCCTTAAAATGTAATTTAGCATAACGTGTAAGAAAATCCAAAAAAAAATCCATACCAAAATCTATATATCTTACTTCAACTGAAAATTGTTTATAACTCGGTATGAAAAATTTCTCAATCCAATTTCTTTTTTTTATCATAGTAGATAGTCACATTTACACTCTTATCCTAAATATCCAAAAAAAATATCACGAAGAACATTGATATTGAAACAGATATCTTGAAATCTAAACTGCGTTTTCGCGATAATGCACCTTAATTCTTGAAACATTGGGTATAGTTTAGCGTGCGCGAGCGAAGCGACTTCACAAAATAATAAATACATGTTACTACATGCCTTCTACAATGCTAAATATTGAACATAAACGTGTAACTGAACATTAATTTATTTGTACAAGATAAATGAGCTTAAATAAGGGCTCATAATTTTTTTTTTTTGTAAGCTTATGTCTAGGTAAGTAAATTAAAATAAAAAATTAAGTGGCACTCGGGGACTGCCGCAGTAATTGCATAGCATTTTTTATCAACTTATGCAATTATAATATTTATGCAATATTTTTTTTTGCATAATAAAAATTATGCAAAAAAATAATTAAAAAACAAACAAACAAGAAAAGCGCACTGTCAATTCTTCGCGAGTGAGATTCGAACCTGCGACATCTATATATATAGTATATAGTAGTGGTACATACAGTACCCGGCGATATATATTGCACATCGGCCTTATGGCCGGGTACTGTAGCTTTTTGTAATGTCGTAATTCATTTCAAACTGTCTGGTTTCTATGCTGTAACGCGTCTACAAAAATTAAAAATTCTTTACGATCTAAAATCTATTTTGGTATTTAAAAATTTTGAATTAACATTGACGTAAGTAGCGACGAATTGATATCGACGCTGGAAATTTCAAATGTCGTAAGGGACATTTTGTCCTAAGTACACTTGATACACCATTGAACTTGAAATTTTATCTCTATCGATCTGTATATTTCAAATTTTGATATCTCTTATAAATAAGGACTGGAGATACGAGATGTAATATTTGTAGTAAGTAATAAAAAAAGTAAAATTTTAGATCGTATAGATCAAATTTTAGATTCTGACTTAGTAAATATTTTCACGATCGCTTCGCTCGCGAAAATTTCCATTACAGATTGATATTTTAGGTATCAAGTATGGAATAAATAGCTGCGTAGTACGGTCGTTAATCACTGGCCTATATCATTGAGCTCAAGGTACCAACTCCTCAATCCTGATGCTGCTGGGCTTCGGCCCACCAGACTCAGCTAGCCTTAATTAAATCATTGGGTCGTTAAAATAATCTAGGAACTGACACAATATTGTAGAGATTTGTAGGGGCGGCAAAATTTGAATAGCCTACTGGCGGCAAATGTGTGAACCTGGTGTGCGTTGCGCTTCCGTTTGTTTCGACGTTTCTTATATGCCCATCCAACTTCAACATACGTGTAGAAACAAAGATTATATATGTAATTTATAGAGGCGTTTGAAGTTAGTTTTTTGAAAATCGTTATTATTTTTAGTGGCCTAGGAGTGCAATATTCTGCAGCATCAGGTCTGATTTTCAGGTCAGGTGATAGAATCTGGAGTTCGTGGTGTAGTCTAACTAAAGGTAATTGGTCTTTACAATATGAATTCACAATCAAAAATTCCTAAATACTCACAGCTTAAGAGTGCAGCACCCTGCAGCATCAGAATTGAGGAGTTGGGGCCTCGAGCTTAACGATGTAGTCTATGCTTGATACCTATTACTTACATTATTAATACACAATCGATATTTTCTAAATCTTCATAGTTAATAGCAAACTTCTTCTTCTTTATCAACCGATAGACGCCCACTGATGGACAAAGGTCTCTTGCATGGACTTCCACAGGCCTCGGTCTTGCGCCGCCTGAATCCAGCGGCTCCCTGCGACTCGTTTGATGTCGTCGGTCCACCTGGTGGGGGGTCTGCCAACACTGCGCTTCCCGGTGCGGGGTCGCCACTCCAGCACCTTGGGACCCCAACGACCATCAGCTCTTCGAACTATGTGCCCCGCCCATTTCCACTTCAGTATCGCGACTCGCTTAGCTATGTCGGTGACTCTGGTTCTCCTCCGGATCTCCTCATTTCTGATTCGATCCCGCAGGGATACTCCGAGCATAGCTCTCTCCATCGCCCGCTGAGCGGTCCTAAGCCTACTTATGAGGCCTACTTATAATCACAGAACGACTGGTTTTCTGAAAAATCTACTAAAAAACGATTACGACGTAGTATGTTTAAGTGAAACGTGGCTACTGACGGGAATAAACGACGCAGAATTATTCGATTCACGCTATAATGTATATAGAACTGATCGCGACTATGACCGAGTTGGATTGACCATGGGAGGCGGTACCCTTATCGCGGTACACCGTACACTTACTACCAATATATTTAATATGCATCCACTGCCAGTATTCCCAGATACCGAAATCACCCAAATAAACATATCATTAAGCCGCGGGCCTACATTTAAAAATCTCCGATTATTTTGTTGCTACTTTCCTCAAAACCCACATCAACTCTGGTCACAACAGCAATTTTTCGAGTATCTTTCAGACCTGACCATTAATAATCCTACAGACGAGTTCTTGGTGGTGGGCGATTTTAATATAAGGAACGCCGAATGGCAATCCAACTCAGGTGATATAAATTATAATATAGTGAATACTACTGCTGATCAATTAACTTCGCAACTTTATTCATTTCTATGTTTTACTAGTTGGATGCAATTTAATGGTGTTAATAACGTTAATAATAGGTGTTTGGACTTGGTTATATCTAATTCCCACTGTGCAGTAGTCAGAGCGGAGCCATTATCATTACCGGAAGATAAACATCATCCTGCCCTCCATGTAACAGTCGACATCCAAAACTTACAACCTAGCCTACGTCCTCCTCCCCGTCTGGTTCGTCGTTTTTATACAGCAGATTACAGTGCCATTAACGAAGAGTTATCGAAAATAGACTGGGTTGAGCGCCTCGGTAATAGAAGCATCATCGACGCAGTTGATGAATTTTATCACATAGTCAATCTGATAATTGACAAGCTCATTCCTTCTAAGTTAGTGATGAAAAATACTAGGTATCCATGCTGGTACTCACGCCATCTTATTAAGATTGTAAATAAAAAAAATAGAATTCACAAAAAATGGAAAATATATGGCAGGCAATCGGACTACATCCAATTTGCAGAGATTCGGCGTGAATTCAAATACACTGAGGCTTCGTGTTACAATTTATATATTGAACGTGCAGAAGGTAATATTTCACTTAATTCTAAAAGTTTTTGGTCGTTTATACAATCTAAATATAACGTTAACAGTATACCAGATAGTTTATACTTAGATGATCAAAATGCACATGATGGGCAACATATAGCTGACCTCTTTAACAATTTTTTCGAATCTGTTTTTGTAAAGCGCTCAAACCTTAAATTCAAATCCGATGCCAGTGAATCTCCACAAGCCCTCATTGGATACGTTGGGATAGATGTTGACACTGTTAAAAAGCATTTATCCGCTCTTGATGTCACCAAGGGAAGTGGCCCTGATGGTCTACATCCTTTATTCCTTAAAAGATGTAGCAATCAATTATCTGTGCCTCTAACGCTTTTATTCCAAAGTTCCTTGCGATCTGGTGTTTTGCCTAACACTTGGAAACGTTCTATAATCGTCCCCATTCATAAAAACGGAGATAAGCATAATGTAAGAAACTACCGTGGTATTTCTAAATTATCTATCATCCCCAAACTCTTTGAAAAAATCATATACGACAAGTTATTCCCGGCAGTACGCCCGCTTTTAACGCAGTCTCAACATGGTTTCATAAACAAACGCTCCACAGAAACCAACCTCTGTGAATTGCTAGATGTTACCTTGGATGCGATGGATAATGGTTTCCAGGTTGACGTCGTGTATACCGATTACTCCAAGGCTTTCGATAAAATATCGCATGATATTTTAATTGCCAAACTGGAGACGATCGGTATACACGGTGACCTCCTGAGGTGGCTCGTATCCTACTTACGTGAGCGAACCCAAGCAGTGGCAGTCAAAGGGTATACTTCCACCTTTATACCCATAACGTCTGGTGTCCCCCAGGGCTCCCACCTCGGACCTCTACTATTTAATATTTTTATAAATGATGTTAAAAATAGTATTAAAAACTCTCATCTACTTTTGTATGCAGATGACACAAAAATTTTCAATATAATAAGAACTGAAAAAGACTGTTTAGGCTTACAGGAAGATTTAAATCGAATAAGTGAATATTGTAAAGTTAATGGACTAGATTTAAATATAGATAAATGCTGCACTATTTCCTTTTCTAGAAAAAAAATTAATGCACTCTTTCATAATTATTTCTTACTTGGCAAAAAATTGCGTAGGGTTGATGAGGTGAGAGACCTGGGTATCCAACTAGACAGGCAATTAATTTTTGATCAGCATCTGAACAAAATCCAAAATAAAGCATATAAAATGCTCGGGTTTGTTCTCCGGCAAACGACTGATTTCAAAAACCCAAAAACCCTAATCCTTTTGTATAATTCAATTGTCAGATCCCATTTGGAGCATGCTTCCACTGCTTGGAACCCTCAGTATGCAGTTTACGTGGACATGTTAGAGAATATTCAGCGCAAATTCATAAAATGTTTGAACAAAAGATTTAGTTCATTTAATACAAGTAAAATAGAAACTTTACAAATAAGGAGGGAACATAAAGATCAAATATTTTTATATAAAATTATCAACGGATTGATCGATAGTCCTTATCTTCTAAATAAAATAAAATATTGTGTACCTAAATTAAATAAGCGTAAGTCACGTAAAAGTAACATGTTTGTACTTCCACGTGCCAGAACCAATTATAGTCATAACAGATTCATCGTTCGAGCTTGTGATACGTATAATAAGAAATATTTCAAAGTAGACCAATTTAAATATAAGTGTGGGGGGTTCGTCTCTGCCATCAAGAAATGCACAATATAATACAAGGCTTGATGGCAGGAGTGGACCCATCTCGTTTAAGGTACATGTTTATTTATCTTTTATTATTATAATATTTTTGTTTACTGAAAGTTTAGGATGGACTCCCACCCAAAATATTGTATTTTACCAAAACGTGGAAACTTAACTGGCTCCAGTGATATAATTATTGTATTAGCTATATTTTATTTATTTAAGCTGTATGTTTTCCAAATAAATGAAAAAAAAAAAAAAAAAAAAAAAAAGAAAACCAATAGCAAACATTCTCTTTCAAATAAAAAAAATGCGATACGGTCTGAAATCTCGAAGAAATTGGTGTACATACCTGCATGGAAAAAAATATGAGCCGATTGCGCGCCGATATAAACTTCCATTTTTTGAAGTCAATTATAAAGTATGTAACTTTATTTTAGAGTAAATGAAATACAAAAATGGAAAATTAATTATTTTTTTTTGTTGGCAAGGGGGGCGCAGGCGGATTTTCGCACCCCGGCGTCCAGTGTGGTTAAGACGACCCTGTCTATGCAATGGTCTGATTCCAATCGAATGTGCTAGATAACATCCAAAGACATTACAAAGTATATTGTTTTTAACATACTTGGTAATGTCTTGATATAATAAGTTTTAAATATTTAAGAATCGACCTTAGCCTAAACGACACAAACAGCAAAAGGCATTAGCTTAGTTTATTTACAAATAGCAAAAGCTCTTTGTTAATAAACTAAGTCAATTTACAAAAAATGCATAAAAGAAGTGTCTCAATGAAAATTAATGATTGTTAAAAATCAATGGAAGAAGAGTCCAACATTTCAAATGCACCAAAAATCTTCTAAAGATGTAAGAATTGAATTGGAACCTGAAATATCTGTGGCAAACTGCAATGATCTGAAAAGTTTAATGCAAATATAGAACAATATCAATACGGTTTTATACTATTTTCTATTTATTGTCATCGAACCAATTTTGACAAGCGACTCATGTCATTAATCTGATAATTTTATAAGCTTTATATCATGAATTCATAGCTGAGTGAGCAAGACTTTTCAGGCAGTTACGACAAAATTACTTCTATTATACTATTAGGCTTAAGGTGTAAGATTCTTTTGACGTGATAACGTCTTATAAATCAATGAACACCAGCTGCACGCACGACAAAGTGTCACGTTCCACCTGAGCCTGAGGGTGAAAGCGAGAGCGCGGAACAAGCGATAGAGAGGCATGATCGGCCCAAGCGTTGGCTTGTGACACATTTATTCATCGATGTTTCTTTATGACGTTATCACGTAAAACTATGGTCCGTAAACCGACTTTACAGACAACCAATTTTTTTTATTTTATTCCAAAATTTTTCGATATTATTATATTAAATTGATTATTCATATTTTTTTGTTATACTATACAAGATGATGCCCGCGACTTCGTCCGCGTGATTTAAGGTTTTTTGATTCCCACGGGAACTCTGTAATTTTCCGGGATAATAAGTAGCCTATGTGTTAATCCTGTTTATAAGCTATCTCTATTCCAAATTTCCGCCAAATCGATTCATTCGTTGTAGCGTGTAAAAGTAATAAACATCCATCCAAACATCCATCCATAGATCCTCACAAACTTTTGCATAGTCATCGCATCGCATAGTAGGAACTAGGATAGTAGGATATACTGCATCACAAAAAAAAAATTGTGATGCAACTACAAATTTACGATTTTCGGATTTTTTCCTTTACTTGTGCTACATGACATTGCTTCATGCCAAATTTCATGATTCTAGGTCAACAGGAAGTACCCTCTAGGTCTTGCGAGTGTTAAAATATGCGGCATAGATGGACCATAAAAGGCCGTATCTTTTGATTGCGTCGGCTTAGACTTTGTCACAGCTACAAGGGATTGCAGACCTGAGTATTTGATACTATTTTCAACTTGATACCCTCCATGTGTTCCTGAGAAAAAGGGTATTGACAGACGGACAGACAGACGGACAACGAAGTGATTCTAGAAGGGTTCCGTTTTTAGTACGGAGTACGGAACCCTAAAAATGAGAGTTATGACAGTTTAAAAGGTAAAATTTTGTTTGGTCCTCCTGAAAATTAGGGGATTGTCGCTTACAAAATTTGAAATATCCAGCATCGATGTATGGGATTACACACGGACCTCGGATTACAAAGGGCGTAAAGAACATTTTGGCCAAAACTTGAACTTTTTAATGGTATCATACTCAGTTTTTAACGCTCTTTCGATCTGTCTTATTTACGTCTCAATATTCGCTAAAAATGTCGTTAACGACCCAGATTTTTGGTGTTCTTAAACATGATTTTTCGAATAAATAGGTCACTACTAATGGTACTACACTATGTAATGCATACATAGCATAATATCTATTAAGTATATTGTAAAAGTATTTTGAAAAGAGCAACTGCCGAGTTTCTTGCTGGTTCTTCTCGGCAGGAACGGCATTCCGAACCAGTGGTAGACTCATTGACGATTGTAAAAAATCGGCCAAGTGCGAGTCGGGCCTCGCTCTTTTAGGGTTCCGTTAAAAAAAAATTAAATAAAAATATTTCCATGTACCCATGGTAATATTTTAATTTAATTTTTTTAATTTAATTAAATTTTTATTATTTGTTGTTATAGCGGCAATAGAAATACATAATATGTGAAAATTTCATCTGTCTATGTATTACGGTTTACGAGATACAGCCCGCTGACAGACGGACGGACGGACAGCGTAGGCTTAGTAATAGGGTCCCGTTGGTACCCTTTGGGTACGGAACCCTAAAAATTGAATAAAAAAACATTTCTATTCTATTCTATTCTAATGGTCGTAAAGCTTGAGCTAAAACATAATATCATCAAAATTTTTTTTTTTTTTAATTTTAAAAAGTAAAAAATATTCATATCTATTTCTTCTTTATCAACCTATAAACGTCCACCCGCTTTCAGGAGTTCCGCAATGGTTCCGTCATCACCAGGCGTTTTGTTGTTCTTGAGCTGTTTGAGAGCCATACTAATCTCGTATAGGCTGACTGACATCTGGGACATCTTCGGTATAGTTCATAAATCATAACGAATAATTGATCGTCATAGTCACCGTCGTTGGCAACAGTTTTTGATTTACAATTGCACTGTCGATTCAACGAAATACAGTCGATTATCGAGTGCAGGCTCGCGTCACCGTAGAAAAAATATGTCGATATAATAGGCAGATAATATGTCGGGTCTCGTGACGTCACCACGCTCCTGCTTCCCTTGATGGATTAAATATAAAATATTTCTTTCTAAAATTTTTATAGTTTTTAATGCGCTTGATTATTTTTTTGGATATTTTGATACTTGATACAAAAAAAATAATTGTAATCATATCAATAAAAAAAATGGATGGAGAAATTTTGCACTGTGAGTAAAAGGGTAGTTTTTGAAAAAAATATAGTCTCTTGGTATATTGTTTGGATTTTCAAGTTGTAGGTACAAAACGGCTATAAAAGGACATTCCAGTGAAAAAAATTCACAGAGCAATTTTTCGCTGCAAGTTACATTGAAAAAACGTATTTTTCAAAATTTGGTGGTTTCGACTAGGAGTATATTTTGGATATTTTATATTTTGTTTCTAGACTTTACATGAATGTTTCAGGTGAAGAAAGTTTTGACCGAGCATTTTGCCGAACTGAGATATTAAGCATAAAAGAGTTTAGATAAAAATACCTAACTTCCGTTCTAATTTTTTTTTGGATATTTATAAAATACGTCTAACTACTGATACTTTATCATTCTGTAAAGTTTCGTCGCCTGAGGAATTGATGTTGGGGTCCACTAGCTTCATTGCCTAGACTATTCTGGAAAATTGCACGCCTGACAGTTCTTAAAGGTGTGTGAAGTCTGCCAATTCGCATTGGGTGGTGTTTGACTAATGGCCTATGATCCTTCTCGAGAGGAGACTTGCGCTCAGTGGTGAAACAATGATGAGGTGCTGACGATGATGATGATGTTTTGCCTTAGAGCAAACAAAGACAGCCACTTTTGGTCTGAAATCGACGTTTATCCAATAAACGGTGAAAAGCGGTGTCCTATTTTGCGCTCTTTACCCACTAATTAAAGCAGTGATGGCTATCACTGCATTAATATAGTGGTTACGGCTGTGGTCTCTTATTCGGGGGGTCGCAGGTTCGATCCCGGGTACGCCTGACTTTTCGAAGTTTTCGAAGTGCGTTTAAGAAATTAAATAATCACATGCTTTAACGGTGAAGGAAAACATCGTGAGGAAACCTACACACCTGAGAGATCTCTATAATGTTCTCGAAGGTGTGTGAAGTCCGCCAATTCGCATTGGGCCAGCGTGATGGACTGGCCTATAACCCTTCTCTGAGAGGAGACCTCGCTCAGTAGTGAGCCGATGATGGGTTGATGATGATGACCCACTAATTAATATTGCCATAGCATTTTCACGCAAAATTCTATAACTTACGCTTTGCTCTAGTCTGCATAAGAACCTGACGAATACAAGTTTCGATCGGGATTGGAATGTGGACCGTGGCCGGGACTTTTCCAGTTAAGTATCACACGCTCAGTACGTAAGTAGTGTGGGTGCATGTATAGCTTATTAAGTGGCCCGGGGTAAATCCCTGAGCCAAGCAAGCAACGCCCGCATCCAACCAGTTTGCATGCGGCTAATGAGTAATGACTAGCCTACAGCGGCGGTTGCCTGGTCTGATTAGTACCTCGGAAGAGCGTTTCGCATTTCTGAATTATTCTAATGTAAATTTATTTTTCATAATATTATAAAGCAACAAAAAAACTTGAGAGGTGTCTTAAGGGACACCCGGATGGAACGTAGTTCCTTTCGATTAATTAATTTGGCATTGTGTTCGGTATTTTCGCGGTACAATAATGGGTCTCCGTAGCGTTGTGGCTTCTGCAGTCGCCTAACAGACAAAGGTCGATGGTTCGAATCCCAGCTCGACAGACCGAATTTTCCATTTTAATTTTATTTTAAACAATTTCTACATGTGGAACCTTTCCGTAATTTTTTATTAATATCTTATAAGTTATAAAAAATTAGGGAAAAATTCCACATGTACAAATTATTTAAAATAAAATTGAAAATAGTAAAGTCAGTCTGTCGAGCTGGGATTCGAACCATCGACTTTTAACTGTTAGGCGACTGCAGAAGCCACAAGGCTACGGAGACCCAATATTGTACCGCGAAAATACCGAACACAATGCCTTCGAAAAAGTGTCGGTTTCAAAAAAGTGTCGATCCGTCTAGCCCCCTTCCGAGTTCCACACCGCGAACACGTGTCTCAATTAAAGATCTCTACCGCAGTTACCCTAGGCAGTGAGGTTAAAGGAAAAAGCTTAAAATATAAATATTTAAATTCATTTTGAGTATGGATATATTTACATAAGTATTATTATATCACTTGCTTTACAGGTGAAGGAAAACATCGTGAGGAAATCTGCATGCTTGAGAGTTCACCATAATGTTCTCAAAGTTGTTTGTGAAGTCTACCAAGCCATACATAGCCATAGTGGCGGATTTAGCATAAGGCTGAGAAGACTGGAGCCTAGGGCGGCAGATTTTAGGGGCGGCAAATGTGGGGCCAAAATAATATTATTTTCTCGTCCATATCATAAAGTATTGGAGAGACTCGTATAGGAATAAGAAAAGCTGCAGGAGGTCTGCAATAGCCTTTTGGTGAAAAAGTCATCTAAGATATAAAAATATATATATTTTTTTCTTCAATGCAAATATGCATAATCGTCATCGCGAAATTTGATTAATTTTATTGCATTAAACCTAAATTTACTCTAAAATAAAAACTAAAATAAAAACTAAATAAAATTTGAAACCCTATCCAAGTCACCGCAGTGTGGCATAGTACCCATAAGATGCTGGCAGCATTACCCCTTTGGATGGCCAAGCTAATCCTTTGGCCAAGGTAGCTGCCAGCTCTTGGATCCCCGGTAGACTCGATCACCCTTTTCGATATCTCTAAAAAAAGTGCACGAGCCTCCGGGCCCCACGGCCCCAGGGTCTCCACACCAAAAGGCACAAATATGAAACCACTGTCAAGATTTTCATATTTGCGCCTCTTATTTTTAATGTAGTATTCTGTTTAAAGTCAAATTGTCATAATACAAATAAAATCTAATAAATAATATTTGAATAAATACATAACAATTATGATTAATTTTATTGCATTGTATTCGTTAAAATAACTAGGAACTGACACCGTAGTGTAGAGGTTGGTAGGGGCGGGAAAATTTGAATAGCGTACAGGCAAATGTGTAAATCCGCCACTGCTTGGCCAGCTGGGCCGGTTGAGAATTAAGATGAATTGACGTGAACGAAGTTGCGGGTATCAGCTTGTTTAAAAAATAAATTGCAATCGCAATACGTCCCAAGTTTTATTTTATAGCTAGTATATTATATAATGGTCTTATACTGCATATAAGTATCTCTAAAACTTTATAAGTAAGGTACTTAAGTGGTATAGAGCTGTTGTGCCATTAGGAAACTAGCATAATATTGTATTTTCCTCTACAACGCCTAACAAGGAAACAGGTAGTCAATTCGTCATCAGGCAGCTGTTAGGTACCAATTATACGGGTACATATGTATTTGATAAAGTTCAAACACCCGTTATTTATGTAGGTTACAAAAACGTTGCTTTAGCGTTCATCATTATACAACTTCAAAAAAGGAGGAGGTTATCAATTCGTCGGAATCTTTTTTAGGGTTCCGTAGTAAACAAGGAACCCTTATAGTTTCGCCATGTCCGTCCGTCTGTCTGTCTGTCTGTCTGTCTGTCTGTCTGTCTGTCCGCGGTTTAGCTCAGAGACTATTGGTACTAGAAATCTGTAATTTGACAAGGGTATAAATATCAATCACACCGACAAAGTCGTGAAATAAAATTGTGAAAAAAATTTTTTTTTAGGGTACCTCCCCTACATGTAAAGTGGGGATGAATTTTTTTTTCCTCGTCTATCCCATAGTGTGGGGTATCGTTGAATAGGTCTTTCAAAAATATTGTGGGTGTGGGAACATCATTTTTCAATTCAGGGATTTGTTTGTGAAATAAGATATTTTAAAGTGCTAAATTTTATTAGAGTCAAGTGTCCCCCCCCTCTGCCAGCTAAATGGTTGTATATAGGATACAAGAAAAAATTCATAGCAGTAGTATATATAATGAATTTTAAAGGAAAACTATCACGGCTAAGTAGGGTTCATTAATTAAGGAGTTATATCTGTTTTTTCTAAGTTAGGTATTACACGCAGTGTAAGTTGCATATTTTGTAGAATATTATAGTATTTAAACCATGGAACTCCAAATTTATTCAATATTCATAAATAAAACAAAAGCACTATCCTAGATCAGCAATAATATTTGAGACTTTCAACTACGGAACCCTACACTGCGCGTGGCTCGACACGCACTTGGCCGGTTTTTATTTTTATTTATGTCCACCGATTACTCGAAGACGCCTGAACCGATTTGGGAAATTCTTTTTTGTTTGAAAGGGTATACTCCCCAGGTTGGCCCATATAAATTTTATCGAAATCGGTCGAGCGGTTTTTGAAATATTAACAATAAATTATATACTTTGTATAGTGTGTGTGTAATGTAGTAAAGCGGGAGTTTGAAGTCGGTTGTTTAAAAATAAATTTTATAATAAATTGATTATTTTCCATTACTTGATGTCACGAGGTTAATGTTATATTATTGGTTGTATCAATTTGTTTTTATGAAGCAACACTTATGAGTTACATACAGCAAATAATTTGTACGAATAAAAAGTACGACGTTATGATGCAACGGGACTGAAAAAAAAATTAAATCAACATTGTTGCAGCAACCTGTCCTATATATTATTACCTACCTCTAATTATATATTCACATACAGCATACTATATTATATCTCTACGGAGTGTTATTAATTTAAGTATTGCAGATATATCTGTGGCGTTATAGGAATGATAATGGTCACTTATGTACTTAGAGCCTGTTCACGACGTTGTATTACAATTATACTAATATTATCAATGCGAAAGTCTGTTTGTTTGTTGGTTTGTCCTTCAATCCCGCCGCAACAGAGCTACGGATCGACGTGATTTTTTGCGTGGATATAGTTGAGGACCTGGAGAGTGACTTATGCTACTTTTATGCTACTTTTAAGCGGGGCTGCTGGTCTGCCAGTCTTGACATGTATTGAGTATTGTACTTATGTATTTTTGGAGTTGTTCTATAAATATTATATCATCGTATTGTTGGAAATATTCTATTCTAACAAGTTGCATGGGGTAAATCGGCATGGCATCCAGCTGCCCACAAGATATTATAAAAAGTTATTAAAATGTAAATACATATTACCTACAAAAAATATTGTAAAATGTGTAATTTTGAAAAGAGCAACTGCTGAGTTTCTTGCCGGTTCTTCTCAGCAGAATCCGCTTTCCGAACCGGTGGTAGAGTCATGACTTGTCATAAGCGCCACAGGTTGGCCTACATGAAATAATTAATGATTTTGAATTTGAATTTGAATTTTTTATCCCGGAAAATCAAAGAGTTCCCGAAGGATATTAAAAACAAAATACACGCGGACGACGTCGCGGGCATCAGATAGTACTATAATAAATACTTACATGTTTTGAAGGCACAGATTTTATGGATGTGACAAATTATGTGAATCATATCGTGCTAATTCGTTTGTTGTTGTTTCTTAAGTCAATATTGTTTAAGATTTTGTATCAATTGAATAATAATGATAGCAATGTAGCACGCTAAACATGGTTAACGTGCATTTGTTTAGTTAGGTACATAATGTTTTGTAACAATAATATTATTACCTATACGCTAGCTGATGCCCGCGACTTCGTTCGCGTGGATTTTAAAATCCCACGGAAACTCTCCAATTTCGGGAATAAAAAGTGGCCTTTGTCACTCTCCAGATCCTCAATTATACCCGTGCTGAAAATCACGTCGATCCGAAACTTTGTTGCAGCGTGATTGAAGGACAAACCAACAAACACACACTTTCGCATTTTTAATATTACTTAGTAAGATTATTATACTTTAAATGATAATTACTAAATGTGGATGTTTATCGGAAAATCTGATGATTTTATTTCCAAGAAAGTAAAAACTAGCAAGAAAAGGGTAGAATTATTTTGCTATAATCCGCCAACAGAAAAAATCTGTATAATTTTTACACTACTCTCAAAAATGTGGAACGCTTCACGATTTTGCGTATCATCCTTGAGTAAGTTGTATTTTTGAGAGTAGTGTAAAAATTATACAGATTTTTTCTGTTGGCGGATTATAGCAAAATAATTCTACCCTTTTCTTGCTAATCATGGACTTCCGCAAAGTAACGCCTGCTTCTATCCAATATTTAAAGTAAAAACTGTTAATTCAAATGAGTAGGTATAGGTATTCATTGTTGTTTGTAATTTGTATTGTCCACCTGCTCTAAGCGTCGTAGGGTGGAAAACCAATTTTGTTACCACGAACCGTATGGTATTCAATAATATTATGGTATTTCCTTTAATAGTACCTACCTGTGAGTAGGTATATCTAATAATAATATGTGATCAAACGAATTACTCAAGTAAAGTTCGATCGATATTATATGAGTCGCTTCATTCGAAGATGTAATAGGTATAGTCCGGGAGCCGGTGACATTCAAAGTCCCCTCATAGCGTATTCGAAAATTTTGTATTCGAATTGATAGTTAAACATTGCTTATACGGTTATAATAAGCTCGATATGCGTTAATTTGAAAAGCCGAAACAACGGTAAAGAAAATGTTTTTTCATTTTTCAAAAATTCAAAAATGTTTCACAGCCGTCGCGGATGTTGATTTTTTGCAGAGTTTTCCAAAAAAATTGTTTGCTTAATTTTTTTCTGAAAGAATAAGAAATTTTCAATCGAATTAAAAAAAAAACGAAACAAACGCGGACGAAGTCGTGGGTAACAGCTAGTTATAAACATTAGGTCATTTGTCTCAATTTTAAAATAATATCTGCATGTCCTTTATATGACCTAACTGATACTATGTAAAAGACATATTTTTTATGCAGATAAAGTGAGTTGATTTGTTTGATCGAAATTTGAATACAAAAGAGTTCAACGCGTGCGAATTTTCTCAATATCAACTACTAGCGGATGCCTCCGACTTCGTACGCATGGTTTTATGTTTTAAAAAATGTTTGTTCGTAGTAAACTTTACAACCCTTAACACTCCTTTAGGATTTGAATTTAAAGATATACCTCAGTGTAAATCTACGACTAGGCCTAGGGTACTCAAAGAATATAATTATGTATATTATTTTTCTCAAAATAAATACTGTACTGTCGCGGGATAGTCTAAAACTTCACAATCACCTCTGATTGGCCGATCCTCTCTCACTAATGGTTAAAATGCACAGTTGCAACTAGAACGCAATAGGGTATTTGACTATATTAAAAATATCGTTTCATTTGGTGTCATCCTAAAAGATTATTATCTAAAAACATTATTCCATACGACAAAATTAAAAAATAAAGTTTTATTTAATTAGAAAACATTAAATAAAATTGCTATAATTCCGGCCATGGTCACGTGATCGAAAACGTTCCGTGATCTCGAATGACGTCACAGTCCACACCACCTATGGGCTGTGGAATTGTCATTGTTTGAAATGTGAACTGTGACGTCATGAGAGCAAATGGAACGTTTCGGTGGCAATTTATTTTTTTGAATTTATTTCTCGATTTTTATGAAAAATACTGAAAATTATGCCGAAATATACGTTTTGTTAGCTTCAGCATAGCATTATGAACAATTTAAGATGATTTTATAAAAGTAGTCAAATACCCTATTATTCTCTCTCCACGTATTCCAAAATTTTGTTATTGATACTGATGCAATGACTGATGCGGCTTAGTTTGTTAATTTTTCCTTAAATCCACCAAACATCGGATCGACGTGATTTTAAGCTATTGCATAGCTTTTATCGCGGGCTTTGAGCGCGGCGACCGAATCAAGAAATTCCGTAACGAAAATAAACCTAACAACCCCCACTCCGACCGGCACAGCGGTGCATCGTCTAACGTCGTTTCAGTTCAACTTCGGCACGGTGTTTGTGTGCGTGTGACTAGACGTATGCGTGTAGACTGTATTAATATCAAAGAAAAAAATATATTGTATATAAATATTATAATTGCATAAGTTGATAAAAAATGCTATGCAATAGCTTTAACGCGGCAGTCCCCGAGTACCACACGTTTTTTATCATGAGTAGGTATATGAGGATGATTTAGAGACATAGGCAAATTTTTATCCCGGAAATATATGGTGTCCGCAAGGTTTTTAAAAATCTTACTCCACGCGGATGAAGTCTCGAGAAAAAGCTAGTAAACGATCAATTTATCGATCCTCTAAGCAAAGTTTCCGTTCGCATATGACGCGAAGTTTTCGTGTTGAGTTTTGCGTCGCAGATAAGCGCATTCGTTTTTGGGTATATTTCCGACTTGTCGTCTATTGTAGCATACCTAATTATGTCACACACTCTTTCAGTTTCACAACAACTTTCACAACATTTCTGTGGTGGTGTCGTGTGATGCGGGTTGTTACGTTCCCTCAAATATGGTTGAGCGAAGCAATGGCTGGATCATGCGTCATGCTCGTGAACGGGTGCTACCGGCGGGAATGGGGCCACTTTATGTCTGCCCATCTTATGATAAAAGTTAGTCGGTATGCATTTTTGGAACTTCCCTCATTGTGGAAACACTGCATACATAGCATAGTATTTATTGTATTGTAAACTTGTTTTGAAAAGAGCAACCGCCGAGTTTCTTGCTGGTTCTTCTCGGCAGGAAGGGCATTCCGAACCAGTGGTAGATTCATCGACTATTCAAAAGCACTTGTAAAAGTTTATTTGAATAAAAAATATTTCTATTCTATTCTATTCTATTGCGACTATATAGTCTACCATAATTGTAGACTATAGTCGCATAGAAAAATTATTTTTGAAGTTGTATAAAAATATAATTTTATTTAAAAACTTAAGTTAAAATTATTCTTTAATTAAATATAAAGTTGTATAATGTTGTTTAAGGAGACAGAGGTCAGTAGTCACTTGAGTTGAACAGGAACAGCTTTAACAGCTTCTGAACGGGTGATTGGATACATGAGACAGGATAAACACTGAATTGCTTAATCCACACGTAAATTTTACGTTTTCTTATTTCAAGTGTAAAACACCATTGATCTATTCGAAAGCACTTTATAAAAGTTTCACTTATACCTTCGAGCTACTGGACATGGCTAGTCATTATAGTGCTTATTCACTAAACGTAAAGAAGCAAGGAATATGAACACTAAAGTTCAACGAAAAAGAACAAAAACCCAACCATTCAGGAGATTTGGGAATTTTCCTCGATCGACATCCCAAATAATATTATCTAGGTACATTAATATTCATGTATTCCAAAACCATAAACGTTTGAAATTTGATGATTTCTATTTATGGTCCAAGATCCCAGTGCCGCCAGACCTAAGTTATTTTCTCAGCAATTATTTGTGTACGATAGAGTACTGTTCGAATGTCCTTTCAGTATATGCGTACTAGCTAGATTGTGCCGACGGCCAATTTCCAGATACCAGGTGCTAAAGGTAGGTAAAAACTAGAATAACTTATCTTAAATTCTCAGGGCTGATTTTCATATATGTTTTAAAGAATATTGTAAAAAATAATAAATTAATACTGCCAGACGCTTACCGCCGGCGGTTACTTTAGCCAGACGCTTTGAAGCTCCCAAAAATATATATAATTTAAGTTAACTTATATTCTCAGTTCTGATTTTTATACATGATACTCAGGGAACTATTGCGATATTATCTGTAAGCTGCCAGACCTATTGGAAGGGTCAAACATCCCTCCAGACACACATTATGCGTCCCCATATGTATGAGCGCTAGAACATGATTCACTTGTTTAAGTGTGTGAGAGATAATATCATCATACTATAATATTATAAATGCGAAAGTGTGTTTGTTGGTTTGTCCTTCAATCACTCTGCAACAGAGCTATGGATCTAGAGAGAGAGAACTATTGCAATATCTTCTGCAAGCTATACCCAGGCAAAAAATCACGTCGATCCATAGCTCTGTTGCAGAGTGATTGAAGGACAAACCAACAAACACACTTTCGCATTTATAATATTATAGTATGATGATATTATCTCTCACACACTTAAACAAGTGAATCATGTTCTAGCGCTCATACATATGGGGACGCATAATGTGTGTCTGGGGGGATGTTTGACCCTTCCAATAGGTCTGGCAGCTTACAGATAATATCGCAATAGTTCCCTGAGTATCATGTATAAAAATCAGAACTGAGAATATAAGTTAACTTAAATTATATATATTTTTGGGAGCTTCAAAGCGTCTGGCTAAAGTAACCGCCGGCGGTAAGCGTCTGGCAGTATTAATTTATTATTTTTTACAATATTCTTTAAAACATATATGAAAATCAGCCCTGAGAATTTAAGATAAGTTATTCTAGTTTTTACCTACCTTTAGCACCTGGTATCTGGAAATTGGCCGTCGGCACAATCTAGCTAGTACGCATATACTGAAAGGACATTCGAACAGTACTCTATCGTACACAAATAATTGCTGAGAAAATAACTTAGGTCTGGCGGCACTGGGATCTTGCTCTATTAAAATATATTCCGTTGACGGCATCCTTTCTACGTCAGATTGGATCATCAAATGAAGGTATAGAGAATACTAATAGATACTCGTATTTTACGTATCATTAATGACTTAGTTGATTTGGTAAATAAATGAAAAGGTGTGCCAATTTATCGCTATATGAGGCATGACGATTAGCAAATATGTACGATATGTCAGATGCATTAATAATGTCTACGTCATTTCCAAATAAGTTTTCAAAATATTCTTTGTTTTAAAAACATTTTCAATTTTAATCTTAGGAGCCCTTATTTTTCTATATTTTTCCTGAATTCGAAAAAATAAAAATTAGATAAATATATAAAAGAAAAAGGTGACTGACTGATCTATCAACGCACATCTCAAACCACTTGCACTGGACGGATCGGGCTGTTATTCGGCATACAGATAATATGAGACAGGCATCCGCTAAGAAAGGATTTTTGAAAATTCAACCCCTAAGGGGTTTATAAATTCGAACGTGATATGAGCGAAGTCGCGGGCAAGTACATATAATATAAGCAGTGGTAGGAAGGTTCTATAACTGAGCCAAATTCCACCTCCCAGCTTTAGCGGAATACATTTTCGAATAAAATAACCATAACAATCAAGGATTTTGTATATTATTATCATTAACAACATGCACCGAAACGGCGGCGATTCCATAAGTGTGCCGGTTTTTTTTATTAAGATGTTAAACTTTCAGCTAAGTAACCTTAATGAATGATTTAATGAAGCCTCAATAGCCCAAAGGTTAACAAGCTTTCCGCTTATTTGGAGAGGACAGGAGGATATTAGTCAACTTCAGCTGCTTGGCTCATAATCTTTTTTTTAAATTAATAACTTTAGAAATCATGATTTCGTGTAACAACGGTGGAATTTTTTTCTTTTCATGTTTTCGTGATCTCTTTGTATTACTAACCAGGAAATTAACGTGACCACATCTGATTCTACGAACTGACAATTACTTAAAAGTTTTATGTTAAGTACCTAAGTATTTGTTACATTTTTACGTGTGTACATTAACATATTGACGGGAATCCCGTTACGAAAACTTTTCCTTGTAGCGAGAGTGACTCAATCCACGTCATTTAATACGTTCATTGACTACTGCTTGCTTATATGCGGACGAAGTCGCAGGCAACGACTAGATTTAAGGAAGTTCAGTTTGTTTTATTTGCAAACCTAATGAATAAATTACAAACAAACTATACAAAGATAGAGGTACATAATCAAAACAAAAATGTCTCAATTAAGTCTATGACTCAGATTTTCACAAAAGTTCCAGTGTGTTGAAAGGGCAAATATAATAACAATACGTCCAGGTTGAAAGCATCTTTGTTGTTTTTATCGCTCTGTATTATATTGTATTAGGTATCAACGCATCATCAGTCAGTTTTTGTCTTATAGGTAGCCATGCAATTACGGTCATTATTCTTATCAAAGGGAGAGAGCAGACTGGCTACGTACCTTAAGCGGCACCTATCGTGCGTGTTGTAAGGCCTTTAGTCTGCGATCGAAAGCCATGAAAACGCGTTTGAGTCGCGATTTTCGCGATGCAGTCGCAATTTAAGTCCATAAAAATGCTAAAAGTCAGGCCAGGTTCAAAGTAGCCAGTCTGCCAAAATTAATTATTAATTTTAACCATGGAACAAGGAATTATGACTACGATTGAGACTTGCCCGCAGTTTCAAATATGTCAATATTTACATAAATGTATAAAAATGAAAATAAATCCGCCGCTGCTTGTAAATGAAAATAAATTTAAAATAAATAGGTATATCAAAACCACATTTTTTCAATTAGCGTAGCGTGTAGGGCGGGACGCGGGGTTGATCGTAAGTAGCTCAGGTTGTATAGATAAAACACGCGCGATGGAATCGCAGTAGAATAACGCACCCAGGGCGCGTCGCAGTGTGAGATTCGCCTTATTAACTAACTAGCAAAAAGCTAAGCTTTGTGAGGGCTCGTGCAGTTTTTCTAAATGGTAGTATTTTCTTGCAGCGATGCTAACTCTTTGGTTTCTAACAGATGGTGTATGCGAAGTCTTGAACTTTCTTAATAACAAGCACAAGACTTCGCATCTGTGGGGTATCTCATAACCTCACGAGTCACGAGTTTATAGCAAGAGAAATCTTTGGTCAAAGGTCGGTTGTGCGAAATCGCTAAATGTCGTACACGCAACAAAACGGTTCGATCGTCCGACGCGAGGTGAACGGCGCTCGTTCAAGTTTAAGGCTAACTACACAATATAGCCTTATTTCCATAACTATGAATGTCACAATCAATTACTCAATTTTAAGGTAGAGGCCAGACTATTTAGCATATTTAAGGTACAACTTTTGTAGGTATTTAAAAGCTTCTTAGATAAATGGTATAAGAGACCCAGGTTGTTAACTTGGTAACAAGTGGGAACTGGGAAGGTGTTAAATTGGAACAATTATTATTATTTATTTAATACTTTCCACTGTAATTTTTTCGAAAATAACAAAATTGGTTATCTCTAAAGTCGGTTTACGGACGATAGTTTTATGTGCTAACTAAGAAATAACTAACAATGAAAGTTAAAAACTATATCGCACCCGATGAACAGTGTGCTAACGAACTAGACACATCGCGACACATCCGCTAACCACAGTGCGCACGCGATGACTGGCGGGCGGCGGCGGGCGCTCTCTAGTCACAAGCCAACGCTTGGGCCGATCGTGGCTCTCTATCGCTTGTTTCGCGCTCTTGCTTGCACGCGCAGGCTCAGGCGGAACGTGACACTTTTTCGTGCGTGCAGCAGGTGTTCATCGATTTATAAGTCGTTATCACGTCAAAAAGATGATGTAAGTAAGGAAATTAAGTTTAAGGAACGATCTAAGTTGTAACAAATAGCAGAACTGGGTTTTACAATAACCCAACGTCAGTAATTAGACGGACTGGTATATTTTAAACGAACATAGAATGCGTTACATAACAACATAACATTCGTACTCGTGTTTCACCTTTTTATTTTGTTCAACCGCAACCTACCTCGCATCAAGTTAAGGTTGAAGACAAGGGTCTGCCCGCGAAATTCAAATTTAATTTGGTTTTTCGCAATTTGTAATTTTAGTACGACAAAGTAGGCTTATGGCCTTCTAATTGAGACAATGGCAGTATCATCTTCACAGGTTTATATAACAATTTTTAATTGAGTCGACTAATTTGTGAGTAACTCACGTCCAACTCAGTATTTTGATCAATTTCTTAAACTGGTCACTTTCAAGTAAAGAATTTTATATAAACCTGTGAAGATGATACTGCCATTGTCGCAATTAGAATCCCATAAGTCTACTTTGTCGTATTAGTTTACAAATTGCGAAAAACCAAATTAAATTTGAATTTCGCGCGCAGAACTGTGTCTTCCACTTTAAAGAAGAATCAAGTGTAAGGGCGGGGGCACACTGGTTACTTTTAGCGGCAGATATCGCACGCTTTTATTGCTTTTAGCGTTTTTATGGCATTTTGCGTGTATGTATCGCGTTTCGAACGCGCGAAAATCGCGACTCAAACGCATTCACGTTTGTATGGCTTTCGATCGCACTTTGCAGCCCACAGGATCGTCAAATCGCACGAATAGCACGAAACGAAATGTGAATCTATGGCCGGACTATGCACTGAAACACTGCATATATAGCATAGTATTTACTGTATTGTAAATCTGTTTTGAAAAGAGCAACCGCCGAGTTTCTTGCTGGTTCTTCTCGGCAGGAAAGGCATTCCGAACCAGTGGTAGATGCATTGACTATTCAAAAGCACTTGTAAAAGTTTATTTGAATAAAAAATATTTCTATTTCTATTCTATTCTATTCTATGTACGATATACCTGACATCCTGATATTACCCAGTTTTCTGCTCCATCATTAGATCCTCCTCCTCGATCCTCGATCATCATCTTCAACTACTTGATATTTGAGATGTAATTCTAATGAGCAAGCACACTATATCTGCTGTAAGTTGCTGCGTATTTGGGATCCCGCAGACTACTTGGTTCTGCAGCATCAGCTCAAGATTACCATGACGTGAAAATAATCTGAAGTAACAGTACACAACACTTTGTAATCAATCGCCCCTGTGAAAGTTTATTTGACCTAAGTTAATCAAGTAAGAAAAGAGCTGATAATTTTCAAACGCCAGAACAGATCTTCATAAATTTTAACTAAGATCCATCTCGATCACGTCAGCTTTCAAACAGAAAAAACCGCATCAAAATCGGTCCATTCGTTGGGGAGCTATGAGGGAATAGACAGACACATAGATAAACACCTCAAACTTATAACACCCCTCTTTTCTTGGAGGGGGTTAAAAAGAAGCACTAGAATAAATAAAATCATTTTCGAACTTTAACTTCATATTTACATATGATAGATTGTGACTAATTATTATCATCACAATCATCAAGTGATCACAATCATGCCAATGGCCAATCGTGATTCTTGAAAGATCACTTATCGCACAAGGAGCTCAGTACAAGAGTGTACAAGCAACTGCAATAGCTTCAACTCAAGTACGCGCCGAGCCGCTATAACTTGTTCTAACCGCAAATAAGTATATTTGCACAGCTCAATATAATACTCAGCTAATATCAAATCACAAATGTAAACCTCACTAATATTAAAAATGCGAAAGTGTGTTTGTTTTTCTTTCAATCACGCAATAACGCAATTACGAAGCAACTAATCAACGTAATTAGGGTTCCATACCAAAATGGTAAAAATGGAACCCTTATGGTGAGACTTTCTCCGTCCGTCTGTCCGTCCGTCTGTCACAGTCGATTATTTCAGTAACTATGAAAGCTATCGGCATGAAATTTGGCATAGTTGTGTATAATAGTGGCCCAAAATCATTGGAATAAAGAAAAATCGTAAATTATTTTTAGTTTTAATAAAAAAAGGGGGAAAATCGGGGGATTGAAATTTCAAAGTAAAATAACTATATCGAGTGGGGTATCATATGAAAGGCCTTTACTTGTGCATTCTAAAACAGTTTTTTATTTATTTCTATATATAATAGTTTTTGATTAATCGGCCAAAATGTCGAAAAAAATACCGTTCCCCCCCCTTATCTCCGAAGTTTACCAATCGAAAAATCTGAAATAATTATCGTCAATAGAAGTTTATGTATATTTTACAGGAAAAATAAAAGCAACGCGAAAATTATTTTAGTTTCATTAAAAAAGGGGGAAAATCGGGGGTTTGAAATTTCAAAGTAAGATAACTATACCGAGTGGGGTATCATATGAAAGGTCTTTACTTGTGCATTTTAAAACAGTTTTTTATTTATTTCTATATATAATAGTTTTTGAGTAATCGGCCAAAATGTCAAAAAAAATACCGTTCCCCCCCCCCCTTATCTCCGAAGTTTACCAATCAAAAAATCTGAAATAATTATGGTCAATAGAGGTTTATGTATATTTTACAGGAAAAATAAAACCAACGCTCTAACTAGCATAGTTTTTTTTTTATATTAAAAATAAACCTCTACAAACAAAGTTAACGATAAATAAGCAAATTAATATAATATTATCGTTTTTCTTTTACTTTTGGAGTATGGAACCCTCGGTGCGCGAGTCCGACTCGCACTTGGCCGGCTTTTATTTTTGTTTGGGTATAGTGAGGAGTTAGGTACAGAGTGATGACAGGTAGACTACTAGACTTTCTAATGACAAAGTTGCATTGGAGAAATCGGCTTTGCATCCAGCTTCCCACGAGATAATACAATAACTTATAAAATTGTAATAGCTAATTTAATTTAATCTTCTAATATATAAAATTCTCATGTCGCGGTGTTTGTTACCAAACTGCTCCGAAACGGCTGGACCGATTTTTATGAAATTTTGTGTGCATAGCGGGTAGGTCTGAGAATCGGCCAACATATATTGTTCATACCCCTAAATGATAAGGATGACCCACCCCCAAATATTTTTGTTGGCGGTACAAGTTCGCTGGGTCAGCTAGTAATAATATAAAGTTAAGTTTTAAAAAGAGCAACTGCTTAGTTTCTTGCCGGCTCTTCACAGCAGGATCCGCTTTCCGAACCGGTGGTAGAGTCATGACGTGTCACCACAAAGAAAGAGTGTAAGAGCCACAGGTTGAACTACGTGAAGTAAATAATTTTGAATTTGAATTTACCTTTTATCCCGGAAAAAACAGAAGGTCCCCGCGATATTTACAAAACCTAACTCCACGCGGATGAAGTCACGGGCAGAACTTAGTACAAGTATAAAAGAATAGACGTTTTAAACTTTGGTTTAAAAGGTTACACACTTCAGTTTGATCAGGGACATGGCGTTTGCAATCATACACTAAGGAGAAGCGTAAACATATCGGTAAATAGCTTCGTAAATAGCCAGAATTTTTATATACTGAGGTGTAGTAAGAAAATGACGTAGTTAAGATTAGTATTTAAGATGTATCTTTTAGATTTAAGATGAGTAATAAATGGTACTCGACTAAGGACGGTTGTTTCTAATAACATCCCAACTTCCCCTCATGGCGACCCTGCCAGGATCCTGGATTCGGTCTGAACCTAGGTAGTAGCTACCTACTCTACCATTTCTCGTTTAGATTTTTGTTAGCACAGTTAATGCCTAAGTTCTAGCTTAGTTCTGTTGGAAAATGATGGTGGAACTCGTTTGCTTATAAAATGCCTATTCACTCTTGCAAGATGACCATTGTAAGTGCATGCTACACCAAACTTCGAGACTGAAAGAATCTATAATATAATAAAACTGTAACAGGTCCAATTCTGTACATTAAAGATATTTTGAAAATTTTTGTTTGAGGGCACTCTATAATCGATACTGAAGCCAAAAAAAAAAATTTTTTTAATTTTTTGTCTGTCTGTCTGTCTGTCTGTCTGTCTGTCTGTCTGTCTGTCTGTATCTTGGCCGCGCATCACGCCGAAACTACTGGACGGATTTAAATGAAACTTGGCACGATTTAAGTCAATACTACGAGGTATAATATAGGATACTTTTTATCTCGAAATTCAGCATGGTTCCCTTGGGAGAGGGGATGAAAGTCAAAATGTGTATTTCGCTGTAATTCATTAAGGTGTATTCCGATTTAATCCATTCTTTTTTTGTTAGAAAGCAAGTTCTTTGGAGATTGTCCTGTAATTATTTCAAGGTCGTCAATTTCGTAGTTCAGAAATTATAGACATCACAATCTTCAGTATAGGTCCAAATAACTTGAACCCCGGAATCTACAGGATACTTTGAATGAACGGCTCATCTTAAGCTGGCATTCTTAATTTATCGTATATAGCCATCGTGGATACTATTTTGTCCAAGTCAAACTACTCCAAAGGCGTCAGATTTTGCCAAACGATCATTATACCTACATACTACATAGTAGGTATGGATGTAATACATCGTATGGACGTAATATTACAGTGTTTTCCTATGTAATTTAATATTCTAATCATACTTACTAATATTATAAATGCGAAAGTGTGTTTGTTTGTTGGTTTGTCCTTCAATCACGCCGCAACAGAGCCACGGATGTACGTGATTTTTTGCATGGGTATAATTGAGGGAATTGAGTAGCCTATGTTACTTGGAGGGTGACATAGGCTACTTTTATCCCGGAAAATCAAAGTGTTCCCGAGGGATTTTAAAAACTAAATCCATGCGGACGAAGTCGCGGGCATCAGCTAGTGATAAATAATAATAATTTGAGTAAAGGTAGGTCAATTTGGTGAAGAAACATACTACCTGTTCGATTCGCGTTGGCCGTCAACGACAACGACCGTTACAAAACTACTCATACTCTGCCGTTGACATAAAAAATGATTGTATTTACTGTTAATAGCAGTGATAGCATAGTAGTTAGGACTGTGGTCTCCTATTCGGGGGGTCGCAGGTTCGATCCCGGGTACGCACCTCTGACTTTCGGAGTCAAGTGCGTTTAAGCAATTCAATATCACTTGCTTCAAGTTTCAACGGTGAAGGAAAACATCGTGAGGAAACCTGCACACCTGAGAGTTCTTCATAATGTTCTTGAAGGTATGTGAAGTCAGGCCAGTGTGGTGGACTATGGCCTTCTCTGAGAGGAGACTTCGCTCAGTAGTGAGCCGTTGATGGGTTGCTAATGATGATGATGATTTACTGTTACCACGACTGTGACGGAAGTTTTCTTTTCTGGCAATGTTTTTCATGGCAATCTTGAATGCCATAGGGCGTGATTTTTTATATCTCACTTTCTCCTCTTCGAAGAAAGTCATTAATTAAAATAATAAATAGTATGCGCTATTATGCAAAACTTTTCCTTTTTTGCTCATCGTAAAAAACTACACGCGAACAATAGAAACCAAACAATATAATAACTAATTAAAACTTAACAAAAAATAAGCGTGAGTGTCGTGGAACACTCGGTTGGAACGAAGTTCCTTTTAATAATAAATTAATAATAAAAATAAAAAAAGGGCAAAATTCCACATGTAGAAATTATTTTAAATAAAATTGACAATAGAAAATTCAGTCTGTCGAGCTGGGATTCGAACCATCGACCTTTGTGCGACTGTAGAAACCACAAGGCTACGGAGATCTAATATTGTACTGTGAAAATATTGAACACAATGCCAAATTCACATTCAAAAAAGTGTCGGTTCAATTTAGTCTTAATTTTTTCCGTCTAGCCCCCTTTCGCATCGCGCGATAAGGAACTTCGTTCCAAAATTTAAAACGTTACAAAATAAAAAATTTAAAAAACACGGTACCTACACAATCGCAAGCGGTACGTTGCTATCTGTACTAAGTGGGTCTGACTTGAGGTGCGGTGCGGGGAAGCGCGACGGGAGGCAGCGGCCAACTTGAAGCGAACGGGTAGTATAATAGCGAGATCAATGCCAACGAAAAGGTGCTAAAAATGCTAAACGCCTGATGTTGAATCTACCCACGCAAGTCAGACGCATCCTTTGTTGTTTTCAGATAAAAATCGCCCAAGTGCGAGTGCCTCGCTCTTTGGGTTCCGTTAAAAAAATTAAATTAAAATATTTCCATGTACCCATGGATATATTTTAATTTATTTTTTTTAATTTAATTTAATTTTTATTATTTGTTATAGCGGCAATAGAAATACATAATATGTGAAAATTTCATCTGTCTATCTATTACGGTTTACGAGATACAGCCCGCTGACAGACGGACGGACGGACGGACAGCGTAGGCTTAGTAATAGGGTTCCGTTGGTACCCTTTGGGTACGGAACCCTAAAAAAGATATTGAAGACGATGCAATCAATTTGAAGTACCTATCTTGATTAATGATGTTGAGATTAGCATAATATTAAAAAAAAATAAGTGGCACTCAGGGACTGCCGCGGTAAAGCTATTGCATAGCATTTTTTATCAACTTATGCAATTATAATATTTATGCAATATTTTTTTTGCATAATAAAAATTATGCAAAAAAAAATTAAAAAACAAACAAACAAGAAAAGCGAACTGTCAGTACTTCGCGAGTGAGATTCGAACCTGCGACATCATCAAAGAAAGCGGTCGCTCGCCCACTGCGCCAAATAGAGCTACTTGAGAACCTCTAAAATGTTGAACGCTTACTGAACGACGGTGTTAGGTTTTTTTTCGTTACGGAATTTCTTGATTCGGTCACCGCGCTCAAACTGTTTGTCCTAGTTCAAAGCCCGCGATAAAAGCTATGCAATAGCTTAATAATAAATGCGAATCTAAGTCAACGATTTGATTGGAGTTGTTCTTTCGAAATGTGAATCGCGCAAGACACTACTATGTATTTCATGTTTGTGGCATCACATTGAACCTAACAATAAATTCGACAGTAGGTACCTATGAAGAGTTGTCAATTAATTAAATCTATTACTTACCCACCTAAATTAAATTATATTTGAAGTACTATTTTCCGATTTGTATCTGTTTGGTACATACCAAAAGTTACTATAAGTTCTTGCAATTCACGAGGGCGACTGACTTATGGTTGTGTGTGTGTGTCGTATCTGTATAAGTGTGAGCGAGCGCAATGCTCGCGCCTGCCCGCTCCCACCTAGGCTTTGACAGGCACGCACACTTATGCAATGTGCATGTACACGAAGTAACCACGAGTAAAGCTCACTCGCCTTCGTGAATTGCAAAAACTTGTACCTGCATGGATTGGTAGAAAATGTCGATAGAATTTATTTTTAACCCCCGACGCAAAAAGAAGGTAACGTTTACGTAAGAACCAAAAATATTGTTAGGAATAATAAGGAGGATCTTGTACTCTACTTGTACCTACTATAATCCCGTGAAAAGTATTTCACAGACGTAAGTGGACTTCCACAGGCCTCGGTCTTGCGTCGCCTGAATCCAGCGGTTCACTGCGACTCGTTTGATGTCTGTTACACCTAGTGGGGGGTCTGCTAACACTGCGCTTCCCGGTGCGGGGTCGCCACTCCAGTACCTTGGGACCTCAACCCATCAGCTCTTCAAACTATGTCCCCCTCTCATTTCCACTTCAATAGAAACTTCAGTTTCATTTATTTGTGTAAATAAAGTAGGGCTTAGATTTACTGTAGCGAGTTCTAGCCATACAGGCATGGAAATCCATACTGACATTCTTGTGTTATGAATATTATGTTGCCCTGTACTGAGTAAATAGGATTACAAATTATCAGAACTAGAACACCTATGCATCAATATGCATTACGAAGGTCTGCAGTGATAGCCGTTATCCGCGACTCGCCTTCCCATTCCACCATTCACATCGCCCCATAAACCAGGGCCCTGATTCTGTAACTCAGTTGCTATCAAAAAATGATAGCCACTGACATATATTTTTTATCCATTGAAGGTTTGCTACGAAGATGATACTTTTATTTTCATAGCAAACATTCAATGGATAAAAAATATATGTCAGTGGCTATCATTTTTTGATAGCAACTAAGTTACAGAATCAGAGCCCAGGTCTTGTGTGGTTGTAGGGCCCCTGAACGTGTTTATCCCGTGTGAGTTTTTTGATTTTCTGGGCCAGAAAGATCACTCCTGATAGCTGTACACTATACTTTACCTGTCTGTGGTTTGAGTTTTGTCAAAATGGATTCAGCCCTTCTGGCGATTAGCTCGGACATATAGTCAAAATATAAAATCGAGTGCGGGCTCAGCTATCTTTCAAATAATCATCATTTATATAATTTTATTTATTTGTGTAAAAATTAATAAAGAACTACTACTATTATTTATACTATTAGGTACGGGTATTCCGTATGTAGTTAACTATAATAATGTAGGTATATTCAGGGTAAATTATAAGTTAATATCTTGATACTGGTTTCTTTAATAAAATTCCATCATAATTGGTGTTTAATAAACGTATACTATGAATAAATAATCGATTTTGTTATCGCCAGTTGAGTTCAAAGCAATAAATTACTGGAATAATAATTTGATAATATAAAAAAATCTTTTGTAAAAACCGACTTCAAACGCCCGCGCCACTACAAATTATATAATTTATTGTTGATTTTATAAAAACCGCTCGATCGATTTCGATAAAATTTAAACAGGACCTGGGAAGTATTTCCCTTCAAACGAAAAATAATTTTCCAAATCGGTTCAGGCGTCTTCGAGTAATCGGTGAACATACATAAATAAAGATTCCAACAAATTGAGAACTCCTTTTTTAAAGTCTGTTAAAAATGTTAAGTTGACCGGTCATAGGTTGAGGGCAGTGATAGCCTCGTGTTTAGGACTGTGGTCTCCTATTCGGGGGTCGCAGGTTCGATCCCGGGTACACACCTCTGACTTTTCGGAGTCAAGTGCGTTTAAGCAATTAAATATCACTTGCTTCAACGGTGAATGAATACATCGTGAGGAAACCTGCACACCTGTGAGTTCTTTATAATGTTCTTGAAGGTGTGTGAAGTCCGCCAATTCGCATTGGGCCAGCGTGGTGGACTATGGCCTATAACCCTTCTTTGACAGGAGACCTGCGCTCAGTAGTGAGCCGTTGATTGGTTGCTAAATGAGGTCGAGGGCTGATATAATATCAGAGTGTGAAATGGTTCTCGAATGGCGACCTCGCATCAGAAATCGCAGCGGATGACCTCCGTTGCTAGGCAGACGATAACAAACGAGTCACAGGTAATCACTGGATATAAGCGGCACAAGCCCGTGAGGCATGCCTTAACATGGGTTAGCTTAAGTATGTCACGCACTCTTTAAACATTTCTGTGGTGGTGTCGTGTGATGCGGGTTGTTACGTTCCCTCAAATATGGTCGAGCGAAGCAGCGGCTGGGTCATGCGTCATGCTAGTGAACGGGTGCTGCCGGCGGGAATGGGGTTTCCTTTCTGTCTACCCATCTTAATGAATGTATTGTATAATTGTAAGTAGTATGCATTTTTGGAACTTCCCCTCATTGTGGAAACACTGGATACATAGCATAATATCTATTGCATTGTAAACTTGTTTTGAAAAGAGCAACCGCCGAGTTTCTTGCTGGTTCTTCTCGGCAGGAAGGGCATTCCGAATCCGAACCATTGGTAGACTCATCGACGATTCAAAAGCACTTGTAAAAAGTTTATTTGAATAAAAAATATTTCTATTCTATTCTTTATCTAAGCATAACTTTATTACGTTTGGTTTCCTGTATGAAGAATGTAGATCTAATGAATAAATATTTTTTTGTACTGGACGTGTAATTTGCACGAAAAATGTGAAACACCCATCTAAATGAAACCTGGCAAAAAAAAGAGTAGAAACGGAACTAATTTTTTTGCCAAGCTATACCTACCTACAACATAATTATAGCCATAGCCTGTGTGGCGTATACAACCTCATTTAGTACTTGTAGGTTTGTGTACTGCTGTCAGCGAGAACTATTCGATTTTGATAATTAATTTCATACAAATAGGAAGACGTAATCGTAACTCCTAGTTCCATGTTTAATTTAAACCATAGAAAAAGGAAGCGTAGTCGTAATTCCTAGTTCCATGCAACAAATGCACCAACCACAGAGTATACTATTTACAAAGTGTTATCTGGTGACCACAGAGCACATACCGAATATGATATGTCGTATAACGTTTTGTACATAGATATAGGAAGACTAACCAGTTTTGTTAGTTTTAGTTTAATTTTTTGTGAATTTATTATTACTAGCTGATTGAGCGTGGATTTAGTTTTTAAAATCCCTCGGGAACTCTTTGATTTTCCGGGATAAAAAGTAGCCTACGTCACTCTCCAGGTCCTCAACTATACCCATGCAAAAAACCACGTCGATCTGCAGCTCTGTTGCAGCGTGATTGATTGACAAACCAACAAACAAACATATTTTCGCATTTATAATATTAGTATGATAAGATAACATGTGCAACAGATCATGGAGGTTGTTATTTTCCACCGTGAGTTAGGTTAGTCTTCACGGGTAACATTAAGGTAACATTGGATTGTCGGCTATGACGTAAATATTGGTAAGTAATACAAACTCATAGAAAGGAACTTCAATCGGTATTGGAATGACCACGATGACACAATTAATATAAGAACAAGTGTAAATTAAAAATTTTATTTTTAAATACAATTTTTTAGTAGCTACATCATTAGACTCTAGATATCATCTAGGATCAGAGTTCTTGTCATAACGAATCAAATGAGCCCAAACTCGATGGGGTTAGATCGTTTTATTACAGAGTTCCGATAGCCATCTTCCGTCTCCATCATCAGATCAGCTCCATGTCACAATAATATTGCATTGTCATCCGATTTACACATACATGCAAAATTTCAGCTCTATTGAAAACCGGGAAGTGGTTCTAATTTATCTTGCAAGATTTGACCCAAACAAACAAATAAATAAACTGGTCAAGCTAAATAAAAGCTTGTAAAAGCTTGTAAAAATGAGAGCCCGTTCAACACAAAAATGATATAATTATATTCTGTATCTACCACTGAATAGATAATATGAATAGAACCTACTGTTATAGGTTGAAGAGAAAGCCTACAATATACTTACCTATAGAAGTATATAACGGATAAAAGCCAGTGTTACGGATTTACATTATGAAAAGACAGATTAGACACAGTAGGTGATTGGGGCTCGTGGTAAAAACCAGATGGAAAACTAAAATAAACTTATTTCACCTTGATATTTTAGTTTGTTACGCAACAAGTCGTTATATTCTAATGTGCCGTTTAATATATATAATATTTATTATGTTGATAATTAGTAAAAGTAAAAGGCCGATTTCTTATCAAACCCCAGTAAAATTTTCAAAAACATACATCATATAAAACTATAAAGGAAAAAATACGCAGTTTTGCCTACGTGATGAACACGAAGAAAATGTTTGATTTCGACCGTCAACTACTTACTCTCACTCGAACTACAGTCGAGTCGTAGATCGAGCATTTATTTTGAATTTTGACGTGATAACGTCTTATAAATCGATGAACACCGGCTGCACCATTCCTACCTACCATGGGCTGCACGCACGAAAAAGTGTCACGTTCCGCCTGAGCCTGTGCGTGCAAGCGAGAGCGCGGAACAAGCGATAGAGACACGATCGGCCCAAGCGTTGGCTTGTGCCGCCCGCATCATCGTCAATGTTTCTTTATGAGTTATGAAGTTAATATCACGTAAAACTATCGTCCGTAAACCGACTTTACAGACAACCAGTTTTTTTAGTGGTTATTAAAATGGTGGTAGAATAAGGATCTGACCTATGAGTTATACAAATAAGCAATGAAATTCTATAAGTAAGCGCAAAACTCACATAGAAGATGGTGTCCGCGAATGCAAATTCAAATTATTATTTATTTATTTCATAGCCAACTTGTGGGTGTCTACGATAAGTCAAGACTCTATCACTGGATCGGAAAGCTGATTCTGCTATGAAGAGCCGGCAAGCAACTCAGCAATTGATGTATTCAAAACAAGAAATACAATACCTATAGCGGCCCACCCAGATTATATGAACAGGCATAGCAGCTTTGGCAGCGAGCAGTTTATGGAAATTCGATTCCTTTCATGCAACAAAAAAATCATTAACTGTGTAACAACCTTGAATTATCTTACCATGACCTACCTCACAAACACATATGTTTTGTGAATTTTGCATCACTTTTGAGCTAACTGTCAAAAACAAAGATTTATAGCAGCTTTTGGTGTGATTATTGCAAGGTTTGCCGTAAGACCATTTTACGCTCTATTTTAGTGGGATTTAGGGTACAATTTCAATCACTTATTTTTTATTCCATCACTTTTCGATTGATTCCGACGATTCCGACGGATTGATAACCTCCTCCTTTTTTAAAGTCGGTTGATAAAATTACCTAAAAGGAGGTAAATTCTCCGGCTATGAAATCTTGCATTCAGGAATCTAGTCCTATTAAAAATTATCATATTAAGCTTAAAAATCATTAACAAAAATGGTCTGCATGCATTAAATATATTATACCCATTATGCACAAATAAAATAAAAGTAATAAGAATTGGAGCTTTTATACATTTTAGTATTTTGTTCGCGAAAATAAACTACATAGGTAGGTAATATTATAAGAAATCTCCTTGGAGTGTGTCTGTCCCAAAGCAACCTGAGCGCAAACCTCCTTTCGGTGAAGGGTCATAGCCTCATAGGCCACAGTCCACCACGCTGCGTCTGGCCCAATACAAATTGGCAAACTTCACAGACCTTTGAGAACATTATGGAGAACTCTCAGGCATCCAGGTTGTCTGACGATGTTTTCTTTCACCGTTGAAGTGTTTAATTGCTTGAATGCACATAACTCAAAAAAATCAGATAGATGACCGCAGTCCGCAGTCCTAACCACTAAGTAGGCTGTATTTAACTGCTGTACAACAAAAACCGGCCAAGAGCGAGTAGGACTCGCGCACCGAGGGTTCCGTACTCCAGAAGTAACAGTAGAAACTATGCTACTTAGAGCGTTGGTTTTACTTTTCCTGTTAAATATACATAAACCATAATTGACATTCGGTAAATTTCGGAGATAAGAGGGGAACCGTATTTTTTTTTTCGACATTTTGCACGATTGATCAAAAACTAAAATAATAAATAAAAATCTGTTTTACAATGTGCAGGTACAATAAGGCCCTTTCATATAACACCACACTCGGTATAGTTATTTTGCATTGAAATTTCAAACCTCCGATTTTCCCCCCTTTTTACTTCAACTAAAAATAATTTTCAATTTTTTTTTATTAGGTACTATTTATATTATATAAAACTATTCCAAATTTCATATCAATCATAGCTTTATAATGTTACTTAAATGATCGACTGACGGATTTTTACCATTTTGTATGGAACCTTATAAAGGTATCTGGATGCCTAGTTTACATGCTTGTTAGAACTTATTTCCTATCAGTATTCTAGGAAACTACTGATTGTTACATTAAAAGTTACTAACTCCGTTTTCTGCCAATCATTCCTCATTCTTAGCTTTGTGTTCATAATGTCTGGCGGATCTGACCTTTCACTATCATGCACTGACTCAGAACCTGTTCAGAGGTCACAGCGATTCAGAATTTACTTAAAATATAGCTTTCATAAAATCCGACGTTTAACGAAGTAAACTCCAAACTATCTAGGTACTACTTTGACTATCATCATCATCATCACCATTATCAACCCATCATCGGCTCACTACTGAGCGGGGTCTCCTCTCAGACAAGGGTTATATGCCATAGTCCACCACGCTGGCCCAATGCGAATTGGCGGACTTCACACACCTTCGAGAACATTATGGAGAACTCTCAGGTGTGCAGGTTTCCTCACGATGTTTTCCTTCACCGTTAAAGCATGTGATATTTAATTTCTTAAAAGCACTTAACTTCGAAAAGTCAGAAGTGCGTACCCGGGATCGAACCTGCGACCCCCCGAATAGGAGACCACAGTCGTAACCCCTAGGCTATCACTGCTCACTGCTACTTTGACTATACAACCTCATAATTATTCGTCTATGAGGTACTACAACCCAATTTCAATAATCTTCTGCTTATACATAATATAAATAGCGTATTTTAATACTTTTTCCCAATCATAATCTCTTACCAGTTCCCACTTTAGGTGGAATCCGTTTTTCAGCATACATTTTTTTTCAGTTTATTAGCTCTCATTTATATTTGCGCTGAGGTCGCTTTCTTGGACGAATTCAGGTAGGTACCGCGATGTTGAGAATCTGTTACCGACACGTAATTTCGTGGTTTCCGTGCTACGTGACCGTGCCATCTCAGGGGGGCTTCTTGTCACTTGTCTCCCATGTCACGGACACTGAGCCTGCCGGAGTGAGCTGTGATCTTGACGTCATCGGCCGCATTGCTTTGCAGCATTTTCATCTCAGTGACTCGAAGGTTCTGCACGTGCTTCGCCAAGGCCGGCCATGTTTTGCTACCATACAAGGGCACAGCAGGGCTAGCATGGGCAGAGGACATATATATCCACGGGGAGAAGATAAAATGTGTTTCTCTCCTCGCTCAGTTTTATCCACCCGTCGAACATGGGCACAGCGGTGGATATAATATCTACAGTGGATAAAATGGGAGCAAAACTTATCCCCGCAATTATTTCCATTATAAAAATCACGCTGAAGATAGTTTTATCTCTTGTCAGTGGATAAAATCGGGGGATATAATTTTTGTCTTCTGCCCATGCTAGCCCTGCAGGTCGGATAGTGGACTTATGAGTTTAACTTCATTCATTCGGCGACCACACAACACACGGGTTTCTCCATCATAATTTATTAGAATTTGTTGCTATCAAAAAATTCTTGTGCAATTATAGGAAATAAATATTGATAGGTACTTATCATAAATAACAGGTATCATACGAAATCTCGCAAGCATTCTCACGCCATTATTGAGATGACCCTGGCTGACAGCTATGCTGCTAATAATTTGCGGTAATTGCATGGGTAAGTACAAATTTTTTTCAAATCTTCAGAAACGCAATGTCACTAATCTTGACTTTGTGTTTGAATTGGTTTGAACTTGTTGTTAATTAATTTGCTACCTTGGCGCTGAATATCGCACTAATTATTTGCATGTAAATACCTACTTGTATAGTGTCATCATTATAGCACTAATCTGGGACGAAATAGGATTTGCATCTTCAAAAAAAACTTGAGAGGTGTCAAGGCACACCCGGATGTAACGAAGTTCCTTTCGATTAATTAATTTGGCATTGTGTTCAACATTTACACACTACAATATTAGATCTCCGTAGCCTTGTGGTTTCTACAGTCGCTAAACAGTTAAAGGTCGATGGTTCGAATCCCAGCTCGACAGACTGAATTTTCTATTTTCTATTTTATTTTAAATAATTTCTATTTTATTATTTAATAAATTAATAATAAAAATAAAAAAATTAGTGAAATATTCCACATGTAATTGAAAGAAGAAAATTTTATTTATTATGATCCTGATTAAATATTTAGTATTTATCAATTTAATTTAATGGGGCAGAATCAATTATACAAAGGACATTATATAACAAACAATGAAATTAAATCTAAATAATAATTAAATAACTTTAAACTTATTTTTATTTTTCCCTTTTCACTTATGTAGGTAGATCTACATATTATATAAAAGCGAAAAAATTACTACTAATTATATTTACAAAAAATACACGCCGTCCAAGTGATCGCTAATGGGCATGGTGAAACATGTAGAAATTATTTAAAATGAAATTGAAAATAGAAAATTCACTCTGTCGAGCTGGGATTCGAACCATCGACCCTTATCGACCTTTATGCGACTGTAGAAACCACAAGGCTACGGAGATCTAATATTGTACTGTGAAAATATTGAACACAATGCCAAATTCACATTCAAAAGTGTCGGTTTCAAAAAAGTGTCGGTTCAATCTAGTCTAGCCCCCTTCCGCACCGCGCGATAACGAACTAAGTACGTTCCAAAAAGGACTGTGTTCAGTTCTCAAGTCGGCGTAATATTCTTTTTATTACTGTTTTACTTGATTTTGTTTTTTATAATTTTTTTGTCATTTCTTATAGCTACTATTTCTACGCGGCGCGCGGCGGGGGTATTGAACTATTGAAGTGGTCAAGAGCAAGGTCACAGAATATATAATAGGGCAAGGTCTTAACCTGAAGCGGTTTGGAAAGCCCTTGGTAGCTTTGTAATGTCAAGCAAGCGGTTTCAAAAATTAAATCGTTGTAGGCTGGAGCAGTGCAGCGGGTGACGGGTCAATAGAAACTAACTTATTTTTACCATTTTGTTGCAATCATAAGATTCACGACTTGTAATAAGTGCCATTTGGCCTACATGAAATAAATGATTTTGAATTTCTTTGATTTTCATTTCAATTCATTTATTGAGATTATTTTTCACAAAATCTGTTTTTGAAAATTGAACCTTATTATTGCACAATATATAAATAAAAAACAGTGACAGCCTAATGGTTAGTACTGCGGTCTCCTATTCGGGGGTCGCAGGTTCGATCCCGGGCTCTGACTAGAAGTTATGTGCGTTTAAGAAACTAAATATCACAAGCTTCAACGGTGAAGGAAAACATCGCGAGGAAATAACCTTCACGCTTGAGTGTACTTCATAATGTTCTCAAAGGCGTGTGAAGTTTGCCAATTCGCATTGGGCCAGCGTGGTGGACTATGGCCTATAACCCATCTCTGAGAGGAGACCTGCGCTCAGTAGTGAGCCGTTGATAGGTTGCTGATGATGACTGCACAAAATAATTTACGTCTATTATTTTTAATTGTTCAAAAATCCTCTGATATTTATAAAATATATTTCTTTTGTTACTTTTTATTGACCTGTCACCCGTATTATCATACAACAAAAAAACTGCGATTTTGTTTTTGATTTTATTACTATCTTAACCTTAATCAATTAATCAGTCTGCGTGTATCAAATCTATGCTTGTAATAATAATAAATAATAAAATTAAGTGGCACTCGGGGACTGCCGCGGTAAAGCTATTGCATAGCATTTTTTATCAACTTATGCAATTATTAATATTTATGCAATATTTTTTTTGCATAATAAAAATTATGCAAAAAATAATTAAAAAACAAACAAACAAGAAAAGCGCACTGTCACTACTTCGCGAGAGATTCGAACCTGCGACATCTAAAGAAAGCGGCCGCTCGCCCACTGCGCCAAACAGAGCTAAATGTGAACCTCTAAAATGTTGAACGCTTACTGAACAACGGTGATAGGTTTTTTTTCGTTACGGAATTTCTTGATTCGGTCGCCACACTCAAACTGTTTGTCCTAGTTCAAAGCCCACGATAAAAGCTATGCAATAGCTTAATAATTTGTACCGAAGATCCATAATTTTGTACTATGGCTGAAATCTATAGATCGTACTCTGGCTCTGCTCAAGATTCAAGATGAGTGATGAGTTAAAATGAGACACAAATATGTTCTGACATACATCTGTCTCGTTTCAACTCAGTCTTGAGTCTGAGCTGAGTGAGAGTGCAATCTATAGATCTCAGCATAAGTAGGTACGTAGATACACTCTACAATGGAAAGGTGTCAGAAGTAGGATCAACAAACTGACGCGGACGGACGACTTTCTACGTAATTCTAACGCCTTTCCTTTATAAATACATATTTAACTTCGATTCATCGTTAAATCGCGATATTTATGATTACACAGTGGTAACTTGTCGTTTAATAAACAACACTTGCTTTAGACAAGAGTTTACATACAGTCTAAGAATCATCATCATCATCATCATTATCATTATTATCAACCCATCATCGGCTCACCACTGAGCGAGGTCTCCTCTCAGAGAAGGGGTTATAGTCCACCACGCTGGCCCAATGCGAATTGGCGGACTTCACACACCTTTGAGAACAATATGGAGAAGTCTCAGATGTGCAGGTTTCCTCACAATGTTTTCCTTCACCGTTAAAGCATATGTGATATTTAATTTCTTAAACGCACTTAACTTCGAAAAGTTAGAGGTGCGCGCACCTGGGATCGAACATGCGACCCCCCGAATAGGAGACCACAGTTGTAACCACTAGGCTATCACTGCTTAAGAATCATACTTCATACTAATACTATAAATGCGAGAGTGTGTTTGTTTGTTGGTTTGCCCTTCAATCACGCGGCAACAGAGCTACGGATCAACGTGATTTTTGCATGGGTACTTATAGTTGAGGACCTGGAGAGTGACATAGGCTACTTTTTAACCCGGAAAATCAAAGAACTCCCGAGGGATTTCAAAAATTAAATCCACGCGGACGAAGTCGCGGCATCAGCTAGTAAGTCATACAGCCTAAGTGTAGATACAGATTAAGAGTATGTACCTAATTGCACCTTCAAAACTCTCTCTAAAGAAACCACGCCATCCTGTTTCAAAGGATAGCCTAATAATAATCAGACTTGTGTTGTGGCCAGTGTGGCCGAACGAATTAATGATTTCCTTGAAGTTTTCAATTGATTATAATTATGATTGATATTCTTGCTCTACATACTGGTGTATCTAATGAGTCAATGACTCAATGGTCATGCTATGAACCGACCTGACCGGCGCGGGGCGACCGTTCGTGGAAATACCGCAGAAAAACCGCGCACTTTGCGATATTGTACCTAACTAGCAAGTATCGACTAACTGTATAATTGAGTACGTTTAGATACGAAATATTGTGAGCTTTACGTCACAGAAATATGACACGTGTGAGGGAACATATTTTTTATTTTATTCGATGACAAGATAGTCCTTGACTACGATCTCACCTGATGGTAAGTAACTATGCAGTCTTAGATGGTTTCGGACGAACTTGGAAGGGGTATGGCAGGGAAAATTCAACACATACCCCTAATCGATTTCTACACGCCATCGTGCCAGAATGCTAAATCGCTTGGCGGCACGTCATTGACGGAAGGGTGGTAACTAGCCACGGCCAACGAAAGCCTCCCACCAGACCAGACCAGAGACAATTCAGAAATTATAAATTCCCAAATTGACCCCGCCGGGAATCGAACCCGAGACCGCCTAGTTATAAGACCACAGCGCTTAACACTGCGCCAGGGATCAGGGAGGTTGTCGAAAACAGTCCAGTTAGGAAAAAAAATAATTGAAATAATAGTTTAAATTGAAGATTAAACCCCCCCCCCCCCCCATGTGAATCTATGGCCGGACTACCTATGTGCGATATACCTACCTGACATTCTGTTACCCAGTTTTCTGCTCCATCATCAGATCCTCCTCCTCGATCCTCGATTATCATCTATCAAACACCTACTTATTGAGACTATTCTAATGAGCCCAAACACACTATATTATCTGCTGTGAGTACTGAGGAGTTGGGTATCCCGCAGACTACTTGATGCGGCAGCATCAGCTCAAGGTTACAATTTCTTGGAAATAATCCGAAGTAAGTAAGGTACACCAAAATTCAAATCAATCGCACAGGTGAACGCTTGTAAGACCGCTTAATCAAGTAGGAAATGAGCTAATGATCTTCAAACGCCTGAGCAGATCGTCATAAATTACTAAGATCCACCTCCAGAGTGGAATTACCTACGGGCTACGAGAGATCGATGTCCAGTTGCGATTTTTGTATGAATTATTATGATGTGTAATTGTGTAAGCATAATTTACCTCGATCATATAACTTATATAACTTTGGTTTCCATCTTACTATTGTGATGACTTACGGATCCGAGACATATGGTCGCTAACTATGGGCCTCATAAGAAGGCTCAGGGTCACTCAGCGGGCGTGGAGAGAGCTATGCTCGGTATATCCCTGCGAGATCAAATCAGAAATGAGGAGATCCGTAGGAGAACCAAAGTCACCGACATAGCTCAGCGTGTTGCGAAACTGAAGCGGAAATGGGCGGTGCACATAGTTCGAAGAGCTGGTGGTCGTTGGGGTCCCAAGGTGCTGGAGTGGCGATTCCGCAAATGGAAACGCGGTGTTGGCAGACCTCCCACTAGGTGGACCGACATCAAATGAGTCGCAGGGAGCCGCTGGATGCAAGCGGCGCAAGACCGAAGCCTGTGGAAGTCCATGCAGGAGACCATGATAAAGAAGAAGAAGAAGAAGATTGTATTGACCCTTAAGATTGTCATTAGGAAAAAAAATGAAAAATAAGTAATTTCAATTGGTGAAATTTCGTTTCAACACGAGTCTTTTTATTCAAACCAAAAACCATTTGTCATCTTTTGATAAATTATAAGAAGGCTGCAGACGTAGGTACATAATATCCCAAAAGTTAACAGGAAAATGCCTAAGAATCAAATCTGATGGCAGCTGACAATTGCTTTGGGAAACAGGTAAATCGGGTTTAGATGTTTAAAAAAACCCATGTTTAACTAAAATAAACTAACTAAGTATACCTAACTGTCTACCACCAATGGCGAATTGGCAGATCTTAGAGAAAATTATGGAGAACAGACAAGCATGCAGGTTTCTGCGATCTTTCATGATGCGATTTTTCCTTCAAAGTTAAAACTAGAGATATATACGAGTAAGTACAATTGCAAACGCACTAACTCCGATAAGTTAAAGGTGCCTTGGATTCGAATGGAACATGATAGTATAAAAAACTTATTACAGTGTAATAGCTGAATAATAATATTGTAATATGATTATTTTGAAAAGAGCAACTGCTGAGTTTCTTGCCGGCTCTTCTCAGCAGAATCCGCTTTCCGAACCGGTGGTAGAGTCATGACGTGTCATAAGAGCACAGGTTGGCCTACGTGAAATAAATAATTTAGAATTTTTGACTTTTGAACACCATACCCCCTGACAAGGAAGCCGCGAAGTCTAACCACTATAATTAGGTATGACTAGACTATCACTGCTTTAAAAATGATTATTGCTGACTAAGAATCTGTTTCCACCAAGCGAAAAATCCTCGAACATTTTTCTAATATTATCTGAACAAGTAAGTAAACTTTTTCAGAAGTGCTATGATATTATATGACGCTATTCTTTTGATTGACCTGCGACATAACGTGTTACATTATTATTTTAATGGCCATTTTAAACCAACGGCGCTTTTTTGTTTGCGCTTTTTTATGTACCTACTTATATAACCATTTTTCTGCAATACACATGCGATTTTTACATTAGCAGGTAACTTCAAGGAACAGGTGTTTTACTGGATAATTTTAAAATTAGGTATAACCCGTGTCATTAAAGAAAGGAATTGTAAATGGCGTCGCTAATCATTCCCTCTCACTCGCACACGTCGTTACAGCACGCAAAAAAATTATCAGTCTGCATCTGCATGCACACTGTGTTTTTGTTACTGTTCTTTATCTTGTTTTCTGTTAAGTTTTTTCATTGTTAGTGTCGTTCGTATGCTGTTTATTGATCAATAATTATCTTACGTTTAAAAAATGAGCTTTAATTTAATGAGCGTTTACGCGAAACGAGGAAAGATTCTTCGAAGTGATGAGGGTGAAATCGTATATAATGTTACAAAATATTTTGAAGAAGAATATAAAATACGTTGCGACCTGACGCGAAACATACAAGATAAGTTAGAGGACTTAAAAATAACAAGAAATAAATAAATACCTAGAGATATTAAACATGTGCTAACTATATAAATCAATAGTAATATATAGGTATATTTAATAACATAATATAGGTACATAAATGAATAAGGTATCAACACAAATACTAAATAAATAATATAAACATACAATGTGTGTCTGTATAGCTACACATATAGCAGCCCAGCTTCGCTTCGTTTTTTGCTGACGGTCCAACCTGTGCCTGTCATTACAAGTACAAGCCGCCATTTCAGATTCCTTTCTTTATTGACACGGCTTATATATGCCACCAGGGCGATCTGACGTTCGTCGTGGCATTTTCAATTTTTCGATTTTGTCTCGCATCACTGAACAAATACTTTACTGCGAAAATTCATATTATTCTTAATAGTATTCAGTAAAAAATAAGGTTTTTAACATGTCAAAAATGGGAAAGTCTGTAAAAATGCGAAGTCCACAAAAATGCGAAGTCCGCAAAAATAAATGAAACTAACTTACCAAGTCAAAAAATCCAATACTGTCGTCTTGTTTCTTTAAGCCCATATCATAAGATTTCCCTTTATGATTCACAAATCGTTTACTCTGTCCCTTCATCACTAAATAATTTTCGAAAAAAAAAAACACAATCGCACTAAAATATTTCAAAACTTTTTAATAAAACACGTTTTCGATCGAGCTTTGGAACCTCTATGAAATGTCGATAAATTGATAGTACATCGAGCAATTAAAAAATAAATATCTCGATTGTTTGAAAATATGTAGAGGTTTTTTCGCGCAACGCGTTAGCTCTATACGCGGCCGCGAATGTTAGTGGTTGTTTTCGCAAAGTTTACATTATAAAGTATCTCTTGGTGCTCGATCGCGGGAAACCCCTAGTACGTAAACTAAGCTTTCTCATTCAGGTAATATTATGTATTTATTTAGATTGGTCCCGCATAATATACAAGGAAAATGCAAGAGAAATGATTTGTTGTATCCAGTTCTATCATAATATATCGAGCGTCGTGTACCTAGTAGGTATACATATAAGCGGTATGAGTTATGACGCTAAGGGCTCATCCTAGCAGAGCTTTAGCCGCGTTTCAGAAAACACGCACAAATTAGACTAGCTGATGACCGCGACTTCGTCCGCGTGGATTTAGTTTTAAAATAGAATAGAATAGAATAGAATAGAATAGAAATGTTTTTTATTCAAATAAACTTTTTTACAAGTGCTTTTGAATCGTCGATGAGTCTACCACTGGTTCGGGAACCAGTGGTAGACTCATCGAGTGTTAGTCGGTAGAGTGATCTAGTTGTAGCATAAAGATAGACCATAGAATGGTAGTCGGGTACCTCGGGAACTCTCATTTTCCGGGATAAAAGTAGCCTATGTCACTCGACTCCAGGTCCTCAATTAATTATACCCATGCAAAAAATCACGTCGATCCGTAGCTCTGTTGCAACGTGATAGAAGGACAAACTAACGAATACATTTTCGTATTTATAATACACTAGCTTTTGCCCACGGCTTCGCTCACGTAAAATTGATGTAGGTATGTATTTAGATACTTATTATATTGTTATATGTACTAGCTTTAGCCCGCGACTTCATGCGCGTATTGTAAGGTTTTTAAAATTAATCATGAGAACCCTAAACATCACAAATAACGTTACATTAAACATGTACCTATCTACATTTTTAATTTAACTGCACGAGGAGTTTGTGAGTTACGAAGGAATAATAAACCTACGAAACTTACGAAGCTATACCTACTCATTATCGGGTAAAAGCCAGTAGAGTTACTCTGCTTACGCGAAAGATTTAATTAATTTGTTATTCCGGACACGGCATCCACTGGACTACACAAACACATGTACATGTACATGTATGTAAAGAATTATTATGCACAAATAAAATATCATACAAAAAAAACCAAAATCACAGGCAGACGTCTGCGATCTCATAATATAATTAACTGCCTCTTATATTATTTGAATAATATAGTAGGTATAACCCATACTCAACTCTTTTTAGGGTTCCGTAGTAAACAAGGAACACTTATAGTTTTGCCATGTCCGTCCGTCTGTCTGTCTGTCTGTCTGTCTGTCCGTCCGGGTCCGTCCGCGGTTTAGCTCAGAGACTATTGGTACTAGAAATCTGAAATTTGACAAGGGTATAAATATCAATCACGCCGACAAAGTGGTGAAATAAAATTTTGAAAACTAATTTTTTTTAGGGTACCTCCCCTACATGTAAAGTGGGGATGAATTTTTTTTTTCTCGACTATCCCATAGCGTGGAGTGTCGTTGAATAGGTCTTTCAAAAATATTGTGGGTTTGTGAACACCATTTTTCAATTCAGGGATCCGTTTGTGAAATATGATATTTTAAAGTGCTAAATTTTATTAGAGTCAAGTGTCCCCCCCCCCCTATGCCAGCTAAATGGTTGTATATAGGATACAAGAAAAAATTCACAGCAGTAGTATATATAATGAATTTTAAAGGAAAACTATCACGGCTAAGTAGGGTTCATTAGTTAAGGAGTTATATCTGTGTTTTCCAAGTTAAGTATTACACGTAAAGTGTAAGTTGCATATTTTGTAGTATATTATAGTATTTAAACCATGGAACTCAAAATATATTCCATATTCATAAATAAAATAAAAGCACTATCCTAGGTCAGCAATAATATTTGAGACTTTCAACTACGGAACCCTACACTGCGCGTATAGCCCGACACGTACTTGGCCGGTTTTTTTTAAATTTTTGTTTGCGTGTTTATCTGTTTATATGAGCTGATTTTCTATTTTGGCAAGTATTTAAAACGTATGTAGGCTATAGGTAAAGATAAAGATGTCCTAAGGAGTTAAAAAACTTAATTCACGTCGACGAAGTCGCAGGTATCTGCTAGTTCACGATTTATGTTATTTGACTCTTCATGACGCATTTGGTCCCACACACACACACGATCGGATTTCTAAATAAGCAATTGAAATTAACATAATTTATGTTATTGGGGTTTCTGAACTGAATCTTGTCTTGTCTGAATATTTACGTCGTTGAAGGTTGATGAAATGCGGTGAGTTAACGTACTGTAACCCCAAAAAAAAATCAGATTTCGCGATGAGATAAAACATAGCCACAACCTCATTTGAGGCGCGACAAAAGAAAGCGTTTTGCGCGGAATAAGAGTGTAGTAAGCGCCAAAATACTTTGTAACTCGTAAAATATTCATTTTCTTTTCAATTCGCTAGGCTACTCTCTTGATAATATCAATCGGAATTTAATGTAAAAATTTTGGCTCTGTAATATGCAACACATTGAAAATAAATGAATATTGGTTAAAAATTAGACCTAACTTCGCGATTTATTATTATCTTTTTTTTTTTTTTTTCTTTAAAAAGAATATCAGTCAAGTTGAACTTGAATAATATCCTCCTCTCTCCTCCAAATAAGCGAGGTTCGTTGAAACTTGATCTACTACTGTAAAAATCAAATCTGTTTACTGTTAACGAGCGCACACCCACTCGAGTTTCCACGGCGCGGTTATGCGCCCCCGCCCGTAGCGGTTGCGGGCCCGCGGCCTCCGTAGAATGCAGATTTGTATGGAAAATGAAGTTTCAATTTCCACGGCGCGGTTTCGCCGGGTTCGAACCGCGCCGTGGAAACTCAGTCTAAAGACTGGTCTTAAAAGTCGACTAGGTACTGTATGTTGACAAAACCATTTAAAATGAGTATAATAATGTTTTATTTCCAGGTTACAGGACTCATAGTTTTTACATACATAATATATTAATACATTAAATAATAAAGCAAAATTTATATCAATAACATAAATTAAAATAATGATAATAATAGTACCTACTACAAATAAAATAATAATACCTCATCATTGTCATCATCATTAGCAACCCATCAACGGCTCACTACTGAGCGCAGGTCTCCTCTCAGAGATGGGTTATAGGCCATAGTCCACCACGCTGGTCCAATAATACCTAATTACACAAAAAGAAAATATAAAAACTTCTGAGCCAACACTTTCAAGTAAAATTGTTGGTTAGCAGGCGGGACCTTGCAAATGGATTGGATATATCGTCGTTTATGGCACCCAATGTTGTTTTGGGACTATGTCTTGAAACCTGTCCCAGAAGGAGGCTGTTCTCGCGGCTTTAGCGGGCCCTAATATCTTACCTGTAAAATTTTGTATGAAATTATTTTTTTCACCGATGGTTTCGTATAGAGGTCAAAAAATCATTCGGAGTAAAATTATGGAGAGAGCTGATGATCGAGGATTTCAGAGACGGGTGAAGAGCACGGCCAGGGTATTGAAGATAGGTGAGCTGTGCTGGAACAAAAGTTACTCGAAACCTCATCCAATTGGCAGCGAGCTGAAAAAAACCTTCAAAATGGCGGATTCGAGATGGCGGCCATACAAATTTCGTCAGCGTCTATCTCCGAGAGTATAAAAGATGCAAGAGTGTTTCGTTGGTGAAAGTTGATCAGGACCCGAAGGTCTACTTGATGAATAGAAAAAAATTCAAAATGGCAGGAATTTATTTTTCCAAACGAAACAATATGGCGAATTATTGAAGAGTAGTTGGAAACTATGCAAGACTTTGATACGGTTACTTTTCAAAATTTGTTTTTATAGAAGAATTCTCATTATGACAAATTATTCTGAGAAAAAATGTGAAGAGAGATGATATTCAAGGGTTTGGAAGATGGATGAGGAGCATAGCCAGGGCATTAGAGATAGATGGGGACTAGGTACTCAAACAAAAAATACTCGAAACCTCATCCAATTGGCTCAAAAAATCCAAAGTATAAAAGATGGAACAGTGGTTCTTTGGAAAAAGATGGTCAGGACCTGATGGTATACTTGATGAGCAGAAAAACCGCGCGCACCCACGCGCCCTACTAGTTAATTATAATTCTCACGAGGTTCGGAACCTTCAGTGCGCGAGTATGACTCGCACTTGGTCGGTTATTTTCGTATTTTAAAACCTAAATACACCTCATCGACTAAAATCCATCCTGCCATCGGTGGTGTAAAGGATCTCACATACCAAATACCTAAGTATATACACATGAAAAACATATTATTCCCTGTGTCTAGTGTCGCGAAAGCGGGTAACAAGCGCGAGCGGCGTTTATTACGTTACCCGTGAACTAGCTGAAGGCGTTGCTGTTAGCTTTGGTTGTTTAATTGCACGAACCGTTATACTGCAGAGCGTTAACTTTGAGCCCTTTTGAAAACCTCAACGCTCAGCGCAGCTGCCAGATACAGGTTTTTCCTTTAATTATATTATTGATGCTTCGTCGACGACCGATGCCCTGCCGGTGTTTCGTATCAGTAAGATTTATATATCGTAAGGTGCTTTTTATCAAAAATGTGAAAAAGGTCGATTTCTTTACTAACAAACTGAGAAAGAGTCGCATAAGTAGAAACGATACGCTATTGATATAAGAAAAATCGGCCAAGTGCGAGTCGGGCCTCGTATTTAGAGTTCCGTACATAATAGGACTTTACCTATGAAATTGCCGTTTTGTATGCAATAAGTGAAAGTACTTATTTTTTCAAACTTTTTTATTTCTGTTATTCGAAGTAATCACCCATGCAATCGACGCATCTTTGCCAACGCATTGGCAGTTTATTGATGCCCTTCTTGTAAAAATCAGCTGCACGGGAGGCAACAAACTCTTCAAAGGCATTTTGTACTACCTCTCGGGAATTGAATTTTTTACCCACTAAAAAGTTGTCTAAATTTTGGAAAAAGTAATAGTCGGTAGGTGCAAGGTCTGGTGAGTATGGCGGATGAGGGAGAGCTTCCAACCCCAGCTCTTGCAGCTTGGAGACTGTCTGTTGCGCAGTATGGGTCGCGCGTTGTCGTGAAGGAGCAGTGGGGGCGACCGATTGACCAAAGCTGGTTGCAGATGTGCAAGCTTCTCCATCATTCTCTCCAGTTCTTCACAGTACACATCTGCATTAATGCTCATGCCGTTTTGTAAAAAGCTGTGGTGAATCACACCCGCACTAGACCACCAAACAGTGACCATCACCTTTTTAGGGGTCATTTTTGGTTTAGTGCATTGCTTTGGTGCTGAACCAGGGTCTAACCAACTTGCTGAGCGCTTTCGATTGTCGAACAGAATCCATTTTTCGTCGCACGTAACAATTCGTTTCAAAATTCCTTCATTTCTTTGCCTGTTGAGCAGCGCAAGGCAGGTCTCGACGCGTACGTTGCGCTGGCGATCGTTAAGGTCGTGGGGCACCCATCTATCAAGCTTTTTACCTTGCCAATTTGTCGCAAAAGGATCAATATTGTTTTGATGCTTACATCAAAAGCTGCTGCTAGCTCAGCTGTAGATTGAGTTTCGTCAGCTTCTACAATCGCCTTTAATTCATTATTGTTAACCAAAGTCTCCGGACGACCACGAGCTTCATTTTTCAAGTCAAAATTTCCAGAACGGAACCGGGAAAACCAATAACGGGTTGTGCGATCGTTTGTACAGTTCTCTCCGTAAACGTTTTTGATGTTACGGGCCGTTTGTGTCGCGTTGGTGCCACGACGGAACTCATATTCCATAATTACACGAATTTTTAAAGTATCCATTATGACGAAAAATGTTCAAATGTAATGAAAATACAACGCTAATCAAAAAACAAAAGACTGATTTTGTAAATAGAATGTCATAGTTTTAAAACGGAATTAATTTGAATTTAGAATACAGAGCCATTACAAACTTTTTTTATTTGAAATGACCAGTACTGAAGAAAGGCAATTTCATAGGTAAAGACCTAATATGAACAAATCACTTTTTTAAAACTAGATACATATTTAGGTCTTTTAGTTCTTAAATAGTACTAAATTAGCATAATGGGGAAAAAATGCATGGCCCCTCATTTCTTCATTTTTGAAGCTAAAAAATAATAAAATATATATTTGAACTCCACTTAATGAGCTCTAGACAATGACATCCCACATGCCAAAAAATAAAATTTTATTTCGACTCCTTTTTCATGTATGGGAGCCCCTTTATTTTCAATTTTATTTTATTTTTTATTTTTTTGTTATAGCGGCAACAGAAATACACACTCTGTGAAAATTTCAACTGTCTACCTATTACGGTTTACGAGATACAGCTCGCTAACAGACGAACCGACGGACAGACGGACAACGGAGGCTTAGTAGTAGGGTCCCGTTGGCACCTTTTGGGTAGGGAACCCTTAAAAAGGGCCTTGACAACGCGGACAGACAGTTTTACATCGGAGTGAGCATATAGGGGTTCCGTTTTTTTTTTCGGAATGCGAAAACTGTGATAAGTACCAAAAATTGCATAACGATTTTAAAGAAAATAATAATATGACGTATGCGTGACGTAAGTAGGTACTATTCCATAAAAATTTACTAAGTACCATTTCCGATTCAGATACTAAGTAGGTATATACATCTCGACAACAATTTTTCCAAACTATGTAGGTATATACCTAATATATGTACATAGTTTGGAAAAATTGTTGTCGAGAAAATTGTCATAATTATGAATTTAAAATATTAACTCAAAAGCCTCAAAACTAAGGTACTTATTTACACAGCAGGAAAATCGTTGACTTTTTAGTTTTCAGGTTACAAAAATCCGCATATAAATTCTGAAGTAGACTACAGTATGAATGTATAGAATAAAAATAAGGACAATCATAATATTATTCTCAATCTATGAATGTCTGTACGTAACTACGTAGGAATATTGACCGTATTAATATGTATAGATACTACGTACAATGCTATTTGTTCAGACCATATCATAATTGCATAATATTTTCCTTGCTTGGATGTACCTACTTAAATCAAAGAATCCAATAATGGACGTCTAAAATCTAAATATCAAACTATCACCTGCCTAATGAATAATAAAGAAATAAAATAAAAAGTTTTGTTTCCTCAAAATTCAATTCCTGGACTTAAACGACAAGCAAATCCGTACGTCAGTGAACGTTTTCCGAGAAAAGAACCGCGACAAACAGACGTACAATGTAGGGTGACATCACAACTCGATCACAAGTAACATTTCCTGTAAAGTCAGGAAGCGTACGATATAGGCAGGTATTCGTACTACGAGTACCTACACGTCGGCCTGCATGAAGTAAATAATTTTGAATATGAATCTCCATTTAGCCCGAATATCATACACCAACAAGTTTTGTATGTAACTAACCTATTCAACTATCTAAACAATATCTCGGATAAAAACTATCCGATGTGTTGACCCGGAGTATCTCCTACAACTATAAAAAATTTCATTCAAATCCATTTAGTAGTTTTCGCATGATGCCCGGACAGACAGACGGACAGACAGACAGACAGACGGACAAAAATTAAATAAAAATCTGTTTTGGGCTCATGTTAGTATCGATAATAAAGTATCCCCCGGTTAAAATTTTCAAAATAGATTAAATGTACAGAAATCTACCAGTTACAGTTTTATTATAAGTATATATTAGATATAGTCTAGCTAATGCCCGCGAATTCGTCTGCTTGGATTTAGTTTTTAAAATCCCTCGGGAACTCTTTCATTTTCCGGGATAAATAGCCCATGTCAATCTCCAGGTCCTCAACTATACCCATGCAAAAAAATCACGTCAATCCGTAGCTCTGTTGCGGCGTGATTGAAGGACAAACCAACAAACAAACACACTTTCGCATTTATAATATTAGTATGATATTTCTTCTTTTAATATTTTCGGTTTTATAAATTCAAACATACCAAGCTCATTTATTCGTATAATTTTTAAAATTTTTCGATTTCGTACGATGGCTCTGGACCTATGTATATCTATTATACCTACATATATAAAAATCTCGTGTCACGAATCACGATGTATGTTCGGGATAAACTCGAAAACTACTGAACTGATTTTGATCAAACTTCGTAACTGTCTGTAATTTGGTCCAACAGTGTGGTTGAAACTTGGTTGAAAGGATAGTTTTTATTAGGGTTCCGTAGTAAACAAGGAACCCTTATAGTTTCGCCATGTCCGTCCGTCTGTCCGTCTGTCCGTCTGTCCGTCCGCGGTTTAGCTCAGAGACTATTGGTACTAGAAATCTGTAATTTGACAAGGGTATAAATATCAATTACGCCGACAAAGTCGTGAAATAAAATTGTGAAAAATATTTTTTTTTAGGGTACCTCCCCTACATGTAAAGTGGGGGTGAATTTTTTTTTTCTCGTCTATCCCATAGTGTGGGGTGTCGTTGAATACGTCTTTCAAAAATATTGTGGGTGTGGGAACACCATTTTTCAATTTAGGGATCCGTTTGTGAAATATGATATTTTAAAGTGCTAAATTTTATTAGAGTCAAGTGTCCCCCCCCCCTCTGCCAGCTAAATGGTTATATATAGGAGGATACAAAGAAAAATTCACAGCAGTAGTACATATTATAATGAATTTTAAAGGAAAACTATCACGGCTAAGTAGGGTTCATTAGTTAAGGAGTTATATCTGTTTTTTCTAAGTTAGGTATTACACGTAGTGTGTAAGTTGCATATTTTGTAGAATATTATAGTATTTAAACCATGGAACTCAAAATTTATTCAATATTCATAAATAAAACAAAAGCACTATCCTAGGTCAGCAATAATATTTGAGACTTTCAGCTACGGAACCCTACACTGCGCGTGGCCCGACACGCACTTGGCCGGTTTTCTTAATTATTGACATCAGTATTTGTTATTGCAAATTAAAATATTATCTTAATTACACGACAGTCATTACTCATTAGTCATATAATATATACAGTTCAAGATTTAGGCCTTGAACGATGTTAGATTGCGAGATAGTCTTAACCCCAAATATACTACTTATCTCACTAATCCTTACTATAATGTTATACATGCGAGTGTGTTTTGTTTGTTGGTTTGTCCTTCAATCACGCCGCAACAGAGCAACGGATTGACTTCATTTTTTGCATGGGTATAGTTGAGGACCTGGAGAGTGACATAGGCTACTTTTTATCCCGGAAAATCAAAGTGTTACCGAGGGAATTTAAAACTAAATCCACGCAGACGAAGTCGTGGGCATCAGCTAGTAATATCATATAGTTGAGATCATTGCGCAGTCCAGCTGGCTGAAGAGCCTGCCTTTTGCTCAAAATAAACAGCTTCTATGCGCATCACATACTGCGGAAGAGTTCATCTGTATTATGTTTTATCGGCATAATTTAATTTGCATAATTTTTATATTTTATGCGAGGCTTCGATGTGGAATAAGTAATATCTATTGCGGTTAACCGCGATCAAAATAATAATAAGTATTATGTCGGCGGGTAGGTAGGTATACGTATAATCCCCTCAAATGTAGGTATCAATAAGTCTATATATATACCAAACACCGGTGAAGGGAAAAACACCGCATCCATTTCTTGGGAAAAAGCATTAATTATTTTCCATGTGGGCATGATTTGAATAATAATTAATGTTGACTACAGTCGTCTCACTCGGCCACCAATTTAAAATGCATACTTAAGTAATTTTGAATTTGTGATATCTCAATAGGTATTATTTTAAATTCCTGACGCAAAAGAGGATTCAAAGAAAAGTAATAGTATTCCTTTGCTATAATCCGCCAAACAAGAAGAAATCTTTAAATATCATGTAATTCCGCAAAGTTACGCCTGCTTCTATCCAATATGCAAAAAGAGGAGTGTTAAATTAGTTTGAATGCTACGTCTATCCGTGTGGCTCTTTCTGACAAGTATCAATTGTCGGGGGCTCCCCCCAGATATAAAATTTTAATTTACACTTATTTTTGTGGATTTTCTCAAAAATATATAAACCAAGCCGGAAAAATTTATGCTAGCTAAAATATTGTTTATCCCGCAGCGAAACTATTTTGTCTTAATAGTACGTTGTGTGTTCCTAAACTAACTAATACCTACGTATTTTATCTACTCCATAACTCGGCTGAAACTATTTCAAAGGCTTCTGTAGATGAATCTGCTCGACCGCGACAGGCAGAAAGTGTCAATTTGCCCAAATATATTATTAGGTCTTTACCTATGAAATTGCCTTTCTGCAGTACTGGTCATTTCAAATAAAAAAAAGTTTGTAATGGCTCTGTATTCTAAATTCAAATTAATTTTGTTTTAAAACCATGACATTCTATTTACAAACTCAGTCTTTTGTTTTTTGATTAGCGTTGTATTTTCATTACATTTGAACATTTTTCGTCATAATGGATACTTTAAAATTCGTGTAATTATGGAATATGAGTTCCGTCGTGGCACCAACGCGACACAAACGGCCCGTAACATCAAAAACGTTTACGGAGAGAACTGTACAAACGATCGCACAACCCGTTATTGGTTTTCCCGGTTCCGTTCTGGAAATTTTGACTTGAAAAATGAAGCTCGTGGTCGTCCGGAGACTTTGGTTAACAATAATGAATTAAAGGCAATTGTAGAAGCTGACGAAACTCAATCTACAGCTGAGCTAGCAGCAGCTTTTGATGTAAGCATCAAAACAATATTGATCCTTTTGCGACAAATTGGCAAGGTAAAAAGCTTGATAGATGGGTGCCCCACGACCTTAACGATCGCCAGCGCAACGTACGCGTCGAGACCTGCCTTGCGCTGCTCAACGGGCAAAGAAATGAAGGAATTTTGTAACGAATTGTTACGTGTGACGAAAAATGGATTCTGTTCGACAATCGAAAGCGCTCAGCAAGTTGGTTAGACCCTGGTTCAGCACCAAAGCAATGCCCTAAACCAAAAATGACCCCTAAAAAGGTGATGGTCACTGTTTGGTGGTCTAGTGCGGGTGTGATTCACCACAGCTTTTTACAAAACGGCATGAGCATTAATGCAAATGTGTACTGTGAAGAACTGGAGAGAATGATGGAGAAGCTTGCACATCTGCAACCAGCTTTGGTCAATCGGTCGTCCCCACTGCTCCTTCACGACAACGCGCGACCCCATACTGCGCAACAGACAGTCTCCAAGCTTCAAGAGCTGGGGTTGGAAGCTCTCCCTCATCCGCCATACTCACCAGACCTTGCACCTACCGACTATTACTTTTTACAAAATTTAGACAACTTTTTAGTGGGTAAAAAATTCAATTCCCGAGAGGCAGTACAAAATGCCTTTGAAGAGTTTGTTGCCTCACGTCCAGCTGATTTTTACAAGAAGGGCATCAATAAACTGCCAATGCGTTGGCAAAGATGCGTCGATTGCATGGGTGATTACTTCGAATAACAGAAATAAAAAAGTTTGAAAAAATAACTTATTTTTATTATATTAGTTTCGTGGGACCCGCGAAAAGTAAGGCAGTTTGTGAATAGATACAATACAGCATCCATAACAATACGGAGGATCTGTCTCCATTTTTCTTTCTCTGAGTGAATTACTCTCTCAATGTCTTGATCAATACCCTGGCATGATTTCATTTGTTGTACCCGTGTTTTCCACTTGATCATACACTCTTTGTGCATTTGAGTTGCCTCGTGTTCGGTTAATCTCTCTGATTTTTTTTCCAATCAATAAACCCTGTAGAATGCAGATGTGGCGGTAGAAGACGGTTTCTGGTAAAACTTGCAGCACGCACAAAAAATTGCATTTTTTGTCTTAGAAAATATAATCCAAGATCTTTTAACCCTTTCGCAATTAGCCAACGTCCTGTACCTACCACATAGAAGATGTTAAATGTCTGCCATTGCGTTCAGTAGATCTAAATTCAATGTTTTCAGGGTGATTTTCTGCTAATAATACAGCCTGATTGCTAAAGAAAGACCGTTGTTGGTCAGTCATTTTTTCCACCCCTGGCCATGAATTTTCTGTACTTGTACTATTATTTATTCCGTGGTCAAAGTTAGGTAAATGATGAGTTGTCCATTAGTGTGTAAAGTGTGAATTTGGCCGCCCTCTGAACTTGCCGCCCGGGGCGTAGGCCCCGGCTTGCCCCCCCCTAGATCCGGGGCTGAAAATAAGTACTTTCACTTATTGCATACAAAACGGCAATTTCATAGGTAAAGACCTATTATTATAGCAATTAATTCAATTATAAGTAAGAGTGAACACTGAATAGGCATCGTCTAGGTATATCTAGACGCTCTGATTGGTACCCAAGGGATGGGAAACGTAAAAGAGGACGACAACATCTCAGTTGGGCAGATGACATTGTCTATTGCAGGGACTACATGGCTAAGAAAGGCCAGGGATAGAAACCTTTGGAAGGGAATGGAGGAGGCCTCTGTCAGAGGACACACAGAGGAGTAGAACCGACTTGAATTGTAAATGATTAATATGTAAATAATTATTAATAAAGTAAATAAAGGCTTTATTTATTTATTTATTTATTTATTAGTTAAAAGCTCTAATTTAGGTGGCATTTTCGCCTCTGGTAATCGCTGGTAATCGACGTCATGGGCTATAATTAGTATTATATTTTTAAAAAAGTAAACACCAAAACCTCGCTTCGCTCGGTAAACAAATTCATCAAGTTATTTTAAGTTTATGGTTTTTCCTTTACACATAATATCTACACCTAATGATTTTATGATTCATGTTTAAAAAAAATGGAGTATTCCGTTGAATAATATATAAAAGTTCTTTTAAAAAACTGACTTCAAATTATTTTAGATATAATTTGCAGTGGCGTTTGAAGTCAGTTTTCTTTATAAGAGTTTTTATATATATATAATTATATTTATTTTAAGCTTTTTAGTGTAGCTTCATAAAAGGTTTCATAGGATAAATCTACACATTCTCTGATCGCGAGCAATTTGCTTCTATTTATTGAGGAGTTCCGTCCTCCATCACCGAAGATATTCATCAGATCTTCACCAAAATGAGACCAATCTGACGGTATGTCCTTTCAGCTAAAAAAAAGCCGGCCAAGTGCGAGTCGGACTCGCGCACCGAGGGTTCCGTACTCCAAAAGTAAAAGTAAAACGATAATACTATATTAATTTGCTTATTTATTGTTAACTTTGTTTGTAGAGGTTTATTATTAACATAAAAAAAACTATGCTAGTTAGAGCGTTGGTTTTATTTTTCCTGTAAAATATACATAAACCTCTATTGACCATAATTATTTCAGATTTTTCGATTGGTAAACTTCGGAGATGAGGGGGGGGGGCGGTATTTTTTCGACATTTCGGCCGATTACTCAAAAACTATTATGTATAGAAATAAATAAAAAACTGTTTTAGTATGCACAAGTAAAGGCCTTTCATATGATACCCCACTCGGTATAATTATCTTACTTTGAAATTTCAAACCCCTGATTTTCCCCCTTTTTTAAACAAACTAAAATAATTTTCGCGTTGCTTTTATTTTTCCTGTAAAATCATAATTATTTCAGATTTTTCGATTGGTAAACTTCGGAGATAAGGGGGGAACGGTATTTTTTTCGACATTTTGGCCGATTAATCAAAAACTATTATAAATAGAAATAAATAAAAAACTGTTTTAGAATGTACAAGTAAAGGCCTTTCATATGATACCCCACTCGGTATCTTACCGGTTATCTTACTTTGAAATTTCAAACCCCCGATTTTCCCCCTTTTTCAATAAAACTTAAAATAATTTTCGATTTTTCTTTATTCCAATGATGTTGGGCCACTATTATACACAACTATGCCAAATTTCATGTCGATAGCTTTAATAGTTACTGAAATAATCGACTGTGACAGACGGACGGACGGACGGACGGAGAAAGTCTCACCATAAGGGTTCCATTTTTACCATTTTGGTACGGAACCCTAAAAATGGAGTATTCTGTTGAATAATATATAAAAGTTCTTTTAAAAAACTGACTTCAAACGCCATGCTGCAAATAAAACTAACATTAAAATTATTTTAGATATATATACTTTGCAGTGGCGTTTGAAGTCAGTTTTCTTTATAAGAGTTTTTATATATATTTATTTTAAGCTTTTTTAGTGTAGCTTCATAAAAGGTTTCTTAAGATAAATCTACACATTCTCTGATCGCGAGCAATTTGCTTCTATTCACTGAGGAGTTCCGTCCTCCATCACCGAAGATATTCATCAGATCACCAAAATGAGACCAACCTGACGGTATGTCCTTTCCGCTAAAAAAATGATTGAAAACAGTTCAGAATTGACGAAGTTATGGAGTAACATCAACATAACCAGGACAAGGACACACTTTAGGAAAAACTAATAAAGCGATGAAAAGTCACACTTTTGTTTTGTAGGCATTTTAACCTTAATACAAGTCTAAGTAGTACCTATTATCCACCTCTAGTATATTATACTTAATCACTACGTTGTAATCGGAACTTGGATTTAAGTAAGTAGCTAGCAATCTTTTACAGAGCAGCGATAGCCCAGTGGTTAGGAGGTCTCCTATTCGAGGGGTCGCAGGTTCGATCCTGGACACCTCTGACTTTTCGGAGTTATGTGCGTTTAAGCAGTATAAGTTATAGGCCATAGTCCACCACGCTGTTAACGCCACGCCACTGTAAGTTATAGGCTATAACCCGAGACCTGCGCTCAGTTGTGAGCCGTTGATGGGTTGCTGACTTGTTGCTGATGATGATGATGATAAATCATTTACTAACAGTTTGATGAAGTTCTTGTATTTATCCTCTTTGCAATAAGTAATTATAATAATAATTAATTGGTTGCAGTTTCGACGTCAGTTGCAATAAAAATGCATAATATAATATTATTACTCAGACATAACTGCAAAAAATGCTTATTTCCGTTGCAAAAGATTTCCAGCGTATTATTAGAGGTTAATCGACCCAGCGAAGCGAAGGTCTCTGAGTTTACTTGAGTGAATTTGCACTTGTCCGTCCGTCCGTCCGTCCGTCCGTCCGTCCGTCTGTCAGAGCCTTATAATTTCTGAATTACTGAACGTAATTACTTCAATTTTAGATATGATATGTAAACCGATGGCCTCCAGCCGAAAATGGCTTAAAAAGTTATAAAAATCTTTATTTCAGGGGGGCTCTCATAGAAGCGAATGCGAAGTAAAATAATTTTTTTTGCATTTCATAGAGTTGCAGTACCTCATTTTAAAGATAATTTGGAACAGAGTACAAAAGTATTTTTTTTTTATTTTTTTTCCTAAAATTGACGAAATGGGGGGCTTTCAAAGTGGAGATTTTATTCGAGGCTAGATCTCTAAAACCACTTTTTTTTTAAACTTGAAACTTACACATAATTTCGGTTATATTCTGTACTTGAACAACAAATACTAAGATTAGATAAATATTATAAAGAAACGAAATTATTTAAGTTTTAATGGGCATCAATGTTTTTAACAAAACTTCACTATACTGTTAATAGATGGCGCTGTCTTTAATATTGTAAATACGCATCCCATCCACGAAAGCAGATGACGATTGACGTCATCAGATTCGGCGCGTTTTAATTACAATATAATATAGTTAAAACTACCTTATGGGAATTATGGGATACCGCGAGGTCTCAGTTCGGGGCGAACCACTAGTTTAATTTAATATATAAAAAATTCGTTGCAACCGACTTCAAAAAAATCGGCCAAGTGCGAGACGGGCCTCGCTCTTTTAGGGTTCCGTTAAAAAAATTAAATAAAAATATTTTCATGTAGATACCCATGGAAATATATTAATTTAATTTTTTTTATTTAATTTAATTTTTATTATTTGTTGTTATAGCGGCAATAGAAATACATAATATGTGAAAATTTCATCTGTCTATCTATTACGGTTTACGAGATACAGCCCGCTGACAGACGGACGGACGGACGGACGGACGGACGGACGGACGGACGGACAGCGTAGGCTTAGTAATAGGGTCCCGTTGGTACCCTTTGGGTACGGAACCCTAAAAAGGAGGAAGTTCTCAATTCGTCGGAAACTTTTTTTTATGTATGTTCACCGATTACCTTTTTCAAAGTTCCTTTTTTGTTTCAAATGGTATACTTTCCAGGTAGTCCCATTGAAATTTTATCGAAATCGGTCAAGCGGTTTTTAGAATAACAACAATCCTTTTAATACTATAAATGCGAAAGTGTGTTTGTTTGTTGGTTTGTCCTTCAATCACGCCGCAACAGGGCTACGGATCGACGTGATTTTTTGCATGGGTATAGCTGAGGATCTGGAGAGTGACATAGGCTACTTTTTATCCCGGAAAATCAGAGTTCCCGAGGGATTTCAAAAACTAAATCCACGCGGATGAAGTCGCGGGCATCAGCTAGTAAATTATATACTTCGTAGTGGCGCGGGCGTTTGAAGTCGATTTTTACAATAAATGAAGTCGGTTAGTTATTAAAGGCCGTTTGAGGTGAGGGCCAAGAACCCACAATAGTGAAACGTTCACTATTCCACGGTCCAGGGTTCAAACCACTCCCAATGTAGGTACCAGTGTAAATTAAAAATTTAAAACCCCCACACACGTGAATCTATGGCCGAACTATGTATGTTATACCTACCTACCCAACATCCTGTCACCCAGTTTGCTGCTCCATCATTAGCTCCTCCTCCTCTAACACAAACACTCGCATTTATAATATTAGTAGGGACTCTATCGACAGGCAGGTAATAAAAGAACGTAAGTATCGATTGTAATTTTGTTTTATTTCTTGTCCATGGCTTCTTTGAAAGCGGCGGCGGCTGCACCCGCCGCGGCGCTCGCAGCGGCAGTGGCGGCTGCCGCCGCCGCGTTCAGAAACCTCGCCCCCTGAAATATAAACAACATGAAATTTTCGAATCTTATTTTACAATACACTTACTATGTAAATCCTTACTAAGGCCTAGCGCAAACATACAACTTTTAGTTGAACAACTATTTAGTTGTGTTTCATAAGTTTATAGGAATGTACTGTGATCATAGAATGTACGCAAACTATCAACACGATAGTTGCTCGACAAAAGCCATACGATTTGCTTTTGATTGTATGGAATTCACGAAAAGTACACAACTCGACTAAACAGTTTAGTCGATGTAAAAGTTGTATATATGCGCCGTACCTAATATTGTAAATGCGAAAGTGTTTGTTGGTTAGTTGTCCTTCAATCACGCAGCAAAGGACTAATGGATCGACGCCATTTTTTAACATAGGTCCGAGTCCTCAACTATACGTAGGTATAGTTGAGGACCGGGACCGAGTGACATATGCTAAGTTATCTCGGAAAACCAAAGGTATAGCGGGATTTTTCAAATTTGAAAAATTTCGGATTTTTCAAACGAAGTTGCGGGCAATATCTAGTACATATAATATATCCATAAATAAAGTCTATATTGTGTGTAGCACACACACACACACACCCACACGCACAAAAAGTAAGTTCGTAAAGACAAAACCCCATCGAACATTCAAAACCTATTTACCTATCACAATTCAAATTTTAGTAGTTCATATTTTTATTTTTTATTAAAGTGTTTACCTACACTTGTTTATAAAATTTATTCTGATATTTCCTTAAGTGTAGGTAAACACTTTAATAAAAAATAAAAATAGTAAAAAGCAATGTGGCATCTCTAGTTCCTAACGAGCTCCATTGCAATATGGGGTCTTGGAAAGTAGATCAATAACTGTAACGTGTTGCTACTAGATGTCGCTAGCAGTTGCTTAAACTGAGAAAGTAGATACATATCACTAATTTCGATGCTGACGGGTAGTTCGACCGTGGCTATAGTGTAAGTGGCTAACACACTCGGGCGCGTTTCCCAAGAGATGTGGGTTCGAATCCCGCTGGCTTCGGAATTTTTGATATGTGTTTATAAAATTTATTCTGATATTTCCTTAAGTGTAGGTAAACACTTTAATAATAAAAAATAAAAATAGTTAAAAGCAATGTGGCATCTCTAGTTCCTAACGAGCTCCATTGCAATATGGGGTCTTGGAAAGTAGATCAATAACTGTAACGTGTTGCTACTAGATGTCGCTAGCAGTTGCTTAAACTGAGAAAGTAGATACATATCACTAATTTCGATGCTGACGGGTAGTTCGACCGTGGCTATAGTGTAAGTGGCTAACACACTCGGGCGCGTTTCCCAAGAGATGTGGGTTCGAATCCCGCTGGCTTCGGAATTTTTGATATGTGTTTATAAAATTTAGTAGTTCAGTTTGTTAACTGACAATTCAAATTTAAGTAGTTCAGTTTGTTATACGATTTAGCAGGCAGCTGTAGCTGTAGAGCAGGGATTTCCAAACTATTTTGGGCCCCCATAGCCAAATTACTTTAAAAATCCGATCTGTAGTTTTTTCCTATTGATACAAAATTCCAACTTAAAAACTTTGCGGTTGGGTGAGTAAACTTGACATCATTTTTTCAGCAAAATTTTACAAAATAAATACACATACTTCCTACTAAAATATTAATTCTTATAACAAGTTGGTACACGTGACACACCTTAAACAGTATCTTGAAAGTTTCAAATAAGAATTTGTCTTAATTTAATAGAGGTCGATTTTGAGACCTCGTCGACCCCAAAATCAGTTTTCGTTTATGTCGACCTCTGGAAAACCGATATCGATCTTGGGACCACTTTGGGAATCCCTGCTGTAGAGTAATAAGAAAATTCCTGCCTTCATAGAGTACAGACTACAGAGGTCGGTGGGTACAAAATGTGGGTGAAAGTGTGTGGGTTCAGCCTCAATAGCCCAACGGTTAAAGGTGCGGACTGAAAACTGAAAGGTCGCAGGTTCATATCCCACCCGTTTCTTTTTTTTTAATATGTTTCGCACTCAGTTATCCTCTGACATGGTGTCAGAGACTTTTTAATACGAATTTTGCTCTGAAAAAGTGCCCACTCACGATGTTCGTCAAATGGGGATGGCAAATTTTTTTTTTCCTTAATTATTGTTAGTGTTAGGTATTGGTGAGTGACAGTTCTCAGTAGCCCTGAGTGCTCCGTCAAATGTTAAAAATATAATATCCCACCCGTTGCACTATTGTCGTACCCACTCCTGACACAAGCTTTCCGCTTATTTGGAGGGGAGAGGAGAATATTAGTCAACATTAAATTGGCTGATATTCTTTAAAAAAAAAAGTGCACCTCGCTGGCGAGCGAGGCGGTGAGCTCCTCCGCCTTCTTCTGCTCCACGGCCAGCGCGCTGATGGCTTGCTGGAACTTCTCCAGCTCCACGTTCGACTTGTCTTTGCAATCGTCGAACAGCTTGCGAGCGTTCGCTTCCGTCACCTTTACCCCGTCTATGATTTTCGCTGCAATATTTTCAAAACTAGTTTGGTCATATGCACCTTTTTTATAAAAATAGCGAGCAAACGAGCAGGCGGGTCACCTGATGTTAAGCGATTACCGCCGCCCATGAACATTTGTAGCACCAGAGGCACTACCAACGCGTTGCCGGCTTTTTAGGAATTTGTTGGTCCGCCCCTTGAATAGCCCTAAGTTGTAAAAAAGCGGGAACACAGTCGATGGGAGTTGGTTCCACAGTTTGGTAGTGCGTCTAAGGGTGATATCTATGGATGGCACCTCTCACTCAGCTCAGACTCAAGACCGAGATCTATAGATCGTACTCTGGCTCTGCTCAAGACTCAAGATAGAGTTAAAATGAGACACGAATATGTCCGGACATATATCTGTCTCGTTTGAACTCAGTCTTGAGTCTGAGCTGAGTGAGTGCCACCTATAGATGTCACCCTGAGTTAAAACAAGACAATGTACCTGATAAAAACTTACAATCTTTCATCCAACTGATAAGGTTATCGACAGAATTCCGACCATCTTTCTTCAACTGCTTAAAGGTGTCTTCCATTCTTAGTGCAAACGCTTAAATACTAGGTAGGTATATTAAACAAGAACGTTAAATTTACAAAATAATAAAAGTAAAGGAATATTGATTTATTTACAAATTGGACAGTTGATCTTTCAAGTTCCAAATAAGTCAAACTCTATACAGCTACCTACAGGTATTCAAACTTCCAAAAAGGAATGAGGTTTCTATATGGCTTACAGAATAGCTTAGCTGATCCGGCGATTTTGCGTGTATTTATTTAGCTTTGTGCAAAAATATCTCGTCGGAACTCCTTCATTTCCGAGATAAATATTGAGTATCCTATGTTCATCTCAGTTCAGGATGCAAACCACGAGTCCTGTGCCAAGTTTGGAACATCGGTACCTACCGGAAGAGAATTTTTAGGTAGGTATAGCTTGCCTTTGTTTAATGTGTCATGCAATAATTAATAATTAAAACAGGCAAAAAACTTAAAAGATATACCTAACCCTAATTCCTAACTTTATAGACTTCGAAAGGTCCAACAAGCGTGACAAAAAACGAAAAAGTGTAAATGTTCTTCTTCTGCTATTATAGTTTGCAATATGAGATGAGAGCGCCATCTATTGAAATCATTGTGAAGTTCTGTTAAAAATACTGCAGCTCATTAAAAATGTGAAACACCATGCCTGGGGCTCGCGAATAATCACTCTAGCTGGAAGATGGCTACTCGAACATAGCGAAAACAACGGTTATGGTGTATTGGGTCCAGGAGCGCCAACCCATATACCTAACGAGGCCCGCTGTGAACCGGTTAATTTTATTTTTAAAAACAAGCTTATTTAGTAGCTGGCTTCATCATAAGACCCTGGATATCATCTATGACCAGAGTACTCGTCAAGACGACTAGTTTCTATGGCCACCTTCCAGCTCCAGCTTCAGAACCTGGAAATCATTTAGGACAAGAGTACTTGTCAAGACAAATCAAACGAGCCCGAACTCAATGGGATTACGTCGCTCGTTTAGTCACAGAGTTCCTATAGCAATCTTCCAGCTCTATCATCACATCAGCTACATGTTATAATATTGCATTGTCAACCGATTTATAGTTCTTGCAATTCACGAGGGCGACGGACTTATGGTTGTGTGTGTGTCGTGTCTGTATAAGTGTGAGCGAGCGCAATGCTCGCGCCTGCCCGCTCCCACCTAGGCTATGACAGGCACGCACACTTATGCAATGTGCATGTACACGAAGTAACCACGAGTAAAGCTCACTCGCCTTCGTGAATTGCAAAAACTGTACCTGTTCAAGCCAACTCAATCGGAAACCGAGAAGTGGTTCTAATATAATTCGTTTTGCAAGATTTGACCTAAACATTGCAAGTTAAATAAAAACTTGTAATAATAATTAGGTAGAATTTATTGATGTAATTCTTTTAACCGATTAGCCTCTCGAATCTCTTCTATAATGGCTTGGTTGACATCTTTAAAACGCGCCAAAAATACATCGACGCCTTGTCTGGATTGTCTCGACAGGATTCCGATCAGTTGAGCGAACTGCACCAGAGTCAACGCCTCCCTGTTGGGACACAGCCTCTCGTAGGAGAGTGTAAAGAACTCTTTAGAAATGAACCTGCCATCTATGATTTTGGAAATTTCGAACCATTTTTGGACTATTTCGTACTTTGCGCCGGTTCCGCCGCTCGCGCCTCGTAGGGTTGTGTACATTTCTTCTAAATTCATATTATAGTTAAATTGTTTAAGTACATGATTTTTTACAAAGGATTTTTAATGTTTTTTAGTGTTTGTAGTTACCCATTTTAATGTTGAAATCGAGTAGGCTTCTCCATCGTGTACGATAACACCAAAAATGATAATATACTCTCCTGATCGAATTCGACGGCTAATATCAACGGAGACTAGATCAAGAGATATTATACTGCTCATTTTGACGACCTCCCTGGCTCAGTGGTGAGCGCTGTTGCCTTATAACTGGGAGGTCTCGGGTTCGATTCCCGGTGGGGTCAATTTGGGAATTTATAATTTCTGAATTGTCTCTGGTCTGGTCTGGTGGGAGGCGTTGGCCGCGGCTAGTTACCACCCTACCGTCAAAGACGTGCCGCCAAGCGATTTAGCGTTCCGGCACGATGGCGTGTAGAAACCAATTAGGGTTATGGGTTGAATGTTCACTGCCAATACCCCTTACAAGTTAGCCCGCTACCATGTTAAACTGCATAGTCACTTACATCAGGTGAGATGGCAGTCAAGGACTAGCGTGTCATCGAATAAATAAAAATAAATAAATAGGTGCACTTTCTATTTCCCCACTCTCATCACTCATGGGGTGGCAATTTGACACTACGCGAGAGATCAGGCATAGGACCTACGGTTTTACGTGCTTTCATAAAGGCCCGGGCAGACACGATGCTTTTAGCAGCGGCATAAAAGCATCCTATATCCAAGAGACAGAAAAGCTATATTGTTTTTTGGCCTACTCGCGTACGATACTCGCATACGATGGTAATAAAGTAGATTAATAAAACAAAAAATGTCAGTCCATTCTTTTATTATACACGAGTATATAAAAATAAAATATTAATAAAGTAAAAAGATTATGTATAATTATAGATGTAAGGCCACGTCCGCACTGATAGGTTAAACTTTAGACATTTTTACAAAAAACGTGCGTTTTTAAATTAAAAAAAAAACTTTTATAAAATAGGGGGTTAACCTATCAGTACGAGCATGCACAAGTAATGTAAAGTAAAACATAGAAACACATTTGCGATACGCCATCTCCAGCGACGTGTATAGTGTATATTTACAATACCTGACATATACATATACATTGTGTTTCGACCATTTATCCTCTCGCTATAGAGTAAATTAAAAAAACCCGGATATTATTATATTCAAGTCAAATAGGATTTTTTCAAACATACTCTTGAAGAGTACGTAGCAATTTCTATTTGACAAACTCATTTAGAGTCCCTTCACACTAGCGTTTCTCCAGCGAAGGCGTTCGTCGAACGTATGACTACGTAGTCGCGGTGACTACGCGACCGTAAACGCTGAAACGCTAATTGTAATAGCTGAATAATAATATTGTAAAATGATTATTTTGAAAAGAGCAACTGCTGAGTTTCTTGCCGGCTCTTCTCAGTAGAATCCGCTTTCCGAACCGGTGGTAGAGGCATGACTTGTCATAAGAGCCACAGGTTGGCCTACGTGAAATAAATAATTTTGAATTTGAATTTGACCGCAGTGTTAGTGTCGCACAGATATCGCGTGGTCACGTTATCGCGCTCCTACTGTCACTAACAAAAAATATTCCAACGAGAAAAGTAAAGTGATGCGTTCACGATTATACATGACGGTCTCGTGTACTGTCATATCTTTGCATTTTGATTCGAAAGCACTTAGCAAAAGTTTATTTGAATAAAATCTATTCTATTCTATTCTATGCTTAATTTTATCGACGGATTTTTTTTTAATTTTTATTACGTTTTTCGTTGATGAAATTAAGCAGTTTCCCTCATTTTTATATGTGTACATTATGAACTCACACTGTATAATCTAGAACCCATCAATTTAATTACTAGGGGAAGCGAAGGTAAAACGGACCCTGTAGGTAAAACGGACTGGGCTAATAACTTTCAAACTGTTAACGCCATCTATAATCGAGTAGCGTCAACTTGACAGAGGCCTCTGACTCAGATTAGGTCATCGTCCCTGGAGCGGCCATGCAGCGGCACACGTAGTTATCAAGCTAAGTTAATTTTTGACTATTTTGATGTAAAAACAGCTAATTTTGATCAGCCTTCAATATTATTACGTTAAAGTTATCAGGAATTATGTGTTATTGTTTGAGTTAGTGTTAATTTTACTTAGTTTTAACGATAAAAAGAGTTCTCCTCAATCTTAACCTCAAAATAATTTATTGTTTACATGTCCACCGAAAAGGCAGAACGGACCGGGCAAAACAGACCACGTAGTCCGTTTTACCTTCACAGTTTTTTTCATTTCAGATGGTTAACAATTATAAAAGAAAGTCGGACCGACAATCTTGGCGTGAGGAGGACATGAAAAATGCCATTGAAAAAGTAGCCACGCGCGAAATGAGGCTTAACAAAGCGGCCGCCACATTTAATGTTCCAAAGACTACACTAATACGAAGACTTACCAAATATGAAAGCACCAAAGACTTAACTGTAGCTACGGAAAAGAAAATGGGCAGGTATGTAAAGATTTTTAGCGTCGATCAAGAGAGAGAACTAGCATCCCATGTCAAAAATATGGAAAATCGCTTTTTTGGTTTAACCACAAAGGATCTCAGGCGTCTCGCATATGAGCTAGCCGAACAAAATAATCTGCAACACAATTTCTGTCACGATACAAAAACGGCTGGAAGAATATGGCTCGAAAATTTCTTAAAGCGTAACCCCGACTTGAGTCTGCGAAAACCCGAACCGACTTCAGCAGCTCGAGCGTCTGGCTTCAACCAAGTTCAGGTTAAACGATTTTACGATTTATTAACAGATTTAATAACAAAACATAAATTGACACTCGATCGAATCTTTAATGTCGATGAAACGGGCATGACAACTGTACCAAAAAGCATGCCTCGTATTATTGGTACAAAAGGAAAAAAACAGGTGGGGCTATTAACTTCTGCTGAGCGAGGCCAGCTTGTCACTGTTGTTTGCTGTTTTGGTGCGGATGGATCTTACATGCCTCCCATATTCGTGTTCCCTCGTAAAAGGATGAAACCCGAATTGATGTTAAATGCTCCACGAGGATCTTCAGCGTTTTGTCATGAAAGCGGTTGGATACAAAAATATATTTTCACAGAGTGGTTCAAGAAGTTCATAAAGTTTTCAAGAGCGTCCGTCGATAATCCAGTCTTGCTTTTGCTCGAAGGGTGTGTTTAGTCACACGAAAAATTTGGATATCATCGAATTAGGACGGAATAACGGTGTGCATGTGCTTTCATTTCCGCCTCACTGCACACAGACTACAACCTTTGGATGTAGAATTTATGAAGCCTTTTTCAACTTATTATACCGAAGCTGCTAATAATTGGCTGAGATTTAATCCGGGAAAAGTAATAACCCAATTCCAAGTTGCAGAGCTAGTCGACAAAGCCTTCCAAAAAGCTGCAACTTTGTCAACTGCTTATAACGCTTTTCGAGCCACCGGCATCTGGCCGTTAAACCCTGACGTGTTCACAGCAGCAGACTTTTTGGCAGCAGCGACCACTGACATTGAGATGCCAGAAGCAACTCCAAGGGATAATGAACAAGGACCATCAATGATGCGACCCGAAGAAGCGCCCCCCATCGACGAACTTGGATTATCAGTAACTGAAGATCATGCAGCTATGCAAATGAATATGACACCACCTCTAGTCAACGATGAGACAATTACAGCGCAACCTGGCACATCTAGCAATGAAGGTGTCACTGAACCATTGTTATCAATAACTAATAAAGATTTGAACACCATTGGATCACCACCATCAATATTAAGTGATCATCAGAGCATTTCCAAAAGGGATCTAACTAACAATGATGAACAACAACCATCTACGAGTGCATCCTTTTCTATTTCTCCAAAGGATATAATGCCCATCCCTAGAACTTCTAAACGGACTAGACCCAATATTAAGCGAGGAAAGACAGTCGAAATAACATCATCACCTTATCGCGAAGAATTAGAAGCTACTAAAAAAGCACAGGAAACGAAAGAAAATGCAAAGAAGGTAAAACAGAATCTTTTTACTGAAAAGAAGGGAAAAGGGAAACAAATAAACACACAAAAAGGAAAAGGAAAAGGGAAATCTACAAAGAAGAACACTCAAAAGAAAAGAAATGACTCATCTAGCGAAGATGAAGAAGACGTACAATGTTTTTATTGCTCCCATTTATTTTCTGAATCGACAGAAGGCTGGGTTCAGTGCCCCGCATGTTCTTTATGGGCACACTGTACTTGTGCCGGTGTAGAAGAGGATGACGAAGATGTTAGATTTGTTTGCGAAAGGTGTGACGATGAATAAATAGTAGAGATATTTTTTTTGTTCTTATATTGCCATAGGTCCATTTTACCTTCTTGCCTGGTTCGTTTTACCTTCACGTGTAGGCAAAATGGACCAAACCGAGGGTTTTGGAAATCATCCAATATCTTCTGTATCTGTGATTTGATTTAAGTGTTTCTTAATAATGAGTTTGATTAATAAATGTTCAATTATATAATAACTAAGGAAGAAGAATAAAGCTATTATTTTTTGTATGACATTGATTTTTCCTTAAGTGGTCCGTTTTACCTTCGCTTCCCCTACTACTGCTTCTAAATGTTAACGCAGCGTGGTAGTGTTAACATGCGCCGTGCGTCGCGTTGTTACGCACGACGCCGACGCCAGCGTTCGGCGAACGCCTGTGTGAAGCAGCCCTTAATGTCGTCTGAATTCAGAATCGATTTACGTCAACTACAGATTCGATTATATCGCCACAAATGTACTGTGCAGTAGAAGAAATCTAATCCAGAGCCTTTATAAAAGTGAATAATGTTTATTTATGGTTTCCGTAAGTATGTACCTAGTACAAGCATACCTAATCATGACAACAGAATAATATTGACTTTAACGTCAGCCCTATTGTCACTGAAATTAATAGACAATAATCGCCTTTAACGATTTTTTTACATCTTCAAAAAACTCTTATAAATTATTCTGATGATTTAATAACATTTATGATTGAGAACTTAAAAACAATAATAGTTAATTAAACGTATTTTAGCACAATTAGTAGGTATGTTCGATTTAAAATTTTATTAACAAAATAAAAATACCTGGGAACAAAACTGTATACAAATATAAATGTAAAATCAAAAAATAAAGTTCTTTATTTATATGATTGCTTTTTTTTATTTAAACGAGTATTCATTTATTTATATAAAAATATTAAACTAACCGCTTCAAACTGATGTTGATATTTAAATAGAATATTATTTATTTAATTGCAGTTACAAATACTGCATGTAGTGTATATTATGAGCAAAGTCGATTTTTTTATTCAATAAACATATTTTTGCACCTAACGGATTTATTACAATAAAATACTGGTAACTAAGCCTCAATTTACAATAATTAATATTTTTTTTAAATACATTATTATCTAGATCGAACTAGAAATACTACATTATTTAATCAGGTTTTATTTGTACCAATCATAAAAATGGCAACTAAGTTTTTAACAAATATTTACAGGCTTTAATTCGATTTCAAATTTGAATATTCCAAAAAGAATCCCGAAAGGAAATGTTTCACAGAGTCCGGGGCTTTGTAGAAGATTTTTTTAGTATTCATCATCATCATCATTATCAACCCATCATCGGCTCACTACTGAGCGAGGTCTCCTCTCAGAGAAGGGTTATAGGCCATAGTCCACCACGCTGGCCCAATGCGAATTGGCGGACTTCACACACCGTCGAGAACATTATACATAAAGAACTCTCAGAAAGAATGTGCAGAAGAAATGTGCATGTTTCCTCACGATGTTTTCTGTCACCGTTGAAGCAAGTGAAATTTAATTGCTTAAACGCACATGACTCCGAAAAGTCAGAGGTTACCCGGGATCGAACCTGCGACCCCCCGAATAGGAGACCATAGTTCTAACCACTGGGCTATCACTACTCAGTATTACTTTAAGACTAATAACTAAAATAAAAAGCAGCCTTTCAAAGGCCGATTTCACCAATGTAAAATAAGTCTTATACAAGCGTAAAGGATCTTGACCAAGGATGGTACCAGGTTTTCTCACGCTTCAAAACCAAAACATTATAGGAAAAAAAATCATAAATTTTGCATCAAGAATTTTTTTTTAATTTTTTCATCAAGATTTTTCCTATCGGGTTTTTTATTTTAATGTTTTGGATTTGAAGCAACATATATGGGCAGGATTTCATACATCCATGGTCATTGTCCTTTGATATTTTAACAGTATTTTCAATACAAAAACTGTCAGAACGCCCAATTTATCCATCGGTAAAAGGTCACTCGACGATGGTGAAATGGTAGTATTTAATTACATATTACAAAATATAGATCAATGACGATAATTCGGTTGTTCACCATCTCTAAACATGATTAAATAAACAGATCTAAAAAAGCTTTAGTGTTCACAATGTTCTATGCATAGAAGAACTGTCATTTTTTAATCAAACAAGTCCCACGGGAATTTTAAAAACCTAGATCCAAGCGGACAAGTCGTTAGATTTCAAAATTGTGTTCAACTGAATTAGCACCAACATCTTCAATGGGCACCTACCCTGTTATACCACAGGTTCGGAATGCAGATTTGACTGAGCTAACTTTTGATAAAAATAATATGCACTCCAAACTTTACATTTGTAATAGGGTATTTGACTACTTTTAGAAAATCATCTTAAATTGTTAATAATGCTATGCTGAAGCTAACAAAACGTATATTTCGGCATAATTTTCAGTATTTTTCATAAAAATCGAGAAATAAATTCAAAAAAATAAATTGCCGCCGAAACGTTCCATTTGCTCTCATGACGTCACAGTTCACATTTCAAATGACACCAAATGAAACGATATTTTTAATATAGTCAAATACCCTATTATACCCTGTCCAACCGTTTGTTTTCTTTTTGACAGCTCAGTCTCACGCACTCTCACATAGTAAGACAATATAATATTTTAGAGTGAGTGAGACTGAGCTGTCAAAAAGAAAACAAACATTTGGACATGGTATAGTAACGTCCTTTATACTTGCCACTTTCTGAGAATTACATAAACTATTAAAGAAGTGTCATGACATGTCAAGACATGTCTTATTTCCATACAAAAAGTGGCGCCCATGGAAGTAATAGAACATGGAAATAGAATGGTTTATGTAGTTTGTCACTAAAACTCCAAGTGAGTAAATATTATGCGACAAAATTAAGTCTATAGAACGACACGGGTAGTTTAACCAGGAATAGGGTATTTTAGATTTGACAGTATAAAAGACGAATGGTGTAATTTGGTGTCATTTGACAATTTGAACTTAGTGGCCAGTTGATAATCGAATAAACACAAACGGCGATGTTTTGTTTCACTCGCACTTACGTGATTGGAATAAACAAAAATTGGATAAAATATAGGTGTACTTATTGAAGTAAAACTTCTTTACGCACGCTTGACTTTGGGAGTAAGCTGGTGAATGCGTTACGAAAAGTGTGATCGGGCGAGGCGAACGGAAGTTGAGAGCTCCCTCTTAACTTCCGTAAGATATAAGTAAGTGAAGATAGAAAGAGAGAGAGTTACGTTTCGTATATTACTGTAGGGGCAAGAGATAGAGAGGTGCGAGCACACATTTATTTTCTCTCTTTCTCTCATAGCCAGTTGCGTTTCGTAAGCTTTACTTCAGTCGTGTGTTCTAAAGCACACACGTTTTTTTTAATTTATGTCCTACTTCCATGGTACCGCCATTGTCATATCTTCAACAAAACGTGTAGATGAAAACTCACACACGCACTAATCCTAGTGGTCATAATAAAACATGCGCCTTTTGAATGCTCGGATTACGCGCGTGATGTGGGTAGTGTTTGACACGATTTTAAAGGTCTGCACTCTATAATGTCTATGGCGAAATGTTATTGACTTGAGATCACCCGTTAAGGCTCGGCTGTTCGCGCGTGGGTCTCTTCGGGATGAAAGAGACAGTGAGCATGTCGTCTTCTTCCCGCAACAGGCAGCCGTCGTTCGACTTGCTGCGATGGAATAATCTGGAAAAACAAACAAATAAATTTTAACTGTAACTAAGAATTGGGACTTTAAGATAGGCACCATAGTGGGAAAAGGCTTGGCGTCCAGGTCACTTGTTATTTGGTAATCACGCGTTTGTTTGGTAAAAATGAAATGCAAACACCCGACTCCACAGCATAGTGGGAATAGGCTTGGCGTCCAGGTCACTTGTTATTTGGTAATCACGCGTTTGTTTGGTAAAAATGAAATGCAAACACCCGACTCCACAGCATAGTGGGAATAGGCTTGGCGTCCAGGTCACTTGTTATTTGGTAATCACGCGTGTGTTTGGTAAAAATGAAATGCAAACACCCGACTCCACAGCATAGTGGGAATAGGCTTGGCGTCCAGGTCACTTGTTATTTGGTAATCACGCGTGTGTTTGGTAAAAATGAAATGCAAACGCCCCGACTCCACGCAGTCTTGTCTGCTCTACCCCTGGAGTGTTTTATGAAGCCTTTCTATCAGGTGTAATCAAAGTCTATATATGTACTTATACAAGAAACTCAAAACTTCTCTACGAAAGCTACGAAATACTCAAATGCGTATACGACATACTCAGACCCAGAGAGTTTAAATTGTTTAATTTTTAACTATAAAGTTTACCGTTAAAATTAAACTTGCTCGCTAAAACACGGAAAGGAGGCTGCATAAGGCAGCACTCGTATCTTACACGCACTAAGGCCATTTGGTAAACTACCTCTGACTTTTTCAGGGCCGTCTTGCGTCAGGTGCGAAATTCAAATTATTTATTTGCCAAATTGATTACATTTAAGATCTTAAACAATTATAATATACGCGCTTCAATCCGCCACAGAGTAGCATGCAAATATGTAATTAGTTACATAGTTAATAGTGGTCCTTATAACTAAGTAATATTATTAATTTCAATTACTGAAAAGGTTAAAGTGTCTCAATTGCCAACAAATGAAAACAAAAGTTTATTTTACCTTTTATAAATAAGTACGTAATTTACTCTAAAATAAAATAAGGTGCTTTCTAATCGACTTCAAAAAAGAAGTTCTCTATTTTTTTCTATTAGGTACACCGATTTCTCCAAGATTTCTGGACCGATTTGCGTGATATTTCTTTGAATCGATAGAGAATGTTTGCATTTTTGGTTCCAACTCTTCAATCCTGATGTTGCAGGGGTGCTACCCACCTAAACAAGGACTACGCATGGTATGTAAATAGGGCAATCGCCCTGCGCCCCCTTGATCCCTGCGCCCGGGTGCCACGCACCCCTTGCACCCCCGGTTAAGACGGCCCTGGGGATTTAAACCGTGTCCATTCTAACGCCATCAGCCGCTTAGCTTTGAAAAGATTCGATCGCTTGGGCAATATTAGTAAATCACCGCACTACCTCAGTTATAGCTCTATTTGATTGCTTTGTTTTAATTCATTTCACTGTAACTATGCAAATATCTTTTTAAAATAAAAAATTCGTATATAATTTAAATTCTAGTAGGTATTATTATATTTGTTAACAATACAAACTTAATTTCTATTCTAAGTACTTAGTTTGCAGAAGAAAACCCGTCATTTTAATACAGCAGCTCAAATTTTGTGTGAAATAAAGCTTACGTAACAATAAAAAACACATACAAACATATTTTAAAGACGAAACCAATTTGAAGTATCCACAAAAAACAAACGAACAAATAAAACACAAAACTTATAAAACTAAACACTTCCTTTTCATGCAACAAAGTAAAACCATAAAATATGAGTACTAAATTATTATGTATTTGTTTTAAATAACAATACAAATAACAATTTACTAGAAAAAAAAATATAACATATTATTCAGACTTTGATCAATAGAAAAGTAAAACCCACAATGGAATAAAAAAAAATTATGCTGGTGTTATTAAAATTGATAGTAAAACACTCACATATTGACAAGTTCCACCGTCACCTCACGCACACAAACAAATATAAAGTGTATCAGTATCATTGCATTACCATCACAACTTTAACAGAGTCGACTTCAGCGAGTCCCGCTTGCCGCTAGAGTGAGACACAAATATAGAGTTGCGTGAGTGGGAAAGAGTGCGATATATTACTAGCTAGTAGTAATACTTAGTATACAGCAAAAAGCTGGCCCCGATTCTATAGTTTTCAGAGGCTTGGAAGTGGCAGAAAAAATCAATTACCAGGCTCGACGTATACATAATATATACCCTAAGGGAGAAATCTATAATAAAAACGCCAGCTAATTCCGCGCACGAAAATTATTTTGATGTATTATCCGCGGAAATATGGCGTATCCCTAATATTTCAATGTATTACTAATTATTGCAACGGAATTTCGACGATGTTTTTAGCTAGATTTGTCCCAGTCCTTAAACAATTTAGGGTATTTGGTTATACATATTATGAACAGAGAAAAATTCTTCCAAAGACTATTAAACTTGACTAGCCTTCATAAATGAAAAGATTACCAAAAAAAACTCAGTCTATTAGTCTCTTTAACCTGATTAAACCCAATTACACCAACTTTCTTATTCTCGAGAGTAACTCTACCAGGAAATATTTGCTCTTCATATTTACTCTTTTAATTTTGTCTACTCATTTACTCGTGAATCTCTATGGGATATCAGGAGAAAACGGGTAGACAAAATAGTAGTGATTAACTCGCGATATTTACTTCTAGACAATTATACGAATTAAGTCGCGAGTAGCGATTTTAATCCTAGATTAGGCTATGAAACCTAAAGTGTAAATATAGTCTGTTCTTATTCATAACTGCTCATTTATTCTCGAGGAAGACTTCTTTTTCTTTTTTTATCAACCGATAGACGTCCACTGCTGGACAAAGGTCTCTTGCATGGATTTCCACAGGTCTCGGTCTTGCGCCGCCTGCATCCAGCGGCTCTCTGCGACCCGTTTGATGTCGTCGGTCCACAGTCGAATCCAGCCGATAGGTCCAATTTCGAGAATCCAACACGGCCCTCTTCCAAAATAAACTTCTCGTCCAAAATTCCTCAGTGCCTGAAGACTAAAGTCTTTGAACAGTGTGTGTTGCCAGTGATGACTTACGGTTCCAAGAGTAGGACTGGGCCCACGTTTATGAAATTGGGCCTTAATAAATTATTATTATTGCTGTATTACTACTAGCAACCCTAAAATTCTAAATTGAACGCGACCGTAAAGCTTTGTCTATGGTTGACAGTTCGCGTTCAAATTAGAATTATCAGGGATTAGGGTTGCTATAGTTTCGACGGAATCGATTGTGTCCGCAGGTACAAACGTATAAGTACATCACTTGCCCCTACTTATGTCAGAACTGTCGTAAACGCAACATGACGTACTTGGCCAGAGACGTCCCCCTGTCGGCGGGGTCCACCTTCTCATCCAGACCGCGGTGCACGGTCACCGAGTCCAGCTCCTCCAGGTGTATGGACTGCAGGTACTCCGTCGTCCGCAGCTGTTCCGGAGACGGCTTGTTGAATCTGCGATAGAAAAAGAGGAGAATGATTTGATGAATTTTATTGAAATTTTTTTGATGTCCTCTCTGGACCTCTGTGGTTTTATAACTGGGACGTTTCGGGTTCGATTCACGGAAGGGACGATTTGGGAATTTATAATTTTTAAGTTGTCTCTGGTCTGGTCTGATGGGACGATTTGTCAGTTGGTAGTTATCACCCTACCGACAAAGATGGCCGCCAAGCGATTTAGCGTTTCGGCACGATAGCGTATAGAAACCAAATTAAGGGTATGGGTTTAATTTACACTGCCATACCCCTTCCAAGTTAGCCTGCTATCATCTTAGACTGCGTCGTCACCTACCATCAGGTGAGTTATCATTATCAATTGTTCAATTTACCAGCCCCTTGACTCAAGCGTTGAAAATCAAAATGTTTTCTGTGTCGTTCGGTGCGGTGTTAAAAAGGGGAGGTGGTGTTTGGTATGGTGGCGCGAAGAAGTTTATACAATCCTTACTAATATCATAAATGCGAAAGTGTGTTTGTTTGTTGGTTTGTTGGTTTATTGGTTTGTTGGTTTGTTCTTCAATCACGTCGCAACAGGGCTACGGATCGACGTGATTTTTTGTCATGGGTATATTTAAGGACCTGGAGAGTGACATAGGCTACTTTTATCCCGGAAAATCAAGGAGTTCCCGAGGGATTTTAAAAACTAAACCCACGTGGAAGAAGCCGCGGGCATCAGCTAGTGAATAAATAATAATAAATAAAAAAATAATTAATTAATTAAGAATGCCTCACGTTTTGAGCAATAGGCTGGAGCACACCACTGACACGGAGCTCATCGCCATCGCGGCGGACGCCATCCACGGCTGCAACAAACACAATCATTTCATCATCATCATCATCATCATCAGCAACCCATCAACGGCTCACTACTGAGCGCAGGTCTCCTCTCAGAGAAGGGTTATAGGCCATAGTCCCCCACGCAGGCCCAATGCAAATTTCCAGACTTCACATACCTTTCAAATTCAAATTCAAATTATTTATTTGCACAGATTGAGTAGTACAATAGTGTTACATTATAATAAAAGTCCTTACAATCTGCCGGATAGGCATGCAAAAATAATATTTAATAATAATTCTTATTCTAACTTTACAAGCAATTCTAAGATGTAAATACATTGCGTCATTCTAAGGTTATTTATTAGTCATTTAATAATGCTTTAAAAGATATTTTAATTAAGAGTAATTATTTAGATGTTTCTATCGTCCAGGAATTCCATAATTGTGTAATATGATTTATTAATTAAAAATGTCTTTAATGATTTTTTAAAATTAGTCATATTTAGTTTTTTTATGTCACTTGATATTTTATTATAAATATGAATTGAGATACAGAAAATGCTTTTCCGCATTTTTGCGGTTTTTGAAGGTCGAGCCCGTAACCTTAACGGGTGCCTACTGTTGTTCATGTTTTTGAACAACGAAAGGTTGCCGTGGACAAAAACAGCTGTCTCATAAATGAAGAGAGAGGGGAACGTTAAAATTTGAAGCTCTTTGAAATGCGGCTTACAGAATTGCTCTTATACACCTTTTTTGAGCTTTAAATACCTTTTCCCGTTCGACAGAATTTCCCCAGAATAAGATGCCGTACTTGAGCGTGGATTCTACATACTACCTACCTGGATCTACCTTTGAGAACATAATGTAAAACTCTCAGGCGTGTAGGTTTCCTCAAGATGTTTTCCTTTAACTTTGAAGAATACTATGAAATTTTATTGCTTAAACGCACATAACTCCGAAATGTCAGTGATGCGTGCCCGGGAACGAACCTGCGACTCCCCGAATAGGAGACCGCAGTTCTAACCACTAGGCTATCACTGCTTACATCTTAGGCTAACCTTTACAGTTTACATGCATCCGAATAATTGCTGGCCGCACGTTTTATCAAGATGGTAAAACAATGTCGTCCGAGTAAGCTAATACATGTATGAAAGAGAAGTAACACGATAGTGAGAGATAGAGAAATAAAAAGGGAGAAATAGATACAGAGCAGGGGAGAGTGAGAAAGACTACCTGTAACTGCAAGCCATAGAGTGCAAACGCTCCACTGGCCAGAGGTATGCCGAGAAGGTTGTACACGGACGCGAACAAGAAGTTCAGCCGGATTCTCCTCACCGTCGTCCGAGATAGCTCCAGACACGCCACCACGTCTAATAGATCATTCTGCAACAAAACATTTTTAATAGCATAAGCTACAACCTTAATCCAACTTAATCCTTAATCTTAACCCAAATCAGTGAAGCCGTTCTCAAGTAATGGCGTGACCAAGGGAAAAGAGGCATTCATTTTTATATAATAGGTACTAGATGATGCCCACGACTTCGCCCGATAGAGGTTTTTAACTCCCTCGGGAACTCTGTAATTTTCCGGGATGAATAGCCAATATATTCATTCCCAATTTCAACCCCGATTTGGCTGAACAGCTGATCAACAACATCCATCCATACATTCATCCATCTTCACAAACTTTCACATTTATAACATTAGTAGGAAGTAGGATATAGTATATAGGATATAGGATAAGTGACAGAGACTACACTCCACAAAGCCGAGGCTAGCCGATTGTACGGGTACCCGACATGCAATCACTCACCCTCATGAGGACCAGGTCGGCGGCTTCCACGGCGACGTCGGTCCCGCTCGCGATGGCGATGCCCACGTCCGCCTGCGCCAGCGCCGGCGAATCGTTCACTCCATCGCCCACCTGTGACAAACGTATATCTCATTCACACAGATCTACACAGCCAGACAATCATTTAGGCCTTTACGTCTATTCTAGACGGTTTCAGCAATGTCTCGGAGGCATTTTCTCCGGTGATTGTGAGATCGATCCGTGAACGGCAGTTACGTCTGCACTTGCTGCAACAAAACCCAACGAACACAGACGCAGTCCCGGCGCTGGAACGCCTTCTCGCTCTCCTATGCGCTAACACTTTAAATCGTCGAAAACGCTTCTTCTCCAACCGTTCCTGTAATCCGCCAGCTTCTCCCAATTCTTGTGCTTTATGTATAATCGGCCATGTCTCTCTAGGCACAATCTTTGAAGCGCAGACGTGGTCTACCCACGTTTCTCTTCGCGTATGCTACTGCACCAAGCCAAGAAGTAATTGCTGAGGCAGACGAGATGAGTCTATTCTATGCAAGTATCCCAGCCAACTGAGGCATAATGCAGAAAGGCTGACAATAGGTAACGGACAACAAATAAGTGACGAAGTCTCTTTGCTTGCCATTACAAAATGAGATTCTCGACAAATTTAAACAAGAATGTAGACTAGCTTGGCAAGAGTACTATGATCAGACATCGCGTCTTAAAAACATCTGGTACAAGACAATAGTGTGTCAGCTTCCTCGTTGTCCATGCTTTGAAGGGTCAAAGATGAAAAGCCCCGATATTTTTAAACTTTTACGACTTCGTTCAAAGCCTATCGATTTGTCGAACCATATTCCCTGCCTCTAGCCACTTTAGATCCTCGGGTTCAGATACGGATCATCTTATTTCTGATTTGATCTCCCAGGGATACTTCGAGCCCACTCTATCGCTCGCCGAGTGACCCTGAGCCATCTTATGAGCCATAATAAGCGACTATGTTTCGGATCCGTAAATTATAATTGGCAACACACAATGTTCATTTATTTATATGTATATATAAAAAAACACCCTTACCATAGCTACTTTCTGTCCTTTTTCTTGAAGTTTCTGTATTTTGGCGACTTTATGTGACGGCAACACCTCCGCGTACACTTTGGTTATTCCCACCTACAATAAAGGCATTATTTAGGAGTTGTTTGACTTTGCAGTTGAGTTGTCTAATTATGCATAACTAAAAATTACAATGAAAGCAGTGGTGTCAAGTATGGTAAGACGACGGGAGATTAAACCATTCACATTAGGGCCTACCGAAGAGGTCTACCTGCGCAGGTCGACTCATCTCGTAGCGTGTATTGGACGGTCGAGTATTCCGGTGACGTTCAGTTCGCTTTGCTATGGCACTGATTGAAGACGACGAAACACAAGTTCACCTTACGGTGTCACTCAAATGAATTGATTTTCGAGCTTATACCGTTCGTCTGCCCAGGTTAAGAAGCTGCAGAGATCTGTTCCAATACATGCTCCACCAGCGCACCCGCATAGGTAGACTTATTGAATAGAACCAGGCGTTAATTTGCGGAATTCTATGATATTTAAGGAATATTAGATTTTCCTTAAATATCATAGAATTTAGAAGACCTCTCTGGTAGACCACAAGATGTATGGTAGGGCGTCGCCGCCTACGCCGATCGCGCAAGCCAGCTGATCTGTGAACGTCCGCACCTGTCTGGCGATGGCGACCGCAGTCTTCCTGTTGTCGCCCGTGAGCAGGCACACCTCGAGGCCCATCCGCTTCAAGCAGTACACCGCGAGGTGCGCTTCCGGCTTCACCTCGTCCGACACGCCGATCGTGCACACCAGCTGATCTGTGAACGTCCGCACCTGTCTGGCGATGGCGACCGCAGTCTTCCTGTTGTCGCCCGTGAGCAGGCACACCTCGAGGCCCATCCGCTTCAAACAGTACGCCGCGAGGTGCGCTTCCGGCTTCACCTCGTCCGACACGCCGATCGTGCACACCAGCTGATCTGTGAACGTCCGCACCTGTCTGGCGATGGCGACCGCAGTCTTCCTGTTGTCGCCCGTGAGCAGGCACACCTCGAGGCCCATCCGCTTCAAGCAGTACACCGCGAGGTGCGCTTCCGGCTTCACCTCGTCCGACACGCCGATCGTGCACACCAGCTGATCTGTGAACAAGACTAACTGTAAATATATTCCACTACCCTTATAACAAGCATATTTATTTATTGAGTACCTAATCCTTTCCTGAAAATGAACATGAGCAAGACGAAAATCATGTCCAATGCTCATGCTCCGCTCCACCCAGTAATGGTTGAGAACTCTGCACTCGAAATTGTGGACGAGTATATATACCTGGGACACAGTCCAGCTAGGTAGGTCCAATTTCGAGAAAGAGATCAACCGCCGAATCCAACTCGGCTGGGCAGCGTTCGGGAAGCTCCGAGATGTCTTCTCGTCCAAAATTACTCAGTGCCTGAAGACTACAGTCTTCGAACAGTGCGTGTTGCCAGTGGTGACTTACGGATCCGAGACATGGTCGCTAACTAAGGGCCTCATAAGCAGGCTCAGGACCGCTCAGCGGCCGATGGAGAGAGCTATGCTCGGAGTGTCCCTGCGGGATTGAATCAGAAATGAGGAGATCCGTAGGAGAACCAAAGTCACCGACATAGCTCAGCAAGTCGCAAAACTGAATTGGAAATGGGCGGGCACATAGTTCGAAGAGCTGATGGTCGTTGGGGTCCCAAGGTACTGGAGTGGCAGCCCCGCACCGGGAAGCGCAGTGTTGGCAGACCGACCGACCGACGACATCAAACGAGTCGCAGGGAGCCGCTGGATCAAGGTGGCGCAAGACCGAGGCCTGTGGAAATCCATGCAAGAGACCTTTGTCCAGCAGTGAACGTCTATCAGTTGATAAAGAAGAAGAATCCTTTCCAATAATCCAGCTATTCCCTTCCGTCATTTGGATTTGGACCTCCTTTAATTTTTCAATTGGGACCAGCAGGGCTAACCATAGACTTCATATATTTACTACCGTAAGTAGACCTGACAGCCGCAAAACGCGTAACCGATTTTGATTTAGCGATAAGTGTTTACCATGCGACAAAATACATCATCATCATCAGCAGCAGCAGCCCATCAACGGCTCACTACTGAACGCAGGTTCCCCTCTCAGAAAAGGGTTACAGGCCACAGGCCACTACGCTGGCCCAATGCAGATTGGCGGACTACACACACCATCGAGAACATTATGAAGAACTCTCGGGTGTGCAGGTTTCCTCACGATGTTTTCCTTCACTGTTGAAGCATGTGATAAGAAATAACTTGAACCTCAGAGTAACTATTAGTAGGTATAGAGTGCTGATATCGCACTGTTCGCCCAATACGCAGTGTGGACAGGTGAACTATAGTTACCTATATTGATAGATACGTGTCGAATAGGGATGGGTAATAATGCGCCGCAAGCGCAATTGCCGATGAATACAGCTGAATGGCACAATACTTACCTTACTTGTGTAATGATCTGTTTTTTTTAGTAAATCAATATTGTTTTTTAATTTGAAAGTATGAATGTGCTTAGATTTGTATATTATATAAAAAGAAAGTTAAAAATAAAACGAGCTATTTTATCTTCATATTTATTTTTGAGTTATTATTGACCCATAACCGCCGAATTATCATATTAAGCGACATTTTTACCTAAATTGAGCTTTTATTACAAAACGATATTTTAAACTATAAAGGACTATAAACTATGATGGGCACGTCAACATTTCCTATTAAAATAACTGAAACATATTTGAAGTTAATATTTTATGTTCCCGGGAAATAAATTTGTAAAAACAGAAAATAAATCGGCCAAAAAACAAATAAGTTATAAGCGTTTTTATTATAACTACTAAATCTATCTCTTTCTAAAATGAAATTTTCTATAGAGCGTGTATGAAGCTGCTGACTTGTGACATCACACTTCTATAGCACTTTATCTGTCTAACAGACACTAGTTAGTTTCTGAGACTAGTTAAGATATTTAAAAAAAAAACGGCATAGTGTTATAATATTTAAAAACATTATTTTAAAGAAATAAGAAAATATCAGTCAAATACAAAATTCGCTAGTTTATCGTCACTGTAATGTTAGACACACGGTTTATCGCGTCGCGACGCGTCGCCAGTCACCTTACCAGTGCGGCCGCGGCCTAAGCGTTCCGACTTGATAATATGAAAAAATGATTAGGAGTATGGGCTTAATTAAAAACTGCCTTAGCTTCTCTTCCAAGTTAGACTGCATAGTCGATCGCAATCAAGGATTTACTTGTATTGTAACTTGATAACAAATAAAAATAAAATCGCAAGTGCAAGAGTGCTGCGGTGTATAGCTTTATTGCTCGCAGTACCAACGATAAATAATCAACCGGCAGTCGGCATCGAACGCGTCACATCACTATCCGAGTTTGCAATCGAAGCGGGGTTGCGGGGCAGTGCGGGCGGTGCGTGTCGCCTCCCGTCTCACGTCTCTTTCAACCCCGCGAAGCGTAATTTCTATTTTACTTAAAATTATAAAAACTTGACCAACCGGTGAAATGTGATGCTGGAATTTGATTAGTTGTTTTTCTTGTATCATTCTTACAAGTTTTTACGGCACATTTAACCATTTTTTAAATTTAATTCTGCTAAAAGCTCGCAACAGTCATTTACACCGCTAGTACTCGTATGACTACCAGCGCTTGCGAACGGACCGATCCAATGTTCTCACCGGTGTCCACAGTTCCCAGTTAGAAACGAGCGCTCTATACCTACTAATAGTTACTCTGAGACTTGAACGCACATAACTCCGATTAGTCAGAAATGCGTGCCCGGGATCAAACCTGCAACCCCCCGAATAGGTGACCGCAGTCCTAACCACTAGGCTATCACTGTTTCCTTATCACAAAAGACACGTAATCAGTCCCAGAATATCCTTGCGTAATATTCTCACCATTGATAGCTGCCAACACAGCAGTCCGACCCAGCTCTTCATCTCGCTGCAATGTCTCTTGAACTCTCCGTGGCACGGACACGCCATTTCGCGCCATCCATTCTCGGTTACCGATTAACACTAATTGCTCGACTTCCTGCCAGATAAGTAACTCAGTGTTTAAAATACCATTTTATGGGCTATATGAATTTTATGGGCAGCTCTAAAAGTGACAGATTCTTGAATCAAAACAAAATATTTTTTGGATATCAAAAACAATTTCCTTTCAAATTGAAAAGAAAAGTCGCTTGACTTAAGGTGGCTTTTGGCTCAAAGATACAACTTTTTCTAGATATCTACATTGTTGACAATGACAGAAAACAAATCTCTCAAAGATATTCCAAACTTAGCTATGTGTATAAAGAATGAACGTAAACGTTTCATGCGTGTGTATGTTACATCAATGACAAGTATTTTAATCTTCAAATTCTCAAAACTTGAGTTTTAAAAATCTCTTAGGTGGAGATCTATAGATGGCACTCCCACTCAGCTCAGACTCAAGACTGAGTTATATCAGGACATATTTGTGTCTTATTTTAACTGTATCTTCAGCCTTGAGCAGAGCCAGAGTACGATCTTCTCAGCCTTAGAACTGACATGGATGGATAAAGGATACTTTTTAGCCTGGAAAAGAAGAATTTTAAAATATAAAACCAAGCGGACATCAGCTAAATAAAATGATATCAGCTAAATATACCATTTATGACACACCACTTCGCGTCACTTGGTGGCTAAGACAAGGTGCTCTATTGGTGGAACTCACCTCGTGGTCGTCCCCATTGGCCCGTATAACAGCATGTAATCGTTGAGCGGCCTGCGCAGAGCTCAAGGCGGCGTCACCACCTCCCCCCACTATTTCCACGGGAACTCCATGCAACTGTATCGTCGAGCCTTCCCTGCCAAATGGGAAATAGGTTTTTCTTAAGGCCTTGAGGGCAAATACGACGCCAAATCGTTCTAGCGGAACGAAATGGGTACATGCTAAAGCAAGCAGTTTCTACTGCACGCTAACTGCCTGTTCAAGTGCTAGTTAACTTAAATTGATAGAACTTAAAATGGTGGACTCCAAAAGGGTTTATATAACACTTAAGTTTTAAGTTAATTAAGTTTTAGTAATTTTTAAACACGTTATAGAATTTTTGAAAACAAAAGCCATTTCAAATTTAGCAATGCGTGTCGAAAATAGAAAGAAAGCGCTTGGTTTGCGTCTATGGGATGTGAGATGTCAAGTACGTAGCGCTGCAGACCCATTCGATTTCCTGCGTTTTGATGATAGAATGGTGACGAGGGAACTAAGTCGAATAGTTCCTGAGCACACTTTTAGAGTCATATCCTGTAGAATAGCAACAGACGGGCATCTTGCACCAATGCTCCAAACTTTGGAGCCTGGAGTGTGCCATACACTACATAATATTTTGTGACCTGCATGTGTTCGTATGTAATAACGAGATAATATTTCCACATCCATCAATCAGTTGGTAGCAACGATTAGCCCAAGGCTTATAGACAAAATAGGATTGGCCGTAACGTTGGAAGTTGGCTGTTTTGTAGTTACGGCGTCAATGGATCCACACTTAGAGACCTGTAGGAATCAGCGTGAGAAGCCAACCGTAAACTCACCTGGCATTAGCCAGCACCGCTCGGAGCTGCGGCGCGTGCGGCACGCTCTGGCGCAGAGTGATCTTGGCGCGCAGGCCGCAGCCCGGCGCGGCCGCGAACCCGCCGCACGACGCGCGCGCCTCGCCCACCACGCCCGAGCACCAGCGGACTATCGCTGTACACGACATCTCCGTAAACTCACCTGGCATTAGCCAGCACCGCTCGGAGCTGCGGCGCGTGCGGCACGCTCTGGCGCAGAGTGATCTTGGCGCGCAGGCCGCAGCCCGGCGCGGCCGCGAACCCGCCGCACGACGCGCGCGCCTCGCCCACCACGCCCGAGCACCAGCGGACTATCGCTGTACACGACATCTCCGTAAACTCACCTGGCATTAGCCAGCACCGCTCTGGCTAAGGGCGTTTTTCAACCAGCCACCGCACCGCACGATAAATTGCGGTGACGTCACCGAGCGCCATATATTTCTATGGACCGTTTACTCATTCAACGACACCGCACAGAAATAGAAACATATAGCGCTCGGGGTCGTCACCGCAATTTATCGTGCGGTGCTGTGGCTCGTGGAAAAATCGGCTTAATGCTAGGTCAAACCGCTCAGAACATCATTGTTGGTGCTAGTTCCATTGATCACTCAACCAAAAATAAATTGATTAGTCCGATCATAACGCGATCCTTTTCAGCAGAAATTGTAACAACTAAACCAAAAAACTAGATAAAGACAGACTATCCTTGTCTGTCAATTTGGTCTAGATTAGAGATTATTAAGTGATTATCGCCACCTCACCTTCGTCTATAACTTCGCATCTAACAGCATCACTTCCAATGGTAGTATCAATTTGCAACTCTGATGAACACTCTAAATGGGAAAGTGGATTTCTTGGTTGGTTTGTCCTTTAATCGCGTCGCGACAGAGCTACGGATGTCTTATATGGGTATAGCTGAGGACGTGGAGAATGACATGGCCCTAATTTTTAGGGTTCCGTACCCAAAGGGTACCAACGGGACCCTATTACTAAGCCTACGCTGTCCGTCCGTCCGTCCGTCCGTCCGTCCGCCCGTCCGTCCGTCCGTCCGTCCGTCCGTCCGTCTGTCAGCGGGCTGTATCTCGGTAACCGTAATAGGTAGACAGTTGAAATTTTCACAGATTGTGTATTTTTATTGTCGCTACAACAACAAATAATAAAAATTAAATTAAATTAAAAAAATTAAATAAAATATTTCCATGGGTACATGGAAATATTTTTATGTAAATTTTTTAACGGAACCCTAAAAGAGCGAGGCCCGACTCGCACTTGGCCGATTTTTTTATTCCGGACAAAGAAATGGTTTCAGAGGGATTTTTAAAAAACCCCACGCGGACGAAATCACGGGTAAAATCAATTCAACATCTATTTGGTACAATGATGGCGGTAAGAATGTAAGGCGGTAAGATGGCGGTCATAGAGACTCCTCAATGACTCCTCCTTTAAGTCCATTGAAATTGGCTTAATTCAACTTCTCTGTGAATCCATTGGGTAACAATATTATATTAAAAAACTAGCTGATGCCCGCGACTTTGTCCGCGTGGATTTAGTTTTTAAAGCCCCTCGGGAACTCCTTGATTTTCCGGGATAAAAAGTAGCCTAGATGTTGACCCGAGTAATAAGCTACCACGGTATAAAATTTTGTAGAAATCTGTGCGGTAGTTTTTACGTGGCTCAGTATCGATAGTAAAGCATCCCCCAATTAAAATTTTCAAAATATATTAAATGTACAGAAATCTTCCAGTTACAGTTTTATTATATGTATAGATTAAAAAAGCCCTTAGTGCGCTACCCATACAATTCCGATATTTTCTTATCTTACTTTGTTCAAATATAATATTACACATTTCTCACCGGAAGCCACAGGGTGTTCCGAGTTCAACTCCGCTGAGAGAATGCAAGCGAGGACTTCTGGTAACGTCGACGGCTCGCCCGTCAGCAGTGAAACTCTTGCGACGCTGGTGCTGCCCTGGGTGATAGTGCCCGTCTTGTCGAAAATTACTGTTTTCACCTGCGAATCAGTTTGAGTATTTTAGCAAAAAATTGGATATTTGACTGATTTTTTTTATATATTTAAGCGTTTAAATATTGTATAAAAAACAATGCCATTTTTCTTTTTTAACCCCCGACGCAAAAAGAGAGGGGTGTTATAAGTTTAACGTGTCTGCGTATCTGTCTGTGGTAGCGTAGCTGCCAAACGGATGAACCGATTTTCGTTTAGTTTTTTTTGTGTCATAGATAATTTTATCCCGAGTGTTCTTAGCCATGTTTCATGAAAATCTGTTCAGCCGTTTGAAGATTATCAGCTCTTTTCTAGTTGATGAGGGGATCTGACTAACTTCCATATGTCCGATCGATTCGAAATTTGGTACCGTGTTACTTCAATGATATTGAAAGTATATGGTAAGGTAACCATGACCTGATCAGCAGTTTGAAGATCATCAGCTCTTTAATAGTTGATGAGGGGATCTGACTACCTTCCATATGTCCTATCGATTCGAAATTTGGTACCTTATTATTAAATATCTTAACTAGTCTCGGAAATATGGAGCTTTAAAGTTTCCTGTTAGACAAAGAGAGTGCTACTGAACTGTGATGTCACAAGACAGCTGTACACTCTTCATAGAAAATTTAATTTAAGAAAGAGACAGATATAGTCGCAGTAAAACAGCTTATAACTTATTTGTCTTTTGACCGATTTGTTACATTTTTGATTTTAATTAATGTCTGATTTTTAAGTAATGACTTTATAAATCATTCGAATGGTTCGAATGATTTATAAAGTCGAATAATTCGACTGGAATCATTCGCAGTCGCGCATCGCTGTAACAAGTTCGAATATTTAAAATTATAGGATCCGTATTAAAAGGTCTTAATGATATCGTTTCCAACATCACAATTCACAAGAATACCGTATTAAAATCGTATTGGTAATCGATTTAAGAAATATTCATTCAATCGTTCATTCCCAACTTGTGTGCCAATGTTTCCATCACTATAGGTACAGTGCTCCTGACATGGACTGTAGATCGTACTCTGACTCTGCTCAAGACTCAAGATAGAGTTGAAATGAGACACAAATATGTCCTGACATACATCTATCTCGTTTTAACTCAGTCTTGTCATCAGTTCCCTTCATACATCGTTTTAACTCAGTCTTGTAATCAGTTTCCTTCATAGATGATGTGTAGATCATGAGGTGACTGCTTGGAACACTTTAGAGATAAAGGTAATAATACCGCCATAATTACCGTCTTAGTGGTAAGGGTGGCCATTCCAAGAGTGTACGGTAGCTTCTTACCTTATGAGCATTCTCCAAGGGTTCCGCCCCCTTGATAAGTAGCCCCAACTTAGCGCCAACCCCCGTAGCTACCATCACGGCGGTAGGGGTGGCCAGCCCCAACGCGCAGGGGCAAGCTATCACAAGGACAGAGAGAGAAGGGTAGGGTAGCTTCTTACCTTATGAGCATTCTCCAAGGGTTCCGCCCCCTTGATCAGTAGCCCCAACTTAACGCCAACAACCGCAGCTAGCATCATGGCGGTAGGGGTGACCAGCCCCAGCGTGCAGGGGCAAGCTATCACAAGGACAGAGAGAGAAGGGGAGGGTAGCTTCTTACCTTATGAGCATTCTCCAAGGGTTCGGCCCCCTTGATAAGTAGCCCCAACTTAGCGCCAACCCCCGTAGCTACCATCACGGCGGTAGGGGTGGCCAGCCCCAGCGCGCAGGGGCAAGCTATCGCCAGCACGGACAGCGCAAAATGGAACGCGGTCTGTATGATGAGCTCCCAGTCAGAGAAGCCAGAGTCGAGGTATATTTTCTGGAAAGAAGTAAAGCTTACATAAGTCCTTATCAATTTGTGACTATTCTGAAAATTCCGCCAGACAGGGGTGATTTAGCAGCAATCTCACAGCAGTGGTGTTATTCTCTAAAATTTATTGCATCATGTATTCTATTCTATTCTTCTTGTGCGGCTATGCAGGTCCTGAGTTCCTGCAGCACTTCGACCGTCGCCGGTCCATTGTGCTCGCCACTATTTAGAGCTCCTCTCCGATACTCATTTCCACCAGGACCAGCAGGACTTTCTTGGCTGGGATGAGTGTAGCCTCCTCAGGGTACACGATGTGTTGTGTCTAGATGTATGCTTCGTTTATGCATTAAAGCGGGGAAGTAACAGATAACATGCAACGGCGTTTCCACCAATTCCTGGCATAGCCTGCATATATCCAAGCCATGGAGTTTAAGGTTGTACATGTGTCTGTTTAGTTCACAATGTCTTGTCAAAGCTCGCACTAGAATGCATAGGCTTTTTAAGCGCTAGTGCCTCAGAGGCAGTCTTCTTATTGAAGGATCTAGCTGCTCTTTAGAGTGATTTAATCCTGGTAAGTTACGTCAACGAATTAGCGTGTCATAGTAGCAATAGGTGCCAGGGTGAGCTGAACCAGGCTCTAAGGAATATCACAGACAGGTTCGGGCCCTATCTACCGTACCCTAGCGCCAGTTTTTGCAAGCATATCAGCATTATTGCATCGTGTGTGTGTCGTGTCGCAATGGTCCCTGATTTGCTGGTACTCTCCCGCTATTCGTTAAAATGCACTGATGCAGCAAGAACACCATAAATTAAGCCAATCAAAGGTCATTGCAACCGTTACATTGATGCACAATCAAAGGTCATTGCAACCGTTACATTGATGCAATCATTTAGAGAATACCACTATAGAGCATACAGAACATTTTTTGACAATATTTCTGAAACAAGTAATATGAAGGTGCCCTAAAAGACTCAATGACTTTCTCCATTAGTATCTACTACTTACTAGTTTCTCATTGTGGAAACACTGCATACATAGCATAATATCTAATATATTGTAAACTTGTTTTGAAAAGAGCAACTGCCGAGTTTCTTGCTGGTTCTTCTCGGCAGGAACGGCATTCCGAACCAGTGGTAGACTCATGGACGATTCAAAAGCACTTGTAAAAAAGTTTATTTGAATAAAAAACATTTCTTTTCTATTCTATTCTATGCGTCGAAGGTCAAATTACATTCCTCAGCGGTTCCACAGGGTTAACAGAATAGAATAGAAATATTTTCTATTCAAATAAACCTTTTACAAGTGCTTTTGAATCGTCTGACTCTACCACTGGTTCGGAACGCCCTTCCTGCCGAGAAGAACCAGCAAGATACTCGGCAGTTGCTCTTTTCAAAACAAGTTTACAATACAATAAATACTATGCTATGTATGCAGTGTTTCCACAATGAGGGAAGTTTCAAAAATGCAAGCCTACTAAGTACTAACAATGCAATATATCTTAAGATGGGTAGACACAAAGTAGCCCCATTCCCGCCGGTGGCACCCGTCAAGAGCATGACGCATAACCCAGCCGTTATAACAACAAGGACACTCATAAATACAGTCAACAAAGTTTCAAGCGGCACTCACAGGTGTGATCGCTTTGATTCTGTCAATATCGAGAGCGCCGCTGATGATCCAGCATACCAGCGTGAGTACGGAGAGGAATACCACCATCGGCACGAAGTAGCTGAAACAAGTCGTAGAACATTACTTTGTTAACTAGCACTACTACAAGGATGCAATGATTTAGGCTCAAAAAATGCGTGTGTCGTGGAACACTCGGTTGGAAGTAAGTTCCTTTTAATAAATTATATTTATGTTATAACCATCTCGTTATAAATAAGCGCACACCTATGACTGGGCACAGTCAATAGCATACACACTATGGATAACCGTCTGCACTACTCAGGAAAATTCTTATTAGAATCAACGCCATCTCTCGCCGCATGTTAGAAACATCTCGTAATATATAAGCGCGCACCTATGACTGGGCACAGCCAATATCATACGCGCTATGAATAACCGTCTACACTACTCGGGAAAATTCGTATTAGAATCGACGCCATCTCTCGCCGCATGTTAGAACCATCTCGTAATAAATAAGCGCGCACCTATGACTGGGCACAGCCAATAGCATACGCGCTATGAATAACCGTCTACACTACTCGGGAAAATTCGTATTAGAATCAACGCCATCTCTCGTCGCATGTTAGAACCATCACGTAATATATAAGCGCGCACCTATGACTGGGCACAGCCAATAGCATACGCGCTATGAATAACCGTCTACACTACTCGGGAAAATTCGTATTAGAATCAACGCCATCTCTCGTCGCATGTTAGAACCATCACGTAATATATAAGCGCGCACCTATGACTGGGCACAGCCAATAGCATACGCGCTATGAATAACCGTCTACACTACTCGGGAAAATTCGTATTAGAATCAACGCCATCTCTCGTCGCATGTTAGAACCATCACGTAATATATAAGCGCGCACCTATGACTGGGCACAGCAATAGCATACACGCTATGGATAACCGTCTGCACTACTCGGGAAAATTCTTATTAGAATCAACGCCATCTCTCGCCGCATGTTAGAACCCTCTCTTAATAAATAAGCGCGCATCTATGACTGGCCAATGGCCATAGCCAATGGCATACGCGCTATGAATAACTGTCTACACTACTCGGGAAAATTCCTATTAGAATCGACGCCATCTCTCGCCGCATGTTAGAACCATCTCGTAATATAGCATACGCACTATGGATAACCGTCTGCACTACTCAGGAAAATTCTTAGTAGAATCAACTCCATCTCTCGTCGCATGTTAGAACCATCTCTTAATAAATAAGCGCGCATCTATGACTGGCCAATGGCCATAGCCAATGGCATACGCGCTATGAATAACTGTCTACACTACTCGGGAAAATTCGTATTAGAATCAACGCCATCTCTCGCCGCATGTTAGAACCATCTCGTAATAAATAAGCGCGCACCTATGACTGGGCACAGCAATAGCATACGCGCTATGAATAGCCGTCTACACTACTCGGGAAAATTCGTATTAGAATCAACGCCATCTCTCGCCGCATGTTAGAACCATCTCGTAATTATAGCATACGCACTATGGTTAACCGTCCACACTACTCGTGACGGAAAATTCTCACACTTTTTTCACCTAGCTCCCATCCGTGAAGACCGTACCGTCCGATAAGGAACTTCGTTCCAATAAATATCAACAATGAGGGTGGTGTCGGGTGCATAAGCAGCGCGCCGTGCCGGTCGACGCCGCCGCCTGCCGCCTGTCAGCACGCCACGGCCTCTATGCGACTGTGTCTCAACCCGCGATGGTGTCGGCCAGCCGCTGCACCGGCGCCTTGGAGCTCTGCGCGTCCTCCACGAGGCGCACTATCTGCGCCAGGGTGCTGGCCTCGCCCGTGTGCGTCGCGCGCATCAGCAGCGCGCCGTGCCGGTCGACGCCGCCGCCTGCCGCCTGTCAGCACGCCACGGCCTCTATGCGACTGTGTCTCACCCCGCGATGGTGTCGGCCAGCCGCTGCACCGGCGCCTTGGAGCTCTGCGCGTCCTCCACGAGGCGCACTATCTGCGCCAGGGTGCTGGCCTCGCCCGTGTGCGTCGCGCGCATCAGCAGCGCGCCGTGCCGGTCGACGCCGCCGCCTGCCGCCTGTCAGCACGCCACGGCCTCTATGCGACTGTGTCTCACCCCGCGATGGTGTCGGCCAGCCGCTGCACCGGCGCCTTGGAGCTCTGCGCGTCCTCCACGAGGCGCACTATCTGCGCCAGGGTGCTGGCCTCGCCCGTGTGCGTCGCGCGCATCAGCAGCGCGCCGTGCCGGTCGACGCCGCCGCCTGCCGCCTGTCAGCACGCCACGGCCTCTATGCGACTGTGTCTCACCCCGCGATGGTGTCGGCCAGCCGCTGCACCGGCGCCTTGGAGCTCTGCGCGTCCTCCACGAGGCGCACTATCTGCGCCAGGGTGCTGGCCTCGCCCGTGTGCGTCGCGCGCATCAGCAGCGCGCCGTGCCGGTCGACGCCGCCGCCTGCCGCCTGTCAGCACGCCACGGCCTCTATGCGACTGTGTCTCACCCCGCGATGGTGTCGGCCAGCCGCTGCACCGGCGCCTTGGAGCTCTGCGCGTCCTCCACGAGGCGCACTATCTGCGCCAGGGTGCTGGCCTCGCCCGTGTGCGTCGCGCGCATCAGCAGCGCGCCGTGCCGGTCGACGCCGCCGCCTGCCGCCTGTCAGCACGCCACGGCCTCTATGCGACTGTGTCTCACCCCGCGATGGTGTCGGCCAGCCGCTGCACCGGCGCCTTGGAGCTCTGCGCGTCCTCCACGAGGCGCACTATCTGCGCCAGGGTGCTGGCCTCGCCCGTGTGCGTCGCGCGCATCAGCAGCGCGCCGTGCCGGTCGACGCCGCCGCCTGCCGCCTGTCAGCACGCCACGGCCTCTATGCGACTGTGTCTCACCCCGCGATGGTGTCGGCCAGCCGCTGCACCGGCGCCTTGGAGCTCTGCGCGTCCTCCACGAGGCGCACTATCTGCGCCAGGGTGCTGGCCTCGCCCGTGTGCGTCGCGCGCATCAGCAGCGCGCCGTGCCGGTCGACGCTGCCGCCTGCCGCCTGTCAGCACGCCACGGCCTCTATGCGACTGTGTCTCACCCCGCGATGGTGTCGGCCAGCCGCTGCACCGGCGCCTTGGAGCTCTGCGCGTCCTCCACGAGGCGCACTATCTGCGCCAGGGTGCTGGCCTCGCCCGTGTGCGTCGCGCGCATCAGCAGCGCGCCGTGCCGGTCGACGCCGCCGCCTGCCGCCTGTCAGCACGCCACGGCCTCTATGCGACTGTGTCTCACCCCGCGATGGTGTCGGCCAGCCGCTGCACCGGCGCCTTGGAGCTCTGCGCGTCCTCCACGAGGCGCACTATCTGCGCCAGGGTGCTGGCCTCGCCCGTGTGCGTCGCGCGCATCAGCAGCGCGCCGTGCCGGTCGACGCCGCCGCCTGCCGCCTGTCAGCACGCCACGGCCTCTATGCGACTGTGTCTCACCCCGCGATGGTGTCGGCCAGCCGCTGCACCGGCGCCTTGGAGCTCTGCGCGTCCTCCACGAGGCGCACTATCTGCGCCAGGGTGCTGGCCTCGCCCGTGTGCGTCGCGCGCATCAGCAGCGCGCCGTGCCGGTCGACGCCGCCGCCTGCCGCCTGTCAGCACGCCACGGCCTCTATGCGACTGTGTCTCACCCCGCGATGGTGTCGGCCAGCCGCTGCACCGGCGCCTTGGAGCTCTGCGCGTCCTCCACGAGGCGCACTATCTGCGCCAGGGTGCTGGCCTCGCCCGTGTGCGTCGCGCGCATCAGCAGCGCGCCGTGCCGGTCGACGCCGCCGCCTGCCGCCTGTCAGCACGCCACGGCCTCTATGCGACTGTGTCTCACCCCGCGATGGTGTCGGCCAGCCGCTGCACCGGCGCCTTGGAGCTCTGCGCGTCCTCCACGAGGCGCACTATCTGCGCCAGGGTGCTGGCCTCGCCCGTGTGCGTCGCGCGCATCAGCAGCGCGCCGTGCCGGTCGACGCCGCCGCCTGCCGCCTGTCAGCACGCCACGGCCTCTATGCGACTGTGTCTCACCCCGCGATGGTGTCGGCCAGCCGCTGCACCGGCGCCTTGGAGCTCTGCGCGTCCTCCACGAGGCGCACTATCTGCGCCAGGGTGCTGGCCTCGCCCGTGTGCGTCGCGCGCATCAGCAGCGCGCCGTGCCGGTCGACGCCGCCGCCTGCCGCCTGTCAGCACGCCACGGCCTCTATGCGACTGTGTCTCACCCCGCGATGGTGTCGGCCAGCCGCTGCACCGGCGCCTTGGAGCTCTGCGCGTCCTCCACGAGGCGCACTATCTGCGCCAGGGTGCTGGCCTCGCCCGTGTGCGTCGCGCGCATCAGCAGCGCGCCGTGCCGGTCGACGCCGCCGCCTGCCGCCTGTCAGCACGCCACGGCCTCTATGCGACTGTGTCTCACCCCGCGATGGTGTCGGCCAGCCGCTGCACCGGCGCCTTGGAGCTCTGCGCGTCCTCCACGAGGCGCACTATCTGCGCCAGGGTGCTGGCCTCGCCCGTGTGCGTCGCGCGCATCAGCAGCGCGCCGTGCCGGTCGACGCCGCCGCCTGCCGCCTGTCAGCACGCCACGGCCTCTATGCGACTGTGTCTCACCCCGCGATGGTGTCGGCCAGCCGCTGCACCGGCGCCTTGGAGCTCTGCGCGTCCTCCACGAGGCGCACTATCTGCGCCAGGGTGCTGGCCTCGCCCGTGTGCGTCGCGCGCATCAGCAGCGCGCCGTGCTGGTTGACGCCGCCGCCTGCCGCCTGTCAGCACGCCACGGCCTCTATGCGACTGTGTCTCACCCCGCGATGGTGTCGGCCAGCCGCTGCACCGGCGCCTTGGAGCTCTGCGCGTCCTCCACGAGGCGCACTATCTGCGCCAGGGTGCTGGCCTCGCCCGTGTGCGTCGCGCGCATCAGCAGCGCGCCGTGCTGGTTGACGCCGCCGCCTGCCGCCTGTCAGCACGCCACGGCCTCTATGCGACTGTGTCTCACCCCGCGATGGTGTCGGCCAGCCGCTGCACCGGCGCCTTGGAGCTCTGCGCGTCCTCCACGAGGCGCACTATCTGCGCCAGGGTGCTGGCCTCGCCCGTGTGCGTCGCGCGCATCAGCAGCGCGCCGTGCTGGTTGATGCTGCCGCCTATTACCAGAGATTCTAAAACAAAATAAACCATTTGTTAGCGTTGATTCATTAGTACACGAGTCTAGAGATAGATACAGAGAGAGAGAGAGACAGAGCGAGAAAGAGAGACAGAGAGAAAGACAGACACAGAGAGAGATGACACAGAGAGAGCGAAACAGAGAGAGATATAGAGACAGACTGAGAGAGAGAGAGAGAAGGAGTATAAAGTCTAATATCGACTTAAATGTAAAGAGCTATCAATCTATTTCTTCTCACTGATCTCTGGCATCACTGACCTTTATTCTTGGCGACAGGCATGGACTCGCCAGTAATGAGCGACTCGTCGCACGTGCTCTGGCCCGATATCACCTTGCCGTCCACGGGGATCTTAGCGCCGGGCACTACCTGCAACAAACACGTATACAGCTAACGGAAACAATCGATATAGCTACGATCTATCTTTCCTTAGCTGACAAGTGCTTTCTCGCAGAAAGGCGTAAGCTACGCGCTCAACTTACGTCTTCAATATTTACGTCGTCATGCAACTAGTGTATTTCATAGAATGCACACACCTGAAAGTTCTTCATAATGTTACAAAGGCGTGCGAAGTCTGCCAATTCGTATTAGGCCAGCGTGGATGGCCCTTCTCTGAGAGGAGTTCTGCGCTCAGTAGAGAGGATGATGATCCATTATGATTTCTACGTCTATGATCAAAGGAACTGTCGTCTGTCAATGTCAATTTTAAGTTTTTAAATGATTTCCAAAAAAAAAGAGATTCTCAATTCAGTCGGTATATTTTCTTCTAAGAAGAAGTGATAGTCAAGAAGAAGTGATAGCCTAGTGGTTAGGACCTTTGGTCTCCTATTCGGGGGATCGCATGTTCGATCCCAGGTACGGAGCTCTGAATTTTCGGAGTCAACTGCGTTTAAGCAATTAAATATCACTAGCTTCAACGGTAAAGGAAAACATCGTGAAAAAACCTGCACAGACGAGAGTTCTTCATAATGTTCTCGAAGGTGTGTGAAGTCCCCCAATTCTCATTGGGCCAGCGTGGTGGACTATGGCCTATAGCCATTCTCTGAGAGGTGTTAGCCATTCTGTAGTGAGGCGTTGATGGGTTGCTAATGAATGAAATGATGAATTTTCTTCTATGTTTCCCCGAAGCTTTTGGGTGATTTGATTTTTTAAAGAGATAAAGATAAAGACGATGGGATGATCCCATAAAATGTTTCGTTCTAACTCCTCAACTCTGATTATGCAGGGGTACTGCCCATCTAAACTGTGGAGATTTAGGACCTGTTGATTACGAATTGATATTCTAGGTATAAAACATAATAGCATCATTGAACTCCAGATTTCAGCTCCTCAATCAGAGCAGAGAATAGGAAAGTTACCTTTAAAACATCTCCTCTTTCCACGAGGTCCACCGGTATACTCTTCTCGGCTATCTCCCTGCCGTCCTGGTCCAGTGTTACCAGAAGAGCTTCGGTGGGTTTTAACGACAAGAGTTTCGATAGTGCTTCGGAGGTTTTTCCCTGGGGAACAACGTAAGAATTTATCAGATATAAAGTTTACGTGGACGATAATGAACCTTTTTAGTAGTACATCTACTTTTCAGATGAACATAAGACGATGTGACTAATTTAGTTGTACTTCTTCTTATCCTTTATCAACTGATAGACGTTCACTGCTGGACAAAGTTGTTGCTGCTGCTGTCTTCTGCATGGACTTCCATAGGCTTCGGTCTTGCACCGCCTGAATCTAGCGGCTCCCTGCGATCCGTTTGATGTCATCGGTCCACCTAGTGTGGGGGTCTGCCAACACTGTGCTTCCCAGTGCGGAGTCACAACTCCAGCACCTTGGGACCCCAACGACTATCAACTCTTCGAACTATTTGCCTCGCTTATTTCCACATCAGTTTCGCGACTCGCTGAGCTATGTCGGTGACTTTGGGCCTCTTACGGATCTCCTTATTTCTGATTTGATCTCGCAGGGATACTCCGAGCATAGCACTTTCCATCGTCCGCTGAGTGACCCTGAGCCTTCTTAGCTGTACACAATCTCTAAACTGTTACTTTCCTTCTTCTTTTAAACTAAGTTGACAGGTCTAAATCTAGTGCTATCCTTTTCCGCAGGCAGCATTATGAAAGGGATACCACTAGATTTAGAACCGACAATTTAGTATAGAGATTACTTTAGACACATCGGCCAGTCACTCTGGCATCAATTCGTTAGTGATTGGTGTCAATCCCGACAATTCAAGGCACAGATTGAACTAAATGCTAGTTGTATTAACAAAAAAAATTAATGCATTTTCAAGGGGTTATACAGGGAACTCGCAATTTTTATAATGAAACTTTTTGCAGAAGTTTTGTAAGTTTAAAGCAATTAAATAGTGAGGTAAGGGAGCAAACCTACACGCCTGAGAATTCTCTCTGATGTTCTCAAAGGTGTGAAAAGTCAGCTAACCCGCACTTTGCCACCTTGGTGGACTATGGCCTTCTCTGGTCTGGTCTGGACTGGTCCTTCTCATTCGAGATGAGACCTTAGCTGGAAATTTTTTGAGATAAAGAATGAATACCTTAGCTATATGTTCGAGCCAGCGTCCTAAAGACACGAAGACCAGTAACATCGGCGGCGTGTCGAAGAACGTTAAGGGACTCGTGTCCTTTTGTAACGACATCGCTGCTATCACTACCGCTAGGGAGTACGCGTAACTGAAACAAAAAAACTGTGTGCTTAAGACCGCACGGCAGAAGTGAAAACTTCATTGGCAATCGCAATCAATTTATATACTTTCTAATTAATCTAATCAATATACTCTAATCAATTTATATATTATGACAGCTCAGTCTCACTCACTCTCACTATGTGACAACAGAAGAGCAACTGACTGTATCTTTCTCGCTTGGGTACACTCGGCGGTTCCGTGTTCTCCCGATCGAGCCTTTCACCTCAGAGCGTCACAGTGCGCCAAAAGAAGTTTTCACATCAAAAACAGGTACTGGTGCTAATTCAATAGTACAAAACCTCTAAACAAAACTAAAGTGATTGGTTTACAATTAATGTTATCCTTTTCTGCAGGGAATATCCTTAGTAATAATAAATGCGAAAGTGTGTTGGTGTCTGGTGAGTTGCTTTTGTTTGGTCTGGCTTGGCTAAAGAGCTTAGGGCTTTCAATTATGTTGTACCTAGATACTAATTTTTTTTTATTTCGAGGTAGGCTAGCACTTGGCAACAATCAGTGTAAAAAACTGATGAGGTCTCGGATGGAGCGCTCTGGCCTAGAAGATACCGATTCACTTCGACCTTGATGGGTTTTTGGAAGTAAGGGGTTTGGATTCTGCAGTATTTTTTCGGACTCTAATGACAAGTTACGTATAGCGTACCTGATAGTAGTGGTCATAGAGATAAGTACGTCCATGTTGGAAGTGCCGTGGCTTAGGGCCTTATAGGCTTGCTTGTAGAAGTGCCAGCCGCCGATGAACTGAAACAATTGATTACTGCCATTTAACTTACTTTGCAATTAGGACTACTAGTTGCAAAGAAATTTTTATCAGTCAGTTAAATATGCCTAAAAATGATTATTCTGCAGATAAAATCAAAATGTGGTAATATTAACATATTACAAATGAATAAGAATCTATACAAAATCCTTTGCGATAATTTTTGAAAAAAAAAAATACTGGGTCCGCCAATCACCTAAAAGTTGGGTGCAATTGACTACTAGCCTTATACACTCGAGTCAAGCTTCTTAAAAATTTGAGTTCACAAAATATTGGGCACCATTTTAATGTTAGACTCCTATTGGGCGCCAAGCATATTCTGCCATGTTGGATTTGTCATGACGTCACGTCATACACGGAACGCTAATGAAGCCAATGACGGTTAAGGGATAGACGCCATGACAGTAACGCTACCTGCACGGGGGTCGCCAGCAGGAACATGAGCAGGTTCTCGAGGCTGAGGCCGGGCAGCACGCAGCAAATGTCGTGCGCGCTGTGCTCGCGGCCCATCAGCACCATGAAGTACGTCACGGCCGCCATGACAGTAACGCTACCTGCACGGGGGTCGCCAGCAGGAACATGAGCAGGTTCTCGAGGCTGAGGCCGGGCAGCACGCAGCACATGTCGTGCGCGCTGTGCTCGCGGCCCATCAGCACCATGAAGTACGTCACGGCCGCCATGACAGTAACGCTACCTGCACGGGGGTCGCCAGCAGGAACATGAGCAGGTTCTCGAGGCTGAGGCCGGGCAGCACGCAGCACATGTCGTGCGCGCTGTGCTCGCGGCCCATCAGCACCATGAAGTACGTCATGGCCGCCATGACAGTAACGCTACCTGCACGGGGGTCGCCAGCAGGAACATGAGCAGGTTCTCGAGGCTGAGGCCGGGCAGCACGCAGCACATGTCGTGCGCGCTGTGCTCGCGGCCCATCAGCACCATGAAGTACGTCACGGCCGCCATGACAGTAACGCTACCTGCACGGGGGTCGCCAGCAGGAACATGAGCAGGTTCTCGAGGCTGAGGCCGGGCAGCACACAGCACATGTCGTGCGCGCTGTGCTCGCGGCCCATCAGCACCATGAAGTACGTCATGGCCGCCATGACAGTAACGCTACCTGCACGGGGGTCGCCAGCAGGAACATGAGCAGGTTCTCGAGGCTGAGGCCGGGCAGCACGCAGCACATGTCGTGCGCGCTGTGCTCGCGGCCCATCAGCACCATGAAGTACGTCACGGCCGCCATGACAGTAACGCTACCTGCACGGGGGTCGCCAGCAGGAACATGAGCAGGTTCTCGAGGCTGAGGCCGGGCAGCACGCAGCACATGTCGTGCGCGCTGTGCTCGCGGCCCATCAGCACCATGAAGTACGTCACGGCCGCCATGACAGTAACGCTACCTGCACGGGGGTCGCCAGCAGGAACATGAGCAGGTTCTCGAGGCTGAGGCCGGGCAGCACGCAGCACATGTCGTGCGCGCTGTGCTCGCGGCCCATCAGCACCATGAAGTACGTCATGGCCGCCATGACAGTAACGCTACCTGCACGGGGGTAGCCAGCAGGAACATGAGCAGGTTCTCGAGGCTGAGGCCGGGCAGCACGCAGCACATGTCGTGCGCGCTGTGCTCGCGGCCCATCAGCACCATGAAGTACGTCATGGCCGCCATGACAGTAACGCTACCTGCACGGGGGTCGCCAGCAGGAACATGAGCAGGTTCTCGAGGCTGAGGCCGGGCAGCACGCAGCACATGTCGTGCGCGCTGTGCTCGCGGCCCATCAGCACCATGAAGTACGTCATGGCCGCCATGACAGTAACGCTACCTGCACGGGGGTCGCCAGCAGGAACATGAGCAGGTTCTCGAGGCTGAGGCCGGGCAGCACGCAGCACATGTCGTGCGCGCTGTGCTCGCGGCCCATCAGCACCATGAAGTACGTCACGGCCGCCATGACAGTAACGCTACCTGCACGGGGGTCGCCAGCAGGAACATGAGCAGGTTCTCGAGGCTGAGGCCGGGCAGCACGCAGCACATGTCGTGCGCGCTGTGCTCGCGGCCCATCAGCACCATGAAGTACGTCATGGCCGCCATGACAGTAACGCTACCTGCACGGGGGTCGCCAGCAGGAACATGAGCAGGTTCTCGAGGCTGAGGCCGGGCAGCACGCAGCACATGTCGTGCGCGCTGTGCTCGCGGCCCATCAGCACCATGAAGTACGTCATGGCCGCCATGACAGTAACGCTACCTGCACGGGGGTCGCCAGCAGGAACATGAGCAGGTTCTCGAGGCTGAGGCCGGGCAGCACGCAGCACATGTCGTGCGCGCTGTGCTCGCGGCCCATCAGCACCATGAAGTACGTCATGGCCGCCATGACAGTAACGCTACCTGCACGGGGGTCGCCAGCAGGAACATGAGCAGGTTCTCGAGGCTGAGGCCGGGCAGCACGCAGCACATGTCGTGCGCGCTGTGCTCGCGGCCCATCAGCACCATGAAGTACGTCATGGCCGCCATGACAGTAACGCTACCTGCACGGGGGTCGCCAGCAGGAACATGAGCAGGTTCTCGAGGCTGAGGCCGAGCAGCACGCAGCACATGTCGTGCGCGCTGTGCTCGCGGCCCATCAGCACCATGAAGTACGTCACGGCCGCCATGACAGTAACGCTACCTGCACGGGGGTCGCCAGCAGGAACATGAGCAGGTTCTCGAGGCTGAGGCCGGGCAGCACGCAGCACATGTCGTGCGCGCTGTGCTCGCGGCCCATCAGCACCATGAAGTACGTCATGGCCGCCATGACAGTAACGCTACCTGCACGGGGGTCGCCAGCAGGAACATGAGCAGGTTCTCGAGGCTGAGGCCGGGCAGCACGCAGCACATGTCGTGCGCGCTGTGCTCGCGGCCGATCAGCACCATGAAGTACGTCATGGCCGCCATGACAGTAACGCTACCTGCACGGGGGTCGCCAGCAGGAACATGAGCAGGTTCTCGAGGCTGAGGCCGGGCAGCACGCAGCACATGTCGTGCGCGCTGTGCTCGCGGCCCATCAGCACCATGAAGTACGTCATGGCCGCCATGACAGTAACGCTACCTGCACGGGGGTCGCCAGCAGGAACATGAGCAGGTTCTCGAGGCTGAGGCCGGGCAGCACGCAGCACATGTCGTGCGCGCTGTGCTCGCGGCCCATCAGCACCATGAAGTACGTCATGGCCGCCATGACAGTAACGCTACCTGCACGGGGGTCGCCAGCAGGAACATGAGCAGGTTCTCGAGGCTGAAGCCGGGCAGCACGCAGCACATGTCGTGCGCGCTGTGCTCGCGGCCCATCAGCACCATGAAGTACGTCACGGCCGCCATGACAGTAACGCTACCTGCACGGGGGTCGCCAGCAGGAACATGAGCAGGTTCTCGAGGCTGAGGCCGGGCAGCACGCAGCACATGTCGTGCGCGCTGTGCTCGCGGCCCATCAGCACCATGAAGTACGTCATGGCCGCCATGACAGTAACGCTACCTGCACGGGGGTCGCCAGCAGGAACATGAGCAGGTTCTCGAGGCTGAGGCCGGGCAGCACGCAGCACATGTCGTGCGCGCTGTGCTCGCGGCCCATCAGCACCATGAAGTACGTCATGGCCGCCATGACAGTAACACTACCTGCACGGGGGTCGCCAGCAGGAACATGAGCAGGTTCTCGAGGCTGAGGCCGGGCAGCACGCAGCACATGTCGTGCGCGCTGTGCTCGCGGCCCATCAGCACCATGAAGTACGTCATGGCCGCCATGACAGTAACGCTACCTGCACGGGGGTCGCCAGCAGGAACATGAGCAGGTTCTCGAGGCTGAGGCCGGGCAGCACGCAGCACATGTCGTGCGCGCTGTGCTGGCGGCCCATCAGCACCATGAAGTACGTCACGGCCGCCATGACAGTAACGCTACCTGCACGGGGGTCGCCAGCAGGAACATGAGCAGGTTCTCGAGGCTGAGGCCGGGCAGCACGCAGCACATGTCGTGCGCGCTGTGCTCGCGGCCCATCAGCACCATGAAGTACGTCACGGCCGCCATGACAGTAACGCTACCTGCACGGGGGTCGCCAGCAGGAACATGAGCAGGTTCTCGAGGCTGAGGCCGGGCAGCACGCAGCACATGTCGTGCGCGCTGTGCTCGCGGCCCATCAGCACCATGAAGTACGTCATGGCCGCCATGACAGTAACGCTACCTGCACGGGGGTCGCCAGCAGGAACATGAGCAGGTTCTCGAGGCTGAGGCCGGGCAGCACGCAGCACATGTCGTGCGCGCTGTGCTGGCGGCCCATCAGCACCATGAAGTACGTCATGGCCGCCATGCACGGCGCGCCGAACACCAGCGACACCAGGAATGCGTTCCGCCATTTTCTGATCTCTTCTCTGGCAACAATGACATATTAAAAAATAAAAGTCATATCACCTAGTTTGTAAGTCTATGCGCGTTAATCAAAAACGAATTAAGTTATTTTCTAATTTTGTGTCTTAGTTAATGGCTTTGCTTATTTCCAAGCCAGAACAATGAAGTCACCAATATTATGTAGCTTCATAGAGGCTCAAAGAAGATAGGGCGAAATAGCGCAAATACAAATTTAATAGCGCTGCAACAAAGCTACGAATTGACTTGATACATTGCATGGACATAGTTCAGGAGCTGGAGAGTGACGTAGGCTTTTTATCCCGGAAAGAGAAAAATCCCGTGTAGACAAAGTAGTGGGTAAAAGCTTGTAAATGCAATGCAAAAGTAATGCATACTTGTGTTCTAAATAGTTGGTGGTGCCTCGGTTGTGTGAGCTGACGGTGGTTGCCTCAAAGCCCAGGCCGGTGACGGCGTCGCAGATCTTCCGCGCGCCGATTATCTCAGGGTCGTATTTCACTTTGCCTCTGAAAACAGAACCCACCTTTAGTTGCCTGGAAGAGATCGCTGTGGCGCTCCACACTTTATCGCTATAAATAAGGATAATTATTTATTTGTATTCTTGGTGCACAATAAAAGCATTTAAAAAATAAAAATATTCTAAAGAACAGATTTTATATAAAAAAAATTAATTTTATAAAGGGGTTGTTTCAAATATCTATATATGGAGCCTGGGCCAGGTTTGTACAGTCTTTCAAAATGTTTGGGGTCATGAAATAGTGATTATTTTTTCTTTATTTCTCATTAAAAGGGCCTTTTTACGAGGTACAATGAGAAATTATTTTGCAAAATAAAAGCGCAACATGGCGTTCTTTTTGACAATGACACGTACTTACACGAGTCATGATAACATTAGACAATAAATTAACCACAATTGACAGCAATTGACATTTGACATAATAGCAATTGACGTTTGACAATTGAAATGACATTAAGATGACGTAACGTTATTACAAACATAGACAACAAAAGCAGATGGATGCACTCCGGGTAGACTAAGTATGTCACGCTCTCTTTAAACATTTCTGTGGTGGTGTCGTGTGGTGCGGGTTGTTACGTTCCCTCAAATATGGTCGAGCGAAGCAATGGCTGGATCATGCGTCATGCTTGTGAACGGGTGCCGCCGGCGGGAATGGGGCTACTTTCTGTCTGCCCGTCTTTGACATGAATTGAATTGTAGTACGTTTTGTGGAAATGTCATATTCTATTCTAACAAAGATGCACGGGTTAAATCAGCTTGCCATCCAGCTGCCCACAAGATAGTATAAAAACTTATTACAATGTAATAGCTACTTATTAATATTGTAAAATGATTATTTTGAAAAGAGCAACTGCTGAGTTTCTTGCCGTCTCTTCTCAGCAGAATCCGCTTTCCGAACCGGTGGTAGAATCTTGACGTGTCATAAGAGCCACAGGTTGGCCTACATGAAATAAATAATTTTGAATTTGAATTTGAATTTGAAAAAAGTTGTCATTCTACAGATGTACCTAATTATCAATTATATATCTTTACCTCATATTCACTGTAATACTACAAAAAAGCATACTTTATTTCAATCTCTATGATTTAATACTATTTTTTGGTATAGCGTACAAGTACCTGGCCCAAGATGAAACAACCTCTTTAGTTGTTTGTTTGTAGTAACAGACATCTTTTGAACTTTGTTGTTATTACTGATTTTGTCTGCACATACTCCAAAAAACGCATACAAAATTAAAATGACTGTTTCTGGGAGGGGTGGGGGGTGCCCCCTATTAGGCTGCCTGTCCATTGGTGCGGAGCGGAGCGGAGATGTGATCGGTGGACCAATGATATTATGATAGATGACGTGTTAAAATTATCGCGTCATCTACCAATCACCTGCCCCCCGATTGTCTAAAAGTTGCCGATCAAAATCTTAATTCATTTCATGGCATTAGCGTCAAAGCACAATAAACCATAACAGCATTAAATTAGAGCTCAGTTTCGTGTATGCATTCTCATACGTTTAGGTATATACGATACGCTCCATGTTAGAATCGGTTGTACTGAATTTGTGACTTTATTAAATCAATACACTAGTACTCCGCATCAATAGATAGGCTAAGGCTGCCTCGAGGGTTGTTTTAGAGTTATGAAGAGTAATAGAAGACACCCTTAAATTACTATCTCTATTTTGATCCCGGACACACTGTATAAGTCGATTGAAAATACAATAAAAATGGCGTCCTTACTTCGAGGTAGTGAGCGCCACGGAGCACGACACAACGCCGTTGAGTTTAAGTACAGTCTTTTCTATTTTGTTGACGCACGACGCGCACGTCATGCCCTTTATCTGAAAACAAAAAAAAAAATTAATCCTCAGTAATGCTATAAGCAGTGATAGCCTAGTGGTTAGGACTGTGGTCTCCTATTCGGGGGGTCGCAGGTTCGATCTCGGGTACGCACCTCTGACTTTTCGGAGTCAAGTGCGTTTAAGCAATTAAATATCACTTGCTTCAACGGTGAAGGAAAACATCGTGAGGAAACCTGCACACCTGAGAGTTCTTCATGTTCTTGAAGGTGTGTGAAAAAGACTCAGAAAAGTCCGAGGAGCCAGGATCGAACCTGCGACCTCTCGAATAGGAGAACGCAGTCGTAACCACTAGGCTATCACTAGGCTATAGAATAGAATAGAATAGAAATGTTTTTTATTCAAATAAACTTTTTTACAAGTGCTTTTGAATCGTCGATGAGTCTACCACCGGTTCGGAATGCCCTTCCTGCCGAGAAGAACCTGCAAGAAAATCGGCGGTTGCTCTTTTCAAAACAAGTTTACAATACAATAGATGCTATGCTATGTATGCAGTGTTTCAACAATGAGTTCCACAAAGGTATACCTAATTATAATTCAACACGTTAATACGGGCAGAAAAAAAGCAACCCCATTCCCGCCGGTGGAACCCGTTCACGAGCATGACGCATGACCCAGCCAGTGCTTCGCTCAACCATATTTGAGGGAACGTAACAACCCGCATCACACGACACCACCACACCACACACCCACGCACAATAGGAGACCGCAGTCGTAACCACTAGGCTATGACCACTGCTAGTGCTCAAGTAGAATACTAACCATTAAAGTCAAATCCTTCGGCGCTCCGCTGTCGCTGATCAGCTCCGAGGGGAAGCCCAGCTCGGTGATGGACTCTGCGATCGCAACGGCCGATATTTGTGACAACACTAACCATTAAAGTCAAATCCTTCGGCGCTCCGCTGTCGCTGATCAGCTCCGAGGGGAAGCCCAGCTCGGTGATGGACTCTGCGATCGCAACGGCCGATATTTGTGACAACACTAACCATTAAAGTCAAATCCTTCGGCGCTCCGCTGTCGCTGATCAGCTCCGAGGGGAAGCCCAGCTCGGTGATGGACTCTGCGATCGCAACGGCCGATATTTGTGACAACACTAACCATTAAAGTCAAATCCTTCGGCGCTCCGCTGTCGCTGATCAGCTCCGAGGGGAAGCCCAGCTCGGTGATGGACTCTGCGATCGCAACGGCCGATATTTGTGACAACACTAACCATTAAAGTCAAATCCTTCGGCGCCCCGCTGTCGCTGATCAGCTCCGAGGGGAAGCCCAGCTCGGTGATGGACTCTGCGATCGCAACGGCCGATATTTTCGCCGGCTCGTACCGCACCTCGGCTTTCGCGGCTAATAACGCTATTACTATTGAGTGAACGCCTGAAAAAACAATTATGGTGAAAATTCGTTCGCTTGTCAGTCAGTCAAAAAAAATTGCACAGAAAATACCTAATTTAAATCTACCTACATTTTTCAAAAAACCCTACTAGAAACATAATTATTTTAAAATGCCTATTCAATGTCCCGTCAATTTTAGTACCCGTCTCTATACTGTTAAAAAGAACTTCGCTTTTAGAACTTTATTACTTCGCTGAATTATGGTGTGTGTCGGAAGACAGATGGATAGAAACTATATGGGTTCCCTGTTTTAGTACATTTCTTTTTTAAGTGACCGTAAGTATCACAAAACATGCATTTTTTTAAATTTGATTACACACCTATGTATAGGTTAAAAGAACTTTGCTGCTGTAATGATTTCTGAAATATGGTTGTAACTTGTATCACACAACGGACAGACCAACTGGAGGAAACTATAATTATGGATTCCTAGTTTTAGTACATTTCTTTTTTAAGTGACCATAATTATCGCATACCGTGCATTTTGGAACAATGTTTCTCGATGGCGGCGACGCAAGAAGCGCAAGTCATGCCCCGCACCTCCAGCGTACACCGCGATATCTCCGCCCCTTCTGACGAGGAAGATATGGTGCCCTGCCAACAAATAATGCGGGTTCTATTAGAGAGCTGGATTAACAATGACAAACAATATCGTCAGCATTTTTTTTTATACAAAGTTACAGTTTTATTAAAGTTACCTACACTTAAGGAAATATCCAAATTTCAATGGAAAAAGCAATGTGGCATTTCTAGTTTCTGAAGAGCTCTTCAGAAAGTATACCCTGTCCAACCGTTTATTTTCTTTTTGACAGCTCAATTAATATTATATTGTCTCATTCACACTCACTATTTGAGAGTGAGTGAGACTGAGCTGTAAAAAAAAAACGGTTGGACAGGGTATAGTTTCTGACTTCGAAAAAGTTAAGGAGAACTCTCAGGTGTGCAGGTTTTCTCACGATGTTTTCCTTGATGACGCATGTGGCATTTTATTGCTTGAACGCGCATAGCTCCAAGAAACCAAAGCCCGATATCAAACCCCCGAATAGGAGACCCTAAACACTAGAGCTAGACTATTACTGCTTCTAATAGGCTATCACTACTTTGATAAACAAAATAAGACAATATGAACTCCTAATTTTTTAAGATATTCAGAAAAAAGAAAGTTTCTCTTTAATGTTCATCCTATTTTCTTAGCTTTAAGTGTCTGCATAAAAAATGGTCAACAGTCAAATCCTCTATTGCATTAACAGTCTGTGATTTACTAATAATTTTTTTTTTTATTTAGACCACCCTAAAAATCATTCAAATACAGTAAATCAATATAAATTGAAATCAGCTAAAAAGCACCTCGTAATTTTCTGAGCGGATTTAAAACTCACATTGACTTGTGCTTTGCTCTTCGCGGGTGATATTTTGACTGCGTCGCCCGAACCTTCTTCGCTTTTGCTCTGTGATAAATCTGTAACAAAGGAGAATGTTCACTCAATTTGATTTTTAGCTCTGCGTATTTTTTTGTTAAAAATAAAAATAGGTACACGTGAAAGAATTATTTAGATACAAAGACCTCTCTCTATCTATGGACAAGAGGTTCTGAACAAAATATACGCTCTGAACGCGCTTCTGAACAACATATAAAATTCAAAAAAAATTCTAAATTCATTCATTTCAATTCACTGCATACATAGCTTAGTATCTATTGAATTGTATACTTGTTTTGAAAAGAGCAACCACCGAGTTTCTCGCTGGTTCTTCTCGGCAGGAAGGGCATTCCGAACCAATGGTAGACTCATCGACGATTCAAAAGCATTTGCAAAAAGTTTATTTGAATAAAAAACATTTCTATTCTATTCTATTCTATTCTATACCTGCAGCGCTGTCGTCGACGCTGATGACGTTGACGTCGAAGCCCAGCGCGTAGATCGCGTCGGCGACTTGCGTGGCGGTCGCGGACGCCGGGTTGAACTTCACCAGCGCCGTGTTGTCCGCCAGGCTCACCGCTACGTATGTTACACCGGGCATCTCTTTCAGACTGCCTGAGAAGGAAAGAGAAGCGTTCATTCGTCTATACACATTCTGCTACGTATGATACACGGGGCATCTCTTTCAGACTGCCTGAGAAGGAAAGAGAAGCGTTTATTCGTCTATACACATTCTGCTACGTATGATAAACTGGGCATCTCTTTCAGACTGCCTGAGAAGGAAAGAGAAGCGTTTATTCGTCTATACACATCCTGCTATGTATGATGCACTGGGCATCTCTTTCAGACTGCCTGAGAAGGAAAGAGAAGCGTTTATTCGTCCATACACATTCTGCTACGTATGATACACTGGGTATCTCTTTCAGATTGCCTGAGAAGGAAAGAGTAGCGTTTATTCGTCTATACACATTCTGCTACGTATGATACACTGGGCATCTCTTTCAGACTGCCTGAGAAGGAAAGAGAAGCGTTTATTCGTCTATAAACATTCTGCTACGTATGATACACCGGGCATTTCTTTCAGACTGCCTGCGAAGGAAAGAGAAGCGTTTATTCGTCTATACACATCCTGCTATGTATGATGCACTGGGCATCTCTTTCAGACTGCCTGAGAAGGAAAGAGAAGCGTTTATTCGTCTATACACATCCTGCTATGTATGATGCACTGGGCATCTCTTTCAGACTGCCTGAGAAGGAAAGAGAAGCGTTTATTCGTCTATACACATCCTGCTATGTATGATGCACTGGGCATCTCTTTCAGACTGCCTGAGAAGGAAAGAGAAGCGTTTATTCGTCTATACACATTCTGCTACGTATGATACACTGGGTATCTCTTTCAGATTGCCTGAGAAGGAAAGAGTAGCGTTTATTCGTCTATACACATTCTGCTACGTATGATACACTGGGCATCTCTTTCAGACTGCCTGAGAAGGAAAGAGAAGCGTTTATTCGTCTATAAACATTCTGCTACGTATGATAACACCAGGCATCTCTTTCAGACTGCCTGAGAAGGAAAGAGAAGCGTTTATTCGTCAATAAACATTCTGCTACGTATGATACACCGGGCATCTCTTTCAGACTGCCTGCGAAGGAAAGAGAAGCGTTTATTCGTCTATACACATCCTGCTACGTATGATACACGGGGCATCTCTTTCAGACTGCCTGAGAAGGAAAGAGAAGCGTTTATTCGTATATACACATTCTGCTACCAACCTTCGATAGTGTTGACGCAGGACTGGCAGGTCATGCCCGCGACGGCTACGAGCGCGGTGCTCTCGCTGGGCGGGCCGGACGCCGTCATGTCGATCAGCAGGTCGGTGGGTATTTATATATAGATCCGAACCAACCTTCGATAGTGTTGACGCAGGACTGGCAGGTCATGCCCGCGACGGCTACGAGCGCGGTGCTCTCGCTGGGCGGGCCGGACGCCGTCATGTCGATCAGCAGGTCGGTGGGTATTTATATATAGATCCGAACCAACCTTCGATAGTGTTGACACAGGACTGGCAGGTCATGCCCGCGACGGCTACGAGCGCGGTGCTCTCGCTGGGCGGGCCGGACGCCGTCATGTCGATCAGCAGGTCGGTGGGTATTTATATATAGATCCGAACCAACCTTCGATAGTGTTGACACAGGAATGGCAGGTCATGCCCGCGACGGCTACGAGCGCGGTGCTCTCGCTGGGCGGGCCGGACGCCGTCATGTCGATCAGCAGGTCGGTGGGTATTTATATATAGATCCGAACCAACCTTCGATAGTGTTGACACAGGACTGGCAGGTCATGCCCGCGACGGCTACGAGCGCGGTGCTCTCGCTGGGCGGGCCGGACGCCGTCATGTCGATCAGCAGGTCGGTGGGTATTTATATATAGATCCGAACCAACCTTCGATAGTGTTGACACAGGAATGGCAGGTCATGCCCGCGACGGCTACGAGCGCGGTGCTCTCGCTGGGCGGGCCGGACGCCGACATGTCGATCAGCAGGTCGGTGGGTATTTATATATAGATCCGAACCAACCTTCGATAGTGTTGACGCAGGACTGGCAGGTCATGCCCGCGACGGCTACGAGCGCGGTGCTCTCGCTGGGCGGGCCGGACGCCGACATGTCGATCAGCAGGTCGGTGGGTATTTATATATAGATCCGAACCAACCTTCGATAGTGTTGACGCAGGACTGGCAGGTCATGCCCGCGACGGCTACGAGCGCGGTGCTCTCGCTGGGCGGGCCGGACGCCGACATGTCGATCAGCAGGTCGGTGGGTATTTATATATAGATCCGAACCAACCTTCGATAGTGTTGACGCAGGACTGGCAGGTCATGCCCGCGACGGCTACGAGCGCGGTGCTCTCGCTGGGCGGGCCGGACGCCGACATGTCGATCAGCAGGTCGGTGGGTATTTATAATATATAGATCCGAACCAACCTTCGATAGTGTTGACGCAGGACTGGCAGGTCATGCCCGCGACGGCTACGAGCGCGGTGCTCTCGCTGGGCGGGCCGGACGCCGACATGTCGATCAGCAGGTCGGTGGGTATTTATATATAGATCCGAACCAACCTTCGATAGTGTTGACGCAGGACTGGCAGGTCATGCCCGCGACGGCTACGAGCGCGGTGCTCTCGCTGGGCGGGCCGGACGCCGACATGTCGATCAGCAGGTCGGTGGGTATTTATATATAGATCCGAACCAACCTTCGATAGTGTTGACGCAGGACTGGCAGGTCATGCCCGCGACGGCTACGAGCGCGGTGCTCTCGCTGGGCGGGCCGGACGCCGACATGTCGATCAGCAGGTCGGTGGGTATTTATATATAGATCCGAACCAACCTTCGATAGTGTTGACGCAGGACTGGCAGGTCATGCCCGCGACGGCTACGAGCGCGGTGCTCTCGCTGGGCGGGCCGGACGCCGACATGTCGATCAGCAGGTCGGTGGGTATTTATATATAGATCCGAAACAACCTTCGATAGTGTTGACGCAGGACTGGCAGGTCATGCCCGCGACGGCTACGAGCGCGGTGCTCTCGCTGGGCGGGCCGGACGCCGTCATGTCGATCAGCAGGTCGGTGGGTATTTATATATAGATCCGAACCAACCTTCGATAGTGTTGACGCAGGACTGGCAGGTCATGCCCGCGACGGCTACGAGCGCGGTGCTCTCGCTGGGCGGGCCGGACGCCGACATGTCGATCAGCAGGTCGGTGGGTATTTATATATAGATCCGAACCAACCTTCGATAGTGTTGACGCAGGACTGGCAGGTCATGCCCGCGACGGCTACGAGCGCGGTGCTCTCGCTGGGCGGGCCGGACGCCGTCATGTCGATCAGCAGGTCGGTGGGTATTTATATATAGATCCGAACCAACCTTCGATAGTGTTGACACAGGACTGGCAGGTCATGCCCGCGACGGCTACGAGCGCGGTGCTCTCGCTGGGCGGGCCGGACGCCGACATGTCGATCAGCAGGTCGGTGGGTATTTATATATAGATCCGAACCAACCTTCGATAGTGTTGACGCAGGACTGGCAGGTCATGCCCGCGACGGCTACGAGCGCGGTGCTCTCGCTGGGCGGGCCGGACGCCGACATGTCGATCAGCAGGTCGGTGGGTATTTATATATAGATCCGAACCAACCTTCGATAGTGTTGACGCAGGACTGGCAGGTCATGCCCGCGACGGCTACGAGCGCGGTGCTCTCGCTGGGCGGGCCGGACGCCGACATGTCGATCAGCAGGTCGGTGGGTATTTATATATAGATCCGAACCAACCTTCGATAGTGTTGACGCAGGACTGGCAGGTCATGCCCGCGACGGCTACGAGCGCGGTGCTCTCGCTGGGCGGGCCGGACGCCGACATGTCGATCAGCAGGTCGGTGGGTATTTATATATAGATCCGAACCAACCTTCGATAGTGTTGACGCAGGACTGGCAGGTCATGCCCGCGACGGCTACGAGCGCGGTGCTCTCGCTGGGCGGGCCGGACGCCGTCATGTCGATCAGCAGGTCGGTGGGTATTTATATATAGATCCGAACCAACCTTCGATAGTGTTGACGCAGGACTGGCAGGTCATGCCCGCGACGGCTACGAGCGCGGTGCTCTCGCTGGGCGGGCCGGACGCCGTCATGTCGATCAGCAGGTCGGTGGGTATTTATATATAGATCCGAACCAACCTTCGATAGTGTTGACACAGGACTGGCAGGTCATGCCCGCGACGGCTACGAGCGCGGTGCTCTCGCTGGGCGGGCCGGACGCCGACATGTCGATCAGCAGGTCGGTGGGTATTTATATATAGATCCGAACCAACCTTCGATAGTGTTGACGCAGGACTGGCAGGTCATGCCCGCGACGGCTACGAGCGCGGTGCTCTCGCTGGGCGGGCCGGACGCCGACATGTCGATCAGCAGGTCGGTGGGTATTTATATATAGATCCGAACCAACCTTCGATAGTGTTGACGCAGGACTGGCAGGTCATGCCCGCGACGGCTACGAGCGCGGTGCTCTCGCTGGGCGGGCCGGACGCCGACATGTCGATCAGCAGGTCGGTGGGTATTTATATATAGATCCGAACCAACCTTCGATAGTGTTGACGCAGGACTGGCAGGTCATGCCCGCGACGGCTACGAGCGCGGTGCTCTCGCTGGGCGGGCCGGACGCCGACATGTCGATCAGCAGGTCGGTGGGTATTTATATATAGATCCGAACCAACCTTCGATAGTGTTGACGCAGGACTGGCAGGTCATGCCCGCGACGGCTACGAGCGCGGTGCTCTCGCTGGGCGGGCCGGACGCCGACATGTCGATCAGCAGGTCGGTGGGTATTTATATATAGATCCGAACCAACCTTCGATAGTGTTGACGCAGGACTGGCAGGTCATGCCCGCGACGGCTACGAGCGCGGTGCTCTCGCTGGGCGGGCCGGACGCCGACATGTCGATCAGCAGGTCGGTGGGTATTTATATATAGATCCGAACCAACCTTCGATAGTGTTGACGCAGGACTGGCAGGTCATGCCCGCGACGGCTACGAGCGCGGTGCTCTCGCTGGGCGGGCCGGACGCCGACATGTCGATCAGCAGGTCGGTGGGTATTTATATATAGATCCGAACCAACCTTCGATAGTGTTGACGCAGGACTGGCAGGTCATGCCCGCGACGGCTACGAGCGCGGTGCTCTCGCTGGGCGGGCCGGACGCCGACATGTCGATCAGCAGGTCGGTGGGTATTTATATATAGATCCGAACCAACCTTCGATAGTGTTGACGCAGGACTGGCAGGTCATGCCCGCGACGGCTACGAGCGCGGTGCTCTCGCTGGGCGGGCCGGACGCCGACATGTCGATCAGCAGGTCGGTGGGTATTTCACGGGGGAGGAGATTTCTGGAGAGGAGAAAACAAGAGAAAACAAATTACTTTACGAGACGAGACAACCCTTCACTGGATCTCACCTGGGTACCAACTGACTAAAAGTTATTCCAATGATCGTATTCATATTCGATGAAATTAGCGTCAAAGTAAAATAATCCTTGATTGTATTGATTTTAAGTCACAAATTCAGTACAATCGATTTTAATATGGAGCATATTCTCGTACATACGTAAACGTATGAGATGAAGAATGCATACACGAAATTGAGCTCTAATTCAATGCTGTTATGGTTTATTTTACTTTGACGCTAATGTCATCCAATACGATTACGATCAATGGAATAACTTTAGACAATTGTACCTGTGATTTATGTGGCGATGTCAAGATGCGAACAGCTCTTAAAATTCCTAAGGGAACTTTCTGTTTTTCCTGAGATATTAGATAGCCCAAGCAAAAAATCGTCGATCTGTTGGAAATTTTGGACAAAGGAAGGACACTTATCTTGCTGTTTTCTTCTTCGTGATGCTATATTTTTGATGTACCGCTGGCTCACGCTGCTTAGGTTCCCCTCATGGGCCACCAAAATGTATGTTTAGGCATACAATGGGGCAAATAAAAGTCTAACTTTAGAAATTAGCTGCTATATTCTTGATCCGTTGATGGTGAGAAAACGAATGACATTTGACATAAATTATGTTAAATATTATTGTGAAACGCCTGTTCTGTATTAATAGCAGATATTGTAGCTCCTACACTTCCATCACAACGAGACAAGGCGTTTGCGCCGAAACAGCTCCTTTGAGGCGTGATTGAAGGACAAACAAACAAACAAACACTTTCGCATTTATAGCAGTATAGGGATGTGGAAGATTGGATGTTTAGGTGTTTGTTACTTCTTCACGCCACAACAACTGAACCTAATTGGCTGGAATTTGGAATGGAGACAGCTTATACCCTGAATTAACACATGGGCATGGACAATATCCGGGAAAATTACCCCCAGATCCTTTAGAATAATCTATACCATCAACTTTAACATCCAAAAGGGAAACCAAAGTCTCAGGGGTATAATTTTAAAAATTAAGTGGCACTCGGGGACTGCCGCGTTAAAGCTATTGCATAGCATTTTTTATCAATTTATGCAATATTTTTTTTTGCATAGTAAAAGTTACTTATGCAAAAAAAAATTTAATAAAAACAAACAAGAAAAGCGAACTGTCACTACTTCGCGAGTGAGATTCGAACCTGCGACATCGGCGCTCGAAAGCGGTCGCTCGCCCACTGCGCCAAATAGAGCTACTTGAGAACCTCTAAAATGTTAAACGCTTACTGAACGACGGTGTTAGGTTTTTTTCGTACGGAATTTCTTGATTCGGTCGCCGCGCTCAAACTGTTTGTCCTAGTTCAAAGCCCGCGATAAAAGCTATGCAATAACTTAAAACCGCAATCTATATCAACGCGAAAGTCACAATCTTCGGCTAGTTACACATAAATACAAATAAAAATCGGCCAAGTGCGAGTCGGGCCCCGCTCTTTTAGGGTTCCGTTAAAAAAATTAAATTAAAATATTTTCATGTGCCCATGGAAATATTTTAATTTAATTTTTTTAATTTAATTTAATTTTTATTATTTGTTGTTATAGCGGCAATAGAAATACATAATATGTGAAAATTTCATCTGTCTATCTATTACGGTTTACGAGATACAGCCCGCTGACGGACGGACGGACGGACAGCGTAGGCTTAGTAATAGGGTCCCGTTAGTACCCTTTGGGTACGGAACCCTAAAAATTAATTTCAAGGAGGCATTAATAACTATTATTTATTAGCATATGTGTTAATATCTCACCCACCTGTATTTAAACAAGCACAATATCTTTACACATAAGTATGTCTGAAGACAATACGCCGTAAAGTTTGTTTAGTTCTCGTACTTCAATGCACGTGTCTGATAATGGAATATCATTAATGTTGTAAAATATACATCTTCATGGCTATAATGTACTCAAGTGAAGGATCAGATACCTAGTCACTGTTGTTACGTATCGTTATTTTGTCGATGACATGTATAAGGTTTGCATTGGATTGGCCTTTTGACAATAATAATTGGAATAATTCCTCAAGAATTGGGTATTTGACTGGTTTTTTATTTATTTAAAATAAAGTTTTTAAATATTATAACACAATGCCATTTTTCTTTTTTTAATATCTTAGTTAGTCTCGGAAATATAAAGCTTTAAAGTTTGCCGTTAGACTAAGAGAGCACTGCTGAAGTGTGTTATGTTACGTTCCCTCAAATATGGTTGAGCGAGGCAACGGCCAACGGCTGGGTCATGCGTCATGCTCGTGAACGGGTGCTACCGGCGGGAATGGGGCTATTTAAAGTCTGCCCACCTTAAGATATATTGCATTGTTAGTAGGTATGCATTTTTGGAACTTCCCTCATTGTGGAAACACTGCATACATAGCGTAGTATTTATTTTATTGTAAACTTATTTGAAAAATAGCAGCCGCCGAGTTTCTTGCTCGTTCTTCTCGGCAGGAAAGGCATTCCGAACCAGTGGTAGAGTCAGACGATTGCAAAGCAGTTGTAAAAAGTTTATTTGAACAAAAAATATTTCTATTCTATTCTATTCTGTGATGTCAAAAGACTCTAAGCTCCATACCTACAATCTTTATAGAAAATTTTGTTTTAGAAAGACAAATACAGTCGCAGTAAAACGGCTTATAACTTGTTTGTTTTTTGACCGATTTATTTATTTTCTGTATTTACAAATGCTACTCGTAAATTTTAAATTTTCACTTATAATTAATAAATATCAACATTTTGACAACAGTCGAGTACCTACCCAATTGTGTTATCAATTACAAAAAGATCTTTTCAAGATCAAAGGATTGTTGAAATCGACGAAATATCGTATATATTTTAACCTCCGACGCAAAAAATTGGTTGTCTGTAAAGTCGTTTTACGGACGATAGTTTTACGTGATAACGTCATAAACATTGATGAACAACGCTTGGGCCGATCGTGCCTCTCTATCGCTTGTTCCGCGCTCTCGCTTGCGCGCGCAGGCTTATGCGGAACGTGACACTTTTCGTGCGTGCAGCCGGTGTTCATCGATTTATAAGATCACGTCAAAAGAGGTGTTAGGCAGATGTGGAGAGTAGACCGACCTGGTTTCGTCGTCTGTGCTGTCGGTGGGTGCCTCGAAACCCATATCTTCTATATGAGACCGGATGGCCTCCACGGAGCACACACGCGGGTCATATCTGAAGTAGCCCGCGTGCTCTGATAGCTCCACCTGAAACACGTCGTCATCATCATCATCATCGTCATCACCGTCATCACAAACCATCACCGGCTCACTAACTAGGCTCCTCTCAAAATGAGAAGAATTTTAATTTTTACCTCCACCAACAGTATCTATAGTGTCAAGTATCTATCGTAGTGTGGTGTTATACATTCCCTCAAATATGGTTGAGCGAAGCAATGGCTGGGTCATGCGTCATGCTCGTGAACGGGTGCCACCGGCGGGAATGGGGCTACTTTCTGTCTGCCCGTCTTAACATGTGTTGAATTATAATTAGGTATGCTTTTGTGGAACTTCCCCTCATTGTGGAAACAGAATACATAGCATAGTATCTATGATATTGTAAACTTGTTTTGAAAAGAGCAACTGCCGAGTTTCTTGCTGGTTCTTCCCGGCAGGAAGGGCATTCCGAACCAGTGGTAGACTCATCGACGATTCAAAAGCACTTGTAAAAAAGTTTATTTGATTAATAGTTATTTGTGTTATATGGGGCCAAAGGAATTTTTTGTTCCCCGAGGGCGTTATTTTGAATTCCGAGCGAAGTGAAGGATTCTATAGTAGACTCCCGAGCGCAGCGAGGGATTCTAAAGTAGAATCCTGAGCGTAGCGAGGAATTCAATATACGCCGCCCGAGAACAAAAAATTTTGGCCCCAAATGACACACACTATTTTTCATCATTACCTATGAGGAAAAGCTAGGAGTATCAACCTACTATGTATAGAGTATAGACATTACCAATACGTATATTGAAAGTTTAAATAAAACACATAAATTTTTATGAAATGATTAAAAATTCATATTTATGTTGGAAGTATGGGCGTATATATCTAATCGACAAATTTGATCACGTGACTTATCGAAGTAGCTGTTTACTCAAACATTTTTGAATTCTCTCTTCTGATTGGTCCGCGTTAGTGCGGACGCGGAATGCGGACCAATCAGAAGAGAGAAATGAAAAGTCCCATGGGGTTAAAATTAAATTTTGCTCCCGCCATCCTCTGAAGCCAATATTCGTTTTCCGAATAGGTATGATGAAAAAAACATTTTTATTCTATCCTATTCTATAGTGCTCACACACCTTTGAGAATATTATGGAAAACTCTCAGGCATGTAGTTTTCCTAACCTTTTGTTCAGATACAATTTGGCTTAACATGTTACACTTATACAATAATTAAAAACAGTTAGAGCTGCATGCCTAGAATTCCGATACATTATCTCCCAAAGAAATATGAAAATCCTTTCCTAAAATAAAAGAAAGGCTAACATCGCTTAGGTTTTCGGTTTTCGACTTTAACCGTGTAACTCTTCGCTCTATTGTAGCTTCAAATAGTTGTTTGATACTCTCAGCATAACCCATCGTCGGCCAACTACTAATGGACACAGGTATCCTCATAATTCTCATCTCTGGTGATGAGTTTTGATATTACAAAGCGCTCTCTCCTTCTCTCTTTTTCTCCGGTCGTTCCGTCATTACTGAAGAGCGTGCCAATGCGAGGTCTCAGCGCTCACCTTGACGTGCTGTATGCCGGGCAGCTCGCGCACGGACCCCTCGATGCTCAGCACGCAGGACTGGCATGTCATGCCATTGATTGGCACGCGCACCGCCACCGGCTCCGGTGTGGGCTCTCTGTGCACAAAGCGCTCACCTTGACGTGCTGTATGCCGGGCAGCTCGCGCACGGACCCCTCGATGCTCCGCACGCAGGACTGGCATGTCATGCCATTGATTGGCACGCGCACCGCCACCGGCTCCGGTGTGGGCTCTCTGTGCACAAAGCGCTCACCTTGACGTGCTGTATGCCGGGCAGCTCGCGCACGGACCCCTCGATGCTCCGCACGCAGGACTGGCATGTCATGCCATTGATTGGCACGCGCACCGCCACCGGCTCCGGTGTGGGCTCTCTGTGCACAAAGCGCTCACCTTGACGTGCTGTATGCCGGGCAGCTCGCGCACGGACCCCTCGATGCTCCGCACGCAGGACTGGCATGTCATGCCATTGATTGGCACGCGCACCGCCACCGGCTCCGGTGTGGGCTCTCTGTGCACAAAGCGCTCACCTTGACGTGCTGTATGCCGGGCAGCTCGCGCACGGACCCCTCGATGCTCCGCACGCAGGACTGGCATGTCATGCCATTGATTGGCACGCGCACCGCCACCGGCTCCGGTGTGGGCTCTCTGTGCACAAAGCGCTCACCTTGACGTGCTGTATGCCGGGCAGCTCGCGCACGGACCCCTCGATGCTCCGCACGCAGGACTGGCATGTCATGCCATTGATTGGCACGCGCACCGCCACCGGCTCCGGTGTGGGCTCTCTGTGCACAAAGCGCTCACCTTGACGTGCTGTATGCCGGGCAGCTCGCGCACGGACCCCTCGATGCTCCGCACGCAGGACTGGCATGTCATGCCATTGATTGGCACGCGCACCGCCACCGGCTCCGGTGTGGGCTCTCTGTGCACAAAGCGCTCACCTTGACGTGCTGTATGCCGGGCAGCTCGCGCACGGACCCCTCGATGCTCCGCACGCAGGACTGGCATGTCATGCCATTGATTGGCACGCGCACCGCCACCGGCTCCGGTGTGGGCTCTCTGTGCACAAAGCGCTCACCTTGACGTGCTGTATGCCGGGCAGCTCGCGCACGGACCCCTCGATGCTCCGCACGCAGGACTGGCATGTCATGCCATTGATTGGCACGCGCACCGCCACCGGCTCCGGTGTGGGCTCTCTGTGCACAAAGCGCTCACCTTGACGTGCTGTATGCCGGGCAGCTCGCGCACGGACCCCTCGATGCTCAGCACGCAGGACTGGCATGTCATGCCATTGATTGGCACGCGCACCGCCACCGGCTCCGGTGTGGGCTCTCTGTGCACAAAGCGCTCACCTTGACGTGCTGTATGCCGGGCAGCTCGCGCACGGACCCCTCGATGCTCCGCACGCAGGACTGGCATGTCATGCCATTGATTGGCACGCGCACCGCCACCGGCTCCGGTGTGGGCTCTCTGTGCACAAAGCGCTCACCTTGACGTGCTGTATGCCGGGCAGCTCGCGCACGGACCCCTCGATGCTCCGCACGCAGGACTGGCATGTCATGCCATTGATTGGCACGCGCACCGCCACCGGCTCCGGTGTGGGCTCTCTGTGCACAAAGCGCTCACCTTGACGTGCTGTATGCCGGGCAGCTCGCGCACGGACCCCTCGATGCTCCGCACGCAGGACTGGCATGTCATGCCATTGATTGGCACGCGCACCGCCACCGGCTCCGGTGTGGGCTCTCTGTGCACAAAGCGCTCACCTTGACGTGCTGTATGCCGGGCAGCTCGCGCACGGACCCCTCGATGCTCCGCACGCAGGACTGGCATGTCATGCCATTGATTGGCACGCGCACCGCCACCGGCTCCGGTGTGGGCTCTCTGTGCACAAAGCGCTCACCTTGACGTGCTGTATGCCGGGCAGCTCGCGCACGGACCCCTCGATGCTCCGCACGCAGGACTGGCATGTCATGCCATTGATTGGCACGCGCACCGCCACCGGCTCCGGTGTGGGCTCTCTGTGCACAAAGCGCTCACCTTGACGTGCTGTATGCCGGGCAGCTCGCGCACGGACCCCTCGATGCTCCGCACGCAGGACTGGCATGTCATGCCATTGATTGGCACGCGCACCGCCACCGGCTCCGGTGTGGGCTCTCTGTGCACAAAGCGCTCACCTTGACGTGCTGTATGCCGGGCAGCTCGCGCACGGACCCCTCGATGCTCCGCACGCAGGACTGGCATGTCATGCCATTGATTGGCACGCGCACCGCCACCGGCTCCGGTGTGGGCTCTCTGTGCACAAAGCGCTCACCTTGACGTGCTGTATGCCGGGCAGCTCGCGCACGGACCCCTCGATGCTCCGCACGCAGGACTGGCATGTCATGCCATTGATTGGCACGCGCACCGCCACCGGCTCCGGTGTGGGCTCTCTGTGCACAAAGCGCTCACCTTGACGTGCTGTATGCCGGGCAGCTCGCGCACGGACCCCTCGATGCTCCGCACGCAGGACTGGCATGTCATGCCATTGATTGGCACGCGCACCGCCACCGGCTCCGGTGTGGGCTCTCTGTCGACAACGAAGAACACAGCTCAATAATCTTGTCAAACTTGTACTAGGAGTGGTTATTAACCAATTGAAACAAAACGATTTTGAGGAAGCTTCCTTTACAGGCTTTCTTTTGTTCTAACCTCTAGTGTAATTTAATAAGAGTTAAAACGAACTCTGTTTCGAGTTCAATCCACGTCAGAGCACGCTCTATAGATATGAGTTTCAGACACAGTTTTTAAATATGATGTGCATGTATTAAACATAAAAACCTTCCAGCAGAAGTTCATTATAAGCTGTAAGGCTGAGATTTATAGATCGTACTCTGGCTCTGCTCAAGACTCGAGATAGAGTAAAATGAGACACAAATATGTTCCGACTAGGTTCCGACACTAGCAAAAAGCTAAGCTTTGTGAGCGCTCGTGTAGTTTTTCTAACGGGTATTATTAGTTCTGTTGCAGCGATGTAAACTCTTTGGTTTACTAACAGATGGCGTAAGTAGTACAATAACATTCTATCCAACAATGAATACAAAATTGTTAGTGTTCATTTTTGGAGTTTACTCCTTAAGAATCGATTTTAGGCGCCCGGTATGAGAAAAATCCGAGCAGTAAAATCAATTTATCAATGACGTTTTTCTGTTACGTTTTTCACAACGATGCAAATTTGTACCCTAACTTTGAGTAAATAAGGTTGGTTTTCGTGCGAAAGAGCTTTCGCTTCGGGTAGCCGAGCGCGTAGCGATCGGGTCCCCGAAGCGAAAGTCGGTCGCGGCGCGCTCGGACCCGAGTCGCGCGCATAGAGAAGGATATAGAGTCGCGCGTAAACTCCAGGCGTGCGTCGGAGGCCGGAGCTGACACACACTTTTTTTTTACGGTTACAAAATTATATTTTTTTGACAGATAACACGTCTGGATATGAAGTAAAATTACTATGTTAAAGCACAAATCTATAGGCGTGATAGTTTTTCAGTAAAGTGTACCACAAAAATGCACAGGTTGTGGGATAGTGTTAGTTGTCTCGTTTAAACTCAGTCTTGAGTCTGAACTGAGTGAGAGTGCCGTCTATATTTTACCCTAGAGTTGTGAAACTCAGAAGAATTAATCAAACAGACAAACGTAGATATAGCGACTTTCTTCTAGTTATATTATTTAGAAAAGACGGTCTCCGATTTAAGTTTATCGACACTTAAAAGAATATGAATTTCTCTTCACTACTACGTAATAAAATCTACGTCTACTTAATGCATGGCATATCAGTAAGTCTTGTGCACTTGTAACAAAGGATGTAAGTACCTACGATTGCTTAATGATAACATTTTATCAAATACCACAAAGTTATAAATTTCCTGATGCCATAACCATAAAAATCGAGCGGCGCCATTATCAACAGTAACTGTCGAAGTGATAATCTTAAATCTACCCTCGGCGGCCTTATCATTGATAGCAAACAACAAATACCAACCTCTTGGGACGGATCAAAACCAGTATGTGTACCTACTTGCATTTATAAAGGTTTGGTCGTATCACATGTCATGCTATAATTTAGCTATTATAGCACCATAATTCAATGCTCATTGATATATCACAGACGAAGCCAATCGACACCGCATGTGTACGATTTTTATCCATAGTAAATTGTGATGAGTTGAGTATATTCTCTTCGAAGAACCGCATTGCCATTGAATAACAACAATTAAGGTGGATTATACGGGTCTGCCAGCGAAATTTAAATTTAATTTGGTGTTTCATAATTTGTAAGCTAATACGACACAGTGATCAACCTTAACATTCGAATTTCCAACAACGGGTGATTTGAATGAACGACGATTATAGTCCAGATTTCCTTACTTGAGTATTCGAATAAACAATAATGGCCGAATGTTAACCAAAGACAATTTATAGGGTTGGGAAGTTATCGCATGAGCGATTGAACGAATGTGAAAGCATTATACAACCGAATGATTTTCATCCCAACTGCGATGGTCATAGACGTGTACCATTACTACAAAGACGTAAAAAGTAACTAAACAATATCTTTTTCGTAATTATATTAAAAAGAGGAATTTACAAGAAAAAATTAACGAAGATTTATTAATTTTTACTAATCAGATTTTTGTTCTATTATAAAGTATACCCCATTTGTGGGTAACATTGTGATACAAACAATTTTCTTAAAAAAAACAGTAGTGTATTTTTATTTACTTGTTTTCTTTAGTAAAATGTTCTTTAGTGTGGTAATAATAAAGATTGAGATTACCTATTTTATTTTATAATAATATCTAAATTTTATTTAAGTTAACCATTACAATCATTTTCTGCTAGTGATTTATTTTTTATCAATATCCATTATTTTTTATGTTCTAAAGTTACTCACCTCTACTGTAATGATGATTCAATCATTGAAGTAGGAAGACTAGTCCTAATTTCTAGTTCCATGGATACAATCCATTCATACGGTCACTCATTCGCCTGTCCCCACCTCAACGATTCATAGACAATCTAGGGTTACGAAATGTCACTTTCTCTTAATCTGTGCAAATGAGTTCTGCTAATGTTTCGTTTTTGAGAAAATAAATATCTTATAATGGTAAACTCGAAGCAATTTTTGGTGTAAATCGTAACGAATGTGTTTGATGAATAGATCTAGACAGTTATACATAGTTAAAAATGTGTGATTTGTGTGTAAATAAGTGATATTCATATCAAGAGGTGTTTGTTTACTCGAATGCTCAAGTAAGGAAATCTGGACTTTAGATAGTATTATTATGCCTACTGGTATACATCATTTTAAAAATCTCAGATAAAATCTTGATATTGCATCATCATCATCATCATTAGCAACCAATCAACGGCTCACTAGTCACTACTGAGCGCAGGTCTCCTTTCAGAGAAGGGTTATAGGCCATAGTCCACCACGCTGGCCCAATGCAAATTGGCGGACTTCACATACCTTCGAGAACATTATGAATTACTCTCAGATGTGCAGGTTTCCTCACGATTTTTCCTTCACCGTTGAAGCAAAACTAGAGCTAAAACTCAAAAACAGCTTGACCGATTTGTTTTTTTTTGTTATCTTCGCCTTTATACAGGGGTGATTTAAAAACAAAAAATAGGAAAAGCCCAAAAGAACAGCAGACAAGCGTAAAAAAATTTAAAACACCCTCGACATGTGAATCTATGGCCGGTCTTTGTATGATTCTGGTTGCAGCATCAGGTCAAAGTTATCAGTAATCATACGCAAAAAATGCTTTACATCATCTTGGAAAAGAGCTGATACTCTGATACCGATATTAACCAAACCTAGCTAAGAACCACCGCAAGGAAACTGGCTTTCAAATGAAAAAAAACCGCATCGAAATCGGTCCATCCGTTTGAGAGCTACGATGCCACAGACAGACACACACACACAGAGAGAGACAGACAGAGAGACATCGACGTCAAACTTATAACAAACCTCTTTTTGCGTCGGGGGTTAAAAAATCGAAAATTAAAAAAAAGCTCATTTATAATGATTAGTTAGGATTCTACAGCACGAAAAATATTTTTAGCATCGCAAGTAGACGCTCTCAGTAGACTCAGAGGCTCAGAGCATGCTAAGCCCAAGCACGTTGAGATAAGAAAGATGCAATAAATCAAGCGGTTTTGTTCGGACTCGTTTTACGATCACACTCGCAACTTGTGTCTGCTTTATTGAAGTCAATGCAGTATAGTAGTTATAGTACTGGGCACGTTTTCTTTGCTTTGTTTACTAGGTACAAATAAAATCATCATACCATTGAAGTAAATAGATATAGAATAGAATATAATAGAAATGTTTTTTATTCAAATAAACTTTTTTTACAAGTGCTTTTGAATCGCCGATGAGTTTACCACTGGTTCGGAATGCCCTTCCTGCCGAGAAGAACCAGCAAGAAACTTGGCGGTTGCTCTTTTCAAAACAAGTATACAATTCAATACTAAGCTATGTCATGCAGTGTTTCCACAATGAGTTCCACAAAAGCATACCTAATTATAATTTAACACATGTTAAGACGGGCAAACAGAAAGTAAGCCCCATTTCCGCCGGTGGAACCCGTTCACGACCATGACGCATGATCCAGCAATTGCTTCGCTCAACCATATTTGAGGGAACGTAACGTATCGTTATAACGAGAACGTAACCTAATATCTATAGAAGAGCCCGCCCGAACTAACATGTTCACGGTTCTACGAAAAATTAAATGACAGCAACCTCCTAGAAACAATTCATAAAATAGTCCACTACAATCTTAGACTGCATCGCCACTTACCATCAGGTGAAATCGCAGCCAAGTCGCATTGAATAGCACTAAATAAAAATAAAAAAAAGTGGTTCGTCACGATCTAAGTCCACGCGTCCCATAAATTCGTAAATACTTTCAAAAATTCAAAAAATTCAAAATTATTTATTTCATGTAGGCCAACCTGTGGCTCTTATGACACGTCAAGATTCTACCACCGGTTCGGAAAGCGGATTCTGCTGAGAAGAGCCGGCAAGAAACTCAGCAGTTGCTCTTTTCAAAATAATCATTTTACAATATTAATAAGTAGCTATTACATTGTAATAAGTTTTTATACTATCTTGTGGGCAGCTGGATGCCAAGCTGATTTAACCCGTGCATCTTTGTTAGAATAGAATATGACATTTCCACAAAACGTACTACAGTTCAATTCATGTCAAAGACGGGCAGACAGAAAGTAGCACCATTCCCGCCGGCGGCACCCGTTCACGAGCATGACGCATGATCCAGCCATTGCTTCGCTCGACCATATTTGAGGGAACGTAACAACCCGCACCACACGACAACACCACAGAAATGTTTAAAGAGAGCGTGACATACTTAGTCTACCCGTATTAAAGCATCGAATTGAATAATATTATTCAAACACTAATTTTAAGATCCCATGCAACTTTGTCATTAAGAAAGTCATTAACTTTGTAATAAGCGCTATAATAAGTACTTTAGAAGTATTAAGTATTTAAGATGCTAGGTACATAACCACATACACGTATTATGTTAATTTTACTGTTAAGTGATAACACTAAGACTCGCTTGCAGAGACGCCGGGTTAGGTATATCCCAGGAATAAATTTGTAATTTTGACAGAAGCGATATACGAAATCTGTCAAAGCAGCAGCTAACTCTGAGTCAAAAAGATAACCCGACGTTTCTGCAAGCGGACCTAACAGTGCTCAAAATTCATATCACGTCAGTGTTGGCATCTATATAAATAAAAATGAATGTTGGTAAGCGCATAACTCAAGAATGGATGGACCAATTCGGTTAATTTATTTCTTTGTATGTTCCTTAAGGTCCACGGAAGGTTTTAATACTTAATAAAAAAAAAAAAAACAAAAAAAACGAAGTTCGCCGTGTCAGCTAGTTATCTATAAAATATAAATTACATGATTGTAAAGTTGCGGTTACGGGAAACTTTTGTAACCAATAATTTTGTTCATATCTTTATAGCTTTTGATGTGAAATCGTTTTTGAGATAGATCCCAGGGCCGGCTTTGTGAACAAAAGCAAAGGCAAAAATGCAATGAAGAGATTAAGATCTGTGCCATTGTACTAGCGAAAGTAGTTATCTAAGCGTAACGCTTTCGCTAGGAGGGAATTAGGGACTACAACAATCCAATTTGTGAATGGGATTTAAACCTACAACCTTTGGGATAACATAGACTCCGCACCATAAGCCGTTGAGTCACATTATTATCATTGAATTTTTATTGAATTATTAAGAGGCAGTGATAGCCTAGTGGTTAGGACTGTGGTCTCCTATTCGGGGGGTCGCAGGTTCGATCCCGAGTACCGCTGACTTTTCGGAGTCAAGTGCGTTTAAGCAATTAAATATCACTTGCTTCAACGGTGAAGGAAAACATCGCGAGGAAACATGCACATCTGAGAGTCTTCTTTATAGTTCTCGAAGATGTGTGAAGTCCGCCAATTCGCATTGGGCCAGCGTGGTGGACTATGACCTATAACTCTTCTCTGAAAGGAGACCTGCGCTCAGTAGTGAGCCGTTGATGGGTTGTTAATGATGATGATGATGATGATGATGAAAATACCTTATTATGGATGTTTAGTATAGGTAGAGGCTATCCTTTATATTTGGGCTGCCAGCGTCCAGCTTCTATGAACTAAACATTCGTCAAACTACCTGTGTAAATTTTTGCGTATAAAATGCATTGTAAATGCTTTGCAATTTGGCGTGTGCTCAGAAAACTATTGATGATACATAAAAATGATGTACTACATGATTAAAGTACTCATTATTCTCTACAAAAAAGTCAGCGAGGAAATATTATATTATCTAACCATCATATTTAAGTCACCATGTAGTAGCTTTTGTGTTCTAAAATTTAATTAGATCGCCTTTATTATCGTAGTATTAATTCTTTCTTACAAATACATATGTGGTGGTGTCGTGTGATGCGGGTTGTTACGTTCCCTCAAATATGGTTGAGCGAAGCAATGGCTGGGTCATGCGTCATGCTCGTGAACGGGTGCCACCGGCGGGAATGGGGCTACTTTATGTCTGCCCATCTTAAGATAGAAGTTAGTCTGTATGCATTTTTGGAACTTTCCTCATTGTGGAAACACTGCATATATAGCATAGTATTTACTGTATTGTAAATCTGTTTTGAAAAGAGCAACCGCCGAGTTTCTTGCTGGTTCTTCTCGGCAGGAAAGGCATTCCGAACCAGTGGTAGATTCATTGACCATTCAAAAGCACTTGTAAAAGTTTATTTGAATAAAAAATATTTCTATTCTATTCTATTCTATGATTATAAAAGTGTGTTTGTTTGTTGGTTTGTCCGTCAATCACGGTGCAACAAAGCTACGGATTGACGTGATTTTTTGGAGAGGTGTAGCTGAGAACCTGGAAGGTGACATAGGCATCCCGGAAAATCAAAGAGTTCCTGCGGGATTTTAAAAACTAAATCCACGCGGACGAAGTCGCGGGCATCAGCTAGTGAACTATAAATTCGTCAAACTACCAGTGTAATCTTTACAAGCGATTGTATTCTCTTGACATCGGAAGTTTATCTGGCCTTGAGACTTGTAAAGCGTAGGTAAATGCGCTCCATTGACTTAATATCTCTTCAAAAAAAACGATTTCTTTTGACGATGGATGATTAATCGCGCTTAGCGTCGGAAAATTGCATATTTCCTTCTCACAGCCTCTAGAGTTTCGCTAGCCCTTCTAATCATACTAATATTATAAATGCGAAAGTGTTTGTTTGTTGGTTTGTCCTTGAATCACACCGCAACAGAGCTACGGATCGACGTGATTTTTTTCATGGATAATGGGTATAGTTGGGGACCTGGAGAGTGACATAGGCTACTTTTCATCTCGGAAAATCAAAGAGTTCCCGAGGGATTGTAAAAACTAAATCCACGCGGACGAAGGGCGCGGGTATCAACAAGTATTATAATAAATGCGTAAGTGTGTGTGTTGGTTGATATGTTCTTCAATCACGCAGCAGCGAAGCATCCAGTCAACCTGGAGAGTAACATACTGCTATTTTTATTCAAGAAAAGGGCTCCCGCAGGATTTAACAAAACATATAGTAACAAGGATATCTTAAGGTAGCGTAAAGTAATTTGTAAATTATACTCATTAAACCTTCCACGTCCCACGAGATTTTTGAAGGCATTCCAACAAGCAAGCACTTTAATAAGTAAAACAAATCCGAAAGCAAGGTCATACTGTGATGTAAGTTTAAAACTGGAGCGCTAACTGACGTGTTTAACTGGTAATATTGGCATTACGTACAATTAAGTTTCATACTCACATTCTTCGATACCGCATTCTTAACGCTTTCAAACTCACGAATAAAGAAAATACACAAATATGATTCCAAAAGAGAAGATATTTTTCGAACGTTCATTAATAAATTCGAAAACGAAGATCTTTATTTTCTACACAGACAACTTTACATTAAAACGTCATTATATCTAGACTGCGAGAGACATCTGTAAGATTTCTTATCGATAAAATAAAAATAAATTCACAGGACACTGTCGCGTCGACGGGCATAAAATAGTAGGTTAATGTTATTCAGGAAAACGGTGTGCAAGTCGACCGCAATTGCGGTAACTTTCGTACGGGGAACTGGCGTTACGTGTGTCACAACTGAAAACTTACAATTAAATAATGTACCTACTCACGAAACAAATACTAGGAAAATAGTTAACACAGAGAATGCTTTTTTCGCTCACCTTCTTTTGATGAATGAAACCTTTCATTCACTACATATTATAAAGCAAAGTGCCTATGCCGAGTTTCTTTGTATCTGTGCGGGTAAGAAAACTTTCTGGATTTTCAACCATAAGAAAAGTTACATCTGCCTCTTAGTCTATTCGACTCAAACACTTCCTCACTTTTGCACAATATACCTACTAGAGCAGATAAACGCTCTTGAGCACTCACTACATCACTACAAAACACAACTGTACTGACTCATACATTCATACGACGTACCTTACCCCGTCACTAGGCAAAGTGCAAAACTATAGTGCTGTGCGCAAAGTTATGAACAATGAAGCGCTTTAAAGTGCTTAAAGCGGTAGGCTATACTGATAATAATTATGAAAAACAAATAAAATTTACATAATATCATACAGTTAAACGTCGACCTTTTCATATCACTTTAAATATCATGAAACTTAAAAGTGTACTTGACGGACCTACGGACGGCCTATCTATATCCAGAAGTAACCTTAGACAGGGTGATGTGATAGTGATAGTGAAAGTTAGTTTCAGAATGAGTAGGTACAGCCGGCGCCCGGATTCAGGCGGCGCAAGACCGAGGCCTGTGGAAGTCCATGCAAGAGAACTTTGTCCAGCAGTGTACGTCTATCGATTGACCAAGAAGAAGAAGACAGCCTATTTTATATTTTTAAATATTTATCTAAGCTCATATAACACTGACTGCTTTCACTTACTACAGTTCAATTTAACCGCTTTCTATAAATTGAATTGTAGTCAGTGTCGTGTGGAAACAATGTTTTATGATGACGTCACAGTATGATGGTTAACTTTAAACTGTAGCCTAAGCACGAATATTTTCACTATCGAATAGTTAACGTAAAGTTAACGCCGACAAGATATTTTGTATGAAAACGACTGCACCGCCCGCACAGTGCAACGCCTGTTTTCAAACAAAATATCTTGTCGGCGTTAACTTTACGTTAACTATTCGATAGTGAAAATATTCGTGCTTAGGCTACTGAAAACCTTTCAAACCTCACCTGTTGTATACTGTCGTGCCCACTAATAGCACAAAGGTTAACTTTTGCTTCGAGAGGAAATGTGGAATATTATTTTTGTTGATTATCATTATCATCATCAGCCACCCATCAACAGCTCACTACTGAGCGCAGGTCTCCTCTCAGAGAAGGCTAGGCCATAGTCCACCACGCTGACCCAATACGGATTGGCAGACTTCACACAAATTTGAGAACATTATGAAGAACTCTCAGGTGTGCTGGTTTCTTCACGATGTTTTTCCTTCACCAAGCTTGTGATATTTAATTTCTTAAAAGCACTTAACTTAGAAAAGCCAGAGGTGCATGCCCGGGATCGAACCTGCAACTCGCGGAATAGGAGACCACAGTACTAACCACTAGGCTATCACTGCTTTTCATCATGACTAAAATAATATTTAATTGTTTGAAACATCATACAGGGGCCAATAAATATTTCAATATTTAATTCTTGTGGTAGTATTTTAAAGGATTTTCCGCTTTGACTCATTAATATCATCTCTACTATTTATTTATCTGCAATAGGAATAGGAATTCCCATATTCATGGAAATTCCTAATTGTTAAGAAAGATTAATTATGGGCCACTTCAAATCTTATGACGTAACCCCATCGAATTTGGGCTCGTTTGATTCATCTTGACAAGTACTCTGGCCCTATATGATTTTCAGGGTCTAATGATGTAGCCGGCTACTAAAAGCTTGTTTTTTAAAAATAAAATGTTTTGATTTACACTTGTTTTCAAATTTGGTAATAAAACGACGTAACCCCATCAAGTCTGGGCTCCTTTGATTAGTCTTGACAAGTACTCTGGTCCTAGATGATATCCAGGGTCTAATGATGTAGCCGGCTACTAAAAGCTTGTTTTGATTTGTAAAATATTTGATTTACACTTGTTTTCAATTTATTAAACTCCTATTTTACCCAGGAGCAGGGTCTTTTGGTCTGTCTGCAGTGACTCTGCAACCGGTTCGGAATCATAACTAAAAAAGTCGACAAGAAACTCAGTATGTATTCTTTTTTCAATGCCATTGTTGTTTTAAATAACGGTAGATAGCAGACTGATCCAATATCGAAATTGGTGACGCGAGACGACCAGGCTCTTCACCTAGGTCGAATTACAAGGGGAAAAAAACTTGAGAGATGTCAAGGGACACCCGGATGGAACGCAGTTCCTTTCGATTACATTGTGTTCGATATTTTCGCGATACAACAATGTTGTACCGCGAAAATACCGAACACAATTCAAAATTCACATTCAACAAAAAAAGTGTCGGTTTCAAAAATGTGTCGAGTGTCGGTTCCTTATTTTTTAGGGTTCCGTACCCAAAGGGTACCAACGGGACCCTATTACTAAGCCTACGCTGTCCGTCCGTCCATCCGTCCGTCCGTCCGTCCGTCCGTCCGTCCGTCCGTCCGTCCGTCCGTCTGTCAGCGGGCTGTATCTCGTAAACCATAATACATAGACAGATGAAATTTTCACATATTATGTACACACATCAAAAGTGTCTAGGGATCAAGCATTTTTATGCGGATTTCTTGAGATTGAGATGTGGCTTTGTAATAAATTTATGATTTTATAAATTTATATGGATCCTTTTTGGTGCATTTCATAATTTGAATCAGGAACTGTCAATCAAATTCGAGTAAAAGATGAAAATCAGCTGTCAATATTTTCCCTATAAAACATACAACGCATTGAAGACATTATTAGTGCTACTGTTTCCCTACTACTGATTAAAACCAACGTTATTATGGAGCGGCGACGTCATTTAAGCAGGGAAGAAATGCTCAGAGCCGTGGGAATGATAGAAGCTGGTTCCCGGCAACGTACTGTGGCTTTAGCTCTGAATACAAGTCAGAGTGTTATCAGTCGACTTTGGACACGTTACCGAAGCACTGGTACCGTGGCTGAGCGCCATGGAGGACGGTATCGCTGCACCACACGGAGACAAGACCGATACATTCAAATCTTAACTCGAAGAGCTCCAACAATAACCGCCATGATGTTAGCCGTGAGGCTTCATCACTCTTCAGGGAACTTAATTAGCGACCAAACAGTCAGAAACCGCTTGCATGAAGTGAACCTTCATTCCCGAAGACCGCTACGGGTACCACCTATAGCAATGCACAATCGTAGGATTCGATATCAATGGGCTCTTGAACACAGAAATTGGGCAGAAGAACAATGGCGTTTCGTGTGCTTTTCTGATGAGTCTCGTTTTGGTATGAGACCGGATACAAGACGTATACGACACTGGAGAACCCCTGGACGCCAACAGCGATTAAAATCCTGCCAGGAAGTCCATCCTTATAGTGGTGGAACCATCATGGTATGGGCGGGTATTTGGATCGGCGGAAGAACTGAGTTGATTTGGATCAGAGGCAACCTCAACGCTCAAATTTATGCTGAGACGATTGTATCAGACGTCATCGTTCCTCTACAAGTGCAAATCGGTCCCTTATTTCAGTTAATGCATGATAATGCACGACCGCACACCGCAAGAGTTGTAAGACAGACTCTCGCCGCAGCTAACATCAATGTCCTGCCCTGGCCTGCTCAGTCGCCAGACTTGAACCCGATTGAGCATGCATGGGATATGCTACAGAGAAGAGCTCTGCCGAATATGGAGGGTATCCAGTGGCAAGAAGACCTTTTTTTGTTGTTGCAACGAACATGGGCGGCCATTCCACAGCGTGATTTGGATGAACTCATTTTGAGTATGCCAAACCGATGTTCTTGTGTTGTTAGTGTTCGCGGTAGAAACACGGATTATTAATTGTTTAAGTTACCCAATAAAATTTTAAAGAAAACTGTTATTTCAGTCTTTTTTTCGAACTTTAATGTTAGTGGTTCAAATGTCAAAAATCCCTTTATTAGGAAAATGGCAAATTTCTTTATTAATGCAAAGGTGACTTGGTTTATCGTTACTGTGACAAACGAAAACACTTTATTTGATGAATCCTTAAAGAAAATTTTAATTAATATCAATCAGGAGAAAAGTTATTGCAAAAATATATGTTGATCCCTAGACACTTTTGATGTGTGTATTTCTATTGCCGCTATAACAACAAATAATAAAAATTTAATTAAATTAAAAAAATTAAATTAAAATATTACCATGGGTACATGGAAATATTTTTATTTAATTTTTTTAACGGAACCCTAAAAGAGCGAGGCCCGACTCGCACTTGGCCGATTTTTTCCGTCTAGCCCCCTTCCGTAGATAAGGTACTACGTTCCAAAAAAATTGGTAGTCATGGGGACTGCCGATAGAAGTGAAAACTAGATTTGCTAATAATTAAAAATAAATATAAAAAAAATATAATTAAAAATAATTTAAAAAAAGCGCACTGTCACGTTTCGTGAGTGAGATTCGAACCTGAGACATCATACATTAAACGGTAAGGAAGGCAGCCTCTGGCCGACCGCGCTGTACAAGGTTGCTTGAGAATCTCTAAAATGTTGAACGCTTATTGAAATCTCCAGGTGACGATTTTGCGAAATCCATGTTTTTAGCTCACCCAAAAAGTGCTCAACGTGCCTAAAGATGTTTATACTTCAAAAAATTTCGACTTACATTCAAACTCCAACAAATTCCATTTTAATCTCTGAGTCTATGGTTGTTGTTGTTGTTTTTTTAATTCAGTTCCCAAGTAGTGGCTTTTAGGCGTGCCAATTGGGCACAGTTTGTTTCGCCAGGCTTTCTGGAAGAGTCTATGGTATAATTAAAAAGAACATTGTAACTACTGTCACCTTTGACAGCTAAGAGTCTAATGGCGCGAAAAGCTAAACATGGCGACGGCTGAGGGTTATATTTTTAAAACATTGTCGACACTTGGGAAGTAAAATAGAGGTGAGTTTATCATACGGAGATAATAGATGTTTATATTGCGTGTTATGATGATTCAAGTCATCTACTTAAGGTATTACAATTATTATTATGTCAATACAGTTAACAGTTAGGCAACATAAACGGATGACTAGAGAGTAGAGAATACACAATTCACAAATCCCATTCAGGATTTCGAGTCCCAAAGCTAAATTGGGAATATAAGCGGGGCACATAGTTTGAAGAACTGATGGTCGTTGGGGTCCCAAGAAATAAGCACCGAACCTGGTTTCCAAAATCTCCCGTGATACTACCAGTAAGACCACCTGGTAGTACCACGGGTAAGCAATACTATTACCAATAGCCAGAAGTAGCAACCGGCGACTGTTGTCGGTTGCACTACCGAACACATTAACCATGGTTTCCTGTGATGGTGTCCCGTGTTGTTATCTAAAAGTGTCTACGTTTGCACAACGCCGATCCTTCCTTCCTTAGATACCTACTTGAGAGAGCTGTTCGCTCAGGTTTCAGGATTCCAAGAACAATTACAGTCGTATATAAAAGCACTTTAGGTTGAATTGAAATTGTGTCTAGAGTCTAAATACCCATAATTCGCTTATCGCCCTCAATCCATTCGTCGGCGCTAACCCTGAGTCTGAATCATTTTTCCCCAAATAAGCGAAACTGATGTTTTCATAACATCTGCGATTGGTTGTGGATTGCGGCGCGTGCTACGTTGCGAGTCATGGAAACGAGCGGTTTGTTTGCTTTGACGACCGCACGAGCTTTACCAACGCCTTGAGTGATATGTTTTAATACAATATTAATGAATTTCTTAATGACTGGGAACAACCGGTCTGGCATCCAGCTGCCCATAAGATAGCGCAATAACTTCTTCTTCTTTATCAACCGATAGACGTCCACTGCTGGACAAAGGTCTCTTGCATGGACTTCCACAGGCCTCAGTCTTGCGCCGCCTGAATCCAGCGGCTCCTTGCGACTCGTTTAATGTCGTCGGTCCACCTGGTAAGGGGTCTGCCAACAGTGTGCTTCCCGGTGCGGAGTCGCTACACCAGCACCTTGGGACCCCAACGACTATCAGCTCTTCGAACTATTTGCCTCGCTTATTTCCACTTCAGTTTCGCGACTCGCTGAGCTATGTCGGTGACTTTGGTTCTCCTACAGATCTCCTCATTTCTGAATCTGATTCGATCCCGTAGGGATCTCATCATAGCTCTCTCCATCGCCCGCTGAGCGGTCCTGAGCCTACTTATGAGGCCCTTAGTTAGCGACCATGTCTCGGATCCGTAAGTCATCACTGGCAACACGCACTTTAGTCTTCAGGCACTGAGGAATTTCGGACGAGAAGACATCTCGGACCTTCCCGAACGCTGCCCAGCCGAGTTGGATTCGGCGGTTGATCTCTTTCTCGAAATTGGACCTATCTAGCTGGACTGTGTGTCCCAGGTATATATACTCGTCCACAATTTCGAGTGCAGAATTCTCAACAATTACTGGGCAATAACTTATAACATTGTAATAGCTGCGTAATAATATAGTGACATTGTGTATTCAAAAGAGCAACTGCTAAATTTCTTGCAGGCTCTTTAGTAGTCTTGACTTGTCATAAGAGCCACAGGTTACATGAATAAATAATTTTGAATTTGAATTTGGAAGAAATGAAAACCGCGCCAGACCTGATTCAGGGTATGTCTTAAAAACTCATAAGATTAGGACTTTATGCAAATTGAGCGTCAACGTTCGATAAATGCAACTGCAATGCAAATAAGATGATAAGATGAATCGAATTAGTTCTCTAAAAGATGAGTTCAATGCCCTACCCTTTTTAGGGTTTTCGTACCAAAATGGTAAAAATGGAACCCTTATGGTGAGACTTTCTCCGTCCGTCCGTCCGTCTGTCACAGTCGATTAATTTAGTAAGCAAGTTAGTAAGTCGATTAGTTTAGTACGCAAATTAATGTAATATTATCGTTTTACTTGAATACTTTTATACTTCTGGAGTACGGAAGCCTCGGTGCGCGAGTTCGACTCGCACTTGGCCGGTTTTTTTTAGTTACGTGTACCTTGTTTCAAATTAACGTTACAATTACGACTTTATTTGGTATACAAGACATCTTTACGGCATTATGAACGTGGCATGGTTGCAAAAACTTGGAATTAACAAGCCAAATCGGCTGTCACGATTATCGAGTTCTTACTTTCGCAATCAACGGAAGGCCTGGTTTTGACAGTAAAAAGTTGATAACGTTTCTTATGGTTTCAGCGTTTATTAGCAAGGTATTGGTGGTATTGATACTGTGTTCTTTTTCTTCCCATGGCTTCATAACTACTGAGAAACAGGCGTGCTTCCTAGCTCGCCTCTCTGACTATAATATGAACTGTCCAAACAAAATTGTTATTATGCATAAATGGTAGGTGTTTTAATTCAATTAAGAGTTAATAATACTTATACTAGTGGTTCGCCCCGAACTGAGACCTCGCGGTAACGGTATCCCATGATTATTCATTCAATCGATACATGATAACCAAAACTGACATTATTATTATGCCCGTTTTCACCAAACATACCTAAATCATCCCCTAAGTAGGAGTCTCTTAACGTAGGTAGCTCCTAAATACAATCCTAAGTCCTAACATCCGTCCCAATATCCTTTTAGGTGTCCCGTACAGGATCGTGATAAATAAGTTGACAGAAAACATCAATCACCTAACTTATAGGTAGCCCGTAAAGGTTAGGGAACGTTAGTGAAAACATTGAATTATTTATCAAACATTGAATTTAACTCGTAGTTCCATGGGAATAGTTACTGACTGCGCCATCTATTAGCATTATTGTGAAGCTATGTTGATGCTATATGAATTACTGACGCCCATTAAAAATTAAATAATCTCGTTTCTTTATAATATTCATATAATTTTAGTATTTGTTGTTCAAGTACAGGATATAAGTGACCTAAAAACATAAAATCAGTTTGAAAATCCATAGCGGATTTTTCTAGAGAGCGTCTTCAAGCGAGCGTATAAAATCGCCACTTTGAAAGCCCCCCATTTCGTCAATTTTAAGGGAAAAATTAAAAAAAAAATATTTTTGTACTCAGTTCAAAATTATCTTTAAAATGATACGTAACAATTTTATGTAACGCGATTTTTTTTTTTTTACTTCGCATTCGCTTCTATGAGAGCCCCCCTGAAATAAAGATTTTTATAACTTTTTAAGCCATTTTCGGCTGGAGGCCATCGGTTTACATATTATATCTAAATTTGAAGTAATTACGTTCAGTAATTCAAAAGTTATAAGGCTCTGACAGACGGACGGACGGACGGACGGACGGACGGACAAGTGCAAATCGCCCTAGTTAACTCAAAGACCTTCGCTTCGCTCGGTCGAATACTGTTATAAAGACTTTGAAATATTACCACAATAATACGCCAAAATTTTTCCACATATCATTTTAATTTAATTTTATCCTATTTTTATTATAATAATTGTAATTTGATACCTACCTATGGAGAAATACTGTCTGAAATAATTTTTTTTTTATTTTTTTATTTACACTTGTTTGTTCATAGGTACATGCAAGAGTTCCCAAGTTCACGCAAGACACAGGAATTCCATTCAAGTCAGGATCTAGATCGTGTGAACGAGTATAATATTGATTGAAGGTTGTCGTCATTCTAGACGTGAGACCGTTACACTGGAAACTACAGCACCAATACGGTATACCGGAAAAGCTAGTTTTTATAATTTTACCATTACGAAGTTCTTATTTGGACAGTGGGCCAAAAAGGAATAGTAGGTATTTTGCTTTTAGGCAGCCTAATCATTAGAGAAGCGGAGTACAGATTTGAAATAGCAGTGGACAACCCGCATTTGCCGCAAGAAACTGCAAAGAATCTGCTTTCTGAAGCGATGGTAGAGTTCTGAGTTCTGACTTATCATAAGAGCCAAAGGTTGGCCTACATCAAGAAAATTTTGAATTTTGAAAGATGGCTGCTGGAGCTAAAAGTTAGCGTAGCGTGGGACGTGGGAGCCAAAGTTAAGATCCCACATAGCTCAGCGAGTCCCGAAACTGAAGTGGAAATGGGCGGGGCATATAGTTGGAACAGCTGATGGTCGTTGGGGTCCCAAGGTGCCGGAGTGGCGACTCCGCACCGGGAAGCGCAGTGTTGGCAGACCCCCCACTAGGTGGACCGACGACATCAAACGAGTCGCAGGGAACCGCTGGATTCCGGCGTCGCAAGACTGATCAAATATGGTCGAGCGAAGCAACGGTTGGATCATGCGTCATGCTCGTGAACCGGTGCCGCCGGCGGGAATGGGGCTACTTTCTGTCTGCCCGTCTTAACATGAATTGAATAAAATTGCAGTAAGTTGTTTTTTTTTTTGGAACTTCCCCTCATTGTGGAAATATAATATTTTATTCTAACAAAGTTGCATAGGTTTAATCGGCTTGGCATCCAGCTGCCCACAAGATAGTATAAAAAACCTATTACAATGTAATAGCTGCATAATAATATTGTAAAATGATTATTTTGAAAAGAGCAACTGCTGAGTTTCTTGCCGGCTCTTCTCAGCAGAATCCGCTTTCCGAACCGGTGGTAGAGTCATGACGTGTCATAAGAGCCACAGGTTGGCCTACGTGAAATAAATAATTTTGAATTTTTTGAATTTTGAAGCCTGTGAATTTCCATGCAAGAGGCCTTTGTCCAGCAGTGGACGTCTATCTGTTGCTAAAGAAGAAGAAGAAGCGTAGGACGCCCTTCAGCCATTTGATGCTGATCGTTGTGGTGTTCCGTTCACACAATGTAAGGTTTTACATTTATCATGCTAATGAAAGTGCTAATGCTAATCAAATGTTAATATGAGAGAAACACGTACACTGAGCGAAAAACAAATGTCGACTTATTGTAATAAGAATTATAAGTTATAACAGATGTATTGTGAATATAAGAACCTGCACCTACAGACACAGACATGGCCTTCGATTCCGGACACTATTTTCATTATAATGATTTGTATACATAAATATATAGGTTTTACGCAATATGTTTAAATTACTATAAGCTATTAGATATATTAATTACAATAAAATATGATCTTACGTGTGCAAATCAAAGATTTATACTTTATGGTTGATTATACGGGTCTGCCCGCGAAATTCAAATTTAATTTGGTTTTTCGCAATTTGCAAACTAATACGACAAAGTACGCTTATGGCATTCTAATTGTGCCAGGGGCAGTATCATGTCCACAGGTTTATATAAAAATCTTTACTTGAAAGTGTCCAGTTTAAGAAATTAGTCAGAATATGGAGTTGTAGTCGATATTTTGACTAATTTCTTAAACTGGACACTTTCAAGTAAAGATTTTTTATATAAACCTGTGGAGATGATACTGCCATCGTCGCAATTAGAATGCCATAAGCCTACTTTGTCGTATTATTTTACAAATTGCGCAAAACCAAATTAAATTTGAATTTCGCGGGCAGAACAACGAGCCTTAAGCGTTGGTGGTAGGCCCCTTGTTTACAATATTCCCTCTTAGGAACTCATTTCATTATTTTAATATGAAGCAGCCTCTAATGCAGTTATAGTAGGTGTATTCATAGCTCATCGGACGTTTGGTGGGCGTATATTAAATTCCGACACCCCTCAGCGCGCAATATCGACGCCCTGACATTTCACGGAATTCTCATAAAATGGGACTCAGTAAATATTCTAGATTCTATAAATATTTAGGGTAATCGTTGAGTTAATTGCATTTTTATTGCTTTTAACACCATCGTAAGCTGCTCAGATATGAGACCAGCTCAGAAGAGATAATCGAGAGCCTTTTTGACTCTATCTATTACACTCGCGAGCAAAACTATGGAATCACCTGCTTGTGATTTGCTACGAGCGATCTTAAGATCTTAATGACTAATGAAGATTCATAAAAGTGGTACCATATTAAAGGCTATACTGTAACCTTTAAATTGATACCATATTCATTTCAATTACACCCGTACTTCAGGAGCTATCCTGGTTTAAGTGAAGGAGTAAGGAAAAGTGAAGGAATTGGGGTTCAGAAAAAAAGAAAAATTTAAAAATTTTTTTTTATTTGATCTCGAATATTTAGGATCAGTATTTGGTCCTGGCCCTAATAACAGCTCGAAGACGATTCCTCATAGACCTTATCAGCTTTTTGATCTTGATCTTCCCACTCCTCTATTAAAGCTGATTTCAGCTCATCAGTATTTGAAAGAGCCGGATTTCTGGATCGAACCCTCTTTCTTAGCTCATCCCACAAGTGCTCAATAGGGTTCAAGTCAGGGCTGAGCGCTGGCCGGTCCAATGTGGCGATACCAACTTCACCCAGGAATTGAGCTTTGGCACGTGAAGTGTGACGACGGGCGTTACAGTGCATCAGTAGGAAGTTATCACCGACATACTCCGCTTAAGGAACGACATGTTAAAGCAGAATATCGGTGATGTATCGGTCTGAAGTTAGACCGCCCCCTCGTCCCCCACCAGGCACGAAAACAAGCTCCGCTTTTCCATCCAATGAAATGCCGGCCCACATCATAAAGGAACCACCCCCATAGGCTACTGTTTCAGCGAAACAACACTGAGAAAATCACTCCCCAGGCAGCCTGTAGACCCGGCCCCGTCGGTCACTACGGTGCAAGCACATTCTGCACTCGTCTGAGAACAGAACTCGCCCCCATTGATAGACTTTCCAATCAAGATGGGCGCGAGCAAATTGAAGGCGTGCTTGTCGGTGACTTGCCGTCAGTTTTGGCCCTGGGGCAGGCCTTTTTGGAGTCAAGTTCGCTTGCTTGAGTCTTCGCCGAACTGTCCACTCACTTACAGCCACTCCACGAACTTGTCTGAGCTTCTGCTGGACGTCGACACCAGTCAAATGGCGATTTCGAAGAGAAGTTGACACGATATAACGGTAATTTCTCTCCGAAGTGCACCGGCGCCGTCCAGATCTCTGTCAAGTCTCTAGTCTCCCGAAAGCGTTTGTAAATTTTCGAGACACAAGATTGGCTTACGTGCAGCTGACATGCGACAGCCCGCTGGCTAAGTTCTTGTTGCAGCAGGGCAACATATTGTGCTGCTTCTGCAGATGTTGTATCGATTATCTTCCAAGGTCGCGGGTCAAATTAACACAGATGTGTACCGGTCAACGTTTGGCAACCGACTGATAAGAAAATTCCGGTACCATGCGCTTTTACAGGGTGTCAAAGTCACACAACTCGCCAGGAATCAAGAAATTGAAACAGTCTTTTTTTCTTATTCTTTCACTTTAACCAGGATAGCTCCTGAAATACGGGTGTAATTTGAATGAATATGGTATTCATTTAAAGGTTAAAGTATAGCCTTTAAAATGGTACCACTTTCAATAATCTTCATTAGTCATTCAGGTCTTAAGATCGCTCGTAGCGTGTCATAAGTAGGTGATTCCATAGTTTTGCTCGCGAGTGTAGTTTAGCGACTATTTAGTGTTGGTGTAAGGTTTCCACGTGGAATCCATTAAGGCTGAAACCACATCTGTGCGCATCAATTCGCATTTTGTCCATACAAAACTGTCATTTTTCATAGAGTCGTGTACGCATCAATTCGGCTTTTCGATGCGTACACGACTGCATGAAAAATCGGCCAAGTGCGAGTTGGGCCTCGCTCTTTTAGGGTTCCGTACATAAGACCAAATCATTTTTTAAAACTAGATACATATTTAGATATCTTAGTTCTTAGAAAGTATAAAATTAGTATATGGGGAAAAATGCTCGTTTGTTTTGGTCACAACTTACCAATCGCATTATAAATCAGTGTTTTCAGTATTTGTTGTTTAAACACACTATATATTACATAATATACCAAAATTTCAAACTCCTAACTAGTTTTTGAGATAGACCCCCTAACAAAATTGGTCTAAAACCGAAAACTTTGACAGCCCCCCATTTCTTCATTTTTGTAGCTAAAAAATAAAAAAAATATATATTTGAACTCCACTTAATGAGCTCTAGACAATGACACTCCACATCCCGGGGTAAAAAAATAAAATTTTATTTCGACTCCTTTTCCATGTATGGGAGCCCCCTTTATTTTTCAATTTAATTTTATTTTTATTATTTGTTGTTATAAGGGCAATAGAAATACACAATATGTGAAAATTTGAACTGTCTACCTATGACGGTTTACGAGATATAGCCCGCTGACAGACGGACGGACGGACGGACGGACAGCGGAGGCTTAGTAATAGGGTCCCGTTGGCACCCTTTGGGTACGGAACCCTAAAAATGACAGTTTTGTATGGACAAAAAGCGAATCGATGCCCACAGATGTGGTTTCAGCCTAAGAAGTAACATTCGGGGACTGGACGTTTCGGGAATAGGACTTCAGACATGTTGGACATTGGATAGGTAATTAAATAGGGGAAGGGTTCGCAAAGTCTTTTTAGGGTTCCGTACCCAAAGGGTGCCAACGGGACCCTATTAGTAAGCCTCCGCTGTCCGTCTGTCCGTCCGTCCGTCCGTCCATCTGTCAGCGGGCTGTATCTCGTAAACCGTCATAGGTAGACAGTTCAAATTTTCACAGAGTCTGTATTTCTATTGCCGCTATAACAACAAATAATAAAAATAAAATTTAAATTAAAAAATAAAGGGGGCCATACATTTTCTGGTGCAGGGTCACCATTCTCCAACGCCCATCGTTTTTCCGTTCTATTTGAGACGTCTGTCAGTTTGCCCTACGGATCTCCTTATTTCTCATTTAGATAACGCAGGGATACTCCGAGCATACTTTCTCTGCCCATAGCCCGCTGAGTAAGCCGGAGCTTTCTTATGAGGACAATATACAGATTAGACATTATATTATTATGCTCTTTAGAACACGTTCTCGCCTGTATGGTAGGTACTGTAAAACTCGTTCGATAAAATGTCTTGCATAAACCTATACCTACGTAAATAAAAGTGTGTCAAAAACAAAATAATCTTGTCGGTATCTTAACAGTTCGGACAATCATATTATTTTTGGCTCTTTCTTTTGATTTCAGGGGTCATATTCCCTCACATTTCTTATCAAATGTAGGTTGTGAGGGATCTCTCTCTCTCTCTATAAGGATCGAGAGGAAGTTCGGGTTCGTCTCCTGTGTAAGATTTTTTTTGATCAATAAATGTAGTTTTTATTTATTTATACCATAATTAATGCCATGTGGTCCCTAAGTTCTAAGTTCTAAGACCGAATTGTTCTATGTATAGGTAAATATAATATGTAGTACGAAATTTCGCCTCACTTAACCGCTCTCAAAACAAAACCCTGTTTGTAATCCAAAACTCGATTTCTGTAAAGGGTTCTTTAGACGACAGGTTTTTCTGACAGTTTAGCCACAATCACTGCTGTGACTATTGGAACTAGGAATTACGACTACTTCTTGTGACTGACGAATGACCTACCGTCTTACCGTCTCCGTTTATTTGAATAAAAAACATTTCTATTCTATTCTATTCTATTCTACCGTCTCTAGTCCTCGCCAACCTGGGTGGCCTGCTCGGATTCTGGAGTGAGCTCGGCTGGCTGGAGTGATCTGGCGGGGAGCCGTACCAGAGGAATCATGCAAACGGACGAACATCGCCTACTTGCGGAGACAATTCACAGGAAGAAGAGAAGAACCTACCGTCTTGCAACGATGTCATAACATCATCACGGCATTCATTCAATGATCTACTGAGCACGTCACTGCTGCGCTCGGCTTCAGTGGATAGACAGTAGACACCCGTAGTAACTTACTTAGGGAGAGGGCAGACTGGCTTATTTTAGCAGCAGAGATCAGCGTTTTGCGACTGCATCGCGTTTTTGCGACTCAAGCGTTCAATACGATGCTAAAAGTAGCGAAGGTTAGCGTTATTTTGAAAAGAGCAACTGCTGAGTTTCATGCCGGCTCTTCTCAGCAGAATCCGCTTTCCGAACCGGTGGTAGAGTCATGACGTGACATAAGAGCCACAGGTTGGCCTGCGTGAAATAAATAATTTTGAATTTGAATTTGTTTAAAAATCGCCGAACGCCGATGCTAATAAACGAAACTAGATCGCTGTGACTGGCGTTTGTTTGCGAACAGCGTTAAAAAAAAAACGCCGCTAAAAGTTGCCAGTCTGCCCTCTCCATTAACACATTTGAGTGTCAATTTCGCCATCGCCAAGTAACGATTAACTGAGGAATAAATACGACGTTTTGACAGTGTTCGTATTTAAAATCTGTCGATGGTGAAATTGGTACTAAATAAAATGAAGTAAAGAACTTTCTTACCCATGGTCGTCGTCTTCCAAAAGCTTGTATTTTATATTTCTAGAATACATGATGACGTAGATTGCACTTTTTACACTTAACACGACATTTTTACACTTTGCACTTCACTTCACAAGCACAAAATAGTATGCTTTCTAATCAAATGCTACAAAACAATAAACAAAGAATTCAGAAAAGTTTTATTTAGGTACACAGAGTAGGTACCTATTTATATTTTTAAGAAAAACCTTATTTCTTCGACACCAGACCATCCTCTGCATACATAGAATAGTATCTACTTATTAAGTATATTGTAAAAGTATTTTGAAAAGAGCAACTGCCGAGTTTCTTGCTGGTTCTTCTCGGCAGGAACGGCATTCCGAACCAGTGGTAGTCTCATTGACGATTCAAAAGTACTTGCAAAAGTTTATTTGAATAAAAAACATTTCTATTCTATTCTATTCATCGTCAGGCATGTCTTGCAGATGTTCCGGTGTCAGAAGTGAAATATGTACATAGAGTATATTTTAGAGAGTTTATGTGGTGTTGCGTGTTCCTTGCTTTCCTTGCCTTGCTTTTACGTTCCCTCAAATATGGTCGAGCGGAGCAACAACGGCTGGATCATGCGTCATGCTTGTGAACGGGTCCCGCCGGCGGGAATGGGGCTACTTTCTGTCTGCCCGTCTTAACATGAATTGAATTTTTTTTGGAACTTCCCCTCATTGTGGAAATATTATATTTTATTCTAACAAAGTTGCATAGGTTAAATCGGCTTGGCATCCAGCTGCCCACAAGATAGTATAAAAAAACTTATTACAATGTAATAGCTTCATAATAATATTGTAAAATGATTATTTTGAAAAGAGCAACAGCTGCTGAGTTTCTTGCCGGCTCTTCTCAGCAGAATCCGCTTTCCGTACCAGTGGTAGAGTCATGAATTCATGATTTGTCATAAGAGCCACAGGTACGCCTACGTGAAATAAATAATTTTGAAGTTGAATTTGTTTCTAGTGGCGGGAGGGTAGGCGGTGCATAGCACAGGCTACAAGTTGTACTTGAAATACTGAAACCACCAATTTATGATGCGGTTTGTAAGTTGTGACCAAAACAATTTTTTTTCCCCTTTTCTAATTTAGTACTAAGATAATATCTAAATATGTATCTAGTTTTAAAAAAGTAATTTGGTCATGATGGTACATGCAACCCTAAGACCGAGTTTCCACGGCGCGGTTCGCGGCCCGCGCCCGCAGCGGTTGCGGGCCCGCGGCCTCCGTAGAATGCAGATTTGTATGGAAAATGAAGTAGCAAATTCTACGGCGCGGTTTGCGCCCGCGGCGGGCGCGGTAGCAGCGGTACCGTAACCGCTGCGGGCGCGGGTACGAACCGCGCCGTGGAAACCCAGACTAAGACTGAGTTTCCCGCCCGCGCCCGTAGCGGTTGCGGGCCCGCGGCCGCCGTAGAATGCAGATTTGTATGGAAAATGAAGTAGCAATTTCTACGGCGCGGATTGCGCCCGCGGCGGGCGCGGTAGCAGCTGTACCGTAACCGCTGCGGGCGCGGGTACGAACCGCGCCGTGGAAACCCAGACTAAGACTGAGTTTCCCGCCCGCGCCCGTAGCGGTTGCGGGCCCGCGGCCGCCGTAGAATGCAGATTTGTATGGAAAATGAAGTAGCAATTTCTACGGCGCGGATTGCGCCCGCGGCGGGCGCGGTAGCAGCAGTACCGTTACCGCTGCGGGCGCGGGTACGAACCGCGCCGTGGAAACCCAGACTAAGACTGAGTTTCCCGCCCGCGCCCGTAGCGGTTGCGGGCCCGCGGCCGCCGTAGAATGCAGATTTGTATGGAAAATGAAGTAGCAATTTCTATGGCGCGGATTGCGCCCGCGGCGGGCGCGGTAGCAGCGGTACCGTAACCGCTGCGGGCGCGGGTGCGAACCGCGCCGTGGAAACTCAGTCTTAAAGAGCGAGGCCCGCCTCGCACTTGGCCGAAGGGTTCGGCGTTTACCGGTTTGATCTTTGCTGTATAAATAACCGAGTCAACTTTTGATAAACTAGCTGATCGCGTGCGCATCTAAAGTGTGACATTGCTATTCCCTTCTACAGATATCAAACCGAAATTAATCAGACATTTTCAAGTCTATAATAATATCTAAGCAGCAATAAACGTTATCTTTTAATGAAAATCACGTGATTAAATCGCTTCATGAGTAGGTATAATTTTAATATGATTTTAATCATTGCTTTTATTTTACAACCGGATTTTTATCAATAGAAATGCAATGAATAATAGAATTTCACGATTCGTTGGGCACACTTTGAACTACCTACTTACATACGAGTATATTGTATTTTCCAAATATTTATTTACAACAATTACCATCGTACTCTGGCTCCGCTCTAGACTTAAAATGAGACACAAATATGTTCCGACAAAAATCTGTCTCGTTTTAACTCGGTTTTGGTTTTAGCTCCGTCTGTGCTGAGCGAGAGTGCTATCTATAGATCGTACCCTGAGAGACCTGCATTCAGTATTGGACCAGCTATGAGTCGAGACTCAAAATGATGACCAATAATTATTATCATTAACCGACTTCGAAAAAGGAGAAGGTTATGAATTCGTCGGAATCTTTTTTTTTTTAATTGGAACGTAGTTCCTTATCGCGCGGTACGGAAGGGGGGGGGCTAGACGGAAAAAATTAAGGAACCGACACTTGACACTTTTTTGAAACCGACACTTTTTTGTTGAATGTGAATTTTGCAATGTGTTCGTTATTTTCGCGATACAATATTGGGTCTCCGTAGCCTTGTGGCATAGGCAGTCGCTTAACAGTTAAAAGTCGATGGTTCGAATCCCAGCTCGACAGACTAAATTTTCTATTTTCAATTTTATTTTAAATAATTTCTACATGTGGAATTTTTCCCTAATTTTTTATTGTATAAATTGGATAAAACTTTATTGCACTACTAACGCCATCTGTTAAAAACCAGAGTAACTCTTTGGTTTTGTAACAGTGCTGCAATAGAAATAAACTAAATATAATTCATCGTAGTTAATCAATTTAATACTAGATGACACCACTATAGTTTATTACAATTCCTTCACTACACTAGCGGCACGCTATGATGGCCGGTTTGACGTTTGTCCGCTCATGAAGTTCCGTATTAATTGATAACGACTTTGAAGGAAATAATTGTATTACTTTATTGACGATAGTGATGTGCAGAGATTCATAAATTTTATCGAATGTAGTTTTAGGTTTAGGACTCAAAATTTATTTATTAAATTGATTTCTAAAATGTATACCAGTGTAGAAAAATCAGTTTGCACCATTTAAGGGGTGAATGTACTTGTGAATATGAACAATTTTCACTATGTGGACAAACCTCTGAAATCGCAAAAAAATATCAGCTGTTTCATACAAAAGGTAAAATTTTTATTTTTATATGATATATACCACAACTCGGCATTTGGTTTTCTAAATTGAAAATTTTTAAAAATGGAATCTAATACGATCGTCACATAGGATCGCTGGCTAGCACAACTACTACCTCCGGCAAACTCGCGTCAATGCTCAATGCAAAACAAAGCAGTTTCGAATTGACGTTGCTTCGAAAAGTATAAACTGTCAGTGCAATGCGATTGTGATATAGTTTTGACCTGGCTTTGGATTTCAAATATTGATACTGCATTACTGTTGACCCTTGCTCGTTAATTTGGACTCTGTTCAAGCCCTTTGTTGTGGATTTCGTCGATATGACCGAACGTACGCAGAGAACTGTTCTAAATAGTCAGACACGTGAGTTCGTAATACGCCTTCGTAACTATTTCGATCGTGAAGCTCAAAATGGAGGGCCAATTTTACCTATAACGTCAGTGGTTGAACGCGTAGCTGATGCGCTTAATATTGGACAACGAACTGTTAGACGGATAACTAAAAAAAAATATGGCGAGACTGGCACAGAAGAAAATAAACTTCACACACCAAAAAAGAGAAAACGAGCAAAACCAGTCGTAGGCATCGATAGCTTTGATGCCGATGCTATCCGAAGACATGTTTACGGCTACTATTTACAGAAGGAGTATCCAACAAGAAAAAAATTGGTGCATTCACTGAAGGAAGCTGGATTATTCTTCGGTGGGGAAAGTTCTTTAACGAAGATTTTGAAGACCATTGGATTTCGATACAAAAAATGTAACAAACGCAAAATATTGATGGAAAGATTTGATATAGCGATGGCAAGGTATACTTTTTTACGGCAAGTGAAAGAAATCAAAAATTGGCAAAATGTTGTGTTCTTGGATGAAACATGGCTTAATGCTAACCATACTGTAGGCCGTTCTTGGAACGATGACACAGCAGCATCTACTTCCAAAGTTCCTGTAGGAAAAGGATCGCGACTTATAATTTGTCACGCCGGAACCATCAACGGGTTTGTCGAAGGTTCTCTCATGGCTTTTGCGTCAAAAACCACTGGAGACTATCATGAAGACATGAATGGAGAAAAGTTTACTGAATGGTTTACCTCAATGTTGTGTAGCCTCCCTGAACCATCTATTATAATTATGGACAACGCCCCATACCACTCGATGCAAATTGACAAGCCACCTGCCCAATCCCAAAAGAAAGCTGATATCGTCGCATGGCTTCGTAAAAATGGCGTAGATGCAAACATGAATATGTTAAAAGCGGAATTAGTACGTCTTTTAAAAGAAAACAAACCAACCAAGATCCGATACGTCATTGACGAAATAGCATTAGAACATGGGCACAGAGTTATACGGTTACCGCCTTACCATTGTGAGTATAATGCGATTGAGTTGGTGTGGGCTCAAATTAAGGGATATGCTGCAAGACACAATACAGAACCCCCATTTACCACAAAAAAAATGCTAAAATTATTAGAAGAAGCTTGTGAACATGTGACTAAAGGAGACTGGGAAAAGGTTGTGAATAGAACTGTTAAATTAATAAGGGAAGATTATGAAAGAGATGTGAAAATAGATAATATTATAGAAAACGAACATATAATTATTAATGTAGGTGATGATAGCAGTGACGACAGTGAAAATAGTAGTATGGACGAATCTGATTAATTATGGCCTTTTGTGGCACCTTTTTTGGTATCTTTTGTATTCATATGTTTCTTGTGTGCATATAAAGTATGTATATTCATTTTCATTCAAATATTCAGTTCGTTCAAATAAATTAAATAAACATATACATTTTTGTTTTATTAAACCTATTTAATCAGGTACAAAAACAAAACTTAATTGTTTTTTGTTCGAGAATAAATTGACATTCCACATCACTATTGTAATGTGTCAAACCGGCCATCATAGCGTGCCGCTAGTTTAATTAATCGAAAGGAACTTCGTTCCATCCGGGTGTCCCTTGACACCTTTCAAATTTTTTTTTATTTTTTTATGTATGTTCACCGATTACTCGAAGACGCCTGAAACGATTTGGTAAATTATTTTTTTGTTTCAAAGGGTCCCATTTGGTGGTATTTTTTTTCTTCCCAGGTGGTCCCATTGAAATTTTATCGAAATCGGTCGAGCGGTTTCAATATCAACAATAAATTATATACTTTGTATTGGCTGTGGGGGTTTGAAGTCGGTTTTAAAAAGAATTTTTTTAAATTATTTTATTTAAGTAGTCACAAATTTATATGATCGGACTTACATCGATTAAAAATTATTTTTACGCAGTTTGCGTTGTGTTTACCTCAGATTAGGTATAATCGTAAATCGACCAGCCTTGTGAAATTACTGTGGATCGATTTCTATATTCGATAAAAACGATAAGATTAGGGTGTTTATACACAGACGTTTTATCCGTCCGGTTACTAGTTGACGAGTTTTGAGTGACAACAAACGAGATAGAGACCGGACACGTATTGAAATCTTCTTGAAGTAAATAGATTCACTTCTAAAATTTGAATTTTGAAAATATGATGGGCCAAAATTGGGGTTCTGTGGAGTTTTTACTCACTGGATTCTTCTTCTTCTTTTTCTTCTTTATCAACCGATAGACTTTCACTGCTGGACAAAGGTTTCTTGCATGGACTTCCACAAGCCTCGGTCTTGCGCCGCTTGAATCCAGCGGCTCGTTTGATGTCGTCGGTCCACCTGGTGGGGGGTCTGCCAACACTGCGCTTCCCGGTGCGGGGTCGCCACTCCAGCACCTGGGACCACAACGACCATCAGCTCTTCGAACTAAGTGCCCCGCCCATTTCCACTTCAGTTTCGCGACTCGCTGAGCTATGTCGGTGACTGTGGTTCTCCTACGGATCTCCTCATTTCTGGTTCGATCCCGCAGAGACACTCCGAGCATAGCTCTCTCCATTGCTGAGCGATCTTGAGCCTACTTATGAGGCCCTTAGTTAGCGACCATGTCTCAGATCCGTAAGTCACTGGATTCAGCCTGAGACAATCTTGTATTGTCCGAGATATCTTTAGTTTCGGGTTTGGGGGTCGATATTAAACCTACAACCATCCAGATTTCTACAAGTTGATGTGCTGTCCTTATTAGCCCAGCACACCGACTGCACGGCCCGCAGTGTGCATCAATAACCGTTTCGCGTGCAACCAACCTTATTAACAAGCGGGTATTATCAGCACATCTAGAGCCTTGTGAAGCCGAGTGTTGCCGCCGACGATGTGTCCAATAGGTATTAGGCACATACATACTTAACTCCCGGCATATCGACCTGATAAACGGTTATATATTGATCGATAACGATTAAAAACATAAATAACACTGACACCAATAAAAAAATTAGTTATCTGTGAAATCGGTTTACGGACGATAGTTCTACGTGATAACGTCATAAAGAAACATTGATGACCGCTAACCACAGCGCGCACGCGATGACTGGCGGGCCCGGCGGCGGGCGCTCTCTAAGCCAACGCTTGGGCCGATCGGGCCTCTCTATCGCTTGTTCCGCGCTCTCGCTTGCACGCGCAGGCTAGGCGGAACGTGACACTTTTTCGTGCGAGCAGCAAAATATATTACTGTGTTTATCTCTGTCCATCACATGCCTTGCAATGTGTGCACGTGCATATTCGCACTTCATGGGCTGGATATGGAGTTATTACCCTGATCAAATGCTTACAGGCGCGTCTTGGTCAATCCCTCGAACTTCTTTCAGAAATGCAACAAAGTCAGAAGAAAGGAGGCGGTAAAATTCAAAATTATTTATTTCACGTAGGACAACCTGTGGCTCTTATGACACGTCATGACTCTACCACCGGTTCGGAAAGCGGATTCTGCCGAGAAGAGCCGGCAAGAAACTCAGCAGTTGCTCTTTTCAAAATAATCATTTTACAATATTATTATGCAGCTATTAGGTACATTGCAATAAGTTTTTTTATACTATTTTGTGGGAAGCCGGATGCCAAGCCGATTTAACCCTTGCAACTTTGTTAGAATAGAATATTTCCGCAATGAGGTGAAGTTCCAAAAAACAGCGTAGGTAGCTAAGTAAGTACTACAATTCAATTCATGTTAAGACGGACAGACAGAAAGTAGCCCCATTCCCGCCGGTGGCATCCGTTCGTGGTATATTTTAGTAGCATCGAAGCCGATTCCCTTGTTGACTTGACGTAACAAGTACGAATAAAGTATTGTATTATAGCACAAAATAAATTAGAGTGAAAGTTGTTACGCGAACTATGTCGGATACTCGCGTTTTATCCGTACCTACTAAAGTGTATGTACATAATCTAGCGAACACATCATTTCCGTTGTAGACTGTTGCAATCTCTCAGGAAAGATGCAACTAGCCGCAGAGAGTTTGACATGCAGTGCGCATGACGTAGCATGCGAATATTAACTAGTATAACACTGCAAAGGATATATAATATACTAGCTGATGCCCGCGACTTTGTCCGCGTGGATTTAGTTTTTAAAGTCCCTCGGGAACTCCTTGATTTTCCGGGATAAAAAGTAGCCTAGATGTTGACCCGAGTAATAAGCTACCACGGTATAAAATTTTGTAGAAATCTGTGCGGTAGTTTTTACGTGAAAGAAGGACAAACAAACAGACAAACAGACAAACAGACAAACAGACAAAAAAAAAATTTAGCTTCTGTTTTGATATCTGTATCTTGAACACAATTAGAAGCAAAAACCCTTTTTTGAATCTATTTCATGTACAGAATTGGTTTCGTTTCTGTTTTATTATATGTATAGATATAGATATCTAATTAGAAAATACTTGAACGATGGTGCTAATTTGATTGTGTACAAAACTCTAACTAAACTAAATTGATAGTTTTTCAGTTCAGACAGACAGTAACATTAGTGTCTTCTAAGGCCCGCGTGCAGAAACGCCGGGTTATCCTTTTAACCCAGAGCTAGCTGCTGCTTTAACAGAATTCGTATAAAGCTTCTGTCAAAATTACAAATTTATTCCTAGGTTAAACCTAACCCGGCGTCTCTGCAAGCGGGCCTAAGTGACAAGTTAGAGATTTGTATAGAACCGAAAATGTCTAGTAATAGTCTTGAATTTTCATAAGAGCCATAAGTTTACCTAAATTAAATAATTATCTAATTTTTAATTTGAATTTAGTTTTAAGTTAGACAACGTGTACTGAAAGTCCGAAAAATGACTGCAGGGTAAGTGTGTGTAGCTAATAATCATCTATAAAAATATTGAATAGAAATAAGCACATTCTTTTTTACCATACAAACTTATTCAATTGATATTAATGCGCTTACTTGTGACAACCCTATGATTAACCGTGAATAGGTTACAACGCGCGCGGCGTACTGTAGTACCTACTAGGTATACCGACGCATTATGTTTTCTAGGGTTGTGCTAAGATTGTTATTGGTGAAAACTTTCAGTGTGGTTTACTCAAAAACTGTAAGGGCTTCGAGTCCAATGCTTGTGCTGAAGAGTTCTATATGAAAGGTACAAAGGTACCCTGCAGTAGTATTTCGGACTTTCAGTACACGTTGTATATGCAGCTTCAAGCTCACAGGCGCAGTGAGGTGGCAGTTGGCATTATTTAAGCTATGTAGAGATAAACATGAGCGGTGCTCTATCAACACTATGCCTATTGTCTCGGTGTGATTACACTAGCGGCACGCTATGATGGCCGGTTTGACACATTACAATAGTGATGTGGAATGTCAATTTATTCTCGAACAAAAAACAATTAAGTTTTGTTTTTGTACCTGATTAAATAGGTTTAATAAAACAAAAATGTATATGTTTATTTAATTTATTTGAACGAACTGAATATTTGAATGAAAATGAATATACATACTTTATATGCACACAAGAAACATATGAATACAAAAGATACCAAAAAAGGTGCCACAAAAGGCCATAATTAATCAGATTCGTCCATACTACTATTTTCACTGTCGTCACTGCTATCACGAGCAAGGGTCAACAGTAATGCAGTATCAATATTTGAAATCCAAAGCCAGGTCAAAACTATATCACAATCGCATTGCACTGACAGTTTATACTTTTCGAAGCAACGTCAATTCGAAACTGCTTTGTTTTGCATTGAGCATTGACGCGAGTTTGCCGGAGGTAGTAGTTGTGCTAGCCAGCGATCCTATGTGACGAATGACGATCGTATTAGATTCCATTTTTAAAAATTTTCAATTTAGAAAACCAAATGCCGAGTTGTGGTATATATCATATAAAAATAAAAATTTTACCTTTTGTATGAAACAGCTGATATTTTTTTCCGATTTCAGAGGTTTGTCCACATAGTGAAAATTGTTCATATTCACAAGTACATTCACCCCTTAAATGGTGCAAACTGATTTTTCTACACTTGTATACATTTTAGAAATCAATTTAATAAATAAATTTTGAGTCCTAAACCTAAAACTACATTCGATAAAATTTATGAATCTCTGCACATCACTATCGTCAATAAAGTAATACAATTATTTCCTTCAAAGTCGTTATCAATTAATACGGAACTTCATGAGCGGACAAACGTCAAACCGGCCATCATAGCGTGCCGCTAGTTTAGGTATACCGACGCGTTATGTTTTATAGGGTTGAGCTAAGATTGTTATTGGTGAAAACTTTCAGAGTGGTTTACTCAAAAACTATAAGGGCTTCGAGTCCAATGCTTGTGCTGAAGAGTTCTATATGAAAGGTACAAAGGTACCCTGCAGTAGTATTTCGGACTTTCAGTACACGTTGTATATGCAGCTTCAAGCTCACAGGCGCAGTGAGGTGGCAGTTGGCATTATTTAAGCTATGCAGAGATAAACATGAGCGGTGCTCTATCAACACTATGCCTATTGTCTCGGTGTGATTAATGTAAACTATAGTGACACTTTGCCCCGCTGAGGTTCGAAGATTTTTATAAGTCAATATATTAATTTCATTTCGGCATTTCCTTATACAGTTTTATCTGTTGTTTTGCCAATGGTTTCACTTTATTCAGTGATAATAATTCAATTCAATTCATAAAAGTTTGTAAGTTTTCATCAATGTTTCTTTATGACGTTATCACGTAAAACTATCGTCCGTAAACGAACTTTACAGACAACCATTTTTTTTATATTTGTTTTTAATTATTAGCAAATCTAGTTTTTACTTCTATCGGCAGTACCTATGGCTGCCAATTTTTTTTTGTAACATTATAGAATAGAATAGAATAGAATAGAAATGTTTTTATTCAAATAAACTTTTACAAGTACTTTTAAATCGTCAATGAGTCTACCACTGGTTCGGAATGCCGTTCCTGCCGAGAAGAACCAGCAAGAAACTCGGCAGTTGCTCTTTTCAAAATACTTTTACAATATACTTAACATATATTCTATGTATGCAGAGTTTCCACAATGAGGGAAAGGTCCACAAAAGCATACGTAATTATTTCTAATTATAATTCAACACATGTCAAGACGGGCAGACAGAAAGTAGCCCCATTGCCGCTGGTGGCACCCGTTCACGAGCATGACGCATGACCCAGCCATTGCTTCGCTCAACCATATTTTAGGGAACGCAACACGCAACATTAATAAATGATTATTTATTAATTATATAATATTGTAGTGTTGACTTTCAAAAAGTACAAAATATGTTATACGAGTATTCTTGTGTGTAAGTAAATGTAAATGGTCTGTTTTGAATACTATTTTGATTTTGACTTTATTTTCTGCCCGAATTCTTAATTTACTAAATTCAACTTCCTACGGGTAAGAAAACAGATTGATAATTACAGACCAAGTCGTGGGTGATTGTTTATTTTTTTTTAAAGAATATCAACCAAGTTGAACTTGACTAATATTCTCCTCTCCCCTCCAAATAAGCGGAAAGCTTGTTTTAGGAGTGGGTACGACAATAGTGCAACGGGTTGGATTCGAACCTGCGACCATTCAGTTTTAAGTCCGCACCTTTAACCGTTGGGCTATTGAGGCTTAAAATAATTATAAATAATATGTTTTATATTAGGTATGTTTTGCAGTTGCATTCAAAGATATTATGAGTATCAACACCTAAACAAACAGAGAGGACACAATGCATTATTAAGTAAATAGTTGAACTGTCTACGATTGAGTGCTAGAATAATTTAAATAAGACTAGCGTTTTACCCGTCTTCGCTCCCGCTAACTATTTAAGATAATCCGATGTGGTGATTCCTATACAAAATTAGCAATTTTGATTTTTCGATTTTCCAGCTGTTTTGGGTTTTCCTTTTTTTTATTTTTAAATACGGGCGAACAAAACAAAAAAAAATTCAATCAGCCAAGCCGTTTTTGAGTTTTAGCCAGGCTGACGAACAGAAATTGATTTTTATATTAAGAGATATCAAGCAAGCTATAAGCAGTGATAGCCTAGTGGTTAGGACTGTGGTATCTTATTCGGGGGGTCGCAGGTTCGATCCCGGGTAGGGTACGCACCTCTGACTTTTCGGAGTCATGTGCGTTTAAGCAATTAAATATCACTTGCTTCAACGGTGAAGGAAAACATCGTGAGGAAACCTGCACATCTGACAGTTCTTCATAATGTTCTCGAAGGTGTGTGAAGTTCGCCAATTCGCATTGGGCCAGCGTGGTGGACTATGGCCTATAACCCTTCTCTGAAAGGAGACCTGCGCTCAGTAGTGAGCCGTTGATGGGTTGCTGATGATGATGTGTTCGACCCGGGATCGAACCTGCGACCCCCCGAATAGGAGACCACAGTCCTAACCACTAGGCTATCACTGCTTCAATAATACATCAGTTAGTGCAAAACCCACGCCGCCGTCCACAGATTACCAAAAAAAATCATATGATGGGCTATACAAAGTAGATTATATTAAGTTAAAGAAATACATAATTATTAAGATACAAAATTAAAAAAGAAAAAAAAACTAACTATACGAGGAAAGAACATAACAAATTATCAAATGCTTCTCAAATATGCTAAAGTATTAATTTTAAATTTCAGGTTGCTTATGACCAACCTCTTGGAGTTACTTACTCGAGTAACAAAAATATTGATGTTATGCGCGCTTTACGCGTCACGAAACGCTATTAAGCCCAAATCAATCTTTTTGAAAGTTTGTCTATCTGTCTGTCTGTCCGGGCTAGGCAGGACAACTTTCGCGAGCAGGACTTTTACTGTAAGGCAAACAGAGAAACGAACGATCAAACGAACTTTTCAAATGAAGTTCGATCGATACTTACCTATTATTATTTATATGAGTCGCTTCATTCGAAGATATATAACTGTTGTTTATCCTATTAGATTCACAGTTTATCTTAAACTACTTTGAGGATGTCTGTGATTCGACATGGCCACATCCTTTAATTTTTTTATAGCTACGACGAGTTATACCGAGAAGAATATTATAAGTTCTTCTGTTACTTAAGTTTCTCTTTTCAATATTAGCTTGATTTAAAGTTAATGAATTTTGAATTTTATAAAAAAAAAACAGTTAAATTAAGTATGTATGTATGTATTAGTAAAGTATTCTTCTAAGAAATTTTTAGTGAAAAAATAACTTTTCTCAAATGCAAGGAATACGCGAGTTTCTCTTTTCAATATTAGCTTAGATTTTTTGTGAATTTTAAATTTTATAAAAAAAAAACTTGAGAGGTGTCAAGGGACACCCGGGTGGAACGTAGCTCCTTTCGATTAATTTTAGTGAAGGAATTGTAATAAACTAGTGGTGTCATCTAGTATTAAATTGATTAACTACGATGAATTATATTATTTAGTTTATTTCTATTGCACTGTTACAAAACCAAAGAGTTACTCTGGTGGAGTTACTGTTTTTTCACAGATGGCGTTAGTAATACAATAACATTTTATCCAATTTATACAATAAAAAATTAGGGAAAAATTCCACATTTAGAAATTATTTAAAATAAAATTGAAAATAGAAAATTCAGTCTGTTGAGCTGGGATTCGAACAATTTACACAACAACTTTTAGGCGACTGCCCTAACCACTAGGCCATGCAGACGCCGTGTTCCAAGGCGAAAATACCGAACACAATGCAAAATTCACATTCAAGAAAAAAGTGTCGGTTTCAAAAATGTGTCGAGTGTCGGTTCCTTAATTTTTTCCGTCTAGCCCCCTTCCGTACCGCGCGATAAGGAACTACGTTCCAAAATTTGTGTGAAAATAAATTACTTATTTATAATTCTTCTAAGTATGGGTTCAATGGAATATGCGTGTAATTTTTAAAATTTAAAAATAACTTTTCTCAAATGCAAGGAAAGCGCTAAAGGTCGAACAGTACCTACAGGTTGCAACTTTAAGATGCTATCTAAACATAATAATGATGTTCCTCATACTTTTAAAGGTAGCACACATTAAATTTTCCAGCAGAATAACAAGCACTCGCCATACACAATGCACTTTCCCGCGAGATACGAACGCGACTTTTTTCTCTCGTTTGACAGCCAAACGTAGAAAGTCGGTCGGCCGTGCGAGGTGGCGTAATCGCGAATTAACACTGACTTGAGTTTGACTACTGAGTGGTTGAGTGGCTGAGTGGTCGCGGCCGGCTCATGGCTGTGCGATGTGAACACCTCCTTGGGTTTAGTGTTGTACGATGACAGAAATATCGATACATCGCAGTAAGATAGCTGTAGCCGTGATATAGCTATAACCCAAGGGATATAGTTGTATACCGGAATATAGTTATACCGAAGCGGTTAGTATCTATTTCATATAGCTTTATAATACAAGCAAGATCTAGTTATACGCATAACCATCTGACTAGACTAATCAAGTGAAATGACTAAAGTATAAAATATTTTCTTTGATTAAGTATTATATTTGATTAAAGTAATAATGTCCTCCCGACCGATTCCGATCACGGCGGCCAACCTGCTCAGAGATTAGCCATCTGCTCGGGAGATATAGTGTTCAAGTGTGTGCGCAGACACAGGTGCACTCTCTATTCCCTCACTCTCATAGTCCGATGGGACGGAAAATCCGACACGACCGGAGAGAGATCAGGCGCAGGCCCGACGGCTTTACGTGCTCTCCGAGGCACGGGGGTGACTCACCGCCAACTTTCCTAACTCCGGGCTAGTAATGAGAATTTCTTGACAGAAAACCCAATACCTTTTTTTGGCCCAATCCGGGAATCGAACCCGGAACCTCGTCATCCGTAGTCGAACGAACTCACCACTAGACCAACGAGGCAGTTGATTTAAGTAATATAGCTATGAACCGCTTCCGTATTAGTATATTCCGGTACCTATATAGCTATATCCCTAGAATAATAGCTATATCACGGCTTCCACTATCTTACTGCGACAGATACTGATAGGTACACACACCTAGAAACAGCACGTAGGTGACTTTCACAATTTATTGGCAAACCCAAAATCTGACAAAGCTTTGGTACTTACAATTTGTTACTGTGTAAATAGAATTTAAATGTTGGTATTATATACTTAGAAAGTAACGATAAGGCTGGCATACAGAAATAATAAAAAATCCTCCACCAGGAATTCTCAGTGAATCTCAGTGAGTGATTCTTCAGGAATCCTGTGTGCAGTGGTAATGTTTTTTTTTATTGCAAGGACAATCAAGCTATGTCGATTCTCTATAAATGATTGCATCATTGTAACGATAGCAATGACCTCTAATTGGCAGGTACTACTGGTTAAAATGAATTATTGCAGAAAGAACGCGATGAATTCAGGCAATCATCACAATATTGAGACCGTAGCAATGATTGATGCAGCTTTTACACAATCGACACAAGGGATAGCAGCAAGCATTGAAATCTATGATGATTTTTAAATGCGACAATCTTGCACTGCTTGTATCTATCATCCATGCGACTTCGTTTTCGAATTGATGCCTACTGTCTGCCCATTACCACTTCAGCCACGTAATTCGTTGAGCATTGAGGTACTTAAACAAAACTTTTAATAATAATATCTTCAGATTTTAAATAAAGCAAACAGGAAAAGCGAATAGGAAAACGAAAAATCTTGATTTTCCTGCTTCTGTTAAAAATTTAAGATAAATAGCCGCTCATATTATACCGTCCAAATTTTAATATGATGGCCAGTGATATCAATTTCATAAAGGCGCAAAACAAGACTCAGTTCATTTTTGAGCTAGAGGAGCAGAAGTTTTCAAACCCAGAGCACGCTACTTATATAGGTAGATGCTGCTGATATCACTTACAAGTCACAACTTCGTTACGATTTCATTCGTGATAAGTTTATAACAACAGTGAAATTAGCAGTAGCTGTCCAGGTTCATTCTATTTAACATTTGGTAAGGGTCTATTGAACATACTTAAATTAAGAAAACTGGCATTTTTCACCCGCCAAACTTCATTGTGACTCGTTCAAGCTAATCTTCATGGGCGTAGTACAGTTGTGATGGTTTGACTCTTCAGAAATTAAAGGAAAAGTAAGTAGATACATGTGGGAACGTAAGTTGAAAGGAATGGGAAGGGAGATGTATGCAATCATGTGTGCGATTGAGAGATATGATGTGAGTGATATGAGACATGACATATGACACAAGTCTCTGAAAGAATCTACATCCCATAATTTAATATAAAAAACCGACTTCAAACGCACGCGTCACTACTAAGTATATAATTTATTGTTGATATTTTAAAAACCGCTCGACCGATTTCGATAAAATTTCAGTGGGACCACCTGGAAAGTATTCCCTTTGAAACAAAAAAGAATTTTCCAAATCGGCTCAGGCGTTTTCGAGTAATCGCTGCACATACATAGAGAAAATAAACGCTTGAAATACTACATACATCATATATTTCTTTTCTTTATTTTAATCAGATAAATGAGATAGTTTCATAAAAATTATTTTTTCAGCTATAGAATCAAATGATAATTATAGATAAGTTGCAAACTCAAACTCAAAATTATTTATTTTATGTAGGCCAACCTGTGACTCTTATGACACGTCAAGAATCTACCACCGGTTCGGAAAGCGGATTCTGCTGAGAAGAGCCGGCAAGAAACCCAGCAGTTGCTCTTTTCAAAATAATCATTTTACAATACAATATTAATAAGTAGCTATTACATTGTAATAAGTTTTTATACTATCCTGTGGGCAGCTGGATGCCAAGCTGATTTAACCCGTGCATCTTTGTTGAATAGAATATGACATTTCCACAAAACGTACTACAATTCAATTCATGTCAAAGACGGGCAGACAGAAAGTAGCCCCATTCCCGCCGGCGGCACCCGTTCACAATGTTAAACGAGACAATAATCTATCGACGCATACACATCACTATACATATTACTAAGCAATAAAGCTATCTGGTCCAGTGTCTCCGCTCTAACATAAATGCCGGAGGAAATGTAATGTTAATACCATTGCAATAGAGTTGAAAATCAATGCAACGATTGTATTGGTATGTTGTGCGATAAGTAAAAGATTTGATTGTTTCTAATTTAGTAGTTAATACTCGGACTAAGATAAGAAAAAAAAAACACTTGTTTATGGCAACTACCTAGAATTTTTTTCAATGACAAGTTATCGCTTGTATTCGATATCTCTAAAATATAATGTGTTAAAATATAGATTTGAATTTATGGTCGGGCTATGTACGATATCTCAGGTATATCGTACATAGCAGAAAACTGAGTAACAGGATATCAGTATCCTGTTACTCAGTTTTCTGCTCCTTCATCAGATCCTCTCCTCAATCGTCGATCATCATCTATCTAACAGGTGTTAGATCAATGAGTCCATTCTAATGAGCCCAAACTCACTATATCTGCTGTAAGTTGCTAAAGAGGTAAAAATCGTAAGACCCTTGAATTAAGTAGGAAATGAGCTGATGATCTTTAAACGCCTGGGCAGATCTTCATTTAAATTATAGCTAGCTTTGGCTATACATTCACCTCGATTAAGTTAGCTTTCAAACAGATCAAAACGCATCAAAATCGGTCCATTAATTAGGGAGCTACGAGGGAACAGACACGCAGATGTACACACATACACAGATACATAGATACACAGATACATAGATACACAGATGCACAGATAATACACACGTCAAACTTACACCCCCTCTTTTTTGTCGGGGGTTAAAAATACTTGTTTCTGCCCGCAACTTTGTCCGCATGGAGTTAGCTTAATTAAATATGCCCGGGTATCCTTTTTTTTGGGCTGAGTGTTATCTGCACTAAAAAACAGACTTATCATCGTAACATACTATTATATATTCTGTGACCGTAATAAGTTTGCATAAAAAACGCTCAAGCAGCGTGGCCTTACAGAACCTCGCTCATTGGTCATTAGGGTGAGCCGCATCGCAAATTCGCAACGCATTAATACCTTTCGCATTAATTAACAAAAAAAACAGTGATAGCACAGTGGTTAAGGCTGCAGCCTCCTTTTCGGGGGTTCCTGGGTTCAATCTTAATTTTATGTAATTAAGTAAACATGACTTGTTTTAAAATGTGAAGGAAACCATCGTGAGGAAACCTGCACTGCATGCCTGAGAGTTCTCCATAATGTTCTCAAAGGTGTGAAGTCTATCAATTCGCATTGGGCCATAATGTTCTAAAAGGTGTATCATCATCATCATTAGCAACCCATCAACGGCTCACTACTGAGCGCAGGTCTCCTCTCAGAGAAGGGTTGGTTATAGACCATAGTCCACCACGCTGGCCCAATATGCGAATTGGCGGACTTCACACACCCTCAAGAACATTATGAAGAACTCTCAGGTGTGCAGGTTTCCTCACGATGTTTTCCTTCACCGTTGAAGCAAGTGATATTTAATTGCTTAAACGCACTTGACTCCGAAAAGTCAGACGTGCGTACCCGGGATCGAACCTGCGACCCCCGAATAGGAGACCACAGTCCTAAAAGGTGTATAAGGTTTTCCAATCCACACGTGGCTAGCACGTGGCTAATGATTAAATCCTTCTCATTCGAGAAGATACCTGTGCCCAGAAGATGCCTATTCGCTCTTGATTTAAAGGTACAAAAATTACAGGTTAGTTGGAAAAACTGAAGCCGAAAGGGCATACCAAATTTTTTGCGGTGCGTATTATGAGGAGGTAAAGGTTTAATAATACTAGATCGTAGGATTTCAACCACGTATAACGGTGCAGATGCGAGGCCCTGAGGTACGATAGTAGTTTAATAGGTACAAAATAATTATCACAATTTTATCAATCGAACTCGGTTATTATGGAAGCGGAAATCGAAACCGCGACCCCTGGGCGCGGCGCGCGGCGGGAAGCGCAACAAAGCCCTTTGTAGCTTGTAGCGAGTAGCGACGAGGGAACATAGAGCAAACTAATTGGATAAACGCTCTTGATATTTTGGTTCGTGATAAAAATGTACTTAGCCTTCTTCTTTATCTCTGGTAGTTAGTACTTAACAATGTTACTCATACAGCATACTATGTCGAATCCTGGCATGACTCTTATCTCAATAGTTCAGCGGTTATGGAAGCGAGCTAAAGTCTATAAGGAGGACCTTCAGGCGCAGTGGTCACTGGCCAGCACTTTGAATATACAACTGTAGGTAAGGTCCCGATTTCGATGTCCGGCTGGGGCAATTTTGGGATTTATACATTGAATTTTTATGTACTAGATTTATACCTGTGGAAGTCCATGCAAGAGACTTTTGTCCAGCAGTGGACGTCTATCGGTTGATGAAGAAGAAGAAGAAGAAGATTTATACCTCCAGCACCTTGGGACTCCAACGACCATCAGCTCTTCGAACTATGTGCCCGCCCATTTCCACTTTCGCGACTCGCTGAGCTATGTCGGTGACTTTGGTTCTTCTAGGGATCTTTTCATTTGCTATTCGATCCCCCAGGGACACTCCGAGCAACTCTCCATCGCCCGCTGAGCGATCCTGAGCCTACTTATGAGGCCCTTAGTTAGCGACATGTCTCGGATCCGTGAGGTGCTGGAGTGGCGACCCCGCACCGGGAAGCGCAGTGTTGGCAGACCCCCCAGGTGGACCGACGACATCAAATGAGTCGCAAGAAGCCGCTGGATTCAGGCGGCGCACGACCGAAGCCTGTGGAAGTCCATGCAAGAGATCTTTGTCCAGCAGTGGACGTCTATCGGTTGATAAAGAAGAAGAAGATTTGTACCTAAATTGTTTTTGGATTTGGCGTTCCGGTACGCCGTACGATATCGCGTAGAAAAAGATTAGGGTTTCTTCCACGTCATACCACTTCCATTTTAGACAGTGTTTTCATTTATTACCAGAGATCGTACCAAGTCAGTCAACAGAGGTGTAACCCCAACTAAATATATTGGCTATAGTAGACAAGTAGGATAAGTATAGGCGCGGTAATGCTTATGACCTCATAATAGGTAATAGGTTCGATTCTTCGTTGACTCTTCCTAAAAAGTTTAAGTCACAAAGTAAAGCTCGGGTAGAAGGCTTCGGTCGCACCTTATGACCATTTTGAGTGCAAAGCCATAACGCAAAACGATCCTAGGGATCAACAAATAAATAACAGCTTTTCAAAACAAACTTACTTCTCTGTCCTGTTGTTCATTTCTGATGTTTTGCCTGCAACAAACAAAAAACTGGTTACATAATGCAGTCCCGTATTACGAATCTTTACGTAAAACTAGACTTATTTATCATTCCAGAGTCAATGTTCCCTAGCGTTCAGTACTTTTGAATATTGCTTATCGGACAGTGGCGTCGAACTTAACTATACTATCTATGTCATATATTATATACATAGTACCTACGATATATATAGTACGATATATGTATAGTTTATCTATCCACTTACTTACATCCTGTAGGTACGCCTGTCGCCTAAACAAACCGATCCTCAATTATTATTTTAATTAACTTTTTAACTGTGTTTTTAATTAGAAACTGAACATTTTTTTTTATTTATTCATCCACATTCTACATAATATAGGCCTTCACTATACACTACTTACAGTCTAACTTAATATGATAGTAGGTATACAATAATCTAACTATACTTACCTAATAAATAATACGTCTCCCTACCTATATATCTGTATAATACGTATCCCTACCTATATTATGTATGTGTGTATGTATGTCTGTATTATGTATGCAAGTCTATTTGTACTTATGAACGGTTAAAACATCACATGTATTTAGTTGTGTGTGTTCATGAATTTTTTATGTAAACTTGCATATCCCTTTATCCATTGTCTCAGATTATCATATTCTCTGCAAAATAGTTGCCTAGCAGCTATCGTTTTTAAGCGATAAAACAGTAAGTTGTAAGTTGAGTTTTTTATAAGATTTGTTATTAATTCAATTGTACATTAAAGTAAATTCATTTTATTTCATTTAGGCCTATGATTAGGAAACAGAATGAAAAACTTTTTATCCTAGGAAAGAAATATACCCACTGGATTTAAAACCTAAATACACACACGAAGTCGCAGGCATCATCTAGTACCTAAACTAAGAGCCACAACTGATAACAGGTACATGCAATTTGTCTATGGATGTGGTGTGATCACAGGGTGTGATAGAGGTTATTAAACGCTATGATAGCTGTACTTATTGTTATCAGTATTGATAATGATAATAATATCTAGTTTAAAGGTTTCACATAGTAACTAGGTTACAAGATTCAAGTGCCATGGATGAATGTAATCTTTCATGACAATTAAATTTTTTTCAGTTGCTGTCCATACCAACCACTTTTTTTTTTAAAGAATAAAGACAATCTGAATTTAAATTATATTCTCATCTACCCTCCAAATAAGTGGAATGCTGGTATTGTATATTACAGGCTTAGTGCATGTTGGCCCAATGTGTTCAGTAAATGCACTGGGCAAACGTGCACAGGTTTCCTTGGTATATTTTTACCTGTAAGTTAACAGTGTAATAATTTTAGTTAAATACATTGTTCAGTTTATATTATGTACGGGCATAAAAGTTTTAGCTTTTAATATATCATTTTTGGAATGATTGTCTATCATCATGATCAATTTCCAATCATAAAAGCAAAAAAATTATCATTTTATAGCAAAGGAATCATTTTTGGAATGAATGTCTATCATCATGATCAATTTCCAATCATAAAAGCAAAAAAATTATCATTTTAAAGCAAAGGAAAGTTAAGTAAATTTAAATGAATTGCTGTATATTAAAAACTTCAAAAAATTAGTTGGTTTAATTAAACTCTTATGTTACTAATTAAGTAGGTACTTACATGCTGCTTCCATAATTTTACAGATTCAAATCATCTTCTGCACAATAATACTTTGTCTTTTACCTGTAAGCAAAATATAATTTCAATTGAATGGTTGCAACTCTACTATCATGGTACACTAACATGCAGGGTCTTACACAAATGGCACATTATGTGTGTGGACACAAGACAAAGGGCATTATCAGTAATTGAAAACCCTTTATAATCATTGTCAATTAACTACACTAGTGAAGCAGTCTGATTCTGTATATTTCATTTTGTCATTATAACAGGGTTTTGGACTGGTATTGTTTTCTATATTTAAAATAAAGTTTTTAAATATTTATAGTACAATGCCATATTTCATTTTTAAATATCTTATCTAGTCTAGGAAATATAGAGCCCTAAACTTTCCAGTTAGACAAAGAGAGCGCTAGTGATATGTGATGTCACAAGACAATAGCTCTATACAGTTTTCATAGAAAATTTCATTTTAGAAAGAGACAGATACAGTCAAAATAAAACAGCTTATAACTTATTTGTTTTTTGCCAGATTTATTTCCCTTTTTACAATTATGTTATTCTTATTTCTTAGATGTTACAGTTATAATTAATGAATATTAACATAACGTCTTTGGTTATGCTAAAACGTTCCAACCCACAAGTCTGTCGAAATTGAGTTAATACTACTTCTTTAAAACACCCTTTACCATATAGTAAATCATTCCAGTCCTAACATCATTATTCTTTAATTTCCAATGTTCCCACAATACACATACGTAGCTAAAAACAATTAAATACGCATCAATCTGACTAAAAAACTAGCTGTGGGTTGGAATGTTTTTGTATAATTATGTCCATTATTATGGGTTGGATTGAGGGTACTTTATTCATTGAAGTCATCATTTCAACCCTTCGCCAGCCCACTACTGGGCCTGGATCTCCCCTAATTAATGGGAAAAGTTTAGGCTGTAATCTGTAAGCCTCAATAGCCCAACAGTTAAAGATGCGGACTGAAAACTGAAAGGTCTCAGGTTCGAATCCCACCCGTTGCACTATTGTCATACCCACTCCTAACACAAGCTTTCCGCTTATTTGGAGGGGAGAGGAGGATATTAGTCAACTTCAACTTGACTAATATACTTTAAAAAAAAACTACCACACTAGCCTAGTAATTAGTAGCTGACTTTACACCTTGGACATATGGAGAACTATGTGTGTGTCTCATCTGAGAGTTCTCTATAATGTTCTCGAAGGTGTGTGAAGTCCGCCAATTCACATTAGGTCAGTGTGGTGGACTATGGCCTATAAACCTTCTCTGAGAGGAGACTTTCGCTCAGTAGTGAGACATTGATGGGTTAGACCCTTTCTTATCACTACTTTCCATTTAAGTCACCGGTAACAATAATGTTTGCAATATAACTTTTATTTATATTGATTCATTCATTTGGTATGGAGAAATTGTGAAAAAGTAGCAAACATATGAGATAGCTTCTCTAGTCCTTTCTAATACTATATTATTGTAGTATTATGGTACTGGTTCTTTCTTTGTCTCAAGAGAAAGTAGGTAGGTATTGGGACCTTTTTGATATGAAATATATTTAGGTCTATATGGTTACCTACCTAAATAGTATCTAATACTATTGCTTTTACCGAACCTACTTTTGAACTTGCTCTAAAATATCTATTATTCAGCGCCCGCTGCTGTCAACAAAGCACGCCCACTTTTACTTTTCAAAACGAGTTCTTTATTGATAAAGGACATCATCCCACATAACACTAGAATGTAACAGAACCTACATTTACTGAAAAACGTCGGAACTTGAACTTTAAACTTAGAAAATCATAACAAAGCTACTTACAAGTGTTGACTATAGAGTTATTGAACTTTATATAGGCCAAAAATACACCACAAACACAAATAAATCGCGAAACAAACGATAAAGTTGTAGACAACTTTGCAAGCGGTTTCGAACCGATAAAAACTAATGACCTTTGAAGTAATTAACATGCAAATGAATCTATTATAAAGTCTTGCTTGTGGGGATTATTAGCTCCGATTCGAAAATGAGATATCTTTGATAGAAATCACAATCAATGAAATTTTTCACGAATTTTTTGTTACTGTACGATTCAATCAACATCTATTTTGATTTTTGACAGGCGACAGCAGACAGTATCTGACAATGACAACAAAAGCAGCTGATAAGCTTTCATTTCACGCAAACATACATCGAAGTGTACAATTAATTTTTTTTTTTCATTTTAATTAATATTACAATTTTACCAAATTTTCAGAATAATGAAATAAGGTTTTTGGCACTCTCACACCAAGTTGCCAAACTACATTGTGAAACAATACATTTTGGTCCAAGATCCCAGTGCCGCCAGACCTAAGTATTTTCTCAGCCATGATTTGTGTACGATAGAGAAGTGTTCGTAAGTCCTTTCAGTCTATGCATACCTGCTAGCTTGTGCCGGCGGCCAATTTCCAGATACCAGGTGCTAAAGGTAGGTAAAAACTAGACTAACTTAACTTAAATTCTAAGGGCTGATTTTGATATATGTTTTAAAGAATATTGTAAAAATTTATAAACTGATACTGCCAGACGCTTACCGCCGGCGGTAACTTTTGCCAGACGCTTTGAAGCTCCCAAAAAAATAATTTAAGTTAACTTATATTCTCAGTTCTGATTTTTATACATGATACTCAGGGAACTATTGCAATATCTTCTGCAAGCTGCCAGACCTATAGGAGGGGTCAAACATCCAGCCAGACACAAATTAAGCGTCCCTATATGTATGAGCGCTAGAACATGGTTCACTCGTTTAAGTGTGTGAGAGATAATATCATCATCATACTAATATTATAAATGCGAAAGTGTGTTTGTTGGTTTGTTGGTTTGTCCTTAAGAACTCTCAGGTGTGCAGGTTTCCTCACGATGTTTTCCTTCACCGTTGAAGCAAGTGATATTTAATTACTTAAACGCACTTGACTTCGAGAAGTCAGAGGTGCGGACTCGGGATCGAACCTGCGACTCCCAAATAGGAGACCACAGTCCAAACCACTAAGCTATCACTGCTTCACTAGGTTATCACTGCTTCAGCATCACATCAGCTAGTATCATATACTTAATCATACGAATATTATATATGCGAAAGTGTCTTTGTTTGTTGGTTTGTCCTTCAATCACGCCGCAATAGAGCTACGGATTGACGTGATTTTATGCAGGAGTATAGTTAAGGGCCTGGAGAGTGACATAGGCTAAAAAAGCTATCCGGAAAATTGAAGAGTACCTGTGGGATTTTAAAAACTAAATCCACACGAACAAAGTCGCGGGCATCAGCTAGTTATCTATATACGTGTCAGTCTCACTCTCATACTTACTTTATTTTATTGTGCAATGCGAGTGTGCGCACTTTCGTGAGTGTTTAGTATATGGTTGACCAAGAGAAGCGAAGGTCTCTGAGTCTACTTGAGTGAATTTGCACTTGTCCGTCCGTCCGTCCGTCCGTCCGTCTGTCCGTCCGTCCGTCCGTAGGTCTGTCAGAGCCTTATAACTTCTGAATTACTGAACGTAATTACTTCAATTTTAGATATAATATGCAAACCGATGGCTTCCAGCCAAAAATGGTTTCAAAAGTTATAAAAATCTTTATTTCAGGGGGGCGCTCATAGAAGCGAATGCGAAGTAAAATATTTTTTATAGCGTTACATAGGATTGCGGTATATCATTTTAAAGATAATTTAGAACAGAGTACAAAAGTATTTTGTTTTTAATTTTTTCCCTAAAATTGACGATTTGGCGTTTTCAAAACGATACATGGAAACATAACCTCCTTTTTAACAATTTACTACTGAATATCTTTTTTCTCCCAACTTTATTTGATTGAGTTTGATTAACTTTTTTGTTAGTCTGGTTTACGAGAAGAATCATCAGATCAGTATCAGAATCAATATCAGAAGTTTGATTCGTGAATGTGGGCCTCAAGTCTGGGTCAGAAACTCTATGGGGGCTCTCCAATCTCCTTTGTTGTTGTTAAAAAAAACAATAAAAACATTTATCTGTAAGTCAACAACTTTAAGTACAAAATTCTCATTAGAAATTTAAATATTCTCAATTACTATAATTATTATGTGATTAAATAATCAAAAGTTCAGACTATTATTTAATTACTATTTAAGATTTCTATAATACCGGTATTAAAGTTTAATAAAGTTATATTATGTATTATAAAGTGATAGCCTAGTGGTTAGGACTGTGGTCTTCTATTCGGGGGGTCGCAGGTTCGATCCCGGGTACGCACCTCTGACTTTTCGGAGTCAAGTGCGTTTAAGCAATTAACTATCACTTGCTTCAACGGTGAAGGAAAACATCGTGAGGAAACCTGCACATCTGAGAGTTCTTCATTATGCTCTCGAAGGTGTGTGTAGTCCACCAATTCGCATTATGCCAGCGTGGTGGACTATGGCCTATAACCCTTCTCTGAGAGGAGACCTGCACTCAGTAGTAAGCCGTTGATGGGTTGCTAATGATGTATTGTATAATAACCATCAAATCACTCTCGCACTCATACTCGTAGGGACACTTAATGTGTGTCTGGGGGGATGTTTGACCCCTCCAATAGGTCTGGCAGCTTGCAGAAGATATTGCAATAGTTCTCTGAGTATCATGTATAAAAATCAGAACTGAGAATATAAGTTAACTTAAATTATTTTTTTGGGAGCTTCAAAGCGTCTGGCAAAAGTTACCGCCGGCGGTAAGCGTCTGGCAGTATCAGTTTATAAATTTTTACAATATTCTTTAAAACATATATCAAAATCAGCCCTTAGAATTTAAGTTAAGTTAGTCTAGTTTTTACCTACCTTTAGCACCTGGTATCTGGAAATTGGCCGCCGGCACAAGCTTGCAGGTATGCATAGACTGAAAGGACTTACGAACACTTCTCTATCGTACACAAATCATGGCTGAGAAAATAACTTAGGTCTGGCGGCACTGGGATCTTGCTCTATTTTATTATTTATAGTGTAGCAATTAATATTATAAAAATGCGTAAGTAGAATTTGCTCCTGGAGCTAGCTATCACTTTAAGTGACATTTATTTGACATGTTTTGTGGATTAATTCAATCATTTGTCAATTTAATATTTTGTTGACGCGTGAATAGATCTTTGAGGTGGAGTGTGGAGTATTTCTCGTTTTATCTTTATTTAAAGCTTTGGTTGTTTAATTTGTGATTATGTCGGGCCAAAACGTGAACGTGTGCGATATTGGTGAAGATGTGAAAGAGGTCCTGAAAAAGTTCCGCTTTCAAAAACACACGACGAATGCTGCATTGATTTTGAAGGTAGGCATTATTATTATTATAGCCCAATCATCCTTATTAACTATTTCAATAATATTAAATTTAGATTTATTCTTTTTTATTTTTCTTATTAAGGACCTCTGTATGAGTGTAGGCCTCCTCCATTTTTTTCCACAACTCTCTATCCTGCAATTCTTTTTCTTTTGCCAATGGGGGGAAGGTAGGCATATAAATGACTATTTATTAATGATAAAATGAGCTTACCTGTAAGTGAAATGTAAACATAATTTGTAACTCGGGTAAAAAAGTCATTACCTCAGTATTTTCGGAACATGCTCTAAAAGTCTACAATATAAAAACATTTTAGTTCAGCTAATCTAAGAGGACAAGGCATGAGTATAAAAATAAAATAAATCTTACTCAAAGCACATTAATAATGAGCTTAGTTCAAAGAGCTTAAAATTTTTCTAATAAGAATCCCTTTGTTTGATAAAGTACCTATTGCAGGTATGTCCCATACCAATCTTTTAGAATACCCTGACCCATGCGGTAAGATTCACCTACTAAGTGCATTGATGCAGGCATGGGGCAGTAATGTCCACCTGATACCTGCAGTATAATTCTCTAAAAAATGATTGCTACAGTTTAACAATTATTACAATCACCTCTGTTTAGCCAAAACTAACTTGCTATTGGCTAAAATGCATTGTTTCAGAAGTACCACCATAAATTCAGCCAACCAATGTAGCAATGATTGATTCCCAAACTATTTTGGACAAAAGACCCGTTTTCCAAAACGAACTGATACCTCAGACCCCCACAGCCAAATTACTTTAAAAATCTGATCTCTAGTTTTTTCCTATTGATACAAAATTCCAACTTGAAAACTTTGTGGTTGGTTAAGTGAGTAAAACTTAACATCATTTTTTCAACAAAATTTTACAAAATAAATAGACATGTACGTCCTACTAAAATATTAATTCTTATAAAAAGTTGGTACATGTAATGATGTAACGTACCTTATACAGTATCTTAAAAGATTCAAATAAGAATTTGTCTTAGTTAATAGGGGTCGGATTTTAGACCTCGTCAACCCCTAAAATCCGTTTTTGTAACCAATTTTGGTCCCAAGGGGTCGATATCAACCACTTTGGGAATCAGCCTGCTGGAGTACAACACTTGGCTATGTTTAGCCAATAGAGCCAATCAAAACAGCCAATTATACTAATATTAGAAATGCGAAAGTGTGTTTGTCCTTCAATCATGCCACAACAGAGCCACAGATTGACGTGATTTTTTGCATGGGTATAGTTGAGGACCTGCAGAGTGACATAGCCTACTTTTTATCCCGGAAAATCAAAGATTTCCAAGAAATTCCCGAGGGATTCTAAAAATTAAATTCAGGCGGACGAAGTCGCAGGCATCAGCTAGTCAAATATAATTGCAATTCTTGCACTGTAGCTGTCATTATAATATATAATGTATTTCTTAGTGTAATTAATTCAGGGATATCTGCATATTGTATTTGTGGAGGGGATGCCTGCTAACGCCAGGCGGGTGATCAGTCCTGTGTCGGAACTATTCCATTTCCTTGATATCTGCACATGCTTGCAAGCAGTTATTTTCACAGTTTATATGATGTCACACATGGTGTCATGAGTCAGTGTTACTAATTCCCCTATTTCTGCTTATCAGAGGCCATACCATAACTAACATTGCATTGATAACTTTTGTTATCTTTATGTACAAGTACCTAATTATTTTGTGTTGTTAAGGGCCATTTACACCACCTTCTGAAAAGTGTCAGATAGCTTATTCGCATATTTTGTCTTTGTCAAAACTTACGGTTAGGCTATCCGACGCTTATCAGAAGGTGGTAATACAGACCCTAAGTCTACTTTTGCTAGTTCCAAATACATCTCAGACAATAGTCTGATCTTTCAGAGTTATTATTTGTAGCATAAAGTTATAAGTTACTAGCTGATGCCCGTGACTTCGTCAGCCTGGTTTTAGTTTTTAAAGTCCCCCGGGAACTCTTTGATTTTCAGGGATAAAAAGTAGCCTATGTCACTCTCTAGGTCCTCAACTATACCCATGCAAAAAATCACATTGATCGATAGCTCTGTTGTGGTGTGATTGAAGGACAAACCAACAAACAAATACACTTTCGCATTTATAATAATAATATGATATTAGTATGATCTAAGCACTCAGGTGATACTTTACTTATAAAATATTTTGTTTTTATGTTAGAAACATAATAATTCAGTTATATTCCACTTTAACCTATCATTGAAAATTGAGCCTATTTTGAGGGTATTTTCACAGGCATTTTGTAATAATTTATTGTAATTCCACAGGAAAAAACCGAAAATCCATAAATGTTATACTTGAGCTTATATTTGTTGGTTTACCATGTTGCAGGTGAACAGAGAGAAGCAAGCGCTGGAAGTCGATGAAGAGCTGGAAAATGTGGAGCTGGAAGAGCTGCAAGATATCCTGCCCTCACACCAACCCAGGTTTATAGTTTACAGGTGGGCGTCATTATTTATATCTTCCTGGATATGTTATAGAATATAGAGTTCTGGAGTGAGAGGAGTTGGAGTGGCGACCCCAGACTAGATAGCGCAGTGTTAGCAGACACCCCACTAGGCAGATGAACATCGGACAAGTTGCAGGGAGTCCCTGGATACAGGTGGTGCAAGACAGAGGCCTGTGACAGTCCAGTATGTCCAATAAGTCCAAGTTGCAATAGACTTTTGTCCAGGTGTCAACAATAGAGAGTGGGTCTATCCTACTGCATGGTTTACATCCCAAAGATTAACAGCTAAGAGTTTGCTTCCTCATTTCTTAATCATCTTTTGACTATTCCCACAGCAGGTGAAATCTCAGTCAAGTCAAATAGACATATAATTAATATATGTAGTAAGAATATAGATATACAGGGTGGAAAAAAATTATGGGCCCTGGAGGGGAACTACCTTAAATCCTTAAGTTAGATCATTTTACTTGAAGGAAACATTCTCTTATTTTTAAAAAGAAACAAAACTGCATTCAAAGATTTTCTAAAATTCGCTTGTCTCAACTGGGAATCGAACCAGCTAAAAAATCAAAAAAGTAAACACTCGCTATTTTATTCCACTAGTTGAAACAGTCAATGTTAAAGATAAAAGTTCTCCAAGAAACATTATGTCTTACACTCGTCTGTCGTACAAGATATCCATAAAATCGAATATAATAAGAGAATGTTTCCTTTATGTAAAATGATCTGACTTAAGAATTTAAGGTAGTTCCCATCCAGGGCCCATAATTTTTTTCCACCCTGTATATATTTATATTACAAGTACATGTAATTTCTTCTTTTCATTCAGTACAAGAATATACTTGATTTCAGAAATGTTTGAGTTGTATTTCAGCTATAAAATGGAGCACAACGACGGACGAACATCATTTCCAATGTGTTTCATATTCTACACGCCGCGCGACGCTCATATGGAACTTCAGGTTTGTTACAATTAAATCCCTACTTCCTTACTAATATTATAAATGCGAAAGTGTGTTTGTTGGTTGGTCCTTCAATCATGCTGTGATTGAGCTGGAAATCGATGTGAATTTTTGCATCAGTATAGAGAAAGAGCCCAGGATGATCAGAAAGTCATTATTTTACAAAAGCTGAAAGCAATAGAGGTAAGAGCGATCCCCAACTATGAAGTTTTAATTATGGTGCCTTTGGGAGATATCAGGTAGCAAAGGTTTAACACTTTAGCTACCTGATTCAGTAAACTATGGATCTTTAATAGCTGAAATTTGAAATGGAGATAGATTTTACCCAGGGTTAATACATAGGTTACTTTTTATCTGTAGTAAAAATTAATTCCCGCAGGATTTTGTAAAAGCCGAAATTCACGTGTTACTTCTGCACGCCACAACTAATGACATGATTTGACTGTTTGGAATGAAGATAGATTATATTATCCTGGATTAATACATAGGTTACTTTTTATCCCGTAAATTCTCGTTATTCGCTGGACATCCTTTACCCCAATATCTAATTCCCGGAAGGTCCAATTCCAGAATGTCCAATATGTCCGTTACATCCTACTCGTGGTGGTGTTGTGTGATGCGGGTTGTTACGTTCCCTCAAATATGGTTGAGCGAAGCGAAGTAATGGCTGGATCATGCGTCATCCTCGTGAACGGGTGCCGCCGTTCCTCCGGAATGGGGCTACTTTCTGTCTGTCCGCCTTAACATGTGTTGAATTATAATAAGGTATGCTTTTGTGGAACTCATTGTGGAAACACTGCATATATAGCATAGTATCTATTGAATTGTAAACTTGTTTTGAAAAGAGCAACCGCCGAGTTTCTTGCTGGTTCTTCTCGGCAGGAAGGGCATTCCGAACCAGAGGTAGACTCATCGACGATTCAAAAGCATTGGATAGAAGCAAGCGTTACTTTGCGGAGGTTCATGATTAGCAAGAAAAGGTTAGAATTATTTTGCTATAATCCGCCAACAGAAAAAATCTGTCTGAAAGTCGACATCTCCTGAGGATGCTCCGGTGTCGGGGCGAAACGTGCGTCGAGAGTAGTGTAAAAGTCAGTCTTTGGTGGTGCATGCGAGTGGTGGTGGCAATGCTTGCTTGGGAACTTGGCTTTCTTGCTTGGCTGGGACGGTGAGCGGTGCTTAGCTTGTAATTGCATGTTTGACCATACAGATTTTTTTTGTTGGTGGATTATAGCAAAACAATTCTAACCTTTTCTTGCTGATTCAAAAGCACTTGTAAAAAAGTTTATTTGAATAGAATAGAATAGAATAGAATATTATTTATTCATTGACATGAAAACAAAATATAACTAACAAAATGGAAATACACATGAAAATGGAAAAACAGAAAGTAATTACAATCTAACTTAACTAGTGTCTACTGTGTGTCATGCCAATGAAAGGGTTCTAGCTCAGCTAAATGCTGTGGATACATATGTAACCACAGCGCTGATATTCTGCTAGGGCCCGAATAAGAGGGTACCTAGTCATTAAAATAAATAAATATTATACATATGAAAATAACTTATTAGGTAAAATATAATTTGTATTATAAAGTTGAATCGATTTTGAATAAAAAAACATTTCTATTCTATTCTATTGTAATGTAGGGGTGTGTGTTGGTGTTGGCAGGTGATGTACGCGGGCACGCAGCGCGCGCTGGCCGCGGCGGTGGGCGCGCCGCGTCTGCTGGAGGTGCGCGAGATCGACGAGCTCACCAACGACTGGCTCAACGAGAAGCTGCGGAGGTAGAGGCCGACGCGCGAAACACACACACACACACACACACACGCAATGTTACACATCTACATGTAAGGCCCTGCACGGACGACTCACTTCCTTGCTCACCAACGACTGGCTCAACGAGAAGCTGCGGAGGTAGAGCCACACACACACACACACACACTCACACACACACACACACACACACCACACCACACCACACACAAAACACGCATCGTTACACATCTACACGTAAGGCCCTGCACAGACGACTCACTTCCTTGCTCACCAACGACTGGCTCAACGAGAAGCTGCGGAGGTAGAGCCACACACACACACACACACACTCAGACACACACACACACACACACACACACCACACCACACACAAAACACGCATCGTTACACATCTATCCACGTAAGGCCCTGCACAGACGACTCACTTCCTTGCTCACCAACGACCGACTGGCTCAACGAGAAGCTGCGGAGGTAGAGCCCGATACACACACACATACATACACACACACACACACACACACACACACACACACACACACAGACGCATCGTTACACATCTACACGTAAGGCCCTGCACAGACGACTCACTTCCTTGCTGCAGTGTGACCGCTCGCAATCACCTCTAATTAGCTGAACTTGCGGTGTTCTTGCTGCGTCGATGCATTTTAACCAATAGTGAGATTATAATAGCCAAGCAGTGGTGATTGGACAAAAGGCAAAGGCAATCATTTTTGGACAATCCCGCAGCTGTGCGATCTAGTCTACGTCACACAAAAAAATACGAGTGTGCTTTAGACCACACGACTAAAGTAAAATGTAAAAGTAAAACGCAACTGGCTATGAGAGAAAGAGAGAAAGAAAATGTGTGCTCGCGCCTCGCACCTCTCTCTTGCCGCTACTGTAATATACGAAACGTCACTCTCTCTCTTTCTATCATCTCCCAACTTCCGTTCGCCTCGCCCGATCACAATTTTCGTAACGCATTCACCAGCTTACTCCCCAAGTCAAGCGTGCGTAAAAAAGGTTTACTTCAAAAGTCTGGTGCCTTAAAAAAGGTCCGTAGTAGACTTTGCACAGTCTCTAAGCACATCACGTATATCTACGTTAATTGTGACGTCAGATTATAGGGACGGACACTTGAATCGCTGCGTCAGTGCAGAGGGGTTAGCGAAAAAAAAAACATGTACGTCATCTCCGATAACGCGCTTTGACCCTAACGTTGAATGAATGAATGAATATACTTTTATTGTACACCACTAATAAAATAATTAAATAATTATACATAACAAAAACAAGCATACAATTTGGCGGCCTTATCGCTACCTAGCGATCTCTTCCAGGCAACCAATGGTGTAATAGGACATGTCTACAGATAAAACCGGTAGATGGTGCAGACATATTAGACATATTACATTTATAAATATAAATATATAAATATACATATATATATAATATATTATGAGTATTATATACATATAAATATATACATAAAATACAATATATACGTTCTACTCATTATACTTTTTTGTAACCGGATCTGTCAAAGAACTATGGAAATTGTGTGTCCAAAATATGTGAAATACACAGAGTCCGTAGTCTGTGCAGGCCCTTATGATATTCTTTGGCCATTATAATATCTTCTATCTGAAAGAGTACTTTTGAATAGTAAAATCAAATGAAACTGCCACTGGTTTCCCAGCCGTAGAAAGTGTAGCCCGCTTTTTTATTGAAATTGCATTAGGCAATAGAAAGGAGGTTGGCGAATTTTGACTCAGCATTTTTTAAAACCGTTCAGATTCAGTGAATAGACATATTTTTCTCCCAACTTTATTTCATAGACTTTGATTAATTTTTTGTTAGTCTGGTTTACTAGAACAAGTACAGTTTTTGCAATTCACGAAGGCGAGTGAGCTTTACTCGTGGTTACTTCGTGTACATGCACATTGCATAAGTGTGCGTGCCTGTCAAAGCCTAGGTGGGAGCGGGCAGGCGCGAGCATTGCGCTCGCTCACACTTATACAGATACGACACACACACACACAACCATAAGTCAGTCGCCCTCGTGAATTGCAAGAACTATATGAGAAGTTTGATTCGTGAACGTGGGCGTTCAGTGTTCAATTCAGTTCGTCTGGGTCAGCAATTCTATGGAATTCTCCAATCTCCTTTCTAGTATTGATGATCAATGATGATGAATTTATTGAAGTGTGCGTGAATTGTTTTCGTAGTGACACAAAATTTTCTATCCGTGTACATATTAATTGCGCATAATATGGCTGGCTTGGTACCTCAATATTGGATTGTAAATATCACATGCTTCCAAACGTCTAGCGCGGAATGACTTCTCTGTTTACTTGATGCAGAAAGTGTGATATTTTTATCGACACTTGTTTTGAGTACACATTAGTATACGAAACTGTAGAAATTCGTATAATAGACAAGTAAAAGTATTGTACTACTAGCTGATGCCCGCGACTTCGTCCGCGTGGATTTAGTTTTTAAAATCCCTCGGGAACTCTGATTTTTCGTGATAAAAAGTAGCCTTTGTCACTCTCCAGGACCTCAACTATACCCATGAAAAAAATTACGTCGATCCGTAGCTCTGTAGCGGCGTGATTGAAGGACAAACCAACACACTTTCGCATTTATATAATATTATAAGGATACTGTTTTCCTAGTACGAGTTTACTTGCCTGAAGTTTGAGAGTTTTTGGGAGTTATTATAATTATTATTGTTATTAAAAGGGACCTAAATGTTTTTGTTTTAAAGCCTTACAGTCTGTACTCCCGATTTGGCCATTGATGTTGTAGTAGGATTTACATAAATATTGAGGAATGAATTAAATGATAAAAACTCGTACTTATAAGGATACACGTATTACAAAAGATGTGATTATACTTATAACATTCTAATCTAAACTATTGATGTATTAATGTGAAAAGACAATTAATTAAATAGCAATAATTTTTATTGCCTTAGTTTAATATGCTTGCCTCTAAATCTAAATCCTAAATCCCAAATGATCACTTTTACAGATAAAAATGTATTTATTTTGGGTCAATATGGTCACTTTAGTTATGAAGATATGAAAAATAATACTTTCTATTTATAAATGTGTGTAATATATTTAGTTTCACGCTAAATTAAGTGATGATTAAAGACAATTATTTTTAGTGTTAATTAATAACTAAATTATAAAGTTTTGCTTCGCTTCGTACGAGAAAAAAGCGAATTTTGCACTTTTATTTTCAGTTCAATGTTACCATGTTCTTATTAAGGCCTATGGCAGACCGCCGTGGCGTATAATTTAGCGATATCGCTTCCATGACTTGTCGTATACAGAAAACGAACATCTGACTAAAGTGCCGGAATCGTGTGAGAAAGAGATTTGTGTAAGAATTGCCGATCATATCGTCAAAGTAAAATAAACCATAATAGCATCGAATTAGAGCTCAATACTCATACGTTTAGGTGTGTACGATACCCTAAATGGTTGAGAATGGATACACGAAATTGAGCTCTATTTCAATGCTGTTATAGTTTATTTTACTTTGACGCCGAACTTTGACGATATGATCGGTAATTCTCACACAATCGCACTTCTGTCTCGTTTTATTTCTCTCTTGAGTGAGCTGATTGAGAATGCGATCTTATATTAACGATCGTAAGTGAACTTGCCATGACTGAATAGGCAGTTTCGCTTGTTGCGCGAGTCACAACAAGTGCTAGTCGGGCCTCGCTCTTTTAGGGTTCCGTTAAAAATAAATTAAAATATTTCCATGTACCCATGGAAATATTTTAATTTATTTTTTAATTTAATTTAATTTTTATTATTTGTTGTTATAGCGGCAATAGAAATACAAAATATGTGAAAATTTCAACTGTCTATCTATTACGGTTTACGAGATACAGGTCGCTGACAGACAGACGGACGGACGGACAACGGAGGCTTAGTAATAGGGTTCCGTTGGCACCCTTTGGGTACGGAACCCTAAAAATGAGTTCGTACGAGCTGTTTCGCTATATTTTTTCGGAACGTAGGTGTGCTACAGGCCTTAATACTAGAACACACTATGATTAGAGTTATAGGCGTCAGGTTGAAACCTAACCTTGAACTGTGATTTATCGATGTGAGACGGTTGGTATATCCGTGCTTCCGCACTATTGGTTCGTCAATCAACCTTTCGCTTACCGCAATTTTTGCGAATAAAAATAGTAAGAAAATTGAATTCCTTGTTTTACTTTTTCGAATGAAATAAAAAACAAAACTGAAAGTGATAGGTAATGATAACATAATGATAAATTATTGGAACGTAGTTCCTTATCGCGCGGTGCGGAAGGGGGCTAGACGGAAAAAATTAAGACAAAATTGAACCGACACTCGACACTGATCGACACTTTCTTGAAACCGACACTTTTTTGAATGTGAATTTGGCATTCGAGTGTAACTTATAAGTTATAAAAAATTAGGGAAAATTCCACATGTAGAAATTATTTAAAATAAAATTGAAAATGGAAAATTCGGTCTGTCGAGCTGGGATTCGAACCATCGACCTTTGGCTGTTAGGCGACTGCAGAAGCCACAAGGCTACGGAGACCCAGTATTGCACCGCGAAAATACCGAACACGCAAATGCCAAATTAATTAATCGAAAGGAACTACGTTCCATCCGGGTGTCCCTTGACACCTCTCAAGTTTTTTATTAATATTTTTGCGCCATTTTGTACGAAACATGACATTTGAATAGTGATGTTATATGCATTTATATAGATATTCAGTATTTGTACATAGGTGTAAGTGAAACACTGCAATTTGATAACGTATTTTATTTATAACAATATTTTTGTGTATATTTGATTGTAATAATAAATTAAAATTAAAAAAATACTTGTTTTTTATTAATGCTTACCTACTTTAATAAAATTGTGATACTGATTTAGTTTGACTACTAGGTAATAGCATAGTACAAACAGAATAGTAGGCTAATTTCATACAAAGTGGCCGCTGCCGGTTTGAATGTATGCGTGAGCAGCGGGCGCCGTGTACGCACGGAAGTTTCACGCACACATTCGCAAAGTCTCAACCGGCTCAATCGGCCGGCAGTACGGGCCGCGCGGCGCGCCACAGAGTGCTTTTGTATATATCGCGCCGCTGTGCTAATCGCGCGCAATTGCGTATTACGTCGCACGCTCGCTCTTTTTTGTTTGTTTAATTTTTCAATAAAGTAGTAACCTACCTATTAATAATCGCGGGCATCAGCTAGTCAAAAATAAAAGTGACAACCCTAGGCGTCAACGCAAGAGTAGGTAATTAACTCGCCGATCGGCCTTAGTTAGCCTACTATTCTGTTTGTACTATGGTAATAGGTATCCACTCCTACTAGAGGGTCTATTCTATACCTCAGTGTCTACGGAAAACAATAGAAAGTTGCTAACTAAGAACTGTCACACCCGCAGTAAGGCCCGCTTGCAGAGACGCCGGGTTAGTTAACCCAGGAATAAATTTGTAATTTTGACAGATGCTTTATACGAAATTTGTCAAATCTGTCTTTTTAACCCAGAGTTAGCTGCTAACTCTGGGTTAAAAGGATAACTCGACGTTAAGTTAAACAAATAAGTTGTTAGAAGCTGTTTTACTGTGACTACTATATTATATGTCATTCTAAAACGAAATTTTCTATGGAGCGTAATATGAAGGTATTGTGACATCACACTTCAGTAGCGCTCTCTCTGTCTAACAGGAAACTAATAATTTTTAATTTTAATTTTTTTGATAATAAATCATAGTAACTTCCTGATAACTTGGGTTTCTATTGGTGAAAAAATGGTTAAAATCGGTCCAGTAGTTACAGAGCCTATTCGGTACAAACAAACAAACAAAAAATCTTTCCTCTTTATAATATATAAACCTCTACAAACAAAGTTAACGATAATTAAGCAAATTAATATAATACTATCGTTTACTTTTACTTCTAGAGTACGGAACCCTCGGTGCGCTAGTCCGACTCCCACTTGGCCGATTTTATTATTAGTTTGTCAACATCACAAGTCCAATAATATTTATTATGTACAAGGACACCTATATATGAATGAGTATTTAATAACGTGCGGGAACGGTGAAAATGACCCTAAACGGTTTGAAAATGACCCTAAACACGGGATTGTTTTTATTTCCCTGCTAATAAAATTATCCGTATTATTACCTACTGGCAGTAAGATCGGTAGTAACATTGGAACAATAAACGACCTAATCGAACCTAACACCCATAACCTTGGCTTCAGTAGTGCCACAGCCAGTCAAGTCCACGCCGTATTTCTTCATGTCCTCATAGGGCATGGTGGCAATGACCTCATAGTTGCATTTCGCCGCCAACACCTGGGATGTCTTGGCCGTGAACACTGTGCATGTAGCCTTAATACCGAACGGCTTGCACAGTTCCTTCCTGAAAATAATAATCATTTTTAAGCTACTTCAAAAAAAAGGTTATCAATTCGACACCGGGTGCCACCGGCGGGGTACTTTCTGTCTGCCCGTCTTAACATGTGTTGAATTATAATTAGGTATGCTTTTGTGGAACTTCCCTTCATTGTGGAAACACTGCACACCTAGCATGTATCTATTATATTGTATAGGTAGGTACTTGTTTTGAAAAGAGCAACTGCCGAGTTTCTTGCTGGTTCTTCTCGGCAGGAAGGGCATTCCGAACCAGTGGTAGACTTATCGAAGATTCAAAAGCACTTGTAAATAAGTTTATTTGAATAAAAAACATTTCTATTCTATTCTATTCTACACGACAAGTAAAGGTTTCATCAAAACCGGTTCAGTACAGTAGTTTTCAAGATATGGACACTTTTCCCAGTTATCCTATATTTCGATATATTGAAGTCGGTTGAATTTTTACTTAACTAAGTATACTTAAGCTTGTTATTTTGATGTTACAGGGAGCTGTTATTATCATTACGATAGAATCTCGACTTGACATAAAGAATTTGAATTTATCATTCATCATCAACCCATCAACGGCTCACTACTGAGCGCAGATCTCCTCTCAGAGAAGGGTGTGTAGTAGGTACTCCACGCCCAATGCAAATTGACGAACTTCACACACTTTTAAGAACATTATGAAGAACTCTCAGGTGATGAAGAACTCTCCTCACGATGTTTTCCTTTGCCGTTAAAGAAAATGATAATAAATTGCTGAAACGCATGTTACTCTGAAAAGTCAGAGATGCATATCCTTGGTATCGAACCCTGGACTCCGAAAAGAAAGTTGAAGTAACCACTAAGCTATCAGCTCTTGACATGTGTTGAATTATAATTAGAAATAATTACGTATGCTTTTGTGGAACTTCCCCTCATTGTGGAAACTCTGCATGCATAGAATAATATCTATTAAATATATTGTAAAAGTATTTTGAAAAGAGCAACTGCCGAGTTTCTTGCTGGTTCTTCTCGGCAGGAACGGCATTCCGAACCAGTGGTAGACTCATTGACGATTCAAAAGTACTTGTAAAAGTTTATTTGAATAAAAAACATTTCTATTCTATTCTATTCGTAATCTAGATATCAAGTATGTAGGTATTAGTGAAGTAGTGATAGATTAGCTAGTGGTTAGAACTGCAGTTTCCTATTCGGGGGGTCGTAGGTTCGAGCCCGGGCACGCACCTCTGACTTTTCGGAGTTATGTGCGTTTAAGTAGTTAAAAAAATAACATGGTTCAACGGTGAAGGAAAACCTCGTGAGGAAACCTGCTCAACTGAGAGTTCTTCATAATGTTCTCAAAGGTGTGTGAAGTCTAACATTTCGAATTAGGCCAGCGTGGTGAACTATGGCCTATAACCCTTCTCTGAGAGGAGACAGCTGTGCCCAGTAGTCCCAAATAATCATAGTACGTTTTTTTGGAACTTCCCCTCATTGTGGAAATATTACCTATAATCTATTCTAACAAAGTTGCTGCCCCCAAGATAGTATAAAAAACTTATTACAATGTAATGGCTACATAATAATATTGTAAAATGATTATTTTGAAAAGAGCAACTGCTGAGTTTCTTGCCCGCTCTTCTCAGTAGAATCCGCTTTCCGAACCGGTAGTAGAGTCATGATGAGTCATAAGAGCCACAGGTTGGCCTACGTGAAATAAATAATTTTGAATTTTGTTTTTTTTTTTTTTACTGGGACGTTAATGGGCTGCTCATGAGGTAGGTAATGGTGGGTACCCATTCACCTGGCTTCTATCAGCCTGGCTCCTATATTCTGCCCCCTGTGCTCTGGCAGCACCGTCAGTCCACTCGACGTTAGATATTTATCCACGTTGTAATACTCGAACACGTCCACCAGCCTCTCGGAGTAGACTATGGTCTTCAGGCATTTGCGCCATGACTCGCCTTTTACCTGAAAAGAAGGAGAAGAATTATTGTTCTCCTAGAATAGAATAGAATAGAAATATTTTTTATTCAAATAAACTTTTACAAGTGCTTTTGAATAGTCGATGAATCTACCACTGGTTCGGAATGCCCTTCCTGCTGAGAAGAACCAGCAAGAAACTCGGCGGTTGCTCTTTTCAAAACAAATTTACAATACAGTAAATACTATGCTATATATGCAGTGTTTCCACAATGAGTGAAGTTCCAAAAATGCATACCGACTAACTTCTATCCTAAAATGGGCAGACATAAAGTAGCCCCATTCCCGCCGGTGGCACCCGTTCACGAGCATGACGCATGACCCAGCCATTGCTTTGCTCAACCATATTTGCTAATAATGCTAGGTATTAAGAAGGTATGAACGGGAGCAGTATCATGCAGCCGGATTTCCTTGGCAACCTGGGCGGCCTGCTAGGCTTCTGGAGAGATCTGGGATGGTTGGAGTAACAACCCTGAAAGGATTGGTCACACACAACAGACCATCACGGTTTACGTCGTGTGGAAACCAGCCCCGGAGAAAGAAAGAAGAAGAAGAATGCAGCGGGATTGTGCTGTTAATCCAACTGTTATATACCTATTTTGGAATTTTAAATGGGATTTTATCATTTATATATTAACAGGTAGTTCGTAAAATAGAATAGGGTTAAATCTTTTAAAAATAGTTATTTGTGATAAATGGGGCCAAAGGAATTTTTTGTTCCCCGAGGGTGTTATTTTGAATTCAGAGCGAAGTGAAGGATTCTATAGTAGACTCCCGAGCGCAGCGAGGGATTCTAAAGTAGAATCCTGAGCGGAGCGAGGAATTCAATATACGCCGCCCGAGAACAAAAAATTTTGGCCCCGAATGACACACAATATTTTTCATCATTACCTATGAGAAAAAGCTAGGAGTATCAACCTACTATAGAGATTACCAATACGTATATTGAAAGTTTAAATAAAACACAAATAAATTTTTATGAAATAATTAAACATTAATATTTATGCTGGAAATATGGGCGTATATGTCTAATCAACAAATTCGATCTTATCGCAGACAACAGCTTCTCAAACATTTTTGAATTTCGACACATTTTTGAATTCTCTCTTCTGATTGGTCCGCGTTAGTGCTTTAGTATGCTATAGCACTATAACGCGGACCAATCAGAAGAGAGAAATGAAAAGTCCCATGGGGTTAAAATGAAATTTTGCTCCCGCTGTCCTCTGAAGCCAATATTCGTTTTTCGAATAGGTATGATGAAAAAGTGCTTTTGAATCGTCAAGTGATGGCACTTGTTCAGATTTCCGTTCCAACCGAGAAGAACCGGCAAAAACTCGGCGGTTATTCATATGAAAAAAAAAATTATGATTGTGCCATGGAAAGTGTTGGCAGACCCCCCGCTAGGGGGACCCGAGTCGCAAGGAGCCGCTGGATGCAGGCGGCGCAAGACCGAGACTTGTGGAAGTCCATGCAAGAGACCTTTGTCAGCTGTGGACGTCTGTCGGTTGATGAAGAAAAGAAGATTGCGTCATGTGCATGATATATTGCCGTCTCAGCGAGTAAGAAAGTAGGCGTTGAGTCAGGTTGAGTCAAATCCACACTTTTAGTTTTAGGGAACTGTTAGCGTGGCAACATCTAGGGACTTAACACCCTGGTGTTAACTAAGAGATTGTCGGTGAAGACGGGCATTAACATTTCTGTGGTGGTTTCGTGTGAAGCGGTTTGTTACGTTCACTCAAATATGGTTGTGCGAAGCAATGGCTGGTCATGCGTCATGCTCGTGAACGGGTTCCACCGGCGGGAATGGGGCTACTTTCCGTCTGCCCGTCTTAGCATGTTGTTAGCATTAGGTATGCTTTTGTGGAACTTCCCCTCATTGTGGAAACACTGCATACATAGCACAATATCTATTATATTGTAAACTTGTTTTGAAAAGAGCCACTGCCGAGTTTCTTGCTGGTTCTTCTCGGCAGGAACGGTATTCCGAACCAGTGGTGGACTCATCGACGATTCAAAAGAACTCGTAAAAAAGTTTATTTGAATAAAAAACATTTCTATTTCTATTTCTATAGTTTACTCATTTGAGTAATAATAGAATAACTGAGGTAAACCTTTGAAATGTCTTCCTCTTCATCCTCCTTGCATTTGACCAGCAGTATATTGAACCCAACAAGATCTTTGGGCTCCCCGTTCACCTCTGTGAAGCATGCGATGGATATCTGCTGGGAGACGTAGCCCTCCCAGTTGTCCCGTATCGTTTGTATGGACTCTGGGTCTGAAGCTATCCCTGGAAAAGGTTTCTGTTGTTGACTGAGCTACTAACCGGATGGAAGGCTGAAAATTGCAGGTGCGAGCGTTCATAAAGGCATGCGTGCGGGCTTGCGTGCGTCCTTATATATGTGTTTTAAGGATGATTATACGAGTCTGCTCGCGAAATTCAAATTTAATTTGGTTTTTCGCAATTTGTAAACTAATACGACAAACTAGGCTAATGGCATTCTAATTGCGCCAGTAGAATTATCATCTTCACAGATTTACATAAAAATCTTTACTTGAAAGTGACCAGTTTAAGAAATTTCTCAAAAAATTAATCAAAATACTGAGTTGGACGTGAGTTACTCACAAATTAGTCGATATTTTGATTAATTTCTTAAACTGGACACTTTCAAGTAAAGATTTTTGTATAAACCTGTAAAGATGATACTGCCATTGCCGCAATTAGAATGCCATAAGCCTACTTTGTCGTATTAGTTTACAAATTGCGAAAAACCAAATTAAATTTGAATTTTGCGGGCAGAACTGTGTCTTCCACCTTAACGTACGACTAAAACCTTCATAGGTTCTCTCAACATTCAAACTAAATTATATAATTAGGTTATTGGATGGGGTGATGTGAACTAAATATCTGGATTAAAGGGTGAAACATTTGATGACCAATTGAAAAATACAGACGAAAACACTAAAAGACACCTACTAGATTTATAGAAATCGGGGAAGCACCGCGTAGAGCGACTCGTGGTGTAGCGATGCGGCTTTTGGAACTTCCCATCATTGTGGAAACACTGCATACATAGCATATCTATTATGTAAACTTGTTTTGAAAAGAGCAACCGCCGAGTTTCTTGCTGGTTCTTCTCAGCAGGAAGGGCATTCCGAACCAGTGGTAGACTCATCGACTATTCAAAAACACTTGTAAAAAAGTTTATTTGAATAAAAAACATTTCTATTCTATTCTATACTAATTTCACCGTCTTAAAAGAAGATCGATCGTCACTTAGCAATCCACGGAATCACGGATAACTTGTCATCGAATAAAAAAAGACGATTGTTCCACTGAGTTTCCTGGTTCTTATTACATTCTTCTTCTTCTTCTTTATTAACCGATATCTTTATCCATTGTTGGATAAAGGTCTCTTGCATGAACTTTCACAGGCCTCGATTTTCCGCCGCTTGCATCCAGCGGCTCCTTTAGATTCGCTTGATGTCGTCGGTCCACCTAGTGAGGGGCTGCCAACACTGCGTTTCCCGGTGCGGGGTCGTCCCTCCAGCACCTTGGGACCCCATCGACCATTAGATCCCATTTACACTTCAGTTTCGCGACTCAAATCTCATGAACATCATTTGTTCTTACCTAAAACTTGGCAAATGGGCTCATCGCGTAGGAAGGTCTCCTGCATCATGTCCAAGCATTGTTTCCTGTACGTTTCCTCCATATCTCTTATTTGGTACCTGTAAAAATTGATTTTTAGGTACCTACTTCATCATCATCATCATCATCGTCATCAGCAACCCATCAATGGCTCCCTACTGAGCGCAGGTCTCCTCTCCATAAGCCATATTAATAGGCCTCCAATATTCCTATATCCATTGGGGATAGGTAGAGTCCAGCAACCCATCAACGGCTCACTACTGAGCGCAGGTCTCCTCTCAGAGAAGGGTTATAGGCCATATTCCACCAAGCTGGCCCAAATTGGCAGACTTCACACACCTTTGAGAACAGTATGAAGAAGTCTCAGGTGTGCAGGTTTCCTCACGATGTTTTCCTTCGCCGTTAAAGCATGTGATATTTAATTTTCTAAACGCACAGAACTTCGAAAAGTCAGAGGTACTTACCCGGGATTGAACCTGTGACGCCCCGAATAGGAGACCACAGTCCTAACCACTAGGCTATCACTCCTGCTTTATAGGAAGCGTGTATTCGTGTGCGTAAGCGTGTAAGTGTGTACGTTATATAAGTATCTACCTTTAAATAAGCTTGTAGCGTGAATTCTATTCCGTGGAGCAAAGGAGCGATCAAGAACGTTGTGTCGACTTGGCTACCAATTAATCGTTTCTAAGATCGCTTCCTCTAAAGTAGAGTTTCCCAAAGTTTTTTATCGCGCCTCTTACCCTTTCAGAATGGAGGCGTGCTGAAAAACTTTAGGAACCCCTGCTCTAAAGCGTTAACGATAATAGAAAGAGAATAGATACGACAATAGAATATAATAGAAATATTTTTTATTCAAATAAACTTTTTACAAGTGCTTTTGAATCGTCAGGCTCTACCACTGGTTCGGAATGCCCTTTCTGCCGAGAGGAACCAGCAAGAAACTCGGCGGTTGTTTTTTTCAAAACAAGTTTACAATACAATGAATACTATGCTATATATGCAGTGTTTCCACAATGAGGGAAGTTCCAAAAATGCATACTGACTAACTTCTATCTTAAGATGGGCAGACCTAAAGTATTCCCGCCGGTGGCACCCGTTCATGAGCATGACGCATGACTCAGCCGTTGCTTCGCTCAACCATATTTGAGGTAACGTAACAATACATATATAATACGGCTAGGGGGCAGGTAAAACCGTTTTATCATCAAACTCTTCTTTTTTACATCTCAGGTTGAGGTGAGGTTGACTCACTCACACTCACATGACAGCTGGTGCGCCATCTTGCTCTCTTCCTTTGAACCTTCCCCACACTCTACCTACTGGCACGTCTGATGGTCTTGTCCACGGCATTCTGTTAACAAATAAACCATCCTTACTTATATTATAAATGCGGTTGGTTGGTTTGTCCTTCAATCACGCCGTAACAAAGCTATGAATCGACATGATTTGCATGAGTAGGGGACCTCGAGAGTGACATATCTGGCTAATCAAAGAGAGATTTTTAAAACCAAATCGACGCGTGCGAGGTTCTGGGCATCAGCTACTTAGTACAACATAGGTACATCTAAGTATAAGCTGAGAACTTAGGGAACCCACTTGCGCGTTGGGCGGTCCAAGGCTCTAAAGGAAACTTCGCTTCTGTCGAGGTTTCATCATCATGACACCTTACGACTTTTTAAGGGTGACATATCTTCTTGGGGAGAGGTAAGTCCTGTTTAGATTTTTCTAACCCCTATTTTACCCCCTTAGGGGTTGAATTTTCAAAAATCCTTTCTTAGCGAATGCCTACGTCCTAATAGCTATCTGTTTGGCATATACTTACTCTTAGATAGCGGTCACCGATCTGTACAGTGATTTAAGGTGGATTATACGGGGTCTGCCCGCGAAATTCAAAGTTAATTTGGTTTTTCGCAATTTGTAAACTAATACGACAAAGTAGGCTTATGGCATTCTAATTGCGCCAGTAGCAGTATCATCTTCACAGGTTTATATAAAAATCTTTACTTGAAAGTGTCCAGTTTAAGAAATTAGTCAGAATATCGACCAATTTGTGATTAGACTCACGTCCAACTGGATATTCTGTAATATAAAAGTAGACTCAGAGACCTCGCTTCGCTCGGTCTATAATCCTAATTCGACAGCCTAAAAATATTATCAATAGGCACGTTTGTATGAAATATCTAAAGATAATGCATCACCAATGCTAGATAACTGTAGAATCGGGTCACCTATGTAGGAGTACCTAGTTATTAAATAATTTCTTTTAGATTAGATAGGTAGACTCATTATTATTCTTATGTAAAGTAGAATATTAATTATGGACTGTAGATAAATAGTAGATACGACTGAGTAGAACAAAGTTTAAAGATTTCCGTAAAAATAAAATTTATGCCTACGCAGGAATCGAATCAACGTCCCTCCGGAATCTCACTCTAACGGCTAACTGCTAGGTAATAGGTACCTACTTAGGTTTACCTATGTAAAAACGTCAACCTAACTTAATTTCGAGTTTGTTACGTAAAATGAGTCACAAAACATACTTTACACATATATACCTACTTAATATTACGTACCTACCTACCGACCTACATTTATAATAAATACATGGTTTTCCTTATATTAATACAAAACAACGACTCATATTACCTACTATCTCGAAAAACTTACAAGCAGATAGAAGGTTAAGTCACATACCTACTTACCTTTTGTTTCAAACTTTTTAGTTTCTCGCTGTCCAACAAAATGACCTAAATACTAAAACTAAATATAAATCATTTAAACAAACTAAGCTTAAAATATAACCTCCTCAAATGGAAATCAAAACCCGAATGATATACAATCTTGTCGATCGTATCGCACATTACGGCGCGCGAGTTAACACAAAACAAGCCTTGTCTGGTGGCGATAAGAGTGGCCGATGCTAACAAACTGTAAAGTATTTGAGATGCGAGTGCTGCGCGTTTCCACGGTCTATGATTTTGACGTTGATAAAACTCAAGGTAATAACTAAATTCGTCTGAAAAAATCTAAAACGTGCCGCTCGCGTACACTGCCGCTCTACCAGTAGTGGAACAAATCAGGAAGTGCGGTTGTGTAAGAATTGCCGACCAAATCGTCAAAGTTCGGCGTCAAAGTAAAATAAACCATAACAGCATTAAATTAGAGCTCAATTTCGTGAATCCATTCTTAACCGTTTAGAGTATCGTACATATCTAAACTTTTGGCAACTTTTAGACAATCGGGGGGCAGGAACACGTTTACGTTATATCCTACGTTGATAAAAAACATACCTACATAAATTTATTCAGCTTATAATGTTTTTAGTTTTTGAGATAGGTTGATACCGGGATAATAGAAAATAGAGGCGAGTTTGATAGCACTTTATTTCATATCGAACTAAAACTAAACAAAAAATTGGTTGTCTGTAAAGTCGGTTTACGGACGATAGTTTTACGTGATAACGTCATATAGAAACATTGAGGATGACTGGCGGGCGGCTGGCGCTCTCTAAGCCAACGCTTGGGCCGATCGTGCCACTCTCTCGCTTGTTCCGCGCTCTCGCATGCACGCTCAGGCGTAGGTGAAACGTGACACTTTTACGTGCGTGCAGCCGGTGTTCATCGATTTATAAGACGTTATCCCGTCAAAAATGGTCTTGTGGTGTGTTCAAAACAATCTTTACGACGGTAAGTTCCTACCTTATAAGCCTAGGTAAAGCAGTCTTTTCTATCCGCCAGTTGCACCTATGGACGCATAGGTAATCGGAAAAGTTTTGACTCGTATATATGTAGAGTTGTACAAAACATATAACTCTTGCAACGCCCTGAAAAACTTACATAGGTTGGTAATAAAGCAATATCCCTACTAAATATTCTAAGTGTGAAAGTATTTGTTTGTTGGCTTGTCAGCGACGGAAGCAAAGTATCGACGTGATTTTTACATTGGTATAAACAAAGACCCTGTAGGGCCAACATACGCGTCACGAGAAAAGTCTATCGGTTTTGTTGTGATTTCCCCTAAGGATTCACGAGTGAATGAGTAAACAAAATTTTCTCATGGCGTGGTAGTCCTTCAGCTGGAGACTGGCATACGCTAAAGGTTTTCCCGGAAAAACAAAGGGTTCTGGCGCCTCTGTGGATTCTTTTAACTAACATTATTTTTAATGATCTTTTGGTGGTAGAGTCATGACTTGTCATAAGAACCACAGGTTGGCCTACGTGAAATAAATAATTTAGAATTTTAAAAAATAATTTTGAATATTTTTTTTGAATTTTTGAATTTTTTAACCATTTGCATTAATTAATTTTAAGGCTTCGGCTTTCGTTCGGCTTGGTCATCGCCTAATTACGAAAATAATTCCCAGATAAAAAGAAAGAAAAACAGGGAATAAAGTTTAACGCGATCATAAGAATTATTATGAGTCTTGCAGAAAACTTCTTCGAAATTAATTTTGGAGAGCAGATTTTTCCTTATACCCTATCCAACCGTTTATTTTCTTTTTGACAGCTCAGTCTCTCACTATGTGAGAGTGAGTGACACTGAGCTGTCAAAAAGAAAATAAACGGTTGAACATTGGTTGGTTATTTAATTTAAGTCTCGTATCGTGTAACAATGTGAACAGAGCCTACTTAAGGACACTCAGCAGTCGATCACACTCGAGTCGGTGCAGTCTAACTGGCTGAATACTGAATAAATTAAAACGGACGCGGGACGTGCTTCATTGATATGTTATACAGTCAGCAGCCTTGATCAGTATTGCCTCTAATTTGTACGCGATTTAAGCTAATAAAAGATCTATATATACATCATTCCAGCCACTTGGCTGGATGAGGAAGGCTGAGGACAGGGTGTGGTGGCGTTCTCTGGGAAAGGCCTATGTTCAGCCGTGGACGTCCGCAGGCTGAGATGATGATGATGATGATGATGATGATACATCATTGCGATGCGCGTTCAATACCAATTGAAAATCATGACGTTTACAAAACTCATGACACTCAATCAACAAATATCAAAACAATATCTTATTAATAAATTAAAATCATGACACTATTATAGGGGAAAGGAGGGTAGCCCCGACCGAGCAAATAAATTAACTCATTTCAATTGACGAGCGTTTTACAAAACGGTCAATAGGAGTTTACGTATATTTTACAGGAAAAATAAAACCAACGCGAAAATTATTTTAGTTTAATTAAAAAAGGGGGAAAATCGAGGGTTTGAAATTTCAAAGTAAGATAACTATACAGTGTGTCCGGACACGAACTAGCGATATTTTAAACACTTATATAACAACTAATTTTAAGTACAAATACACTCTAAACTTAGGCCCAATCCACTTCCCCTCTATGTGGCAGCCATTTTGTTTTTTTGCTGAAATATTCTCTAAGCATGTACAAAAAAAATCATATCTCTCAAAGTTTTGGTCTTACTGAGATAAAAATGGGCTTATTCGAAGCGCAACAATACTGTCCTATCGTCTACATTACAAAACAAAGTGTTCACATTTCCATAACCTTTGAAAAAAATATGAAACGCGAAAAAAATTATCGTAAAATCATGCAAATCAACAAATTATTGTAAATAACTGCAAAAACACCCCCGACAACCCTTTTTATTTTTTTACTAGATCAAGAGATTTTGAGCTAAGCTATAATACAACATTTAATTTATAACTGTATGTCTAATACTTTCAGAGTTATTGGTGTTGGAACATAGCGCATACGCATGAATGTTATGTGTTTTTAATGATTTCCTGTTTAGGGTTCCAACAAAGGCCTTTTGTGCTTGCGTATGCGCTATGTTCAAACAACAATAACTCTGAAAGTATTAGACATACAGTTATAAATTAAATGTTGTATTATAGCTTAGCTCAAAATCTCTTGATCTAGTAAAAAAATAAAAAGGGTTGTCGGGGGTGTTTTTGCAGTTATTTACAATAATTTGTTGATTTGCATGATTTTACGATAATTTTTTTCGGGTTTCATATTTTTTTCAAAGGTTATGGAAATGTGAACACTTTGTTTTGTAATGTAGACGATAGGACAGTATTGTTGCGCTTCGAATAAGCCCATTTTTATCTCAGTAAGACCAAAACTTTGAGAGATATGATTTTTTTTGTACATGCTTAGAGAATATTTCAGCAAAAAAACAAAATGGCTGCCACATAGAGGGGAAGTGGATTGGGCCCAAGTTTAGAGTGTATTTGTACTTAAAATTAGTTGTTATATAAGTGTTTGAAATATCGCTAGTTCGTGTCCGGACACACTGTATATACCGAGTGGGGTATCATATGGAAGGCCTTTACCTGTACATTCTAAAACAGGTTTTTATTTATGTTTATATGTAATAGATTTTGATTAATCGGGCAAAATGTCGAAAACAATACCGTTCCCCTCCCTTGTCTCCGAAGTTTAACAATCGAAAAATCAAAAATAATTATGGTCAATAGAAATTTATGTATATTTTACAGGAAAAATAAAACCAACGCTCTAACTAGCATAATATAGTTTTTTTATATTAACAATACACCTCTACAAACAAAGTTAACGATTAATAAGCAAATTAATATAATATTATCGTTTTACTTTTACTTCTAGAGTACGGAAGCCTCGGTGCACGAGTCCGACTCGCACTTGGCCGTTTTTTTTTTGACTCATATATAATGTCACCAGTTTAGTAACGTTAGTTTAATAAGGTAAAATAGTAAGTATAAAACATAAACTCACTAGACTATTCTTTTTTGATGATCTCAAACACTACGTAGACGTCTTTCTAGCGGCACGCTATGATGGCCGGTTTGACGTTTGTCCGCTCATGAAGTTCCGTTAATTGATAACGACTTTGAAGGAAATAATTGTATTACGTTATTGACGATAGTGATGTGCAGAGATTCATAAATTTTATCGAATGTAGTTTTAGGTTTAGGACTCAAAATTTATTAATTTATAAATTTTAAACCGGCCATCATAGCGTGCCGCTAGTATAATGCATGTAAATATAAACCGGTAGTGTTTTAACTGTTATCTGGAGTAAATGGCAAAAAAATACGCGTATGAACGAAAATAAACAAAGGTTTCTGAGAAGATCGCGTGCTGCCAGGTGTTGTTGATATATGGACTGAAATGTAGGGGTGTAGGTCCAGCAGTTTTGTTTGATATCGATAGAATAGAATAGAATAGAAATGTTTTTTATTCAAATAAACTTTTTACGGGTGCTTTTGAATCGTCGATGAGTCTACCACTGGTTCGGAATGCCGTTCCTGCCGAGAATAACCAGCAAGAAACTCGGCGGTTGCTCTTTTCAAAACAAGTTTACAATATAATAGATATTATGCTATGTATGCAGTGTTTCCACAATGAGGCGAAGTTCCACAAAATTCCATAACAACAAAGTTCCACAAAAACATACCTAATTATGTCTAATTATAATTCAACACATGTTAAGACGGGCAGACAGAAAGTAGCCCCATTCCCGCCGGTGCGTGGAACCCGTTCACAAGCATGACGCATGACCTAGCCATAATTGCTTCGCTCAACCATATTTGAGGGAACGTAACATAACATAACATATATAAAAATACTGTGGACTCTATAAAAATAGGATAATAAATTACTGCCATTTGGGATTTGCGGGTTTAATTCTTCTACACATTCTGTTACTTACACTAAGTTATCACCTTTCTGCTACAATATCACCTACTACATACTACATATATATACTGGTTGGGACAAATCCAACGATTAAAGACTCGATGGAACTACCTACGTTTAATACCTACTTAGAGCGGAGTTTCTGGAATCACCTTCCTGCCCCATCATCAGACCCTGGTCACTCACTGCCTGCTCTTTAACAATTTTTAAGGATCGTTAAACTGGGCTTAGGATCGACAAACAGTTATACTTACGCCAGCCACCTACTCTTTGCCCAGTCAATAAGCCCAAATTCAACACATCTGCAGCTGTAATTTGTCGAGAGGTAGGGTAGTCTGCAGGTATCTTTCAAATACATAAGACAAGCGGAAGAAAATATCAAATAAAAATTAAGTGGCACTCGGGGACTGCCGCGGTAAAGCTATTGCATAGCATTTTTTATCAACATATGCAATTATAATATTTATGCAATTTTTTTTTTTCATAATAAAAATTATGCAAAAAAATAATTAAAAACAAACAAACAAGAAAAGTGCACTGTCACTACTTCGCGAGTGAGATTCGAACTTGCGAAATCTAAAGAAATCGGCCGCTCGCCCACTGCGGCAAACAGAGCTAAATGTGAACCTCTAAATGTTGAACGCTTACTGAACGACGGTGTTAGGTTTTTTTTCGTTACGGTATTTCTTGATTCGGTCGCCGTGCTCAAACTGTTTGTCCTAGTTCAAAGCCCGCGATAAAAGCTATGCAATAGCTTAATATAATATGACGTAGATAACGCCGTGAAAATAAATGAATTTCATCTACTTAACATAATTATGAATGAGTTCCTGGAGGAACTCATTCATGATTAATGCGGGTTTTTATGGATAAAAACCCGCATTAAAATCGATCCTGCATTCGTTTCAAGGCTACGAGCTACGATGCCATAGACCGACACTAAGATAGACCTAAAACTTAAAATCTATGTATAGCGATTTAGTAAATGGTAATGAGGTAAGTATGTATTAAAGTTTATTTGATCGCAACTAGGTACAATTATTATTTTTAAAAGATAGCATTTTAATGACTAGTTTTCTCGTACTCGTAGCAAATCGTAGCAAGTTCGTAGGTCGAAGAAAGCGTTCGAAAGCGAAACTTTCTGATTTCCTTGCCAGCTCACCGAAATCGATGCGCTGATTTTTTCCACATCGATATTTCTTTCTCCACCTCTAATCCACGAGTAATTTTATATTTCCCCAATCCTAATTTACTTTCTCGGGATCATAAAATTATTTTACTCGGACGTGCTCAGACGTTTGTCGGTGACCGAGCGGATCGCGCGCCATTTCAAAAATAACCGCGAACGTACCGAAACTTTCAAAGTGTTGTTACAGAAATAGTTCATCATTTTTTTTTTGGTGTTTGAGTGAGTTGACAATGATTTTGAATGGGTAAGTGAGTATGTTTGTTTTTTTATTTTTTCTGTCCGTTTGGCGCTAACTTTTGGTGACGTGTGCAATGACCTTTGAGATTGTGTAGGTAGACTTGAGATTGCCGGTTTTGTTTAAAAGCTAACAATAAAATGTATTTTGAAATTACAACGCATGGGGAAGATAGAGTCCTGAAAAATCACCACAACGAAGGAGTAATATAAGTTCTTGTTTCTCTTGAAAGTGTTCACGTACCTTGTGCCCACTCTTTGATAAGACATTTATTGCTCTACAATGATATTGCATTTAATGCTTAAGCTTGGCTTAAGCAAACGCTAATACTAAGATCGGAAATGTAAGTCCAAGAATTTCAATTAAAGAGAATATAAAGGAAACGGGGAAATACCAACAATACCGGGAAAATGATGATAAAATTTCAAAACTTGAGAAAATTTAAGTACGTACAAATAACCAGGGAAAACAGAACAGAACTTTGAGAGAAACAAAAAAATTCAAACAAATTACTGATGATGCAGAAAAATATAAAGTGTCAAACTGTCCCCATAAAAAGATATTGAGTATATACTTAGTTTGGGGAATTTAACTGTATAGAGTTAATTCTTTTACAATTTAAATAATGTTATATTTGAAAGAACCTACCTAACCTAAAACACACCTAAACAAAAAGATGAAGACTATGCTGAAGATATATTAGGTACCTACTGTAAGTAGCTTTTCAAAAATAGATCGAGATTCTGATTCTCTTTGTTGTTTAAATTAGCATTCAACGTAGCCAATTCAAATTTTCGAATACAGGCAAATTTTTCAGAATAAGTACCTACTTAAAACTTGGTTCTAAAATGTAGCTGTTTACTAAACTTCAATACATTATTGTGATGAGAATATTATACTTATCTACAAATAACTTTTGAATTTACTAAAGCCTCAGTAATGTCGAGAAAACCAAATGTGTCGTGCAATACAACATGTAAAACAAACAAACTCTTACGAGATTTGGAATGGTATATTTGAACAACTATTTTAAAACGCTGGCAGTAAGTGCCAGGTCGTTATCCATACACTTTGTTTCTTGATAAAGTAACAAGATTATTGCTTCTGATTTTATTAATGCAACATGTGAAACATGCTTGTCTCTAAACGATGTAAGATCATTTATAATTTGCTTTTGAATTATAGTTTTGATTCTTAGGGTTTCAAAAAGAGTCGGCAAGTGTACAATATTTTAATTTTACTTTTAAAATAACAATTTTTAATTTTAGATTTTGTTTTTTTAAATCCAACTCTATAAAATACTAGCTGTTGCCCGCGACTTCGTCCGCGTGGATTTAGTTTTTAAAATCATGCGGGAACTTGAAATTAATATTTTTATAATAAGGAACTTCGTTCCTATCTGGTGTCCCACGACACCACACGACTTTTATGTATGTTCACCGATTACTCGAAGACGCCTGAACCGATTTGGAAAATTATTTTTTGGATTTAAAGGGTATACTTCTCAGGTGGTTCCATTTAAATTTAATCGAAATCGGTTTAGCGGTTTTTAAAAAATCAACAATAAATTATATACTTTTAGTGGCGCGGGCGTATGCATAGCATAGTATCTATTGTATTGTTTAAACTTGTTTTAAAAAGAGCAACCGCCGAGTTTCTTGCTGGTTCTTCTCGGCAGGAAGGGCATTCCGAACCAGTGGTAGACTCATCGACGATTCAAAAGCACTTGTAAAAAAGTTTATTTGAATAAAAAATATTTCTATTCTATTGTAAAAGATTATATTCTATGAAGTCGATTTTTTAAAAATAATTTTTAGATTTAATTTTTTAAAATACTTGATTAAAAAAATTGCCAAGTTATGTAGAGTTAAAGCCGTATATAAACTGCTAAACTACCTGGCTGCTATGATGAGTAAGTGATGCTTATTGTTGCTTATTTCTGTGTGTTTACGAATTCACCACAGTGTAAACAACAGAGTGATTTATCTTGCAAAAGATGCTTGTGAAGTTAAACAAATTGAATTATTCCTTACTGTGGCAAGTATCTGACGTGCTGACTGCTGACGAAAATATTTTAATATCCGTTTTAAATATTGATACCTACAATTATACAAATATTTTGAATGATTTGCGATTAAAAGTTTATTAAACCCTCAATTTGCAGAAGTTACGATAATGCCAGCTTCATATTGCTCTATTCCATTTAGGTTATTTACTGGATTGCCCACTGAATTCAGTTTAATATTAGGCTGTTGAAAGTTAGAAAATTGAAAAAAATCTCATGTATAAAATAATAATATTATGCAGGTAGCCCGCGTAGGTATATATGCCCTCTTTCCTACACTGCAATGAATAAAGGTCCTTTTCCCAAGAGTTTGACATTAATAAGGCTTTCCACACTTATTATATTAAACTTTTTATTATATTAATAAATAAATAAAAATTAAGCAAAGGATACCATTAGGGGTACCACAGGGTACCCCGCGTAGACCCGTGTCTTTAAAAATAGACATATTTGGTTTACGTTCGCAAATTCCATCTTAGATACAAGAAAAGCTCTTTACATAGCTGTAGCACGCGGGCAACGTATTTTAGGATTAAACAAAACAAATTACGCGTTTGCCAGATGTATGTAAACAAGAAATGAATATTACGAATTCATGATATGAATTTTAGACAGCTTTTGTTTTTCTATATCTATTAACTTCAACAACTTCAACCAATTCTCTGGTATAGCTAAAAGAAGCTTCTATATGCTTTTTGGAAAATTATATTTCATAATTGGGTCAAGTATTGGTACAACACGTTTGAGAAAGCAAGTAACGCTAAGGTGATGCTGCATTAAAAAGGGATTTCATTCGTTTCGAAGCGTAGAATCTAGAAATTCAGAAATGGTAGATACGGTAAAGGTGTTATAGGTACCTACTTACCGAATGTCGCCTGTGACACTCATTACAAGTTAACGTTAGTTAATAATGTTAAATTGGTCATTATGTATTTGAATCGGCTTTTAGAAAAACTTCATGGTTTGACATCTTCGTACTAAATAACAGATTTTACGTATACTTAGTTCATATTTTGAACCTCTGGTGAGATGACAAAAAGGTTAACCTTTGATCAGTAATTAAATAGAACATTGGATTCAAACAGTTTCAAGATAAGCAATTTAAGATTAATACTTAGTACTACTAGTAAAAAATAGTGCACATAAATAACTCTCGTTAGTAATGCTCAGATTGACGGATAGACAACCGATCAATCAATTGCACTACGTTTTCTTAAGCTTTCATCGCTCTTTATATTATGTAGGTATGAACTTTGTTCAATGTTTTTGATGCTTCCTGACTTTTGCCCATGATTCCTTGCATACATTCAAAGAAAAAATTAATGAACTTTTTGGTGACTGCTTGATGCTATTTATATAAAATTGCTATGGACACTTAGCGGAAAATAGCAAAAAACTTATTGTTTGTTCTTGGACTCCCACAAAGTACGGCCTGCTTCTAAAAAATAGTTAAGTACATGGAGTTCCAAGTTTCAATAGAGAAAAGAGCATAAAAGGAAAAATATATAAAACTAATTACATGAAATGAAAATTAATAAGGAGACAGTTACTTAAGTAAATTGTATGTTAAGTACTTAAGTATGTTGTAGCTCTTAATACTTAGTTTAAATAGAGGTGATATTGTAATCATTCTCTGTTTTGTGTAGGATTTGACATTTCTGTGGATCTGTCCCTACATCTATTATTGTACCTACAAGATACGATCTGGGTGTTTTTGCCAAATTATCTCAGTCGTGCACCAATTAACTATCGAGCTTTTCATCTTATAATCTACGTTTGTAAAAGTTTCAAAGGAAACGAAAAATAATTTTGATTCGTTACGGTGTAATAGCTAGTATAATGAAGTATAGTTGTATTGTAATAATAAAGAAGTAAACTTTAGTTTTTTTTTAAATATAAGTATAGACTTTATGCACTTGATTGCGAATTGCGATCACACAGCTGATGGTAAGTAAAGTAAGGTAAGATGCAGTCTATTGCGCACTTGCCTAAAAAATGCCTATTCGCTGTTGATTATTTTAAAGGTTTTTATTGCGTTCCCTCAAATATGGTTGAGCGAAGCAAACGACTGGGTCATGCGTCATGCTTGTGAACGGGTGCCACTGGTGGGAATGGGGCTACTTTATGTCTGCCCATCTTGGGGTATATTGCATTGTTAGTAGGTATGCATTTTTGGAACTTACCTCATTGTGGAAACACTGTATACATAGCATATTATTTATTGTATTGTAAACTTGTTTTGAAAAGAGCAACTGCAGAGTTCCTTGCTGGTTCTTCTCGGCAGGAAGGGCATTCCGAACCAGTGGTAGACTCATCGACGATTCAAAAGCACTTGTAAAAAGTTTAGGTATTTGAATAAAAAATATTTCTATTCTATTCTAAAGGTAACCAAGTTATAGTTAGTTCGAAAAACGGAAACTGGAAAGAGCATACATGCATAATAATATCATGTATCACAGCTAGTCCACACGTGAAACATCGAGTAGTAAGCTGAACTCCTAAATAGTACCTTCAAACCGGTGGCAGAGTCTCATTGAGCATTGGCATCATAATAATAAATCCTTACTAATATTATAAATGCGAAAGTGTGTTTGTTTGTTGGTTTGTTGGCTTATCCTTCAATCACGCCGCAACAGGGCTACGGATCGACGTGATTTTTTGCATGGGTATAGTTGAGGACCTAGAGAGAAACATAGGCTACTTTTTATCCCGGAAAATCAAAGAGTTCCCGAGGCATTTTAAAAACTAAATCCAAGCGTAACTAGTATTCTCATAAATAATAAAAAATTGAAATCTAATGTGATCTAAGCTTAGAACCAATTAAAGATAAAATCTAAGATTTAAAGCAGACAAACAAGTAGATTGAGAGACAGTTTGTGATAGAGCTAAGTATACGAGTAGATCAAAAGGTAGATCTTTTTGAAGCTAAAGAGTAGGTATAGACTATAGGTATCAAGATAAGGCGCTAGTTAGAACCTAGAATACATTACCAAATAGATAAGAATCTCTACGATAAATGTGGAATATCTTACCTCACTCGGTATTCAAAAAATGTAGTCTTCATCTTTGTGTAGATTTCCACACGCCGCGGACTGTGTGGCTTGTATCCTCGGCTCCCTCTTACTTTGTCGCATATCCAATTAGTGGATGGAGTGTCAACATAACACTTTTAGGTCCAGAATCGCCGTTTAAAATTATGGCCGGTAAGTAGGTAGGTAAACGAAAACCGTTTACAACCAATTAAACGACATGAATTTAGTTCTCTGACATGTGAATGTGTCAAAAAAATCGGTCATCACCTTTTCCTTGTTCTTCTTCTTCTTCTTCTTCTTTATCAACCGATAGACGTCCACTGCTGGACAAAGGTCTCTTGCATGGACTTCCACAGGCCTCGGTCTTGCGCCGCCTGAATCCAGCGGCTCCCTGCGACTCGTTTGATGTCGTCGGTCCACCTCGTGGGGGGGTCTGCCAACACTGCGCTTCCCGGTGCGGGGTCGCCACTCCAGCACCTTGGGACCCCAACGACCATCAGCTCTTCGAACTATGTGCCCCGCCCATTTCCACTTCAGTATCGCGACTCGCTTAGCTATGTCGGTGTCGGTATTTCCTTGTTAGTCCGACCGAATTAAATTAATGTGGTTTACGAAAATAATTACATTAAGAAAATAAGGAAGTACGATATATATCTTTCAAGTTTCAACACAATGCATGCCCTTATTTTGAAAATCGCAAACATTTGGCAAACCGCATTGCAAATTTCAAGATATTTTTGGATTTTGGAATAAGGACTTCTCGTTTATGTCAAGCATAAATGATTTGTTGTGTACAATATCTTCCTTTCACGTCCTGTATTGGAGTAACCATCATATTGCAATCTTCTGAGTTTTATGCGTTAAGGAGTACAGCATAACACTTATGCCTGTTGAATCTCTGTATGAGATTTTTTTAGTAATGAATATTTAAAACTCATGTTGAACTGACTGGCAATTATATTCCCTTTTCCTTCCCCCAAAGTAAGTACGACAATATCACAAAACGGATTTAAGAACCGTCGGTTTCAGTTCTCACCCTGATCTTTACTTTGAGTTTGAACCGTTAATTTTTAGTTTATCATTTTATATATTGAGATAATTTTTAGGGTTCCGTACCAAAATGGTAAAAATGGAACCCTTATGGTGAGACTTTCTCCGTCCGTCCGTCCGTCCGTCTGTCACAGTCGATTATTTCAGTAACTATTAAAGCCATCGACATGAAATTTGGCATAGTTGTGTATAATAGTGGCCCAACATCATTGGAATAAAGAAAAATCGAACTATTTTCAGTTTTATTAAAAAAGGGGGAAAATCGGGTGTTTGAAATTTCAAAGTAAAATAACTATACCGAGTGGGGTATCATATGAAAGGCCTTTACTTGTACATTCTAAAAGAGTTTTTTATTTATTTCTATATATAATAGTTTTTGAGTAAGGCCAAAATGTCGAAAAAAATACTGTTCCCCCCCCCCCCCCCCTTATCTCCGAAGTTTACCAATCGAAAAATCGGAAATAATTATGGTCAATAGAGGTTAATGTATATTTTACAGGAAAAATAAAAGCAACGCGAAAATTATTTTAGTTTGATTAAAAAAGGGGGAAAATCGGGGGTTTGAAATTTCAAAGTAAGATAACTATACCGAAGGGGTATCATATGAAAGGCCTTTACTTGTGCATTCTAAAACCATTTTTTATTTATTTCTATATATAATAGTTTTTGATTAATCGGCCAAAATGTCGAAAAAATACCGTTCCCCTCCCCCCCCTTATCTCCGAAGTTTACGAATCGAAAAATCTGGAATAATTATGGTCAATAGAAGTTTATGTATATTTTACAGGAAAAATAAAATCAACGTGAAAATTATTTTAGTTTACTTAAAAAAGGGGGAAAATCAGGGGTTTGAAATTTCAAAGTAAGATAATTATACCGAGTGGGGTTATTTTATTTATTTCTATATATAATACTTTTTGAGTAATCGGCCAAAATGTCGAAAAAAATACCTTCCCCCCCCTTATCTCCGAAGTTTACCAATCGAAAAATCTGAAATAATTATTAACCATAATTAATAGAGGTTTATGTATATTTTACAGGAAAAATAAAACCAACGCTCTAACTAGCATAGTTCTTTTTATATTAACAATAAACCTCTACAAACAAAGTTAACGATAAATAAGCAAATTAATATAATATTATCGTTTTACTTTTACTTTTGGAGTACGGAACCCTCGGTGCGCGAGTCCGACTCGCACTTGGCCGGCTTTTTTTTTAATGTACATTGTACGTGATTGTACATACAAGATGATATTTTTTAAATTTTCTACGAGTCTTTTTACGTAAAGTTACGAGTGATAAAGCTAGGCTAAAGTAATGGCTGACCCATTTAACTCAACGTTTTACTAGACCAAACCTTTCCTTCATAATTGGGTATAAAAGATACTTAAAAAAGAGAAGAGGTATAGTGAAGTTTTAATAATCTTAATATATATAAATTACGTGTCACGTTGCTTGTCCGCGATGGACTCCTAAACTACTGAACCAATTTTGATCAAATTTCGTAACTATCTGTAATTTGGTCCAACTTGAAAGATAGGATAGTTTTTTTTATTAAGATAATAATTTATTCGTTTTATTTATATAGTTAAGATGGCGGTACGAAGTTCGCCGGGTCAGCTAGTTTACTTATATAAAAAAAAAGATTCCGATGAATTGAGAACCTCCTCCTTTTTGAAGTCGGTTAAAAAGAGAAATGGCTTTAGAATAGAATAGAATAGAAATGTTTTTTATTCAAATAAACTTTTACAAGTACTTTTGAATCGTCAATGAGTCTACCACTGGTTCGGAATGCCGTTCCTGCCGAGAAGAACCAGCAAGAAACTCGGCAGTTGCTCTTTTCAAAATACTTTTACAATATACTTAACAGATATTATTCTATGTATGCAGAGTTTCCACAATGAGGGAAAGTTCCACTTTGTGTTTTAATATTTAAAAACATTATTTTAAATAAATAAAAATATCAGTCGAATACCCAATTAGGTACTTACCTACTTTACAAAATAATAATTAGCAATAGTGGGAAGATCAATGATTTTTTTTATTAATATTTTATATACTGCTACTTTCTATTTTGTAGCAACCTTTAGGTCTGACTTTTTTTAAAAGATCGATGTAGATCACATATATATAATACATAGTAGGTATACCTAATATTATCATTTAGCTTCCATGAAGAACACAGGATAAAAGTTCAGATTCGTCTGACATTTACACATGTGGACTCCGTTGCTTCTATTATAAGAGCGTAAAATATAAGCTGGTTCATCACACGTGCTGACGTGCATGCAGTTACAATTAGCTCATTTAACTTTTTTTGTATGTAAAGCGAGCAAACGAGCTGGCAGGTCACCTGATGTTAAGTGATTTCCGCCGCCCATGAACATATTTTTTAGCACCATGAAGAGGACCCACCATATCAATGCGTTGTCGAAGGGAGTTCTATCTTGAAAAACATCAATAAATAGATAGAATTTATAAACACAATTCAAAAATTCCGAGGCCAGCGGGATTCGAACCCACGTCTCTTGGGAATTTTTGATATGTGTTTATAAATTTATTCTGATATTTCCTTAAGTGTAGGTTAACACTTTAATAAAGAAATAATAATAAATAGATAATCATGTTCAGTAGCTCTAACAGTATTCGTTGTCGATGACAGCCTTGTGATTAAGATTCCGGGCTCCGGCCTCCTTTTGAAACGGTCCCGGGTTCCATCCCAGGCATGCATCTCTGACTTTCCGGAGGTGCGTTTTAAGCAATTAAATATTACATGTTTCAACGGTAATGGAAACATTGTGATTCCCCACACACACGCAAATCGCATGCCTGTGAGGTCTCCATAATGTTCTCAAAGATGTTTGAAGTCTGCCAATTCGCACTTGGCCAGCTTGGTGGACTATTATAAGACGAGAGGTCGATTCGAGAGGTCTTTGCCCAGAAGTGGGTCGTTGAATTTCTTGAGGTTTTCACAGGTTCCTTGACAGGAGCGTGAGACAGCATAATTATTGTATTCTATCAAAATCGACTCACGAATTTTAGGAGTCTATTCTTAGGTTTAGAGTAGGTATGTAGAGAAGTCAAAAGATCTGTGCTTCATCAATTGATTTCAAAATTTTTAATTTAAATTAACGCGGAAGAAATTTTGGGCATCATTTAGTTCATGATAATTATAATCGTAACGTGTCGTAACCTTCAAACTTTCAGCTAGACTGGGCGGTAGTTTTAAGTCATAATAATTGAACCAGAAAAATGGTAAACTATCATGTGGGTAGTTCTTCAGAGACGAAATTTTCGATTTCTATGGGTATATTTGTGTATTTAGGTGTTATTTGTGTATTTAGGTCGTGGTTGCCTGGTAGAGATCGCTTTTTAGCGATAAGGCCGCCATTTGTACTACCATGTGTTATTATTTATTTTTAAGTTTATTTTTAGTTTTTGTTTATTTTTAATGTGGTGTGCAATAAAGTGTTTTTCATTCATTCATTCATTCATTCATTCATTCATTATATTTCTGTAACCAACTAACAAAACGGCATGTAAATTTTTTTTGTACAATTGAGCTTTATGCCTAACTGGAACAAATGATACTTTTGAAATAATTGCTGTCTAGGCACAAAATAATAGTTATTTGTGTTATATGGGGCCAAAGGAATTTTTTGTTCCCCGAGGGCGTTATTTTGAATTCAGAGCGAAGTGAAGGATTCTATAGTAGAGTCCCGAGCGCAGCGAGGGATTCTAAAGTAGAATCCTAAGCGTGGCGAGGAATTCAATATACGCCGCCCGAGAACAAAAAATTTTGGCCCCGAATGACACACACTATTTTTCATCATTACCTATGAGAAAAAGCTAGGAGTATCAACCTACTATGTATAGAGTATACATACATACATTACCAATACGTATATTAAACAAATGAATTTTTATGAAATAATTAAACATTAATATTTATGTTGGAAGTATGGGCGTATATATTATCTAATCGACAAATTTGATCACGTGACTTATCGAAGACAACAGCTTCTCAAACATTCTTGAATTTCGACACATTTTTGAATTCTCTCTTCTGATTGGTCCGCGTTCGTGCTTTAGCATACTAAAGCACTAACGCGGACCAATCAGAAGAGAGAAATGAAAAGTCCCATGGGGTTAAAATTAAATTTTGCTCCCGCTATCCTCTGAAGCCAATATTCGTTTTTCGAATAGGTATGATGAAAAAATATTTGAAGTTTCTTCTTCTGATTCATATGACTCGTCCGTTTGCCATTTTCCGGAACAAAATGGTCGATGTCGCATTTTCCCTTTGATAGGTACATTAATGTTAATTATAATTAAAGCGAAAGGAAATGAATTGTCCTCCTTCAAAAAAAATGTGTATTAATTATTACTACGTCGTTGGTGTGTTTATAAATAAGTAACGAAGCCGCGCTTGACCGTAATTGGTCATATGATTGACCGAGCGAAGCGAGGTCTCTGAGTTTACTAGAGCGATTTGCACTTGTCCGTCCGTCCGTCCGTCCGTCCGTCCGTCCGTCTGTCAGAGCCTTATAACTTTTGAATTACTGAACGTAATTACTTCAAATTTAGATATAATATGTAAGCCGATGGCCTCCAGCCGAAAATGGCTTAAAAAGTTATAAAAATCTTTATTTCAGGGGGGCTCTCATAGAAGCGAATGCGAAGAAATTTTTTTTTATTTGCGATTCATAAGTTTTCTGTGTATCATTTTAAAGACAATTTGGAACAGAGTACAAACGTATTTTTTTTTATTTTTTTCCTAAAATTGACGAAATGGGGGGCTTTCAAAGTGGCGATTTAATACGCTCGCTTGAAGACGCTCTCTGAGAAAATTGGCTATGTATTTTCAAGTTGTACTTATTTTCTTACTTCACTTGTATCCTGTACTTGAGCAACAAATACTAAAATTATATGAATATTATAAAGAAACGAGATTATTTAATTTTTAATGAGCATCAGTAAATTTCACATAGCTTCACAATAATGCTAATAGATGGCGCAGTCACTATTCCATGGAACTACTCGTAGGAGTTACGTATACGATCTATCCCAAAAACAGTTTTGCGTCGAGCACTATTATTTAGGTACATAATATAATAACATATTATTCAATTAAAATTATTCTTTAGTTAAATATCAAACTTCAATAAACTATTAATTGCTGCATTTTGTATATTTTCTATTCGCGTCGATAGATGACGATTTGTACAGATGCCCCTAACCCGTTTTCACTCGTTAGTACCTACATAATAATTCAATATTTTCACTGACGTTCCCTAACCTTTACGGGCTACCTATGATAAGTTAGGTGATGATTACTGTCAACTTCTTTATCACGATCCTGTACGGGACACCTAAAAGGACATTGGGACGGATCACGGATGTTAGGACTTAGGATTGTGTTTTGGAGCTACCTACGTAAAGATTTGGTGAAAACGGGCATAATATTAATGTCAGTTTTGGTCGTCATGTATCGATTGAATGAATAATCATGGGATACCGTTACCGCGAGGTCTCAGTTCGGGGCGAACCACTAGTAATAATGAGAGTTTGACTTCCCGTGCCGGGCTAACTGCTAAGCCAGTCGTGCAACGGACGAGCTAAAAGATGAATGAGAGGCTGGTTGGCTTAGATCCCGGTGTTACGAAGGTAAATATCTGATTCATCTGTGCTTGGTTCAGGTGGCATTCTGATTACAATGCCTACTTTATAAAAATTGTATTGTTTTATTAAAACTTTACTGGGCTTCATGTAAATGCTTTTGGGTTATAGATTCGTGTAGAAAAATGCAAATACTGAAGTCTGTATGTACAGAGCTGAAATATATCTGCGTTCTTGCGGTCACACCTACGCCTCGTTCAAGCGAGCGTTTTCTATCAGTTTTTACTCCCATAATTTGGTTATTTTTAGCCGTTGTTTTCCTTATGTAATTTATGAGGAGTGCTCGTAAAGTCTTTAAATATTATCACACGCATTATTGCAATAACATAATTTAAAAGTTGAACATCTATAATCGACTTCTGTCGTCAAAGCAATAACGATCTTATGTATAACATTTCTCAGAAGCAGAAATCTGAACATAAGTAAATTCAACGAAATCCAAATTGTACCTACCTACTACCTACGTACAATTTTTTTTGTAGCCCAATTTCTTTTGGGCCATTTTTTTTTCATCTTTGTTGCCAACCGATAGACGTCCACTGCTAATAGGTCTCTTTTAAGAAATCTTTTCCTTACTCTACAGGAGAACTTCTACAAGGCACGGCCTAACGCCGCTTGTATCTAGCTGCGAAACCTTTAATATCGTGTGCCTCTTGCGTGTTTTGCAAACACTGCACAATTCCAGCACTTTGGAAACCCAAACCAAATCCTATCACTTTGCGAACACACGAGTTGTGTGCTCGCTCATATAGGTACCTATGCTCATACCCACTTCACTTTCACGATTCGTTGATTGCGTCGGTGACTCTGGTTCTTCTGCGGATCTCCTAAATTCTTATTTAAGAAGATCGTGACTTCTCCGCTACGCATTGTAAATCTAGTTTTCAAAATTCTGCGGGAACCCTTTGTTTCTTTGTTTGAAAAATAGCCTGTCACTCTCCAGGTCCTCAACTAGATATCCCTGCTAAACATCACGTCGCTCTGTTGCGGCGTGTTTGAAGGACAAACTGATAAACCACAAAACCAAACAACAAACAAACACAGTTTTGCATTTATATATTAGTAAGGATATTATAGTAAGGATTTATCCATTCGGTTTCTATATTATATTCAAAGGATCTACTTTCATAACCAGTTATTTCTCAAAACATCTATCCAGGATTTTATCGACAGATTACAGATAGATTGAATATAGGTATCGGGCGATAGAGATCCTACGGTAATACAGTAAAGTTCTTTTCATTGAACGTAACTTAAGATGACGCCTTGGACCAAAAAACACGAAAACGAGTACTTTTAATGCGTAGTATGAGTGCAACGGATGATATAATTAGAATTTTTAAAATATCGTAAAAAAGGGGGGAAACCTGTATAATTTCTTAAATCGGACACAATTTTTAAAAATTGAAATTATTGAAATTATTTATTTCCTTTCTTTGTTACATTGGTGCTTAAAATCTATGAACGTTGACGGCTGGAAAAGTTAAAACTGCGTTCCAGCCGTCACGCCCACCTCCGAGACTTAAATTATATACGGAAATATTAACAGGATTCAATTTATCCATTTATATAATATTAAATTAAATTTACAGCATGCAAGGAAGTGTGAGTGAGTGTGTGTGTGCGTGTGGGTGTGTGTGTGCGTATATGCGTGTGTGTGTGCGTGTGTGTGGGTGCGTTAATGTGTGTATGTGAGTGTGAGTGAGTGAATGCGTTTGAGTATTATTGTTGTTGTACTATTTGAGTGTGTATAAAAGTCTTTCGGTCTCTTCATAGGAGAGCGATTGTAACCATTGGAAACACTTAGATTTACATAAATTACTTGTTAAATGGTAGATATTCAACAATTTATTGATTTTGTTGTACAGTAAACAGCTTAAAAATGGGTAATGGCGCCTTGAGATTGCCGTTCGAATCGATTCCATTGCACATACCATGTAGGACCTGCGTTTGGATCAAATTTTTGGGTCATAGGGTAGCTCAAGGTGTTTACGTAAAATTGTGCACATAATAAACAATTGTCTCACTGTTAAGACCTTAGTGTATGTATAAAGATCGACAGTAGGAAAAAATATGGGTTTATTGCACATGACCTTTAATACTGATCTCTGCGCCCTTTCAATTCTCAACATTGCCGTTTTTCCTGAGCCACCCCAACAGGTGATGCAGTACGACAGAATCGATTGAGCCAAGGAGTAGTAAACTGTCTTTAAGCAAACCAAGTCAACCACATTCCTCAGTCGCTTAAAGACAAAGATAAGTTTCCTCAGTCGAGACACCAATGAATCTATATGTTGGTTCCACGTCATAGCACCGTCCATAGTTACACCTAGGTATTTGGTGCTTAGTGAGCGCTCCAAGAGTGGACAGTTACAAGCATCGATATTGAGACAACAGTGGGCTCGTATGATAAAAGAGGGTGGAGCTTGTGAGGGTGAAGAAGATGTAAAAGTAATAAATTTTGTTTTAGCAACGTTAAGAGTTAGCAAATTCAGTTTTAGCCATATCAACACGGATCTTAAAGAAGATTCAGAGCGATTTTGCGCTTCTTGCCAGTTTTTCCCATGGGTAAGGAGTACTGTATCATCCGCATACATGATAATCTTACAGTTAGGTAGATTTATGGTACATAACTCGTTTATGTAAATGAGAAAAAGGGTAGGCCCAAGGACACTACCCTGTGGGACACCGTAATTGATTGGGGCCTCTTTGCTTAGGTAGTTACCTATTTTTACGCACTGGGTACGATCAGTTAAATAGCTTTCAAAGATATTAAAGGCAAAACCTCTAACACCTATCTTCTCGAGCTTGCTGAGCAACTTGGGAACAGAGACAGTGTCAAATGCTTTAGAAAGGTCAAGATAAATGGCAACAGATTTTAATTTATTATCAATATTTTTTAGAATGATTTGTGAAAGTTTTAAAACTGCATCTTCCGTTGATTTTTCACTGCGGAATCCAAATTGGTTTTCTGATAATATATCGTTATGATTGATGTAACTTAGAAGTCTCTTGTTAAGAATCTTTTCAAATATTTTTGACAGAGTTGTGAGTACGGAAATCGGTCTATAGTTTGTGACACTGCCTCTGTCTCCACTCTTATAAATATGGTGCACAACAGCCTTTTTAAAGGCACGAGGAAAAATTCCTAGGGAAATACATAAATTAAATATGTGTTGCAATATAGGTATAATAACGTGTGCACCGGCTTTAACAACTGATGTGGGGATACCGTCCCAGCCAACGGCACAATTGTCTTTGAGATTACGGATTGCATCTTCAATTTCAATAGATTCAACCGTAAGTAAAGACATTGCATTCAAGCCACTACGAGTGGGAGAACAGAATTCATTTAGTGAGTCTTCAGGTGGTACAATGATACTCTGTGCAAGATTTTTTCCTATACTGGAGAAAAAGCTATTTACTGTATCAACAGAATCAATTGGATGACTGCACAGATTTAGCAACTCAGAAGAGCTAGACTCTTTCTTTTTGAGATTAGCGACTTTCTTTATTAAGTCCCAAGTTTTTCTTGGGTTATTTTTGGCCTTCTGAAATTCACAACGCTCATACTCTTGTTTCACTTTCTTAAGGAGATTATTACAATAGTTGCGGTAGCGAATGAAAATAGCTTTAAGAATTAGATTATCCTGTTGTTTTTTTGACTTTCTGTACAAATTGTCTCTATGTCGAATGCACCTGAGGAGGCCAGGTGTAATCCACGGTTTAATAATTCTATTTTTATTGGGAATGACCACAAAGTGACTATTGAATTTTATAGCTTCCATAAGTGTAGTGACAAGCAAATCAGTTGCTTTGTTAGGATCAGAAGAACTATGAATCGGGGAAAAATCTGATTTTTCCAAATAGTTAACCACACCTAGGATATCTAATTTCAGAGAGTTGCGAATAGAAATTTGAGCTCTAATTTTGGTATCACAATAAAAAATAATAGGTGCATGATCAGTAATGTAGGAGTCTAAGACCAAAGTGGTCACAGGATTTGTGGATCTGAACATTATATGGTCTAGACAGTTGTTGAGCCTAGTGGGTAAATTATGGGCGGGAAGCATTCCATGCGCAGCAAGCATACTAACGTAGTCATCAGTAGATGAATCACAATTACCTGTTGCAATGTTGATATTTAAATCCCCAACGATTATTGCATTTTTGTAGGAACTATAAAGCTTCATCATAGAGTCCAGGCTATTAATAAAAGGTTTAGTGTTTTTATGAGATGGAGAGCGGTAAATTGCCATTACAACAAGAGAGTTTGATAATTTTACAACTAGACTGTTAGCATCGGTGACATCAGTAGATTCTACTGTGTAATTAATCTCAGACCGTATGTAAACAACAATACCTTCATTTTGGTTGTTATACGATGAAGCGTGGGCAATAAATCCTTCCAAAGGAGGAATAAATGGGGACTTACTAAGCCAACATTCTGATAACACTATTAAGTCTAGCCGGTGTTTAATTCTATGTAACAAGACTAAAAGGCTATTAAAGTTGCAGTTTATACTACTATATTGACATGCATAACTTTGAAAAATTCGTTCGGCTTATTTACGTGCAGCACAGTGTCTTCGGGGGAGCACAATAAGGATCTCGAGGTGGTTAATTGTTCTATATCCTTCATAATAAGGTTGATGTCATCCATTAAATAATAAAGTATATAACACATGAGCGTAAAAATCATGTCCAAATCTCAACAAATCGCCCTCAAATAGTTTAGTAATAAAAACAACCAAAAATTTCCATTTATTATGAGAAACATTGTAAGAAGTCATTGAACTCAAACGAATAATTATAAAATAAATTACAACAGGTATAAAGTTAAGACAACGATCGTTAACCTGTAAAACACGGAAAACATCGCAAAATTGTTTCCACATTTGTGTGGTTTGTGGGTAGTTTGAGTATTGTGAGTAAATGTATGTGTACTGTAGTGTTAAATTATTGTTTTTGTTTGTAGCTAGTATAAAAAGGTACTTTATGAATTTATACCTTATGGACTTTGACGGAAGATTGACATACGAATAATAGGGCATTTGTACATAGGTGTGATTAGAAGTGGATGATTTCTTCTTGATTAAATATTTTTTGTAGGTAGGTATGAAACAATGTACGAGTGAGTTGAAATAACTGCGATGGATACTTGTCTTATGAAACATGGTCGGAACATCGCAAAGTGAACTCAGTATACACGCAGTAGAAGTTGAAATTGTATAGTAAAAAAATATATTAATTAAAATTATTTTTAAAACTATTGTGCGACGGGCCGTGGTATTATAGCGAACCCTATATCTTGGTTTTAAGTTCTTCAAGATGTTTATCATTTTTAACCAAAATGAAGCGGTCACCTTCTCTCTTTCGCAGGAAGATTTTACCATGTGAGCACCAGCAAAAACTGTAGTCCTGCTGTCTAGAGAACTCTCTGCATTGAAAAAACAGCCTACTGGTCTTCGCAGTCAAGTGCTCCCTAATATAAATCGGAGCAGGCGGATAGTCAAGCCTGAGGTGCCGAGTGTTCAGTTTATCATTTTTATTATCTTTATTAAATCTTTTGACTGACACCAGGAGTTCCTCCTTACGAATAATTGAAGAGAATTTGACCACAATGGAGGGGATAACTTCTTTTTTAGCGGGAAGTCTGAACACGTCATTGATTTCTGAAGCCTGGATGTTTAGCTTAAGGGCGGACCCAATGCTGGAAGTAATTTTTATAAGATCGGCCTTGGTTTCGCTCTGTTTTTTAGGGATATTTTTAATTTCAATTGAAGACGCTCGCAAGTTCTTCTCCAAGCTTTCAATTTTTTCCTCCAAGCTTGTTATATATAACTTACTGTCATTTTTTTCTTTAAGGACTTGGTCAAATTTTTCCTTTATATCATCGTATTTAGACGACATAAATTCCATAGACTTGGCCATTTCTGCATTTGCTTTGCTTATGTCCAGATTCTGCTTTTTCAATTGTTGAAGCTCAGCATACAATTTGGAGAACTTAGTGTCAAATAATTCGGACAATTCCTCTTTGAACGCCGTAAATAAATCATTCATTCCAAGTCCACGATCCATCCTCCGTTTCTGCCTCCTACTGGAGCTCGCCTCATCGACAGATTCACCCGCCATAGGCGCGTCCGACTCCGAAGAAGCGGGTTGTGAAATATCAAAGGTAGGTAGTAACTGAGATCGCTGCATTTTAGTACCAGGGGAACATAAATCTTGGCAAGTGTACTGACCGCGTAGTTAGCGACTCCTTCAAAGATGGCTTCGATGCAGGGCGGCGCTTGCGCAGCTGTGGATGACACTCCTAGCAAGATGGCTGCTGAATAGGGCGGGGCTTGAGCGTATGCGACGCCACTTGGGAAAATGACTGGTTAGCTTCGACTTATAACTCCTCACTGTTATGAACTCCTATTTTTTTGAATCGAATTTATGCGATAAATTGATTTAAATAATTTAAATAATAAAAATAGACAATTATTTTATACGCGTCTACTCGTCAACGAAGTCCGAGAGGAAGGGGATAATAATGATAATATAGAGAAATAGTCTGACTTATTTAAAAAAAAAAAAGTACAAACTTCACACCAAAAAAGTTCAAATGCTTGGAATTATCAGCGACAACATCCTATTATTTTTTACGAATAAAATAGCTACACCTCTATTCTATTTCATAGATCGAGAAGTTATTTTATTTTATGCTTATGTTATGAGTAATTACATAAAAATCCAGTCAAAGTCACCCGCTGGCACGGTCCGTTCGAGTGCGACGCGTACAACAAGTCAGGGTGAGCGGGGAGTGCGAGAGAGAGAGCGGTACTCGATTTTTTGAAACAATAGTTTATCAATGCGTCGCCTTAAGTATCTTTCTATTTTCCATCAAAAAATATTGGTTGTCTGTAAAGTCGGTTCACGGACGATAGTTTTACGTGATAACGTCATAAAGAAACATTGACGATGACTGGCGGGCGGCACAAGCCAACGCTTGGGCCGATGCCCGATCGTGCCTCTCTATCGCTTGTGCCGCGCTCTCGCTTGCACTCTCAGGCTCAGGCGGAACGTGACACTTTTTCGTGCGTGCAGCCGGTGTTCATTGATTTATAAGACGTTATCACTTCAAAACATAATATTGTACATGTATACGCTCCATTTTTACAAGCTTTTATTTAGCTTGACCAGTTTGTTTGGGTCAAATCTTGCAAGATGAATTAGACCCACTTCCCGGTTTCTGATCGAGCTGAAATTACAAACGTTGAAATTAATACAATGCAATATTATTGTGACATGGAGCTGATCTGATGATGGAGACGGAAGATGGCTATCGGAACTCTGTAATAAAACGACGTAACCCCATCGAGTTTGGGCTCGTTTGATTCGTCATAACAAGTACTCTGATCCTAGATGATATCCAGAGTCTAATGATGTAGCTACTTGCATTTAAAACTAAAATTTTTAATTTACACTTGTGATCCACTGACAATAATTTAATAGGTAGAGATCGTTCCGTAGAGAAGTTTCCAAAGGCCGTTGCTCCAACAAAACTAAAAACCCAAAAACAGAGACCCACCCACATTAATGCGAGCCGTCAGTCAATCTGTCGCCTGTCCCAGATTCTATTCCTGCTGTTACACTTATCTATTGTTTACGTGTGAAACTAGGACGAGGTGTAAATCCGAAATAATGAATTTACAATGCAGTCCACTCTTACTGGAGAGCTTGATGAATTTGTTGACAAGGTTTCATGTATTGGTATTCGACTGTACTCAAGATTGTCATTAATTATTGGAACGAAGTTCCTTATCGCGCGTTGCGAAAGGGGGCTAGACGGAAATTAAGACCAAAAGTTGGACCGACACTTTCGACACTTTTTGATGGCCTAAAAAATATCTTATAATATAATAAAACTGTAACTGGAAGATTTCTGTACATTTAATATATATTGAAAATTTTAATTGGGGGATGCTTTACTATCGATACTGAGCCCAAAACAGATTTTTATTTAATTTTTGTCTGTTTGTTTGTCCTTCTTTCACGTAAAATCTACCGCACAGATTTCTACAAAATTTTATACCGTGGTAGCTTATTACGCGGGTCAACATCTAGGCTACTTTTTATCCCGGAAAATCAAGGAGTTCCCGAGGGACTTTAAAAACTAAATCCACGCGGACAAAGTCGCGGGCATCAGCTAGTATCTTATATAATAATTTCAACAAGTTGTGCATCGCTCCCGTGGCTCAATTGGCCCGCGCGCGGCCGCCAACCGAAAGACTAGTGGTTCGAGCCCACCCGGGGGCGCGCAATCCTATTTTCATTTTTTATTTTATAAAATTCTTTTTCTAATTTTAATATTTTATAAAATCGATATTTAGGCTTCCCTGGGGTCATTTTGATTTTATCGATAAAAAAATCATGATAAAAAATGTATACCCGAATAATTATTTTCTTTATACCTCGAATAGAACTTGAAATTAATATTTTTATAGTAAAAAAAACTTGAGAGGTGTCAAGGGACACCCGGATGCAACGTAGTTCCTTTCGATTACATTGTGTTCGGTATTTTCGACACCGTGTTGTATCGCGAAAATACCGAACACAATGCAAAATTCACATTCAACAAAAAAGTGTCGGTTTCAAAAATGTGTCGAGTGTCGGTTCCTTAATTTTTTCCGTCTAGCCCCCTTCCGTACCGCGCGATAAGGAACTACGTTCCAATAACTTCGTTCCTATCTGGTGTCCCACGACACCACACGACATTTTTATTGTTCTGATTCGCATGGCCAGGGTCTGGAACGCTTTTCCTAGACCTGTGTTTCCTAACACTTACAAAAGTCAATGCTTACAACGCATGCAAGTGTTAAAGCGAGAGTGAATAGGCAAACGCGTTCCACCTTCGGCCATATCATAATTTTCCATCATGTGTGATAGTGATAGTGATAGACCACTAGGTCAAACGTGTGCCTATAATAATCTATAATGTATAAAAGAAAGATAGTACCTATGTTAATTATGTAGTAGTAGTACCTATGTACGAAATCTCTAGAACTGCCCATTGGTCTAGTGGTTCGGATGACGAGTTCCAGGGTTCGAATACCGAGTCGGGCCAAAAATTGTATTGGATTTTTCTATCAAGAAATCTACTAGCCCGAAGTTAAGAAGTTATTGGTATATAGTATGTCACCCCCCCCGTGCCTCGGAAAGCACGTAAAGTGTTCGATCCTGCGCCTGATCACTCTAGCGTTGTGTCGGAATTTGGTCCCATCGGTCTTTGAGAGTGAGGGAATTGAGAGTGCACCTACGTGTTTTCGCACTACAATATCTCACGCGCAGATGGATAATCTCAAAACGGTGGTAGATTCTCAACTTGTGCTCTTCGAACTATGTGCCCACCCGTTTCCACTTCAGTATCGCGACTCGCTGAGCTATGTCGGTGACTTTGGGCCTCCTACGGATCTCCTCATTTCTGATTTGATCTCGCAGGGATACTCCGAGCATCTAAGCTCTCTCCATCGCCCGCTGAGTGACCGTGAGTCTTCTTATGAGTCTAGACAACAATGACGCAACACTACAATGACAATGTGGGCTACATGAAAATTGAAAAAAAAAAAATTAAGTGGCACTCGGGGACTGCCGCGGTAAAGCTATTGCATAGCATTTTTTATCAACTTATGCAATTATAATATTTATGCAATATATTTTTTTTGCATTAAGTATAAAAATTATGCAAAAAAAATAATTAAAAAACAAACAAACAAGAAAAGCGCACTGTCACTACTTCGCGAGTGAGATTCGAACCTGCGACATGTAAAGAAAGCGGCCGCTCGCCCGCTGCGCCAAACCGAGCTAAATGTATCTAAAATGTTGAACGCTTACTGAACGACGGTGTTAGGTTTTTTTTCGTTTCGGAATTTCTGGATTCGGTCGCCGCGCTCAAACTGTTTGTCCTAGTTAAAATATAAGCCCACGATAAAAGCTATGCAATAGCTTAATAATTTTGAATTTGAATTTTGTGGATATTGGCTGACGTGACCGGAATTGGTCGGGTCGGGACGAGATTATTAATGTTATTATCATTGTTTTATGTTCGAAATACCAATATATCTGTCTTCAGATCGTGCTCAATGCATGCACGGCATACAACTAAGGGAAGGGCATCTTGGCATGAACCAGTGGGCATACAAGGGTCATTGTCACGTGCCAAAATACCAAGCATTTTTATATATGCTGGGTGCATTAGCTCTATCATTCGTAACTAGCAAGTAGCAACACAGGTTAATAAGAAGAAAGTAGATTGTTGACTCCTTGTATAAATCAAATTAAGTAATGATCCAAGACGGCATAAGATATTATGCGTTGTATTATTGTAGTTGTAGGTCGTGAAACCCAAATAAATAGGCACTCACATAATGAGATTTTTTCTCATAAAAAATTGTCCAATGTTTTTTCGAATAATGCGTATCAAAATTATTTTAATCATTTTCGATCAAATTACAAATTAGAAGTATAAGGTAAGAAGGTAAAGTACATAATAATGATGAAAATTAATTGTTACTAGCTGATTCTCGCGACTTCGTCGACGTTGATTTAATTTTTTGAAATCCTCAGGAAAAAGTAGGTAGCCTATGTCACTGTCCAGGTCCTCAAATGAACCCATGCAAACAATCACGTCGATCCGTAGCTCTGTTGCGGCGTGATTGAAAGACAGACCAACAAACAAACACACTTTCGCATTTATATTATTTTGATTTAAGACAACACGAGGGTTGAAAACGCATTGAAGATGTACTGAAGTTATCTCCAGTAAATCTACGGTAACCAAGATTATAATTAGTTGCACAGGTAAGTGGGTCAAAGCCAGCACACCTGCAGTTCGTCGATCTTAGTTGATAGCTGATACGCACACTGCCACTACATCTCAGGTAAACTACGGTGACTCAGCCTCTGGCAGAAATAGCGCGAGAATCACTTCTCTCACATCTGCAAACCTCTGTTTACTTTAACGTACACATGCGTGTTTATAGTTCACGTAGATACAGATTGTGGAGACGTGTGTAAAAGTTCGCGTGAACGTGAAAAAGTTGCTATGGTTTAGAAGTTTAAGCATGTAACACACAAAAAGCGCGACGGAAGCGTCGACATATTATTGGAACGTAGTTCCTTATCGCGCGGTGCGGAACTCGGAAGGGGGCTAGACGGATCGACACTTTTTTGAAGGCATTGTGTTCGGTATTTTTGCGGTACAATATTGGGTCTCCGTAGCCTTGTGGCTTCTGCAGTCACCTAACAGCCAAAGGTCGATGGTTCGAATCCCAGCTCGACTGACCGAATTTTCCAAATAAAAGAAAAATGGAAAATTCGGTCTGTCGAGCTGGGATTCGACTGCAGAAGCCGCAAGGCTACGGAGACCCATTATTGTACCGCGAAAATACCGAAAACAATGCCAAATTAAATAATCGAAAGGAACTACGTTCCATCCGGGTGTCCCTTGACACCTCTCAAGTTTTTAAGGCTTAGAGAAGTTCAAATGATATTATTTTTAGACTAGACCAAACCGCTACACCAGAATAGGAACTATTTCATCATCATCGACCCATCAACGGCTTACTACTGAGCGCAGGTTTCTCTCAGAGAAGGGTCATAGGCCATAGTCCACCGCGCTGGCCCAATGCGAATTGGCGGACTTCACACACCTTCGAGATCACTACATTGGAGAACTCTCAGGAGTGCAGGTTTCCTCACGATATTTTCCTTCACCGTTAAAGCATGTTATATTTCATTTCTTAAACGCACACATAACTTCGAAAAGTCAGAGGTTTCCCGGGATTGAACCTGCAACCCCCCGAATAGGAGACCAAAGTCCTAACCACTAGGCTATCACTGCTTCTATTACTACGAACTATTTAGAAATCACCTTCCCTGTAAGGAATCAAACGCAATAAGTTCACAATTACAACGCACTAGTGTGCGTCAGTGAGGCGTCAAAGAATTAAGTTTGTCGTACTAAAAATCGCGTACGCGTACACGCGCGTTCAGTGTGTCTTGTCATACGTGATACGACATACCGGTATACATCGTCGCGGTCGCGAATTAAAAGTACTTATCGGGTTTTGTTTAATATCATGGTCCTTGGGTTGCTTTAGGAACCTTACAGTGGCACAGTGAGATTTATTTGCTTACTAGCTGATGCCCGCGACTTCGTCCGCGTGGATATAGTTTTTAAAATCCCTCGGGAACTCTTTGATTTTCCGGGAGAAAAAGTAGCCTATGTCACTCTCCAGGTCTTAAACTATACCCATGCCAAAAATCACGTCGATCCGTAGCCCTGTTGCAGCGTGATTGAAGGACAAACCAACAAACAAACAACTTTGCATTTATAATATTAGTTTGCTTATAGTCTACAGTTACACGGACAGTGTGACGTGGCGATCATAAAACAAAAGATACCTACTTTGTCAGAATTCAGAAATAGCTATTGTGTGGCAAATGGCAATCCAACAATCCTGGATAAGTGTTAATGACACGCCGTTACACATTTTACCGTTCTAAAATGTTATCCTAACCTTTTTTCGGAAAGTCGGTGAGGTGAGGCGGAAATGACGTGGTTACCTGGAAGTTTATAGTGTCATTGGCCGGGGACCACAGACTGTCTGAATATAGGTCGAATGTCTGACTTCATATTGTCATAAACTTATGAGACAATTAGCTGACTACACTAGCGGCACGCTATGATGGCCGGTTTGACACATTATAATAGTGATGTGGAATGTCAATTTATTCTCGAACAAAAAACAATTAAGTTTTGTTTTTGTACCTGATTAAATAGGTTTAATAAAACAAAAATGTATATGTTTATTTAATTTATTTGAACGAACTGAATATTTGAATGAAAATGAATATACATACTTTATATGCACACAAGAAACATATGAATACAAAAGATACCAAAAAAGGTGCCACAAAAGGCCATAATTAATCAGATTCGTCCATACTACTATTTTCACTGTCGTCACTGCTATCATCACCTACATTAATAATTATATGTTCGTTTTCTATAATATTATCTATTTTCACATCTCTTTCATAATCTTCCCTTATTAATTTAACAGTTCTATTCACAACCTTTTCCCAGTCTCCTTTAGTCACATGTTCACAAGCTTCTTCTAATAATTTTAGCATTTTTTTTGTGGTAAATGGGGGTTCTGTATTGTGTCTTGCAGCATATCCCTTAATTTGAGCCCACACCAACTCAATCGCATTATACTCACAATGGTAAGGCGGTAACCGTATAACTCTGTGCCCATGTTCTAATGCTATTTCGTCAATGACGTATCGGATCTTGGTTGGTTTGTTTTCTTTTAAAAGACGTACTAATTCCGCTTTTAACATATTCATGTTTGCATCTACGCCATTTTTACGAAGCCATGCGACGATATCAGCTTTCTTTTGGGATTGGGCAGGTGGCTTGTCAATTTGCATCGAGTGGTATGGGGCGTTGTCCATAATTATAATAGATGGTTCAGGGAGGCTACACAACATTGAGGTAAACCATTCAGTAAACTTTTCTCCATTCATGTCTTCATGATAGTCTCCAGTGGTTTTTGACGCAAAAGCCATGAGAGAACCTTCGACAAACCCGTTGATGGTTCCGGCGTGACAAATTATAAGTCGCGATCCTTTTCCTACAGGAACTTTGGAAGTAGATGCTGCTGTGTCATCGTTCCAAGAACGGCCTACAGTATGGTTAGCATTAAGCCATGTTTCATCCAAGAACACAACATTTTGCCAATTTTTGATTTCTTTCACTTGCCGTAAAAAAGTATACCTTGCCATCGCTATATCAAATCTTTCCATCAATATTTTGCGTTTGTTACATTTTTTGTATCGAAATCCAATGGTCTTCAAAATCTTCGTTAAAGAACTTTCCCCACCGAAGAATAATCCAGCTTCCTTCAGTGAATGCACCAACTTTTTTCTTGTTGGATACTCCTTCTGTAAATAGTAGCCGTAAACATGTCTTCGGATAGCATCGGCATCAAAGCTATCGATGCCTACGACTGGTTTTGCTCGTTTTCTCTTTTTTGGTGTGTGAAGTTTATTTTCTTCTGTGCCAGTCTCGCCATATTTTTTTTAAGTTATCCGTCTAACAGTTCGTTGTCCAATATTAAGCGCATCAGCTACGCGTTCAACCACTGACGTTATAGGTAAAATTGGCCCTCCATTTTGAGCTTCACGATCGAAATAGTTACGAAGGCGTATTACGAACTCACGTGTCTGACTATTTAGAACAGTTCTCTGCGTACGTACGGTCATATCGACGAAATCCACAACAAAGGGCTTGAACAGAGTCCAAATTAACGAGCAAGGGTCAACAGTAATGCAGTATCAATATTTGAAATCCAAAGCCAGGTCAAAACTATATCACAATCGCATTGCACTGACAGTTTATACTTTTCGAAGCAACGTCAATTCGAAACTGCTTTGTTTTGCATTGAGCATTGACGCGAGTTTGCCGGAGGTAGTAGTTGTGCTAGCCAGCGATCCTATGTGACGATCGTATTAGATTCCATTTTTAAAAATTTTCAATTTAGAAAACCAAATGCCGAGTTGTGGTATATATCATATAAAAATAAAAAAATTACCTTTTGTATGAAACAGCTGATATTTTTTTGCGATTTCAGAGGTTTGTCCACATAGTGAAAATTGTTCATATTCACAAGTACATTCACCCCTTAAATGGTGCAAACTGATTTTTCTACACTTGTATACATTTTAGAAATCAATTTAATAAATAAATTTTGAGTCCTAAACCTAAAACTACATTCGATAAAATTTATGAATCTCTGCACATCACTATCGTCAATAAAGTAATACAATTATTTCCTTCAAAGTCGTTATCAATTAATACGGAACTTCATGAGCGGACAAACGTCAAACCGGCCATCATAGCGTGCCGCTAGTTTAGCCGCAGTTCGCACGGGTGGCTTTAACTTTAGTGGTGAGCGCTGTGGTCTTATAATTGGTAGGTCTCGGGATCGATGATTAGAGCTATGCTCGGAATTTCTTTGAGGAATAAAATCCGAAACGAAGTAATTCGCCAAAGAACTAATGTGACCGACGACGTATAGCTCTTAGGGCGAGCACGTTGAAGTGGCAGTGGGCTGGTCACATTTGTCGGAGGTCCGATGGCCGCTGGGATATTCTTAAGGTCCTCGAGTGGAGACCGCGTCTCGGCAAACGGAGTGTAGGGCGCCGCGCCCCCCGGCTAGATGGAGCGATGACATCCGGAAAGTGGCCGGCATCGATTGGATACGAAAGGCCGAGGATAAGCAACGTTGGCGCTACTTGAAAGAGGCCTATGTCCAACATGCACTCTGGCTGATGATGATGATGATGATGGGTTAGATTCCCGGCAGAGGCAATTTGCGAATTTATAATTTTTGAATTGTCTCTGCTCTAGTCTGGTGGCAGGTTTTGGCCATGACTAGTTACCACCCTACTGTCAAAGCCGAGCTGCCAAGCGATGCAGCGTACCGGCACCAATGGCGTGTAGAAACCGAATAAGGGATAAGGGTTGAAAGTTTACTGCCATATCCCTTCCAAGTTAGCCCGCTACCATCTTAGACTACATCGTCGCTTATCATCAGGTGAGATCGCAGTCAAGGACTATCTTATCTTATTAAAATAAGTTATGGTGTCAACTCCAATGACCAAATTTGAACAAAATTCCTTAATAAGTAACTTTTTGACATAACAGAACCCAGAACTTTTTGTGGTGGCAACATGACCTCGACCCTTCCCATTTGAGCGCAACCTGTGTTCAGGAGTGGACTGGTGATGGGTTAGGATAAGTGATTGACTGAATGATATGACTGAATGTATATCAAAGCGTGAGGAAGCCGAGGTTTTTTAGATAGAACGCTTGTTCTTCGCATAATATGTACAAATTACCTCCGTTTATTATCGTTATGATGATCGTAGAACAACGATGTGCACGTGACGAAAATGCAGATACGTCGTTATTCTACGATCATGACGATATGTACCCACTACCTACCTAGTAAGGGTATGGGTGGTCTGCTGACAGAATTGTATGCATATCTCAGCTAAATATACGCGCTTGCCGGGTGCACATCTGTCGATTGACAAAACACAAATAAATAATAACACACTTCGAAAGTGTTCATAGGTATTTTGAAGACTCAAACAATGTTCTCGATGGTGTGTGAAGTCCGCCAATTCGCATTGGGCCAGCGTGGTGGACTATGGCCTATAACCCTTCTCTGAGAGGAGACCTGCGCTCAGTAGTGAGCCCTTGCGATGGGCTGCTGATGATGAATGATGATGAAACCTATGTTAGAGAAAATCTGATTTAGTTCTCTATTAGAATTCTTAGCAATTTTCCAATAGGAGCTTTTCATCAGGCATTATATTGTAGTCAAGTAAAAGAAATATATTTTCTACAATCGCGACCATAATAATTATACATTACAATTTAGACCACGCTGCCTACCGGAGAGTTCTACTGTGGTTCTACCTGTACAATGTCACGGTAATATTATGTATACAGTATTGTAACTCGGCCGTATCTTTGACATAAATGCCTACAGCCGCGCGGTACGTAAACATGCGATAGGGCTGCCCGCCTCCAGCATTTTAATTACATTTGCCTACTTTGTGTTTCCATTTAGTTTTGTGATTGTAAATATACTTTTTTTTATATAAACAAATAAAATACTTTGTGAATTAAATAGGAAGTGTTCAATAAAAATGCGTGTTGTTTTTTGATTGGTAGATTTAATTAAAAAAACCGGCCAAGTGCGAGTCGGACTCGCACACCGAGGGTTCCGTACTCTAGAAGTAAAATTAAAACGATAATATTATATAAATTTGCTTATTAATCGTTAACTTTGTTTGTGGAGGTTTATTGTTAATATAAAAAAATCGGCCAAGTGCGAGTCGGGCCTCGCTCTTTTAGGGTTCCGTTAAAAAAATTAAATTAAAAAATTTCCATCTACCCACCTACCCATTTTAATTTAATTTTTTTAATTTAATTTAATTTTTATTATTTGTTGTTATAGCGGCAATAGAAATACATAATATGTGAAAATTTCATCTGTCTATCTATTACGGTTTACGAGATACAGCCCAGCTGACAGACGGACGGACGGACGGACGGACGGACGGACGGACGGACGGACGGACAGCGTAGGCTTAGTAATAGGGTCCCGTTGGTAACCTTTGGGTACGGAACCCTAAAAAACTATGCTTGTTAGAGCGTTGGTTTTATTTTTCCTTTAAAATATACATAAACCTCTATTGACCATAATTATTTCTGATTTTTCGATTGGTAAACTTGGGAGATAAGGGGGGGGGAACGGTATTTTTTTCGACATTTTGCCCGATTATTCAAAAACTATTATATTTAGAAATAAATAAAAACCTGTTTTAGAATGTACATGAAAAGACCTTTCATATGATACCCCACTCGGTATAGTTATCTTACTTTGAAATTTCAAACTCCCGATTTTCCCCCTTTTTTAATTAAACTAAAATAATTTTCGCGTTGGTTTTATTTTTCCTGTAAAATATACGTAAACTTCTATTGACCATAATTATTTCAGATTTTTAGATTGGTAAACTTCGGAGATAAGGGGGGGGAACGGTATATTTTTCGACATTTTGCCCGATTATTCAAAAACAGCACAATATATCCTCCTCGTCATATTAAATATGTACTTGAACTTATTTTTAGTTAAAAAATTGCGCAGTTATTGTTAAAAAACATAACACCGTCCGTTCGTCACTGTGGCACAGTCGCGACTGTCTGCGTACCGAGCGCTTACCGAGATCGAGGCGCGTAGGCATAGCTCGCGCTTCGTCCGTTTGTATGAAGTTGGAATACTGTATACATAATATTACCGTGATAATGTACAGGTGTGTCTGCGAGAATCTGTGCATGCTCACACTCTTGTGCACTATAATATCTTACGTTACCTCCAGAAGCTCCAGCACCAGCCTCAGGTGAAACTGACCGCGCGCACGTGGCCGAAATTCGGTCAGGTCATAAGGAAGCTGGTATATACTCGTAAATGCATGACGTCATTTAAGATGTTGTTTTAGTGTGAAGAAGCACGCAGTTTTGACGCTCTAAAGATGTGAAGTGCTACATCAATCACGAAATTAAACCATTTTGGCGCAGTCAACAACAACGTAATTATAAGGGTGACATTTGAAAAATGATCAGTGCGACGAAATTAAAGAAGAGACCTGCATCATTTTTAAGAAAAAATACGTTTGAGACCAAAGAAACTTGATAGAAATTAGCTTAAATTTAAAAAAATATAAAGATTTAATTCCCTAAACAAATTAGACATAAGTTGTAAGACATAAATATATATTTACTAGCTGATGCCCGCGACTTTGTCCGCATGGATTTAGTTTTTAAAATCCCTCGGGAACACTTTGATTTTCCGGGATAAAAGTAGCCTATGTCACTCTCCAGGTCCTCAATTATACCCGTGCAAAAAATCACGTAGATCCGTGGCTCTGTTGCGGCGTGATTGAAGGACAAACCAACAAACAAACACACTTTCGCTATTATAATATTAGTAAGTATGATTAGAATATTAAATTACATAGGAAAACACTGTAATATTACGTCCATACGATGTATTACATCCATACCTACTATGTAGTATGTAGGTATAGTGATCGTTTGGCAAAATCTGACGCCTTTGGAGTAGTTTGACTTTAACAAAATAGTATCCACGATGGCTATATACAATAAATTACGCATGCCAGCTTAAGATGAGCCGTTCATTCAAAGTATCCTGTAGATTCCGGGGTTCAAGTTATTTGGACCTACACTGAAGATTGTGATGCCTATAATTTCTGAACTACGAAATTGACGACCTTGAAATAATTACAGGACAATCTCTAAAGAACCTGCTTTCTAACAAAAAAAGAATGGATTAAATCGGAATACGCCTTAATGAATAATGCGAAATACACATTTTGACTTTCATCCCCTCTCCCAAGGGAACCGTGCTGAATTTCGGGATAAAAAGTATCCTATATTATACCTCGTAGTATTAACTTAAATCGTGCCAAGTTTCATTAAATCCGTCCAGTAGTTTCGGCGTGATGCGCGGCCAAGATACAGACAGACAGACAGACAGACAGACAGACAAAAAATTAAAAAAAAATTGTTTTGGTTTCAGTATCGATTATAGAGTGCCCTCAAACAAAAATTTTCAAAATATCTTCAATGTACAGAATTGGACCTGTTACAGTTTTATTATATTATAATATGATTATATTATATGATGTCTTTGCCCTTTCTTTTTTCCAGATATCCTTTCCTGTATTAATAGTAATTGTTTCAGAAAAAAATTACAATTATTTTAATGCAGGTAAAAGTATCTATAGTTTTCTGTATTGTTGCTGTTAGATACGCGTATACAAACAAGAACAAGTTCAGTAATAACTTAAGTTTTAACTTCAGTAACTTAGCTCCAATTTTCAAGCCAAGTGAGATTTCCCAATGCAATTAAAATTGGCGCCATGGATTCTCTTCGACTATAATTAATTCCTTTACCCCAATTAATGTGTTTTCAGTTTATGAGAGCCCCGCAACAATAAACATAATCGAACTTTTATTGATTAAACGCTAAACCAAGATAGAGTTTACTTTTTTTTTATTCGATGACAAGCTAGTCCTTGACTGCGATCTCACCTGATGGTATGTGACGATGCAGTCTAAGATGGTAGCGGACTAACTTGGAAGAGGTATGGCAGTGAACATTCAACCCATATCTACCTCTAATTGGTTTCTACACGCCATCGTGCCGGAACGCTAAATCGCTTGGCGGCACGTCTTTGACGGTAGGGTGGTAACTAGCCACGACCAAAGCCTCCCACCAGACCAGACACAATTCAGAAATTATAAAAACTTTAAGTTTAAGATTTAGGTAAGTACCTACTGAGCGTTCCCAAAATATTACCCTGCATAATATCTAGTCGTTCTAAATGCGAATTTCTTGGCTCTCGATAATCATTACAGTTATCAATTGCTACGTAGTTCGTACGTAACTTAAAGATACCTACCATTATTAGGTCAGTAGGAGCGTCTTGAGGTGTTCTCGGAGATGAAACGAATTATTAAATTAATCTGTATTGAGGGTTCGGCTTCAGGCATTAGTCGGGTCGACGGCCTGCCCGAAATATTACTCGGAAACCAGGCCAAAAGTTGGCATTGTTTTGCAGATTTAGCACACCGGTAAAAAACAAAGTAGTCTGTCGGTAACTACGCTGATGGCTTCGCCCGGGTGGCCGGTTGCATTTCGCCGATCGATTGGGAGTGCTTAATGGCTCAACGGCATGCACTTTATGTCTTGGGGGTTTGATACCCCGTTAGGTCATTTAGGAATGTTGCATTGTCTAAATTGGCTAAGGTTTGGTCTCGTTGGAAGTTTAGGATAATAACATAAATTATAATCCAATTGTTTGTTATTACAATTTACCCCGGCTCCACTCGTTGGCCCAATGCTGGTCCCTCTACTGTTGGCCCAATGCTGGTCCCTCTACTGTTTGCCCAAAAAAATTGTTGTAGGTACCTATCTGATAGCTGGAGCAATATATTGGGACTTGTTGAGGCCAGCATGTGGCAACTGGCATGAGATTTAATGATTATATTATCTACATTGCTGCGGCGTAGAAAAAAGTGAGAATATTATAGGAATAAAAGTAGGTACGGGTTTGACCTTGTAAACTATGTGATCCAAACATCACATAAATCCCTTCTTCCTACACTATCACTGGAAATAATAAAACTACACATAAAACTGTTCAAAACACGGCTTCGCGTTCGTAGCCAGTATGCAGTTCGCGCTACAGTGTCGACTTACACAATTTAAATTATTAACTGTCATTCTAAATCTGGAGACGTTTAACTATGAAGTGAATAACTGTGGCTAAACTAAGAACGGGCAAATGCTCTCAAATTTTGCTAAAAAACTGTAAATTGTATTGTTGAAGCTAAGTTTTTGGAAGTCAGTTTTTTAAAAATAATTTTTGTGTATTAAATTATTTCGTTTAGCCTAACCAAACCGTCCGAAAATTAACTTCGTTCCAATAATTTTTCGGATTACGCTCTGTATCACTCGCTCATTCATATTATGGAAAACAAAACGCGTTGCACAGCCAAGGATGTGCAACTTCCACGTTAGTTTGTTAAGTAATTGTTTGGCAATAATCTAAATATTATAATAATAATAAAAAAGACAAACGATTCAGCATTAGATATTACCAACAATGTAACTGAGAGGAAAAGTGGGAACAAAATAAATATTGTAGTTAAAAATAAAAACATTAAAGATCATCAAACTTTGAGTGGCTCTGCTCCACCGTATATGTTACCACCATTTTGAATCCATGCCAAATGTCGAATGTGTCTAGTGGAGCGCACTTTGCATAACAATCATAATGCATTGTGACATCTATTTTTATATAGATAGAGATGATTATACCTTGACAGAAGTGAAAATGCGAAGTAAAAGTTTAGAATTTTCGCCGAAACCCACTTAGCACGATGTTCTCATATAAACGAAACTGATAAACTATAAAGAAAATGATATAATGCATAGCTTTTATCGCGGGCTTTGAACTAGGACAAACAGTTTGAGCGACCGAATCAAGAAATTCCGTAACGAGAAAAACCTAACACCGTCGTTCAATAAGCGTTCAACATTTTAGAGGTTCTCAAGTAGCTCTATTTGGCGCAGTGGGCGAACGGCCGCTTTCTTTACCGTATGGTGCATGATGTCGCAGGTTCGAATCTCACTCGCGAAGTAGTGACAGTGCGCTTTTCTTGTTTGTTTGTTTTTAATTATTTTTTTTGCATAATTTTTATCATGCAAAAAAAATATTGCAAAAATATTATAATTGCGTAAGTTGATAAAAAATGCTATGCAATAGCTTTACCGCGGCAGTCCCCGAGTGCCACTTAAGTTTTTTATGTCCTGATGACTTGGTACGGAACTGTAGAGAAGAGAAAAGCAAGTGCAAGTAGAAAAATAACAATCTACCTAAACTACGAAACTGCATTATAAAATTAAGGATGCTGCTTATCGGTACAGTGAAATACTTAACGGGAAGAGATAAGTCTTCCCATTGATTTCACGATGCCGCTATGTATATTGGTTGTGGCCTGTGGTATAGACTGGGATGAGACTAGCAATTTCAAGAATTGCGTGCACTTGAGGAGTCCTAAGAAGACGACTAAAACTTAAGGTGGATTATACGGGTCTGCCCGCGAAATTCTTTAATTTTGTTTTTCGCAATTTGTAAACTAATACGACAAAGTAGGCTTATGGCATTCTAATTGCGCCAATATTCTATCATCTTTATTGTACAGGTTTATATAAAAATCTTTACTTGAAAGTGTCCAGTTTAAGAAATTAGTCAGAATATATCGACTAATTTGTGAGTAACTCACGTCCAACTCGATATATTGATTAATTTCTTAAACTGGTCACTTTCAAGTAAAGATTTTTATGTAAACCTGTGACGATGATACTGCCATTGGCGCAATTAGAACGCCATTAAGCCTACTTTGTCGTATTATTTTTGAATTTCGCGGGCAGACCCGTATCATCAACCTTAACTTTGCGATCTGCTAATTCGATTAGGTCCATTACCCTCATAAGATTTGCGCAAATCCATGCACAATGTAATGTCATCTATAAATAGTACCGAGTTGAAGCAGCGTAAAAACTTTACGATTTCGGAGTAGCAGCAGACGAATATATAGATCTACCTTCAGCAAGATATAATTGACCAAGCATTGCCAGTAAAACTGTATACAAACGTGGTCAATAATTGTTTGGTTTTGTATTTTATGGATGCCTCACCATTAATCAAATTTTTATAACATTTCATCATATTTGGCTAGGTACGTCAACTTCATCCATCATCATATGAATACGCATAACGCACCGCGCCACGGCCGTTTAAGGCAGCTAGACGCACGAGTGAAAGGCCTCTACGGGATATATCCCGTGATTAAGAGAGAATACCACCGTCAAGAACGGTAAAGTTCAGCAATAGTGCGTATATTATGTTAGCAAAACTGTATAATAAATTACCAGCTGAACTTTACAAAATTGACAATATTTTCCTATTTAAAAATACATTATAAAAGAATACCTTTTAAGCAAAAACTATTATACAATTGGGGAGTACATGATTTAAAATATGTATTTTTTTTTTTTTTAATAATTTGCTGACATGTTTTAATTTATGACATTCATTATTAATAATATCTGCAATTTGTAGAATTGACGTTGACAATAACAAAAAAATTGGGTCTCTATTGGTATTAATTTAAATGTAGTTTTATATAACTGTGTGACTGTTTCTTTTGGTTCTTTTGCATGCTACTCTGTGGCGGTTGAAGTGCTTGAAATTATTGTTTCATAACATCTTTATAATACTCAATCTGGCAAAATAAATAATTTGAATTTGAATTTGAATTTGAATTAATCCCGTGGTTATGGTATACCATATTATGATACCTTAATGTCTATTTAAGGACGTCAATTACGTTACGGGGTGACGGTGAACAAGCGTGAATTAAAAATTTAAAACGCCCCCGACATGTGAATCTACGGCCGCACTATGTATGATTCTGGTTGCAGCATCAGGTCGAAGTTATCAATTAATTGTCATTTAACGATTATACTGGCACACGTGAAGCACTTAATCGTGTAATCATTCGCCAATAATGCCTTACATCATTTTGGAAAAGAGCTGATACTCTTACACTGCTGGACCGATATTAACCTAACATAGCTAAGAACCACCGCAAGGAAACTGGCTTTAAAATGAAAAAAAACCGCATCGAAATCGGTCCATCCGTTTGAGAGCTACGATGCCACAGACAGATACACACACACAGACAGACAGACAGACAGACATCGACGTCAAACTCATAACACCCCTCTTTTTGCGTCGGGGGTTAAAAATGATCGTCATCATCATCATGAGGAGCAACCCATCGTCTCATTACTGAGCGCAGGTCTCCTCTCATAGAAGGGTTATAGGCCATAGTTCACCACGCTGGCACAATGCGAATTGGTAGACTTCACACACCTATGAAAACATAATGGAGAACTCTCAGGCGTTCAGGTTTCCTCACGATGTTTTCCTTCACCGTTGGAGCATGTGATATTTAATTGCTTGAATGCATATAACTCAGTCACAGGTGCATGCGCGGATCGAACCTGCGACCTCCCGAATAGGACACCGTAGTCTTAACCACTAGGCTATCACTGCTTCACAAAATCTGAAATCACTGTAGAGCCTCAATAGCCCAACGGTTAAAGGTGCGGACTGAAAACTGAAAGGTCGCAGGTTTGAACCCCACCCGTTGCACTATTGTCGTACCCTCTCCTAGCACAAGCTTTCCGCTTAGTTGGAGGGGATAGGAAGGATATTAGTCAAATTCAATTTAACTAATATTCTTTTTAATAAAAAAAAAACTGTACATACTAAAATATAGAGTAGAAATGTTTTTACTCAAATAAACTTTCACATAATATACTTAGTGCTTTTGAATCCATCGTCTTATCATTCTCGTCATTCTTTCTATCTATAGATTTCAGGTTTCCTTAGTACGAATAGTACCTTGATTTGAGATACCTATCGATGCAATGTTTAGTCTGGTACGTCGACTTGCCTATTTTTAAAAGTTCTAATCTCTTGGAGAATTCGCGCAATATAAATAATCGTGAAAGTCGGGCAAACGATTACGTGAATTGTTAAAAAAATATTACACAATCTCTAGCCATTTCCTCAATAATAAAGCTAAATAGAATATTGTAAAACTCAGTTTTATTAAGTTATTTGGAAAGAACCTAAAGATTTGTACCATTAGTCCGTTTCTACATGTTAGGAGTAATGAAATCTGCTATTTTCAGCTGTGTAAAATCGCTGTGTTGTGAGTGTAACAAACAGACGAACATACGGACAGACAATTAATCTTGGTCTCTGACCAAACTACTTATCAGTGATTACCAACTGTTAGACCCTAATTTGTAGTTTAGAGTAAGTAGGTAGGTACTAACATGGCCACTCAAACAGCAAAATTTGTCCGTTTTATGAGCGATAAAAACTGAATTTAATGAATTCATTGAACGAAATTCATGCTTTTTTTCATTTTAATGGAACACCTTCGAGTTAAATAGCATATTCAGTAAAAAAATCATTTAAGTCGGTTCACAGTCGACACAAGAAAATAAAAAAACAAATGAAAAACGCTATAAAAAATTATTCCTTACTAATATTGCAAATAAATATATAAAGCAAATGCGTTTATTTCTTGGTTTTTTGGTTTATCCTTCAATGGCGCAGCAACTGCGAGCAACGTGATTTTATGCATGGGTATATTGAGGACTTGGAGAGTGATATAAAATCCCGTTTATCCCGGAAAACAGAGGTTCTCGCGGGATTTTTAAAACCTAATACCACGCGGACGCAGTCGGGTCAAAAGCTAGTATTTTAACAATGAATGTCCTCAAAGGAGTTGTTTGAATTATTATTTATTTATCAACTGAATTGGAAAAAAACTCTTGGATTAAATGGATCACTATATTTTGAATAGCCTGACATCAAAGCGTGAGTAGATGTTATTTTATGAAATTGAAATTTTAAAATGTCACTACTTCGCGAGTGAGATTCGAACTTGCGACAACATACAAAGAAAGCGGCCGGTCGCCCACTGTGCCAAATAGAGCTACTTGAGAACCTCTAAAATGTTAAACGCTTACTGAACGACGGTGTTAGGTTTTTTTCGTTACGGCATTTCTTGATTCGGTCGCCGCGCTCAAACTGTTTGTCCTAGTTCAAAGCCCGCGATAAAAGCTATGCAATAGCTTAATAAGCTGCATAAATAGCTTTTTAGGGTCCCGTAACCAAGGGGTGTCAAAGGGACCCTCTATTGCTAAGCTTCCGTTGTCGGTGTCCGTCCGTCCTCTGTCTGTCTGTCAGTGGGCTGTATCTCATGATATATACGTAATAGGTAGATACTTGAAATTTACACAGAATGTGTGAATGTCTATTGCTGCAAATAATAACAAAAAATATAATAAAGTTAAAAATTAAAGAGTCTTTCATATAATAAACAACTTTTGTTTTTGCTCAATCTCAATAATACCTGGTGTTAAATCTTGTACGATGGTATAAGCAACCCTTCGTGTGCGGATCCGACTCACACTTGAGCGGTTTTTTTCATTCATCTCAAACAGATCTCAACTCAACCTATTGCCGGTCCACTATACCTACTTACTGGGCATAGCTAGCTCTCTTCTTGAATGAAAAGAGTTTCGGAGTTCGGAAAGTTAAGATTGGCAGACTTCACACGCCTTTGAAAACATTTTTTTTCAGTACCTATTTAGTTCTCAACTTTAAGCATTGGGCTATTGAGGCTAGGTACCTAAATCAACTGCCCGGTGTACGCTTTTCAAACATTTTTATTAATCACCAGCTGATACCCGCGACTTCGTCCGCGTGGATTTTTTTTTAAATCCCTCGGGAAATTTTTTGGAGTTTATTGGAGTTTACTCCTTAAGAATCGATTTTAGGCGCCCGGTATGAGAAAAATCCGAGCAGTAAAATCAATTTATCAATGACCTTGTTACGTTGAAATTTCTACCCTAACGTTGAGTAAATAAGGTTGGTTTTCGTGCGAAAGAGCTTTCCGAGGGAAGCCGTGACCTTGTTACGTTTTTTCACAACGATGCAAACTTCTACCCTAACGTTGAGTTAATAAGGTTGGTTTTCGTGCGAAAGTCGGTCGGGGCGCGCTCGGACCCGAGTCGCGCGCATAGAGAAGGATATAGCGTCGCGCGTAAACTCCAGTCGTGCGTCGGAGCTGACACACACTTTTTTTATTATTTTTCCGGGATAAAAATTAGCCTATGTCACTCTCCAGGTCCTCAACTATACCCATGCAAAAATCACACCGAACCGTAGCCCTGTTGCGGCGTGATTGAAGGACAAACCAACAAACCAACAAACCAACAAACAAACACACTTTCGCATTTATAATATTAGTAAGGATGTTAAATTTTTTTTAAAATGATTACAAGCCAAAATCTCGCGAAGAGGTTAATCTCTAACGATTATCAAAACGACAGCTGTTGACAAATTCCATTCAAACAGTTGCACAATTTTGACGGCCAGTTAAATTGCTACACAAAAAAATTCGCGTGGGTGATATGTCTGTGAGTCGTGAGACACCATGCGCTGAGAGCTGGAGTCAAATATACCTGTCCTATTTCCATTGATACCACCACGCTTGACACGTTTTTGTCTCTTTATGCGACTCATCTTTGACCCCTATTGCAGAGTTTTGCTACGCTATCGCATAGAACAAGTTTTGGCAGTCTACGCACTTACCAGGGTATTTGACTGCTATTTTTAAAAATACAATTTTCAAAAATACAGCTTTTAAATATTATAACACAATGCCATTTTTACTTTTTTAAATATCTTATCTAGTCTCGGAAGTATAGAGCTTTAAAGTTTGCTGTTAGACAAGAGAGCGCTTTGAACTGTGATGTCACAAAACAGTAGCTTAATAACATTTTAAGACAGATAGGTACCTATAGTCGCAATAAAACAGCTCATAACTTTTTTTTTTGACCAATTTACTTTCTGTTTTTACAACATTCGAACTTAACTAATGAATATCAACATTTTGACAGCAGTGAAACACCCAATTTTATTTGTTTTTAGGGTTCCGTACCCAAAGGGTACCAACGGGACCCTATTACTAAGCCTACGCTGTCCGTCCGTCCGTCCGTCCGTCCGTCCGTCCGTCTGTCAGCGGGCTGTATCTCGTAAACCGTAATAGATAGACAGATGAAATTTTCACATATTATGTATTTCTATTGCCGCTATAACAACAAATAATAAAAATTAAATTAAATTAAAATAATTGAATTAAAATATTTCCATGGGTACATGAAAATATTTTAATTTAATTATTTTTAACGGAACCCTAAAAGAGCGAGGCCCGACTCGCACTTGGCCGATTTTTATCATAGACGAATTATATTTCCTATCGGTTTTTATAGGTACTTAAAGCAAAAAAATAAAATTATAGTAGATATCTATCTACTGTTCTTACTTGTTTATTATTTTGTTTTGAGTTTTGTTTCTTACTGAGTATCTATCTGTTTTTGATTTGCCTACTATGGTCACATAATTATACACGTTATTGTCATCAGCAACCCATCAACGGCTCACTACTGAGCGCAGATCTCCTCTCTGAGAAGGGTTATAGGCCATAGTCCACCACGCTGGCCCAATGCTAATTGGCAGACTTCCCACACCTTTGAGAACATAATAGAGAACTCTCAGATGTGCAGGCTCCCTCACGATGTTTTCTTTCACCGTTGAAGCGTGTGATATTTAACGAACGTAACTCCGAAAAGTCAGAGGTGCGTCCCCGGAATCGATCCTGCAACCCCCCGAATAGAAGACTGCACTCCTAACCACTAGGCAATCACTGCTCCTACACGATAATATATAACTATAACTATATTCTAAAGTAGGATTTCTGCTTAAAAACCTTAGGGATAATAACTAGTGGTTCGCCCCGAACTGAGACCTCGCGGTAACGGTATCCCATGATTATTCATTCAATCGATACATGACGACCAAAACTAACATTATTATTATGCCCGTTTTCACCAAACATACCTACCTAAATCATCCCCTATGTAGGAGTCTCTTTACGTAGGTAGCTCCAAAACACAATCCTAAGTCCTAACATCCGTCCCAATGTCCTTTAGGTGTCCCATACAGGATCGTGATTAGAGTTGACAGTAATCATCACCTAACTTATCATAGGTAGCCCGTAAAGGTTAGGGAACGTCAGTGAAAACATTGAATTATTATGTAGGTACTAACGAGTGAAAACGGGTTAGGGGCATCTGTACAAATCGTCATCTATCGACGCGAATAGAAAATATACAAAATGCAGCAATTATTAGTTTATTGAAGTTTGATATTTAACTAAAGAATAATTTTAATTGAATAATATGTTATTATATTATGTACCTAAATAATAATGCTCGACGCAAAACTGTTTTTGGGATAGATCGTAGTCGTGACTCCTAGTTCCATGGTGACTGCGCCATCTATTAGCATTATTGTGAAGCTATGTGAAAATTACTGATGCTCATTAAAAATTAAATAATCTCGTTTCTTTATAATATTCATATAATTTTAGTATTTTGTTGTTCAAGTACAGGATACAAGTGAAGTAAAATAATAAATACAGCTTGAAAATATATACTTAGCCAATTTTCCTAGAGAGCGTCTTCAAGCGAGCGTATTAAATCGCCACTTTGAAAGCCCCCCATTTCGTCAATTTTAGGAAAAAAAATTAAAAAAAATACGTTTGTACTCTGTTCTAAATTGTCTTTAAAATGATACACAGAAACCCTATGAATCGCAAAAAAAAAATTTTACTTCGCATTCGCTTCTATGAGAGCCCCCCTGAAATAAAGATTTTTATAACTTTTTAAGCTATTTTCGGCTGGAGGCCATCGGTTTACTTATTAGAAGTAATTACGTTCAGTAATTCAAAAGTTATAAGGCTCTGACAGACGGACGGACGGACAGACGGGCGGACGGACAAGTGCAAATCGCTCTAGTATTAACTCAGAGACCTCGCTTCGCTCGGTCAATAATACCTACGACTAAAATAATCATTCTGTTTCAAGTTTTACTCCTACCAAAAACAATTAGCAAAAAAGAAAGCTCAGTGGTTGCTCTTATCAAAACTCCGACACGTGGTCTGGTTCTGTGTTTATAAATTATAATAGGTATTACTATTATGTCTATTGTCTACCAACATTTTCCTCAAAGTAACTGGGTCGATTTCGAGGTGTTTTTTAAATTTAATAGCTCTTACTTCAGAGCAGATTTTTCAAATTACCTCCAGAGTTGCCATTCAACTATGCGTGTTTTTTTTTTCCCATTTGTTTATCATAGTATTTTAACAATTGTTTTATTTTTGTTACAGGTGCAAAAATCGTCGAAGCTGTTATACGTATAGTTAAATAAAATACGGATTGCTATTTCGTTAACCTGTTTTGAAAGTATAAGTTCAAGTCATTACAATTTTTTTAATTATAATACACTAGGCACTCAAAATAACTTAACCGGTGGCTAAACAGAACGAAAATGTGATTTTCTCGTGTGTACAAAATCGGGGGTAGTTTTTAAAACCTTGTTAGGTAAAGCAGAGAGGGATAAAGAGATAGTGGCTGAAGAAAAGAAAGAGATCATAGAGATGTCGCTAGTAGCACCGAGACGAGTTCAGCTGGATTGGGCCCATGCCATACCATGGTGAGTTGCATTATTGTGATTATAAACGTACAGCAGTCTTTAAAAAAATATTATCTTTAAAGATATAGTGAACCTCGCCTACTAGTCCTTAACTTACTGAAGTTATGTGGTGGGCAATTTATAAAGCTCAATTATAATTATTTTTAACCACATCTATGTCAACTTATCTACGCTTACGGAGCGCTTCACCTAAGTTTTCATGCTTCATTCATTTCGCACGGCCAGGGTCTGGAATGCTCTTCCGAGAACTGTGTTTATCTTTAAAACAAGGATGAATAGGCACCTTTTAGGCAAATGCGTTCCATCTTAAGACATCATCACTTTCCATCAGGTATGATAGAAGTCAAGCGTGTGCCTATAGTACAGAAAAGAGACCTATCAATGTCCAGGAATATTAGTGGACCGACTGGTTACCTACACTCTTCCTTCACACGAAAGTTAATGTTTGTAATAAACTAAAATAAATAAATGTAATAAATTATTAACATCAAAGGAAAAGATGTGAAAATCTACTAACAGGTTGTTGACCTCAGTAACTAACTTCACGCCGCAATGAAAAAACCCGTCCCGTCAGCTGAGCGACCGCAGCGCACTTCACTACGTCAAAAAGACCTGTCATGGCATCGCGATCGATGTCTGATCCGTGCTAAAATCACGAGAAAAACGCGAAAATATGTCGCACGATGCGTTAAAACACGTTGCACGCGTAGCGAGATAGTTTATAGACACAAAACAATAAAAAACGAGACAACAGTTTGCTTGTAAAGTGGATTTTCAGTGATTTTTCAGAGTATCTAAATTTATTCGGACCGACCTATCTGGATTTTCTGGGTGAGTTCTGCATTTTACCCACGCATTTCAGTAATGAGAGCATTTTCAAGACAATGCTGTGTAAATAAACGATTTTATTTTAAGGTATTTTATTGGGAAAATTCACTGCGAATTGTTAAAAATCGATTATATGTGGGTGGGATAGCATAAAATATATCTCTCTCATCTCCGTATAACCCGACCGCTTTGAAAAGTGACGTAACAGTGGAGTTACTGCATAGCGTCATAGTGCAGATTATTTAAACGGGTTGCTATTGTCATCTCTCTTTTTGGCTAATTTCCGATATTTTTCAAATTTTCTCCTCTGTATGTATTGACATTTATTACAACTCAATATTTATGTTTATGGTTATTTCAGAATGTTGTAGGTACTTATTTTCTAAATAGCTCTAGCTATTTCACATTAATTAGTATTAATTACCTATCATGGAAAAGGTTGCCTGTAATTTATGCCTGTAAATTAATAAAAAAATACCTTTCTTTTCGACCGAGCGAAGCGAAGGTCTTTGAGTTAACTAGGGCGATTTGCACTTGTCCGTCCGTCCGTCCGTCCGTCCGTCCGTCTGTCAGAGCCTTATAACTTTTGAATTACTGAACGTAATTACTTCAAATTTAGATATAATATGTAAACCGATGGCCTCCAGCCGAAAATGGCTTAAAAAGTTATAAAAATCTTTATTTCAGGGGGGCTCTCATAGAAGCGAATGCGAAGTAAAAAAAAAAAAATCGCGTTACATAAAATTGTTACGTATCATTTTAAAGATAATTTTGAACTGAGTACAAAAATATTTTTTTTTTAATTTTTCCCTTAAAATTGACGAAATGGGGGGCTTTCAAAGTGGCGATTTTATACGCTCGCTTGAAGACGCTCTCTAGAAAAATCCGCTATGGATTTTCAAACTGATTTTATGTTTTTAGGTCACTTATATCCTGTACTTAAACAACAAATACTAAAATTATATGAATATTATAAAGAAACGAGATTATTTAATTTTTAATGGGCGTCAGTAATTCATATAGCATCAACATAGCTTCACAATAATGCTAATAGATGGCGCAGTCAGTAACTATTCCCATGGAACTACGAGTTAAATTCAATGTTTGATAAATAATTCAATGTTTTCACTAACGTTCCCTAACCTTTACGGGCTACCTATAAGTTAGGTGATTGATGTTTTCTGTCAACTTATTTATCACGATCCTGTACGGGACACCTAAAAGGATATTGGGACGGATGTTAGGACTTAGGATTGTATTTAGGAGCTACCTACGTTAAGAGACTCCTACTTAGGGGATGATTTAGGTATGTTTGGTGAAAACGGGCATAATAATAATGTCAGTTTTGGTTATCATGTATCGATTGAATGAATAATCATGGGATACCGTTACCGCGAGGTCTCAGTTCGGGGCGAACCACTAGTTATTCTTCATTTAACCCAAAATGAATAATAATTTTTAACTCAGGTTACCTATAGGTAGGTATACTTCCATCCTACATATGAATTACTAGCTTTGGCCTGTGGCTCCACTCACGTTAAGTTCAATTTTTCAAACCCTTATTTTACCCCCTTAGGGGTTCAATTTTCGAAAAACCTTACTTAGCAGATATCTATGTCTTAATAGCTATCTGTATGCTAAATTTCAGCCCGATCCGTCCAGTGGTTTAAGCTGTGCATTGATAGATCAGTTAGTCAGTCAGTCTGCTGCATAGGGTTTAAAAATCTTCTAATTCCATACATCTTTCAGACATTGATGATTTAGGTTTAGCCCTCCAGAACCAGATGAGTTTGCAGTCAAGAATTAACTTGTCACATGATAAAAACAGTGATAGCCTAGTGGCTAGGACTGTGGTCTCTTATTCGGGGAGTCGCAGGTTCTATCCCGGGTATGCACCTCTGACTTTTCGGAGTCAAGTGTGTTTAAGCAATTAAATATCACTTGTTTCAACGGTGAAGGAAAATATCGTGAGGAAACCTGCACACCGGAGAGTTCTTCATAATGTTCTCGAAGGTGTGTGAAGTCCGCCAATTCACATTAGGCCAGCGTGGTGGACTATGGCCTATAACCCTTCTCTGAGAGGAGGCCTGCGCTCAGTAGTGAGCCGTTAATGGGCTGCTAATGATGATGAATGATGATAAAAACAAGGTCTTACTATTGTTTTCACTTAAGATTGCCCCTTGGCAATTTATACAATCCAATCCTTTTACATTTTCTGGGCCATGAAACTTTTTGGACCATCCCTTGCATCATTTTCTGTCCCTGGGATGCCAAAGAATTGTTACAAAATAGGTATAAATAACTATCTAAAGCAGTGATAGCCTAGCGGTTACGACTGTGGTCTCCTATTCGGGGGATCGCAGGGTTGATCCCAGGTACGCACTGCTGACTTTTCGAAGTTAAGTGAGTTTAAGAAATTAAATATCACATGCTTTAACGGTGAAGGAAAACATCGTGAGGAAACCTGCACACCTGAAAGTTCTCCATTATGTTCTCGAAGGTCTGTGAAGTCCGCCAATTCGCATTGGGCCAGCGTTGTGGACTATGACCTATGACCCTTCTCTGAGAGGAGACCTCGCTCTGTAGTGTGCCATTAATGGGTTGATGATTATGAACTATCTATTTAAATTAAATGTATGTCATTAAAATCAGTTGCCTTGATGTTAAACAGTTAGGTACTTACAACTTACATTAATTATTGGATAGTTGCGATCCCGAATCACCGGATGGTAAGTGACAATGCAGTCTAAGAGGATTAAAGTACAACTTGGAAATGGTATGGTAGTGTAAAATTAAACCTACATTGGAATCATTGCATAGGTAATTAGATTTTTAAGTCACTCCTTATACAATGGTACATATTATATTTTGCATGTCAATTGACGAAACATACTGGACATTGAATATTATGTTAACATCTATTTATGTACAATGTTTCTTGCAAATAAATACATTTCATTTATATGCTGCCTGGGAAAGTTCCTTCAAATTCGGGCTCCTTCCGTTCCTTCAAATCAGCTGAACAAAGACATAAGGACAGGCCAAACATTTTTACATTTATGTGATAAGGTTACACTATTGGTCTATTAATCACAATATCAGCTTATTGAGAAACAGTTGCTTAACATCACAGACACACACTTCTATTTGAATTATTTATTAGGTACTAGCTGATGCCCGCAACTCCGTCCGCGTGGATTTAGTTTTTAAAATCCCGTGGGAACTCTTTGATTTTCCAGGATGCCTGTCACCCTCCAGGTTCTGAATTATACCTATCCAAAAAATCACGTAAATCTGTAGCTTTGTTGCAGCGTGATTGACGGACAAACCAACAAACAAACACACTTTCGCATTTATAATTATGTATTAGTAAGGAAGAATTAATAAATACTAAATGATGATAAAGGTGATCTAAAGCTAATATTGTGACTTAAATATGATAGTTACTAAGATATATTTCCTCGGGGACTATTTGTAGAGAATAATGAGTAGGTACTTTAATCATGTAGTACATCATTCTATAGTTTTCTCAGCACACGCCAAATAATGCATTTTAGAGGCAAAATTTTGCTACTTTGAGTTACATTATTGCAATTTTCTTAAGGATCTCTAATTTTTTTGAAAATAGATTATAGCCTATGTTACTTCCTGATAACTTGGCTTTCTATTGGTGAAAAAATGGTTAAAATCGGTCCAGCAGTTACATATCCTATCCGGTACAAACAAACAAAAAAATCTTTCCTCTTTATAATATTGTTATAGATATATAGATATAACAAGTACACTTCCTGTCAGTACATATTATTATACATCAAGCCCAAGAACGAGACAATCGTTCAGCATCACATTTTTAGAGTGTTGTCTCTGTCACTCATAGCTATGGGACGTTTAATGTGCCTAACGAGTACACTATACCAGGCAATCACAGAAAGGTTTCATAGAGTGTCATCCCTGTCACTCGAACTCAGGGTTTAAAAATGTAAACAGACTGAAGTAAGTCAAATACTCACGCATCACGCAATAATGACTTGTGTATTTAAATAAGAATAGATTTGATCAATAGCAACCCTGCTGTTTGATAAAATTAACATATCTATCCACCCTCAGGATATATGGGTGATATTGATTTTGTCCCTTAGAATAAAGGACCTAGTTATTTTTTAAAATTCCATACAACAGTATCAAAACATTTAATAACCTCAATAGCTCGAGTTTTAACGATAAAGAAGCAGACTTTTACTTCAAGAAGGGGTAGGTAGGTATATTCCTTCTAGACATCTTTAAGAGGTTCCCAAACTTTTTTTCTCGTAGACTCCCGTCAAGGTTGTGCCAACCTAAACCCCGTCGAGTCTCCCGTGGGCCCCTGGTGGTCCACCTGGAGCACTTTGGGAATCTCTGGCAGAGGTTCCCAAACTTTTTTCTCGTAGACCCCCGTCAAGGTCACGCCAACGTAGAACCCCATAAAGTCTCCCGAGGGCCCCTGAGAGTCCACCTGGAGCACTGGGAATCACTGGCAGAGGTTCCCAAACTTTTTGGAGTTTACTCCTTAAGAATCGATTTTAGCAGCCCGGTATGAGAAAAATCCGGGCAGTAAAATCAATTTATCAATGACCTCGTTACGTTTTTCACAACGTTGAAATTTCTACCCTAACGTTGAGTAAATAAGGTTGGTTTTCGTGCGAAAGTCGGTCGGGGCGCGCTCGGACCCGAGTCGCGCGCATAGAGAAGGATATAGCGTCGCGCGTAAACTCCAGTCGTGCGTCGGAAGCCGGAGCTGACACACACTTTTTTTCTTGTAGACCCCCGTCATGCTCACGTCAACGCAGACCCCCGTCGAGTCTCCCGTAGACCCCTGTCGGTCTACGTGAATCACTTTGGGGATCACTGGTCTAGACTGACGAATTGCAATGCAACTGCAAAGTTGTAGTTAAGATGCCGTCGTCCTTCACACACCTTTGAGAACAATTATGGTGAACTCTCAGGAGTGCAGGTTTCCTCACGATGTTTTCCTTCACCGTTGAAGCAAGTGATATTTAATTGCTTAAACGCACTTTACTCCGAAAAGTCAGAGGTTCGTGCCCGGGCTCGAACCTGCGAACCCCCAAATAGGAGACCGCAGTCCTAACCACTGGGCTATCACTGCTCTATGATAAGAAATAAGCCTTTCTAATTAAAGCGAGCTGACCTTTGATCGCAAAAATAAACAATTCGCGGTCCCCAATCTCCTTTTGTTACAATGTGGTTATAATGCCGCCGCGAAGACAATATCACGGTTTTTTGCCTTGTTTTCTGTTGAGAAGCCGATATTATGAAGGCTATCTGACTGTAATGTTTTGCGATTATACTTCGAGAATTCGGCCGTGCAATAACAGTTAATAGTTTATGTACAAGGTAGGCGCTTCAAGATATACCCACTTCAGGAGGTATACTTATTCCTATGGGGCTGATTTCACCAACGTAAAATAGACTTTAAATCCGATATTTTGACAGTACTTTCAATATGAAACTGTCAGAACGCCTAATTTATTCCTCGGTAAAACGTCACTCGACGTTGGTGAAATCAGCACTAAGTTAACTAGGTACCTAGTTAGAATAATTCCTATAACTAACCCTCTATCAAGTGCCTAGGTGCAGACGTTTTAAACCACGATACCACGATAAGCGTAGACCGACCACTTCATGAAAGTGGCCGAAAGCGGCGACCATGCCCAGTAGTGGACACATTTAGGTTTATGTGTACATATAGTTCTTGCAATTCCCGAGGGCGACTGACTTATGGTTGTGTGTGTGTCGTATCTGTATAAGTGTGAGCGAGCACAATGCTCGCGCCTGCCCGCTCCCACCTAGGCTTTGACAGGCACGCACACTTATGCAATGTGCATGTACACGAAGTAACCACGAGTAAAGCTCACTCGCCTTCGTGAATTGCAAAAACTGTAGCTAGATAGATGAATAATGAATTCGAAGCCGTGATAGCCTAGTGCTTAAGGATAACCAATCAACATTGAGCTATGCTGCGCTGTGCTATGTATGATATGTATTAAACAAAGAATAGAATAGAAGTATTTTTTATTCAAATAAACTTTTACAAGTGCTTTCGAATAGTGAAATGAATCTACCAGCGCAAAAAAGCCGTAAAGCGCAGCCGTATATAGCCGTACGCAGAATCATCTTTCCGAACCGGTGATAGATTCTAATCATATCATAACTTTAATTAAACCTTCATGAAATAAAGAATTTTGAATTTGAATAAAGCGAGGCGCAGCAGGATTTGTTTGTTTCTTCATTATAATCTAAGAGGGGATAACACAGTGTTGATTGGTCACCATAAGACTGCAGTTTGCTTTTCGGGAGATCAAGGGTGCCATCCCAGGCACTTATCTCTGACGTTTCGGAGTTATAAAAGGTGAAGGAAAACATCGTGAGGTAGGCAACTTGCACGCCTGAGAGTTCTCCATTATGTTCTCAAAGGTGTGTGAACTCTGCCAATTTGCATAAACTTTAAAAATAAAGTAGAAAATTTAAAACACCCCCAAAATGTGAATCGATGGTCGGACTATGTACGATATACCTGACATCCTGTTACCCAGTTTTCTGCTCCTTAATCAGATCCTCCTCCTCGATCATCATCCATCTAACATTTACTCATTGAGACCATTCTAATGAGCCCAAACACACTTTATATGCCGTAAGCAGACTACTTGATGCTGCAGCATCAGCTTAAGGTTACTATGCCCAGTTTTCTGCTCCATCATCAGATAATGATCCATCATTATCTGATTATTCGAGAAATCATCGGGTTCCAATCCCACTGGCTTCGGAATTTTTGATATGTATTTATAAACTTATTCTGATATTTCCTTAAGTGTAGGTTAACACTTACCTAAATAAAAAATAAAAAATAGTCGGGTATATCGTACATAGTCCGGCCATAGATTCACATATCGGGGGTGTTTCTTTTTTAAACTTGACACCGTGTTAGTTATTGCATTGTTATTGTGTGATGCGGTTTGTTACGTTCCCTCAAATATGGTTGAGCGAAGCAATGGCTGGGTCATGCGTCATGCTCGTGAACGGGTCCCACCGGCGGGAATGGGGCTACTTTATGTCTGCCCATCTTAAGATAGAAGTTAGTCGGTATGCATTTTTGGAACTTCCCTCATTGTGGAAACACTGCATATATAGCATAGTATTTACTGTATTGTAAATTTGTTTTGAAAAGAGCAACCGCCGAGTTTCTTGCTGGTTCTTCTCGGCAGGAAAGGCATTCCGAACCAGTGGTAGACTCATCGACTATTCAAAAGCACTTGTAAAAGTTTATTTGAATAAAAAATATTTTTCTATTCTATTCTATTCTATTCTATTCTATTGCTTGTTGCAGGGAGCAGGAGCCGGGCTGCGAGAGGGAGGCGTCGTTCCAGCGGGCCGCGCCGCAGCCTTCCAACCAATCAGGTAGCACTTTCTTATTCCGTGATAAAAAGCCCTTGACTGCCATCTCACCTGGTTGTAAGTGAGTGAGTGTAAGGCTGAGATCTGTAGAGCTTACTCTGACTCCCTTCCAACCAATCAGGTAGCACTTTCTTATTCGGTGATAAGAAGCCCTTGACTGCCATCTCACCTGGTGGTAAGTGAGTGAGTGTAAGGCTGAGATTTGTAGAGCTTACTCTGGCTCCCTTCCAACCAGTTAGGTAGCACTTTCTTATTCGGTGATAAAAAGCCCTTGACAGCCATCTCACCTGGTGGTAAGTGAGTGAGTGTAAGGCTGAGATCTGTTGAGCGTACTCTGGCTCTGCTCAAGACTCAAGATAGAATTAAAATGAGTCACAAATATGTGCTGACATTTGTTTTAAATTAGTCTTGAGTCTGAGCTGAGTGAGAGTGCCTTCTACAGATCTATAGAGCGTGTTCGGACTTGAGAAAGTGTTAAAACGAGACAACAAAAAATATTATATATTGTTACACACTACCCACACCTAATAGAACGTTCGAGAATTCGCTAAGACGTAAACAAAACCAAACAAGCCTCGAAAGTTCCAGACAAAACAGGACAATGGGTACCTACACAGTTTTTGTAAACAACTCAAGGACAACATCAGGTACTTTCGTCGCAGGTACTTTCGGAGTTTCGAGAAATCGGTAGGTATTTGTAACAATATAAATCGTTTCGAATTCAAAAAAATTTTAATTATTTATTTCATGTACCTAGGCCAACTTATGGCTCCTAGAGAGAAGGGCAGGCTTTTAGCGTTTTCGGGACTGCATCGCGTTTCAGCGATTTTTATCGCAGAAGCGCTAAACGCTAAATCGCGGGATATGGCGGTTTGGTGACCGCTGCCGCCAAAAATTAGCCAGTATGCCCTCTCCCTTATGACAAGTTTACCAAATCAATAGATTTCTCCCTTAAATAAAAGTAACTTAGATAGGATACAGCAATTTTAATGTAATCAGTATGAATTATAATTATAGTAATAATTTATTGGCATAGTTCATCATCATCATCATCTTCTTCAGCAACTCATCAACGGCTCACTACTGAGCGCAGGTCTCCTCTCAGAGAAGGGTTATAGGCCACAGTCCACCACGCTGGCCCAATGCGAATTGGCGGACTTCACACACCTTCGAGAACATTATGAAGAACTTTCAGGTGTGCAGGTTTCCTCACGATGTTTTCCTTCACCGTTAAAGCATGTGGTATTTAATTTCTTAAACTCCTCGTCCTCTGTAAAACTTACTAGGAAGCCAAACATGGTCGCCACGATACAGGTTACCTAGTGTGGAGACCACTAGCAAAATACGACATTGTTAAAACCTTTTCTGAAAATAAATATTTTTAGGGACTAAATTAGTATTTTCAACATGGAACTAGGATTTTAGACGTAGTCTTCCTATTTCTATGATTTTCAATGACATTTTTAATGACATTTACCACTTGCAGATAATAGAGTCCATTTTCTCTGACAGCCGTAACTAAAACCTCCCCTTTGTCATCCATAATTAAACGCACATAACTTGCCAAAGCCAGAGGTGTATACCCGGGATCGAACCTGCGACCCCCCGAATGGGAGACTGCAGTGCTAACCACTAGGCTATCACTGCTTAACACAGCACCGTTAGATATTGTCATTTTGCTTGCAGAGTCGTCGTCATCTTCAGCGGACACAGCATCCCAGGGATCCGGCTCAGCGCCCGCGCCTCGCAATGAACCCCAGGTCACATCCGAATTAATCATACTAAAATTATAAACTAGCTGATGCCCGCGACTTCGTCCGCGTGGATTTAGTTTTTAAAGTCCCTTGGGATAAAAAGTAGCCTATGTCACTCTCCAGGTCCTCATGGGTATAGACCCATGCAAAAAATCACGTCGATCCGTAGCTCTGTTGCGGCGTGATTGAAGGACAAACCAACAAACACACTTTCGCATTTATAATATTACTAGCTGATGCCCGCGACTTCGTCTGCATGGATTTAGTTTTTAAAAATCCCGCGGGAACTCTTTCATTATCCGAGATAAAAAGTAGCTCTCCCTGTCTAAGGAAACACTACTACATCCATTACTATACCCATGCAAAAAATCGCATCAATCCGCTGTCCTGTTGCGACGTGATTGAAGGACAAACCAACAAACAAACACACTTTCGCATTTATAATATCAGTAATGCTTTAAACACTTTTTATAATTGTCAAATTTTTTCAACCAAAGACAAAATTACGTTTAGCTGTCATTTACGTTTTGTTATTCCTCTGTCATTTGCGTTTTGTTATTCCATGTCAGATGCGTTTTTCTTATACTACTGTCACAAATATCGATACTTTTCACTTTATAACCGAGCCATTCAAAATTCGAACACTAACTGAGCTCTCGACCGTCCGGCTGTGGTTTAACTACCCCCCTATTTCTCCCACTCTGCGTCATTTTTTTGGGGCTTCGTGCGCTTATTCCTGATTGGCCAACGCAACCATGTTTGCCAACAACTAACAACTACCAACATAAAACAAGTTGTTGCCACACTGCAAGAATTGCCACTTAAAAAATTCATTTAACACAGTCATTTTTATAAAATCATGACACTACGTTTTATAGTGACATGACGGAAACGCGGTCGAACGGGATAAAAAGTATCCTATGTCCGTCTCCTGGTTCTAAGCTACCTCTCCACCAATTTTCAGCCAAATCGGTTCATCCGTTCTTGAGTTATAAATAGTGTAACTAACACCGCTTTCTTTTATATATATATATATATATATATAATATAAGATTTATTATAAATGTGAAAGTGTGTTTGTCTGTTTGTTGGTTTGTCCTTCAATCACGCCGCAACAGAGCTACGGATCGACGTGATTTTTAGTATGGGTATAGTTGAGGACCTTAAGAGTGACATAGGCTACTTTTTATCGCGGAAAATCGAAGAGTTCCCGCGGGATTTCAAAAACTAAATCCACGCGGACAAGGTCGCGGGCATCAGCTAGTTTTAAATACATATCAAAATTTCCGGGACTGACGGGGATCGAACCCACGTCCCTCGGGAATCGCGCCTGGAGTGTGTTGACGAGTTTAAACCACGGCCGCCTCGATTTACACGTCAGCAACGAAATTAGTGATATGGGTCTACTTTTTTAATCAGTTTTAAACAAATGTTAGACATTTAGTAGCGTCATATTTTTAACTAGCTTCTGCCCGCGACTTCTTCCGCGTGGAATAGTTTATTGGTCTTAGCGTGATGATATATAGCCTATAACCTTCCTCGATAAATGGGCTATCTAACACTGAAATAATTTTTCAAATCGGACCAGTAGTTCGTGAGATTAGCGCGTTCAAGCAAACAAACTCTTCAGCTTTATTATATTAGTAAGTATATATAGATTATTGATATATGTACTAGCTTTTGCCTTCGAGTTTGTCCGTGAGGTTTTTAATAACCCTCAGGAACCCTTTGTATTTCCGGGATAAAAAGAAGCATAATGTCAGACACCAGTCGTATATGAGGTCATATCGTTTACTCGTAACTCTAAGGGATTTCACGACTCACGAGAAACCCGAATATCCCTCAGGAACCCTTTGTTTTCCGGGATAAAAAGAAGCATAATGTCACACACCAGTCATATATGACGTCATATCGTTTACTCGTAACCCTAAGGTATATCACGAGAAACCCTAATATCCCTCAGGAACCCTTTCTTTTTCCGGGATAAAAAGAAGCATAATTCCACACACCAGTCACACGTTATATATGTCATTCGTAATTCCCTAAGGGATATCACGAGAAAATGGGTTGACAAAATTTTCTCGTGGCGCTCATGTTCTACTGATCCTCAACTATACTCATGCAAAAAAAAACTTGAGAGGTGACAAGGGACACCCGGATGGAACGAAGTCCCTTTCGATTAATTAATTTGGCATTGTGTTCGGTATTTTCGCGGTACAATATTAGATCTCCGTAGCCTTGTGGTTTCCACAGTCGCCTAACAGCCAAAGGTCGATGGTTCGAATCCCAGCTCGACAGACCGAATTTTCCATTTTCAATTTTATTATAAACAATTTCTACATGTGGAACCTTTCCCTAATTTTTTATAACTTAAATAAGTATAAAAAATTAGAGAAAAATTCCACATGTAGAAATTATTTAAAATAAATTTGAAAATAGAAAATTCAGTCTGTCGAGCTGGGATTCCAACCATCGACTTTTAACTGTTTAGCGACTGCAGAAACCACAAGGCTACGGAGACCCAATATTGTACCGCGAAAATACCGAACACAATGCCAAATTCACATTCAAAAAAGTGTCGGTTTCAAAAAAGTGTCGATCAGTGTCGAGTGTCGGTTCAATACGTTCCAAAAACCATATTTAACTACAATGGGGTTGACAACCAACAAACAAACACACTTTTGCATTTATAATATTAGTAAGGAATTTATTTCCTTAGTTGAAAACATGTTTTTAGGTACAATGTTTATCACTCAGTTTAACGAGTGCCGTATTTGGAAGCGCATTTGGCCGGCCACATTTATTCGGTTACATTTACAACGCGCTTGGATAGTTTAATTTTAAATACATATCCAAAATTCCGGGGCTGACGGGATACCTTCCTTATATCTATTATCTTTGGAAATAAATAGTTGTGGTGTTTTGAAAAAATTGTGATAATTTCTCAGTTCATTTAAATGTACGTAACTTCCGCAAGCAATAACTGTATCGACTTAAAATCTTACTTTGATAAAAATCGGTTCACTAAATTCTGACACACAACATCTTGAACCAAAAATTGTTGCGGACGAAGCTGAAGGCATAAGCTAGTGCAAGATGAAGTCATTGGAACAATCGGTGCTGCAAATAATACAGCATTCGTCTAAAGTAAGTTTTTCACAGCCTTTTGTAAACTGCGACCATCAGTCAATACAATAATCTGCCCCCCGATTGTCTAAAAGTTGCCGATCAAAACGTCATAGTTAGTGTCAAAGTAAAACAAACCATAATTCCATTGAATTAGAGCTCAATTTCGTGTATCCATTCTTATACGTTTAGGTATGTACGATACCTTAACGGTTGAGAATTTATACACGAAATTGAGCTCTAATTCAATGATGTTATGGTTTATTTTACTTTAACGCCGAAATTTGATCGGCAATTCTTACACAATCGCTCCTCTGAAGTATTGAAAGATTAGCTTTTGCCCCCAGCTTCGCTCACGCTAAGATTTTTCGAACCCCAATTTTACCTACTTAGGGGTTGACTTTTCAAAAATCCTTTCGTAGCGGATTTAAGTATCTGTATGCCTTTCAGCCCGATCCGTCCATTGATTGGTTTGAGCTGTGCTTTGATCAAAGGCTTTGATAGATTAATTCAGTCAGTCACCTTTTCCTTTTATATTAGACTTTATGATGCCCGCGATTTCGTTCGTTTCGTGGATTAAGGTTTTTGGATTCCCGCGGGAACTTTTTACTTTTCGGCGATAAAATATAGCCTATGTGTTAATCCAGAGTATAATCTATCTCTATTCGAAATTTCAGCCAAATCCGTCCAGTAGTTTTTGTGTGAAAGAGTCACAAACACACACACACACAAAAACTTTTGCCTTTTAATATTAGTGTGATGAATAATGACATATTTACCGATAACACTAGCTGATGCCCGGGACTTGATTCGCATGGATGTAGTTTTTAAATCTCAGGAAATCAGGAAATCTTTGATTTTCCGGGAAAAAACGTAACCTATGTAACTCTCTAGGTCCTCAAATATACCCATTCAAAAAAATCACGTCGATCGCTGTTGCAGCGTGATTGAAAGACAAACCAATAAGCAAAGACACTTTCGCATTTATAATATTGGTTACAAGTAAGATTAGGGTACCAATTGTCTAAAAGTTATTCCACTGATCGTGTTCGTATTCGATGACATTAGCGTCAAAGGAAAATAACCCTTGATTGTACTGATTTAAAGTCACAAATTCAGTACAAACAAAGTTGATTTCAACACGGACCGTATCGTACATACTTAAACGTATAAGAATGCATACACGAAATTGAGCTCTAATTCAATGCTGTTATGGTTCATTTTACCTTGACGCTAATGTCATCGAATGCGATTACGATCAATGTAATAATTTTAGACAATCGCAGGGTAGATAGAATTGAATAGAATAGAAATGTTTTTTATTCAAATAAGCTTTTTTTACAAGTGCTTTTGAATCGTCGATGAGTCTACCACTGGCTCGGAATGCCCTTCCTGCCGAGAAGAACCAGGAAGAAACTCGGCAGTTGCTCTTTTCAAAACACAATATAATAGATACTATGCTATGCATGCAGTGTTTTCACAATGTTCACAATGGGGAAGTTCCACAAAAGCATACCTAATCATAATTCAACACACGTTAAGATGGGCAGACAGAAAATAGCCCCATTCCCGCCGGTGAAACCCGTTCACGAGCATGACGCATGACCCAGCCAACATTGATAAAAAATTAACTCCTCAAAATCTCGTTGAAAACAATTGTTTCTCTTTTACAGAGGGAAGTTCGCCAGGCCGAGGCGGCCAGCGCTCGAAGAGTCCAGCCTAATCCTTTGTTGAGGTATTTAATTGTGATAACGCTTGCAGTCAAGTACGCATGGCATGCAATCAGGTATGTTGTGTGTGTATATTCTCAAAGGTGTGTGAAGGCTGCAGATCCAAACAGACATAAGCAGACATAAATCTCTTGCGAGGATCGCCACAGGGCACGATCTTGTCCCGCACGACCTTCAGTTCATTCACATGAAAATGATACCTGAAAACGCTATAGATTTAATGGAACTTTTGTATCGAAAGTGATAGCCTGGTGGTCGCAGATTAGATCCCAGGAACGCACCGCTGACTTTTCTAACTTCAAAAAGTTGATTGATTCTTTCAGTCAGTCACCTTTTCCTTTAATATTAGACTAATAAATGATGATGATGATGAAATATCACATGCTTTAACGGTGAAGGAAAACATCGTGAGGAAATCTGCACACCTGAGAGTTCTCCATAATGTTCTCGAAGGTCTGTGAAGTCCGCCAATTTGCATTGGGCCAGCGTGGTGGACTATGGCCCCCTTCTCTTAGAGGGAGACCTGCGCTCAGTAGTGAGCCGTTGATGGGTGGTGAGCTGATGATGATGATGTATAGAAACGCTTGATTGTACAAAATCGCTGATCGTAGCCATGTCACTCGTAGGTCGCGGACCCTCCCGAACTTCGGAGGCAACAGGTCCCGAGAGGCGTCTCGTTGCGACACTTCCCGGCGCGCTCAGCCCATCACCATGGCGACCGAGGATCTGTTGCAGCCCGGGCACGTCGTCAAGGAGCGATGGAAGGTGAGATGGTGACGGTTAAAAGTCGATTAACTTGCAAGCTAATAAGAGTAAAGTCAAAACGCCCTAAGAAGATATAGGTATATAAATGAAGATCGTTTTCCAGGTGGTGAAAAAGATAGGCGGTGGGGGGTTCGGGGAGATCTACGAGGGGCTGGACCTGGTGACGCAGGAGCAGGTCGCGCTCAAGGTGGAATCTGCGCGCCAGCCCAAGCAGGTGCTGAAGATGGAGGTCGCCGTGCTCAAGAAGCTGCAAGGTATAATACCCTCATAGTAAAGTACCCCCCCCCCCCCCCCCCACACACACCATCGTCGTTGTCGTCGCCCAAGAGGGCTTGTCCAAAAATATAGCAAAAGAGTGCAAGGTCTCTAGGATAATGAAGTAGAGTATATTTCTAGTTGATTGAGCATCTCCAAAATCTTCATGTGCGTGTGTCCATATACGGTATTACTCACACTCTAGCGGACTCTTCGCGGATTGATCCAACTATTCTATGGCCAAATATGTTTTTTGTGTGAGCAGGCAAAGAGCACGTGTGCCGGTTCATCGGGTGCGGGCGCAACGCGCGGTTCAACTACGTGGTGATGCAGCTACAGGGCCGCAACCTGGCCGAGCTGCGGCGCGCGCAGCCCCGCGGCGCCTTCTCGCTGTCTACCACGCTCAGGTAACGCCTTCTCGCTGTCCACCACGCTCAGGTAACGCCTTCTCGCTGTCCACCACGCTCAGGTAACGCCTTCTCGCTGTCCACCACGCTCAGGTAACGCCTTCTCGCAGTCCACCACGCTCAGGTAACGCCTTCTGGCAGTCCACCACGCTCAGGTAACGCCTTCTCGCTGTCCACCACGTTCAGGTGACGTCTTCTCGCTGTCCATCACGCTCAGGTAACGCCTTCTCGCAGTCCACCACGCTCAGGTAACGCCTTCTCGCTGTCCACCACGTTCAGGTAACGCCTTCTCGCTGTCCATCACGCTCAGGTAACGCCTTCTCGCTGTCCACCACGCTCAGGTCACGCCTTCTCGCTGTCCACCACGCTCAGGTAACGCCTTCTCGCTGTTCACCACGCTCAGGTAACTCCTCGCTGTCCACCACGCTCAGGTAACTCCGTCTCGCTGTCCACCACGCTCAGGTAACTCCTTCTCGCTGTCCACCACGCTCAGGTAACGCCTGTATACACAGGTCACAAAGTCCGAAGCCGAATCCAACTTGGCTGGGCAGCGTTCGGGAAGCTTCGAATAATTTTTCGTCCAAAATCCCTCAGTGTCCGAAGACGAAAGTATTCGAAAAGTTCCTGCATAGATTTAAGATTGGTAGCTTAGTCGCTACTAGATACCGCTCTTCCTATAAACAATAGCTCCATAAATGTGGCAACGTAATATCATAGTTTGTTTGAAAACGTCAAACATTGGTACTACCTATGAATTGCCGCAATTTACTAGTACGCCGAGGAAGTGACATGAAATTAAGTGTATTTTTTCTCTTTGCAGGTTGGGTCTTCAAATACTAAAAGCGATAGATTCAATACACTCGGTCGGATTTCTACATAGAGATATTAAACCTGTGAGTACTTTTTGATTTTTGTCATTTTGGAGTTGGTCACATAAATTATTTATTAATGTTAACATTAGATTCGTTTACCGTATTTTTTTTAATTAGCCCCTTATTACTAACTGTACCATAAAAATGGTACATTCATTATGTTTGCTCCAATTTATTCCATTGAAATAATGGGGCGCGTCGGACTATCGTCGATGATGGTTACGCGTTGATGTACACACAACTTGAATCGTCTACTAACTTTAAGCTATGCCAATAAGCATGAACACCAATTTTTTTTTACTATTGGATGATGTTCGGAAGTATTTACTATTTCGAAAAAATATCTCATTTCATTAAAATTAAAGGTAGATAAAATTGCCATTTCAATTTTAAGTTTTAAAATTCACGCAAACACGCTTAACGGTGTCATGGCGTCATTCGTCGTTGGTGTTCAATCCAATATGGCGGATTGCTCTATTTTAGAGTTTTATTTTATCAAAATAAATATCAATCTCGCTCAAAATAGAAAAATAAATATGTTTTTTATAATCAAGAATCCTATTTCCTTAGATAAATTAATAATTTCATTGATTATTTATTAATGTCTCTTGCGCTTTCATTCGTGCAACTGTGATTCGAGGCGTCCCGTCAGGTGTAAAACCTACTTAACTTTATAAACCACTACAAAACCACCCTGAACCTATGCACAGATAGTAAGATATATAAAGTTTGTAGTCCGTTGACGTGGCACTGTGCGTTTCAGAGCAACTTCAGCATCGGCCGCCACCCGTCCAACTGCAGGCGGGTGTACATGCTGGACTTCGGGCTCGCGAGGCAATACACCACCAGCAACGGGCAAGTGCGGCCGCCCAGAGCCGCCGCCGGCTTCCGAGGTGAGAAGCCAACTCTCTTGTAGCGCCACATGATCCTTTATACTAGTGAGATAGCAATAAGTATCTCAATACTTAGTGTAGTATAGAATAGAATAGAAATGTTTTTTATTCAAATAAACTTTTTTACAAGTGCTTTTGAATCGTCGACGAGTCTACCACTGGTTCGGAATGCCCTTCCTGCCGAAAAGAATCAGCAAGAAACTCGGCAGTTGCTCTTTTCAAAACAAGTTCACAATATAATAGATATCATGCTACGTATGCAGTGTTTCCACAATGAGGGGAAGTTCCACAAAAACATACCTAATTATAATTCAACACATGTTAAAACGGGCAGACAGAAGGTAGCCCCATTCCCGCCGGTGGCAGCTGTTCACGAGCATGACGCATGACCCAGCCATTGCTTCGCTCAACCATATTAGTGTGCTCAACCATAGTGAGTGTGAGGTATTCATAAAGATTCGTTTGCGAACAGGGACGGTGCGGTACGCGTCGATCAACGCGCACAAAAACAAAGAGATGGGTCGCCACGACGACCTGTGGTCTCTGTTCTACATGCTAGTCGAGTTCGTCAACGGGCAGCTGCCCTGGAGGAAGATCAAGGATAAGGAACAAGTGAGTTGACATTGTGAGTAGTGATAGTATTAGCTTCAATGGTGAAGGAAAACAACGTGAGAAAACCTGCACGCCTGAGAGTTCTTTATAACTCAAAGGCTTGTGAAGTCTGCCAATTTGCATTGGACTAATGTGGTGGACTATTGTTTATATAACCCTTCACCGCCGCTGATTAGTTTGTGATGATGATGTATAAATGAGTGGGATACATATGTGTAGGTGGGACTGATGAAGGAGAAGTACGACCACCGCCTGCTGCTGAAGCACCTGCCGTCGGAGCTGCGGCAGTTCCTGGAGCACGTGCAGCAGCTGGAGTACGCGGACACGCCCGACTACAGCATGCTGGCCGCGCTGCTCGAGCGCTGCTGCAAGCGGCGCGGCATCCGCGACACGGACCCCTACGACTGGGAGAAGGACGTGAGTGGGTTACATATCTGTAGGTGGGACTGATGAAGGAGAAGTACGACCACCGCCTGCTGCTGAAGCACCTGCCGTCGGAGCTGCGGCAGTTCCTGGAGCACGTGCAGCAGCTGGAGTACGCGGACACGCCCGACTACAGCATGCTGGCCGCGCTGCTCGAGCGCTGCTGCAAGCGGCGCGGCATCCGCGACACGGACCCCTACGACTGGGAGAAGGACGTGAGTGGGTTACATATCTGTAGGTGGGACTGATGAAGGAGAAGTACGACCACCGCCTGCTGCTGAAGCACCTGCCGTCGGAGCTGCGGCAGTTCCTGGAGCACGTGCAGCAGCCGGAGTACGCGGACACGCCCGACTACAGCATGCTGGCCGCGCTGCTCGAGCGCTGCTGCAAGCGGCGCGGCATCCGCGACACGGACCCCTACGACTGGGAGAAGGACGTGAGTGGGATACATATCTGTAGGTGGGACTGATGAAGGAGAAGTACGACCACCGCCTGCTGCTGAAGCACCTGCCGTCGGAGCTGCGGCAGTTCCTGGAGCACGTGCAGCAGCCGGAGTACGCGGACACGCCCGACTACAGCATGCTGGCCGCGCTGCTGCAAGCGGCGCGGCATCTGCGACACGGACCCCTACGACTGGGAGAAGGACGTGAGTGGGTTACATATCTGTAGGTGGGACTGATGAAGGAGAAGTACGACCACCGCCTGCTGCTGAAGCACCTGCCGTTGGAGCTGCGGCAGTTCCTGGAGCACGTGCAGCAGCTGGAGTACGCGGACACGCCCGACTACAGCATGCTGGCCGCGCTGCTCGAGCGCTGCTGCAAGCGGCGCGGCATCCGCGACACGGACCCCTACGACTGGGAGAAGGACGTGAGTGGGTTACATATCTGTAGGTGGGACTGATGAAGGAGAAGTACGACCACCGCCTGCTGCTGAAGCACCTGCCGTCGGAGCTGCGGCAGTTCCTGGAGCACGTGCAGCAGCTGGAGTACGCGGACACGCCCGACTACAGCATGCTGGCCGCGCTGCTCGAGCGCTGCTGCAAGCGGCGCGGCATCCGCGACACGGACCCCTACGACTGGGAGAAGGACGTGAGTGGGTTACATATCTGTAGGTGGGACTGATGAAGGAGAAGTACGACCACCGCCTGCTGCTGAAGCACCTGCCGTCGGAGCTGCGGCAGTTCCTGGAGCACGTGCAGCAGCCGGAGTACGCGGACACGCCCGACTACAGCATGCTGGCCGCGCTGCTCGAGCGCTGCTGCAAGCGGCGCGGCATCTGCGACACGGACCCCTACGACTGGGAGAAGGACGTGAGTGGGTTACATATCTGTAGGTGGGACTGATGAAGGAGAAGTACGACCACCGCCTGCTGCTGAAGCACCTGCCGTCGGAGCTGCGGCAGTTCCTGGAGCACGTGCAGCAGCTGGAGTACGCGGACACGCCCGACTACAGCATGCTGGCCGCGCTGCTCGAGCGCTGCTGCAAGCGGCGCGGCATCCGCGACACGGACCCCTACGACTGGGAGAAGGACGTGAGTGGCTGTCAAAACGTAAAAAAAATCGAAACAAAAAATTTCAATCTTTTTCTTTTATCTTGTATCTTTATCTTTTCTCTTGTTCCAGTCCGCCCCCGCCACGCGGGCGCGCGCGGCGCTCGCCGCCGGCACCGACCACCAGCCTTCGCCCGACCACCAGCCTGACAAGGTGAGTCGGTGCTTCGGCAACGTAGCTTGTGGCTCCTCCACATTTTAGCCTCAACTCCTTAGTATATTTGTCCACTGCCTCGTCCAGTGGTAAGCATGTTCGACTACGGATGACGAGGTCCCGGGTTCGAGTCCCGGTAATCCTCAAATCCTCAGTACCATAGTCTGTTTCTTTTTAACAAACGAGTACCGAAAATTTTGACTGCGTTGCTATTGGTCAATACCCATAATAATAATAACAATGACCGATCTCACTCTGTCAATATCGGAAATGTGCGAGAGACATACTTAGTACCCCACCCCTAACAATCACCCATCTCACTCTGTCAATATCGGAAATGTGCGAGAGCCATACTCAGTACCCCACCCCTAACAATAACCCATCTCGCTCTGTCAATATCGGAAATGTGCGAGAGACATACTCAGTACCCCACCCCTAACAATGACCCATCTCACTCTGTCAATATCGGAAATGTGCGAAAGATATACTCAGTACTCGTTTGTTAAAAAAAATTGACTATCCTCTGGAGTTAGGAAGTTCGCGGTGAGTCACCTCTGTGCCTCGTGAGAGCACCCACCAGGTCCTGCACCTGATCCCTCTCCTGTGCTTTCCGTCCCATCGGACTATGAGAAGGAATAGACACTTGTGCACTATAATATCTCCCGCGCAGATGGCTAATATCTGAAGAGATTGCTGCATGGCTTAGTAGGACATTTTTGTCATTTACTCTTGAAGTCTGAACATTAATCGACCACAATTATGTTTTTCATGGATGTAAATTATGCTTTAAAATTGTATTTTTTGTAAGATTTTTAAAAAGTTTTTTGTTAAGATAATCGCAAATTCACCCAAGTAGATCTAACTTAGCTTGGTCGATAAATAAATAAAAGCCTATCCCAAGGATTTTCGGCTTGTCAATGAAATGTATGTAATGTATCCCCTTGTATGGTAGGCCCGTCGCCCTCGCATGGAGACGGAGGCGACCACCGCCATGGCGACCGACACGCAGAGCAACATGCCGCGCGACAAAATGTCCAACGACAAACGCGTCGCGCCCGCGTCGCCGCGACACGCGCCCGCGCCCGTGCAACTTAATGGATACGTGAGTAGTATTTGTTCAAACTATTGCATCCTTTATGATGACTATTATTTCTATATAGCGGACTTTTAAGCTATTGCATAGCTTTTATCGCGGGCTTTGAGCGCGGCGACCGAATCAAGAAATTCCGTAACGTAAATAAACCTAACACCGTCTTTCAGTAAGCGTTCAACATTTTAGAGGTTCACCAGTAACTCTGTTCGGCGCAGTGGGCGAGCGGCCGCTTTCTTTACCGTATGGTGTTTGATGTCGCAGGTTCGAATCTCACTCGCGAAGTAGCGACAGTGCGCTTTTCTTGTTTGTTTGTTTTTAATTTATTTTTTGCATAATTTTTATTATGCAAAAAAAATATTGCATAAATATTATAATTGCATAAGTTGATAAAAAATGCTATGCAATAGCTTTACCGCGGCAGTCCCCGAGTGCCACACGTATATTTTTTTTATTCAAGTGAAAACTTCTTTAGGTGCGTTGAGCACTTTTTTGGGTGAGCAAAAACATTGATTTCGCGTCATCGTAACCGTCACGCGTCACGCTTTCCATGAGCTATATGTATACTGTTGATACGAGATTTCAGTAAGTGTAAGTTCCCAAGCAGACTTGTGCAGCGCAGCGGGCAAGCAGCCGCTTTCTCTACCGTATAATGCATGATGTCGCAGGTTCGTCCGTCCGTCCGTCTGTCAGAGCTTTATAACTTCTGAATTACTGAACGTAATGTTCAAATTTAGATATAATATGTAAACCGATGGCCTCCAGCCGAAAATGACTTAAAAGTTATAAAAATCTTTATTTCAGGGGGGCTCTCATAGAAGCGAATGTGAAGTAAAATATTTTTTATAGCGTTACATAGGGTTGCGGTATATCATTTTAAAGATAATTTGGAACAGAGTACAAAAGTATTTTTTTTTTAATTTTTTCCATAAAATTGACGAAATGGGGGGGTTCTCAAATAATATTATACTTTTATAATTATTATTAGCGTTATATCATGTACTTGAACAACAAATACTAAAATTAGATAAATATAATAAGGAAACTAAATTATTAAATTTTTAATGAGCTGCAGTATTTTTAACAGAACTTCACAATGATGTCAATAGATGGCGCTCTCGTCTCATATTGCAAACGCAGCTTTACGTAAACTATTATTATTTTGTATGACAAGTACTAATACATATAATAACATATTATTCAATTAAAATTATTATATATTCAAATATCAAACATCAATAATCGTCGCCGACGTGAAGTTTTATGCATTGTTGTTTTTGCATGTTTTCTGATCGTGTCGATAGACGACGCTGTGAACAAATAATTAAATTTGAATGTTCCAAAAAACTGTGTCTTATTTATCTAATCAGTGACTATACCGAAGTACCTTTTTTTTGTTAACGGGGGTGAAATCTTCTTAAGATATCCGATATCCTGAGGGAGAATATCGGGTTATGTAGGATTTTTACCTACCAAAACCCCCTCGGTGGCCACCCTCAGCGCATATTGGAAGGCTCCGAAATCTCTTCCGAACACATTTACCTAAGTACCTAGGTACCTATTGATGCTTGATTTCATTACAGTTCCCTAACCTTTACGGGCTACCTATGTTAAGTTAGGTGACGCTTTCTGTCAACTTTGTTACTACGAACCTCAACGGGACAACTAAAGGTGAAAATGACATTGGGATATTATGATTGTATTTAGGGGCTACCTACGTAAAGAGACTTCTACTTAGGGGATGATTTAGGTATGGTTGGTGAAAACGGGCATAATAATAATGTCAATTTTGATCGTCATGTATCTATTGAATGAATAAGAAATTATGGGAAACCGTTACCGCGAGGTTTCAGTTCGGGGCGAACCACTAGTATTATTCAAAAAATTAAAAAAAATCAAAATTATTTATTTCACGTAGGCCAACCTGTGGCTCTTATGACAAGTCATGACTCTACCACCGGTTCGGAAAGCGGATTCTGCTGAGAAAAGCCGGCAAGAAACTCAGCAGTTGCTCTTTTCAAAATAATCATTTTACAATATTATTATGAAGCTATTTACATTGTAATAAGTTTTTTTATACTATCTTGTGGGCAGCTGGATGCCAAGCCGATTTAATGCACTATGCACTTTGTTAGAGTAAAATATAACATTTCCACAATGAGGGGAAGTTCCAAAAAAAAAACTACAATTCAATTCATGTTAAGATTAGTATGATTAGGTGTCTATACTGGGTATAAATAAGGTCGTTGGGTAAACCGTAACTGGAATGGCTTGCACTCAACTTTGTGTTTTCGTTTCAGCAGTCAGCAACTGATAAACCCACACCAGAGAAGGAAGCTGAAGCGAGGACCACACCCGCGCCCTCTCCCGACAGACATGCGAAGGTAGAAGAGACTAAAAAATCACGTTTACTATCACATCATACCATTCATTAAATTATCTATCTAATCTAATATCTTTAAACGAGCAATTCTTGTATATATATACCTTCTTCTTCTTCTTCTTTATCAACCTATAGACGTCCACTGCTGGACAAAGGTCTCCTGCATGGACTTCCACAGGCTTCGGTCTTGCTTCGGTCTTCTATATATACCTATATATTATATAATCTGAATCTCGGAAACGGCTCCAACGATTTTCATGAAATTTGGTATGCAGGGGGTTTCGGGGGCGATAAATCGATCTAGCTAGGTTTTATTTTTAGAAAAGGTCATTTTATCCGTGTTTTCAGGCAATGAAAAACCCCTTACAATATCATTAGAATACGAAGGTAAATTTCGCCGTCATCTATAAATTCCCGATAGCTCGACGGTAAAACGGGCGGCCCCGAAACCAAAAGACCCCGGTTCGAGTCCAAGACGATTATATTTTCCCCTATGAATTATTTTTTATTTATTTATTATTTTTTTAATATGTAATTTCCAAAAAACATGATTTACAAAAAAAAAACAAATAACTGAGCAAAGCTCGGTCACCTAGATATTGATTAATTAATCATTGACTTGTGATTAACTGCCGCACTCAGCCGCATGTATTAAATTATATCATTTAATGATTAATTAATTAATTATATAATTAAATCTATTACTGATTTGTCATTAATGTACAAACGAAGCGTTAACTTCTGAGAATGAAACTTTTTAAAATCCAAGATTAAGTCGTTAAGTGAAGGCGACTCTGAGTGCGGCAGTTAGTATGCTATTAAAATACTGAGGCAAGTCAAACGAGCCCAAACTATGGAATTACTGTTAGCCATATCATATTATATTCAACAAAAAAAAAAGAATCATTAAAATCGGTTCAGTCAGAAGTGCCAACCATCGTGTAATATGCACTAACAAAAAAATCTCCTTTTTTGAGGTCTGTTGAAAGTAGTTTGTTAGATTTAGTTATTACTAGCTGATGCCCGCGACTTCGTCCGCATGGAATAAGTTTTTAAAAATCCCGCGGGAACTCTTTCATTATCCGAGATAAAAAGTAGCTCTCCCGGTCTGAGGAACCACTACTACATCCATTACTATACCCATGCAAAAAACCACATCAATCCGCTGTTCTGTTTTTTTTTTTTAAGTATCCTATGTCCGTCTCCTGGTTCTAAGCTACCTCTCCACCAATTTTCAGCCAAATCGGTTCATCCGTTCTTGAGTTATAAATAGTGTAACTAACACCACTTTCTTTTATATATATAGATTATTATTGCTATGAAGTTTAAGTTGAAAATATTATAAAAAGTATGTAACATTTTATGTTGCCAACTTGGGACTATATTTGATTTTGCGTACTAAGGCCTACAATTAGGTATTTGACTGATATTTTTTTTATATTAAAATAATTTTTTTTTAATATTATAACATTACAACACAAATGCCATTTTTATTTTTTAATTATCTTAAGTAGTCTCGGAAATATAGAGCTTTAAAGTTTCCTGTTAGACAGAGAGAGCGCTACTGAAGTGTGACGTAAGAATACAGTAGCTCCATACATTCTTCGTAGAAAATTTCGTTTTAGAAAGAGACAGATACATACAGTCGCAGTAAAACAGCTTATAACTTATTTGTTTTTTGACCGATTTATTTTCTGTTTTTACAAATGTTATTCTTACATGTTACAATAGAATAGAATAGAATAGAAATATTTTTTATTCAAATAAACTTTTACAAGTGCTTTTGAATAGTCAATGAATCTACCATCTTCTGGTAATCTAATCTAATGGTAATCTCTTCTGGTTCGGAATGCCTTTCCTGCCGAGAAGAACCAGCAAGAAACTCGGCGGTTGCTCTTTTCAAAACAAATTTACAATACAATAAATACTATGCTATTTAAGCAGTGTTTCCACAATGAGGGAAGTTCCAAAACTGCATACCGACTAACTTCTATCTTAAGATGGGCAGACATAAAGTAGCCCCATTCCCGCCGCTGGCACCCGTTCACGAGCATGACGCATGACCCAGCCATTGCTTCGCTCAATCATATTTGAGGGAACGTAACAACCCGCATCACACGACACCACCACAGAAATGTTTAAAGATACATTATAATTAATGAGTATCAACATTTTGTTAAATAAGAGTTAAATACCCAACTGTTGTCGCAGGAACAGTCAAACTCAGCAGTGACCGGGCCCCCCGCGACCCGGCCGGAGCGGCAGAGCGTGCCCCCGTGCAAGCCGCGGGCCCCCGCGCCCGGCGGGGGCCCCACGCTGCTCAGGCTGCGCGTGGTCACCGCGCCGCCCACGTGCGTGCAGGAGCTGGCGCCCGCCACGCCCTCCGTCACAGGTGACACCATCACTTGGATTCAAATTCAAAATTCAAATTCAAAATTCAAAATTTAAAACTCAAAATTCAAAATTCAAATTCAATTTCAAATTCAAAATTCAAATTCAAATTCAAAATTATTTATTTCAAGTAGGCCAACCTGTGCTCTTATGACACGTCATGACTCTACCACCGGTTCGGAAAGCGGATTCTGCTGAGAAGAGCCTGTAAGAAACTCAGCAGTTGCTCTTTTCAAAATAATCATTTTACAATATTTTTATGTAGCTATTACATTGTAATAAGTTTTTTGTAGTGTCTTGAGGGCAGCTGGATGCCAAGCTGATTCAACGCATGCAACTTTGTTAGAATAGAATATAATATTTCCACAATGAGGGGAAATTCCATAAAAGCGTAGGTACTACAATTCAATTCATGTTAAAACGAGCAGACAGAAAGTAGCCCCTTTCCCGCCGGTGGCACCGGTTCACGAGCATGACGCATGATCCAGCCGGCTTGACTTGGTTATCCCGTAATGTAAAACATCTATAGCGGCGGGCCAGACCGACTGTTGGCGTGGCGACGCTTCGCCGTACGACATATGTATGTAGTAGTATGTATGTATGCAGTACGAAACAGTGTTGTTTACTACACCACATGTAACCTGTATCTTAGGTACTTAAAAGAAATAATAGTTTAGAAAGTGAAAGTGAGCAGCATCTTGCAAAGAAAGCAAATCATAATTAGAGTGTGCATTTATGTGTATACTAAGCTCGATTACCTGTACAAAATAATTTCGATGTTTCACATCTGCCAGGCGTTCCGCGAGCAGCGAGATGGACATTTCTTTCAAATAGGTGACTTTCAAATGAAAAAGATGTCTGTCTCGCTGCTACGTGTGAAATAATGTAGTATTACAACGCCGTTTTGTGTTAGATATATATTTTCATTTCTTGTTTTTTAGTTTAAAATCAAGATAAGTTACATAAATTGTACATAAAAATTGTCATAATCACGAGAAGACCGATGAAAAATTCCAATCCTGAGCGACTCAAAATCATGGAGTGAATCGCTGCAGTTTTCATAAAGTTGTCCCTTACCCTATTTTATTTATTTATTTATACAACTTTATTGCATACAAGATCAAAAATTTACAATAAGTAAAGAAACAATTTAATACAAAAGGCGGCCTTATCACTAATAGTGATCTCTTCCAGGCAACCTATAACCTATGTAGAACGTGTGACGCTATGCTTCTCTTGCACAACTCCTCACGTTCTGTGTTTGGTCGCAGGCGAGGCCAGCAGTCCGCGCATGACGGCCGACGTGGACAGCGTGCACTCCGACACGCACTTCAAGAGGGGTGAGCATGCGCTGACACATATATACAACTAGCTGATGCGCGCGACTTCGTCCGCGTTTATTTAGGTTTTAAAATCCCTCGGGAACTCTTTGATTTTCCGGGATAAGAAGTAGCCTATGTCACTCTCCAGGTGTTCAACTGTACCCATGCAAAAAATCACGTCGATCCGTAGCTCTGTTGCGGCGTGATTCAAGGACTAACCAACAAACAAAGACACTTTCGCATTTATAATATTAGTATGATGAGAAAGCTTTGATACTTAGGGTTCGGTGCACTTTGATACTAAGGGCTCGGTGATTTTTGATAGTAATGGCTGGGTGCACTTTAATATTAAGGGCTCGGTGCACTTAATGGCTCGGTACACTTTGATTCTAAAAGGCTCGGTGCACTTTGATACTAATGGCTGGGTACACTTTGATACTAAGGGCTCGGTGCACTTTGATACTAATGGCTGGGTACACTTTGATACTAAGGGCTCGGTGCACTTTGATACTAAGGGCTCGGTGTACTTTGATACTAATGGCTCGGTGCACTTTGATACTAAGGGCTCGGTGTACTTTGATACTAATGGCTCGGTGCACTTTGATACTAAGGGCTCGGTGTACTTTGATACTAATGGCTGGGTGCACTTTGATACTAAGGGCTCGGTGTACTTTGATACTAATGGCTCGGTGCACTTTGATACTAAGGGCTCGGTGTACTTTGATACTAATGGCTCGGTGCACTTTGATACTAAGGGCTCGGTGCACTTTGATACTAAGTGCTCGGTGCACTTTGTTACTAAGGGCTCGGTGCACTTTGATACTAAGTGCTCGGTGCACTTTGTTACTAAGGGCTCGGTGCACTTTGATACTAAGGGCTCGGTGCACTTTGATACTAAGGGCTCGGTGCACTGTGATACTAAGTGCTCGGTGCACTTTGATACTAAGTGCTCGGTGCACTTTGATACTAAGGGCTCGGTGCACTTTGATACTAAGGGCTCGGTGCACTTTGTTACTAAGGGCTCGGTGCACTTTGATACTAAGTGCTCGGTGCACTTTGTTACTAAGGGCTCGGTGCACTTTGATACTAAGGGCTCGGTGCACTTTGATACTAAGGGCTCGGTGCACTGTGATACTAAGTGCTCGGTGCACTTTGATACTAAGTGCTCGGTGCACTTTGATACTAAGTGCTCGGTGCACTTTGATACTAAGGGCTCGGTGCACTTTGTTACTAAGGGCTCGGTGCACTTTGATACTAAGTGCTCGGTGCACTTTGATACTAAGGGCTCGGTGTACTTTGATACTAATGGCTGGGTGCACTTTGATACTAAGGGCTCGGTGTACTTTGATACTAATGGCTCGGTGCACTTTGATACTAAGGGCTCGGTGCACTTTGATACTAAGTGCTCGGTGCACTTTGTTACTAAGGGCTCGGTGCACTTTGATACTAAGTGCTCGGTGCACTTTGTTACTAAGGGCTCGGTGCACTTTGATACTAAGGGCTCGGTGCACTTTGATACTAAGGGCTCGGTGCACTGTGATACTAAGTGCTCGGTGCACTTTGATACTAAGTGCTCGGTGCACTTTGATACTAAGTGCTCGGTGCACTTTGATACTAAGGGCTCGGTGCACTTTGTTACTAAGGGCTCGGTGCACTTTGATACTAAGTGCTCGGTGCACTTTGTTACTAAGGGCTCGGTGCACTTTGATACTAAGGGCTCGGTGCACTTTGATACTAAGGGCTCGGTGCACTTTGTTACTAAGGGCTCGGTGCACTTTGATACTAAGGGCTCGGTGCACTTTGATACTAAGTTTTATATTTACCACGGGAAATCCTTAAGATTCCGGCATAAAATGTAGCCTATGTGTTTTGTTAATCCTGGGTTTGAGCTATCACAATTCCAAATTTCAGCCAAATTGGTTCATTCGTGGTGGCGTGAAAGAGTAACAAACATCCATCCATCCATTCTTTCCAACTTTCGCATTTATAATTATCAAATTCAAATTCAAAATCATTTATTTCACGTAGGCCAACCTGTGGCTCTTACGACACGTCGTGACTCTACCACCGGTTCGGAAAGCGGATTCTGCTGAGAAGAGCCGGCAAAAACTCAGCAGTTGCTCTTTTCAAAATAATCATTTTACAATATTATGTAGCTATTACATTGTAATAAGTTTTTTTATACTATCTTGTGGGCAGCCGGATGCCAAGCCGATTTAACCCATGCTACTTTGTTAGAATAGAATATGAATATAATATTTCCACAATGAGGGGAAGTTCCAAAAAGCGTAGGTACTACAATTCAATTTATGTTATGACGGATTAGTAGGATAATAATAATAAAGCCCCATAAAGATTTCCAAAGGACCGAGGAAAAGAATCACAATCATCGGTTCTCTGGAAAAACCAGGCGCCCATCAATATCCCCCTGGAACCTATATTGCCTAATGCTGCTGAACGGGGCGCTGCCTCAGCTTCATGCTACAGTCAAGACTGACTATAACGCTGGTTTTCAGGCATGACCACATAGTGACGTCACGGACTGATCAGAATCTTATCTTATACATTCCAAAATATACATACATATATAAATATAATTGTAGATATGCTTATAATTATTAACAGATATAGTGGTACATAATATTATACTTTGAGTCTGTGTTTTTATGAAGCCTGCAAAACGGTATTGAAAGATTAATGTGTCAGACGGATAGGATAGTAGGATTAGTAGATTGCTATGAAATGGCTAACGTATAATGATATGCAGGTCCGCGGCGCGCGCGCGCCCGTGCGGACCAGAGCTACACGCAGTTTGCGGTCATGGATGACGAAAATGTCTCCGCGCTGCAACAGGTATGTGACACTTGTTCTCTGCTCTATTGTTCTGTTTCTTTGTTGGTGCGGCTGTACCCTGTAAAAAAAGTGTGTGTGTCAGCTCCGACGCACGACTGGAGTTTACTATATACTTCAATAGTATTTGTGCTAGTTAATATCAAATACGGTCATCTATTGTAAATAGCTCGAACTATTATGTTAGCAGTGCTGTTATCGCAGGGTTTTAGGGCGTACAACAGAGTTGCTATTAGAAATAGTTTACACGTAAGCCGAAAGATGGCGCTGATCTACATGTGAGTAGTAACGCTGTCATAAAAACGTAACAAGGTCATTCATAAGTAGATTTTACACCTCGAATTTTTCTCATACCGGGCGCCTAAAATCGATTCTTAAGGAGTAAACTCCAATAAACTCCAAAAATTGGTTGTCTCTAAATTCAATTCAATTCAAATTATTTATTTGCCAGATTGAGTACATTTAAGATCTTAACAATTATAATACATTCGCTTCAATCCGCCACAGAGTAGCATGCAAATATGTCATTAGTTACATAGTTAATAGTTGTGCTTATAACTAAGTAATATTATTAATTTAAATTACTGAAAAGGTTGCAAGAAATCGTTTATTGTATAAAATTTTTTTTCTTGCAACCATTTCTTAAGTTTATAATTAAATTTTTTCTGTGGGAGCATCCTAATTTCTGCGGGTAGTTTATTAAAAATCTTTATGCACATAGCGTAACAATTTTTCCGACACAGTGCCGTTTTTGAAATTCTGTCAAAAATTAATTTATTCAGATTTCTCATAGTAAAGTCGGTTTACGGACGATAGTTTTACGTGATAACGTCATAAAGAAACATTGATGAAAAATGGCACACTTTTATGAATTGAATTAAATTATTATCACTGAATTATTATTATTTTGTTTAATACAAGAAGGAGTTAATTGAAAATTACAATTTGCTCTAGTCACAAGCCCACGCTTGGGCCGTTCGTGCCCCTCTATCGCTTGTTCCGCGCTCTCGCTAGCACGCGCAGGCTCAGGCGGAACGTGACACTTTTTCGTGCGTGCAGCCGGTGTTCATCGATTTATAAGACGTTATCACGTCAAAAATTGTATGTTGACTGACGACGCCGATATATTTGTGCTCCCTAATTTTTAAAATGACCACACAAAAATTCGTCCCCAACAGATTTCAAATGTATATCAGTTAATAAATCATGGCAGCCTGATGATTGTTTATTATTACGACATCCGCCGTAGGATTGGGGTTTTCATGCAAATCGAGTAAGAATTATTTATTTATTTATTTATTCTGCCGAGAAGAACCAGCAAAAAAATTCGGCGGTTGCTCTTTTCAAAAAAAGTTTACAATTCAATAAATACGATGCTATACCTAATTATAATTCAACACATGTTAAGACGGGCAGACAGAAAGTGGCCCCATTCCCGCCGGTGGCACCCGTTCACGAACATGACGCATGATCCAGCCATTGCTTCGTTCAACCATATTTGGTTGGAATGGTTGCAGGTGACGAAGGGTGGTGCCCTAACGCTGGTGTCGCTGTGGAAGTCCCAGTTCGACGACTCTGAGGAAACCACAGACAACGAGTGGAAACAGGAGCAGCTTCAGGTAAATGTCGCTTACCACAAGTCCATTAGAATATAGACCCGCTCATCAGCCCCCCGATTGTCTAAAAGTTGCCGATCAAAATCTTATTCATTTCATGGCATTAGCGTCAAAGTAAAATAATTGAAACAATCGACTTCAAACTCCCGCTTTAATACATCACACACACTATACAAAGTGTATAATTTATTGTTGATACTTTAGAAACAGCTCGACCGATTTCGATAAAAATAAAAGTTCAAAATTCAAAATTATTAATTTCACGTAGGCCTACCTGTGGCTCTTATGACACGTCATAACTCTACCACCGGTTCGGAAAGCGGATTCTGCTGAGAAGAGCCGGCAAGAAACACAGCAGTTGCTCTTTTCAAAATAATCATTTTACAATATTATTATGAAGCTATTACATTGTAATAAGTTTTTTATACTATCTTGTGGGCAGCTGGATGCCAAGCCGATTTAACCTATGCAACTACTAACTTAATATATGGGACCACCTGGGGAGTATAACCTTTCAAACAAAACAAGAATTTCCCAAATTGGTTCAAGTGTCTTCGACTAATCGGTGGACATACATAAAAAAGATTCCGACGAATTGATAACCTCCTCCTTTTTTGAAGTCGGTTGATAAACCATAACGGCATTGAATTAAAGATCAATTTCATGTATGCATTCTCATACGTTTAGGTATGTACGATACGCTCCATAACGCTCCATGTTTAAAATCAGTTGTACTGAATTTGTGACTTTAAATTAATACAGTCAAGGAATATTTTACTTTGACGCTAATGCCATCAAATGAATAAGATTTTGATCGGCAATTTTTAGTCAATCGCACAGCTCTGGCCAGAGGCAAGTGTAGTGCTCGACGCGCGCATTCTCTCATACTAATAGGGTATATGTATGTTTTTTTTATATTTTTGATTAATTCTTGACTTCACCGTAGTTTAGAAAATTATCACTAATGAAAATGTTTAAATTACATGAAAAATAATTGTTCAAAACTGTCATTCGATTCGGACGATTTAAATGCCGCTATGTTTTGCGAATTTTGAATATCCCACGCATAGAAAGGGTTTAAGTTTCTCTTCTAAATATTTAAAAGGAAAAGATGACTGACTGACTGATTGACCTATCAACGTAAAGCTCAAACCACTGGATGGATCGGGCTGAAAGGCATAATATTATGACCTAGGCATCCGCTAAGAAAGGATTTTTGAAAATTCAACCTCTAAGGGGGTAAAATAGGGGTTTGAAAAATCGAACTTAACATGAGCGAAGTCGCGGACAAAAGTTAGTTAAATTATATAATTCTAAAGCATTTGATTGAAAAATGGAATTTCACTCAATAAATATTACAGAAAAAATATTTGCGGCTAATTTAAACCACGTGCATATTCCCTATTCACCACGCCTACTAATCACTTGTCAAGTTATTGTTCTTGCAATTCACGAGGGCGACTGACTTATGGTTGTGTATGTGTCGTATCTGTATAAGTGTGAGCGAGCGCAATGCTCGCGCCTGCCCGCTCCCACCGAGGCTTTGACAGGCACGCACACTTATGCAATGTGCATGTACACGAAGTAACCGCAAGTAAAGCTCACTCGCCTTCGTGAATTGCAAAAACTGTATCTGCATTTTATTCCTGTCATTATTAACGACTCACTTTGATCTGACGCCAAGGAATCCTGCGAATGCGCGCGTCGATGTTTTTATCTGAGATCTAAAGATCGCACTCTCACCCAGACTCAAGACAAGAGTTAAAAGGAGACAGACTTATGTCCGGACATATATTGTGTCTCGTTTCATTTCTGTCTCAAGTCCGGGCCAAGTCAGAGCACGCACTATAGATCTCAGGTTTAGTATCGGAGAATTCGCTCCACACAAATTTATATTATACGTAGTGGAGTTAAAGTTCAGTTTACTTTGAAACATTTTGAGTTTTGAATCTGCGCTAATGTGCTTTCATTAGTAATTTAGATAATATTTTTTTATAATTACTATGTATTTTATAATATAACTATACATATAAAGATTTTGCTCAAAATATGTTACCTATTAGATTTAGCTAGTTTTAGCTGCACTGCCTTACACTAGCGGCACGCTATGATGGCCGGTTTGACGTTTGTCCGCTCATGAAGTTCCGTATTAATTGATAACGACTTTGAAGGAAATAATTGTATTACTTTATTGACGATAGTGATGTGCAGAGATTCATAAATTTTATCGAATGTAGTTTTAGGTTTAGGACTCAAAATTTATTTATTAAATTGATTTCTAAAATGTATACAAGTGTAGAAAAATCAGTTTGCACCATTTAAGGGGTGAATGTACTTGTGAATATGAACAATTTTCACTATGTGGACAAACCTCTGAAATCGCAAAAAAATATCAGCTGTTTCATACAAAAGGTAAAATTTTTATTTTTATATGATATATACCACAACTCGGCATTTGGTTTTCTAAATTGAAAATTTTTAAAAATGGAATCTAATACGATCGTCACATAGGATCGCTGGCTAGCACAACTACTACCTCCGGCAAACTCGCGTCAATGCTCAATGCAAAACAAAGCAGTTTCGAATTGACGTTGCTTCGAAAAGTATAAACTGTCAGTGCAATGCGATTGTGATATAGTTTTGACCTGGCTTTGGATTTCAAATATTGATACTGCATTACTGTTGACCCTTGCTCGTTAATTTGGACTCTGTTCAAGCCCTTTGTTGTGGATTTCGTCGATATGACCGAACGTACGCAGAGAACTGTTCTAAATAGTCAGACACGTGAGTTCGTAATACGCCTTCCTAACTATTTCGATCGTGAAGCTCAAAATGGAGGGCCAATTTTACCTATAACGTCAGTGGTTGAACGCGTAGCTGATGCGCTTAATATTGGACAACGAACTGTTAGACGGATAACTAAAAAAAAATATGGCGAGACTGGCACAGAAGAAAATAAACTTCACACACCAAAAAAGAGAAAACGAGCAAAACCAGTCGTAGGCATCGATAGCTTTGATAGCTTTCCACATCACTATTGTAATGTGTCAAACCGGCCATCATAGCGTGCCGCTAGTGTAGTTTTTAAAGTCATCATGTTACAAGATTATACTCGTTATATTATAGTTATATATTATATACTAGCGCCTTAGTATACATGTTTGGGATCCATCGCCACTGTGGCAAAGTCTGTTATACTCTAGTCTGGGATAACGCGTCTGTTATATATAGTCTGGGATAACGCGAGACTTAGACCTGTCAATTTGGTTTAGTTTAAGAGATTGTGTACATTAGAATTAGCCACAATGTCTTTTATATAACAAAACAAAAGAGTTGTATAACTCTTAAATTATATTATTATATCGTCATTTTTATATCAAGTAAGACTATATTTTATTCAAATGTGATATATCTTTTAAGTTTCATGTTATCTCTATATTATTATAGTTTGTATTTGCTTCTTTCGTGTGCCTATAATACCTAATGTCTTTGTTGTAAATAAAGATTTTTTTATGTTTTCCTAATTTCTTTTCTTTTCTTTCAATACTCTTTACTATCTTAACATCATAAAGAAATTATAATTATTCTTTCACCAAATGCAGTCCATAAAACGTAAGGTTCTGCATCAGTAGAATTGTGAATGCCTGATGGAACAGTGACATATCCGCTATATGCAATGCATTGCATGCAAACATGCAAGTTACGTCATCCACAGCAGTGTCTGCAGTAAACTGACGACGAAACCTATCGTTTTATGGATGTCTAAGGCTGCCTTTTCACCAGGGATGCGTAGGATGGGATAGGTGTGATACCCTCCAATATCATCGTTTTATATTCCTAACATAGCCAGAGATTAGCTAGAAGAAATAGATTGAATAAATCAAATAATCCTAGATGGCGTTACAAACAATCCTAGGGTTGCAAGTTACATTTTATTGCTGAAATCGACGAAATGTCGTATTTTATTGTTCTGCTTCTTCATATTTATTTATTTCTAGGATCAAAATACTTACAAATATTTATAAAAATGTTTATAAAATCACTGCACATACATTACTCTTACTTCTCTAATCTCTGGAATAGCATACCAGTTTTGTGACTAAGGCAAATGAGCAAAGCTTTGAAGATAAAACGATTCTATTATCTAGTTGGTTCAAACTCACCTACGCATTTGAACACATCCCTAGTGATAGTTGCCATATCCTGTGCAAAATCCTTAAAAATGTGCGTATTAACTGCTTTAATTCATATTCGTATTTAATTTGTTTCTTAAAGCTTTGGTTTAAATTCTAAAAATCCACAAAAAATATAGTGCTAATTTTTTAATCTTGCAACTCTTTCTGCCCAATATATCTCTCAAAGCTAAAATTAATCTATAGCCAGAAATAAACTTAAGATTATGAGTTATTTAGGGCCATTTTCACCACCTTCTGATAAGTGTCGGATAGCTTATTCGCATATTATGTCTTTGTCACTTGACATAAAGTAAGGAAGTGACAAAATTTACGGTTAGGCTATCCGAAACTTATCAGAAGGTGTAATACAGGCCCTTAATTTGATAATTGTAAAAGTTATGAAAAATCCTTTCAAATATGAATCACACTGTATAATTAAAAAAAACATGGATTGGGAAGACACATAGGCCGGTTGTAGAGAGCCGTGTGTGGAGCGTGAGATGTATGCCACTAGCTTATCTTTTCATTGCATTCAATCACTTCTGCGTTGTAAGAAATGAAATGGCCGTCATTGGTTACGCAGACCGAAGGGTTTTAAAACTCCTAAACTTAGGCACTCTCGTGCTCAAAACCCCTCGTAGATTATATCTTCATCCAACGAGTTATTGAAAAAGTTAGATTTATAGAAAAATTAATATTCCTTTACTATAATCCACTAAACAGAATAAATCTTCCAACACTCGATGTACGTTTCGCTCCGAAACTGGAGTATTATCAGGAGATGTTGACTCATCATCATCAAGCGGATAAAATTGTAGCGAGCAGTTTTGTGCAATCGTCACCGTGCAATTATGAATTGTGGAGTCAACATCCCCTGATGATGCTCCGGTTTAAGAACGAAACGAACGTAATGTTAAAAGATTTTTTCGGTTTGGTGGATCATAACAAAGGAATACTAATTCTTCTTTAAATATGTATCATAGAATTCCGGAAAGTAATGCCTGATTTTATCCAATATTTGAAAAAGTTGGACTCGGAAATTATTTGCAGGAAAATTCACACGAGCAGTACGTCAATAGGGATGCTAAAATAAAATCTCCGTTGGTTGAGTTTGAAACTTAACCATCTCGTTATTTTCATATAAGGAGCTGTCTTTCAGCAATCAGCCACTTGGTTTCTTTGATGCCAATAATGGGTTTCCGAGAACGATTTATTCCAAAGGATGTATAAGATTTTGTTTTAAATAGGCGTCTATGTTGCCGACTATTTGTAGAAGAATAAACCGTTTCACGCGGATTAACGGTGTCGATCTAAACCTACCATTTGATTTACGAGTATTTTGTAACACTGTCAATTACTGACAGGCTTAATTGAGTAGGCTGTAACTGCAACAGGGTGACGGCTTTAATTACCTCTGGTTGGCTGATTCTTTCGCTTTTTCGTCTAACCATTAATTTATTGCCATAAATTCAGCCGATCAGACCCGATAGCAATTTTTACATGATAGCAATAATTTTAACAGCGGTAGGCCTTCTTGCGGGCCATTACAAAATTTTGTCTACCCATTTACTCGTGACTAAGATATATCGGACAACGGGTAACCAAAATGTCCATCCATTTACTTGTGACTCTAAGAGGTATCACGAGAAAGGGGATAGCCAAAGTTTGTCTATCCATTTACTCGTGACTAAGAGATATTACGAGAAACCGAGTAGCCAAAATTTTGTCTACCCATTTACTCGTGACTCTCTAAGAGGTATCTCGAGAAAATACGTATCCAATATTTTCTTGTAGGCTGACTAGAAAAACTGATTGGAAACGAGCCGTCATTTTTTCCATACAACTTTGGGCAAATGTTTTACCTAAAGTACGTATTTAAAAAATCGAAAAGTGAACCTTAATGTAGTGAAGATATAGGATCTACTTCCTCTGCTGCAGTTCGTCAAGTGTTCGCTGACGCTTGAAAGATGTAACCTTTTGCATTTATAGTGCGGGGCCACTCGTATGTCGTCAACGCCACAGATAGTGCACTTGTGTCCGCAGTCCCCGGAGCACCGCAACGCGCGGGTGGCCACCTCCGCCGTGTCCAGCTGCTCCAACGCGCCGCGCACGCAGCTGCCGCTCACGCACACCCAGCATACGCAGCTGACGCAGCAGTCGCCGCCGCGCGCGCCGCCCACCCTGCATTTAGTTAATGAGGTAGGGCCTGACGAAAAAGTTTCGCGCTCACTTCGCTCGTATTTCACATTTCATTTGTTTAACTTTATTTGTTACGTAGATCTATTTGTAAATAAGATATTTTGAAACATAATACTGTTACAAATTAAAAGAAAAAGCAACGGCCGAGTTTCTTGCTCTCTTGCTCTTATCGGTTGGAACATTCTTAACCACTAGTAGATTCACTTGACGATTCGAAAGCACTTTGTGAAAGTTAATTTGAATAAAAATCTTTTTGATCTAAACTTGTTACAGGTAGAAAAGCCCGAGAAGACTGAAAAGACAGAAGTAGCGGATAAGCCGCCGCCCCGGAGCACAAAGTGCTGCCTGCACAACGTGGGCATCGAAGCGTTCCCGCGCCTGCAGCCCGCGCTGCCGCGCTGCTGGACGCTGCCCGCCATTGGTGAGACACTACATCTGCTGCGTTATACTGCTGCACGAAAAGCCGCCGCCCCAGAGCACAAAGTGCTGCCTGCACAACGTGGGCATCGAAGCGTTCCCGCGCCTGCGGCCCGCGCTGCCGCGCTGCTGGACGCTGCCCGCCATTGGTGAGACACTACATCTGCTGCGTTATACTGCTGCACGACAAGCCGCCGCCCCGGAGCACAAAGTGCTGCCTGCACAACGTGGGCATCGAAGCGTTCCCGCGCCTGCAGCCCGCGCTGCCGCGCTGCTGGACGCTGCCCGCCATTGGTGAGACACTACATCTGCTGCGTTATACTGCTGCACGACAAGCCGCCGCCCCGGAGCACAAAGTGCTGCCTGCACAACGTGGGCATCGAAGCGTTCCCGCGCCTGCAGCCCGCGCTGCCGCGCTGCCGCGCTGCTGGACGCTGCCCGCCATTGGTGAGACACTACATCTGCTGCGTTATACTGCTGCACGACAAGCCGCCGCCCCGGAGCGCAAAGTGCTGCCTGCACAACGTGGGCATCGAAGCGTTCCCGCGCCTGCAGCCCGCGCTGCCGCGCTGCTGGACGCTGCCCGCCATTGGTGAGACACTACATCTGCTGCGTTATACTGCTGCACGACAAGCCGCCGCCCCGGAGCACAAAGTGCTGCCTGCACAACGTGGGCATCGAAGCGTTCCCGCGCCTGCAGCCCGCGCTGCCGCGCTGCCGCGCTGCTGGACGCTGCCCGCCATTGGTGAGACACTACATCTGCTGCGTTATACTGCTGCACGACAAGCCGCCGCCCCGGAGCACAAAGTGCTGCCTGCACAACGTGGGCATCGAAGCGTTCCCGCGCCTGCAGCCCGCGCTGCCGCGCTGCTGGACGCTGCCCGCCATTGGTGAGACACTACATCTGTTGCGTTATACTGCTGCACGACAAGCCGCCGCCCCGGAGCTAAAAGTGCTGCCTGCACAACGTGGGCATCGAAGCGTTCCCGCGCCTGCAGCCCGCGCTGCCGCGCTGCTGGACGCTGCCCGCCATTGGTGAGACACTACATCTGCTGCGTTATACTGCTGCACGACAAGCCGCCGCCCCGGAACACAAAGTGCTGCCTGCACAACGTGGGCATCGAAGCGTTCCCGCGCCTGCAGCCCGCGCTGCCGCGCTGCTGGACGCTGCCCGCCATTGGTGAGACACTACATCTGCTGCGTTATACTGCTGCACGACAAGCCGCCGCCCCGGAGCACAAAGTGCTGCATGCACAACGTGGGCATCGAAGCGTTCCCGCGCCTGCAGCCCGCGCTGCCGCGCTGCTGGACGCTGCCCGCCATTGGTGAGACACTACATCTGCTGCGTTATACTGCTGCACGACAAGCCGCCGCCCCGGAGCACAAAGTGCTGCCTGCACAACGTGGGCATCGAAGCGTTCCCGCGCCTGCAGCCCGCGCTGCCGCGCTGCTGGACGCTGCCCGCCATTGGTGAGACACTACATCTGCTGCGTTATACTGCTGCACGACAAGCCGCCGCCCCGGAACACAAAGTGCTGCCTGCACAACGTGGGCATCGTAGCGTTCTCGTGCCTGCAGCCCGCGCTGCCGCGCTGCTGGACGCTGCCCGCCATTGGTGAGACACTACATCTGCTGCGTTATACTGCTGCACGACAAGCCGCCGCCCCGGAGCACAAAGTGCTGCCTGCACAACGTGGGCATCGAAGTGTTCCCGCGCCTGCAGCCCGCGCTGCCGCGCTGCGGGACGCTGCCCGCCATTGGTGAGACACTACATCTGCTGCGTTATACTGCTGCACGACAAGCCGCCGCCCCGGAGCACAAAGTGCTGCATGCACAACGTGGGCATCGAAGCGTTCCCGCGCCTGCAGCCCGCGCTGCCGCGCTGCTGGACGCTGCCCGCCATTGGTGAGACACTACATCTGCTGCGTTATACTGCTGCAAGCCGCCGCCCCGGAGCACAAAGTGCTGCCTGCACAACGTGGGCATCGAAGCGTTCCCGCGCCTGCAGCCCGCGCTGCCGCGCTGCTGGACGCTGCCCGCCATTGGTGAGCCACAACATCTGCTGCGTTATACTGCTGCACGACAAGCCGCCGCCCCGGAGCACAAAGTGCCGCCTGCACAACGTGGGCATCGAAGCGTTCCCGCGCCTGCAGCCCGCGCTGCCGCGCTGCTGGACGCTGCCCGCCATTGGTGAGACACTACATCTGCTGCGTTATACTGCTGCACGACAAGCCGCCGCCCCGGAGCACAAAGTGCTGCCTGCACAACGTGGGCATCGAAGCGTTCCCGCGCCTGCAGCCCGCGCTGCCGCGCTGCTGGACGCTGCCCGCCATTGGTGAGCCACAACATCTGCTGCGTTATACTGCTGCACGACAAGCCGCCGCCCCGGAGCACAAAGTGCTGCCTGCACAACGTGGGCATCGAAGCGTTCCCGGGCCTGCAGCCCGCGCTGCCGCGTTGCTGGACGCTGCCCGCCATTGGTGAGCCACAACGTCTGCTGCGTTATACTGCTGCACGACAAGCCGCCGCCCTGGAGCACAAAGTGCTGCCTGCACAACGTGGGCATCGAAGCGTTCCCGCGCCTGCAGCCCGCGCTGCCGCGCTGCTGGACGCTGCCCGCCATTGGTGAGACACTACATCTGCTGCGTTATACTGCTGCACGACAAGCCGCCGCCCCGGAGCACAAAGTGCTGCCTGCACAACGTGGGCATCGAAGCGTTCCCGCGCCTGCAGCCCGCGCTGCCGCGCTGCTGGACGCTGCCCGCCATTGGTGAGACACTACATCTGCTGCGTTATACTGCTGCACGACAAGCCGCCGCCCCCGAAGCACAAAGTGCTGCCTGCACAACGTGGGCATCGAAGCGTTCCCGCGCCTGCAGCCCACGCTGCCGCGTTGCTGGACGCTGCCCGCCATTGGTGAGCCACAACATCTGCTGCGTTATACTGCTGCACGACAAGCCGCCGCCCTGGAGCACAAAGTGCTGCCTGCACAACGTGGGCATCGAAGCGTTCCCGCGCCTGCAGCCCGCGCTGCCGCGCTGCTGGACGCTGCCCGCCATTGGTGAGACACTACATCTGCTGCGTTATACTGCTGCACGACAAGCCGCCGCCCCGGAGCACAAAGTGCTGCCTGCACAACGTGGGCATCGAAGCGTTCCCGCGCCTGCAGCCCGCGCTGCCGCGCTGCTGGACGCTGCCCGCCATTGGTGAGCCACAACATCTGCTGCGTTATACTGCTGCACGACAAGCCGCCGCCCTGGAGCACAAAGTGCTGCCTGCACAACGTGGGCATCGAAGCGTTCCCGCGCCTGCAGCCCGCGCTGCCGCGCTGCTGGACGCTGCCCGCCATTGGTGAGACACTACATCTGCTGCGTTATACTGCTGCACGACAAGCCGCCGCCCCGGAGCACAAAGTGCTGCCTGCACAACGTGGGCATCGAAGCGTTCCCGCGCCTGCAGCCCGCGCTGCCGCGCTGCTGGACGCTGCCCGCCATTGGTGAGACACTACATCTGCTGCGTTATACTGCTGCACGACAAGCCGCCGCCCCGGAGCACAAAGTGCTGCCTCCACAACGTGGGCATCGAAGCGTTCCCGCGCCTGCAGCCCGCGCTGCCGCGCTGCTGGACGCTGCCCGCCATTGGTGAGACACTACATCTGCTGCGTTATACTGCTGCACGACAAGCCGCCGCCCCGGAGCACAAAGTGCTGCCTGCACAACGTGGGCATCGAAGCGTTCCTGCGCCTGCAGCCCGCGCTGCCGCGCTGCTGGACGCTGCCCGCCATTGGTGAGACACTACATCTGCTGCGTTATACTGCTGCACGACAAGCCGCCGCCCCGGAGCACAAAGTGCTGCCTGCACAACGTGGGCATCGACGAATTCGTAAAGAAAATAGAATGTCTAGTCCGTTCTAGTCCAGCTTATTAACTCGTATACATTCATAATTTGAACTTGCCGCCTTCGCTCGGAGATGCCAGTGGCAACAAAAAAGCATTTATAGGGAGGTGGAAGAGGCACTTCCTGGAAATGGATGCTGATGTTCATGGCGGTGTCCTCTAGGAAGTGCTTCTTACGCGTGGGTTGCAATATAAAGTTAATAATTTTTAGAATAAGCGTACTCGCCATCCTCACATAAACACTTAAGTTTCATGAGGATGGCTACATTGTTTGAATTTTTTTTTGTAATTTTTATTATTCAATAAAAAAAAAAACTTATACATTTTGATCACCACAGGCAGCAGAGTGAGGGAGCTGCGCCCCCCGCTGTTGCAGCAGGCCTCCTTCGACGATGGGTGTGGCGGGGCGCTCCGCTACCGGCTCGACGTGATGCGAGGCGTGGCCGCGCGGGCCCACGGGCCTTCGCCCCCGCCGCAGCGGCAACGCGCTCATAGCGCTCCGGTGGGTGTACTGCTACTATCTAATACAAAATAGAACTTTTTTATAGATTGAGAGCAAAAAAATTTCACATGCTTTAAATACGAATGGTCCCAAAATTTTCGGGTATGCCACACATGATAACATACGTTATCCCGATGCTTCTATTGTTTAGGGCTGTTTGTTTGTGTTCCAAATTATCAAGAGGTAGAAGCGCTAATCAACATTAAAATTAGATCCCTATATCTTAGAGTGCGACCTAGTGGTTAGAATTGCAGTTTTCCATTCGAAAGGTCGTGGGTCTCACGGGCTAAATTCCGGGCATGCACCCTTTGATTTTTTGGAGTTATTTGCGTTTTAATATCACATGCTTCAGCATGCAACAGTGAATGAAAACTTAGTGAGGAAACTTCCGCGCCCTCGGCAATATTCTCAAAGGTGTGTGCAGTCCTTCCATTAGGCCAGCATAGTGACTATGGCCTATAACCCTTCTCTGAGAGGAGACCTGCGTTCAGTAGTGAGCCATTGATGGGTTGCTGATGATATTCGTTTTGTATCGCAGAGTATATCCCGGTCGTCGAACAGCGGGTCGCCCCCTCCCGCGCCGAAGCCGCCCCCCGAGAGCACGGTGTCCAGTCGGCTGGAGATCCGCGTGCGGCCGCCCGACAACGCCTCGCCCATGCACTCAGGTTAGTATAGAACAGCGGGTCGCCCCCTCCCGCGCCGAAGCCGCCCCCCGAGAGCACGGTGTCCAGTCGGCTGGAGATCCGCGTGCGGCCGCCCGACGACGCCTCGCCCATGCACTCAGGTTAGTATAGAACAGCGGGTCGCCCCCTCCCGCGCCGAAGCCGCCCCCCGAGAGCACGGTGTCCAGTCGGCTGGAGATCCGCGTGCGGCCGCCCGACGACGCCTCGCCCATGCACTCAGGTTAGTATAGAACAGCGGGTCGCCCCCTCCCGCGCCGAAGCCGCCCCCCGAGAGCACGGTGTCCAGTCGGCTGGAGATCCGCGTGCGGCCGCCCGACAACGCCTCGCCCATGCACTCAGGTTAGTATAGAACAGCGGGTCGCCCCCTCCCGCGCCGAAGCCGCCCCCCGAGAGCACGGTGTCCAGTCGGCTGGAGATCCGCGTGCGGCCGCCCGACAACGCCTCGCCCATGCACTCAGGTTAGTATAGAACAGCGGGTCGCCCCCTCCCGCGCCGAAGCCGCCCCCCGAGAGTACGGTGTCCAGTCGGCTGGAGATCCGCGTGCGGCCGCCCGACGACGCCTCGCCCATGCACTCAGGTTAGTATAGAACAGCGGGTCGCCCCCTCCCGCGCCGAAGCCGCCCCCCGAGAGCACGGTGTCCAGTCGGCTGGAGATCCGCGTGCGGCCGCCCGACGACGCCTCGCCCATGCACTCAGGTTAGTATAGAACAGCGGGTCGCCCCCTCCCGCGCCGAAGCCGCCCCCCGAGAGCACGGTGTCCAGTCGGCTGGAGATCCGCGTGCGGCCGCCCGACAACGCCTCGCCCATGCACTCAGGTTAGTATAGAACAGCGGGTCGCCCCCTCCCGCGCCGAAGCCGCCCCCCGAGAGCACGGTGTCCAGTCGGCTGGAGATCCGCGTGCGGCCGCCCGACAACGCCTCGCCCATGCACTCAGGTTAGTATAGAACAGCGGGTCGCCCCCTCCCGCGCCGAAGCCGCCCCCCGAGAGCACGGTGTCCAGTCGGCTGGAGATCCGCGTGCGGCCGCCCGACAACGCCTCGCCCATGCACTCAGGTTAGTATAGAACAGCGGGTCGCCCCCTCCCGCGCCGAAGCCGCCCCCCGAGAGCACGGTGTCCAGTCGGCTGGAGATCCGCGTGCGGCCGCCCGACAACGCCTCGCCCATGCACTCAGGTTAGTATAGAACAGCGGGTCGCCCCCTCCCGCGCCGAAGCCGCCCCCCGAGAGCACGGTGTCCAGTCGGCTGGAGATCCGCGTGCGGCCGCCCGACGACGCCTCGCCCATGCACTCAGGTTAGTATAGAACAGCGGGTCGCCCCCTCCCGCGCCGAAGCCGCCCCCCGAGAGCACGGTGTCCAGTCGGCTGGAGATCCGCGTGCGGCCGCCCGACGACGCCTCGCCCATGCACTCAGGTTAGTATAGAACAGCGGGTCGCCCCCTCCCGCGCCGAAGCCGCCCCCCGAGAGCACGGTGTCCAGTCGGCTGGAGATCCGCGTGCGGCCGCCCGACAACGCCTCGCCCATGCACTCAGGTTAGTATAGAACAGCGGGTCGCCCCCTCCCGCGCCGAAGCCGCCCCTCGAGAGCACGGTGTCCAGTCGGCTGGAGATCCGCGTGCGGCCGCCCGACAACGCCTCGCCCATGCACTCAGGTTAGTATAGAACAGCGGGTCGCCCCCTCCCGCGCCGAAGCCGCCCCCCGAGAGCACGGTGTCCAGTCGGCTGGAGATCCGCGTGCGGCCGCCCGACAACGCCTCGCCCATGCACTCAGGTTAGTATAGAACAGCGGGTCGCCCCCTCCCGCGCCGAAGCCGCCCCCCGAGAGCACGGTGTCCAGTCGGCTGGAGATCCGCGTGCGGCCGCCCGACAACGCCTCGCCCATGCACTCAGGTTAGTATAGAACAGCGGGTCGCCCCCTCCCGCGCCGAAGCCGCCCCCCGAGAGCACGGTGTCCAGTCGGCTGGAGATCCGCGTGCGGCCGCCCGACAACGCCTCGCCCATGCACTCAGGTTAGTATAGAACAGCGGGTCGCCCCCTCCCGCGCCGAAGCCGCCCCCCGAGAGCACGGTGTCCAGTCGGCTGGAGATCCGCGTGCGGCCGCCCGACGACGCCTCGCCCATGCACTCAGGTTAGTATAGAACAGCGGGTCGCCCCCTCCCGCGCCGAAGCCGCCCCCCGAGAGCACGGTGTCCAGTCGGCTGGAGATCCGCGTGCGGCCGCCCGACAACGCCTCGCCCATGCACTCAGGTTAGTATAGAACAGCGGGTCGCCCCCTCCCGCGCCGAAGCCGCCCCCCGAGAGCACGGTGTCCAGTCGGCTGGAGATCCGCGTGCGGCCGCCCGACGACGCCTCGCCCATGCACTCAGGTTAGTATAGAACAGCGGGTCGCCCCCTCCCGCGCCGAAGCCGCCCCCCGAGAGCACGGTGTCCAGTCGGCTGGAGATCCGCGTGCGGCCGCCCGACAACGCCTCGCCCATGCACTCAGGTTAGTTCCGATACAAGCACGCGCTACTTTGCGGAATTCCATGATACACAACCAAACCTAAATTCTCCTATTTGCTATCCAACTCAGAAATGAAATGAAATGAAATTTTATTTGCTGAATATAAGTACGGTATAGTTAGATGTTAACAACGTCATAAAAATTCCTCCATAGTCTGCTAAATAGCATGCAAATGTTTAAATTAGGTATTCATCATAATGAGGGGTATGGGTTGAATGTTCACGGCCATACCCCTTCCAAGTTAGCCCGCTACCATTTTAGACTGCATCGTCACTTACCATCAGGTGAGATTGCAGTCAAGGACTAACTTGTCATCGAATAAAAAAAAATGAAAATTCCGACAGTTGGACAGAGTTCAGGAAACTCCGTGATATATTTCCTTCAAAAAACCCTTAAATGTGGTCAAAGTGTCTGAAGATCTGCCCTGGAGTATTTCGTGATGCCGGTGATGATAAGCGACTCTGCCGGTCCGGTCTGGTGGCTAACTAGGCCTCATCAAAGCACTTAGTGCGCCACAGAATGTGTGCTAGGCTTGTTAGGCAGGTTAGAGATCCAAATAGATGTGATTCCTCGATTGCGCCTCAAGAGGGTCCGAAAGACATTTGTGGGAATGGGCGTGACGTTCTATAATAAAATTCCGCAGTCGATCTTGGACTTTACACAAGTTTAAGAAATCAACTAAAACTACGCTCATGAGAAAAGCATATTATAAAATTGAAGACTATATATAAATGGCAAAAAAGCGTGGATATAATTCGTTCCAGCGATTCATGAGACAGTAGGTAATTATTATAACCTGTATATCAAAATAATTCAATTATATTGTAAACTTGTTCTGAAAAGAGCAACCGCCGAGTTTCTTGCTGGTTCTTCTCGGCAGGAAGGGCATTCCGAACCAGTAGTAGACTCATCGACGATTCAAAAGCACTTGTAAAAAAGTTGATTTTAATAAAAACATTTCTATTCGATTCAATTCTACCGGCTATCCAGTCGACCGCCGCACTCCCCTGTAGCCGCGTGTGTTGTTGCAGTGAAGATCCACTCGGTGGTGAGCGGCGCGGGCGGTTGCGGCGGCGAGGTGCGGCTGAACCACGACGAGGCCTCCGTCTACTACGACGCCACGGAGCACCAGAGGGACAAACGGTATAATGCTCGCGTTATCAACTGAGTCGTCGGGCCATAAATGTCAATAACAATAGGGATGTGCCACCGCTGTGCGCCACTCGCTACCCGAGTCCGCCTTATCGCGGTGGACAAAGCTTGTTTATGTTTAGTAAGGTAACAAGGTAAGGACCTCTGTAACATACATGAATTTTATTTCTATTTCTCACTTCTATCTCGACAGTTGTGCATAATGGTAAAACTGGGTTAAATGTGCGTAACATGCAGAAGACCTCCATTAAACGGATTTGAATAAAGCTTTTTTGAGAGCTCAAGTTGAACCTATGATTATAAATGTACAGGAAGAAAATAGGAACACAGATGATTCGGATGAAGTAGATAATTTGTAATATAATAAAACATTTATAAATGTACATTATATTTCATTTATTTTATTGTGTTATTTTTATTGTCATAATTTCAAACCTTGACAATCCATTTATTTAATCTTATCGATATCGATAACTTGCTGTTACGCACATCATTATCACGCTCCATAAGCCCAATGAGTGCGAGCGGTATAGACTGATTAAAATGATTTATTGCCCGACGACTCAGTTGTTAACGCGCGCACTATAACACTATCGACAACTTTATACAGCATCTAGACAATGCCCGCGACTTCATCCGCGTGGATTAAGGTTTTTCAATTCCCGCGGGAACTCTGTAATTTTCCGGCATAAAAGTGGCTCATACCCAGGTTAATCCTGGGTATGAGCTATCTCCATTTCAAATTTCAGCCAAATCGGTTCATTCGTTGTGGCGTGAAAGATTAGCAAACATCCATCAATCCAAACATCTTCAAAAACTTTCGCATTTATAATATTAGTAGGATGTAATCTACCTAAATTCAAATGGATTAAGTCGAAGGCACAGCTTGTTCAAAATATTTATTTCAGCAAAGTATCCGAACATCAAAAAAGCATTGTCATAGAACATTGGGTATGTTCCGATATACACTGCGAGCACTGCTCAAGTGCTCAGTGCTCTCACTGCACTGGTGAAAAATTCGTTCCGTTATGGACTGCCAATACACTGCCGCAGTACGGGCGAATCAGACATTCGCCCGGACAAACTACGTTAAAAACGTGTATTTGGGTCATGATAACCCTAATCAATATTGATATGTTCAAATAACCCTATCCGCTTAATAATAATTTTATTTATTATTACAGATTGGTATTAGTTTTCCTGCATAGTTTTATTATTTCCAGGTCATCCACCCGAAGTGGCGAAAAAAGTCAGAGTCCTGCTGTAGAAAGGACACGATTAGACGCAATACAAGACAGGTATTATATTATTTACAAAACTAAACGCACGTTCCACCACCACCACGTCACCAACGTTTCCTAACTTTTAGGGGCTACTTAAACTAAGTTAGGTGACGCTTTCTGTCGATATCACGAACCTTTGGCGAACACCTTGAGGTGGAAATGACATTGGGTAAGGGATTGTGTTTTGGGGCTACCTACGTAAAGAGACTCCTACTTAGGGGGTGATTTAGGATAGTTGGTGAAAAAGGGCATAAGTGTATTTTTTACCCGACTACGAGAGAGTATTTATTTAAAACAAATAAACATTTTATATGTTAGATTATAACGTTGATTCAAAAACCCGATCGGGTAAATAATATAGTATTGAACTATATTTACCTGATCGGTTTCCCCATTTAATTGTTAAACTATTTAGCAGATTTGATAAATGGCATATCTTAGCGGCGTTCTTAGCGCCGTTTTAGCGTTCTCCATGTTGTTGAGCCATATGACGTCATGCTACATCCAATATGGTGGATATGAAGAAAATTACGTCGAGAAAAAGAGTTTTGTTGAATCTATCCAGAGATCAAGAACAATTTATATCTATAATAAAAAATTCCAAACTGTCCCTGTCTCTCCGTCAAGGATGTCGTCAATATTGTACATACTCATTATAATATATTTTGTGAGTTTCCATAGGAGTTTAGTTTATAGAGAACTAGCGACCCGCCCCGGCTTCGCACGGGTAGTAGAGCATATTATGCCTACACGTGAATTTATTTTCGCGCTCGTTCGTTTATTTTGCGATAACTCCTAAGATCTAAGATATTCATATTGTTGAGGCCAATGGCTTTGGCCAACGAGTCAAATCTGGACTGCTGGATTCAGGGGCCCATCAGCTGAACCCGAGTCCAGAGTCGTTGCCCTAAGGGCCTTTCTCCGCGGTCAGATTCGGTCTTAACGCAGTGTGGACTTAAATGGTAGGGTTACACTCACCTTCTTCGCAGCAGTCAATCCTTGTATAGGGCTTGAGAGGGTATGATAGAGTGTGTTGTAGTATATTGTGAAGTTGAGTGTAATGCGGGTGTGTTCTGTAGGTTAGTGTGGAAGGTGTAAAGGGTGAACTTCTCAGACCGCTAGGCGCAGCCGGCAGGCGCCAGCTATGGCCTGCTGAAGACGCTAGGCTGTCGGAGCACTGCACACCTGGCTTGTCAGTTGTCACTAGTTAAGGTCCAATGAGCTGGTCTAAAGGTCACTTTTTCACACACACTTTCGCCGGGCGCGGTGGCGAACGAAAACCGGCGGGTTCCAAAGATTCTTTTGTCCCAAATAACAGTCAACAATTATGCGTATAGCGAGGTCGACACCTAGGCCGCTTAACAGCGCAACAAAAACGTAAAATAAGCTAAAATCTAGGAACTTAAAACAGCAAAACCGTACGCGAGGCGACCCGGGTTTTTTCGTGAAGACGTATATAGCTGTCAAAACGGAAAAGTTGCAAATTCACCACGCCCAAGAACGGCGGGAAGTTAAAAACGTCATCTGTCAACTTCAATTCCGAGCCACAGAGAGATTGCCCGCGCTATGACCATGGAACTAGGAATTATGGCGCGAACAATCCCCCCGCCCGTGGGCGTAAGGATTTACGTCCACTTACTAGTAAATGGGTAAGCGTGATAAGGAGCAAACGGCTCGCTGCAAGACAGAGTCTCCGACCATTACCTCGGCAACCCTGGGAACCCCATCCGACCCGTAGATCAGCTTAAGAATGCGCCCACGGCGCCAGTATAAAGGCAACAAATTAGGTTCCTTAATCAACACTAGGTCACCAACCTTGGGTGGGTCAGATTTGTCAGCCCACTTAACCCGCTGCTGCAAAAGATGCAAATACTCTAGTGACCAACGGTGCCAAAAACTCTGAGTCATCTGTTGCAGCAGCTCAAACCGGGACAAACGTGAGACCTTCACGTCCCTGAAGGGGTATTCGGGTAGAGCGTTAAGGGGCTGACCAATCAGAAAATGACCGGGAGTTAAGACCTCCAGGTCATTTGGGTCAGATGAGAGGGGACAGAGTGGCCGAGAATTGAGTACAGCCTCAATTTTGCAAAACACGGTGGCGAGTTCTTCAAAGGTTAAAACAGTTTCGCCTATAACGCGCCGGAGATGAGTCTTGGCCACCTTAACCACAGCTTCGAATATTCCACCCCAATGAGGGCAAGCTGGGGGGTCAAACTTCCAGGTTACCCCCATCTTGGACAATGCTGTACTTAATCTAATCTTATTGCTAGACAGGAATTCGACAATCTCTTTTAAATATCTATCAGTGCCCTTATAATTGGTGCCGCAATCCGTGCGAATCAGGTCAGGCAATCCTCGACGAGAGACAAATCTACCCAGCGTGGCTACAAAGGCTTCAGTGCTTAAGGCACTCACAAGTTCTAAATGTACCGCCTTGGTAGCGAGACATACAAAAACGCAGAGGTAGGCCTTGAGCGATCTGGCGTTGCGGAGGTTAGAGCTCTTGATGGCAAACGGGCCAGCAAAATCAGTGCCAACCCCAGCAAAGGGTCGAGTGGCTAGAACGCGGTCGGAGGGCAGATCACCCATCATCGGCTGTGAGGTAGTAGCCTTCAAGCGGTAACACGGAATACATTTGAAAATGACGTTCCGGATGGTGCGTCTCCCTGCCAGAATCCAAAACTCGCGCTGTAGAATAGCCGAGAGTGCATTACAACCAGCGTGGGCATTTTTAAGATGGTAGTGTGTCACTAGCAATTTGACAAAGGTGCCGTCCTTAGGTAGCAAAAGGGGGTGGTGAGCACCATAGGGCAGATTGGAATTCTTGAGGCGTCCTCCAACGCGTAGCATTCCGTTATTGTCCAAAAAAGGGCTTAGGCGAGCAAGGGGGCCCTTCAAAACTAAACCTCTCTTTAGAGTGTCAATCACGGATGAAAAATGCTCCACCTGAACCACACGCACCCAGTAGTTCCGGGCGTCTTGGCGTTCAAGAGGGGAAAGCACAGGGCTCAAATTTTTATTTTCTGAATTCCGCCCATTATGGATGAAACGTCGAATCCAACCGGTAACCCCAATTAGTTTATCAAGGGAACTGTAACGGTCCAAAAGAAAGTTCAAGTCGGGGATCTGTTTATCCTCAACTACTCCGACTCTTAAGCCCGGCAACACTTCGGGAGCGGAAAACCTATTTTGAGGCCAAGTCGTCTCGGATTGGGATAGCCAACCTGGCTCCCACCAAAGGTGATGGTGGACCAGTGAAGAGGCCTCACAGCCGCGGGAGGCGCAATCGGCCGGGTTCAGTTCTCCGGGTACGTGTCTCCAAATCACCGGTACTGCAGAGCTCTGAATTTGGGAGACCCGATTCGCCACAAAGACCTCTAAGTTGTGAGGCGCGGCTCGTAGCCAGCAAAGGACAATCTCACTGTCCGTCCAAGCATAAACGTCGGTCAGATCGACCGCAGATGCCAAAGAGGAACGGACGTGGTTCAAGAGGCGTACCAGAAGGGCGGCGCCAGACAATTCTAATTTCGGGATAGTTAACCGTGACCGAATAGGGGCCACCTTGCTTTTTGCCAAGACGAGATGCGTCGCGACCTCACCGGCGACATCGACAGTCCTCAAATATACCACGGCGGCGTATCCTCGTTCGGAGGCGTCGCAAAACCCGTGGAGACTGGCATGACACCTTCCTGTTGGTAGGAAGCGTCGAGGCATGGAAATTCGGTTAACTTCAGGAAGTGAAGACACAAGGGAGTTCCACTCCTTCAATAACTTCCCAGAGAGTGGTTCGTCCCAACCGAGTTCAGCAATCCAAAGTTTCTGGAGGAAACATTTAGCTAAAAATATTACGGGAGTGATCCATCCATTGGGATCGAAAGTGCGAGCAACCGTAGACAATACGGAACGCTTAGTCCAGACCTTAGGAGGTGGGTCTAATTTGACCCGGTAGGTGAAAACGTCTTGGACGGGCTGGTATTGTATTCCAAGGACCGTCAGCAAATTGGGATTTTCGGGATTTTCAAAAATATGAGGATCCTGCTGATCCTTTCCCGGAAGATCCTTCAAGACGTGAGGGGAGTTGGACAGCCACTTGCCCAACTCATAACCTCCGGACTTCAGTATTGCAATCAATTCATCGCGAAGAGTCAGAGCTTCCTCAACGCTCGAGGCTCCCGTGCAAATATCGTCCATATAGACTGACGATTCCAAGATGGCTGATGCGCGAGGGTAATTCAGTCGCTCCCGGTTAGCTAGTTCTAACAAGGTCCTGATAGCAATATAGGGGCTTGACTTGAGTCCATAGGTTGTGGTGTTCAATTCAAAGACACGCATTGGCTCATTAGGATTTTCGCGCCACAGAATCATTTGGTATCTCCGATCATCGCGATGTACCACCGACTGTCTAAACATCATCTTGATGTCAGCTACGAAAACAATTTGATGCCGGCGGAAATGCGTGAGGATATCGGAGATATCCTTGATCAGCTTAGGACCGGAGTGCAAGCATTGGTTCAATGTCACCCCGTTGGATGTGGCCGCGGAGCCGTCAAAAACCACTCGAATCTTCCCCCCAGGGGTCTTCAAGACGGCATGGTGGGGTAAGAAGTAGTGCTCGTGTGCACGCCAATCAAAATTGGATGGTGACATATGCCCCAGGCCCTCGTACTCGCGCATAAATTCAACGTACTTGGAGCGGAAGGTGGGGTCGCGCCGCATGCGCCGTTCCATAGACAAGAGCCTCTTTTCCGCCAAGGCCCTCGATTGACCAAGCGGGGGGCGAGAAGCGAGAAAGGGCAAGCGAGTTACAAATCGCCCATCGACACGGCGGCCTGTGTTGTTTTGATAAAACAACTCACATTCCAGGTCAAGAGGGTCAACTCGTGCGGCATGCGGCGGCTCCTCAATTTCCCAAAAGCGCTGGACCACGTCCGACAGCGTCAAGCCGGCTGCTTGCAATTGGTCCAGCACCGGTAGGTCCGAAGACCATAGCACGGGTCCAAAAAAGCTAGAACCGAATATAGTGGACATGGCACATAGGCCGTCCTTCTGCAAAACCCTAATTTCCCCTGACAAGACCAGGCCCAACACGTCGGAACCCAGCAAAAGGTCCGTAGGACCGGGTTCAGTCCAGTGGGGGTCAGCTGGGCTTAGGCCTGATGCACAGGACACCGCAGCGTCAGTTATTCGGACCTGCGGTAGGGGACCTAAGATATTGTCAAGGACTGACACCTTGACCAAGACCCTAAAATTGCCCGTAACGGGGCCAAACATTAATTCCGCTTCCCCGGTAGGAGTCGAGGGCTCTATACCCCCGATACCTATCACCCGTCCTGTTCGAGGACTCCAGGGGAGCCCTAGCTCACCCACCAAACGAGAAGAAGCAATACAGCGCTGTGAACCCGAATCCAAAAGGGCGCGAACGATTAAAAATTCACCCTTCGGGTTGAATACCTTCACTGAGACAGTCGGCAAAAGAATGGTCTGACAGACAGACTGCCGGAGATTCAAGGTCTCAGGAGAAGTTGCTGTGGTGGGGGCTAGGGCGGCAACTACCTATTGGTGGTCGTCCTCATCAAACCCGTCCTCTAACCGGGGAATCTCATATTGAGACTCAGGGGGGACCTCCAAAGGTGAGGGGGACAGACCTCCATTTGGGTAAACCCATGCGTCATCTCGTGGCGGCAGCACGGGCCTAGTCATACGGGCTGAGGTCGGTAGGACGTAGTAAGTCTGTCGACCCGCTCGAGGTGGGCGGCGTTCGAGGCGTGGCCACTCATGAAGCGGAGGTGAATGGCGGGTAGGTCGAACCGTAGACGGAGCCGCCACAAATCTCCCATCAGAACGTCGAGGGGGGTTGGCGCCCCCCTCACGGGGGGGTGAAGCCCCCATAGGCGGGGTCGAAATCCGGACGCGTCGGGATTCATGGCCCTGATCAGGGGACCGACGCAAATAATCCGGGGAGCGATTGGTAAGAGCGCCCCCGCCCGTGCGGGGCGCGCCCTCACTCTCCACCTGGCGGCCAACACCATTCTTGTTGGCGCACAAAATCTCCAGGTGGTTACCCCTATAGATTGGGCATGGCCGTTGCTGTTGGCAGTCCCGTTGCATGTGAGCTCCCAGACAGCTATAGCACCAGTGGCGGTCTCTTGCAATGCCCCTCCGATCCTTGATCCGCTTAGAGAGAAACTGGGGGCAAGAAAGCACCTGGTGGCCTGGACGCCTGCAATAGTTACAGGGGGTGGGTTCAGTGGCAGCAAGTCCAGTGTAAACGGGCCTTGGTCTCCGGTCGGCGGCCCCTTTACCAGGGACGCCAGTGTGACCTTTTTCCTTCCTCAGCTGGGCAGGCCGCTCTGGGGTCCTTGAAGGACCAGCAATACCGGAGTTATCAGCCTGCCGGCACTCTTCCTCAAGGAACTTTAAAAGGTCCGCAAAGGGGGGCAGGTAGCTGGCCCCGTCCCCACCATACCTTTGCTCAAAACGCAGTTTCAATTCGGGAGGTAGGCGGGACAACACAATGTGTAATAAAAGGAAGGACCACTGGTCCACGGGAAGCTCTAAACGCTTAAGAGCGTTGCAGGCTATAATCAGTGGGTTTAAGAGCGATTCTCTTAAATGAGACACCCCATAGACACGTGGCAGCGCTAGAATTTGTGCCACATGTGTGTCTGCTAACCGGCGCACGTTGGCATACCGCCGAGTCAGTAGTTCCCGCGCGGTGGTATAACTCTCCTCGGAGAGGTCTAGGTGGCTAACTAAACCCAGAGCCTCTCCCTGCAGGGAAGAGAGTAGATAGGCCAGTTTCTGGCAGGGAGACAGGTCCCTTCTCGCGTCCACCAGGCTATCAAAGAGGCTGAGAAAGCCTAGCCACTCGCTCAGGTTGCCAGAAAAGTGGGGCAAGTTTATTGTTGGCAACTTGCCCTGTAAAGCAGGCTGCGTGGTGGGTCTGGTGGGAGACTCAAGAATAGAGCTCATTCTCGCCTCCTTCTTGAGCCTCGCGGCTTCCTCCACCAGACCGTCTGTCAGCTCAAAGAACTGTTCGTAGTCCCGCACTGAGGACTCCAGCGATTCCGGAGGTAGCTCCAATGCCATGAGGTCTCGGAAGGCCCCTTCGACGACTGCCTGCCTGGTCCGCACCTGCTCGCACCGCTGGAGCAGTGCGGATGCCCGGTCCTCCCGGCCTACCAAGGCGTTGGCTGTAGCAGCCCAACGCAGCTCTGATTGAATTTGCACGCTCAATTTTTTGTGGGCTGCCATCTTAGGTAGGTACAAAACAACTTAAATAACAGTAGTTAACAACTTAAATAACAGTTATTCCAATAACAGTTAAAAAACATAAAATAACAGTTATTTTAATAACAGTTAAAAAACATAAAATAACAGTTATTTTAATAACAGTTTTTAATAACAGTTAAAAACAAAGTTATTTGTTACAAGTTATGTTTCAACTTCAACCCAACAAATTAATAATCAAACAAGAATTACCCACTTTAAACACAAACAAATTACTACTTAAAACAAGAATTATTTATTTTAAAGACATCAAACAAACTGCTCTGTTACCTAACCACGAGGGGTTTTAGTAAACAAACAAAGTATTTGTTGGTTAAAAGTTCCCAAAAGATACAAATGAAGCTATCAATAATTTATGTTAAGTCAATCAATAACATAAATTAAAATAAAAGAAAAATTAAGTTTTTAACTACCCGTACTAAGCCACTAGACTCATACTAGTCACTGCAATTACAAATTGGTTGGTTGAGAACCTACAATTATATTAAGTTAATTTTAATATTAAGTTAATATTACAATCTACATCTAACTGTTGGCCAGTTACGGACCACAAACAACAATTAGATACTGTTAATTATTAATCAACAAAAATTAACAAAACAAAATCTCAATAATTGCAATTCTTATACAGGCCTACATGTGACAAGGTAGGCTATGGTACTAGTAACTCAATAAGCCTGTGTATTAATAAGTTATAAGGTCCATTAATTTACAATAAATGAGTTAACCCCTATAACGGCCAAGTTAAGTCACAGTAATGCCAAATCTGTCCGCGGAATCAATTTAACCGCGCTCTGACTACCAATGTTGAGGCCAATGGCTTTGGCCAACGAGTCAAATCTGGACTGCTGGATTCAGGGGCCCATCAGCTGAACCCGAGTCCAGAGTCGTTGCCCTAAGGGCCTTTCTCCGCGGTCAGATTCGGTCTTAACGCAGTGTGGACTTAAATGGTAGGGTTACACTCACCTTCTTCGCAGCAGTCAATCCTTGTATAGGGCTTGAGAGGGTATGATAGAGTGTGTTGTAGTATATTGTGAAGTTGAGTGTAATGCGGGTGTGTTCTGTAGGTTAGTGTGGAAGGTGTAAAGGGTGAACTTCTCAGACCGCTAGGCGCAGCCGGCAGGCGCCAGCTATGGCCTGCTGAAGACGCTAGGCTGTCGGAGCACTGCACACCTGGCTTGTCAGTTGTCACTAGTTAAGGTCCAATGAGCTGGTCTAAAGGTCACTTTTTCACACACACTTTCGCCGGGCGCGGTGGCGAACGAAAACCGGCGGGTTCCAAAGATTCTTTTGTCCCAAATAACAGTCAACAATTATGCGTATAGCGAGGTCGACACCTAGGCCGCTTAACAGCGCAACAAAAACGTAAAATAAGCTAAAATCTAGGAACTTAAAACAGCAAAACCGTACGCGAGGCGACCCGGGTTTTTTCGTGAAGACGTATATAGCTGTCAAAACGGAAAAGTTGCAAATTCACCACGCCCAAGAACGGCGGGAAGTTAAAAACGTCATCTGTCAACTTCAATTCCGAGCCACAGAGAGATTGCCCGCGCTATGACCATGGAACTAGGAATTATGGCGCGAACACATATACATTATATTATCATATAATGTATATGAATATCTTAGATCTTACGGATCTTATAATGTATGGTGGGATAGGTCTGCACTGCAGACCTATCCCACCATACATTGTTTGTTATATCTCAAAGGGATCAGGCAGCGTTTTCGGTGAGAGCTCGACAGGCGACTTTACTTTTACCGACATTGTCAACAATTATCGTCATATTTCAACCACTTTACACAAAACCTTAACAGATTATACACTTAAACCTTCCTCATGAATCATGCTGTCTATTGATGAAAACTGCATGAAACCCGTTGCCAAACCTTCAAGCGTTTGCAATCGTAGAAAGACAAATAGACAATCGCAAATGTAACATGGCTACGGGGGCAGTAGTTTTTGAGTTTATCGCGAACAAAAAGACAGAAACTTACAGACACATAACTTTATTTTGTTTAGGTACTATAAGATAACAAAAAATTGTGTTCTAGGAGTACGTCGGCAATAAGACGCGAAGCTGGCGGCGGCGATGGTTCCCAAAGTTTAAGAGATGTAAGTACGACCACAAAATGTACGACAGCCAAATGTAGATCATGGTCATCACGTAAACATCATCATCATCAACTTTTCTATGGGACATTACGTCCATTCCCATCACTACTTTCGGACTTTAAAAAAAGGGTATGTTACACAAAGACAGACAAAAGGAAGTCAACCCCTATAAGGTCTCCGTTTTCCAGTAAAAGGTAATAAATAAATAAGGCCTTTATTATGAATAGACAAAGTTAAGGAATTTGACAGTTTATAAATTTAGACTGCCTCTTGGCATAGGCCTAGGTAAGAGGAGATATATTCCTGTACATATTCAAGTGATTGGTTTTCAATTTCTATAGGCGTTTCTGTGAGCTAGTGAGCAGCTTTGTTTTATCCATGTTCATGGAGAGACCCACCTTTTTGCTTTCCACACTAAGTGATTTTATCATTTCTTGTAGGTGTGTCGGATCTTCTTCAAACAGGATTATATTTTCCGCAAATCTTAGGTGGTTTAGTTTTACACCGTTTATGTTTAGGCCGAAGCCAACCCAGTTCAATTTGCGGAAGATGCTTTCTAAAACAGCTGAGAAGAGTTTCGGCGACAGGGGATCTCCTTGACTTAGACCCCTCATAATCTTGAACTTTTGCCTAGGGTTTCCAGTTGTAACCTAGCTTCGCTATTTGAGTGGATGTTCTTGATGATTTGGATGTATTTTGACCGGACCCCCTGTTGTTCTAGGCTCACCCATATTGCTTTATGATAAACCCTGTCGAAAGCTTTGGAGTAATCGATGAAGTAAAAGGTATGAGATCTTAAAAAATTTAGGTCTCAATTTTTTTCCTGAAATTGAGGAAATTGAGGGTAAAATTAGTCGATGATATCGTACTTCTGATTTCTTACATCAGAAGTGGGATAAATGTTTTCCTAGCAATTTATATTTTTGTTGTAGAGGTCGTCAGGCAGCGGGTCCCGGATCCCGGTAGCGACGCCGGGCTCCGGGTCCGGGTCGACGACGCCGGCGGAGCACCGCCTCGCCAAGTGCGCCTCGTGGAGCGGGGACGGGCCGCTGACGCACGACCCCGCTGACCTCACCCCTGGTAGGTGCTCCTTTGTTGTAGAGGTCGTCAGGCAGCGGGTCCCGGATCCCGGTAGCGACGCCGGGCTCCGGGTCCGGGTCGGCGACGCCGGCGGAGCACCGCCTCGCCAAGTGCGCCTCGTGGAGCGGGGACGGGCCGCTGACGCACGACCCCGCTGACCTCACCCCTGGTAGGTGCTCCTTTGTTGTAGAGGTCGTCAGGCAGCGGGTCCCGGATCCCGGTAGCGACGCCGGGCTCCGGGTCCGGGTCGGCGACGCCGGCGGAGCACCGCCTCGCCAAGTGCGCCTCGTGGAGCGGGGACGGGCCGCTGACGCACGACCCCGCTGACCTCACCCCTGGTAGGTGCTCCTTTGTTGTAGAGGTCGTCAGGCAGCGGGTCCCGGATCCCGGTAGCGACGCCGGGCTCCGGGTCCGGGTCGGCGACGCCGGCGGAGCACCGCCTCGCCAAGTGCGCCTCGTGGAGCGGGGACGGGCCGCTGACGCACGACCCCGCTGACCTCACCCCTGGTAGGTGCTCCTTTGTTGTAGAGGTCGTCAGGCAGCGGGTCCCGGATCCCGGTAGCGACGCCGGGCTCCGGGTCCGGGTCGGCGACGCCGGCGGAGCACCGCCTCGCCAAGTGCGCCTCGTGGAGCGGGGACGGGCCGCTGACGCACGACCCCGCTGACCTCACCCCTGGTAGGTGCTCCTTTGTTGTAGAGGTCGTCAGGCAGCGGGTCCCGGATCCCGGTAGCGACGCCGGGCTCCGGGTCCGGGTCGGCGACGCCGGCGGAGCACCGCCTCGCCAAGTGCGCCTCGTGGAGCGGGGACGGGCCGCTGACGCACGACCCCGCTGACCTCACCCCTGGTAGGTGCTCCTTTGTTGTAGAGGTCGTCAGGCAGCGGGTCCCGGATCCCGGTAGCGACGCCGGGCTCCGGGTCCGGGTCGGCGACGCCGGCGGAGCACCGCCTCGCCAAGTGCGCCTCGTGGAGCGGGGACGGGCCGCTGACGCACGACCCCGCTGACCTCACCCCTGGTAGGTGCTCCTATGTTATCGTCTTTATTATCTCAAACTATCGGTGGCTCACTATTGGGCACAATCTCTTCTCCAATAACTTTTGTCCATAGTCCACCATGCTGAACCTATCTAGCTGTCTATATTTATATATATATATATATATATATATATATATATATATATATATATTTTTCAATATTTTGAGGCATTCAAGATTTTCAAAATATTTGAAAGAAGGAAGCTGTTTGAAATTCGACCATATTATTTTCTTAGCGTGTAATTGTTTGAATAGGCATCATGAATAAGTGCGAAAGAATGATTATTCAGTTGGACTGCTGAGTTTCCTGCCGGTTTTTTGAGCCGATACAATTTGTCGATACAACCTGCGCCGGTATCGCGAGTGTTGCCCCGGTGGTCGGTCTACATGTATCGGTGTCCCCGCAGCGCTGCGCCGGCGGCGGCAGAACGCGAGCGACAAGTACGCGCTGGACCCGGCGCGCGAGCTGAACCTGCGGTTCGCGCGGCCGCGGCACCGGCCCGCCGCGCCGCACGCGCCCGCCGCCGCCCGCTGCCGCAGCGCGGGCGTGCGCACGTCGCCGCCGCCCGCCTCCGGCTCGGGCTCGTCGTCGGGCTCGCCGCCGCCCGCGCCGCCCGCACCCCCCGCGCCGCCCGCCGCGCCCGCCGCGCACAACGCCGCGCGCGCGCGCCGCTTCCGCCCGCTCGCCGCGCGCCCCGACAACAAGGAGGAGCTGCCCGCGCCCGTCTACAGCGCCGTCGGTGAGTGACGCGCGCCACTGATTACAATAGAATAAAAATGTTTTTTATTCAAATAAACTTTTACAAGTACTTTTGAATCGTCAATGAGTCTACCACTGGTTCGGAATGCCGTTCCTGCCGAGAAGAACCAGCAAGAAACTCGGCGGTTGCTCTTTTCAAAACTTACAATACAGTAAATACTATGCTATATATGCAGTGTTTCCACAATGAGGGAAATTCCAAAAATGCATACCGACTAACTTCTATCTTAACATGGGCAGACATAAAGTAGCCCCATTCACGCCGGTGGCACCCGTTCACGAGCATGACGCATGACCCAGCCATTGCTTCGATTGTGTGTCATACTCATATGACATATATATTTAGCCGCAAGGCCCCTGCCCATGACGGAACAGGAGCCTCAGCCGCCCTCTACAGACGGCTGAAAATCGATCACCGGGAAAGCGCACTCCCACGCCCCGCCCGGGTAATGAGGCCCCGCCTCGAAGCCCGTACCCTCTGCTGGCCTCGGCCAAAGAGACGACCCGCGCAGCGTACTCATATTATAAATGCGAAAATGTGTTTGTTTCACGTTGTTGGTTTGTCATTCAATCACGCCACAACAGAGTCACGCATCGACCTTATTTTTTGCATGGATATAGTTGAGAACCTGGAGGTTCCGAGTTCAATTCCCGGCGGGGTCAATGCGGGAATTTATAACTTCAAAAATTAATTTTAAATTGCCTCTGGTCTGGTCTGGTAGGAGGCTTTGGTCGTTGCTAGTTACCACCCTACCGTCAAAGACGTGCCGCCAAGAGATTTAGCGTTCCGGCACGATGGCGCGTAGAAGCCAATTAGGGGTATGTGTTGAATGCCATGAGCTAGTAGTTTAATAATTCAAACAATTTTTGTCCAGGTTCCGGCCAACGGCTGTGACGTCACAACGAGTAACGCTTGTCACACAAAAGACATGTATGGTAACTCCACAAACAATAAACAGGGTGACCATAACTCTCACGAATATGGGACAGACGTGTTAGCAGAGATCTGAATACCCTAGTATATCCAATTAATTGGATACCTTAGTGTACAAGTGATTCAAGTGACACAGTTTCGAGATATTAAGAGGATTATTACATTTCGCATTCCTCTCTCTCTCGCACATTCTAATATTTTCAATGATTGCAAAAATCTCAGATACTTTTGACAAAATCTGGTCTATTGTTATCTTAGGCAATTAAATTACGGATATTTTGGATATAGTTTATTATGATATACCTAGATTTTGATAGAGATAAGGAGCGAAAACTACTATTAACTTTTATCGCTCTTTTTCTCTATTAAAAATTAGATATATGATAATAAAAATTTGTCTAAAATATCCGTAATTTAACTGTCGAAGATAATAATTGACCACAATTTGTCAGAGTTTTCACTAGGTCACATTGCAGTTAGAATTATGGGATGTTCTACAAAAACCTATATAATGATCCCAAAAAAGCGAAAATGCACTGAACTCGATTCTTTAACCAAAATCTCACTTAACGCTTAGATCACAATACATGTGCATCAAGGTATTCAATTGGTTAAATTGTTAATGGACAGCACCCATTAATTGGTTAAATTACGATAAATGGTTACGATTAAAACTCACTGATTGTTGTCGCCTAAAAAAAATAAAAAGTGATCGCAATTTTTACGCAGCTTAGTTCATAAAAACAAGCTTTTTTTTCACTTGTTATGCTTTCGCGTTAGAAAACATCCCGTGTGAACAACGGTCAGCTAAAATTTATTATTTCTTTTACCATAATTTTGTTCACTTAGAGCTCTCAAGTTAACCAATTAATGGGTTTTTACTTAGCGCAATGGTTAGTTTAATTTTAAAAAATCTCGGAAAGTGATAACTAATTAAATAGATGACAAATATTTAACCTACTGTATGTGTTTCGGATCTTTTTGTGGTAATTATTAAACGAACTAGCTAAAAATAAACTACACACAAAAATATCATCACAAAAATATAGTGTATATATAAAAACTTCTACGTAAGGTGGACGAATAAAAAAAATTGTTATTTATAAAGCACTAGTCACACAAAAATCCTACCGAGATAGAGTGATGAGTCTAAAATTATCTGTGAAATTTTTTCATAGGTCACGCCCATTACATCAAATTACTATCGGACTTTCTTGAGGCGTAGTTGAGGAGTCACTACCCTATTTGTATTTCTCATTTGTCAATTGCTGTTGCTGGATATATGTCTCTTGAAAGGCTCGCCACAAAACACGACCTCGCGCCGCTTGTATCCAGGGGCTGCCAGCGACTAGCTTAAGGCGACTATAACATTTCGCATCCCTCTCTCGCACATTCTAATATTATAAATGATTGTAAAAATCTCGGATACTTTTGACAAAATGTAGTTAAAATTAATTATGATATACCTAGATTTTGATAGAGAAAAAGGGCGAAACTTAACTATTAACTTTTATCGCTATTATTCTCTATCAAAAGCTAGTTATAATTCTTGCAATTCACGAGGGCGACTGACTAATGGTTGTGTGTGTGTCGTATCTGTACAAGTGTGAGCGAGCGCAATGCTCGCGTCTGCCCGCTCCCACCTAGGCTTTGACAGGCACGCACACTTATGCAATGTGCATGTACACGAAGTAACCACGAGTAAAGCTCACTCGCCTTCGTGAATTGCAAAAACTGTATATGATAATAAAAATATGTCTAAAATATCCTGAATTTAACTGTCGCAGATAGTAATTAACCACATTTCGTCAAAGGTATCTAAGTTTTTTACATTTCGCATCCAATTCCTCCTTCGTCCTCTTAACGTTCCTCTTAGTGGAGTCTTCCAACCCTTCGCTTACCGGTGCGGGTTCCCAATTCGAACACCTTGGGACCCCATTGTCCTATAATGCAAAATCAAACAGCACCGATGTTCAATGACATAATGTGACTATTGCTTTAAAATAATATACCTACCAATGCCGAAAAATAGTGTTACATCGAATCTATGATAAAAAACAGAGATCGTCAACATTAAAATTACTAGTTCCTTTATTACTGAAAACTTTGATAACAGATATATTACTGGGTATAATTTAGTAGGGGAACGTGAGAATTTTATCTAGGCGAGCTCTGCCTTTTTTCTAGTTAAAAAAAATACATTTAAATATAGCACACTACAAACTGCTGCATTCTGCTGGTGTTAGTTTGAAAAAATAAAATATTATAAAAATACTGTAATGTTTCATAATTTTTCAAAATAGCGCAAGTGGAAAATACAATAATAATATGTATCTAATATTAAATACTTAATTATCAAAAGCCAATAATATAGTTATTTTTGTAAAATAATTCTATGTATAAAATATCTCTTCATATTATATTTTTGGCTTGCTACATACATCACTAGCATTAACGGAATGAGAGCGAGCGTAGGCTATTTAAGACCTTATTACTTAGGAATAAGGACGTTAATAGCGTTATTCAAGAATATACATGGATATTTAGAAATACTAGAAGTGGCACTTTTGAAAAAAATATTTTTTTATTACGTTTATAATTATGTTAACAATTTTCTTACTCTTATCTATTTCATTTAGTGAAATAAAGTATTGTTATTCAGAGTTAAGTGCGTTTAAGCAATTAAATATCACTTGCTTCAACGGTGAAGGAAAACATCGTGAGGAAACCTGCACATCTGAGAGTTCTTCATAATGTTCTCGAAGGTGTGTGAAGTCCACCAATTCGCACTGGGCCAGCGTGGTGGACTATGGCCTATAACCATTCTCTGGGAGACCTCGCTCAGTAGTGAGCCGTTGATGGGTTGCTAATGATGATGATGATGATAGAATAGTTATAATTCTAGCACATTGTTTCTCAATAATCTGACTGAAAAACATAACTTCTCCGCTCCAGTGGACAGGCACCCTGATAATGCAAACGCATTACTATGTTTTGGTGTGTTGTGGTTAGGGCCTGTTTCACCACCTTCTGATAAGTGTCGGATAGCTTATTCGCATATTTTTTCCTTGTCACTTGACAAGTAAGAAAGTGACAAAATTTACGGTTAGGCTATCCGACACTTATCAGAAGGTGGTGAAACAGGGCCTAGTCTCACATTTTCTATGATTATACTGTTGTGACATTGTGGACTTGGTTGATCGTAACCCCTTACCCCAGATTGCAAGGCTACACGCACCAAGAGGACATACTGTTTCTGCACCTGGAATATAACTGTGAGGTTTTACTTCACAAATAGACCGTATGTCACGTTTTAAAAATCAGCAATTTGAAGGGCCCGGATTTGAAGCCAACACGTTCAATCGCTCGGTGTATAAAATATAAAATGAAGTAGGTAATGAAAAACTCTTAAAATCATGTTTCTGTAAATACCGCCATATTCTTACCATTTCATCAGAAAAATATACAAAAAAAAGTGTGTCTCAGCTCCGGCCTCCGACGCACGACTGGAGTTTACGCGCGACGCTATTGGTCTAAGATCCGAACCTAAGTCGACCTTCACCGGGGTGATTATTGAATGAGACCTATTTTATAATAAATTTAGTCTATTAAAAAATGTATTAAAAATGGGTTCGCTGGAAAAATCCTGGACAGGATATTTTTAATTAATTATTAAAAAATCCTTATGCTCTGTCCTTTTTTATTACACTGTATACTTACCTCGGATCTCTCTGTCACTCATTTCCCCACGCGTTGAAATTTAAATTTTTAAAATTCGCAAACCTCTATTAAGACCAAATTTTTCGCAGAAAACCCTATATCAACGTGTTCACAATAAAACAGCCCATTTTTAATACATTTTTTAATAGACTAAATTTATTATAAAATAGGTCTCATTCAATAATCACCTCGGTGAAGGTCGACTTAGGTTCGGATCTTCTACTATATATCCTTCTCTATGCGCGCGACTCGGGTCCGAGCGCGCCCCGTCCGACTTTCGCTTCGGGGACCCGATCGCTACGCGCTCGGCTACCCGAAGCGAAAGCTCTTTCGCACGAAAACCAACCTTATTTACTCAACGTTAGGGTAGAAATTTCAACGTTGTGAAAAACGTAACGAGGTCATTGATAAATTGATTTTACTGCCCGGATTTTTCTCATACCGGGCTGCTAAAATCTATTCTTAAGGAGTAAACTCCAAAAAAGACGAAATTGTCTCGCTGCTCTATGTTTTAGCTACTTGTATAATTCGCCTAGCGAAAAAATATGTAAAAAAATTTGAAAAAAACTAAAACAGCCTTCAAAACAAATTTTCATAACTATTTTTTATACTCTACTAGCTGACCCGGCGAACTTCGTACCGCCAACTTATCTATATAAATAAAACAAATAAACTATCATAATCCAAAAAACTATCCTCTCTTTCAAGTTGGACCAAATTACAGATAGTTACGAAGTTTGATCTAAATCGGTTCAGTAGTTTAGGAGTCCATCGCGGACAAACAACGTGACACGTAATTTATATATATTAAGATTATGTCTCAAAACCATACATACTTAGTTATAACGTAATTTGTTATGAAATCGCGCGAATAAAAAATAAAAAGTTAAAATATTCACTTAAGGTGGATTATACGAGTCTGCCCGCAAAATTCAAATTTAATTTGGTTTTTTCCATTTTGTAAACTATTACGACAAAGTAGGCTAATGCCATTCTAATTGCGCCAGTAGAATTATCATCTTCACAGGTTTACATAAAAATCTTTACTTGAAAGTGTACAATTTAAAAAATTAGTCAGAATATCGACTAATTTGTGAGTAACTCACGTCCAACTCGATATTCTGACTAATTTCTTAAACTGGACACTTTCAAGTAAAGATTTTTATGTAAACCTGTGAAGATGATACTGCGACGATGACGTCGCAATTAAAATGCCATAAGCCTACGAAGAAGCCAACAGAAGGATACGGCTGGGCTGGGCGGCATTTGGAAAATTAAGTCAGGTCTTCTCATCGTCAATACCTCAATGCCTGAAGTCTTCAATCAATGTGTCCTTCCCGTCCTCACTTATGGCGCTGAAACGTGGACACTAACAAAAGGCTTGATCCACAAATTTAAAGTCACTCAGAGAGCTATGGAGAGGGCTATGTTAGGAGTTTCTCTTAAGGACAGGATTCGAAATGAAGAGATCCGTAAGAGAACCAAGGTCGCCGACATAGCTCAAACCATTAGCAAGCTGAAATGGCAGTGGGCAGGCCATGCTTGTCGCAGAAGCGATGGCCGTTGGGGCCGAAAAGTCCTAGAGTGGAGACCGCGAACGAGTAAGCGTAGTGTGGGGCGCCCTCCAGCACGTTGGACTGACGATATAAAGCGGGTGGCGGGAAGTGGCTGGATGAGGAAGGCTGAGGACCGGGTGTGGTGGCGTTCTCTGGGAAAGGCCTATGTTCAGCAGTGGACGTCCGCAGGCTGAGATGATGATGATGATGATGAAGCCTACTTTGTCGCATTAGTTTACAAATTGCGAAAAACCAAATTAAATATGAATTTCGCGGGCAGACCCGTATAATCAACCTTAAGTGCTATCGCTAACACGTTATTATGATTATTCAAATCACATACATCTCCGCTCCGCTCTTCTCCACTCCAATGCTTAGGCACCCTATGTTGGTATGCGATACACATTAGAATGTACCTATCACATCTAGTATTTCCATATATCTGCGACACATTTTGTGCTATAGCCCAATGCGGTTAAGGTTCAAAATTAAAAATATTAAGTAATAAAACATTTAGATCTCTTTAGATAGAACTTGCCTTTTAAGCTGATGAGCTAAAATTAGAAGTTTTTTAGCCAAATTTTGTGAGGCCCCTTATTAAAAATCAGGCCCCTTGGCCCCGGTTTTTGCTACAAATCATTCCGAATTTGTATTAGTCGCAAAAATCTCTCAATGCGACAGGTTTGTTGTTACATATTACACATTTTACATATTATTATTTCAAATAATGAATAAGTAATCAATTCTAACGATTTCTGAATATACTCATTATTACGGGCGCTTATTTGAGGTTTCTTTGTGAAGTGCTAAAATATATAAAATGCAAGGTGCCCTTAAGTACAATTATTTTAAATAAGGTCAAATAGATTTATAAAATATATATTTTCATTTGGTTATATTTAAATAATTGATCTGATTTGCTACTAAAAGTAAGCGTTTTGTTGAATTTGTGCTGTACAAGTTATGTATATAAGTAAAATATAAGTGGGGTATGAACTGTCGAACTTTCGGGTTTCAGTCCAACTCCTTGCCCGCTGATCTATTGAGGCTTTAAATTTCTTAAGAACTATGCTTCATGCGCCCTTCAACCTTCTAGCAAAAGGGATTATTCAAATTATTTTTATTAGTGTGTGTAAAATACAGGGGTTTTCCAAGGGTAAATAAAAGATGTGGCGTTTATTTTTGGTTTAAGAAGTATTTAATTGACATGCCTTTCTGTAAATCCTTTTGTGCTAAAATGTGCGACAGCTAGATAGTTATGCAATCTTCTTACATGACATTAAATATTTAATTAATCCATTAGTGAAGAAGCGCTGCATAATATTGTCATAGCTGTTAAGGACGCTCTCAGATCGTTTTACAAATCATATTTTCTAAAGACTACTTTGTGTATATTTATGAATGGTGCGTTGTTTTTTTTTCAAACATTATGGTGCCTTTATTGTTTTTGACAAATCGATTTAATGAATGGGTTTGTTTAGCTAGTCGATTTTGAGGTTATTCATTCATCTTTTAAAAGATAGGTATATTACAAAATTTCAACTCATTAATGTTAATGATTAATTTATATGAAATTAATCGCATTGACTAATAGTTTAACCCCACATTTTCTGAGATACCTTTGCCACATTAAATGTAAATATTGACTTATGTAAATGATTCAAATATTTATGTAGTATGTACGTGAAAAGAAATATTTATTTTAATATATTGCTAAATTCTTCGTTTTTTATTAATATTAAAAAATAGCCTTAGCCTTTTCGCGAAGAGTGAGAAAACCGATAAATCTTCTTGATTGTTCGAAATTATAGAAGAAAAGAGTTGAGAAATGTAACACAATTTAATAATAATTCTCCGAATATTCTTATAATGCGTGGTTCTTTTAAAATATGAATTTTAGTCAAGGTATGATATGAGCAAAGTAGAATATGAATGGAATACAGCATTGGCCAGATAGAGTCGATACTAACGTTATAACCTCTCACATATCAGTGCTCAGTTTAAATTTTTAGAAAATACATTTTAGCTGTACGTGCTTACTAACAAGAATTTCACAGATTAGCGTGAAAATAATAAAATATATTGCAAGCGATGGCATTGAAAAGTTCATATATACTTTGCTTATGATAAGACTAAACAAAATTGACACATCAAAAATAAAAAATGAAGACTTGTTTATTCGTTAAAAAATGGCGAGGCAAAAGCCAGACCCCTTTGAGTCTGTGGTGTGCCTTATGTTGATTCTTAAAAACTTATTGACCATTTGGAGTGAGGTCTCAGGCTAAATAATTTAGATCGAATTCTCGCTCTACTCAAACTCAAGACACATTTAAAACGAAACAGTTTTTACCTTTTATGCAGGGCATATTTGTGTCTCGTCTTAACTCTATCTCAGGTACGAGACAAGTCGGAGCATGTTCTATAAATTTCAGTCTGAGGTTACTTTAGTGAATATGCGCTTGTCCGTCTGTTTGTCAAAGCCTAATAACTCTTAAATCAATGAACATAATATGATTACTGCAAATTCGTAATTCATATTATGTAAAACTAGGGCTATAGCCGAAAGCAAAATATGACAACGTTTTAGAGTAGGTACAATTTTAAAACTTTCCGAGGCCCCCATCTAAAAATCTAGTGGGGGCCTCACCACTGTTTGTTATTTTATCAGATAGAATCCAATCGCAGTTATATTTTAATAATTTAATCATGAAAAACATTTTGATATGTCAATTTTCTTTTGTAACACATACTCGTGTAGCCTGTATGAATTTTAAAATTGTAACAAGATGGATCAATGCGTGATGTAAATTTGAACTGTTGTATTTGTACAATTTATGCTTAAGTCTGTTTCAAAAAAATGAACAAAATAGCTCGTATTAGTGTTGCACTGCTCTCAATTTTACAAGCGTCTTTATAATATTAAAGCATAATAATATTATGTTTGAGGAAGTGTCACTTCACAATGACAATGGAAATGTGATATTTTTTTATTTATGTAGTAAGTATGTACCAACAAATAACTGATAAATCCTGGATTTTTTAATTTACTCTATAAATATTTAATTTACTTTTAATTACCTACTTTAAATAACTTTTATTATCAAGTCATGTTTTTTATGTAGGTACCTACAGTAAAAGAAAATTTCTGAAATGCTTCAATATTATAAAGACATCTATACAAAATGTATAAATTTAATAACTATCGATATCTATATATATGTTATGTAGACGCCATTAAATTCTAGTCTGCTGCTTAGTATAGAAAAAAATTGTATGTAATTTAATATTAATTACAATACCTAGGTCTAAGAGTTACTATAATTATTATTACAAGAGCGTTTGAGCGGTTTTTGCGTTGTCGGCCATTTGCAATTTTGCAGATGTCTATTTGACAAGTGTCAGGATTACAAAGCGCGGGAAATGTTTAGCTGAATTTCATTGCTTGGGAAATCCCCGTGTGAGGTTGTCTATGGCTTCGAGATGGCAAATTAGTTTTTTAACGCAGCTAGAGATAACCACGCACAAGTTTCCAAAACACAATTCTAGTCTACAAAACGGCTTCCGTCTCATAGATTTATCGACGAAAAAGTTGAGACAAGTTATTTTTGTCAGAAAAAAAAATAAGATAAAATTATGTATAAAGTTGTTGTTATATATAGTAGACCCTTTTTATTATATTTTTTCATGTTGCGCGACGAACTGCGTTGCGTAGCGGCTGTAAGTTGCAGCGAAGTTTTTTTTTATAATTTAAAAATGCACGCTCAGTTACATTTTATTTTGCCATATTTTTTATATTTATCAAAATATGCACAATAAAATTTAAATAAAAGGTATTTATCCTTGAATTGTGGTTTTATTTATTTAAGTCACGAAATAGTGGTAGGTAAGCCAAAAATAAAAAATATTTAAGTACCTACAAAGATAATGTTGCCTAATATAGCCTGCCCTAGTCTTCTAAGCCGGATTTTAAGTCCTTCTTTCTTTAACTTCATAGCCGTTTAGTAAGCTAAAAAAATTCGCTTCTCAATTTCTACTACAGGGCTTGGGGTATGAAAAAAGCAACAGAAGGAATTTTATTGAAACTAGGTACCCACCAAATGATTACAATGCGAAGTTGCGGGTAGCTCGTTTTTTAGGGTTCCGTACCCAAAGGGTGCCAACGGGACCCTATTGCTAAGCCTCCGCTGTCCGTCCGTCTGTCAGCGGCCTGTATCTCTTAATAGACAGTTGAAATTTTCACATATTTTGTATTTATATTGCCGCTATAACAACAAATAATAAAAATTAAATTAAATTAAAATATTTCCATGGGTACATGGAAATATTTTAATTTAATTTTCTTTTAACGGAACCCTAAAAGAGCGAGGCCCGACTCGCACTTGGCCGATTTTATTACTACGCGATCTTACGCAAGCATGTCGCATCTTTAATGAGCAGACTCGAGTAACACAAACTAGGTAGGTACTCACGCGCAACTTACTCAGTACATAGATAACTATGTCGCGTTGGCTGGGAAGCTAGACAGCTCTCCTCTCCAAGAGGTGTTTGTCTGCACTTATAGGGAATTTTAACAAGGCTAGCGGCCTTTTGTAGGGTAGGTATAAGTAGGTATATAACGTGTTTTAAGGACTCAGTCCTACCTACTTACAAATAATGAACTCTGTGCCAGTATCCTTACCAGAGTAAAGTAGCACGTACCACAGAGTTTAATCACTTCGTTTGTAATCCATACTAATGAGTGTGTATTGGTTTGTCCTTCAATCACGCAACAACGGATCGACGAGATTTTGCATAAGTAGGTATAGTTGTGGAGACTTGAAGAGTCACATATTTTATCCAGGAAAATAGAGGGTTCTCGAGGGATTTTTAAAAACCTAACTATGAACAAACTCGCAGGCAAATGCTAATCTTTAAAGTTTTACCCATTATTAACTTTAATTATTATTTAGTCATTGTTGGAGGTGTACCAATACTTGCCAGCGAAAGTCCCATCTAAATTGGTTCAGCTTTTTAGACTTTGTTAAAAGCCAAACAGCATAATAAAAGACATTAATTTACAATCACAGACAAGCACTTCAATTTTATTTATTTGTATAGAAATTAATATTGCTTACATAATATATATTATTTGTACATAAAGTTTTACAATCTAATTAGTGCTCGAGCTTTAAAAATGCTTAAACATAATATTTACAATTATTATTTCATCAAAATGCAAGCTTGCAGTCTTTGCTTGCTATCTTACTATATTTAAAAAATCCAACTTTTCAATTATTCTGCATCGTCAGTCGTTAGCCCCAATTTTACCTTGATATCGTTCACACCTTGTTTCATGTCTTTCCATCCCATTTTTTCTTTAATTTCTTCCAAACTGCCCAATAGTTTTGGATCCATATTATCGCTGAGCAGTTTCGGTAGTGGCACTTTCAACGACTCAATTTTATCCTCACTCACGATCGTGATGTCTTGCTTTATATCACTATGGTACCGTTTCAAATGGTAATCCAACAAACACTTCCGTACGGACATGTAGGGGCAGTGTGCACACTTGAACGGCTTGTTTCCTGTGTGTATTGTCTCGTGACACAGTAAACTCTCCTTTCTTGCAGCTCGGTAGTCACAATAACTGCACTTCAGCCCATTACCCAGATGCATTATAGTAAAATGCTTCTGCAATTCATATTTGTGTCTGCAGGAGTACTGACACACTGTACATTTGAAAGCGTAGTGGCATTTCTGGTGCATTACAAACTGACACTTGTAATTGGTGGTAAAGTTACAAATGGCACAGAACAAGATGTTTTCCGAAAGGCTCCTTTTGTTGTGTAAAGCGATCTGATCTTTAGTTTTAGTTGAGAAATCGCAGTTTACACATTTGTAGGGCCGGTTTTGGGCACCGGTGTGGTGTCTTTGGAAATGACGTTGCACCGCCGCTTTGAATTTAGATGTATAATTGCACATTATGCATAAAAACGGCCTCTCTTTATCAGCGGATTCTAAAACTTGGATGCTGTTCCAATCTAAGCAGTTTGGGTCCAGATTGTACTGGTTGGGTTGCCGCCGGTGTTCACTCATGTTGTCGGTGTTAAGAACTGCCTTCTCTTCCAGGTTCAGTGGTTGTTCCATCTCTGGTTTATTGTTCAAAAAACCGTTCCCATAAATCTTGTTGTAATGAGACACCTTATGTTTCTTACTCTCGCACATGTAATAGGTCTCAAAGTCACAATGCATGCATTTAATAGGGTTCTCCTGTTTGCTGCGCTGCTTGTGAACGTTCAACCTCCAGCGTACTAGAGTTGCGAAATCACACATGTCACACTTGTTGGCTCTTTCGGTGACTTCATTGTGAATCTTGGAGAGATGTCTCGTTATGTGGCCTTCGAATTTGGTCACGAAGGGGCATTTGTCGCATTTATAGAACACTCCTTCGTTGTGCACTTTGTTGTGTTTCAGGAAGTTGTGCCTGTAAGCAGTTGCATAGTCACAATGCCTACATTTGAACTGTTTTTCTAGCTTGTGTTTTCGTTTATGAGCGTTAAGATTCCACTTAAAGTAAGATGTGTAATCGCAGGTGTCACATTTGTAAACGGGCATTGTTTTTTTCTCTTCGTCGGTGAGGGTCCTGGGTTCGCGTGCGGTGTGTTTGATTGTGATGTGTCGAGTTAGAGCGGTGGCGTACTTGGTAGTGTAGGGGCACTGGTCACAGGAGAAAGGCTTGGAGTCACTGTGTCCAGCAACATGGGCCTCCAGGCAGTTTTTGTATGAAGTGGTGTAGTCACATTGGGTGCATGTGAGAATTTTACTCGGCCGTTGCCGTTTGTTCTTTTTCTTGCCTTTAGAAGATCTGTAAACAAATTTAAATACATATGAAGCTGTTGCATATTGGATAGAATGAAATACTAGGAACAATATTTATTTCCTATAGGACAAATTCATAATGCAAAACTCAATAGAAAGCAGATTCTAGTTTAGAACAGGCTACTAAAATTTACTATTTTCATATAGACACATATTTCACAGATTTCATTGAAGACATTAGAAATCTACATAATGTATTGGAATATGCCTAAAATATGATATGTTATGTTCACAAGATACACTCTCCAGGTCCAAGCTTCAAGAAAGCTATGCCCAGCATCTTCTTTCTTCTTTATCAACCTATAGACGTCCACTACTGGACAAAGGTCTCCTGCATTGACTTCCACAGGCTTCGGTCTTGCGCCGCTTGAATCCAGCGGCTCCCTGCGACTCGTTTCATGTTGTCATTCCACCTGGTGGGGGGTCTGCCAACACTGCGTTTCCCGGTGCGGGTCGCCACTCCAACACCTTGGGACCCCAACGACCATCAGCTCTTCGAACTATGTGCGTTATACACTTCAGTTTCTTGCCCAGCATATCTAGCAGATAATAATGAAAGTTACAAAAATCCTCTCTCTGTACAAGTCATCCAAAAGAAAAATTTGCATACTTTTTCTCATGGCCAGCAAGCTCATTTCCTTCACCTTCATCCACCTCCACTTTTACCCACACGCTGGCGAACATGCTCATCATATCTGCGTCTTGTTCCTCTGTCATAACCATGTCATCCTCTTCCTCTGACTCCATGTCCGTTTTGACATCCTTTTCAGTTGCTTCCTCGCCCATTTTTATATTCTGGAAGCAAAACTTCTTTAAAAACTATAGCTCTAGAGACATCGCATAATGTTGAGTCTCATCTATTCCCTATAAGAATAAGAATTATTGAAATCGCCCCACGAGTCTCGTCTGAAGAGAGTCACATCATTCACTTTAATTTACATACAAACATTTATAATACTGATTCAGAACACGTTACCACTCTTTTCAGTGGCAAGTTGGATAGAAAACCAAGTAAACTAACAAACTGAAACTACAATTCAAGGATTATGGATAGCACACGGCACAGCACGTCACGAATCACGATAATTTTTTTTTGCCGCTTTTGAATGCCCTCTACTTGGCACTTGACTATTTTTGGAGTTAAAGAAAGTAAACATATCTTTCGTTACACGTTATATTGGAACACTATTATGTTAAGAACAATAAGAAACATCCAAATTTGCATCAAATTACGTACTTACTATCGTATTTACAAAACAAAGCCAAATAAAAATTGCATTTTTACCAATCTTGAAAAAATCAATTTGCCCTTGTTTGTTACCACAGAATACAGATATAATGTTAATGTACTCTGTGATACAGATGAACAAACTTGTTACAGGCAGCACCTGAATAGCCCCCTGCAAAGTGGTTACATTCTCTTTGGCACCAGCAGGCTGCATTGTATTTGTAGATATTTCTGCGTTCTAAAATCAATGTGTTAAAATAAATGTCTTAAATAAAAATCTTGATAAGTTACAAGTAAGTTACCATGTGTAACATTGTTCATTGTGATCAATATAACAAAACTATGAACTTATGATGTGGTAGCCATTATTATTCAAAATAGTATTAATTATAAAAGAAAATAAAAAGCAGGTTTTTATTTTCTGTTAACTTAATCCTAGTCTAATCTATGGTCAATAGGTAGTAATTTGCTACCTTCATGGTAGTAAATGGTAGTAACGCATAGTAACCATAGATTAATATATAAATATACTCTGGATAACGGTAACGTTTCACGTAGTGTTTGTCTGTGGTGCTGTGGTGTTTGTGGATTTTTTGTAAATAAAATTTTTATATTTGTACAGTTATACTTCCCTCGAATTTTCCTGTGTTATAGGGCGATAGGTGAAAAGCATTAAATTATCTTAAGAAATGTACACAGAAGTGGATGTTTTTGTCAGTAATTTTACACTTATCGATCCCGAAATATATCAACTATGGATTGATGGGTGTTCATGTGAGTAATGTTTATTATTAAAAATATATTTATAGTTTTGCAACTCCAAATGGAACTCTCATTAATGAAAAGGTATGAGAGTTCAATGGGAGTATTCTAACTTTAAACATTTGGAGCTGGTTCATGGTGCTATATGTTATTTATTACTTGGATTACTTTATTAGAATTTAAATTATGAACAAATCATTGCAATTTGAGTAGAATTAACATATAAGCAGTAAAAAATATTCTTGGCGCAATTATATGTTTAGCGCTTAGAATACTATTGATAAGTAAGCTGTAAACAAAAATAAAATAAAGAAATTAAAAAAGTAAGTGTACTTTCCTTCTTTCTTTTTTTATAAACTTCTTGAGGCTGAACTTGAATTATAATCATCTCTATTTCTGAATAAGCGCAATGTTTATGTTTGGAGTGGGTATAAAGCAACAGAGGTGCGATTGTCTAAAGCTATTCCATTGATAGTAATCATATTCGATGACATTAGTGTCAAAGTAAAATAAACCATAACAGCATTGAATTCAAGCTTAATTTTGTGTATGCATTCTTATATGTTTAGGTATGTATGATAGGCTCCATAACGCTCCATGTTAAAATCGGTTGTACTGAATTTGTGACTTTAAATCAATAGTGTCAAGGATTATTTTACTTTGACTGTAATGTCGTAGAATAGGACCAACCATCAATGGAATAACTTAGACAATTGTTACCCAGGGGGTATAAACCTGTGGACCTCTGTTTTTCAGTCAGCATCACTTACTGTTATGCTATTGAGGCTAACTTGATAAATATGATTGAAAATATTTATTTCATGTAAGCCAACCTGTGGCTCTTATGACACATCTAGATTTTACCACCGGTTCGGAATGCAGATTCTGCTGAGAAGAGCTGGCAAGAAACTCAGCAGTTGTTCTTAAACAAAATAAGTAATACAATATTGAAGTATAGCTACAAGTTACAATGTAATCAGTTATATTTCTTGCAATTCACGAGGGCGACTGACTTATGGTTGTGTGTGTGTCGTATCTGTATAAGTGTGAGCGAGCGCAATGTTCGCGCCTGCCCGCTCCCACCTAGGCTTTGACAGGCACGCACACTTATGCATTGTGCATGTACACGAAGTAACCACGAGTAAAGCTCACTCGCCTTATTTTGTGGTCAGCTGGATGCCACGCTGATTGTTTCCGTTAATGTAACTTTCTGGTGGGAGGCTTTGGCCATGGCTAGTTACCACCCTACAGTTACCGGCATGGATGTTGAGCGCTGACCTTCACTTGCGCAGAAGTGAAATTTTGGGTCTATTTGGCGGTATGAGGTGAGGTGTGGGGACGGGGCGCTATTTCGATTACATGATTGGATTGTGAACGTCGTCGCGTGATCGTCGCTAGTCGTCATTCGCTCCGTGTTGTTCACGAGCTTCACGAGCACGAGCGATCTTACGAAGTGTACGATGCGCAAACCGACCCCCACTCTTTTATCGAGCGCTCAACATCCGTGCCGGCAACTGTATCGTCAAAGACGTGCCGCCAAGTGATTTAGCGTTCCGGCACGATGGCGTGTAGAAACCAATTAGAGGTATGGGTTTAATGTTCACTGCCATACCCCTTCCAAGTTAACCTGCTACCATCTTAGACTGCATCGTCACTTACCATCAGGTGAGATCGCAGTCAAGGACTAGCTTGTCATCGCATAAAAAAAATCGTAATGTTACAGCTAGTGAGGCAGTATCAATGCTGCACCAGAGGTCCATCAGCAAGCAGACGGGGGCCACTGTGGAGCTCATTGCTAGTGATGTGTTGGACCATTACAGGTACAAGAGCATGCCTTATCTGAGCTTGGAAAGTAGTCAAAGTCCCCTCACTATTGGCGCATCAGTGTCATAAATTCTTGGGCCGCGGCCGCACTGGTAAGGCGACTGGCGACACGACGCGACACGCTAAACCGTGTGTCCTTATTGCAGCAGTGTTAAACTAACGAATGCGCTTACATCGCGTTATGACTAGCCGTACTCAGTGTGGACACATTAATTGGCTTTCTTCTTCCTCTTCTATTGCGGGGCTATGCAGGTTCGATGCCCTGTAGCACGTCGACCGTCGCCGGTCCATTGTGCTCGCCACTATTTATAGCTCCCCTCCAATACTTGTTGCCGCCAGAAATAGCAGCATCTTCTTGGCTGGGATTAGTGTAGCCTCCTCAGGGTGTACGATGTGTTTCCCTAGAAGAATGCTTCGTTTATGCATTAAAGCGGGGCAATAACAGATAATGTGCAGCGTCGTTTCCGCCGACTCCAGGCATAGTCTGCACATATCTGAGCCCTTGAGCTTGAGGTTGAACATGTGTCTGTTTAGTCCACAATGTCCCGTCAAAGCTCGCACTAGAATGCATAGGTTTTTCCTACTAAGCGCTAGTGCCTCACTGGCAGCCTTCTTATTGAAGGATCTAACTAGCGCTTTGGAATGGTTTAGTCCTGATAAGTTACGCCAACGAATTAGCGTGTCATAGTAGCAGTAGGTTAACAGGGTAAGCTGAACTAGGCTTTTAGGAATACCGCAGACAGGTTTGGGCCCTATCTGCCGCATCCCAGCACCAGTTTTTGCAAGTTTGTCAGCATATGTCAGTAATTGGCTTTAGTACCATTGGAAATTACGCGCGACATAAACAAATAAATTTCGCGCGTCGCTTATCTGATTCAGCCACCCCCATTTGTTTGTCGCCTTACCAATGTGGCCGCAGCCTTAATGTTGCAGGTCGGACCTCTTCTGTTAGTCACATTCCTATTTTAGTTAATATTATATGGATTACCATAGTTAAAATTCTGTAGTTACAAGGCTCGTATAAATGTTATTTGTATTGTGTTTTACAGAACCTTTGCCCTACTGGAGAGGCTCTTGACAGTTCCATCTAAGCTGTCGGAGCAAATGATCTTCCAAATAGATGAACCAACCAAAAACATGCTTATCGAAAAGTAAGTATGCTACCCGTATAATTCAACAAGTTTATTTTTAAATAGAGAATTAAGAGTCCTAATCTGGCTGTTGTAAATCCCTCGAATAAATTGACAATTGTAAAAAATAGTTCCACCCTTAAATGTTGGAATGGCTACCCTACTGATCTCGCTAAACCGCTAGTTTTGCGGGAGATTTTGTCCGGTTGCAGTAAAGTTTTGTTGCAATGTTGCGGGGTAGCCTAGATGTCACTCCATCCTTAAAATCATCTTGATTCAATCAAACAAATAGCTAAATATTGGAATTTTTTGACATTGACATGATTTATATATTGACAGCTGATACTAGTGCCAATTCAAAACGCTTACTACTTTTATACTAATTTTTTTGTTGTAGTTTGGTGCGAGTGACAAGTAAACCAATAATTTTGCAACATATTGTTGCCATCGTAAGGCTCTAATTACAAAAACACTCTGGTATGAATTTAACCCATGTTACAGCGAAAAATTGTACATATCTGGACTATGTTTTCTAATTGCAGATTTTGGATTAGATAGGCTGTCCATTATTGATTGTGGATCTACAACCAAATTAGCATGATCATTGTTACAGGTACTATGACTTGGATGATGCTGTAATAAGAGAGCTTTTGGGCCGAAAACTGTCATCTCGTCACAGGAAAGATCTAGATGAGGTGTGTCATGATCATCAGTAACCCATCAATGACTCATCTGAACACAGGTCTCCTCTCAGAGAAGGATTGTAGGCCATAGTCCACCATGCTCGACCAATGTGAATTAGCAAACTTACACACCTTTGAGAACAATAATGTAAGAACGTTGTAAGAAGAAGAACTCTCAGGCTCTCTTCTCATGATGTTTTCCATCATTGTAGCATATGATATTTGATTGTTTAAATGCATATGTCTTTAGTGTTTTATTATCATTTATACTATAATTAAATAGACTTTTTAAACTTGTCTAAAAGCTAGTCTAAAAATAATTGTGGAATTTTATTAAAGAACGTCACGCCCATTCCCGAAAAATGACTTTCTTGAGGCGGAATCATGAGCCTATTTGGATTTTTCATTTGCCTGTCGTGTAAATAACTTGTCTTTGAGACTCCATATCATGGTAACAATAACAGGTGGCGGAGCGCTCGGGAGCGCCGCTGCGCTGCTGCCGGCGGCAGTTCGACAACGTGCGGCGCGTGTTCAAGGCCGTGGAGGAGATGCCCGGCAACGTGGTGGCCAACATCCGCTCCACCTTCCTCATCTCGGAGCCGCTCGCCAAGTAACGTGTTGTAGTGGATCCTATCCTGAGCATCTCTTCTTTGTCAACCGATAGACGTGCACTTCTGGACAAAGGTCTCTCGCATGGACTTCCACAGGCCTCTGTATTGCGCCGCCTGAATCCAGCGGCTTCCTGCGACTCGTTTGATGTCGTCGGTCCTGAGTATAAAACATACATATCCTAAGCATAAAACATACTTAGGATAAGTATGTTTTATGCATAACTTTATTTTATTTTATTGATTATGCCAAATTTTCTGTCACTTGTGGTCCTCAACTATACCCATGCCAAAAAAATCACGTCGATTCCTATACAACTTGAAAAATGGAAACTCTTAAACAAACTTTCACTCCCATTTAACCCTGTTGGGGGTGGAATTTTCAAAAATCCTTTCTTAGCGGATGTCCATGTTATGCTAGCTATCTGTATGCCCAGCTCGATCCGTCTAGTGATTGGAGCTGTGTGTTGATAGATCAGTCAGTCAGCCAGTCATCAGTCAGTCACTTTTTCCTTTTATATATAATATTTAGATAATATTTTTTTGTCCCTTGTACACTTAATTTGACGGTTTATTGCAGGAAATACGGAGCGGTGGTGTTCATAGCGTGCATGCGGTTCGAGACGGCCAAGCGCAAGTTGCAGTATTTGTCCTTCAACGACTTCTACCATTGCGCACAAGTATGGCTATATGGCTTATTCATTTACTTATCCTCTTTTTCCTTTTCTATTCAATCACTAGCTTATTCGAAATAGTGGATACTGACAAGTATAGGTAGCGGCACGATTGGCTCTCCAGTCGCATTCCGGCCGTTGTCATTGGTTGCGCGACAGTACCCCATTCGCAGCTATTTTGTTCAGCGCCAGACTTTCGTGCCGCTACCTATACCATCCAACAGTTTTGTAAAATCGGTCATCATGCCTATTTTGGGTCCTACTCGCCTTTTGTGTGGCGGGAATATCTAAATGAATCCCGTGCGTAGACATACGATAGCTTCATTGATTTAAGATTTAACTTACATATATTACACGGTCCGCTTCTAGATAGTGAGAGTTAAACTACTACAACGCCATCTAGTTGAGGATTTCGAAACGCCAACATAATTATTTAGCTCAACAATAGATCTTAGTCTTACTGGTGATTATACAGTGTTTTGTCGGCAGGCAATCATGGGCAGCTGGACGTACAGCTGCACGGGCCCGGAGTACTACGACACGGAGATGGACCGCGAGTTCCTGCTGGAGCTGCGCGAGCTGAGGATACTGCTCGACAAGGAGAAGGAGCACAAGCAGTGAGACACACGACTGTAGTTAGTGTAGGCAATCATGGGCAGCTGGACGTACAGCTGCACGGGCCCGGAGTACTACGACACGGAGATGGACCGCGAGTTCCTGCTGGAGCTGCGCGAGCTGAGGATACTGCTCGACAAGGAGAAGGAGCACAAGCAGTGAGACACACGACTGTAGTTAGTGTAGGCAATCATGGGCAGCTGGACGTACGTCTGCCCATGATTGCCTGACAAGTAACTATAATATGAACTATTATTGAAGTGAAAACTTCTTTTGGCGCACCGCACACACAATTTTACGTGGGTAGTAATAGTAAGGCTGATCCGTCACGCTCTGAGGGGAAAGGCTCGATCGGGTGAACTCTGGACCGCCGAGTGTACCCGAGCGAGAAAGACAATCAGTTGCTCTTCGCTGTTCTGTCGCTTTATAATTTTTTTTTTTAATATTTGTTTTTAATTTTTTTTTAATGTTTGGTTTTAGAAGCCTCAATAGCCCAACGGTTAATGGCGCGAACTAAAAACTGAAAGGTCGCAGGTTCGAATCCCACCCGTTGCACTATTGTCGTACTCGTGTCCTAACACAAGCTTTCCGCTTATTTGGAGGGTAGAGGAGGATATTAGTCATCTTCAATTTGACTGATATTCTTATTTAAAAAAAAAATTGGTTTTCTGTAAAGTCGGTTTTCTGACGATAGTTGAACGTGACAACGTCGTAATTATCGTTGCTATAAACAATTGACACCACATTCACTTTTCACTGCACTTGATACTCGATCAAAACATGTAAATGTACTATAGTATAGCAGCTGTCCACGCAGACGCATCGCTCACTCAAGTAGGAGAGAGACGGATGTCGAACGCTGCCGAACGCAAAGGCCGATTGTGCCTCTTTGTCGCTCGTTCCGCGCTCTCGCTTGCACTTCAAGCCTTACATGGAACGCCTCAGAGCGAGGTAACGCCGCATGAGTCATGTTTTTTCGTGCGTGCAGCCGGCTCTATCGAATTATAAGACGTTGTCACGTCAATAAATTATTAGCAAATCTCGTTTTCACTTCTATCGGCAGTGCCTATGCCTGCTAATTTTTAATATTTTTTTTTGACTGCCACCACACTTGATGGTGAATGATGGTACTATTAAAGGTACCCAAATTGTAGTTGGAAAAACGGAAGCCGGAAAACCATTCCTTTCACCGGTGAGTGTTAGGAAAGAGGAAGCGAAACGCTTAACGCGACCGGGGGTGTCGATAGCGGTGTAGATCTATTCGATTGTTTACGTTTTGATGATAGAAGGGTGGTGGTAAAGCCGCTGGATTCAAGCGGCGCATGACCGAAGCCTGTGGAAGTCCATGCAGGAGACCTTTGTCCAGCAGTGGAAGTCTATAGGTTGATAAAGAAGAAAGAAGTACAACTGAGTTGAAAAGTTCCTGAGCAACTTCCGTCAGTATTGATATTTTTATTTTATGTATCGCACTCAGTTATCCTCTGACATGGTGTCAGAGACCTTTTTAATGCGAATTTTGCTCTGAAGAGGTGCCAACTCCATGATATTGGTAATTTCAATTGTTTTTTCCTGGTTTCAGTTTGATATGCATGCGTCTGAAGCCTAAACTCCTCGAGAAGTCATATCAGGAGCTGGAATTGAATTTCAGGTGGGTTGAATTAGTACATACATGTACAAAGAAAAACGCCCTGTAAATCTTTTTGGGTTCAAATGTGTTTCATTTTTATATGACTACGGCATAGCCATGTATGTATGTATGTGACTATTTACGTATGTTCAACCGTAGCGCCTAAACTGAGCAGATTTTGATGAATGAGGTGTCAATCGATTCGTTATTAGGTATAGTCCGGGTGACATAGGCAACATTTTATACGAACGTGTTATAGGTTCTTTACTTTTTAGGGTTCCGTACCTCAAAAGGTAAAAAGAAACCCTTATAAGATAACTCTCTTGTCCATCTGTCTGTCCGTGTGTCACTACCGATTTTCTCAGGAACGGGAGACCTAGCAAGTTGAAATTTATACCAGATACTATAGTCCCTATTAGGTGTATAAAAATCAAGGTCCTATATAATAAGATACTTATGGGCAAATTTAGATTTTCGCGAAAACTTATAAGTACCAAAAGTTACCTTAATTTTCAACTTTTTTTATTTTTCGGAATTTTCCCTTTACTAGTGCTGTAAGACCTTGCTTTTAACCAAAATTGACAATTCTAGATCAACCGGAAGTACCCTATAGATTTTGGGTCGAAAACCTATATGGTAGTTCCCGTTGACCTAGAATCACGTTTGGCAAAAAGCAAGGTCTTACAGCACAAATAAAGGAAAAATTCCAAAAAATAAAAAAGTTGAAAATTATATATCACAATAATAATAATATAATGGCGGTATAATGGGTAGGTACGGAACCCTCGGCGCACGAGTTCGACTCGCACTTGTTTCTTGTATTGTTCATTTTCCCAGATTGTATACTCGTGCGTTGGTGGGCTTGGCATGCAACTTGCATCGCGGCAGGGAGTTGAGATCCCTGTTCATCGACTTACTGGAGAGGTAAGCGAGGCTGAGTCGATCATTCCGAGGAACTGAGGCTCTAGCATCAGCGCAGTAGTATTATTTCGATATGGTTTAGACATGTGGTACAAAGACGATCTTATGTTAGGTACTATTATATATGACGACACCTCTCTCCTCTCTTCTGGCCGAGCGTCTAATAAAGGCAATCACACACAACATCCCAGAACAGAACATCATTCTCAGCAATCATCTTCTCTCAATGATAATAACTATCCACAAAGGAGGTACATTTGTAATCTTTACATAACAAGTATGGAACCCAACATTTCCATGTCTAACTAGACAAACCCGGCTAACTACTCTAGCCTAGGCGCAGCCTCCACCATCCCCATATAGCTGCCCTGACTCCACCAAGAGAAGACCCTAAGCAAAATCTCCTGTCTAACTCGCTCATGGCCCAACAATAGGCAAAGAGATACTCTAACACGATAGCATTGCAACGAACTCACCAAATAACCAAATCAGCACTCACTCACTCCACAACGACAGATCAATCTTTCCGCAGCATCACCAATTACACTATCAATCACTTCAGATCACAAATGCATCGCAACCAGAACCAACCATGGCACCAACGCCATAACCAAAAGCCTACAACCATATCGGCGAACCTAGCAACCACTATGCAGCCAGCAACACTCCGACAACAATCGCATAATCACTCTACACCAACATTCCATCACAATTAAATCACTAATCCTATAATAATCCTCAATCCAACTAAATAATGCAACCTAAGCGAACCGAACCATCTACGTCGTAGAAATCCGAAACCATAGACCCTGAACATAGACACTAGAATATCTGACCATAGACTACAAACATTAAGGAATGCGATACAAACTTCCACAGACCAATCGATAACACATGGAAATAGGAATTACGACTAAGTTAACAGATTGCACCTGACCAATATCCTACACGGCCAACCTGACATTCGCACGTCCCCGTGCGTCCGCCTTTCCGCACAGAAACACAAAGTCGAGTACACCTCTAGACCCGCTCGTCCATCCCTGACCTCTAGACCCGCTCGTCCATCCCTGACACTGCACTTCATCCAAGGCCACCAGTCAAAGTCATAATAATATCATCTGTCCATTGCGTCAATTATCCACACACTTCAACCAGTTAACGTCATTGTCAACTTCAACATCATCTGGCAAGAGTGTGTCCTTTCAACCAACTCCCACTAGTCTGGCCCGGACTGCACTCTCCACCAGGATAAACTCCGGAGCTCATCTAGGAGGCACCAGTGAATCCCTTCAATCAACACAAACAATGTGTATGACCCCGATTGCACCACCAAAGCCCAGGATAGACAGGAAATCATCTGTCCAACAACCACTGTCTCACAGTCACAATAAAAGAAAGAGTGTGTCCTTTCGACCACGCATGGACCGGACGGCACCTTTCTTCCACTACTCAACTCAACCAGTATGTCCTTTCAACCAACCCACCTCTCAAGGGTCTGGCCCGGTACGATACTGTCTCACCCTGATCTAGACTGACAAGTATGTCCTTTCAACCAACCCAGCTCTCAAGGGTCTGGCCCGGTACGATACTAGGTCTGATCAACATCTCACCCTGATCCTCACCCTGATCTAGACTGACAAGTATGTCCTTTCAACCAACCCAGCTCTCAAGGGTCTGGCCCGGTACGATACTAGGTCTGATCAACATCTCACCCTGATCCTCACCCTGATCTAGACTGACAAGTATGTCCTTTCGACCAACCCAGCTCTCAAGGGTCTGGCCCGGTACGATACTAGGTCTGATCAACGTCATTATCATAGTCATGGTCAAACATAGTCTGTTTGAGAACGTCAACCCATATAGGCCAGTCCTCCAGTCCTTTCAATCAACTGTCTGTAAGTCTGACCTGAACGATTACAGTCCCTCATTGATATTCTTAACTTAGCTCAACATTAATCTCAACTTTATTAACCAAGAAGTCTACCAAAGATCATTGACAAAGAATAATAAACACGGATCCTCTCAAAGAATCATTGCATTGACATACGTCAATCAAAATCATGTCAAATAACTTCATTTTTAATCACAAATATCGCAATAGCTTTACCTTCTCAAGTCTCACACATCGACATACTGAATCGCCATAGTCATCGTGCATCCCTACAGGATCGCCCCGACACCATGCATCCAAGTATGCAATTTCCACCAATCACCGTGTATCCACACAAGGATCACACAACACCTGGTTTCCACAAAACCACAAGAATGCAAGCTATTTGATCACACAGGAATCTCATTATCCCTTTATCTTAACTCTACACAATAGTCATCAATGATTCTTTGTTCCCCTCATTGCATTGACATTCCTCAATCAAAATTTTTTTGTTCTTTGTTTTTTTTTTGTTTCTTTCTTTTCTTTGTTTTAAGGGATATCATCTAAGCCGATACTTGGCCTATATTCCCCCTTCCCCTCCAAAAAAAAAAAAATAACAAAAAAAAAGAAAGAAAGCTAGTGATTCGACCACACAAGAAACTTACTGTCCCATTTATCTCAACTTTACACAATAGCAACTCGTCAAAGCTCCTAGATTCAACATAAATCAACTTCGAATCAAAAATCTACAAAAGAACCACTTACGTGGACATGAAATTCTAACGTGGGCATGGAATTCTACAGTGGGCATGAAGTTCTTTATTGTGGGCATGAAGTTCTTTATCGTGGGCATGAAGTTCTTTATCGTGGGCATGAAGTTCTTTATCATGGGCATGAAGTTCATTATCGTGGGCATGAAGTTATTTATCGTGGGCATGAAGTTCATCCCACTTCTGATGACGACACCTCTCTCCTCTCTTCTGGCCGAGCGTCTAATAAAGGCAATCACACACAACATCTCAGAACAGAACATCATTCTCAGCAATCATCTTCTCTCAATGATAATAACTATCCACAAAGGAGGTACATTGTAATCTTTACATAACAAGCATGGAACCCAACATTTCCATGTCTAACTAGACAAACCCGGCTAACTACTCTAGCCAAGGCGCAGCCTCCACCATCCCCATATAGCTGCCCTGACTCCACCAAGAGAAGACCCTAAGCAAAATCTCCTGTCTAACTCGCTCATGGCCCAACAATAGGCAAAGAGATACTCTAACACGATAGCATTGCAACGAACTCACCAAATCAGCACTCACTCACTCCACAACGACAGATCAATCTTTCCGCAGCATCACCAATTACACTATCAATCACTTCAGATCACAAATGCATCGCAACCAGAACCAACCATGGCACCAACGCCATAACCAAAAGCCTACAACCATATCGGCGAACCTAGCAACCACTATGCAGCCAGCAACACTCCGACAACAATCGCATAATCACTCTACACCAACATTCCATCACAATTAAATCACTAATCCTATAATAATCCTCAATCCAACTAAATAATGCAACCTAAGCGAACCGAACCATCTACGTCGTAGAAATCCGAAACCATAGACCCTGAACATAGACACTAGAATATCTGACCATAGACTACAAACATTAAGGAATGCGATACAAACTTCCACAGACCAATCGATAACACATGGAAATAGGAATTACGACTACGTTAACAGATTGCACCTGACCAATATCCTACATATATAATATTGAAATACTACTTTAACCGTGGTACTTGGTAGGGCCCCCCCTTGTCTTCTGTGAAATGTTTAAATAAATAAATAAATAAACATTTATTTAGCTTTTAACAAGAAGGTGTTTAAGGGGACTTTGCTAGCGTCTGCGTTGTTGAAAACACGTGTTAGTGAGGTTTTGTGTTTTTAAATAAGTTTTATTGTGTTATTTTAACAGATTTTTTGTGCAATAGCTGGTTTTTGTCGTGAGTATTTAGTTTAAGTGTTGGTGGAAGTTGGTGGTGGGACTATGGAGGTTGATCCTCCGCCTAAACCCCCCGATCCCGGGGCCAATGTGACGATAGAGACCGAACCGACTCAGAGCCCGCAGTCCGTGTCTGTGCACTCTGAAACTACTACACGTGGTACCAAGCGTTCTATGCGTGTTGATAATGGTGATTCATCATCAAAAAAAACAGTTACAGACCCAAGCTCTGCTGCTCCTTCTGTTCAGTCTGTATACGTGCACCCCTCGTTATCAGATGCACCCAAGAAATATACCGGAAATGACAAAGGTCCTTACGTAGTTTACGTATCTCGAGAAGTGTCTGACCCCTCAGCCGGCGTTTCTATTAGAGCAATTAAATTTGGACAGTTCCTACATAACAGTAAAATAAAATCAGTCATTAATGATGGAGTTAAAAATGTTGGCAGAAATAAAATTTCAGTTGAGTTCTCATGTGCCCAGTCTGCTAATGAGTTTTTGGAGAATCCTATTCTCCACATCTCAAAATACGCTGCATACATCCCCACATTTAACATCACTCGTATGGGTATAGTTAGAGGTGTACCTGTAGATTGGCATCTGGAAGAATTCATTAATTCCTTAGTACTTCCTGCTGGTTGTGGTGAAGTCTTAAAAGCTCGCCGATTCAACCGTAAGAATGTTACTGATGGTGTTGTGTCCTGGGTTCCAACTCAGACTGTAGTCTTGACTTTCAGAGGGCAAACTCTCCCCTCAAGAATCTTTTCCTATCACACATCACTACCTGTGGAAACTTACCGGCTTCCTACAATCCAGTGCTTGAACTGCTGTCGTTTTGGGCATATTAAAACTCAATGTAGATCTAGTCCGCGTTGCTTCAAATGCTCTCAACCCCACTCAGGTGAAGCCTGTGAAGTAACAGCTGAAAATTCTACTTGTCTGCTTTGCACTGGCAAGCACTTGGCCACAAGCAAAAGCTGCCCTGAACACTCTCGGCAGCAGTCAATTAAGTTGCTTATGTCTGAGGAAAATCTTTCTTATCAAGATGCATCAGCTAGATTCCCTCCAGTACGGCGTTCTTATGCTGATATGGCAAAAGAGATATTCACTGCACCCTCCTACTCCCCTATTCCTCCTACACCCATTCCCAATAGACTACGCTCCACTCAAACACCTCACCCTCTTAATAAATCATACAAGCAAACCATTATCCGTAATCCTCGCCCCAGGCCCCAACCAACAAAGGGCTATGATCAACAAGCACACTTGGACATCACCCGGAACTGTCCCTCTGTCACTCCTAATGGATGTGCTCTAAATACTGAGCACTCCTATGCTACATCACCAAATGATACTGATGACCTTACCAAATCTCTGAATAATATCCTTGTAAATATAACTCAAAACCCCCTACCGCCCAACGTTGCTCAAATTATCATCAAAATCGCTTCTATCCTCAGCAATGGATTCCTTGGAGATACTCCAATGGAATAGTCAAAGCATACGTAGAAAGAAACATGAAATTTTAGATCTTATTAAAGTTCATAAACCTGCTATCCTTGCCATCTCTGAGACATGGCTTGCCCCTGGCTCCCATTTTCGGGTTCCAGGTTTTGCCTGCCTCAGGGATGACAGAGATGATGGGTATGCAGGTAGTGCCATTTTTCTTAGGCACTCACTTGTTTATTCTTCTATCCCCCTTCCCCCTCACTCACAACAATTTAATGCCGTTGCTGTGAGAACTCTGGATATTTCCTTCCTTTCAATTTACCTTCCTCATCCAAATCAATCTATTATCCCTGAATTAAAATCTATCCTTTCTTCTCTTCCTTCCCCAGTTCTTGTGATGGGAGACTTTAACTCCCATCACTTGTCCTGGGGTTCTCATTCATCTGATGTCTTTTCCTCTCTTTTGTTGGATGTTTTTGATGAATTAAACATTTGCATCCTCAATGACGGATCTCCAACAAGAAGAGTATACCCCCATCAGAACCCTAGGTCTGCTGTTGATCTATCCCTTTGCTCTCCTTCTTTGGCATCACTTACCTCCTGGAGAACCCTCCCTAGTTCACATGGTAGTGACCACTTTCCTATCTTACTTTCAATAGCCCAAAAACCTATCCCTCTTTATAACCCTAACCCATTCCTTAAATACAAAATCAACAAGGCCAACTGGTCTGCCTTTGCAGAATCAGTTGACATCCTAGTTGATAACTTACCTCAAATTTCAGATGTTGAAAATATAGAGCTCTACTATGTAGATTTTGTTAAAATTTTAAAGTTTTCAGCTGACCTCCACATACCGCTCAAAAAGACTAAACTCGATTTTATAACATCTCCTCCCTGGTGGGACGATGAATGTACCAATATAATAAATGAACGTAAGGATGCAGAACGTTCCTACTCGATGTTAATGTCCCGTGAAAATTTCTTGGAATATCAACGTTCAAATAGCAAGGTTAAAAGGACTGTATCAAAGAAGAAAAAGGCAGGATGGAAAAAGTTCTGCGAATCTCTGGATCCACGATCGCCATCTACCTTAGTATGGAATAGAATAAAAAGATTTAGGCAGTCAGTTTCCTCCATCGACCCTACCTCTAACGACCCATCTGTCTGGTTGGATGCCTTTGCTGATAAGCTTGCCCCTCCTTTTGTTCCGTGTGAAAGTTCTTACAACCCTCACACTATACTCCCTTCCTCAGACAATATGGACTCTCCATTTAACTTCTCAGAGTTGCAATGTGCACTCTCGGATCTTAAAGATTCCACTCCAGGAGAGGATGGGGTTCCATATTCCTTCATTGTAAAACTTAACAATAAAGCAAAACACTGCTTTCTCAATTTGATTAACAGGTTTCTAGAAACAGGATTCATCCCAGGACCTTGGAAAACTCAAATAATAATCCCTATTAAGAAACCTGGTAAAGCCCCCTTGGAACCAAATTCATACCGCCCTATTGCCCTCTCATCTACTTTGGCCAAAATTATGGAGCACTTGATTAAAAACCGTCTGGAATGGATAATGGAAAGCAAAGGACTACTTGCTAAGTCCCAGTTTGGCTTCAGGAAGGGCCTTGGCACTACCGACAGCCTTGGGGTTCTTTCTACAGACATTCGTTTAGCCCTTGCTAAGGGAGAGTACCTTGTGGGTGTATTCCTGGACATAGCTGCAGCATATGATAGTGTACTTCTCCCGTTACTCAGGCAGAAACTGCTACAGCTGAGTATACCGCCGAGACTTACTCAGATCATATGCAATCTTCTCTCGTCCAGAACTATTCTGGTGAGAACAAAATCCCAAAGCCTTCCCCCCAGAATGGTCTGGAAAGGTCTCCCGCAGGGTTCTGTTCTGAGCCCTCTGCTCTATAATATCTATACTTACGATCTCGAATTGTCTGTAGACAGCTTCTGTAACATCTTGCAATATGCTGACGACATTGCACTTTATATCAGCTCTAACTCCATGGACGAAATTTCTACGCGATTGAACTTTGCTTTGCTTTATCTAGGTCAGTGGTTATCAGGACATGGGCTTTCACTATCAGTCGATAAGTGCAAGGCCGTCATTTTCACTAGAAAAAGACAAGTCTCCCTCCCTAATATCACCTTCGAGGACCAACACATTACACTTTCATGCAAAGCCAAATTCCTTGGTGTTATTTTGGATTCTAGACTGAATGGTGTAGCTCACTGTGACTACATTAGCCGAAAATGTGAAAGCTCTATTAATATCCTTAGAGCTTTATCCGGAGTATGGTGGGGTGCCCATCCATACACTCAAAAACTGCTTTATAATGCCATTGTCCGTAGTCATATGGATTATGGATTGTTTATATTAGACCCGATTAATAAATCTGCCACAGAAAAACTAAATAAATTACAATATAAATGCCTGAGGATAATTCTCGGGGCAATGAAATCTTCCCCCACAAATGTATTGCAGGTGGAATGTGTTGACCCTCCTATTCTTCTACGGGCCCAATATCTCAGTGATCGCTTCATTTGTAAAGTTTTGCAACTTTCCTCCCATCCTTTAATAAATAACCTCCGTAAGTTAGCTTCAGTTATGAGGCCTAGCCAAACCCCTTCTTGTCTCCTAAAGAGCTATCTTAAGCTCACTCACTTACCACACCCTTTGTACTCATCCCCTAAGCTTCCTTTATTCTCCTCCTCCTTCCCAGGGCTTATACACACCCCTCTTATTGTAAGTTTAGGAATAAATAAAGACACAGTGGATGCAAATTCTAAATTTAATGAAATTTTTCAAAATAACTGGGCCGATTGTTTAGCTATATATACAGATGCTTCCAAGCTATCTAGTGATGGTTGTGTGGGCATCGCTTGTTGGATTCCCAAACATAGAATAACCCTTCAATTCAAATGTCCCCCTGAAACATCGGTATTCACAGGAGAGTCTATTGCTATCTTAGAAGCTGCCCTTTTTATAGAGTCCCATAATATACAACAGTCAATCATACTGACAGACTCCTTAAGTTGTCTCCAAGCACTTAAAGGAAATCCCTTCCGTAGTAGAGCACTTGTTTCCATCATCTTTAAAATTAAAGAAACATTATTCACCTGCCATCAGAAAAGATTGACTGTCACTCTGGCTTGGATACCGGGGCACACTGGTATAAAAGGAAATGAGACTGCAGATTCCTTTGCTAAACTCGCTACTGAGACAGGTTCTGTTACATATTTTAAAAACCATACTCAGGATCTTCGTGCACTGGCAAAAACTGACCTTATTAATTCTTGGAATACATTATGGATTTCATCAAAATTGGTCAAAGGCAAATACTATGCTTCTATGCAACCTGAAATCCCTCGACGGCCATGGTTCTTTTTTCATCAAAATATGGTTCGATGGGTTGCTTCAACCATCACCCGGCTGCGTATTGGTCATGCTTGTACTCCAGTCCACCTGGCCAAATTAAGAATTAAAGATCACTCTTTGTGTGAATGCGGCTTGGATGAGGGGTCAACTTCTCATATTCTCTTCTCCTGTCCCAAACTTCTCCATAAACTTTATGATGTTCTCCCTCCTAAGATCCCCCGTCCCATAAGTGTTGAATGTCTCCTTATGTTTGTGTTTAGTCCTTATGTTAAATTCTTATGTAAATATATTATGATTAACAAAATAAAGTTATAAAATCTATTTTTATTTTAACTTGTATTATATACCTATATAATATTCTTAATTTGTTTATTTTGTCATTGTGTTGTAGGTTGTGCTAACTTTTCAAGCCTTCTATTGTACCTCGAATAAAAGCCGAAAAATCGCGATCAACCTCATCGAGATATAATCGAGCAATCTCCTGTGTGTTTTCTTCAAGCTACGTGAAATTGGCAAAGTAAATTGTGCCGTGCTGGCATGTCAAAAGCCATAAAAACAAAACAACAACAAGGTGTTTAAGAACAAACAAAATATACAGACAAAAACTTAATCACTAAATAATATGATTGTTCCTAAATGTTAAAGCTGAAAAGGCTACTGCCTCAGCATAATGCTGCAACATTAAAACGTTGAGCGCTGATTTTCAGGCATAGCCTTATATGAAATCGCGAGCCAACCACGAGACAGTTATACAAGATAAGTAATGTTTCAAGTTGAGCTCACATTTGGTCGCATTAACTAGAATACATTTTTAATACGCATCAAAATTAGGCATCTATATTCAAACATTGATAAACTACATTAATCGTATATTATATAAAAGGAGGTTGGCGAAGTTTTTCTGTGTAAATCCCATATTTTTAGAAGATGGGAATCAAAAATAGAATTATTCACAAGTACACATTATAAATAACCGTTACATGGCGTTACATAATACCAGTGAATATCTTTTTTCTCCCAACTTTATTTGATAGACTGATTAATTTTTTGTTAGTCTGGTTTACTAGAACAAGTATTAGAAGTTTGATTCGTGAACCTGGGCTTGAGGCCCACGGTTCAGTTTGTCTGGGTCAGAAACTCTATGGAATTCACCAATCTCTTTTATTCGGCCCTTAAGATCGACGGTTTAAAAATATACTATTGTTAAAATGTGTTAATTTCAGATGTGTGGAGCCCCTGCGTCTGGGCAGCTGGCCGAAAACCGATCTGGCTCAGTTCCTATGCGCCTACGAGCAGTGCGCTCTGCAGATGGACGTGCTCAGGTGAGTTAGGATAGCCTTACCCACTAGATTAATATTTAACATGTATTGTAAACACTGCATATATTGCATAGTATTTACTGTATTATAAATTTGTTTTGAAAAGAGCAACCGCCGAGTTTCTTGCTCGTTCTTCTCGACAGGAACGGCATTCCGAACCAGTGGTAGACTCATCGACTATTCAAAAGCACTTGTAAAAGTTTATTTGAATAAAAAATATTTCTATTCTATTTCTATTATATTCTATTCTATTGAATTGTAAGTATGTGTTTAGTATGCATTTTTGGAACTTCCCCTCATTGTGGAAACACTGCATACATAGCATAGTATACTACTTTTATTTCACGAAGCGACGCGCGCTTTACTTGTGGTAACCAAGTCTACAAACACGTTGTGAATGTGTGCGTTAGCGCAGTAGTACTGAGAGTACCGTCTACTCGTCTTCACGCACACATTCGTACCGTATTGTATACTTGGTTACACAAGCTTAGTGAAATAAAGGTACTATACCTATTGTAAACTTGTTTTGAAAAGTGCAACCGCCGAGTTTCTTGCTAGTTCTTCTCGGCAGGAAGGGCATTCCGAACCAAGACTCATCGACGATTCAAAGGCACCTGTAAAAGTTTGTTTTGAATAAAAAATATTCTTTCTACAATCTATTGTCCCTCAGTTGTCTTAGGGCCGATTTCACCAACGTAAATTAAGTGTTATCAGAGCGTAAATTTGAAATTTTGACAGTATTTTCAATACTAAAACTGTCAGAACGCCCAATTTATTCGTCGATTAAACGTCACTTGACGTTGGTGAAATCAGCACTAAAAGTGGTTACACATAACCACTTTTATAATATACCGAATACTCCGAATGTAATAATAATGTCACAGGGAGCCGCTGGATTCAGGTGGCGCAAGACCGAGCTCTGTGGAAGTTCATGCAGGAGACCTTTGTCCTGCAGTGAACGTGTATCGGTTGATAAAGAAGAAAGAAAAATACTCCGAATAAATAAATCCATATCATAATTCCACTCTTTTCCTTTAAACTGTTGAGAGCTATTGAAGATGTTTACTTAAATATTTCAAATTTTGTCAAAGCGGCCATGTTTGTTTTCAGGGAGGCAGATTTAAAGAACGTATGGGAGCGATACATGAGAGTCGTCAGCCAATGTTTGTTGACTATGTACCATGTTTAGTTGAATAAAAGTTTTATTTATTGAGTTTAAACTCTTTTATTATTAATTAAAACCTTCAAGTTACTATTTAAATCCAAGTATTGACATGATTTTTCAATAACAATGGACATAAATTGATGCCCAAAATAATTGATTTTTTCATTAAAACAAGGCAGGCCTTGACTGCGATCTCACCTCATGGTAAGTGAATATTTTGCGAATGTAGTTTTATGAGAATAAAGCTTCAGATTTATCAAACTTCAAAGAAATGTAGTACTTAATAAACACATTATTTATTTGGGCGTGACAAATTACTTCTAGTGATGTAATAAAGAAATATAGTATTTATAATAGAGCTCATAGAGGGGGGGGGGGGGGGGGGGTAAGGGGGCGCACCAACATCTAAGCGCCCCAATTGTCAACCTCACCTGCCCGTGGTGCCCCCTGCCAATTAGCGAACGGGGATATGACGACCGAAGAATGGCGGGATAACCATTCCAAACTAATGCTAGGCTTCAAATAGCAGACTGGAGATGGGCAGCAGCGTCTCTGGTGCGAGGAAGCCGAGCCCTGCGCTGACCAACCCGCCTGCCCAGCGTGGTCAGTATGGGCACTACTTTTGATGAGCAGCGCCAACAGACAAAGGCCCCTAGTTCCCGGCAGCCCTGCTATTCCCGACTACGGTAGCGGTCGCGGTCACGGCGGGGCAGGGGGTGCGAAGAATCACCGGGCTACGGATGGCTACCATACCAAGCGACTCTTATTGGCTACGTATAACACCAGGACCCTGAGATCGGATGAAAGCCTAGCCGAACTCGAGGTAGAGTTGGAGAAAATCAAGTGGCACATTCTAGGACTATCAGAAATCCGTAGAGAGGGAGAGGACACGCTGACACTAGAATCGGGCCACGTTCTCTACTATCGTGAAGGCGAGCAGACATCCCAAGGTGGAGTGGGATTTCTAATCAACAAAGTGCTCGCAAATAACATCGTGGAAATCAGTAGTGTGTCGTCGAGGGTGGCATATGTTGTACTAAAGTTGAACCGGAGGTATTCTCTGAAAGTAGTACAGGTCTATGCGCCCACGTCGTCACACTCTGACGAAGAAGTAGAAGCCTTATACGAAGACGTCGCCAAGGCTATGGATAAAACTACGAAATCCTACTTCACGGTTGTTATGGGAGACTTCAACGCAAAGGTGGGAGTACAAGAACGTAACGAATCAAGAGTTGGGCCTCATGGAGTTGGTAACAGAAATCACAGGGGGCAAATGCTGGTCAACTTTCTTGAACGGAAAAGGCTCTTCCCAATGAACTCTTTTTTCAAGAAGAGTGCCCATAGGAAGTGGACTTGGCAGAGCCCCGATAACGTGACCAGGAATGAGATTGACTTCATCATGACGGATCGCACTGCTATATTCAGAGACGTCTCCGTGATTAACAGATTTAATACTGGAAGCGATCACAGTCTTGTAAGGGGATCTTTGAATATAGACCTTCAGTTAGAGAGACGACGTCTGATGGAGTCAACTCTTCGCCCAAGACCACACCAACACATGGCTGTAACAGAGCTTAGGAACCGATTCGATTTGCTGGAAACCAGCGACGAGGTTGATCAGAAATATGGCGACTTTGTGAATGTTGTTCGGGAGGTGGGTAGCAAATTTTGCCAAAAAGGAGGCAAAATCCTCACATCCAAGATCTCTAGCGAGACCCTGGATTTGATGCAGCAGAGACGAGAAATGTCCTCAGCTTCACCAGACAGGCAGGCTCTAAACAAGCTTATCAAGAAGCGAATACGTTTCGATATGCGCGCTGCCTCGACGCGTAATATACAAGATGCGATAGAACACAATAGAGGAGCTAAAGTATTCGCTAAAAGTCTTGGGAGAAGCCCTCTGACAAAGTTGAGAACATCGGACGGTCGGGTTATTGCTTCAAAGCCAGAGGTGTTAGCTGAGATCGAGCGGTTTTATGGGCAGCTATACTCTGCTCATGCTCCGAAGCCTGCACCCATCCAAACTAAAACTGCGAACGACAAAAGAGCGAAACTTGTGCGCCACTATACCGACGACCTCCCGGATATCGACCTAGGCGAGATTAGTATAGCCCTCGGACAGCTGAAAAACAACAAAGCCCCAGGCGATGACGGTATTACTGCAGAGCTCCTACGTGCAGGAGGAAAGCCAATTCTGATTATGCTTAAAGACCTCTTTAATACCGTCATCAAAACTGGCATAACACCGGATAAATGGAGCAGAAGTGTCACAGCTCTCTTTTTTAAAAAAGGGGACAAGAGCCTACTTAAAAACTATAGGCCAATCTCACTTCTGAGCCATATCTATAAGCTGTTCTCGCGGGTGATTACGAACCGTCTCGCCCGAAGGCTTGACGAATTTCAGCCGCCAGAGCAGGCCGGATTTCGCAAAGGCTACAGCACCGTAGACCACATTCACACGCTACGGCAGATTATGCAGAAGACCCAGGAGTATAATCTGCCCCTCTGTCTGGCCTTTGTGGACTACGAGAAAGCCTTTGATTCTGTCGAGACCTGGGCTGTTCTGGATTCATTGCAGCGATGCCAAGTCGACTGGCACTATATCCAGGTGTTGAGATGTTTGTACGAGGCCGCCACTATGACAGTCCAAGTCCAAGACCAACAAACGAATCCGATTCCCATACGGCGGGGGGTAAGACAGGGAGACGTTATATCTCCGAAACTCTTCACTTGCGCCCTAGAAGACGTGTTTAAGGTTTTGGACTGGAAAAGTCGAGGCATTAATGTGAATGGCGAATACATCTCACACTTACGTTTTGCAGACGATATAGTTATACTCTCGGAATCGCTGCAAGACCCTGAAGAAATGCTGGCCCAGCTCAGCTGTTCTTCCAGACAAGTGGGTCTTAAGATGAACATAGACAAAACGAAACTCATGTTGAACGAGCACGTTATCTCAAGACCTGTTAACGTCGACAATGTCAGCATCGAAGTTGTTCAGGAATACAACTACCTTGGCCAGATTATACAACTTGGTAGGAACAACTTCGACAAGGAGGCTGACAGAAGAATTCAGCTGGGCTGGGCAGCATTTTCAAAGCTGCGTCAGGTCTTCGATTCGTCGATACCGCAAAGCCTAAAGACAAAGGTTTTCAATGAGTGTGTCCTACCGGTAATGACGTATGGAGCGGAAACGTGGACACTGACGGTGGGCCTCGTTCACAAAATATTAAAAGTCGCTCAGCGCGCTATGGAGCGAGCTATGTTGGGAATCTCTCAGGGATAAAATCCGGAACGAGGAGATTCGTAGAAGAACAAAAGTGACCGACATAGCTCTGAGGATTAGCAAGCTGAAGTGGCAGTGGGCAGGTCACATCTGTCGCAGAACCGATGGCCGATGGGGCAGACGTGTTCTGGAGTGGAGACCGCGTACCGGCAAGCGCAGTGTAGGACGCCCTCCAGCTCGCTGGACCGATGACCTTAAGAAGGTGGCGGGAAGCGGTTGGATGAGGAAAGCGGAGGACCGTGTTTGGTGGCGCGCTCTCGGAAAGGCCTATGTCCAGCAGTGGATAAATACAGGCTGATGGATGGATGGATGGAATAGAGCTCATAGCATTTATTTTGGCGTGACCAATGTTTCTTCGAAATCGGTCACAGCGATATCAGATTCTAGAATCTAGAGCAAGATCCCAGTGCCGCCAGACCTAAGTTATTTTCTCAGCAATTATTTGTGTACGATAGAGTACTGTTAGAATGTCCTTTCAGTATATGCGTACTAGCTAGATTGTGCCGACGGCCAATTTCCAGATACCAGGTGCTAAAGGTAGGTAAAAACTAGAATAACTTATCTTAAATTCTCAGGGCTGATTTTCATATATGTTTTAAAGAATATTGTAAAAATTAATAAATTAATACTGCCAGACGCTTACCGCCGGCGGTTACTTTAGCCAGACGCTTTGAAGCTCCCAAAAATATATATAATTTAAGTTAACTTATATTCTCAGTTCTGATTTTTATACATGATACTCAGGGAACTATTGCGATATTATCTGTAAGCTGCCAGACCTATTGGAAGGGTCAAACATCCCCCCAGACACACATTATGCGTCCCCATATGTATGAGCGCTAGAACATGATTCACTTGTTTAAGTGTGTGAGAGATAATATCATCATACTATAATATTATAAATGCGAAAGTGTGTTTGTTGGTTTGTCCTTCAATCACTCTGCAACAGAGCTATGGATCGACGTGATTTTTTGCCTGGGTATAGCTTGCAGAAGATATTGCAATAGTTCTCTCTCTCTCTAGATCCTAAGCTTAATTTATTAATTTATTAATTTTTACAATATTCTTTAAAACATATATGAAAATCAGCCCTGAGAATTTAAGATAAGTTATTCTAGTTTTTACCTACCTTTAGCACCTGGTATCTGGAAATTGGCCGTCGGCACAATCTAGCTAGTACGCATATACTGAAAGGACATTCGAACAGTACTCTATCGTACACAAATAATTGCTGAGAAAATAACTTAGGTCTGGCGGCACTGGGATCTTGGACCATTCGCTTTCTTTTTCTATCTTTAGGTATTACCGTAAGAGATTTTTTCACTCACTCCTTTGCATGTCTTTTTATGGTAGTAAACATACGTCTATCTATGGTCAACCATGGAACTAGGAAACATGGAACTACGATGGTCTCAACCGAAAGTCGACAACTGCTAGACAAAGCTATAGTATAGACATAGAGCCACGAAACACGATATTGCGTCTCTCTGTAACAAGCTACTGCCAAGTTATAACTTATAGGATAATTATTTTTTACATGAATAAAAAAACCTAGGTCAATTTTTTCAATAAATTTTATTAAATAAAATTTTCGTCACTAGTGTACACGATTACAAACAAATCTTTGCGTTTTCATTATTTAACAATATTAATTTTTAATTAATTAATGCATCACAACACAAAAATAAGTACTCACTTAATTTAATTATTATAAATGTATTTTGTACAAATATTGGATACAAATTTGAAGTCACTACAGTTGAGTTACAATAATTTATAAAGTATAGCTCCTGTTGACAGAGGTGTCGTCACATAGCGCCCATTATAAAGCGTCGAATGACGTCACTGAACCTACGATAGATTCAGTGACGTCATTCGTCACAGCAAGTTCTATAGGTACGCTTTTTTTGTTAATGAGAAAGCTGAACATCGTTTGTTAAGAATTAGTAACCTAATTAATTTCAATATTTTTTTAAACCATGTAACATTTTATCCCAAAAAACGTAATAAAACACATGAATTATTGAGAAACTTCTACTTTCCTAATTTTCTTTTTGAAAAAAAAATTATATAGATTTTCGTGATGAAAACATTTTATACAAGTTTCAGCTTATCTATTAAAATAAAAAATAACGAGCTTCGCATGACGTCACTACTAAAACAAGATGGCGCGGTTCCTTAGAACGTTTTCTCAAAAACGTTTCTTACGATGGTCGCTACGCGACGGCACTATTTCGGTTCTATCAAAGTACCTCAAAACAGAGTAATAAAATCTAAAGATAGTCCAATATAATTACAATGAGATTTGTCATCTTAATTAGGGACAGTTGAAGGAAGATTCAGTACATTTATGTAAAGAGTAGGTATTAAGAACCTTATTGCATTCGTCGTTAGTTAAGTTTATTTATATTTTTTTAAATGACAGCTATAATCACAGAGAAACATTATATATAGATTAATTAATAGCTATTAGCACATATTCGCCGCCAAAACCATATCAGAGGAAATACAAAAGGGACATGCGGAGCAAGTACCTAGCTGGTCTATTGCGGAAAAGCTGTATCAATCATTGCTACAACCTCGAATTTATGATTTACTTACTGCAACAAAAAATTTTATCAAAAGGAATTGAAATTGCATTTTAGTGTAACGAAATAATGTCTAATTTTGAGTGAATTTATTATTGCTTATACCTTTCATAACGAATTGTTGTTCTTTTCTCGATACATTTTTCTTGTTGGTAGTCTTAGCTGGTATAGTAACTGCTACACACAAAATATCAAATTACTATCACACACGTAATTTTTTGTTCCTACCAGATAAATAAAAAAAAATAGGAATCCATTGTCAAAACTAAGATCACAATATATCGACTTTTGTTTTAAGTACGAAATACATTTTTTTGGTTCTTTTTAATTTTTTTTTTTTGGGAATGTTATTACATTTTAGTTACCCACAGATATCACACTTTTTTATTCTTCTAGAGGATGCAACAAAAATATAAATTTTTAAAACTAAAAAAATTAAGAACATTTAAATTTTTTCTCTAAATTTTTAATTATATTATCATAAGTACATGTATAGTGAATTGCTATAATGTATTTGTGAATTTTTTTAACTAAATAAATTAATAGCTTCCCAATAACATACAGACTAACATCATGTCTCAACGTCCAAGGCACATTTTCACCTTGAAATCTTGTTAAAACTAGCATTTTTCGTGCTTTGAAATTTTAAACTACGTGCAAAGCTACATTCTAATTAATAAGCAAATAAAACGTAGGGTTTATAACATATTTCTGAAATGTTGCCTCATAAAAATGCTTTTTTATCAATGATTTGAGTATATTTCCATTTTTTTTTAATTTTTTCAGGAATGTTTAAAAAAGTTGTGCGTTAATACTGTTTTTATATAGTACAATATGAAAGTTTATTTACAGAGATATTTAATTTTAAAAGAGTAGTCGGATGAAGATTTTTTACAATAGATTTTTCACAATCAAAGTTTTAAATAAATAATTGTTACCAATTCGTCATTATGATTATTTATATTTTATGATACGTTTTTTTTGTCATTATTATTATAGTAAATGTTTTTTGCAAAATTGTAATAAATTTAAAGTTACATCAAGGTACAGATAAGTATTGATAGATAGCTATTAAACACTTCCAGAAACAATCCCTTTTAAAAACTTCACTTTTTCATTCTTAGTCTAAGCTTTTTTTGACACGAGTCCGTTCTTCTATATACAGGTTGTTCTGATTTTTTACTTTCATATATTGCGATGGCAAAAAATCATACCATTGCGTCATGTCAGAATATACATGATTTCTATTTTTATAATCCATTTTTATCTATTTCTTTTCTAGGTTTCTCAGTATGTCCGTAAAAACAATGATCATTTTTTCACTTCACTCACTTTCCACTATCACAGTTCATCGCCGTCTCGCTCGCACGCCTCGAGTAAGATAAGGACTTACGCTTCCTGGCTAGCGACTCATATGTCGACCTCACAGATTTTCCTTTTCTGTGGGAAACCGAATTTGTCCTTTTTTACGATCTCCTGTTTTAATCGCATATAATGTTCTAGTCTGCACAGCGCGAATTCCTGTAACAAAACGAAAACCATAGATGCCTTAGGGTAGTCGAATCCAGTGAAATTCCGACATTAAAATATTATGTAAGCGCCGTTTTAACTTCAATTTAATTCGCTAGATTTCAGAAAATTCAAAATTATTTATTTCACGTAGGCCAACCTGTGGCTCTTATGTCATCGTCATGACTCTACCACCGGTTCGGAAAGCGGATTCAACTGAGAAGAGTCGGCAAGAAACTCAGCAGTTGCTCTTTTCGAAATAATCATTTTACAATATTATTATGAAGCTATTACATTGTAATAAGTTTTTTATACTATCTTGTGGGCAGCTGGATGCCAAGCCGATTTAACCCATACAACTTTGTTAGAATAAAATATAGTATTTATACAATGAGGGGAAGTTCCAAGAAAAAAGAGTACTACAATTCAATTCATATTAAGGCGGGCAGACACAAAGTAGCCCCATTCCCGCCGGCGGGAATGAATGTAATAAATAAGGCGGTAGGTACAATAATACAAGATCCGGTCATCCTTCACCCATCTGTTTACCAGATGAAAAGTATTTTTTATCGAAATTATCTATAAAAAAACAAATTACTAAATTATTAAAATATGGTCAAGAATAATTAAATTAAAAATAATTATATCTTTCTTTTCATTTATTTTTAACATACTCGGGGTTTTATTTGTAAATAATAATTTCCTTCTTAATTGTATTTATTGTTGCGTAAAGAGTATCGCTTAGGGTCGATTCACACCGGGATGGCAGCGGCGCGGCGAACACTTTCAGTGTTAAGTAATTTTAAACTTTTTCTACCCTAATTAAAAGACCACTATCGCTTGAAAAGATCATGCGGCCACGCGGACACGGCGGCCGCGCGCTCCCCGCTCTGCACACCTCTTCTTTTTTTCCTTTGTTTGTTTCTTTCTTTTTCTTCAGAAATAAGGGCTATAATAACCAATTCCACTATTTTCACATCAAACACACGAGTTTCCTTGCCGAATGTAGAAACTAAACTGGCATGAGGACACTAGGCGCGCGGTGCCGGAAGGCCGCGAGCGGCCGCCGGCGGCGACGCGAGCCTTCCGCGGCCGGCCTCGTCGCGCATCTGCCATTCCGGTGTGTATCGGCCCTTACAATCAAAGCCAATATATTAGGGGGCGTCCATAAATTACGTGAGATGTTTAAGGGGGGGAGGGGGTCGAGTCAAATCTCATCTAATCTTACGTTGGAGAGAGGGGGGTCTCGGCAAATATCACGCAATTTTTTTTCTCATTGAAACAAAAGTAGATATTCTTTTTTTAATCACAGTAGTTATGATTTAAGTATTCTATTGTTAAATTTGTATTAGAATTAAACTCTCAGCAATATTGATTACTAGACTTAACTAGTCGTAAATAAAAGCAAGAAGCAATTTTTTTTCTTTTTACAGTAACAATCCAACGCGTTTACGTAAGAAACCCACATTTTGAAAAATCTCACGTGAGATTGGGGGATGGGGGAGGGGGGTTGAATAAAATCTCACGACATCTCACCAGGGGGGGAGGGGGGGACAGAAAATTAAAAAAAACACCTAATGGACGCCCCCTTACACACTATGCCTTACCCAGTATCCAAACGGAATCTGGCTCTTGGACGCATTGACGATGGACCATAGACACCAGAGGAGGTGTGTTGCCAGGGTGAAAGCCTCCACTTCGCACAGCAGCTGGTTTATCTCGTCTATGGACGGGTCGTGGATGTGGTTCTTGTCTTCAGACAGGTTGGTGTGGTAATGCTTTAGGTACTCCTTGATGAATATCTCCTGAAAATTGAAAAATTCTTTTGAGGTAATTCAAGAATTCGTAATTTGACACATCAAGAAAGCATATTCTGCTGAGAAGAGCCGGCAAGAACTCTTGTTGATTTTGTTTTTTCAAAACAAAATTATACAATAGATTTATAACCGACTTCAAAAAAGGAGACGGTTTCTTAATTCGTCAGAATCTTTTTTTTTTTTAATTTTTTTAATGTATGTTCACCGATTACTCGAAGACGCCTGAACCGATTTGGAAAATTCTTTTTTGTTTCAAAGTGTGGTCCCATTTAAATTTTACTGAAATTGGGCAAGCTGTTATTGGTTTTTTAAAAAGTATTTTGTATATTAAATATTTTTTATTTTTAGGGCAATTTGAGTAACCTTACAATTTTCTAAGACTGAGCTATGTGGAGTAAATATAAGGATGTTTTCAACTATCTGACGACCGCGACTTTGCTTTAGACATTGTAAAGTTCCGTGGGAACTTTTTGGTTTCCACAGACAAAAAATATCACCGTTTCTAAGTTGCGAGCTATCGAAGTGCCAAGATTCATTGAGATCGTTTCAACGGTTGATCCATGAAAAGGTTACAGATATACAGACAGACAAGCTTTGTCTGGTTGACATGGACACAAAAACTTTGTGGTAAGTGGTAACAACTATTTTCCTGAATGGTTCAAAGGTTTTTTGCATATTTTGTTTCCTCAAACATTAAATGGCCAGTTTGCGGAAGTTAAATTGTTTAACCTAAATATGGATTGAGTTCTGTACCTACTGTTTGATTTGAGGATAAATCCTCAAAGGTATAATAAATCAATGAAATATTGTTGCTAAGAGTTAATATGAGCTATTACGAAATCTGTAAAATAAACACATCCTCCACGGAGATTCATTGCAAACACTTTACCGCCATGTTACCATAGACACCATAGACATCGCGATAATATTCCTGTTTTGTCTATGTGCTCTATGGTGTTTGTGAACGATCCACTGTGGCGGCCATTTTTAGCGGGAGCTAAAAACCAAGCATAAACAAACACAAGCTGCGTAGTGATTGTTATTTTAACACCTTTATATTAGTTATGTCAATTTTGTTCTTCAATTCGCGCAATATTTTGGTCAAACTTCTTTTTTTTTTTTTTGGGAATCGACATCATCATGTCAGGTGTCTTTGTGAGTAAACTATGAGTAAACACAATATTTTGTTGTCAGTCTGGCACTGTCTATGTCTGTAAAAAGGTGTAAGTCTATATTATGGTTTTATTTTTTACTAGATAATGCCCGCAACTTCGTCCGCGTGGATTATGGTTTTTTAACTCTTCAATTTTCCCGGATAAAATGTGGCCTATATGCTAATCCCGGGTTTAAGCTATCTCCATTCCAAATTTCAGGCAAATCGGTTCATGTTTTGTGGCGTTAAAGAGTAACAAACATACATCCAGCTATCCATCGATCCTTACATCCATCCATCCATCCTCACAAACTTTCGCATTTATAATAGCTATTTATGCAACTGCATCGTAATGAGAGTAATTTTAATTCGAGTGTTGTTTTTTGATACGAGGCTTGCCGAGTATCAAAATAGGATCTAGTACGAGAATTAAAATGACTAATTACGTTCAGTTGCATACAAGATTTTATCTACGACAAGGAAAATAAAATCATTAAAGTAACAAAAAGTAACTCCGTAAGCCGCCACCAGCCGCCTGTGGCGCCTCTGTCGTATGAACGGTACAAAAGTGCCAGAACTCAGAGCCTTAGCTTTAGGTATCCTATTTTAAGAAGATAACCATTTCGATTCAGCTCCCATACAACGAGCTGCATCGAAATGAGAAGCAAAACCGAAAGAGGGTTCATTTCGATTCAGCTGTCAAACTCGAAATTGGAACTTTTCGAGTAGATAAATTTTATAATATTATAGTAGGATGGAGTAGATAAATTAGTAGCTGGAGTAGATAAATTTTATAATATTATAGTAGGATATTTTGAATTATTTTGGAAGCGTGAAGGGCGACGTGTTAGATTATATCGAATATAATATTTTTATAGAGCAAATTAAAAATTACCCAATGCACAGCACAAAACTGAGTTTGCCAGCTGCATTATTGTTATACTCTACTTAAAAGTAAGTTTTCCTTTTTTGTTTTAAACTTTTTTTTAACAATAATGAATTAATGCAATAAAGATTTTTTCGGCTACCCAGTGGATCCAGTATAAGGATCAATAAAATCCCTAACTTTTGAAGTGAGCTTGGCTGAGCACTGGTAGGGACAAAAAAGTAGTTTTACCTCATTTGCGTATACGTGTACAGTTTTTGCAATTCACGAAGGCGAGTGAGCTTTACTCATGGTTACTTCGTGTACATGCACATTGCATAAGTGTGCGTGCCTGTCAAAGCCTAGGTGGGAGCGGGCAGGCGCGAGCATTGCGCTCGCTCACACTTATACAGATACGACACACAACCATAAGTCAGTCGCCCTCGTGAATTGCAAGAACTGTAACTAAAGTTAATTGGGTTATTATTTCAAATAAGGCAGCACATTTTGACATAACTAATATTTATAACCATTTTTTATATTAAAGTATGATATAGAGAAGACGCGACATGTAGTTATTTTGAGTGATTTTATAGATATTCCAAAATTTTAACCTCTGTCAAATACTAGACCTTGTTTATAATGTTTTCCGTTCTTTTACTTTGAATAACTCAACCCATCTCAGTCTTCAAGTAATTGGGCACAAGTATTATCTCAGACTGAGAAGGGCTTAGGCTGAGATCTATAGATCGCACTCTGGCTCTGCTCAAGACTCAAGACAGAGTTAAAATGAGACACAAATATGTCCTGACATAAATCTGCCTCGTTTTAACTCAGTCTTGAGTCTGAGCTGAGTGAGAGTGCCATCTATAGATCTTACCCTAAGTCCCACATTTGAGTAAATTATGGAGAATTCTCGGGTATGCTGTTAAAATAAAAAGTAATTACTGTGTTCGAAATAAACGAATTAGTTACCGTTTAGAAATCACTTTCAAACTATAACTGCCTGTTTCACCACTTGCTGATAAAGTACCTGATAGCTTATCCACAACTTGTCTGACAGATAGCGTTCAAATTTCTGTTCACAAGCGTCTGTCAAGACAATCTAGCAGATTAACTCTAAAAAATATCAATCAGATTTATCTGTCAGCTAGTTTATCTGTTAGATATATATCAGACACTTTAACGGATAGTAGTGAATCAGACCCTAAAGTCTAAACCATCTAAAAGGATTCGGCATTTGACAGAGGTTATACAGTTCCCGTCACGAGAGTTGAAATATTATTTGAGGAGCAATTTTTTATAATACTTACTACAGCACTCAGAGTCGCTAATCGTTACTTAAAACGACTTAATCTTGGATTTTAAAAAGTTTCATTCTCAGAAGTTAACGCTTCGTTTTTACATTAATGACAATTCAGTAATAGATTTCATGATAATTGATTAATTAATCATTAAATAATATAATTTAATAATAATAATATAATTTAATGATTAATTAATCATAATTTAATGAATGACTAAGTGCGGCAGTTAGTGAAATATGACGTGGATACGAGGAAATGTGTCGTATAGAAGAACAGCAAATCTGCGCGGACAGAATGTTGAAGAAAATTCATCTATAATCCAAAGATAAATCCGTCAGATTTGTCCCTGGACTAAAGCTCTGGTTTCCTAGCAGAGTTACCAGCGCAGGCGGTCGGCATGTGGACAGAGAGACCGTTTTTTGACACATGACACTTTAAAGTCAATTAAAATTTTACACTTATTCAATCGAAATAAGGTATATATTTCAATGCTCGGAGACCGACCACTGAGCATCGCATCGGATTTTTCGTTGCGGTATCGAAGCATTGAAATATACCTCGTCAATACTATGATGTTAAGAAATCCTTTTGTATCAGCATGATTAATAAATAAATTAAAAAAATGGCATGTGTCAATGTCATTAATGTAAACAAACGCTCTCTCGATCACGACGCCATCTTGTTTTAAAAAAACGTTTTAGTGACGCCATTTGGCGCAATATACCAGCACCATAGATTTAGGACTGTTAGTCGCTATGCATATAAAGTCCAGATTTCCTTACTTGAGTATTCGAGTAAACAAACACCTCTTGATATGAATATCACTTATTTACACACAAATCACACATTTTTAACTATGTATAACTGTCTAGATCTATTCATCAAACACATTCGTTACGATTTACACCAAAAATTGCTTCGAGTTTACCATTATAAGATATTTATTTTCTCAAAAACGAAATAATAGCAGAACTCATTTGCACAGATTAGGAGAAAGTGACATTTCGTAACCCTAGATTGTCTATGAATCGTTGAGGTGGGGACAGGCGAATGAGTGACCTTATGAATGGATTGAATCCATGGAACTAGGAATTACGACTAGTCTTCCTACTTCAATGATTGAATCATCATTACAGTAGAGGTGAGTAACTTTAGAACATAAAATATAATGGATATTGATAGATATTAGTATAAAATAAAATATAGATAATCTTAATCTTTATTATTACCAAACTAAAGAACATTTTACTAAAGAAAACAGGTAAATACAAATACACTACTGTTTTTTTTTTAAGAAAATTGTTTGTATCACAATGTTACCCACACATGGGGTATACTTTAGAATAGAATAGAACAAAAATCTGATTAGTAATAATTAATAAATCTTCGTTAATTTTTTCTTGTAAATTCCTCTTTTTAATATAATTATGAAAAAGATATTGTTTAATTACTTTTTACGTCAAATTTGTAGTAATGGTACCTACACGTCTATGACCATCGCAGTTGGGATGAAAATCATTCAGTTGTATAATGCTTTCACATTCGTTCAATCGCTCATGCGATAACTTCCCAACCCTATAAATTGTCTTTGGTTAACATTCGGCCATTATTGTTTACTCGAGTACTCAAGTAAGGAAATCTGGACTATACTAGATACCGTCGGCGTACTAGTAAATTGCCGCAATTCATAGTAAGCCTGAACTGGCGTACCCACATAATCTAGTAGCAACCAATGTTTGAGGTTTTCAAACAGACTGATATTACGTTGCAGCATTTATGGAGCTATTAAGTATATATATATCAATTAAATATTGTTCAAAAGTCCCAAAATTTTATTGTATAATTTCTAATTTTTTTTTTTTATTATCGATCTGTATAATATAGTATAAGTAAAACTGAACCTTCGATCAGGAAGAGGTCCAACAGCTAAACCACAAAATCGTAAGGATTTTAGCTTAGAGCTGCTGGCAAAACCCATTTGTAAAATCATGATATTGGATTAAATAAATGATATTATTATATATTATGATATTATTGTTTGTAGTAAGGGCGGTATCTAGTGACGACTAAGCTACCAATCCTAAATCTGTGCCCATATTGTGACGGCACCTATCCGGCTATCCTAGGAATCCAGAGCTCAATCGGCAACTTTTCAACTTTCGTGACGCGCACTGCACGTAAAATGGAACGACTACGAACCTCGCCGCGAAACGGCGTACGGACCATCCGTTCTGAAATTTTAAAACACATGATCAAAGCGTGGCGGGGACGAGCTATTTTGTAGCGAACAGGCCATGATTGGGTTCTTATAGGTTGAGGTTGATTATACGGGTCTGCCCGCGAAATTTAAATTTAATTTGGTTTTTCGCAATTTGTAAACTAATACGACAAAGTAGGCTGTAGGCTTATGGCATTCTAATTGCGACGATGGCAGTATCATCTTCACAGGTTTATATAAAAATCTTTACTTGAAAGTGTCCAGTTTAAGAAATTAGTCAGAATATCTACTAATTTGTGAGTAGACTCACATCCAACTCGATATTCTGACTAATTTCTTAAACTGGACACTTTCAAGTAAAGATTTTTATATAAACCTGTGAAGACTTCCATCGTCGCAATTAGAATGCCATAAGCCTACTTTGTCGTATTAGTTTACAAATTGCGAAAAACCAAATTAAATTTGAATTTCGCGGGCAGACCCGTGTAATCAACCTTAAGGCATAGATTCGCATTTTGTTCATATAAACCAGTCATTTTGTATGGTCGTGTACGCACCAATTCGGCTTTGTAATGCGTACACGAATCCAGGTAGATAGGTAAGTGACGATGCAGACTAAGATGGTAGCGGTCTAACTTCCAAGGGAGTATGGCAGTTTTAAACGCCTAATCAAGCCGGAACGTTAATCGCTTGGCGGCACATCCTTGACGGTAGGGTGGTAACTAGCCACGGCCAAAGCCTCCCAGAGAAAAATTCTACTGAGAACAGCCGGCAAAAAACTCAGCAGTTGCTCTTTTCAATAGATAACAATGTAAGAATAAAGTACAATAAAGCACAGATTCTTATCGATAAAATTGTGTAAGAAAAGTACAAAAAGAAAAACGTATTTTGTCTACAAAATAGCTCGTTATAATCGCCCAAGACATAGTATAAGGTACATCCTTATAAAGCAATTTTGTGCCAAGCCGTGATGAAGATGTCAGTGAAATTATACAGGGTTAATTTTAATTCACCAACAACCTCCCACATGTAACTTCTATGCATAATACTGAACAACATTTGTTCAACGACTTTGCACACAACTCAATAAATTCACCAAAAAATAAAATTCTTAGTTTTTGTTGAAGAGTCTGTCATTTTTTTAACTCTTTGGTCATTTTATGTAATGTCTCTTCCACACCTACGTAAAGCGTCGACTACTAAGTTACTAATCGCGCAAAAATTAACGTCCGAAGTTATCGCTTCGTATTTACAAATGCTTTGTGATGTGTATTACTAACATCAGGCTGAGCTATCGTCTGCAAGTCCATAATTTCGCGTTTATCGCGAACATCAAAAAGGCTTTCCGCGGCGACAGACGTAAGTATCGGACAAGCATTTAGTACCGAATATCGAGTGACGGCGCGTCAATTACGACATCAATTCCCATTGACACGTGTCGCTTAATTTTTAAAATTTTAGAACAGAAAAATAAATATTATTTATTTTTGTATAAAAAACAAACTTTTTTATTTTTAGGAATTTTAAAAAGTCGTGGAAGAAAAGTTATTTACTTTGATGCATAGAAGTTTCATGTGGGAGGTTGTTGGTGAATTAAAATTAACCCTGTATACCTATCGGAATTCCCGATAGTTAACAGACAGAAAGAATTATCGTGTTTCGAGTATTAAAACAATTTCGAAAATATTATATCAATAATTGTGCTAATCCGATAAAAGAGTATGTCATTATAAAACTAAACTGACGATAATCATTAATCGCTTATTTTAATGCATATAAATGCGAAATTGTTTGTTGGTTTGTCCTTCCATCACGCAACAAGGGATCGACGTGATTTTTTACGTATATGCTGTTAAGAACTTAGAAAATGACATAGACTATTTAAAAATAACAGGGGCCGCGGGATTTCTTAAAACCAAGAACCACGCGGACCAAGTCGCGGGCTTTTGCCTGTCCCATTAGATGTATTAGGTATTTTTCAACGTAATAAGTTATTTCGCCATAAGCTCCCATGCAACTTTGTCAAAGCCCAGAGTTTTTAACAAAAAAAAAAAGAAAATCTCACCTTTTGCTCCAAAGTGGGCAAATTCTCCTGGTACTCGTAATAAAAGGGGTGTTCCGGATTCGTGTAGTCGAACGACCACTCTTGGAAGTGGTTCGCGATATCGAACCCCCTGTAGTTGTAGGCGCAGTACTCGAAGTCGATCAGCACGAGTCGGGGCTCGCCCGTGTCGGATATATGGCTGGTGAGCGAGTCGGACGTATTCTGGTCGTCGAACTGCGTCAGAACGTACTTCGAAGTCTTCGAATCATACTGTACGAAGTCGTCGTCTTCGGAAGGGGGGATTTCGTCTTCGAGGAGTAAAATGTTTCCTGAAAAAAAAAAGCACGCTTGACTTGGGGAGTAAGGTGGTGAATGCGTTACGAAAAGTGTGATCGGGCGAGGCGAACGGAAGTTGAGAGGGAGATATAAGTTAGTGAAGATAGAAAGAGAGAGAGTTTCGTAAATTACTGTAGGGGCAAGAGAGAGAGGTGAGAGCACACATTTTCTTTCTCTTATAACCAGATGGCGGACAGCAAGGATGGCCAAAATCTTCAAACCTTTTGTGTCAATCCGTGCCTGTTAGCATTTAGTTAGACATCCCCTTGACCATAGATTTTCAGGGGGGGGGGGGGCACGCTCCACTAGGGGGGTGCGAAGACATGTAAGAGAGGGCGCGGGCGCACTCCGGCCCGCACAGCAATATCTGCTAGCGATCTACGTTGTGCACTTTCTTTTATAGAACCAAGAAATGGAAATTTTGTTAAAATTTGGTGACGAGTCCACTTGCTGCACGGGGGGGGGGGGGGCATTCTCACGTTTTAGGCTGTAGGGGGAGGCGTGCTAAAAAAACTTTAGGAACTCTTGCCCTAGACTGTTCGTATTTGCTTAGATATCTTCTACTGACATACCTTCTTGCAAGTCATTGTGACAGAACACGACAGGAGATTCCACTGACGACACGAACTTCTTCAGCCAATCTATTTCCTTCTCGAAGTCTACGGGCTTCAGCTGCTTTATGACGTCCTGTTCTTCTGCGGTCTACAAACAATGTGAACATATTTTTTGATTTATAAAGATCCTATTTAGGGATAAAGAAAAATTCTTATAAAAATAGTTTGTTTTGTCTTTGGTTTTGAAGGTTTCCAATTTGTATTTTATTTATTCTGTTGGTATCAAACCTTGCAAATATAATGGGGTGATACATTGTCGAGGTTTTAAGATTACTGTGAAAACATTACACAGAATAAAAATGTTTTTGACGTTCCTAAATGGAGACTCCCATGCTCTATGTCTTGAAGAGCTCCAAAAATACAAATGAATTATAGTTGGTATGGCTCGCATTCCCCGAATTTTAGTCCGAGCACGCTATATAGATTTGAGCTTTGAAGAGTAGTACTGTGAGTTAACCTCTGGCTGGTGCTCTCCCGCTATTGGGTAAAATGAATTGAGGCAGCAAGAACGCCATAAATTAAGCCAATCAGAGGCCGTTGCGATCGTTACAGTGATGCAATCTTCATGGATATCGCCGGCTCCGACAGCTCCTAGCGACCAGCGAGCGAGCCCGCAACACATACACTACATGTCCAGCCTACCTTCCCGACAGCGCTGGGCGCGAGGCGCTCGTCGCGCGCCGTCTTCATCCACTTGGCCATGGTCTTCCACAGCCAGTTGGGCTCCTTGTTCAGCGGCACGTCCATCGAGTGGATGGCGGCCATCTTCTCCGCGATCTTCATGGATATCGCCGGCTCCGACAGCTCCTAGCGACCAGCGAGCGAGCCCGCAACACACACACTACATGTCCAGCCTACCTTCCCGACAGCGTTGGGCGCGAGGCGCTCGTCGCGCGCCGTCTTCATCCACTTGGCCATGGTCTTCCACAGCCAGTTGGGCTCCTTGTTCAGCGGCACGTCCATCGAGTGGATGGCGGCCATCTTCTCCGCGATCTTCATGGATATCGCCGGCTCCGACAGCTCCTAGCGACCAGCGAGCGAGCCCGCAACACATACACTACACTAGCGGCACGCTATGATGGCCGGTTTGACACATTACAATAGTGATGTGGAATGTCAATTTATTCTCGAACAAAAAACAATTAAGTTTTGTACCTGATTAAATAGGTTTAATAAAACAAAAATGTATATGTTTATTTAATTTATTTGAACGAACTGAATATTTGAATTAAAATGAATATACATACTTTATATGCACACAAGAAACATATGAATACAAAAGATACCAAAAAAGGTGCCACAAAAGGCCATAATTAATCAGATTCGTCCATACTACTATTTTCACTGTCGTCACTGCTATCATCACCTACATTAATAATTATATGTTCGTTTTCTATAATATTATCTATTTTCACATCTCTTTCATAATCTTCCCTTATTAATTTAACAGTTCTATTCACAACCTTTTCCCAGTCTCCTTTAGTCACATGTTCACAAGCTTCTTCTAATAATTTTAGCATTTTTTTTGTGGTAAATGGGGGTTCTGTATTGTGTCTTGCAGCATATCCCTTAATTTGAGCCCACACCAACTCAATCGCATTATACTCACAATGGTAAGGCGGTAACCGTATAACTCTGTGCCCATGTTCTAATGCTATTTCGTCAATGAAGTATCGGATCTTGGTTGGTTTGTTTTCTTTTAAAAGACGTACTAATTCCGCTTTTAACATATTCATGTTTGCATCTACGCCATTTTTACGAAGCCATGCGACGATATCAGCTTTCTTTTGGGATTGGGCAGGTGGCTTGTCAATTTGCATCGAGTGGTATGGGGCGTTGTCCATAATTATAATAGATGGTTCAGGGAGGCTACACAACATTGAGGTAAACTATTCAGTAAACTTTTCTCCATTCATGTCTTCATGATAGTCTCCAGTGGTTTTTGACGCAAAAGCCATGAGAGAACCTTCGACAAACCCGTTGATGGTTCCGGCGTGACAAATTATAAGTCGCGATCCTTTTCCTACAGGAACTTTGGAAGTAGATGCTGCTGTGTCATCGTTCCAAGAACGGCCTACAGTATGGTTAGCATTAAGCCATGTTTCATCCAAGAACACAACATTTTGCCAATTTTTGATTTCTTTCACTTGCCGTAAAAAAGTATACCTTGCCATCGCTATATCAAATCTTTCCATCAATATTTTGCGTTTGTTACATTTTTTGTATCGAAATCCAATGGTCTTCAAAATCTTCGTTAAAGAACTTTCCCCACCGAAGAATAATCCAGCTTCCTTCAGTGAATGCACCAACTTTTTTCTTGTTGGATACTCCTTCTGTAAATAGTAGCCGTAAACATGTCTTCGGATAGCATCGGCATCAAAGCTATCGATGCCTACGACTGGTTTTGCTCGTTTTCTCTTTTTTGGTGTGTGAAGTTTATTTTCTTCTGTGCCAGTCTCGCCATATTTTTTTTTAGTTATCCGTCTAACAGTTCGTTGTCCAATATTAAGCGCATCAGCTACGCGTTCAACCACTGACGTTATAGGTAAAATTGGCCCTCCATTTTGAGCTTCACGATCGAAATAGTTACGAAGGCGTATTACGAACTCACGTGTCTGACTATTTAGAACAGTTCTCTGCGTGCGTTCGGTCATATCGACGAAATCCACAACAAAGGGCTTGAACAGAGTCCAAATTAACGAGCAAGGGTCAACAGTAATGCAGTATCAATATTTGAAATCCAAAGCCAGGTCAAAACTATATCACAATCGCATTGCACTGACAGTTTATACTTTTCGAAGCAACGTCAATTCGAAACTGCTTTGTTTTGCATTGAGCATTGACGCGAGTTTGCCGGAGGTAGTAGTTGTGCTAGCCAGCGATCCTATGTGACGATCGTATTAGATTCCATTTTTAAAAATTTTCAATTTAGAAAACCAAATGCCGAGTTGTGGTATATATCATATAAAAATAAAAATTTTACCTTTTGTATGAAACAGCTGATATTTTTTTGCGATTTCAGAGGTTTGTCCACATAGTGAAAATTGTTCATATTCACAAGTACATTCACCCCTTAAATGGTGCAAACTGATTTTTCTACACTTGTATACATTTTAGAAATCAATTTAATAAATAAATTTTGAGTCCTAAACCTAAAACTACATTCGATAAAATTTATGAATCTCTGCACATCACTATCGTCAATAAAGTAATACAATTATTTCCTTCAAAGTCGTTATCAATTAATACGGAACTTCATGAGCGGACAAACGTCAAACCGGCCATCATAGCGTGCCGCTAGTGTACATGTCCAGCCTACCTTCCCGACAGCGTTGGGCGCGAGGCGCTCGTCGCGCGCCGTCTTCATCCACTTGGCCATGGTCTTCCACAGCCAGTTGGGCTCCTTGTTCAGCGGCACGTCCATCGAGTGGATGGCGGCCATCTTCTCCGCGATCTTCATGGATATCGCCGGCTCCGACAGCTCCTAGCGACCACCGAGCGAGCCCGCAACACACACACTACATGTCCAGCCTACCTTCCCGACAGCGTTGGGCGCGAGGCGCTCGTCGCGCGCCGTCTTCATCCACTTGGCCATGGTCTTCCACAGCCAGTTGGGCTCCTTGTTCAGCGGCACGTCCATCGAGTGGATGGCGGCCATCTTCTCCGCGATCTTCATGGATATCGCCGGCTCCGACAGCTCCTAGCGACCAGCGAGCGAGCCCGCAACACACACACTACATGTCCAGCCTACCTTCCCGACAGCGTTGGGCGCGAGGCGCTCGTCGCGCGCCGTCTTCATCCACTTGGCCATGGTCTTCCACAGCCAGTTGGGCTCCTTGTTCAGCGGCACGTCCATCGAGTGGATGGCAGCCATCTTCTCCGCGATCTTCATGGATATCGCCGGCTCCGACAGCTCCTAGCGACCAGCGAGCGAGCCCGCAACACACACACTACATGTCCAGCCTACCTTCCCGACAGCGTTGGGCGCGAGTCGCTCGTCGCGCGCCGTCTTCATCCACTTGGCCATGGTCTTCCACAGCCAGTTGGGCTCCTTGTTCAGCGGCACGTCCATCGAGTGGATGGCGGCCATCTTCTCCGCGATCTTCATGGATATCGCCGGCTCCGACAGCTCCTTAGTGACCAGCGAGCGAGCCTGCAACACATAGACTACGAACTAAACAACTCGCCTTGGCGTCCTTATCGTATGGAGCCCAAACTGCTTGCTCCGTTTGTACCGAATACATGCTTTGTTGCCCAATAAATTAAATGAAATTCTAGCATTTTAAAAAAAATGAAAATTTAAAAGATGGGAATACTATTTTAATTTAAAAAAACCGGCCTTCTATCGATGATGGCGTAACGGAACGTACATAGGCTGTGGCGCGATGTTTTAATAAATGCAGATTGTTAATCGTTTGTCATTCAAACTTCAAACGTGTAATTGTCAAACGTTCAACTGTCATCATGCGTTCGCTAGTGAAGTAATTGTCATTCACTCGCGAACGGATGATGACAGTTGAACGTTTGAAACCCATTCTGTGCTAGTTTAGCCATCTGGCTAAGAGGATTCGCTTTCAAACGTCACAAGTTATCGATTTTCAGGGTTTCCTTAGTACTTAAAATCTCGGGAACCCCATATTGCTCGGTTACAAAAAAACTTAAAAAAGGGTTGTTTCAATATATGGAGCCTGGGCCCGGTCTTTGTACAGTCTTTCAAAATGTTTCGGGGGTCATGCTCGACTATTTTTTCTTTATTTCTCATTAAACTAGCGGCACGTTATGATGGCCGGTTTGACACATTACAATAGTGATGTGGAATGTCAATTTATTCTCGAACAAAAAACAATTAAGTTTTGTTTTTGTACCTGATTAAATAGGTTTAATAAAACAAAAATGTATATGTTTATTTAATTTATTTGAACGAACTGAATATTTGAATGAAAATGAATATACATACTTTATATGCACACAAGAAACATATGAATACAAAAGATACCAAAAAAGGTGCCACAAAAGGCCATAATTAATCAGATTCGTCCATACTACTATTTTCACTGTCGTCACTGCTATCATCACCTACATTAATAATTATATGTTCGTTTTCTATAATATTATCTATTTTCACATCTCTTTCATAATCTTCCCTTATTAATTTAACAGTTCTATTCACAACCTTTTCCCAGTCTCCTTTAGTCACATGTTCACAAGCTTCTTCTAATAATTTTAGCATTTTTTTTGTGGTAAATGGGGGTTCTGTATTGTGTCTTGCAGCATATCCCTTAATTTGAGCCCACACCAACTCAATCGCATTATACTCACAATGGTAAGGCGGTAACCGTATAACTCTGTGCCCATGTTCTAATGCTATTTCGTCAATGACGTATCGGATCTTGGTTGGTTTGTTTTCTTTTAAAAGACGTACTAATTCCGCTTTTAACATATTCATGTTTGCATCTACGCCATTTTTACGAAGCCATGCGACGATATCAGCTTTCTTTTGGGATTGGGCAGGTGGCTTGTCAATTTGCATCGAGTGGTATGGGGCGTTGTCCATAATTATAATAGATGGTTCAGGGAGGCTACACAACATTGAGGTAAACCATTCAGTAAACTTTTCTCCATTCATGTCTTCATGATAGTCTCCAGTGGTTTTTGACGCAAAAGCCATGAGAGAACCTTCGACAAACCCGTTGATGGTTCCGGCGTGACAAATTATAAGTCGCGATCCTTTTCCTACAGGAACTTTGGAAGTAGATGCTGCTGTGTCATCGTTCCAAGAACGGCCTACAGTATGGTTAGCATTAAGCCATGTTTCATCCAAGAACACAACATTTTGCCAATTTTTGATTTCTTTCACTTGACGTAAAAAAGTATACCTTGCCATCGCTATATCAAATCTTTCCATCAATATTTTGCGTTTGTTACATTTTTTGTATCGAAATCCAATGGTCTTCAAAATCTTCGTTAAAGAACTTTCCCCACCGAAGAATAATCCAGCTTCCTTCAGTGAATGCACCAACTTTTTTCTTGTTGGATACTCCTTCTGTAAATAGTAGCCGTAAACATGTCTTCGGATAGCATCGGCATCAAAGCTATCGATGCCTACGACTGGTTTTGCTCGTTTTCTCTTTTTTGGTGTGTGAAGTTTATTTTCTTCTGTGCCAGTCTCGCCATATTTTTTTTTAGTTATCCGTCTAACAGTTCGTTGTCCAATATTAAGCGCATCAGCTACGCGTTCAACCACTGACGTTATAGGTAAAATTGGCCCTCCATTTTGAGCTTCACGATCGAAATAGTTACGAAGGCGTATTACGAACTCACGTGTCTGACTATTTAGAACAGTTCTCTGCGTACGTTCGGTCATATCGACGAAATCCACAACAAAGGGCTTGAACAGAGTCCAAATTAACGAGCAAGGGTCAACAGTAATGCAGTATCAATATTTGAAATCCAAAGCCAGGTCAAAACTATATCACAATCGCATTGCACTGACAGTTTATACTTTTCGAAGCAACGTCAATTCGAAACTGCTTTGTTTTGCATTGAGCATTGACGCGAGTTTGCCGGAGGTAGTAGTAGTGCTAGCCAGCGATCCTATGTGACGATCGTATTAGATTCCATTTTTAAAAATTTTCAATTTAGAAAACCAAATGCCGAGTTGTGGTATATATCATATAAAAATAAAAATTTTACCTTTTGTATGAAACAGCTGATATTTTTTTGCGATTTCAGAGGTTTGTCCACATAGTGAAAATTGTTCATATTCACAAGTACATTCACCCCTTAAATGGTGCAAACTGATTTTTCTACACTTGTATACATTTTAGAAATCAATTTAATAAATAAATTTTGAGTCCTAAACCTAAAACTACATTCGATAAAATTTATGAATCTCTGCACATTACTATCGTCAATAAAGTAATACAATTATTTCCTTCAAAGTCGTTATCAATTAATACGGAACTTCATGAGCGGACAAACGTCAAACCGGCCATCATAGCGTGCCGCTAGTGTAATAGGTCCTTTTCACGAGGTACAGTGCGAAATTATTTTGCAAAATAAAAGCGCTACAACATGGCGTTCTTTTTGACAATGACACGTACTTATGTACACGATTCATGATGACATTTGACATAAAAATAAACACAATTGACAATAATTGACATTTGGCATACCAGCAATTGACGTTTGACAATTGAAATGTCATTAAGATGACGTAACGTCATTACAAACATAGACAACAGAAGTATGGAGACAAGATGGATGCACTCCGGGAGTTGCCATTCTACAGAAGTATCGATTTTACATCTTTACCTTTTATTCACTGTAATACTACAAAAAACATAATTTATTTCAATTTCTATGATTTAATACTATTTTTTGGTATAGCGTACAAGTACCTGGCCCAAAATGAAACAACCCCTTTAAGAAAAATATTATGTTCCAATAGAATAATTTCGCTCTACACTCTCATTTTGTTTGGGTATCAAGGTGATGCTTTCGTGGAATATAGCTACGTACCGGTATGTACTCCTCGATCCTGCCCCCCGAGAACACGCCGTGCAGCCTGGGCCCCAGCCGCCGCTCGGACAGCAGCGTGAATATCACCGACTCCGTCACTATGGCGTCCATCGCGCGCTCGCCGTGCACCTGCCCGTATATTCGGAGGAGTACCTGAAACAACCACGCAATGAAACCTATTATTTCGCAGCTCCGTACCATTGTCGCCAACCACCATGCCTGATGATAAAAGCGTTTAACTTTACTACTTTAGAAGGTTACTATGTCCTCATTTGTGTAACGTTATCTGTTCCGCGAAAACTGGGATGTTTGCTCAGGTCCGCAGGCAGCGCCACGCAGTACACAAAGTTTACCTTCTTAGGCTCGTCCATGTAGAGCGAGTGCGAGCTGAGGATGGGCTTCCTGGCGTCGTCCATGTCGGGCGAGCTCTCGTGCGCGAACCCGCCCAGCTTGCTCGGGTCCGCCGCAGTACAGCAAGTTTACCTTCTTAGGCTCGTCCATGTAGAGCGAGTGCGAGCTGAGGATGGGCTTCCTGGCGTCGTCGATGTCGGGCGAGCTCTCGTGCGCGAACCCGCCCAGCTCGCTCGGGTCCGCCGCAGTACAGCAAGTTTACCTTCTTAGGCTCGTCCATGTAGAGCGAGTGCGAGCTGAGGATGGGCTTCCTGGCGTCGTCGATGTCGGGCGAGCTCTCGTGCGCCAACCCGCCCAGCTCGCTCGCGTCCGCCGCAGTACAGCAAGTTTACCTTCTTAGGCTCGTCCATGTAGAGCGAGTGCGAGCTGAGGATAGGCTTCCTGGCGTCGTCGATGTCGGGCGAGCTCTCGTGCGCGAACCCGCCCAGCTCGCTCGCGTCCGCCGCAGTACAGCAAGTTTACCTTCTTAGGCTCGTCCATGTAGAGCGAGTGCGAGCTGAGGATGGGCTTCCTGGCGTCGTCGATTTCGGGCGAGCTCTCGTGCGCGAACCCGCCCAGCTCGCTCGCGTCCGCCGCAGTACAGCAAGTTTACCTTCTTAGGCTCGTCCATGTAGAGCGAGTGCGAGCTGAGAATGGGCTTCCTGGCGTCGTCGATGTCGGGCGAGCTCTCGTGCGCGAACCCGCCCAGCTCGCTCGCGTCCGCCGCAGTACAGCAAGTTTACCTTCTTAGGCTCGTCCATGTAGAGCGAGTGCGAGCTGAGGATGGGCTTCCTGGCGTCGTCGATGTCGGGCGAGCTCTCGTGCGCGAACCCGCCCAGCTCGCTCGCGTCCGCCGCAGTACAGCAAGTTTACCTTCTTAGGCTCGTCCATGTAGAGCGAGTGCGAGCTGAGGATGGGCTTCCTGGCGTCGTCGATGTCGGGCGAGCTCTCGTGCGCGAACCCGCCCAGCTCGCTCGCGTCCGCCGCAGTACAGCAAGTTTAACTTCTTAGGCTCGTCCATGTAGAGCGAGTGCGAGCTGAGGATGGGCTTCCTGGCGTCGTCGATGTCGGGCGAGCTCTCGTGCGCGAACCCGCCCAGCTCGCTCGCGTCCGCCGCAGTACAGCAAGTTTACCTTCTTAGGCTCGTCCATGTAGAGCGAGTGCGAGCTGAGGATGGGCTTCCTGGCGTCGTCGATTTCGGGCGAGCTCTCGTGCGCGAACCCGCCCAGCTCGCTCGCGTCCGCCGCAGTACAGCAAGTTTACCTTCTTAGGCTTGTCCATGTAGAGCGAGTGCGAGCTGAGAATGGGCTTCCTGGCGTCGTCGATGTCGGGCGAGCTCTCGTGCGCGAACCCGCCCAGCTCGCTCGCGTCCGCCGCAGTACAGCAAGTTTACCTTCTTAGGCTCGTCCATGTAGAGCGAGTGCGAGCTGAGGATGGGCTTCCTGGCGTCGTCGATGTCGGGCGAGCTCTCGTGCGCGAACCCGCCCAGCTCGCTCGCGTCCGCCGCAGTACAGCAAGTTTACCTTCTTAGGCTCGTCCATGTAGAGCGAGTGCGAGCTGAGGATGGGCTTCCTGGCGTCGTCGATGTCGGGCGAGCTCTCGTGCGCGAACCCGCCCAGCTCGCTCGCGTCCGCCGCAGTACAGCAAGTTTAACTTCTTAGGCTCGTCCATGTAGAGCGAGTGCGAGCTGAGGATGGGCTTCCTGGCGTCGTCGATGTCGGGCGAGCTCTCGTGCGCGAACCCGCCCAGCTCGCTCGCGTCCGCCGCAGTACAGCAAATTTACCTTCTTAGGCTCGTCCATGTAGAGCGAGTGCGAGCTGAGGATGGGCTTCCTGGCGTCGTCGATGTCGGGCGAGCTCTCGTGCGCGAACCCGCCCAGCTCGCTCGCGTCCGCCGCAGTACAGCAAGTTTACCTTCTTAGGCTCGTCCATGTAGAGCGAGTGCGAGCTGAGGATGGGCTTCCTGGCGTCGTCGATGTCGGGCGAGCTCTCGTGCGCGAACCCGCCCAGCTCGCTCGCGTCCGCCGCAGTACAGCAAGTTTACCTTCTTAGGCTCGTCCATGTAGAGCGAGTGCGAGCTGAGGATGGGCTTCCTGGCGTCGTCGATGTCGGGCGAGCTCTCGTGCGCGAACCCGCCCAGCTCGCTCGCGTCCGCCGCAGTACAGCAAGTTTACCTTCTTAGGCTCGTCCATGTAGAGCGAGTGCGAGCTGAGGATGGGCTTCCTGGCGTCGTCGATGTCGGGCGAGCTCTCGTGCGCGAACCCGCCCAGCTCGCTCGCGTCCGCCGCAGTACAGCAAGTTTACCTTCTTAGGCTCGTCCATGTAGAGCGAGTGCGAGCTGAGGATGGGCTTCCTGGCGTCGTCGATGTCGGGCGAGCTCTCGTGCGCGAACCCGCCCAGCTCGCTCGCGTCCGCCGCAGTACAGCAAGTTTACCTTCTTAGGCTCGTCCATGTAGAGCGAGTGCGAGCTGAGGATGGGCTTCCTGGCGTCGTCGATGTCGGGCGAGCTCTCGTGCGCGAACCCGCCCAGCTCGCTCGGGTCCGCCGCAGTACAGCAAGTTTACCTTCTTAGGCTCGTCCATGTAGAGCGAGTGCGAGCTGAGGATGGGCTTCCTGGCGTCGTCGATGTCGGGCGAGCTCTCGTGCGCGAACCCGCCCAGCTCGCTCGCGTCCGCCGCAGTACAGCAAGTTTACCTTCTTAGGCTCGTCCATGTAGAGCGAGTGCGAGCTGAGGATGGGCTTCCTGGCGTCGTCGATGTCGGGCGAGCTCTCGTGCGAGAACCCCCCAAGTTTGCTCGGGTCCGCCGGCAGCGCCACGTAGTACAGGAAGTTTGAGAGGCCGCCACTGAAAGAAAAGGAGATTTTACCCGAACAACAAAAACTTATGGTTCCGAAACATGGTCGCTTACTTTGGGCCTCCTATAGCCCAGGGTCACTCAGTGGGCCATCCTCCATCCATCCTCGACCTCGTCGACCCCCAAAATCAGTTTTTGTTTATGTTGGTTTTGTTTATGACCCCAAGGGGTCGATATCGACCACTTTGGGAATCCCTGGTCTTAAACATACTAAGTAGTCCAGGGTAGATAATTGTTGAAAACAAAAAAAATTATAGTAGGATGAAACCCATTGGAAAAGGAAGAGATTGCAACAAAAATGAAAGGAAAAATAAATTACGGGCGATCTGAGTTCGGGAAGTAGGGGGGGAGGGGGGGTTTAAGGGTAAAAAACGGTTTATCTCAATTTCTGGAAAAACTACAAGTCCTATGGAAAAAAGTTAAATGGCAAAGTTGTAGGTAATAAAAAGATCTACAACTTTTGTATTTAGACTTTTTTCACATAACCTCAAAATGTATGTGAAAAATTCAAATAACCAAGTTTTTGGTTTTTTATTTTTATCTTTTACAAAAAAAATATTTTTTCACGAAATTTGGTGAAAACTTACCTTTTTATGTCCCAAACATACTGTAATTTTTCTGATTTAAAATATTTATTTTTTCACCTTTTTTTTGACTTTATATTGAAAAAGCACCTAATTTTCAATCGAAAATTCTCCCGTCAAAATATCTGCTTTTTTAAAAAAGTCGGTGAGCTTTTTGTTCGTTGAAATCTCTACTTTCTGATGGTGTAAAAAAAAATATACATTACTATGGTAAATGCTCTCAGAAAATGCAGAAACGAAATACGAAATAACAGGTAGTAAGGCCCAGACCCTGGTCTAAAGGTTATATAATATATGCTTGGTTTTGTTTTTTATAATAATATTTAAAAATACTTTTTAAAAAAAAACCGACTTCAAAGTTGGGCCTAAATAGAAACGATGAAACGAATGCGCCACGCTGCCAAAATTTTAGTTTGTAGGTCCAGGCACAGAATATAGTACTACTTGGTACAGGTATGTTGAAGTCGGGCTAGCGTTGCAGTTTCATAGTTCTATTAAGGCGCGCTCAACTTCAACATACGTGTACACACTGAAATTATATTATACTTTTCAGTGGCGTTTGAAGTCGGTTTTTTTTTAAAGAATTTTTATATATTATTATTTTAAGCTATTTAGTGTAACTTCATAGGATAAATCATTCTCTGATCGCGAGCGATTTGTTTCTATTCATTGAGGTGTCTGTCCTCTATCACCGAAGATATTCATCAGATCGTCACCAAATTTAAATGGTACCAACCTGACGGTACGTCCTATTAGATTTAAAAAAATAATTGAAAACAGTTCAGATTTGACGAAGTTATGGAGTAACATCAACAAAAATTGAGGAGTTCCGTCTCCATCATCGAAGATATTCATCAGATCGTCACCAAATTTAAATGTTACCAACCTGACGGTATGTCATATTAAATTTAAAAAAAAATGATTGAAAACGGTTCAGATTTGACGAAGTTATGGAGTAAACTCAACAAAAATTGAGGAGTTCCGTCCTCCATCATCGAAGATATTCATCAGATCTTCACCAAGTTTAAATGGGACCAACCTGATGGTACCTCCTTTCAAATAAAAAAAAATATATTGAAAACGGTTCAGATTTGACGGAGTTATAAAGTAACATCGACAAAAAAAAACGCGTCGAATTGAGAACTTCCACTTTTTGTTTTTTTGAAGTCGATTTAAAAAAATACGCGTCGAATTGAGAACCCCCTCTTTTTGTATTTTTTGAAGTCGGTTAAAAACCATAACTAACTGCGAACGTAAAATACTAAACGGTGCTGCAGATAAAAATATTTCGTACCATCTGCATCTTCATATCAACTCATCGCTGCCTGGTAAATATTTACTTAGTATATCTAAAATAACTTAAAATACGCGTGCTTGATACGATCATGAGCGATCGCGATCGACGCAAAAGATCAGGTGACATCATTCCCTATATATAATATTTTATAGCATTCTTTTAGTTTGTAGGACGTTCGTATGTCAACAAAAAATGCCTATTTCGGTTTTCCGATAAAAAAAATATGTAATTATTAGAAATACTTTCACACATTTCCGCATTCAGATCTGGTCAGTTTCAATGGAAACGAGTAAAAAACAAACCTGTGTAAATAGTTTACAACATAACGACGTAGTTTGTGACTCCGTCGTGCTTACCAAGTGGGCCAGTGGAAAACTACGAGAGATAAACAACTGACTTATATTCGTATAGACTTGATTACAAATTACGTTTAAATTTAATGATTAAGAGATGTGAATGGTGATACACACGATCGATTAACTAGCAACCCTTTTAAGCCAGTAACGACATAGTTACATTGTTAGTGGGTATGCGTTTTTGGAACTTCCCTCATTGTGGAAACACTGCATACATAGCATAGTATTCACTGTATTGTAAACTTGTTTTGAAAAGAGCAACCGCCGAGTTTCTTGCTGGTTCTTCTCGGCAGGAAGGGCATTCCGAACCAGTGGTAGACTCATGGACGATTCAAAAGCACTTGTAAAAAGTTTATTTGATTAAAAAATATTTCTATTCTATTCTATTCATACTAATGTCATCTGCGCTAAGTACAGAATTCCTTTGTGAGAAGAATAATGATACCTACGTCATTTGAAAAATATGACCCCGAAAGAATTTTCAGATTTGCAAAATTAGCGTAACCTTTCGTTAAGAGTAGGTACGAAAATAGTGAAATTGGTATTAGCTATCTCTATTCCAAATTTCAGCCAATTCGGTTCATTCGTTGCGGTGTGAAAGAGCATTACATTTTATCCCGGAAAATAAAGTTCCCGCGGGAATTTAAAAACCTTAATACACTCGGACGAAGTCGCAGGTATCATCTAAAATTCAGCTATACTCAACCTGCGGCCGGCGGGCCAGCGGCCGGGCGGTGTTTAATTCAATTAAATCATTACCTAATTTTTTAGGGTTCCGTACCCAAAGGGTACCAACGGGACCCTATTACTAAGCCTACGCTGTCCGTCCGTCCGTCCGTCCGTCCGTCCGTCTGTCAGTGGGCTGTATCTCGTAAACCGTAATACATAGACAGATGAAATTTTCACATATTATGTATTTCTATTGCCGCTATAACAACAAATAATAAAAATTAAATTAAATTAAAATATTTCCATGGGTACATGGAAATATTTTTATTTAATTTTTTTTAACGGAACCCTAAAAGAGCGAGACCCGACTCGCACTTGGCCGATTTTTTTCTTTTTAGCCGACTTCAAAAAAAGGAGGAGGTTATCAATTCGTAGGTATCTTTTTTTTATGTATGTCCACCGATTACTCGAAGACGCCTGGAGCGATTTGGAAAATTATTTTTTTGTTTGAAAGGGTCCCTAGGTGGACCCTAGGTGGTGGTTTGAAAGAGTTAGAAAGGTCCACATACTTCCCAGGTGGTCCCATAAAAATTTCATCGAAATCGGTCGAGCGGTTTTTAAATATCAACAATAAATTATAATATAATTTGTATAGTGTGTGTGTAATGTATTAAAGCGGGAGTTTGAAGTCAGTTGTTTAAAAAGAACTTTGTTATTTTAAATTATTACGGCCAGCGATACCATAACTGACACGTGTTTGTGGCTAAACGAAAAAAAGGTTGAGTACCACAGATCTAGATTGTAGTAAGTAGGTATATTATCTTTCTAGTTTGTTTCTTTACCTAATCCTCTTGAAGTCCAGGTCGGCGGGGTCCACAGACTTCCAGGCGCCGTGGAGGTAGTTCCTGCAGATCCTGCCCGCCACCTCGCGCATTTCCTCTTCCGTGCCGCACATTTGCAGTTCCTGCAAGGAAAACAAAACATTTGTTGATGTTAACAATATAAATAAATAAATAAACATTTGTTCAGCTATTAACAAAAATGTCTTTAAGAATAATGATATACAGACAGAAACTTAATCACTAAATAATTTAATAATAAATTGTTCCTAAATGTTAAAGCTGAAAAGGCTACTGGCCTCAGCATAATGCTGCTACATTAAAATGCTGAGCGCTGTTTTTCCGGCATAGCCTCAAATGAAATCGCGAGCCAATGAAAAAGCCAGCGAGTTTATGGACTCCTAAACTACTTAACCGATTTTGATCAAACTTCGTAACTATCTGTAATTTGGTCCAACTTAAAAGATAGGATAGTTTTAGTAGTTATTTGTTTTATTTATATAGATAAATTGGCGGTACGAAGTTCGCCGGATCAGCTAGTAATATATATATGTATTCACTAGTCAGGTATCTGTAGTATCGGTTATACAGTGATTTTATTTTTATGTTGGCCTCATCGATCCCTTTTAATCGATAATTTAAAGTTTAATACCCATATCAAAACGGTTCAAGAATATTTCGCTACCTTGGAACTGGCAGTGAATATCAACTTTTAATCAATAAAAAAATTCCATAGCCTTATCAGTTTAACGACCATCGATACTCAGTTGTGCGTTGATATCCCTCATTACTAGTGCTACAACGAATGCCTACAATAAACATGAAGGCCTAAAATAGATATGCTACAGGGATTTACGAATTATGACTGAATGGTAAACACGTTTATCAGCCAATATCCCTAGTAGGTAGGCACGATAAACATCTTATCGCAAAACGCGTGCCCGCGTGCCAACAATCAGCTTAATAATTTAACAGTTCAATTTATAATAACACCTCACACCTGTAAATATTACAACAGACTAACTGATGGACTTGACTCCGTCTGATTACAGTTTAAAAAAATGTGTGTTTTTTAGGGTTCCATACCAAAATGGTAAAATGGAACCCTTATGGTGAGACTTTCTCCGTCCGTCCGTCCGTCCGTCCGTCCGTCTGTCACAGTCGATTATTTCAAGCTATCGACATGAAATTTGGCACAGTTGTGTATAATAGTGGCCCAAAATCATTGGAATAAAGAAAAATCTAAAATTATTTTTAGTTTTAATAAAAAAAGGGGGAAAATCGGGGATTTTAAATTTCAAAGTAAAATAACTATATCGAGTGGGGTATCATATGAAAGGCCTTTACTTGTGCATTCTGAAACAGTTTTTTATTTATTTCTATATATAATAGTTTTTGATTAATCGGCCAAAATGTCGAAAAAAATACCGTTCCCCCCCCTTATCTCCGAAGTTTACCAATAGAAAAATCTGAAATAATTATGGTCAATAGAGGTTTATGTATATTTTACAGGAAAAATAAAAGCAACGCGAAAATTATTTTAGTTTGATTAAAAAAGGGGGAAAATCGGGGGTTTGAAATTTCAAAGTAAGATAACTATACCGAGTGGGGTATCATATGAAAGGCCTTTACTTGTGCATTCTAAAACAGTTTTTTATTTATTTCTATACTAGCTGATGCCCGCGACTTCGTCTGCGTGAACTTAGCCTTTAAAATGCCTTGGGAACTCTGACTTTGCGGGATAAAAAGTAGCCTGTCACTCTCCAGGTCCTCAACTATAGGTACACTGCAAAAAATCACGTCGATCCGTAGCTCTGTTGGGGCGTGATTGAAGGACAAACCAACGCACTTTCGCAGTTATAATATTTCACCATATAAAGTGTAAGTGCATATAGTCAACGTGGTTTTTAGGGTTCCGTACCCAATGGGTGCCAACGGGACCCTATTACTAAGCCTCCGCTGTCCGTCCGTCCGTCTGTCAGCGGCCTGTAACTCGTAAACCGTAATAGATAGACAGTTATAATAAACTTACATTACACTTACTTACATACATACATACATACATACATACATACATACATACATGCATGCATGCATATTGGCGCATAATAGAAGGATAAATAATATGTGAAAAGAAGCATATTAATATCCCGCAGGAACCGTTTGTTTTCCAGGGATAAAAAGTAGTCTTTGTCACTTTTCAGGCCCTTAACTTTACCTGTGCTAAAAAATAATCTAAAACTTCAATCTAAAACTCCGTTGGCGCATAATTGAAGGATAAGTATGTGAAAAGTAACATACGAATATCCCGCGGGAACTGTTTGTTTTCCCGGGATAAAAAATAGCCTTTTCACTTTTCAGGTCCTCAACTATGCCTATCAAAAAAACCACGTCAATCTGTCACTTCGCCTGCGCATAATTGAAGGATCAATATGTGAAAAGTAGCATACGAATACCCCGCGGGGATTGTTTGTTTTCCTGGGATTAAAAGTAGCCATTGTCACTTTTCAAGTCCTCAACTATGCCTATCCAATAAACCACGTCAATCTGTAACTCCGTTGGCGCCGAATTTAAGGATAAATATGTGAAAAGTAGAACACTAATATCCCGCGGGAACTGTTTGCTTTCCCAGGATAAAAAGTAGCCTTTGTCATTTTTCAAGTCATCAACTATGCCAATCCAAAAAACCACGTGTTGAGGCCAACGGCTTGGCCAACGAGTCAAGGCCTGGAACACGAAGTATAGGGGCCCATCAGCTATAACCTGAGTCCAGGGTCGCTGCCCAAAGCGGCCTTTAACCGCGGTCAGATTTGTTCTCGTCTTAGTGTGGACTTAATATGGTAGGGTCGCACTGACCTTCCTTGCAGCATTCAATCCTTGTACGGCCTGAGATTGTATGAGAGTGGTGTATGTGGGGTGTGTTGTGAGAGAGTGTAAGGTGAACTTCTCAGGCCGCTAGACGCAGCAGGCAGGCAGCCAGCTATGGCCTGCTGAAGACGCTGGGCTGGCGTGGCACTGTACACTCGGCTTGTCACTAGTTAAGGTCCAAAACCCTGATCACACACACACTTCGCCGAGCGGGAGGCGAGCAAGGCCGGCGGGTTCCAAAAGGGTTCCTTTGTTACGGACAGCACGTTAACAATGATGCTTATAGCTAGGTCGACACATAGATCGCTCAACGGCGCAACAAAACCGTAAAATAAACTAACTCTAGACACTTAAAACAGCAAAAACGTGCGCGAGACGACCGGATTTTTCGTGAATACGTGTTAGCTGTCAAAAGGGAAGGGAAATTGCAAAAACCACGCCCAAAAATCGCGGCAAGTTTTACCTTTCAAGTGTCATCTGTCAATTTCATTGCGAGCCAAAGAGGTTGCTAGCGCCATCGACCATGGAACAAGGAATTATGGCGCGAACAATCCCCCCGCCCGTGGGCGTAAGGATTTACGTCCACTTACTAGTAAATAGGTAAACGAGATAAGGAGCAAACGGCTCGCTGCAAGACAGAGTCTCCGACCATTACCTCGGCAACCCTGGGAACCCCATCAGACCCGTAGATCAGCTTAAGAATGCGCCCACGGCGCCAGTATAAAGGCAACAAATTAGGTTCCTTAATCAGCACTAGGTTACCAACTTTGGGTGGATCAGATTTGTCAGCCCACTTAACCCGCTGCTGCAAAAGATGCAAATACTCTAGTGGCCAACGGTGCCAAAAACTCTGAGTCATCTGTTGCAGCAGCTCAAACCGGGACAAACGTGAGACCTTCACGTCCCTGAAGGGGTATTCGGGTAGAGCGTTAAGGGGCTGACCAATCAGAAAATGACCGGGAGTTAAGACCTCCAGGTCATTTGGGTCAGATGAGAGGGGACAGAGTGGCCGAGAATTGAGTACAGCCTCAATTTTGCAAAACACGGTGGCGAGTTCTTCAAAGGTTAAAACAGTTTCGCCTATAACGCGCCGGAGATGAGTCTTGGCCACCTTAACCACAGCTTCGAATATTCCACCCCAATGAGGGCAAGCTGGGGGGTCAAACTTCCAGGTTACCCCCATCTTGGCCAATGCTGTACTTAATCTAATCTTATTGCTAGACAGGAATTCGACAATCTCTTTTAAATATCTATCAGTGCCCTTATAATTGGTGCCGCAATCCGTGCGAATCAGGTCAGGCAATCCTCGACGAGAGACAAATCTACCTAGCGTGGCTACAAAAGCTTCAGTGCTTAAGGCACTCACAAGTTCTAAATGTACCGCCTTGGTAGCGAGACATACAAAAACGCAGAGGTAGGCCTTGAGCGATCTGGCGTTGCGGAGGTTAGAGCTCTTGATGGCAAACGGGCCAGCAAAATCAGTGCCAACCCCAGCAAAGGGTCGAGTGGCTAGAACGCGGTCGGAGGGCAGATCACCCATCATCGGCTGTGAAGTATTAGCCTTCAAGCGGTAACACGGAATACATTTGTAAGTGACGTTCCGGATGGTGCGTCTCCCTGCCAGAATCCAAAACTCGCGCTGTAAAATAGCCGAGAGTGCACTGCAACCAGCGTGGGCATTTTTAAGATGGTAGTGTGTCACTAGCAATTTGACAAAGGTGCCGTCCTTAGGTAGCAAAAGGGGGTGGCGAGCACCATAGGGCAGATTGGAATTCTTGAGGCGTCCTCCAACGCGTAGCATTCCGTTATTGTCCAAAAAAGGGCTTAGGCGAGCAAGGGGGCCCTTCAAAACTAAACCTCTCTTTAGAGTGTCAATCACGGATGAAAAATGCTCCACCTGAACCACACGCACCCAGTAGTTCCGGGCGTCTTGGCGTTCAAGAGGGGAAAGCACAGGACTCAAATTTTTATTTTCTGAATTCCGCCCATTATGGATAAAACGTCGAATCCAACCGGTAACACCAATTAGTTTATCAAGGGAACTGTAACGGTTCAAAAGAAAGTTCAAGTCGGGGATCTGTTTATCCTCAACCACTCCGACTCTTAAGCCCGGCAATACTTCGGGAGCGGAAAACCTATTTTGAGGCCAAGTCGTCTCGGATTGGGATAGCCAACTTGGATCCCACCAAAGGTGATGGTGGACCAGTGAAGAGGCCTCACAGCCGCGGGAGGCGCAATCGGCCGGGTTCAGTTCTCCGGGTACGTGTCTCCAAATCACCGGTACTGCAGAGCTCTGAATTTGGGAGACCCGATTCGCAACAAAGACCTCTAAGTTGTGAGGCGCGGCTCGTAGCCAGCAAAGGACAATCTCACTGTCCGTCCAAGCATAAACGTCGGTCAGATCGACCGCAGATGCCAAAGAGGAGCGGACGTGGTTCAAGAGGCGTACCAGAAGGGCGGCGCCAGACAATTCTAATTTCGGGATAGTTAACCGTGACCGAATAGGGGCCACCTTGCTTTTTGCCAAGACGAGATGCGTCGCGACCTCACCGGCGACATCGACAGTCCTCAAATATACCACGGCGGCGTATCCTCGTTCGGAGGCGTCGCAAAACCCGTGGAGACTGGCATGACACCTTCCTGTTGGTAGGAAGCGTCGAGGCATGGAAATTCGGTTAACTTCAGGAAGTGAAGACACAAGGGAGTTCCACTCCTTCAATAACTTCCCAGGGAGTGGTTCGTCCCAACCGAGTTCAGCAATCCAAAGCTTCTGGAGGAAACATTTAGCCAAAAATATTACGGGAGTGATCCATCCATTGGGATCGAAGGTGCGAGCAACCGTAGACAATACGGAACGCTTAGTCCAGACCTTAGGAGGTGGGTCTAATTTGACCCGGTAGGTGAAAACGTCTTGGACGGGCTGGTACTGTATTCCAAGGACCGTCAGCAAATTGGGATTTTCGGGATTTTCAAAAATATGAGGATCCTGCTGATCCTTTCCCGGAAGATCCTTCAAGACGTGAGGGGAGTTGGACAGCCACTTGCCCAACTCATAACCTCCGGACTTCAGTATTGCAATCAACTCATCGCGAAGAGTCAGAGCTTCCCCAACGCTCGAGGCTCCCGTGCAAATATCGTCCATATAGACTGACGATTCCAAGGTGGCTGATGCGCGAGGGTAATTCAGTCGCTCCCGGTTAGCTAGTTCTAACAAGGTCCTGATAGCAATATAGGGGCTTGACTTGAGTCCATAGGTCGTGGTGTTCAATTCAAAGACACGCATTGGCTCATTAGGATTTTCGCGCCACAGAATCATTTGGTATCTCCGATCATCGCGATGTACCATCGACTGTCTAAACATCATCTTGATGTCAGCTACGAAAACAATTTGATGCCGGCGGAAATGCGTGAGGATATCGGAGATATCCTTGATCAGCTTAGGACCGGAGTGCAAGCATTGGTTCAATGTCACCCCGTTGGATGTGGCCGCGGAGCCGTCAAAAACCACTCGAATCTTCCCCCCAGGGGTCTTCAAGACGGCATGGTGGGGTAAGAAGTAGTGCTCGTGTGCGCGCCAATCAAAATTGGATGGTGACATATGCCCCAGGCCCTCGTACTCGCGCATAAATTCAACGTACTTGGAGCGGAAGGTGGAGTCGCGCCGCATGCGCCGTTCCATAGACAAGAGCCTCTTTTCCGCCAAGGCCCGCGATTGACCAAGCGGGGGGCGAGAAGCGAGAAAGGGCAAGCGAGTTACAAATCGCCCATCAACACGGCGGCCTGTGTTGTTTTGATAAAACAACTCACATTCAAGGTCAAGAGGGTCAACTCGTGCGGCATGCGGCGGCTCCTCAACTTCCCAAAAGCGCTGGACCACGTCCGACAGCGTCAAGCCGGCTGCTTGCAATTGGTCCAGCACCGGTAGGTCCGAAGACCATAGCACGGGTCCAAAAAAGCTAGAACCGAATATAGTGGACATGGCACATAGGCCGTCCTTCTGCAAAACCCTAATTTCCCCTGACAAGACCAGGCCCAACACGTCGGAACCCAACAAAAGGTCCGTAGGACCGGGTTCAGTCCAGTGGGGGTCAGCTGGGTTTAGGCCTGATGCACAGGACACCGCAGCGTCAGCTATTCGGACCTGCGGTAGGGGACCTAAGATATTGTCAAGGACTGACACCTTGACCAAGACCCTAAAATTGCCCGTAACGGGGCCAAACATTAATTCCGCTTCCCCGGTAGGAGTCGAGGGCTCTATACCCCCGATACCTATCACCCGTCCTGTTCGAGGACTCCAAGGGAGCCCTAGCTCACCCACCAAACGAGAAGAAGCAATACAGCGCTGTGAACCCGAATCCAAAAGGGCGCGAACGATTAAAAATTCACCCTTCGGGTTGAATACCTTCACTGAGACAGTCGGCAAAAGAATGGTCTGACAGACAGACTGCCGGAGATTCAAGGTCTCAGGAGAAGTTGCTGTGGTGGGGGCTAGGGCGGCAACTACCTATTGGTGGTCCAAACTCATCAAACCCGTCCTCTAACCGGGGAATCTCATATTGAGACTCAGGGGGGACCTCCAAAGGTGAGGGGGACGGACCTCCATTTGGGTAAACCCATGCGTCATCTCGTGGCGGCAGCACGGGCCTAGTCATACGGGCTGAGGTCGGTAAGTCGTAGTACTGCTGTCGACCCGCTCGAGGTGGGCGGCGTTCGAGACGTGGCCACTCATGAAGCGGAGGTGAATAGCGGGCAGGTCGAACCGTAGACGGAGCCGCCACAAATCTCCCATCAGAACGTCGAGGGGGGTTGGCGCCCCCCTCACGGGGGGGTGAAGCCCCCATAGGCGGGGTCGAAATCCGGACGCGTCGGGATTCATGGCCCTGATCAGGAGACCGACGCAAGTAATCCGGGGAGCGATTGGTAAGAGCGCCCCCGCCCGTGCGGGGCGCGCCCTCACTCTCCACCTGGCGACCAACACCATTCTTGTTGGCGCACAAAATCTCCAGGTTACCCCTACAAATTGGGCATGGCCGTTGCTGTTGGCAGTCCCGTTGCATGTGAGCTCCCAGACAGCTATAGCACCAGTGGCGGTCTCTTGCAACGCCCCTCCGATCCTTGATCCGCTTAGAGAGAAACTGGGGGCAAGAAAGCACCCGGTGGCCTGGACGCCTGCAATAGTTACAGGGGGCGGGTTCAGTGGCAGCAAGTCCAGTGTAAACGGGCATTGGTCTCCGGTCGGAGGTCCTTTTACCAGGGACGCCAGTGAGACCTTTTTCCTTCCTCAGCTGGGCAGGCCGCTCTGGGGTCCTTGAAGGACCAGCAATACCAGAGTTATCAGCCTGCCGGCACTCTTCCTCAAGGAACTTTAAAAGGTCCGAAAAGGGGGGCAGGTAGCTGGCCCCGTCCCCACCATACCTTTGCTCAAAACGCAGTTTCAACTCGGGAGGTAGGCGGGACAACACAATGTGTAATAAAAGGAAGGACCACTGGTCCACGGGAAGCTCTAAACGCTTAAGAGCGTTGCAGGCTACAATCAGTGGATTTAAGAGTGATTCTCTTAAATGGGACACCCCATAGACACGTGGCAGCGCTAGAATTTGTGCCACGTGTGTGTCTGCTAACCGGCGCACGTTGGCATACCGCCGAGTCAGTAGTTCCCGCGCGGTGGTATAACTCTCCTCGGAGAGGTCTAGGTGGCTAACTAAACCCAGAGCCTCTCCCTGCAGGGAAGAGAGTAGATAGGCCAGTTTCTGGCAGGGAGACAGGTCCCTTCTCGCGTCCACCAGGCTATCAAAGAGGCTAAGAAAGCCTAGCCACTCGCTCAGGTTGCCAGAAAAGTGGGGCAAGTTTATTGTTGGCAACTTGCCCTGTAACGCAGGCTGCGTGGTGGGTCTGGTGGGAGACTCAAGAATAGAGCTCATTCTCGCCTCCTTCTTGAGCCTCGCGGCCTCCTCCACCAGACCGTCTGTCAGCTCAAAAAACTGTTCGTAGTCCCGCACTGAGGACTCCAGCGATTCCGGAGGTAGCTCCAATGCCATGAGGTCTCGGAAGGCCTCTTCGACGACCGCCTGCCTGGTCCGCACCTGCTCGCACCGCTGGAGCAGTGCGGATGCCCGGTCCTCCCGGCCTACCAAGGCGTTGGCTGTAGCAGCCCAACGCAGCTCTGATTGAATTTGCACGCTCAATTTTTTGTGGGCTGCCATCTTAGGTAGGTACAAAACAACTTAAATAAAGGTAGTCACAACAAATAGGTAACAAAATCAAAACAAAGTTATTTGTTACAAGTTATGTTTCAACTTTAACCAAACAAATTAATAATCAAACAAGAATTACCCACTTTAAACACAAACAAATTACTACTTAAATACTATTTATTAATTAGAATTATTTACTTTAAAACAAGAATTATTTATTTTAAATACATCAAACAAACTACTCTGTTACCTAACCACGAGGGGTTTTAGTAAACAAACAAAGTATTTGTTGGTTAAAAGTTCCAAAAGATACAAATTAAGCTATCAATAATTTATGTTAAGTCAATCAATAACATAAATTAAGATAAAAGAAAAATTAAGTTTTTAATTACCCGTACTAAGCCACTAGACTCATACTAGGTACTGCAAATTACAAATTGGCTTGGTAAGAACCCTACAATTATCAAATTATATTAATATTAAGTTTATTTATTTACAATCTACATCTAACTGTTGGCCAGTTACGGGCCACAAACAACAATTAGGTACTATTAATTATTAATCAACAAAAATTAACAAAACAAAATCTCAATAATTGCAATCATTATACAGGCCTACATGTGACAAGGCAGGCTATGTACTAGTAACTCAATAAGCCTGTGTATTAATAAGTTATAAGGTCCATTAATTTACAATAAATGAGTTAACCCTAGAACGGCCAAGTTAAGTCACAGTAATGCCAAATCTGTCCGCGGAATCAATTTAACCGCGCTCTGACTACCAAATGTTGAGGCCAACGGCTTGGCCAACGAGTCAAGGCCTGGAACACGAAGTATAGGGGCCCATCAGCTATAACCTGAGTCCAGGGTCGCTGCCCAAAGCGGCCTTTAACCGCGGTCAGATTTGTTCTCGTCTTAGTGTGGACTTAATGTGGTAGGGTCGCACTGACCTTCCTTGCAGCATTCAATCCTTGTACGGCCTGAGATTGTATGAGAGTGGTGTATGTGGGGTGTGTTGTGAGAGAGTGTAAGGTGAACTTCTCAGGCCGCTAGGCGCAGCAGGCAGGCAGCCAGCTATGGCCTGCTGAAGACGCTGGGCTGGCGTGGCACTGTACACTCGGCTTGTCACTAGTTAAGGTCCAAAACCCTGATCACACACACACTTCGCCGAGCGGGAGGCGAGCAAGGCCGGCGGGTTCCAAAAGGGTTCCTTTGTTACGGACAGCACGTTAACAATGATGCTTATAGCTAGGTCGACACATAGATCGCTCAACGGCGCAACAAAACCGTAAAATAAACTAACTCTAGACACTTAAAACAGCAAAAACGTGCGCGAGACGACCGGATTTTTCGTGAATACGTGTTAGCTGTCAAAAGGGAAGGGAACTTGCAAAAACCACGCCCAAAAATCGCGGCAAGTTTTACCTTTCAAGTGTCATCTGTCAATTTCATTGCGAGCCAAAGAGGTTGCTAGCGCCATCGACCATGGAACAAGGAATTATGGCGCGAACACCACGTCATTCTACAACTCCGTTGGTGCATAATTGAAAGATAAATGTGTGAAAAGTAGTATACTAATATCCCGCAGGAACCGTTTGTTTTCCCGAGATAAAAAGTAGCCTTTGTCATTTTCCAGGCTCTTAACTTTACCTGTGCAAAAAAATTATGTTAATCTAAAACTCCATTGCACGTATTTTGAAGGACAAATGCGTAAAAAATAGCGATGCTATCCCGCAGGAACTGTTTGCTTTTCCGGGATAAAACGTAGCCTCTGTGCTATTCCAGATTATATTATATGTCAGTACCAAATTTCAGCAAAATCGGTTCATTCGTTGTCGCGTTAAAGAGTAACAAACATCCATCCATCCAAACATCCATCCTCACAAACTTTCGCATTTATAATATTATATAGGATAGGATAGGATATAGGATAGGAAGGATAGGATAGGATAGAATGTACATTCTACACATGACCAGTCATTATAATATCTAGTAATGTACTCACTATGACTGGACAAATCGATACCTTGTAATATTTGTATTATTTATTTCGTAATCCATCCCTAATCCCTAAGAAATTTTCTATTGCTAATGAAAAACTTCAATAACTGTGTTGTTGAGTTGGAATTTTTTACTTATTCTCGATGCTGCGGATAATGTAAGCGTGATTTAAGTACAATCAGCGCCATCTATCGGTGGTTTTTCAAAATCCCGCGGGAACCTTGAATTTTTCCGGGATAATTTGTAGCCTATGTGTTATTCCAGGGTATAATCTATCTCCATTCCAAATTTCAGCCAAATCCATCCATTAGTTTTTGCGTGAAAGAGGAACAAACATACACACAAACTTTCGCCTTTATAATATTAGTAGGATATAATAGTTTTTGAGTAATCGGCCAAAATGTCGAAAAAAATACCGTTCCCCCCCCCCTTATCTCCGAAGTTTACCAATCAAAAAATCTGAAATAATTATGGTCAATAAAGGTTTATGTATATTTTACAGGAAAAATAAAACCAACGCTCTAACTGGCATAGTTTTTTTTATATTAACAATAAACCTCTACAAACTAGTGGTTCGCCCCGAACTGAGACCTCGCGGTAACGGTATCCCATGATTATTCATTCAATCGATACATGATAACCAAAACTGACATTATTATTATGCCCGTTTTCACCAAACATACCTAAATCATCCCCTAAGTAGGAGTCTCTTAACGTAGGTAGCTCCTAAATACAATCCTAAGTCCTAACATCCGTCCCAATATCCTTTTAGGTGTCCCGTACAGGATCGTGATAAATAAGTTGACAGAAAACATCAATCACCTAACTTATAGGTAGCCCGTAAAGGTTAGGGAACGTTAGTGAAAACATTGAATTATTTATCAAACATTGAATTTAACTCGTAGTTCCATGGGAATAGTTACTGACTGCGCCATCTATTAGCATTATTGTGAAGCTATGTTGATGCTATATGAATTACTGACGCCCATTAAAAATTAAATAATCTCGTTTCTTTATAATATTCATATAATTTTAGTATTTGTTGTTCAAGTACAGGATATAAGTGACCTAAAAACATAAAATCAGTTTGAAAATCCATAGCGGATTTTTCTAGAGAGCGTCTTCAAGCGAGCGTATAAAATCGCCACTTTGAAAGCCCCCCATTTCGTCAATTTTAAGGGAAAAATTAAAAAAAAAATATTTTTGTACTCAGTTCAAAATTATCTTTAAAATGATACGTAACAATTTTATGTAACGCGATTTTTTTTTTTTTACTTCGCATTCGCTTCTATGAGAGCCCCCCTGAAATAAAGATTTTTATAACTTTTTAAGCCATTTTCGGCTGGAGGCCATCGGTTTACATATTATATCTAAATTTGAAGTAATTACGTTCAGTAATTCAAAAGTTATAAGGCTCTGACAGACGGACGGACGGACGGACGGACGGACGGACAAGTGCAAATCGCCCTAGTTAACTCAAAGACCTTCGCTTCGCTCGGTCGACAAAGTTAACGATAAATAAGCAAATTAATATAATATTATCGTTTTACTTTTACTTTTGGGTATGGAACCCTCGGTGCGCGAGTCCGACTCGCACTTGGCCGGCTTTTTTTTTATAATACAAAATGCAATCCTTTCCACTCACACTTATATATGGTTCTTATAATGTCATAATTTCGAAATAACTTCTTAAGTTCATATTTACTTTTAACCTTAGATTTAGGATTGGTACCTTAGTTGCTACTAGATACCGTCCTTCCTACAAACAATAGCTCTTTAAATGCGGCAACGTAGTATCAGTTTGTTTGAAAACGTCAAATATTGGTTGCTACGAGACCACTAGTAATTCAGAGGACGCCAGTACAGGCATAGAATAGAATAGAAATATTTTTTATTCAAATAAACTTTAACAAGTGCTTTTGAATAGTCGATGAATCTACCACTGGTTCAGAATGCCTTTCCTGCCGAGAAAAACCAGCAAGAAACTCGGCGGTTGCTCTTTTCAAAACAAAACAATACAGTAAATACTATGCTATATATATGCAGTGTTTCCACAATGAGGGAAGTTCCAAAAATGCATACCGACTAACTTCTATCTTAAGATGGGCAGACATAAAGTAGCCCCATTCCCGCCGGTGGCACCCGTTCACGAGCATGACGCATGACCCAGCCATTGCTTCGCTCAACCATATACTCTGAATCACTAGTACGCCGACGGTATCTAGTAGTGTGTAGCGACTACCAATCCTAAATCACTGCTTTGGGTTCCGTACCGAAATGATGCCAACGTAAAGGTATCCGTAGGGTACGGAACTAAAAAGACTTGCCGGGGAGTAATAATAATAAGGAACGCCGGATGCACAAACAGAAAATTTCATAAGAAGTACAGTGTATATAAAAATCATCAAAAATCTATTGCAATATTAATTTAATCTATGGACATAACTGATAATGTATACCAGAATATTTCGCAACGCGTGGAGACAGTTTATGACATTATCATTTATTGTTTTATTTCATGTTATTGATGATAAGCTGAAGATAAGCGCTAGTAAATTGGATTAAGATTAAATCGACAATGTAGTTGTAAATAACTTATCGCTACATCAAAAATACTTCATAATATTACTGTTCTATTCAAAGAGTGTAAATGAAATTTTTTAATTACCCCTGTCGTGTAGAATGGACATCATCATGAGCAACCCATTAACGTCTCACTACTGAGCGCAGATCTCTCAGAGAAGGGTCATAGGCCATATAGTCTACCACGCTGGCCCAATGCGAATTGGTAGACTTCACACACATTTATAGAGAACTCTCAGGCTTACTCACGATGTTTTTACCTTCGAAGTTTAAAGTATTTGACATTAAATTGCTTAAACGCACAAAGCTCCGAAAAATCTAAGGTCCTCCGCCCGGGATCGAACCTGCGACCCCCCGAACAGGAGACCACTGTCCTAACCACTAGGCTGTCACTGCTTCACGTAGAAATAGTACGGTCATAGAGTTAGGATCGGTAGTAGCTTCGCTCATACTAGATACTGTCAGCGTAGGTACTACACTAGCGGCACGCTATGATGGCCGGTTTGACGTTTGTCCGCTCATGAAGTTCCGTATTAATTGATAACGACTTTGAAGGAAATAATTGTATTACTTTATTGACGATAGTGATGTGCAGAGATTCATAAATTTTATCGAATGTAGTTTTAGGTTTAGGACTCAAAATTTATTTATTAAATTGATTTCTAAAATGTATACAAGTGTAGAAAAATCAGTTTGCACCATTTAAGGGGTGAATGTACTTGTGAATATGAACAATTTTCACTATGTGGACAAACCTCTGAAATCGCAAAAAAATATCAGCTGTTTCATACAAAAGGTAAAATTTTTATTTTTATATGATATATACCACAACTCGGCATTTGGTTTTCTAAATTGAAAATTTTTAAAAATGGAATCTAATACGATCGTCACATAGGATCGCTGGCTAGCACAACTACTACCTCCGGCAAACTCGCGTCAATGCTCAATGCAAAACAAAGCAGTTTCGAATTGACGTTGCTTCGAAAAGTATAAACTGTCAGTGCAATGCGATTGTGATATAGTTTTGACCTGGCTTTGGATTTCAAATATTGATACTGCATTACTGTTGACCCTTGCTCGTTAATTTGGACTCTGTTCAAGCCCTTTGTTGTGGATTTCGTCGATATGACCGAACGTACGCAGAGAACTGTTCTAAATAGTCAGACACGTGAGTTCGTAATACGCCTTCGTAACTATTTATCATTCAAATATTCAGTTCGTTCAAATAAATTAAATAAACATATACATTTTTGTTTTATTAAACCTATTTAATCAGGTACAAAAACAAAACTTAATTGTTTTTTGTTCGAGAATAAATTGACATTCCACATCACTATTGTAATGTGTCAAACCGGCCATCATAGCGTGCCGCTAGTTTAGTAAATTGCGACAGTTTATTTTAAAAAAAAATATCATCATCATCATTAGCAACCAAAAAAAAATATAGTACGCCTGAATTGGCGTACCCAGTGCCCACATAGCCTCGTAACGACCAATGTTCGACGTTTTCAAACAAACTATGATATTACGTTGCCGATTTGTTTTTAGGAAGGGAGGTACATATCTAGTAGCAACTGAGCTACCAGTCCTAAATCTATTGGTACGATATGGTATGGGATGGAACGTACTTGGTGCAAATAAAATCGTCCACAAGGGAGAAGTTGAATGCTTTTGAGGCGAATCACATCTGCCGCTAAAGACCTAAAGATCTCGTGATAACCACGACCACTTTGCCAAGAGTGTTGCATTAAGAAGTTTGCATCATGGTTTAAAAAAAATCTGTTGCTGACGGTTTTTAGGGGCTAACTTTTGCCATCATTTTTATTCACATTTAACCCTCAAAATGGGAGTTATAATCAGGGTTCGAGGATATATATCAATGGATATATATCACGATATATATCCGATATATATCAACTGGGTTCGATGATATATATCAATGGATTTTTTTTAATTTGTTTTGTGTCATAAATATTGAATGCTTAGAATTTATAAAAAAAGTTTTATGTTTTTGAGTTGCGTTTTTGATATACATGTATAAGATTGTATGTTTTTAGTTGATTTTGCGTGATCTAAAATAAAATTTTATGTTTTGGTTTCATTTGACTGATTTTAAGTACCTACCTAAATAAATAAAACATTTTAGTTTTTTTCATAATTTTAGTATGTTTATGCAAATATGCAAATAGTATTCATAAATAATACAATAAAATATTAATATGGCTTTCATACAAAATTGATATATATCAAACTTGATATATATCGGATATATATCATAAATATCCGATATTTTGATATTTATAATAAATATCGGATATTTTCGAACCCTGGTTATAATACACTTTAGGGGTGCGTTTTGATGTATAGCCAACTTCATGTATTTACCACAAAATAATTACTTAATATTAATTTGATTTAAATTACATCAGAGATAGTTAAATGCAGTAAGATGCTACTATTATTATTGTTGTGTCTAAGTTATTATTTTATTAATAACCCCATTTTATTAATACAGATAAAGGAAAATAAATTATTTTCTTGTACCCAATGTGAACTCCGTTATTATGATAGTAAAATGTATAAGTAGTAGTAGTTGCAGTATAGCTATTTATGCAACTGCATCGTAATGAGGGTCATTTTAATTCGAGTGCTGTTTTTTGATACGAGGCTTGCCGAGTATCAAAATAGGATAGTACGAGAATTAAAATGACTAATTACGTTCAGTTGCATACAAGATTTTATCTACGACAAGGAAGTAAAATCATTAACAAAATACGCCGTAGGCTCAATAAAGTAACAAAAAGTAACTCCGTAAGCCGCCACCAGCCGCCTGTGGCGCCTCTGTCAACAAAAAGTAACTCCGTAAGCCGCCACCAGCCGCCTGTGGCGCCTCTGTCATATGAACGGTACAAAAGTGCCAGAACTCAGAGCCTTAGCTTTAGGTATCCTATTTTAAGAAGATAACCATTTCGATTCAGCTCCCATACAACGAGCTGCATCGAAATGAGAAGCAAAACCGAAAGAGGGTTCATTTCGATTCAGCTGTCAAACTCGAAATTGGAACGTTTCGATGCTGGAGTAGATAAAATAAATAATTATTTAACAGTAATCATCAAAGAAAATTGAAATCTAGAATGTTTTCAGTAATTTTACCTTCGAACAGTAAATTTAAATTAAAAGCGCATCACCTAGTCAGGGGACAGGGGTGATTTATAAAAGTGCACTTTACAATTGGCACCAATTATATAAATTACGTAATTGCTTTTCAGAGTACCCAGAGTGAACTAATGAATGTTTATTATACGAGTGATGTTTGTGATAAAATGTGTAATTTATATAAAGTGTCATAACAGTTTTAATTAATACTAGCTTTAGCCCATGGCTTTGCTCACTGTCACGTAAAGTTAGATTTTTCTAACCCCCCATTTTAACCCATTAGGGGTTGAATTTTCAAAAATACTTTCTTGAAAGTAATTTGAGCTGTGCATTTATAGTCACCTGTTTGCTTTTATATATTATGTATATATTTTGAGATTAAGCTTCCAATTCCAATATTCACAGAGTAGAAATAATCAACATAAAGTTGAAATAATTTTTTTCTTTTTCATTATAGTTTTCTTTTTTAGGGTTCTGTAGTATACAAGGAACCCTTATAGTTTCGCCATGTCCGTCCGTCTGTCTGTCTGTCTGTCTGTCTGTCCGTCCGCGGTTTAGCTCAGAGACTATTGGTACTAGAAAATTTTAATTTAACAAGGGTATAAAATATAAATATTAATCACGCCAACAAAGCAGTGAAATAAAATTGAAAAATAATTTTTTTAGGGTACCTCCCCTACATGTCAAGTGGGGATGAATTTTTTTTTTCTCGTCTATCCCCTAGTGTGGGGTGTTGTTGAATAGGTGGTATGTATAACAGTGTGGTAGTGGTATGTAGGGTTCATTAGTTAAGGAGTTATATCTGTTTTTTCTAAGGTAGGTATTACACATAGTGTAAGTTGCATATTTTGTAGTATATTATAGTATTTAAACCATGGAACTCAAAATATATTCAATATTCATAAATGAAATAAAAGCACTATCCTAGATCAACAATAATATTTGTGACTTGCAACTACGGAACCTTACACTGCGCGTGGCCCGCCGCCCGACACGCACTTGGCCGGTTTTTTTTATATTATTTTCAGTGATATAAATATAATGTATTTTGACTTATGAATAAATAATATACATTAGTTTTAATTATTGCATGCCCATTTGGTGAATCATTTGTAAACACATATTATAAAGATCTATGTAAGTAATGTTTTATATTGTAATGTTCAAGCAAATAAAAAAAAAATTATTGTGAAAGTACCTAACTCAACAACAAGTTACAATACATTGCAATATTTGCAATGTCAATAAACAGTTAGCACTTGAGTTGTATTTATCTAGAAAATAGATAAAACTCAAGTGTTGTCAGTGCATTGACATAAATTAAAATGTAATAATCAAGTGTTGCTTTTTTCATCCACAATATGAATGTATAAGAATTCCTTTTATATGAATACACATCCACGAAAATGTGCTTGATTATTTATTAAAACAGTAACGGTTGATTTCACGAACGTAAAACTATCAGAATGCCCAATTTATTCCTCAGTAAAACGTCACTCGACGTTGGTGAAATCGGCCATAAGTATATTAATAGTGATTTCATCTCTTATGAGAACAAAGAATTAATATGATCAGATGTTGATAACCAAAAAAATTAATTAGTATTACAATATTGGTAAATTAATATTATTAATTTTTGTTTTAATGAAAGAACCATGCTGAACATGAACAATATTCTCCTTTTCCAACCAACTAAGCATTAATCTTGTCATAGTAATGATTACGACAATAGTGTAGTTCTGACGAATTGAGAACCTGCTCCTTTTTGGAAGTCGGTTAAAAATCTATGACTGACATGGGGCAGGTTGCTGTCATATTTTTTTCATCATTCATCATCATTAGCAACGCATCAACGGCTCACTACTAAGCGCAGGTCTCCTCTCAGAGAAGGGTTATAGGCCATAGTCCACCACGCTGACCCTATGCGAATTGGCAGACTTCACACACCTTCAAGAACATTATGAAGAACTCTCAGGTGTGCAGGTTTCCTCGCGATGTTTTCCTTCACTGTTGAAGCAAGTGATATTTAATTGCTTAAACGCACTTGACTCCGAAAAGTCAGAGGTGCGTACCCGGGATCGAACCTGCGAACCCCCAAATAGGAGACCACAGTCCTAACCACTAGGCTGCATATTTTTTTGGACCTACTTTATTGACACCATTTTGGCGCTGTAAACAGCTACGAGTGTCCAAGAAACTAAAATTTGTGAGGGTATTAGTTAACAACGTCAACTGGTAGTTGATAGTTTTGGCATTCCTGCATCCCTACAGTTCGACAAGTATAACTTTACATTACTATTGCCATTGTATAGAGCAGTGTTTTTCAATCTTCTTGAAAACGCGACCCCTTTACAAGTAAAAAAAAAGTGTGTGTGTGTCAGCTCCGACGCACGACTGGAGTTTACTACTTAAAACGTCGTAATGCATTCGCGGCGCCGCTCCGACCCGATCACGCGCTCGGCTTCCCCAAGCGAAAGCGCTTTCGCATTCGACAACTCAAGCGAAAACCAACCTTATTTACTCAACCTTAGGGTAGAAATTTGCATCGTTGTGAAAAACATAACAAGGGCATTCGACAACTCAAGCGAAAACCAACCTTATTTACTCAACGTTAGGGTAGAAATTTGCATCGTTGTGAAAAACGTAAAGAGGTCATTCAAAACAGATTTTACTGCTCAAATTTTTCTCATACCGGGCGCCTAAAATCGGAGTAAACTACTTCTAAAGGAGTAAACTCCAAAAATTCATTCGAAGACTATATTAAACGTAAAATCAAGGAAATGGCGAGATCTGTGTAAACAAGTAGGTTTTGCCTTTAGAGGTGCGTTTTGGATAATATTTAATCTCCCCGCAAATAAGAAAGAAAATCATATAGATTTAGCATGTGACAACATGCTCAAAATGGAGTTTCATTCCTAAGATATTGATGTCTTGTGGATGAAAAGAAAATTGGAGTATCCAGAGCTACCAAGCGATGCTTTAAAATTGTTAGTGCCATTCGCCACTTCGTATTTATGCGACTTAATATTTTCTACAATGGTGAACATTAAAACATCATACAAAAAAGAAATACGCTCCAATTAGAGAATGACTTCATCATTAATGTCTCTAAAATAGAACCATGTTTCGATAAATTGTTAAAATATAAACAAACACGGCCTTGTCATTGAAACTGTAGTTTTTTTTTATTGTCGTGTAGGACCTAAAAACACTTGACTTTCTTTACCCTCGACCCCCACGAGTAAAACTTGGCGGGTCGTGACCCACAGATTGAAAATTATAAACTCGCCGGCATATTTAGCGGAACGTAAAAAAAAGGTTTGATATCAGTATCATATAAGGTTGCTGGCTGGTTTATACGTCATTTAATTTAAAAAGAAATATTTTCAAACTAAGAAAACAACTGAACATCACATTTTATGCAGTTGTATAAATTTTATTCAAATACACCTTATCTGGAGCGAACTTCGAGTATTTCTTCCTTCTGAGTTTGATTTAAAATTTCATTGAAATACTGTTTTTTGTTAGTTTTTTTTAATCGCGTATCTTTCTGGAGTTAATGACTGAATTATGCCTGACTTAGCCCCAACGGAGATTGCCAGGGCACTCGAAATGCGAAGAAATGGTCAAATCTACAGAGTGATATCCAGAGATCTTCGTCGACCAGTTTCAACGATCCATCGCAGTATCCAACGGTTCAGGGAGACCGGTATTTATGTGAGAAGAGCAGGACAAGGCAGAAAAAGACGCACTTCGAGTAGGGATGATCGTTTCATTCGGCTTCGTGTACGTAGGAACCCCCGTTTGACGGCCGTCCAAGCCCAACATGAGTTAGAAGCAGTGCGGGGTGTAACCGTAAGTGAGCGTACGGCACGAAGAAGGCCCGAAGAAGCTGGTTTGGGTTCATTTGTGCCCGCCAAGGCTCCAAGGCTCGAGGTAAATCATCGTAGAAACAGGTTAATTTTTGCTCAGGAACATCGACTTTGGAACGCGGACCAATGGAGTAAGGTATTGTTTAGTGATGAGTGCAGAATTCTCTTAAATCAAATTGACGGCAGGCAAAGAATATACAGACGCAAAGGAGAACGATACATTCAGACAAATTTTGAAACTACAGTTGCATACGGTGGTGGATCAATAATGGTTTGGGCGGGCATTTGTTTGGGAGCTCGCACAGACTTGGTAGTGATTGACAGAGGGAGTCTGACTGCAGACCGCTATATCAGAGAAGTTTTAGAAGAAAATGTCGTACCGTTTGCCCCATATATCGGTGACGATTTTGTTTTTATGCAGGATAATGCTCGGCCGCATACCGCTCGGGTAACTCAAGCTTATCTTAATGATATGAATATCACTGTTATGGAGTGGCCGGCGAGATCACCGGATATGAACCCAATAGAGCACGTTTGGGACTTGCTGAAAAGAAAAGTTAAGTCCAGAATTCCAGCTCCTGCCAACGTGGGAGAACTGCGAATCGCCGTAGTTGAGGAATGGCGGAGACTATCCCAGGAGACCATCGATAACATCATTCTCAGTATGCCTAGACGGGTAGAAACTTTAATAAGAGCACGTGGAGGAAATACGCGATATTAATCACCATTTTTCTAATTTAATTAATTGTTATTTTAATATTAAATTTCACTTTTCCCGGTTACATGAAAAGTTCAAAAATGTACAATTTTTCACAAATAGCCTTTACTCGCAAAATCTGTTCTTAATGCGATCTCATTTTAAGTAAAACAAATGAAACTTTAAATAACAAAAGAAGTGTAGTAAGTAGATTTTAAAATAAAACCATATTTTTTTAATTATGGACCTTTTTTTTATGTTCCGCTAAATATGCCGGCGAGTTTAGATAGAATTATAGTATAGATAGAGCATGAGACTAAATTTGGGGAAAAAACATTTTTAATTTACACAATAAACGCAACAGCACACAACGAGATCCAATTGTGAATTTTTAAGATGGCCTAGAGTTTAAAAATTGGATGTCCGAATTAGTTCCTCAAAACGCCACCGCCAACTTATACTTGTAGCACTTCTTCTTCTTCTTTATCAACCTATAGATGTCCAATGCTGGACAAAGGTCTTCCGCATGGACTTCCACAGGCTTCGGTCTTGCGCCGCTTGAACCCAGCGGCTCCCTGACTCGTTTGATGTCGTTGGTCCACCTAGTGGGGGGGTCTGCCAACACTGCGTTTACCGGTGCGGGGTCGCCACTCCAGCACCTTGGGACCCCAACAACCATCAGCTCTTTGAACTATGTGCCCCGCCCAGTTCCACTTCAGTTTCGCGACACGCTGAGCTATGTCGGTGACTCTGGTTCTCCTACGGATCTCCTCATTTCTGATTCGATCCCGCAGGGACACTCCGAGCATAGCTCTCTCCATCGCACGCTGAGCGGTCCTGAGCCTACTTATGAGGCCCACAGTTAGCGACCATGTCTCGGATCCGTAAGTCATCACTGGCAACACACACTGTTCGAAGACTTTAGTCTTCAGGCACTGTATATTGTTAATTCCAGACACTCGTATGTCAAATGTGGTGCTTCTAATTGATCCATAATTTAAGCTGTCCTTTGTATAGACAGCCAGTCCAGTGTAAATTATAGATTAAACATAAAGGTCAGTGGCTGCCTCTAATAAGTGGCAGCTAATCCAAAAAATTCCTCAGTGCCTGAAGACTAGTTTTCGAACAGTGTGTGTTGCCAGTGATGACTTATGGATCCGAGACATGGTTGCTAACTGTGGGCCTCATAAGAAGGCTCAGGGTCACTCGAGCGATGGAGAGAGCTGTACTTGGGGTATCCCTGTGAGATCGCATCAGAAATGAAGAGATCTGCAGGAGAACCAAATTCACCGACATAGCTCAGCGAGTCGCGAAACTGAAGTGGAAATGGGCGTGGCACATAGTTCGAAGAGCTGATGGTCGTTGGAGTCCCAAGGTGTTGGTGGCGACCCCGCACCGGTAAGCTCAGTGTTGGCAGACCACCCACTAGTTGGGCCGACAACATCAAACGAGTCGCAGGGAGTCATTGGATTCAGGTGGCGCAAGACCGAGTCCTGTGGAGGTCCATACAAGAGACCTATGTCCAGCAGTGGACATCTAAAGGTTGATAATGATGATGATGATGAATACAAAACCACAGTCAGACACTTCCATTTTATTGATTTTTATCTTAGTTATTCATATATTATGACATCAGACTGACTCAGTAATAAGATATTATACAAAGTATTAACCCATACAGGCACAAGGTGATAAGAGTGACTTGGAGACATCAAATCCACATCCACACAAGTATGTGAAAGTGAGCCTATCTATCTGTATGTTTGTTACATTTTGAAAGATTACTTTTCTTGGCGATATTTGGCATAGAGATAGCAAGGATTCTGGAGACATAATGTTAAAGTTCTTACACAACCAAGAAAAATAAACTCTGCAAAAGAGCAAAAATACTTCAATGGATAATAATAAAATCATCATATGTGATGCAAGTTATTACATTACCTCAAATATGGTTGAGCAAAGCAACGGCTGGGTCATGCATAGGGCTTGCATTCGAATATTCGAATATTCGAATTATTCGAATAATATTTCTTGACCGAATATTCGAATATTAAATCTGCTATATTCGAATATTCGACCAACTTTCCGAAAGCTAAACTCGGAATATTGATGTGCATGTCGCAGGCATTTTGTGTGATTCCGCCGTTTACATACGGCGTCGCGTCGTCAGTTTAGAAACGCTCGCTGTTATGTAATGCCGCGGCAAATTGAAGTATTTAGTTCTGTTTCTTATGCCTAACAAGTACTATGTTCGCCAAAATCTAAAGTTAGGTTAGGATTAGACATGAACAGTCGGGTGGTAGTGTGAACAGTCAGGTGTGTGTGAAGAGTCTGGTGAACACTTAGGTATATTGGCCAAATGGAACCTAAGTGCCCGGCCTGCGGCCAGGCACCTGGCTGTTCATGTCGAACCACAACTTAACCTAACTTAGGAGGCAGATTTGTGGCCCTGGTGCTTGGGAATTGCGTAGATTTACAATAACTACATCTAAAACTACAGTGAAATTAAAACAATTGAACGAGTTGTCATTTTGCCTTCGGCATATTACATAACAGAGAGCGTTTCTAAACTGACGACGCCGTATGTAAACGGCGGAATCACACAAAATGCCTGCGACATGCACAAAATATTACTTTTAAACTCCGCGCGCAACATAATGCTTAGAAGTAGAAGACAATAATTATGCTTAAAAGAAAGCAGTGATGAGGTAGACCTCGATGAGGTTGGAACGCGCTTGCCTAGAAGATACCTATTCACTCTTGCCTTGAAGATTCTTAAGTCGTACGTGTAAGTGTAAGAATAAGCCAAAGTTAGATGATAATTAAGATTAAAACGCATTTTATTTTTGTGCAATGTATCATTGATCTGATTCAGATCTCATAATTTCTTCTTATTTGTCAACCGATAGACGTCCACTGGGCAAAGGTCTCTCGCATGGACCTCCACAGATCTCGGTCTTGCGCCGCCTGAATCCAGCGGCTCCTTGCAACTCGTTTGATGTTGTCAGTCCATCCAGTGGGGGGTCTGCCAACACTGCGCTTCCCGGTGCGGAGTCGCCACTCCAGCACCTTGGGACCCCAGCGACCATCAGTTCTTCGAACTATGTGCCGCGGCCATTTCCACTTCAGTTTCATGACCGCTAAGCTTTGTCGGTGACTTTGGTTCTCCTACGGATCTCTTCATTTCTGATTTGATCTCGCAGGGATACTCCGAGCATAGCTCTCTCCATAGCCCACTGAGTGACCCTGAGCCTTCTTATGAAGCCCACAGTTAGCGACCAATTCTCGGATCCGTAAGTCAACACTGGCAACACGCACTGTTCTTTTAGTGACTTATAAGACTTTCGTCTTCAGGCGCTGAGGGATTTTGGACGAGAAGACATCTCGGAGATTCCCAAATGCTGCCCAGCTGAGTTTGATTCGGCTGTTGATCTTTTTCTCAAAAACCTGTTGAGGATTTGATCCCAGAGCCAAACTGACCCGACACTATACCAAAGATATCCCGGACGTCAGCCTATACGAGATTAGTATGGCTCAAGCAGCTCAAGAACAACAAGGCGCCTGGTGATGATGGAGTCACGGCAAAACTCCTGAAAGCGGGTGGAAAACCGGTACTTTAGATCTTTCAGCGATTGTTCAATTCCGTCATCACGCCGCTGCATCCGCCGGAAGCATGACACAGGAGCTTGGTGGTTTTGTTCTTCAAAAAGGGTACCCATCTAGCTGCTGAGTCATGTTTATAAGTTGTTCTCGAGAGTCATTACGAATCGTCTCGCTCGTAGGTTCGACTACTTCCAGCCTCCCGAACAAGCTGGATTCCGAAAAGGCTGTGGCACCATAGATCACATTCATACGCTGCGGCAGGTTAAACAAAAGATGGAAGAGTATAACCGTCCACTTTGCTTAACGTTTGAGAACTATGAGAAAGCCTGCGATTTGGTGGAAACTTGGGCTGTATTGAGGTCACTGCAGACTGTATTGACTACCGGTATATCCAAGTGTTGACGTGCATGTATGAAAACGCCACTATGTCAGAACGTATACAGGACCAGACTAATCCACTTGCAGCGTCGAGTATGATTGGGAGACGCAATCTCCCCGAAGCTATTTACCGCTGCATTGGAGGACGTCTTTAAGCTTCTGGATTGGAACGGACTTGGCATCAACATAAACGGTGAGTACATCACTCACTTGCGATTTGCCGATGACATAGTCGTTATGGCAGAGACTCTGAGCGACCTCAATACAGTGTTCAATAATCTTAGCAGGGTTTCTCAGCGTTGGGCCTGCAGATGAACATGAGCAAGATGAACATCATGTCCAATGTTCATGCTCCACTCCACCCTCGTTAAGAATACTGCACTTGACATTGTGGACAAGTATATAATGTACCCGGGACACAGTCCAGCTAGGTATGTCCAATTTCCTACCTTGTAATACTGATTAAATACCTATTTGTATTCTATCAAAGTTAAAAATCTTTCTTTTAAATCTTTTAAGTTTTGTAAGTAAGTAATACGAAGTAAGTAGTATAAAGAACCAAAAATAATGTTTAGAATTTAGTACTTTATTTCTAGTTACATGATAAAAGATTTTAAGCAAGTTGTTGTTTTTGTAATGGATTATTTGATTTTATAAATATTATTCGATTTTATAAATGTTATATAAATATTATTACAATACTCACAATCAGATCTCGATTTATAAGACTGTTTTATATTGTGGTTGTCTTGTTAAACACCAACTTTTTTTTTTTTGGAGAGCTGAATTAGTACCATAACAGTCAAATTCCAAACAGTTCTTTAATATTTAAGTAAGATTTTGTTTTGATTCAGAGAAATTAAAAAGTAAGAAGTTGGCAATTAAAAACATAATTATTATAACATCTTTTGATTTTTTTAATTATTCGAATATTATTCGAATAATTCGAATAATACCCGAAAAAAAGTCAAATATTCGAATACCAAAATTTTCGAATATTTGCAAGCCCTAGTCATGCATCATGCTTGTGAACAGGTGCCACTGGCGGGAATGGGGCTACTTTACGTCTGTCTATCTTAATTTATATTGCATTGTTAGTAGGTATGCATTTTTGGAACTTCCATCATTGTGGAAACACTGCATACATAGTATAGTATTTATTGTATTGTAAACTTGTTTTGAAAAGAGCAACCGCCGAGTTTCTTGCTGATTCTTCTCGGCAGGAAGGGCATTCCGAACCAGTGGTAGAGTCAGACAATTCAATAGCACTTGTAAAAAGTTTATTTGGATAAAAAATATATCTATTCTATTCTATATAACCCTTTAGTTTAATGTATTTTATCTTTACAAAAATATAAACAATTTCTAAACTAAATTTGACAGGTCTAAATCTATTGCTATACTTTTCCACAGGGAGCAATATGAAATGGATAACAAAAGATAAAGACTTGTCTATTTAGTTTAGTGATTGTGTACATCATTATCATCATTAGCAACCCCTCAATGGCTCACTACTGAGCGCAGGTCTCCTCTCAGAGAAGGGTTATAGGCCATAGTCCACCACGCTGGCCCAATGCGAATTGGTGGACTTCACACACCTTCCAGAACATTATGACGAACTCTCAGATGTGCAGGTTTCCTCACGATGTTTTCCTTCACCGTTGAAGCAAGTTAAAGTTAATTGCTTAAACACACTTGACTCGGAAAAGTCAGTGCGTACCCGGGATCGAACTTGCGACCTCCCCATATAAGAGACCGCAGTCTTAACCACTAGGCTATCACTGCTTCTAGTGATTGTGTACAATTGACCACATTACCTAAGAACTTAAATAAACTCTAGGCTATCTGAGCTAGATTTTAGAAACTTCTTCTGGGCCTTATTGTCAGTAGTAAAGTTACATAAATATAAAACAATTCAAGATTATGTAACTTTTATAATTTAAAAGAAATACTTTTGTAACTTTCTAGTATGAGGAGTAATTACTCAATGTTTTTACTTTTTCAAGGCCTATTCTTGATTAACACAGAAGAAAATGTTAACGTAAACACGACCATACGATTAAACGTAATCTTTCGTTGCAATAAGCAAGGCTAAATTAGATTATTTTGTCAGTGAATAAGGATCAAACTGTTGGGTACACCATATGAGTCACAAAATCGTGATTTTAATAATGAAAATAAAGGAAACATACCCAGAAAACACTCTTGTTCGTATCTATCAATCTTCTATAACAATTTTTCGCTTGTACTAATACGTTTTTAATATAAAAAGACATTAAAATCTTAATACGATTATTTCAAATTACAATAACACAACACACGGCCGGCACCGAATTGAGTTTGACATGAATCATGATTGAAAATTTGACAGTTTTTTTTTTTTAATTTCCCTGCAACTTGCAAGTATTGATTTGTTGATTTGGGTTCGAGCAAGCGATGTTGCCTAGCATAAAAATAAATCCTGCAAATATTCAAATAATCACATCAAGTTTGTAAAGAATTCACTGTTTATTGTATTAATTAAAATTTTAAACTTTTGTTTTAATTATTGTTCTTAATACAGCTTGTGAACAATTCATGCAGCGTTTAAAATCGCGAGATAGCTCATTCATACGTCAAAGGATGGTTGGATGTTTGTACTTTGTCGCAAAAAGTCATATTTTTATCGCCGAGGGTAAAATTAAAATTTCTCATAAAAAGAGAGTTACCTTAGCCATATTTATCCAGTCTTTTCAACGCTGATAACAATAAATCGTGTAAGTAATTTATAATTCAATTGTAAAAAAATCACCGACTTTTTTAACATTCACGTAACGTCTACACCCCGTAAGATAAAAATATCAACTGACAGCAGAGCGAGATGCAAGTATAGAAATTCGATAGCATAGAATTTTAAGTTGAAGCCACCATTGGTGTGAGCGAGAGGTAAGAAGCAATTTTGAAGTAACCCTGGTGAATATCGATGCAACATAAGTACAACGCATACGTAGGACTTTATGTACGTGTCTACAACGTCACATTATTATGCGACCAATTTATGAAAGTACCGCAATTGTTGATATTTTCTCATTTACCGTTGTGTAGCACAATTTACGTGGATTACAATAACATTACCTATAACCTTATACCTATGTTTTTGAACATTTTTGAATTTGTATGAATGTGGTATGAATCATTGAATTAAATCGTAAATACTTGTATAATATTATGTATTGTATACAAACAACGAACAGTAGGTACAACTAATAATACCTGATTATAAGGTCTGTGCCTGAGCCATGGCAGTAAGATATATACCTACCTAGGTACATTTAATTACCTCTCAAATAAGTAGGTTCCTACAGGTTTTTATTTTTCCGTCTGTCTGTTTGTACGGGCTAATCTTCCAAATGGTTGAACCGATTTTGACGGCTCAGTTTCAAGTGAACAGTAAAGTAAATATTGGAGAATTAGGATTGTGAATTGATAATATTATTTGGAGCCGCTGGATTCAAGCGGCGCAAGTCCATGTAAGAGACCTTTGTCCAGCAGTGGACGTCTATCAGTTGACAAAGAAGAAGAATATTATTGGGTATGCAGGTACTTAACTACCTACCTACCAAGTATGTAGGTATACTTACTTATAGACTTCATCATGGAATTCCGGGCCCTACGTCACCCCCAAGCCCCAACTCCTCAATGCTGAATCCGAATGCTAAAAAGTTTGAATTAAAAAAAAATTAAGTGGCACTCGGGGACTGCCGCGTTAAAGCTATTGCATAGCATTTTTTATCAACTTATGCAATTACAATATTTATGCAATATTTTTTTTGCATAGTAAAAATTATGCAAAAAAATAATTAAAAAACAAACAAACAAGAAAAGCGAACTCAGGTCACTACTTCGCGAGTGAGATTCGAACCAACATCATACACCATACGGTAAAGAAATCTCTCTACTTAAACTAGTAATTGCTGTGCCCCAACGGGGTTCCAATGTAAATATTATTATATATTGTAAGTTGGAATGCAAGGAATAAATGAATGAATAAATAAGAAAGTGGCCGCTCGCCCACTGCGCCAAACAGAGCTAAATGTGAACCTCTAAAACAGTAATTCCCAAAGTGGTCCAGGTGGACCCCCAGGGGTCCACGGGAGACTCGACGGGGGTCTACGTTGGCGTGACAGAAAAATGGGGGTTCACAATTCGTAAGCGGGGGTCGATAGTGAAGCCGCCGCCGACGCGCCGTCTGCAACGCTTGTTCAGACGTGCAAAGGGACCAAATACGACTTGTGGGTGGTGTGTGTGCTTGCAATCTTGCATGAACTTGTTTGATTCTTCACCAATATAAATACGAATGCCAAGAATAAACGTTACTCATTTGTTCCCGGAATTTCGGAGAGAAAAGTACCTAAAGTGAATCGATCTAAGTGATTGCCAGCGACGGAAAAAGTAAGTAGGCTGCCTTTTGCTATACATACTTTTATTTTATTTATTACTTATTTATTTATTTAGAACAGAAATCCGAGAAAGGTAGAACTTTTTGTCCCTAATTTATTAGTAATTGTTTATTTCCCGACTGTGTGGTGTTTCACTAATATAAGTCATCTTTATTATCAACCCAGCGAGGTCTCCTCTAAGAGAAGGGTTACAGGCCATAGTCCACCATGCTGGCCCAATGCGAATTGGTGGACTTCACACACCTTCGAGAACATTATGGAGAACTCTCAGGTGTTACGTGTACGTTATTAATGTTTAATTTTGATTGCAGGTACAATTATATTTTGATTTACTATACTTACTTAATATAATATTGTAAAATATGATAACAATAATAATAATTAATAGTTACTTACATAGTATTTGAATAAATACAACACAAGAAAATATACTATTTTTTTATTTTTACCACTCCGAGTTTTCTAAATAAAATAAGTGAGAATTGATTGGTTTTTGTGCTGTGAGTAGATGTCAAAAATGTAAGCTTGAGATGGAATCACTTCTTTTTGAATGGTCAACTTTACTTTTGACATCCACTCACAGCACAATCAATTAATTAATTTACCAATCAATTCTCTTTTTTTTCAAAGAATGTTGTTTTCGTGGTTGGAACTCACTCGCAACGCCAATTTTCATAATTTATCTTCACATTTTTTGTCGACTGGAAATATGATAGAAATTTAGCTGCAGGGGGTCCACCGGAACCAGCAAACTTTTAAAAGGGGTCTATGAGCAAAAAAAGTTTGGGAACCTCTGCTCTAAAATGTTGAACGCTTACTGAACGACGGTGTTATGTTTTTTTTCGTTACGGAATTTCTTGATTCGGTCGCCGCGCTCAAACTGTTTGTCCTAGTTCAAAGCCCGCGATAAAAGCTATGCAATAGTTTAATAAACCACGAAACCGACAAAATGTTCGCACTGACTTCAATGTGCTTCAACAGTGCTCATACCTAGCATATTATCCTACTAGCGAAAGTTTGTATGAATGGATGTATGGATGGATCCGGATAAGTATGTTTGTTACCTACTCCATCACGTCCGTCACAACGAATGTACCGATTGGGCTGATAGCTCATACCCAGGATTAACACTAGGCTACATTTTATCCCGGAAAAATTTATTAAAAAACCCTTATCCACGCGAACGAAGTCGCGGGCATCATCTAGTACCTATCTACATATTTGTACAACAATATACCTACATACATAAATAGTAAATATTACTGACTGATGTTTTCTTACGTTATCATAACGGCTTTTCGGTATTTGCATTTCATTCATTAATCGATAGATACTTGTTTTCATGCATAACCTAAGCAGTATTAGAATTTATTAGGTAGTACCACAGACCTTATAATGTACATTAGTACGCTATTAAAAGTTAACAAAGCTGAAATTCAAGACTAAAGGACAATTTTTTAGGGTTCTGAATTTATATAATTATCTATTATAGACCATTCAAGTATCTAGGTATCTCCATATCCAATCAAAGTCCATAATACTCAGGTTCAGGACCTACTGAAAACTTTTTGGTTGTCACAACGATTTGAACTTCTGTTATCACCATAGTATAATATTTTGAAGAATTTACTAAGGGAGGGGTTTGAAACGCGCTCTGGTCTGAGAAGAGCCCGCAACAAGCTCAGTCGTGTTACGTGTATAGGTAAGTAATTAATCCTCATACTACTAGTGGTTCGCCCCGAACTGAGACCTCGCGGTAACGGTATCCCATGATTATTCATTCAATCGATACATGACGACCAAAACTGACATTATTATTATGCCCGTTTTCACCAAACATACCTAAATCATCCCTTATGTAGGAATCTCTTTACGTAGGTAGCTCCAAAACACAATCCTAAGTCCTAACATTCGTCCCAATGTCCTTTTAGGTGTCCCGTACAGGATCGTGATAAATAAGTTGACAGTAATCATCACCTAACTTATCATAAGTAGCCCGTAAAGGTTAGGGAACGTCAGTGAAAACATTGAATTATTATGTAGGTACTAACGAGTGAAAACGGGTTAGGTTAGTACGATACGATTACGTACGATTGTACGATCTGTACAAATCGTCATCTATCGACGCGAATAGAAAATATACAAAATGCAGCAATTAATAGTTTATTGAAGTTTGATATTTAACTAAAGAATAATTTTAATTGAATAATATGTTATTATATTATGTACCTAAATAATAATAGTCGACGCAAAACTGTTTTTGGGATAGATCGTAGTCGTAACTCCTAGTTCCATGGAATAGTTAATGACTGCGCCATCTATTAGCATTATTGTGAAGCTATGTGAAAATTACTGATGCTCATTAAAAATTAAATAATCTCGTTTCTTTATAATATTCATATAATTTTAGTATTTGTTGTTCAAGTTCAGGATACAAGTGAAATAAAAAAATAAGTACAGCTTGAAAATATATAGCCGATTTTCCCAGAGAGCGTCTTCAAGCGAGCGTATTAAATCGCCACTTTGAAAGCCCCCCATTTCGTCAATTTTAAGAAAAAAATTATGAAAAAAATACGTTTGTACTCTGTTCCAAATTGTCTTTAAAATGATACACAGAAACCCTATGAATCGCAAAAAAAAAATATTTTACTTCGCATTCGCTTCTATGAGAGCCCCCCTGAAATAAAGATTTTTATAACTTTTTAAGCCATTTTCGGCTGGAGGCCATCGATTCACATATTATATCTAAATTTGAAGTAACTAGTGGTTCGCCCCGAACTGAGACCTCGCGGTAACGGTATCCCATGATTATTCATTCAATCGATACATGATAACCAAAACTGACATTATTATTATGCCCGTTTTCACCAAACATACCTAAATCATCCCCTAAGTAGGAGTATCTTAACGTAGGTAGCTCCTAAATACAATCCTAAGTCTTAACATCCGTCCCAATATCCTTTTAGGTGTCCCGTACAGGATCGTGATAAATAAGTTGACAGAAAACATCACCTAACTTATAGGTAGCCCGTAAAAGTTAGGGAACGTTAGTGAAAACATTGAATTATTATGTAGGTACTAACGAGTGAAACCGGGTTACGGGCATCTGTTCAAATCGTCATCTATCGACGCGAATAGAAAATATACAATATTTAACTAAAATTTAACTAAAAAATAATTTTAATTGAATAAAATGGTACAAAAAAAATTACAATACAATTATTGTATTATATGTATTATGTAACTAAATAATAATGGTCGACGTAAAACTGTTTTTGGGATAGGTCGTAGTCGTAACTCGTAGTTCCATGGGAATAGTTACTGACTGCGCCATCTATTAGCATTATTGTGAAGCTATGTTGATGCTATATGAATTACTGATGCCCATTAAAAATTAAATAATCTCGTTTCTTTATAATATTCATATAATTTTAGTATTTGTTGTTCAAGTACAGGATATAAGTGACCTAAAAAATAAAATCAGTTTGAAAATCCATAGCGGATTTTCCTAGAGAGCGTCTACAAGCGAGCGTATAAAATCGCCACTTTGAAAGCCCCCCATTTCGTCAATTTTAAGGGAAAAATTAAAAAAGAAATATTTTTGTACTTGGTTCAAAAGTATCTTTAAAATGATACGTAACAATTTTAAGTAACGCGATAATTTTTTTTTTACTTCGCATTCACTTCTATGAGAGCCCCCCTGAAATAAAGGTTTTTATAATTTTTTATCCAATATTCGGCTGAACGCCATCAGTGTACATATTATATCTAAATTTGAAGTAATTACGTTCAGTAATTCAAAAGTTATAAGGCTCTGACAGACGGACGGACGGACGGACGGACGGACGGACAAGTGCAAATTCACTCTAGTAGACTCAGAGACCTCGCTTCGCTCGGTCAATTACGTTCAGTAATTCAAAAGTTATAAGGCTCTGACAGACGGACGGACGGACAGACGGACGGACGGACAAGTGCAAATCGCTCTAGTAAACTCAGAGACCTCGCTTCGCTCGGTCAACCAGCATTTCTCTCGACTCTCAGCGTTGGTAGAGCAGCTACATGTTTCGTAGACGTACTTTTTTTGAACTCCTTACCTAGGTATTAACTATTATCTTAATTATTACTATTAGGTAAGTATTATCATAAAATAGGTACCTAACTACTAGGTATACGCTTGTGGTCTGCTATAGAAACAAAGAGACCTTACAAGTGCAGTAGGTACTATTGATTTACTAACCACATACACAATGTCAAACTTTCCCTGATTAGTAGGTAGGTACTCTGTTTAAATAGTTATTTGTGTTATATGGGGCCAAAGGAATTTTTTGTTCCCCGAGGGCGTTATTTTGAATTCAGAGCGAAGTGAAGGATTCTATAGTAGAATCCCGAGCGCAGCGAGGGATTCTAAAGTAGAATCCTGAGCGTAGCGAGGAATTCAATATACGCCGCCCGAGAACAAAAAATTTTGGCCCCGAACGACACACACTATTTTTCATCATTACCTATGAGAAAAAGCTAGGAGTATCTACCTACTATGTATAGAGTATAGACATTACCAATACGTATATTGAAAGTTTAAATAAAACACAAATAAATTTTTATGAAATAATTAAACATTAATATTTATGTTGAAAGTATGGGCGTATATATCTAATCAACAAATGATGACGTTACTTATCGAAACAAACGAAGAAGAAGACAACAGCTTCTCAAACATTTTTGAATTTCGACACATTTTTGAATTATCTCTTCTGATTGGTCCGCGTTAGTAAGCTAAAGCACTAACGCGGACCAATCAGAAGAGAGAAATGAAAAGTCCCATGGGGTTAAAATTAAATTTTGCTCCCGCTATCCTCTGAAGCCAATATTCGTTTTTCGAATGGGTATGATGAAATAGTAGATTATTAACCAAGGGGATAAAGCAGTGTCTTCTGTCGCGGGTGACGACTTAAATCGCGAGCGTAACGAAGGACACGAGGTTTACTCCCGAGCGTAGCGAGGGTGTTAAAAACTTAAATCACGAGCGAAGCGAGGGATTTAAGACGAGTCCTGAGTGTAGCGAGGGATTTAAGTACACCCAAGACTAAGACAGCTTTATCACCGAGGAAAATACTCTACTTTTCGTACCATTTGCGAAAAAATTAACACAATAATAATATGAGATAAGTATTTATTAAAAATAATGACACTTAAAGGTAAAAGTTAACATTCGAAACATTGGTCCAATTATTGATAGAGAGAGTTACATTTTTGTTTGGTACATTTATATTGTTGATGAGTTGATTTGAGTATTTCTCTGTTCTTGCGTCTGAGCATTTTGCACTGATGAAATCCGACAATTCACTGTCACTGTCGCTTTGATTTAACATCGTAACGTATTTTTAGAACATTAACTTATTTATAAAAATAAATTAAAATAAACTTAACGTTTATGTATTTGAAGAAAACAAAAACGCGGCAAATTCCTAGACTAATATTTTTTGTCGGAAAAGCAAAAGCATCAAGCTCATACGGCCTCGTCGGTTTTCGTAATTTTATTTAATAATCATAACTGCATAATAAATGCGTATTCCTTTTTCAAAAAGATGTTTATTGCTTTATATACAAACTCAATGGTGTAAACACAGATTTAGTTCGGTATAAATTTCGGTAAGTATTAGAAATTTAAATCACATTCTCCCCCTAGAGGATGAATGAAATTCAGTACAATTTTCTTTCCCTGTTTTTAACAGATTAAAAATGACTATTATTATGTTCGCTTTTTGTGGCACAGAATGTCACTTTTTTGAGCAAGTGGTACGAAAAAGTTATTTTCACATACTACACCATACTATTTTTACCCGACTTCGGCAAGGCTATAAGGATTATGATTTTAGCAGTCTATGTAGGTAGGTATGTGACTATTTTTACGAAAGCTGTAGCCACCACCGTAGCGTCTAAGCTACTGAGTCAATTTTGATGAATGAGGCGTCAGTCGATTCGTTAAATTATCGCCCATTTTATACGAAAAAAAAAAACAAATATGACGGATGCTAATTGCTGTACCTATCTAATTTTCCCTAGTCGGGTTTTTTTTTGAATTTTTGTTTGTTGTCTACCATTTGCTCCTATGGGCGTCCTCTCGAATAAAGTTTTATATTTTCGCTTTTTTTTACATAGTATTACACACAAGCAGTGAGACAATGTTACTTGCGCATTTATAATATAATATAACAGAACAGACAGACGAACCGACAGGTGAAAATTCACTCAACACAAGTAGACTCGGCGCGTTCGCTTTCTCAGTTCATTCCCTATCCTAAACGTACAAAACTTTGTCCCTATAAAGTCTAACTTTTAAGCCAGAAATTACAAAATGGTACGCATTGCTATATACTAGAGAACTATACTAGAGAATAGAGATAAGCGGTGCGGTCAGTAAGTATGTACGAGTAGATATATATGGCGTAATGTAAAGATTTTTTTCTCTAAGTATTTGGCTGTTTCGTAAACAAACTTTGATAACGCTTTTTGTATTTTTCCACGTCTTTTTACGTTAATTATTTCTCGGAAACAGATACGTCGTATATTAGGCCTAAATTACATTAGTATGTAATATGTAACATGAATTGAATTGTTGTACGTTTTTTTTTCTTGGAACTACCCTTCATTGTGGAAATATTAAATTCTATTTTATCAAAGATGCAAGGGTTAAATCAGCTTGGCATCCAGCTGCCCACAAGATAGTATATAAACTTATTACAATGTAATATCTTCTTCTTCTTCTTTATCAACCGATAGACGTCCACTGCTGGACAAAGGTCTCTTGCATGGACTTCCACAGGTCTTGCGCCGCCTGAATCCAGCGGCTCCCTGCGACTCGCTTGATGTCGTCGGTCCACCTGGTGAGGGGTCTGCCAACACTGCGCTTCCCGGTGCGGGGTCGCCACTCCAGCACCTTGGGACCCCAACGACCATCAGCTCTTCGAACTATGTGCCCCGCCCATTTCCACTTCAGTATCGCGACTCGCTGAGCTATGTCGGTGACTCTGGTTCTCCTACGGATCTCCTCATTTCTGATTCGATCCCGCAGGGATACTCCGACTACCGGTTTATCCAAGTGTTGAAGTACTTGTATGAAAACGCCACAATGTCAGTACGTATACAGGACCAGACTACGAGACCAATCCACTTGCAGCGTGGAGTGCGACAGGGAGACGTTATCTCCCCGAAGCTCTTTACCGCTGCGTTGGAGGACGTCTTTAAGCTCCTAGATTGGAACGGGCTTGGCATCAACATAAACGGCGAGTACATCACTCACCTGCGATTTGCCGATGACAGTCATGGCAGAGACTCTGAGACACCTCAATACAATGCTCAACGATCTCAGCAGGGTTTCTCAACAGGTGGGCCTGAAAATGAACATGAGCAAGACGAAAATCATGTCCAATGCTCATGCTCCGCTCCACCCAGTAATTGTTGAGAACTCTGCACTCGAAATTGTCGACGAGTATATTTACCTGGGACACACAGTCCAGCTAGGTAGGTCCAATTTCGAGAAAGAGATCAACCGCCGAATCCAACTCGGTTGGGCAGCGTTCGGGAAGCTCCGAGATGTCTTTTCGTCCAAAATTCCTCAGTGCCTGAAGACTAAAGTCTTCGAACAGTGCGTGTTGCCAGTGATGACTTACGGATCCGAGACATGGTCGCTAAGGGCCTCATAAGTAGGCTCAGGACCGCTCAGCGTGCGATGGAAAGAGCTATGTAATATCTACTTTATTAATATTGTAATATGATTATTTTGAAAAGAGCAACTGCTGAGTTTCTTGCCGGCTCTTCTCAGCAGAATCCGCTTTCCGAACCGGTGGTAGAGTCATGACGTATCATAAGAGCTACAGGTTGGCCTACGTGAAATAAATAATTTTGAATTTGATTTTGACTTATGTAGTAACAGTAGTAGAGAAGATTCTTCTTCTTCTTCATCTCAAATCACCAGCCCATTACTACATTATAATATAAACCACGGCTGTGGTTTTCTAAAATTGATTGAAATTTGCAACAGTGTGACGATCACAGTTCCCTCTGATTGGTTTGTATTCTCTTGCTTTTGGTTAAAATGCATTGATGCAGCATGAACGCCATAAATTCAACCAATCAGAGGTGATTGTTGTGTTGTTGTTGTTGATTGTTGCTGTGATCGTCACTCTGTAGCAATCATGTTTAGTGAATCCTACAGCGAGTCTCTTCTCGGAATGAGAAGGGTCCACCCTGCTGGCCACGTGCGGATTAACAGAGTTGACACACCTTCACCACCTTCAGACCTAGTCCATTCAGGTCTGTTCCGGAGTTTGGTCTTCAATCTCCGAACATCTTCATCAGACATTCAGCAAAAAATGGGGGCAACATGGCGACGAATCGGTAAACCTAATCAAATTTTATAAGCCCTTTATATTAATGAATTATTATAATAATAAAGAGTATTATAGTAGTTTATGCAACTGTCATATAATGAAGGGTATTAAAACAGGAGTGTGAGTTTATGAAACGAGCGCAGCGAGTTTCATAATAGTAACGAGTGTTTTACTTTATCTTCACTAATGCAATTTATCAAACAACAAGAGTAAAAATCGGTCCAATAACAAATAATTTCAATATGGCGGTGACTTTTTATAATATTGCCAATCATTTCCTCTTATTTGACCCCAGGGAAGCCCAAATATCGATTTTGAACGAAATCGGTCCAATAACAAAGAATTTCAATATGGCGGTCACTTTTTATAATTTTGCCAATCATTTCCTCTTATTTGACCCCAGGGAAGCCCAAATATCGATTTTGAACGAAATCGGTCCAATAACAAAGAATTTCAATATGGCGGTCACTATAATTTTTCCAATCATTTCCTCTTATTTGACCCCAGGGAAGCCCAAATATCGATTTTGAACGAAATCGGTCCAATAACAAAGAATTTCAATATGGCGGTCACTTTTTATAATTTTGCCAATCATTTCCTCTTATTTGACCTCAGGGAAGCCCAAATATCGATTTTGAACGAAATCGGTCCAATAACAAAGAATTTCAATATGGCGGTGACTTTTTATAATATTGCCAAAAGATCTTACCAAAGAGTTTTGTGTATGTAAGTTTAGTAGTTTCGACGAAGTTTTCACGTATAACCCAACTGTTTTCAAAAGCCAGCCTAATATCAAAATTTCATACAACTTGTATGAGGATTTTGACATAAGGCTCGCCAGGTTAATTGGTCGCGTTTTATTGATGTTATAATGAGATTTTACGATATCGATGTGGATATTATACCATCATGTGAAATTGCTTAAATTGAGTGTTTTGTTATCTGCGCTATAACAGTAGTAATTATAAGTCAAGTATTGGAAACATAAGTAGAATGTTATAACATTAGTGTAGATAAATATTATTAATCGACATCAAACGAGTCACAGGGAGCCGCTGGAATCAGCTGGCGCAAGACCGAGAACTGTGGAAGTCCTTGCAAGACTTTTGTCCAACAGTGCACGTCTATCGGTTGACAAAGAAGAAGAGAAGAAGAAGAATATTAATTAATTAAATAAATAAATAGAGTATTAATACTTAATATCCTGTTTGGTTTTTCAGCCTCACGACACCTTTCGAAATTCAAAAGTTTTATCGGAAGCGGCTTAGATTTGACGGAAGCGTTCATCGACAAGACATCGCAGCAAAACACATAATAGCATCTTTTTGTAAATTGGTTAAAAAGAAATTAGGTTCATAGGTAGTATTTCCAATTCCAGCAAAGGAACATTATATAGTTGCATGACAATAATAATTTTCCAGTATTTACGCTGCAGCCATCGAAGAATCATTTGAATAATAATGTTAGTTTAGTTTGACATGAAATTGAAAACGTGAATAAATTATTTTTATGTAGGTACCTAGCCTCGCTGTACATACCTACATAGCTGATGCATGCGATTTCATCCGTATGGATTTAGGTTCTCAGAAAATCCCGCGAACTCTAATCAAAAGTAGGAAAACTACGTCCTCAAGATGCAAGCCTATCTCCATGCCAACTTTTTCGAAATCTGTTAAGATTATTATGTATGTTATGTATTTATGAGACAGAAGGTAATGATTACCCTACTATATTGTAAACTTGTTTTGAAAAGAGCAACTGCCGAGTTTCTTGCTGGTTCTTCTCGGCAAGAACGGCATTCCGAACCAGTGGTAGACTCATTGACGATTCAAAAGCACTTGTAAAAAAGTTTATTTGAATAAAAAACATTTATATTCTATTCCATTGCATTTATTGTAAAGGTACTTACTAGATGATGACTGCAACTTCATCCGCAAGGATTTATTTTTTGATCCCGTAGTAACTCTTTGATTTCCCGGGATGATAAGCAATCTATATCAGTGCAATTTATCTCCGTGCCATATTTCAATAAGATTTAAAAATGATTTTTGCTATACAGTGTGACGGTTGCAATCGCCTATGATTGGCCGATACTTACTCTCTATTGGCTGAAATGCATTTTATCCAATCTTTTTTAAGCCTCAATAGCCCAATGGTTAAAGGTGCGGACTGAAAACTGAAAGGTCGCAGGTGCGAATCCCACCCATTGCACTATTGTCATACCCGCTCTTAGCGCAAGCTTTCCGCTTATTTGGAGGGGAGAGGAGGATATTTGTCAACTTCAACTTGACTCATCCATCAACTTATTAACAACCCATCGACGGCTCACTACTGAGCGCAGGTCTCCTTTCAGAGAAGGGTTATAGGCCGTAGTCCACCACGCTGACCCAAGGCGAATTGGCGGACTTCACACATCTTCGAGAACATTATGAAGAACACTCAGATGTGCAGGTTTCCTCACGATGTTTTCCTTCACCGTTGAAGCAAGTGATATTTAATTGCTTAAAGTTTGACTCCGAAAAGTCAGAGGTACGTACCCGGGATCGAACCTGCGACCCCCCGAATAGGAGACCACAGTCCTAACCACTAGGCTATCACCGCCTACTTGACTAATATTCTGTTATTTAAAAAAAAATCATCATAGTTGTGACTGCAGCAATGATCGATGCTTGTATAGAATCGGTCTGCTGATGGGCCGTCAACTGAAGGTACAGTACCCGGCGATATATATTGCACATCGGCCTTTGGAATAAAACGCTATTCTATTCTATTGCAAGGAAAGCTAGCCAGAAATTCACGTTGTAATTACAGAAATCTCTTCACAATCGGCGAGCATATCACGTAACACATATAAAAAAAATGCAGTCGAACTGTGAATAGAATAGAATAGCGTTTTATTCCAAAGACCGATGTGCAATATATATCGCCGGGTACTGTAATAGCTGCTAACCTTGGCGTCTTGCCGCGTTCTATTCGACAGTCGCTGATTCTTCTGTATGATAGCCGAATAGTTGCTTTCACGGGTCTGAAACACAAGTGTACAAAAACAAATTAAAACATAGGTACTTAAACATTACATACCTACATGCGTAACGTGAAACATACGTAAAAAGATATATATATGGACCTAAAATCATAACTTAAACACAACTTTTGGCTTCGTTATAGTTGGGTAAAAACTAAAAAGCTTACTTAAAAAAAATTTGGGCGTAAATTGTTCTAAGAACCCAAGTTTTGTATTCGGTTCTTACATTCATTTAATGTAAAAAATTCTTTTTAAAAAACCGACTTCAAACACCCGCGCCACTATACATATGAAGTATATAATTTATTGTTGATATTTTAAAAACCGCTCAACCGATTTCGATAAAATTTATATGGGACCACCTGGAGAGTATACCCTTTCAAACAAAAAAGAGTTTTCCAAATCGGTTCAGGCGTCTTCGAGTAATCGGTGGACATACATAAAAAAAAGATTCCGACGAATTGATAACCTCCTCTTTTTTTGAAGTCGGTTAAAAAAGTGATACTGATAGTAAGCTTAGTAGGTAGCCGGTTCGGAAAGCGGATTCTGCTGAGAAGAGCCGGCAAGAAACTCAGCAGTTGCTCTTTTCAATAATCATTTTACAATATTATTATGAAGCTATTATATTGTAATAAGTTTTTTATACAATCTTGTGGGCAGCTGGATGCCAAGCCGATTTAACCTATGCAACTTTGTTAGAATAAAATATAATATTTCCACAATGAGGGAAAAAATATTCTACAGTTCAATTCATGTTAAGACGCGCAGACAAAAAGTAGCCCCATTCCCGCCGGCGCATGCGTAACAGCGATTGTTGAGGTCGAACAAAAAACGCCACACAACGAACAAAAAAGGTTACGTTAATTTTAAATTAAATTAATTTTTTATTATTTGTACGTTAAATTCACAATCTGTGATAACTATCTTTTACGGTTCATAAAATACAAACAGACGGACAGACGGACAGCGGAGGCTTAGTAATAGGGTTTGGTTTATACCCTTTGGGTACGGAACGTGACGGAACCCTAAAAATGGAACAATACCTAAGTGAAAAGTAATTGATATCGCAGTAAAGAGTCTAGAGCTGTGCAAGGACATCCGTTGACGCTATCAACATAATATTTACCGTGCTATCAGAGTAGACACATTCTATTGGTTTGCTTTGATAAAGTTAATCTTGAGCCGTCATGTCACAGGAAACGTTTCTATTGTTTAACTACATTGTTAGCACGGTACAATAGCATAATATGACCGCCATCTCAGTCGCTTTCTTTAGAGTTTATAGATAATTATTTCGCTATCGCTCGTGGGCTCAAAAACTCGTTTTAACTAAATTGGCAGCTAATGTTATCTATCCTCTTAGATTAGAATATTTAAATGTATATGATCTAAGCCAGCGAAACGCAGTGCTAGCAGACCCCCACTAGGTGGACCGACGACACCAAACGAGTCGCCGGGAGCCGCTGGATTCAGGCGGCGCAAGACCGAGACCTGTGGAAGGCCATGCAAGAGACCTTTGTCCAGCTGGGGACATATCTATCGGTCGACAAAAAAGAAGAAGCAGATCTGAGCCAGGGTATCCTTTTCCACAGATCTCACAATAGACGGTCAAGCGAGCGCTGGCTTCCGTCGGATACAGGCGGCACAAGATCCTGTTTCGTGGCGACCCTTTCAAGAGACTCATTTCAAGCTGTGTGACGTCGCCGACGTCGAACACGACTCAAAAGAAGTTGATCGTGACGGCCAAAATAAGCAACTAGGCGGAAAAACCTAATGCCAATGGTATTAAACTAAATAAAAATAGGCCAATGGTACTATAGAGTAGCCCTTGACTGTAGTAGTGGGGACTACGGATGCTATACATACCTTACGGATACTAATGGACAAATACAAAGCCCTAAAAAAAGATCTGCACATGGTCTTCATAGATCTGGAAAAAGCCTTTGACCGAATACCGCGGCAACTTATATGGCAAGCACTCAGGGCCCAACAAGTACCGGAACAGTACGTAAGCATCATACAAGACATGTATAACGACGTGACCACCCAAGTTCTCTCACCAGCTGGCCTGAGTAACAGCTTCGAAGTGAAAGTCGGCGTTCACCAAGGATCTACCCTGAGTCCCCTACTCTTTAATATCGTTATGGATTACATCACCAAAGATCTTCAAAAACCGGCCCCATGGACACTTCTATATGCGGACGATGTAATCCTAGTAGAGGAATCACAGCCAGAACTTCAAAGAAACCTCGACGCATGGCGGGTAGCATTGGAGGGCAAGGGCCTAAGAGTGAGCCGACAGAAAACTGAATATATGCATTGCAATTTCACTGAAAGTGACATATGCACCCAGTCACCACCCACGATCGATGGAAAACCCTTGAATAAAGTCGAAAAATTTAAATATCTCGGGTCCGTTGTTAACACTATGGCCACTACTGAAAGCGATAATCAAAACAGAATAAAAACAGGATGGCTTAAGTGGAGATCTCTTACAGGTGTTCTTTGTGATGCAAAAATGCCTATTAAAACCAAAGGCGCCGTGTACAAACAAGCTGTAAGACCGGCTTTGCTCTACGGATCCGAATGTTGGGGAATGAGAAAGTGTGACGAACAGAAATTAAATGTCACTGAAATGAAAATGTTGCGTTGGTCTGGAGGTGTTACTCGATCAGACAAAATTCGGAATGAGCTCATCCGAGGCACTTTTAAAGTTGCCGATATTCGGGATAAGATGCGGGAAGGCCGATTGTATGGTCATATGTAATGCGCAGGGACGAACACCACATGACAAGACGAGTGATGGATATAGATGAGGGCAAGAGAAGCAGAGGTCGCCCACCAACTACCTGGACTAGAACCATCTCCAAAGATATGACGATGCTCGACCTAACGCCAGAAATGACTCAAGATCGCAACAAGTGGCGATCAAGTATCAGGAGGGCCGACCCCAAATAGGGAATGCGCCAGGGGAATGATGATAGCCCTTGACTGCGATCACACCTAATTGTAAGTGAAGATGCAGCTTAAGATGGAACGCGCTTGCCTACAAAACACCTTTTCATTCTTGATTTGAAGGTTTTGAAAGAATTTGAAGATTTGAAGGCAGTGCCGTCTTTAGGATCAACGAGGCTATGGGCCAAGGTACTGGCTGGGGCCTATGTAAGGGATGGAAAATCCTTAAAAAAATTATTTTTAATATAAAAAATTTTGCTGCGAAGAAATCGAGAAAAAAAGTTTTTTAAGCTGTATATAATTACTGTTATTTTAGTGCAAAAATAAATTTTTAAACAAATTTTCTAAATCTTGTTTCTATTTTACCAAGTGTGTGATTTGATATTTTTCTTATTATGTTATAAAATTTGTTGTTGTATATCGAATTTTCAGAATTGTGGGGCCCCTGCCTACCTCGGGGCCTCGGGCCAGGGCCCTGCGGGCCCTGCCTTAAAGACGGCACTGTTTGAAGGGATTTCTGCAGACTGCAGGCCTATTCGACTTACGGTTAATCTGTGGCGGTCTTCAAGTCGCTGGAGTCGCCTCTCCATGACAGTCATGCGATTTTGGAAATCATTCGCGATGCAGTGACACAGGTTGAGGGACTCCCCGAATATCCTCATCTTGCATTTTAGCTCGTCGAAATCATCCCGAAACCTTAAAAAGATTTTTTCTTTGAACTTTCGATTAATCGATAGCTTTATGGACGGACCACGACCACGACTTCATTCGCATGGGAAAATCCCGCGGGAATTCTTTGTTTTTCCGGGATAAAAACTAGCCTATGCCACTCTCCAGGTTCTCAACTACTACACCCATGCAAAATCACGTCGATGCGTTAAGTCCGTTGCGGCGTGACTGAAGGACAAACCAACAAATCAAATAAACACACTTGATCGCATTTATATTTATATTAGTAGATCGATCGCTCTATTGATAGATTGATTGATCGATACCTAATCGATTGATTGAGTAACCATTATCATTAATATTTTTATTAAATTGTTTAAATTTCAATCACCGGCATTGAAGGATAGATCTAGCCGTGGTTTAGCGATGAATACTTCTTCTTCTTCTTTGTCAACCGATAGACGTCCATTGCTGGACAAAGGTCTCTTGCATGGATTTCCACATAGCTCGGTCTTGCGCCGCCTGAATCCAGCGGCTCCCTGCGACTCGTTTCACCTAGTGTGGGGTCTGCCAACTCTGCGCTTCCCGGTGCGGGGTCGCCACTCCAGCACTTTGAGACCCCAACGACCATTAGCTTCGAACTATGTGTCCCGCCCATTTCCACTCCAGTTTCGTGACTAGCTGAACTATGTCGGTGACTTTGGTTCTCCTACGGATCTCCTCATTTCTGATTTGATCTCGCAGGGATACTCCGAGCATAGTTCTCTCCATCGCCCGCTGAGTGACCCTGAGCCAGCGGTAAACGATGCTCATAAGCGATGAATACACTCGGCGTAAATTCACTCATAGTCCAGTCATTATAGTAAGTTCACCTCGGAATTCGAGATAACCAGCTGTAAGTCTCTAAATACTTGTATATTGACACCCTAAAAGTTGTCTCAAAACCTACATATGGTAGGGTGTGCCCAACTATTAAATTTCAAGGTCAAAGGTCACAAAAATCGGTCTTTTGCGCTTTTTTTGTAAATAACTCATTTCCTATGGGTTTTTTGCTATTTGTATTTATTATCAATATTGTAGAATACAAAATTCTCTACAAATTTTGTTAAAAAATTTTTTTATACGGTGAACCGTTTTCGAGATAGAGGGCGGAGAACGCGAGGTCACAGCATCACTTCAGGTCAACCGGTGCCTCCGGTTTAAAACGCGCCATATATAGTTGATGAACTATCGATAAATCAACGATTATAAATATTTGTCAATGTTTATTAACTACTAGCTGCCCGGACAGACTTCGTTCTGTCAAAAGTTAAAAGTAAAAATGAAATTTTTTTGTTTTTTTTTTTTAAACCTTCCGTGGACCTTAAGGAACATACAAAAAAATAAATTAACCGAATTGGTCCATCCATTCTTGAGTTATGCGCTTACCAACATTCATTTTTATTTATATAGATTATATTATATTTTATCATTTTTTTCCTAACCTATCCACTTTTTATTCAGTATTAATTTATTTAACAACACTTACCTGCCCATGTAATTGCAGAATTGTTAATGAAAATATAGGAATTATATCTGAATTTTAACCTAATTATTATTAATAACTTCTTACATGAATAAATTATGAATTAATCTTTTTATTAAAAAATATCATTCAATACATTTATTTTTATTAAAAGTAAAAAAATGGAATAAACCCTTTATTGGAATAAACCCTATAATGGAATAAAGGGTACAAAAACTACAATACAAACACTACAAAATATAATTTTAATCATCTTCTTCCTCTTCATCGTCGTCTTCCGGCTGCTGGTAAATTTCAAACTGGTCTTCATTATCGTCTTCAACGACATTTGTCTCAAGTTCTTCCATGATTTCGGGGTCAAAGGTTCCATCTTCGTTAATGTCGCTCTGATATGGTTTATGGTATGTATTTTATGGTTTATGGTTTATGGTATGTATTTATGGTATGTTTATGGTATGCATTGAGACAAGCTTGCCCATTACATTGGCCACAAGCTAAAGAGCATTGCAAGCCCGCTTTCCTGCATCCGCATCGCGAACCACAACCACTCTTGCAGTTGCAGAAAATTGTATTTATCAAATCTTCTGGAGCAGGTGGTAAAATTGTCATGATAGGCTCCAGAAAATCGTCTCGCACTGCCCAACCCCATACCTGGGGTTCCAAATCATGCCCTAACCAAGTTTGAACTTGATAATATACACGTTTGAAATGTTGATGAGCAGCTGCACTTGTTGGTGGAATATTTGAAAATAAAGGATTATTAAGTTTTGTAGACTTGACGTAATGCATATAACGAAGATGATCGAGACTTTTCACAGATTTCGGAGCATTATAGACATTATATACAGTATATAGTAGTAGTACATTATATATATTAACTACTAACTATAACTATATATATGTACTGTAACTATACCATACAAATGAACATCTGTCCCTACTGGCTATAAATAGAAAGGTCCGTAGTGTATAATAGGGGCCCGTATAATTCCCAGGTATAATTTTTGACGTAGTGGAAGGATTTTAAAATTTACAGGTTTTAAAGAAGATGCACTTAATTATTTTCTATTTAAAATGTCATTAGTGTAAATGGGAATATAATTATATTATGATTTAAGTTTTTCCCTTAATTATTTTATAATTTTAGGAAACGGTTATCAGTATTATTGAATATATATAGATTTAATGCATGAAGAAAATGATAAAATATAATATAATAGTTAATAAAAATTGACAAATATTTATAATCATTGATTTATCGATAGTTCATCAACTATATATGGCGCGTTTTCGACCGGAGGCACCGGTTGACCTGAAGTGATGCTGTGACCTCGCGCTCTCCGCCCTCTATCTCGAAAACGGTTCACCGTATAAAAAAGATTTTTTTACAAAATTTGTAGAGAATTTTGTATTCTACAATATTGATAATAAATATAAATAGCAAAAAACCCATAGGAAATGAGATATTTACAAAAAAAGCGCAAAAAACCGATTTTTGTGACCTTTGACCTTGAAATTTAATAGTTGCGCACACCCTACCATATGTAGGTTTTGAGACCACTTTTAGGGTGTCAATATACCAGTATTTACAGACTTATAGCTGGGTATCTCGAATTCCGAGATTCTTACCAAATTTAAGCTTAAATGACTGGACTACAGCGAAGAAGCAGTGATAGCCTGGTGGTTAGGACTGTGGTCTCCTATTCGGGGGTCGCACGTTCGATCCCGGGTACGCACCTCTGACTTTTCGGAGTCAAGTGCGTTTAAGCAATTAAATATATCACTTGCTTCAACGGTGAAGGAAGACATCGTGAGGAAACCTGCACATCTGAGAGTTCTTCTCGAAGATGTGTGAAGTCCGCCAATTCGCATTGGGCCAGCGTGGTGGACTATGGCCTATAACCCTTCTCTGAGGTGAGACCTGCGCTCAGTAGTGAGCCGTTGATGGGTTGCTAATGATGATGATGATGAAATTCATTCAGTGATTTGATGGGGTTCCAATTTCGCCGCTTCTGCAACTTTATATACCTAGGTACCTATTTAAAAATTCGCATCATGACCATCTTATTGCCGATCGAACCATAAAACGACAGTTATCCCTATGGATTGATTTTTGGATTGACTATGGTTAGAGTGATTGAATGTTAGATGCCATTGGCTATTGGCGATAGATTGATCAATCGATCCCTCACCTATAGTAGATACATTCGACTCTTATTACTTAGCCAGCGGTCGCCCGCGACTTCATCCGCGTAGTATTTCTGATTTTCTACGTGAGATTATAAAAAGATAAATTTTCACGCTGCAAGAAGCCTATTGAAAAAGCCCACGATTTTGAAACATTCTCCATTAGTGCTCCGCTCCTATTGGTCTTAGCGTAGTGATATATAGCCTATAGCCTTCCTTGATAAATGGGCTATCTAACACTGAAAGAATTTTTCAAATCGGGCCAGTAGTTCCTGAGATTAGCGCGTTCAAGCAAACAAAACAAACTCTTCAGCTTTATCTATTAAAAAAAAAAATTAAAAAAAATTCATAAATAAATAACTAGCAATGTATGTATGTATCAACATTTCCTCATTTCATTTTCATGTCAGTCATTCAGACTAAGATTTGAAAGCCTTTTGACACATTTAAAAAAAAAAAAAAAAAAGTATTTATAGTTAACGTTAAGATATAGATTGTCCTTGAGCGATATTCGACTCGTCGATAGATCGATACCTGGATATAGAAGAAGATAACGACGATTTAGACATGGAAGTCGATATATCGGTGGTAGATCCGAAAGAGGAAGACATGAGCGCGGATCGGCGTGGCGCGTGGTGCGCCTCCTCGCTGTCAGACGAGTCCTCGTTGATGAAGATCGTGCCTCCGGGTTTGCGGCTCTTCATCGTTCTACAATAAAAAATGACAAATCTAGCGTAGGTACAGCTGTAGGATTTTTTTTGAAGCTCTTCTTGACGCAGTGGTCTTACAAGTAAGTCCGAGGTTCAATTATCTGAAATTTATTATACGGTCTATTAACTGTAGCAGAAATCCTCTCCAAAGTAGATATAGCGAGACAAATGAAACTCGCATGACTTGTCCTGTCCGTTGGGTGACGGAAGCATTCTATGGACGGAAGTGTGTCAGCCATATTTTAAATGCAGAATAGAATAGAATAGAAATGTTTTTATTCAAATAAACTTTTAACAAGTGCTTTTGAATCGTCGATGAGTCTATCACTGGTTCAATCAAGAAACTCTATCGACAGGCAAAGGTCCCAGTTAGGTGAACTACAGAAAAGAGACTAAGTACCTACCTTGGTACCTAAACGCCTTCTCATTGATTACCGCCACATGGTTTTATAAGACGTGAGATTTCTAGGGTTGGGTAGAACGGATCCTCGGCGGGGAAAGTTTTACAATTGTCTAGTGTCTTATGGGATGCTTCGGCTATAATGTAGTTGTATGAAAACAGTCAAGTTTTCATCCAGCTGCCCACAAGGAGGTTTATAATTTGATAGGTAGGTAAGTATAGCTACATAACATTGAGTTTAAATAAGAGCAACTACTAAGTTTCTTACCATAGGATAGATTATGTGAAGAAGACCTAACAAACCTTTCAATAGGAGACATCGTTAGGTTTACGAAAGCTACAAGTAGGTTTGAGGGGGGTAGGCTGCCTGGGCACCAGTAACCTGTGTCCAAACACGGGGAATTGGGTGGAATAGTTCCGACACAGGACTGATCACCCGCCTGGCGTTAGCAGGCGTCCCCTCCACAAATACAAATACAAATACAAATTTCTTACCAGAAGACTTGACTTACCAGAAGAGTTACACGGCCTAGTAATCCTATTGATACCACATTTGATACCCCGTTTATAATTGAGCAGAAATGCGTAAGTATTATCTATGAGTACATACCGAGATTTACTTATTCTCTGCTTTAAAAGTTAAGCTTAAATTTTTCAGTTATACTTAAGTTTTTGATCAGTTTATTTAATAACCTATTTATTATGTAAACATTAAAATTGACAAGAATTTTGACATATTGAATTTATCAATGAAAGAAAATAATTATATTTTGTCGTTCTAAAATCATGGAGTTTGTTGTTTGGTTTGAGTCCAAGCGTCCTAGTCTACAGTCCCAATCCCATTCGATCACAGAAACAAACAGTCCCACAAAATCTGGCCCGAACCCCGGTGGCCAGAAATGAAACCTCAGATTTTTGAATGAAATGGTATTTTCTGGTGTTCTGACTTAGTTTTGATTTGAGATGGAATGTTTTTGTCTCGTTTTAACTATATCTTAACTCCGAAATGAGAGCATGTGAAAAATTATTTAGAAATACCCATGGGTGCAAGTAGAATGAGCCAAGGTAACACAAATTCCTAAAAAATTTAAATTTTAAATATTAACACCCCCGACATGTGCATGTAAGATCATAACCTGCAAGGTACCTACTCGTTGAAACTAATCTATTGAACCCAAATACATATCTGCTGTGAGTTTTCGAAGAGTCGGGTTCTCTGGAGACCATTCTGGTTGCAGCATCAGGTCGAAGTTATCAATTAATTGTCATTTAACGATTATACTGGCACACGTGAAGCACTTAATCGAGTAATCATACGCGAAAAATGCCTTACATCATATTGGAAAAGAGCTGATACTCTTACACTGCTGGACCGAAATTAACCAAACATAGCAAAGAACCACCGCAAGGAAACTGGTTTTCAAATGAAAAAACCACATCGAAATCGGTCCATCCGTTTGAGAGCACGATGACACAGACAGACACACACACAGACAGACATCGGCGTCAAAATTACAACACCCCTCTTTTTGCGTCGGGGGTTAATAAATACCTATTACCAACTTTCCAATCAGGATTTAGGAAAGGACATAGCACAACAACTGCAACTTCAACCGTAGTAGATGATATCCTGACTGCACAGGATCAGGGTAAGGGTACCTTGCTGGTACTTCTGGACTTTTCAAGAGCATTTGATTGCATGAACACGACTTTTCTTCTTTCTAAAATGTCATATTACGGGTTCGATATCTCAACTGTAAAATGGTTTGACAGCTATCTGAGTAATAGAGCGCAGTTTGTTGAAGTCAGGAACAACGATGGCACATTCTCAACCTCTGATCTATCTCCGGTAACTAGGGGCGTTCCCCAGGGATCTATCCTTGGCCCCTTGTTGTTTGCGATTTATACAGCTGATATTACAAATTGCATCAAGCATTGCTTATATCATCTTTATGCTGATGATACGCAACTTTATATTTCTTTTGATCCTGTAGACACAGTGGCTGCTGCACTTAAACTTAATTCTGACTTAGAGCAAATACGTGTATGGGCGAAAAAAAAAAAAAAAAGTAATTGCTTAGTGTTAAATCCCATTAAGTCTCAGTGTATGGTATTGGGCTCTAAAACTGTTGTTAATAAAATAAACTTACTTAATCCTATAGTAAAAATAGATACTAATATAATTGAACAGGTCAAGGAGGCTCGAAATTTGGGAGTAGTTTTTGACACAGCACTGCGCTTTGAAACTCACGTCCTTAATTCCGTCCGCAGCAGCTTATATCGTTTAAAGCTGCTTTATAAGTTGAGACCATATATTAGTGTAAAGCTAAGAATACGTCTATGCGAATCACTTGTGTTATCAAGACTGAATTATGCTAACGCTGTATATGGGCCTCGCCTCTTGAGCAGGACCATAAAAATTATTCAGCGCGTTCAAAATGCCTGTGCTAGGTTCTGCTTCAACATCCCTCCTCGCTCACATGTCACTCCTTACATTAAGGAAGCAAACCTTCTAAAGATGGAATCACGCAGATTACATCTTGCCACTCTACTCTTTGGGGTGCTTAAAAGTGGAATTCCAAAATACTTACGTGAGAAACTTATGTGGTTGACTGATAAGTCAGCACGCATCAAGAGAGATTCTTATCTATTTTTATTGGAGTACGCCAAGGCACAAAACAACGGCATTTAAGGGTAGCTTTAAGTTCGCGGCGTCTAAGTGCTGGAATGATTTACCACCACCAGTAAGATCGCTAAAATAATTTTCAACATTTAAAACTAAATTAAAAACTTATCTTTTAACAGAACAAAAATTATAATAAACTTAAATTTATTATTATGAATATCGAGTTCTCAAAACGAATCATTCCAGCATTTATGTGCTTGCGGTATTGCTTGCCACCTGTATTGTGTTTTGTGCTGTTGTTTTTGTTTTGTGTTTTATTCTATTGTTTTTCTTTTACCTTTTAATAGTTTCTTTTAAATTTGTATTTCGTTTATTTTGATTAATTTTTCTGTTCATTTAATTTTAATTTGTTTTTATAAATAATTGAATAACGTGTCCGTGATTGCACTCAAATAAGGCTCCCACTGAAAACCAGCGCTGCAGCACAATGCTAAGTGGGAGACCTATTTGATCATTCTAAATTGTTATTTTTTATTTTTATTTTAGTAGGTATATTTAGTGTAATTAGTAGGTATATTTAGTAGGTATATTTAGTGTAATGATTCTTTTTCTTTTAATTTGTTTAATTTTGTTGATCAAATAAAATAGTTTTCTTTCTTTCTTTCTATTATTGTAAAATAATAAATATAAATTAATCAGTTGAAGTTTCTTGGGTGGGGGAAAATGAGCCTGTAAGGAAATAAAACGATGTAATATATGTAAAGTACCTTCATTTTATTATATCCTAATTTTACAATTATAATATATCAATATACATATAGAATATTGACTAAATACTTACATAATCATGTATGTCAGTTTTTTTATAAAAAAATACACTTACGTTTAAAAACTAAGACCAATTTTTATTAGATAGTCGACCAATTCGGTAAATTTCTGCGACCGACATGGTCAAAAATCTAATGATTTAAAAATACACTTTAAATATTAATATATCAGTATTCAGTACATATAGGTAGAATTTTTGTAAGAATGGCAGTTCGATTAACAACGGATCAAATATTACATACAATACATTCTTTTTATATAAAAACAACTTTGTATGACAAATTATATCCTACCTATGTACAGTTTATTTAAATAAAAGTGTCGTTCGTCAATTGCAAAAAAAAAATCGACAATAATTGTAAAAGTAACCTGGTAACACCCTAGGAACTGGTATGAAAATTTTATACTGTCAATCGATTAATTTGTTATTTCTTGAAATATTTTTTTTTTACTGAATATTAGTTAAGGTTGGCTGACTTAAAAAACGATAGACCGAGCCTAAGATCTAAATGAAAAATAGAAAATGATAGTCTTTAAGAAAGTCTGTGAAACTTAAATTACAGTTCGCTTTCAGGTGGTAGATTTGTAATTTTATTGGTATTGCCAACTCCCTGTCACCAAACTGTGACAGCATTATACTCAGTGGTGCTTCTAACTGGGCAACACTATGATGATGATGATGAAACAAAATGCTTGAGCTATTGCTTGTAACTCTCTGTCACTGCTGGATAAAATACAGCGTCAGAGAAAGTAAGCAAATTATAAAAACAGCCAAAACCGATTGCGGTAGTCACAAAGGGGTTGTTTCATTTGGGCCAGGTACTTGTACGCTATACCAAAAAATAGTATTAAATCATAGGAATTGAAATAAAATATGATTTTTTGCAGTTTTACAGTGAATAAGAGGTACAAATATAAAATTGCTAATTGGGTACATTTGTAGAATAGCATCACTCGGAGTGCATCCATCTGCTTTTGTAGCTTAAGTTTGTAATGACGTTACGTCATCTTAAAGTCATTTCAATTGTCAAACGTCAATTCCTGATATGTCAAATGTCAATTGCTGTCAATAGTGGTTACTTTTATGTCAAATGTCATCATGACTCGTGTAAGTACGTGCCATTGTCAAAAACAACGCCATGTTAATGCGCTTTTATTTTGCAAAATAATTTCGCGTTGTACCTCGTAAAAGGACCTTTTAATGAGAAATAAAGAAAAAATAACCACTATTTCATGACCCCAAACATTTAGAAAGACTGTACAAAGACCTGGCCCAGGCTCCATATATATTTGAAACAACCCCTTTAGTGCAAGGTTCACTGCCCAATGCCCATGCTATCATTTTCCTTTATTCTGTGACTGATATGGCACTAAAAGCTAATGACCAATTTTGGTAGTCGGTTACTTTTTACCTTCGTCGCACTTGCATTTCGCATTGTGTATGTGTTTACCGACGATATCTGAGAAAGATTCGTTCAGTGTCGTACCAGCTGCTACGTATTGTGTGTTGCTGGCATTGCCAGAGGTTTCGTACCTAACAATCTGTGGTTTGGTCGTGTATGTAAAGATTTTAGGCTTCGTCGTGTAGGTTACGATTTCTGGTTTCGTCGTGTAAGTTACAATTTTTGGTTTCGTCGTGTACGTAAAGTATTCTGGTTTCGTCGTGAAGGTTACAATCTCGGGTTTCGTCGTGTACGTGAAATATTCTGGTTTCGTCGTGAACGTTTCGTATTTCGGTTCACTTTGGAATAACTTTTTCTCTGAATAAGTTGCGCTGAAGCCGCTGTTGCTGTTTGTGATAGGCTTAAGGTTTTCAAAGTTTAAGGTACCGCTTCCACCTTGGGCACTGCCGAAGCCTTTAACGCTTGAGAACGCTTGAGACCCCTGAGAGCCGAAACCGAACTGGTTTTGGTTTTCTGGTTTAGTCGTGAAGGATACAATCTCGGGTTTCGTCGTGTACGTGAAATATTCCGGTTTCGTCGTGAACGTTTCGTATTTCGGTTCACCAAACTTGAAGGAACCGCTTCCACCTTGGGCACTGCTGGAAGCACTGCCGAAGCCTTTAACGCTTGAGAACGCTTGAGACCCCTGAGAGCCGAAACCGAACTGGTTTTGGTTTTCTGGTTTAGTCGTGAAGGATACAATCTCGGGTTTCGTCGTGAACGTAAAGTATTCTGGTTTCGTCGTGAAGGTTACAATCTCGGGTTTCGTCGTGTACGTGAAATATTCCGGTTTCGTCGTGAACGTTTCGTATTTCGGTTCACCAAACTTGAAGGAACCGCTTCCACCTTGGGCACTGCTGGAAGCACTGCCGAAGCCTTTAACGCTTGAGAACGCTTGAGACCCCTGAGAGCCGAAACCGAACTGGTTTTGGTTATTTCCTGCTTGGAAGCCTTTGAAGCCGCCGCTAAGATCCGAAACCGATCCAGTTGTGATTCCTCCGGTTATTGCGCTCGATCCACCTCCCAGGTTCTTGATGCCAGTACCTCCTCCCTTGATACCAGTCACTTTGGTGGTGGTGATCTTGGTAACGGTGGCATATTTAGCGAAGCGCACGCTTTCGATGAGTCCGATGGCCCACTGGTACCATTCAATGTCGAATTTGTAGAACCCTGCGATTTGGTTGCCGTTTGCACAACCTGGAAGTTACAAATTAAGGTTACCAAGGTATATTGTTTAGGAAACACAGATTTATAATAGGTTCTGCAGGAAAATCTACATGAGATTTTATGCTTAAGGTTTTAGTTTTATCAGGGTTTTAACATGGTATATTTAGACTGAGTCCGAATGTTAAATTTAGAAATTTATAATTTATAGCTTAGGTATCTCTGGTCTGACCCTGGCCTGGCTGTGGCCGTGGCTAGTTACCACCCTACTGTCAAAGACATCATCATCATCATCATTAACAACCCATCAACGGCTCATTACTGAGCGCGTGTCTCCTTTCAGAGAAGGGTTATAGGCCATAGTCCACCACGCTGGCCCAATGCGAATTGGCGGACTTCACACATCTTCGAGAACATTATGAAGAACTCTCAGATGTGCAGGTTTCCTCACGATGTTTTCCTTGACCGTTGAAGCAAGTGATATTTAATTGCTTAAACGCACTTGACTCCGAAAAGTCATAGGTGCGTACCCGGGATCGAACCTGCGACCCCCCGAATAGGAGACCACAGTCCTAACCACTCGGCTATCACTGCTTCAAAGACATACCTCCAAGCAGTTCAGCATTCCGGCACGATATCGGGTAGAGCAAGGAACCGATTATTATGAGCATGGGGTTAATGCACACTGCCACACCCCTTCCAAGTTAGCCCACCTACCACTACCATTTTAGACTGCATCATCAGAGAGATGACAAGGGCTATCTTGTCGTCGTAAAAAAATAGGAGTAACTATAATTATAATTAAGAATTCTGTTTAAAAAATCAACATGTACAAACTAAAATTATCTTATACTTTTTAGTGGTTTTTTAAAAAGAATTTTTATATTTATTATTATTTTAAGCTTTTTAGTAAAGCTTCATTAAATCAATCAACACATTCTCTGAACGGGAGCGATTTTCTCTTATTCATTGAGGATTTCGGTCCTTCATTACCGAAGATATTCATCAGATCTTTGGGACTAACCTGACGGTATAGCCCAACACTTTCAAATAAAAAAGTTATTGAAATCGGTTCTTTGTCGGAGTTATGGATTAACACCATAAACTTAGTATATTTACTACTGTAAGAGTACTAATATGTAATAATACTAAGTAACATCGACAAAAATTTAATAAGCGTCGAATGGAGAGCCTCCTCTTTTATTTTTAATCGGTTAAAAATATTCTTACTTCTATCTAAGATGTTATATATACAACGTGTACTGAAAGTCCGAAAAACTACTTTTTTGTACCTTTCATATAGAACTCTTCAGCACAAGTATTGGACTCGAAGCCCTTATAGTTTTTGAGTAAACCACACTCAAACTTTTCACCAATAATAATCTTAGTACAACCCTAGAAAACATAACGCTTGGGTATACGCGTTGCTTTGTAACCTATTCACGGTTAATCATAGGGTTGTCATTCGCATTAATATCAATTGAATAAGTTTGTATGGTCAATAAATGTGCTTATTTCTATTCAATAGTTTTATAGATGATTCTTTATTAGCTACACACACGTACCCTGCAGTCATTTTTCGGACTTTCAGTACAAGCTGTGTATATTCAGAGGTGCTTACCTGAGTCCCAAGAGTAAACTCCTCTCATCACGTACTGCCCGTTCCCGGTGGTGCAGGCGAGGGCACTGCCGATGTCCACCTGCAGGAGATTATAATATTCATAGGTATTAGGTATTAGGTATATTCAATTTATGCAAATCGAGTAGATATTTACAGTGCCTTTGATTGTTATTCTGAGTGTCTATCAAGGTTAGTATCTTTGAAAGACGCTCAGAATATCAACACAACTTAAATGTATTTTCTCATCAAAGTCTCTTCATCTCACCCATCGCCGGCAAGTGTTAACCACTAGGCTATCATCTTAGATTAAAGCATGAAAGACTAAGTAGCAACAACCGCAAGTGAAGCGAGAATGAATCTTTTCAGGCAAGCTAAGGATTCAAATACTCTATTGTCCTCGTCATACTCGTAGGTACTGCTTCTGAAGGTAAGTAAGGGTAGTTGGATATCAGTTTGCTTGACAGTCTCATGCGCGACAAGTTTGTACTTTCTTCTTCTTCTTCTTTATCAACCGATAGACGTCCATTGCCGGACAAAGGTCTCTTGCATAGTCTTGCGCCGCCTGAATCCAGCGGCTCCCTGCGACACGTTTGATGTCGTCGGTCCACCTAGTGGGAGGGTATGCCAACACTGCGCTTCCCGGGGCGGGGTCGCCACTCCAGCACCTTGAGACCCCAACGACCATCAGTTCTTCGAACTACGTGTCCCGCACATTTCCATTTCAGTTTCGCGTCTCGCCTAGCTATAGCTATAGCACAGTAGAAATATGAACAGTATGGAAACTAAGCCTAGTTGATAAAATAATTACCTACTCTCCATTGAAGCAATAGGGTTGGTCACTTCGAGAAAGTATGTCCCTGGGATTTATTAATTACAGTAAGGGCAAATCATAGGTTTATCTTTACAGGAAACTGTAACCAATTTTAAAAGATATAGGCAAATCCGTCGGTTTCATTCGTCGGCGACAGCTCGCTCACTTAACAGCTGCTTAATAGGTCTGGGATTTGTACTGTGCCATCACTTACCCTGCAGATGTTTTCGAGCGGATTGCTGGGCGTGCCACACACGCAGCTATCTTCGTCGTATTGCTCCAAAAGGTGAGGGTAGTCTGAGCTTAGCTTGGCCTGGCAGTCGTCGGGCCGGATGAGAGAGACGTTCAGACCATGCATGATGCTGCCTTCGAGATGGGCTGGAACGAAAATTATCGGGCTCGTGAGCAACTTAAGGATGATTATACGGGACTGACTAATTTGTGAGTAACTCACGTCCAACTCGGTATTTTGATTAATTTCTTAAACTGGTCACTTTCAAGTAAAGATTTTTATATAAACCTGTGAAGATGATAATTCTACTGGCGCAATTAGAATGCCATAAGCCTACTTTGCCGTATTAGTTTACAAAATGGGAAAAACCAAATTAAATTTGAATTTCGCGGGCAGACTCGTATAATCCACCTTAATTGAAAAATTGCCGTTTCTTATTGGTACCTACAATAATTAAAAAAAACCGGCCAAGTGCGTGTCGGGCCACGCGCAGTGTAGGGTTCCGTAGTTGAAAGTCTCAAATATTATTGCTGACCTAGGATAGTGCTTTTGTTTTATTTATGAATATTGAATAAACTTTGAGTTCCATGGTTTCAATACTATAATATTCTACAAAATATGCAACTTACACTACGTGTAATACCTAACTTAGGAAAAACAGATATAACTCCTTAACTAATGAACCCTACTTAGCCGTGATAGTTTTCCTTTAAAATTCATTATATATACTACGGCTGTGAATTTTTTCTTATATCCTATATACAACCATTTAGCTGGCAGAGGGGGGGGGACACTTGACTCTAATAAAATTTAGCACTTTAAAATATCATATTTCACAAACGGATCCCTGAATTGAAAAATGATGTTCTCACACCCACAATATTTTTGAAAGACCTATTCAACGACACCCCACACTATGGGATAGACGAGAAAAAAATATTCATCCCCACTTTACATGTAGGGGAGGTACCCTAAAAAAAATTATTTTTCACAATTTTATTTCACGACTTTGTCGGCGTGATTGATATTTATACCCTTGTCAAATTACAGATTTCTAGTACCAATAGTCTCTGAGCTAAACCGCGGACAGACAGACAGACAGACAGACGGACGGACATGGCGAAACTATAAGGGTTCCTTATTTACTACGGAACCCTAAAAACTGGCCAGAGATAACGTGTCTTGAAGTTTGAATACATGAAAAGAAAAAAGGTGTGAAACCGCCACAACAAATAATTCGGACCTGCTGCCATAAAGCGTTTTGATTAGTCTACGATCACTAATAAAAAAAGATTAAGCTTTGGTATTTTGTTTTTTTTGTCTGTTTTTTTTTTTAATATTACGTAATATTTGCCGTGATAAAAATCGTTTACATCGCATACGTTTAAATGTAGAAAAATAAATATTAAAATCTGTCATTTTATTTTGTAGTTTAGTTGGACAAGGAAACACCTATCTCATTAAGACATGACTCTAGGCAGTGGTAGAGTCAGAGATTTCGGCTCTCTTGTTTAGATAAGCACAGAGATTTTGATCAACCAAATGAGCACCATGTCCATCAGGATGATATTATATTGCCTATTGCACAAGTAAATTTATGAAATAAACAATCAAAGTAAACATAATATTATTTTAATAGAGTTTAAAGAGTTGCTAACCCATTAATTTTACCATGAATTCAATTCAATGTTATCTGCCAAAAGTTTCGTCATATCAGACCGTCCTTCCTTTCATTTAAAGGTTAATGTTAATTCAATGATTATAGCTATGTAGATTAATATATTTCAAGTACAACTAAAATGATTGAGCAGGTTGATCTTACTTATTTTGGAAAAAACATCGCATACTATTTTTGATAGTGATATTGACTTGATTGCGATATGTCCCGAATCCCGATGTTAATAGTGACGATGCAGACTAAGATGGTAACAGGCTAGCTTGGAAGGAGGTATGTCAGATTTAATTAAACTCACACTCCTGATGGGTTTCTACACGCCATCGTACCGGGCCGCTAAATCACTTGGCGGCACGTCTTTGACGGTAGTGTGGTAGCTAGCCACAGCCAAAGCTTCCAACCAGGCAAATTACTAACTACATGTTTAATTGGAACCTGAAATTTTCTATGCGGTGGATTCACAATCGCTCGATAACTATTCGCAAGGCTGACTTGGCTGCTAATTACACCGTTACGTAATTATTATTAATTGCTCGTGCATAACTATTTGCTTCTCATAATTAACTGTGTAAGATTGCCTAATCAGAGTTACAAAACAATTCAACGTAGGTCATACTTTTATAGAAATTTTACCAAAACTTGGATCCTCAATCCTATTAATAGAATAGAATAGAATAGAAATGTTTTTTATTCAAATAAACTTTTTTACAAGTGCTTTCGAATCGTCGATGAGTCTACCACTGGTTCGGTAATCTTACTAGTATTATAAATGCGAACCGAAAGTTTGTGAGGATGATTGTATGGATGGATGTTTGGATAGATGATTGTTAGGTACTCTATAACTCCACAACGAATGAACCGATTTGGCTGAAATTTGGAACGGAGATAATACCCAGGATTAACGCACATGATACTTTGTATCCCGGAAAATTACAGAGTTCCCGCGGGAATTAAAAAACCATAATCCACGCGGACGAAGTCGCGGGCATCACCTAGTAAATAACATGAATTTAAAATATTCTTAGAAAAATATATTACTAAAAAGCATCTAGGTACATGAAAGTCGTAACTGAAAATAAAAACTAGTTAAGCAGAAGATACATTTTACTCTAAAATTATTGAAATAAATAACAACTTTATTAAAGATCACAAAAATATATAAGTAAAGAAACAATTTAATACAAAAGGTGACCTATTTAGTTCTTCTTCTTAGGGCTAATTTCACCAATGTAAAATGTCGTCTTATCTGAGCGTTTTGGTATTTTGACAGTATTTTTAATAGAAAAACTGTCAAAATGTCCAATTTATTCCTTGGATAAACGTCACTCGACGTTGATGAAATTGGCGCTTAGAATATAAATAGTTTTTATTCGGTATTATTTGCGAGAACCGGCAAGTGGTGCTACTGGTTTGACGCTGAGTGGCAACGGGTCAGATGGCTATCAATGAAATGATGCCAGTCCGGTAGCATTACGATTTAAAATAAGATATGTAGGTACCTACTTATACTTAAAGGAAATTTCATATCATTATGTGCATTTGCAGTTCACATTTTATTTCTTGACTACAGTAAAGTAAAAAACTGGCCAAGTGCGTATCGGGCCACGCGCAGTGTAGGGTTCCGTAGTTGAAAGTCTCAAATATTATTGCTGACCTAGGATAGTGCTTCTATTTTATTTATGAATATTGAATACATTTTGAGTTCCATGGTTTAAATACTATAATATACTACAAAATATGCAACTTACACTACGTGTAATACCTAACTTAGAAAAAACAGATATATCTCCTTAACTAATGAACCCAACTTAGCCGTGATAGTTTTCCTTTAAAATTCATTATATATACTACTGCTGTGAATTTTTTATTGTATCCTATATACAACCATTTAGCTGGCAGAGGGGGGGGGACACTTGACTCTAATAAAATTTAGCACTTTTAAATATCATATTTCACAAACGGATCCCTGAATTGAAAAATGGTGTTCCCACACCCACAATATTTTTGAAAGACCTATTCAACGACACCCCACACTATGGGATAGACGAGAAAAAAAAAAATCATCCCCACTTTACATGTAGGGTAGGTACCCTAAAAAAATTTTTTTTTCACAATTTTATTTCACCACTTTGTCGGCGTGATTGATATTTATACCCTTGTCAAATTACAGATTTATAGTACCAATAGTCTCTGAGCTAAACCGCGGACAGACAGACAGACAGACGGACGGACATGGCGAAACTATAAGGGTTCCTTGTTTACTACGGAACCCTAAAAAGGATCGTGAACAAACTTTTCTTGTTTTAAACTGAACCATTTCTAAGCCAATTATGGAATCATAAATAGATTCTACCGAAAAACCCGGGATCTACCACTAATGAAACCACATACGCTACCACTTCGCCAGTGAGGTCGTCAGTCGTGAATCGTGTAACCAATACTAATGAACTATGAGTTACGAGCATGTTATGACAGAAAACATATCTTTGACCGAACCGCCGCGCCGCGCCATTGAAGCTGGATGGAAAGCTTTACAAATTAACATACCAATCAATGACATTTTTTTTTATTCAATGACAAGATAGTCCTTGACTGCGATCTCACCTGATGGTAAGTGACGATGCAGTCTAAGATGGTAGCGGGCTAACTTGCAAGGGGTATGGCAGTGAACATTCAACCCATAACCCTAATCGGTTTCTACACACCATCGTGCCGGAACGCTAAATCACTTGGCGGCACGTTTTTGACGGTAGGGTGGTAACTAGCCACGACCAAAGCCTCCCAACAGATCAGACCAGAGACAATTCGGAAATTATAAATTCCCAAATTGACCCCGCCGGGAATCGAAGCCGAGACCTCCCGGTTATAAGACTACAGCGCTCATCACTGCGCCAGGGAGGTCGTCAATTTAGTATTGGTTTTATGAGTTCTCTTTTTACTCGACTATAACGAATCCATAAAGGAAGGGTTAATGATTTTAGCAGTCTATGTATGTATCATCATCATCAGCAACCCATCAACGGCTATCTACTGAGCGTAATGCCAGGTTTAGACGAAGCCAGTAACGCTGGCGCCAGTACTCAGACAAGCCAGCGCTGGCCTGGCCCGTGTTGTTTAGATGAGGCCAACTGGGTTCATTTCATTCCTGGATAATTCTTGTGGTGAGCACACGTTTTGTGTTTTAAAAAATGAATTCGGGGCTGCGACAGCGGTTGAAAAATAAATGTATAAAGAACATCACTGCACTATTAAGAGCAGAGTTGATCAATATGTTAGAAGAAGAAATCGTAAAGGATAAAAGACTTTGGATGAGAAAATGGCTAAGCGATAGATCCGTAACTGGAGCTTCCGCTTTGTTGCTACAACAACTAAGATTAGAAGATCCTTCCGAGTACAGATTGGCATTGCGAGTTACGACTGAAAACTTTGACGAGTTACTTTCACTTATACAAAGCACGATTCAGCGTAAAGATACTCTGATGAGAGATGCATTACCAGCAAAAATAAAGCTAGAAGTAACATTGTCATTCTTAGCTACTGGAATGAGTTACCGAAGCCTGAGTCATTTTTACCGTGTCTCCAAACCGTCTATATCAGTCTTTCGATAAACAAACGTGTGTACAGTCTACGGTTATTCGCCAGCAACTGGCGCGATGCGGCTACACGCGGCCTCAAACTGGCGCGGGGGTTGCGGGGAACGCGGGCGGGGGTCACTGGCTTGAAAAATAGGCCGGCGCTCTATTCCCGCCAGTGCTGGCAGCCAGCGCTGGTTTGTCTTGAAAAACTGTTTACACGAGGCCAATAACAAGCCAGCGCTGGCTTCGTCTAAACCTGGCATAAGTCTCCTCACCACAGAGATCGAACCTGCGACCCCCCGAATGGAGACCGCAGTACTAACCACTAGGCTATCACTGCTACATATGTATGTATGTGTCTATTTGCGTATGTTCCACTGAAGCGCCTAAACTACTGATCCGATTTTGATGAATGGGGAGTCAATCGATTGGTTATGATAGTCCGGGGTATACAGGCTTTTTTTACGAACGAAATCTTACTTATCTTCGAATACTTAGCGTTTCCATCTCTTTTCCGTAAATACTACTTGGCAAAAAGTTACACTAGAGTTACTGCCCAGGTAGGTACTAGGTACCTACCATCGTTGTAACTCATACCTGTTTGAATATGTTTAGAATTTAAATACCTGAATGCGAAATAAATTCAGATTTTTAATGTCTAGGTATTGGTTTTAAATAGACATTTAACCTGTTTAATGTGTACATTATAAAGTAAAGTCAGCAAAAGAAGTTTAAGTAATTCTAAAACTTTCATAAATCGTAATAAAACTTTATTACGCCATCATCTATAAAATTCGAATAGCTCGGGAAATCGGGCGATCCCGAAACCAGAAGATCCCGGTTCGAGTCCAGACAATTATATTTTCCCCTATGAATTTTATTATTATTATAATTTTTTTTTATTTTTTTTTCTAAATATATAATTTCCAAAAAACACGATTTAACAAAAAAATAAAAAATAACCGAGCAAAGCTCGGTCACCCAGATATTTTTATCTTAAACGGCGCTCCGGCTTCGTATGGTTGCAATTTAATAATGAGGAAATTAAGTTTTTCATAATAGTACATTATTGTCGAGGCTCGGAATAAAGCAATCTATGGACGAGTAACATTGGACGGCCGAGGCGAAGCCGAGGACTTCCAAGTGATTTTAAAAGGACGAGGCGCTAGCCGAGACCTTTTTAAGTAAACGAGGCCATGAATTGCTATTTCGGCCGAGGCTTATATAGTACTTTTCTCTAATTTGCGAGGAAACAACAAAAAAATAATTAAAGAAACACTGTTTTATTTCATGTAACCACGCTCTTTTTGTTCCATTTAAAAAAAATTCATTCTTATTTTTTTAAATTGTATAACTCAGCGAAAGAAATGCACATTTAAAACACCTAATCACAGAGGAGAAACACCTAATAGAGGAAAGTGTACATTTTAAAAACCTCGTACCTGTCCAGCAATTTACATTATTGTCCTGGCCGCCACGCCAGCAATGAGCCAATTGACGTTTCGTTTTTTTTAAATAAAGAAGCGATTTCCGAGCAAATTTGAGAAAATCTAATTTTTCGACTATTCAGGTGGATTTTCCAAAAATTTCTTTCATACAAAAGGTTTGTTTGTTTGGTTATCCTGACAGTTAAAAACCCAACAAAAAAACAGCCAAACCGGTCCAGTCGTTAATTAATGCTCTTTCATACGTATGCGGCAATTAATTTTTATTTAAATAGATAGAAGAGATAGTCATTCAGCATTCGATTTAAAATCGGTTAAAACCTGTCTAATTTAGAGTTCACGGTCACCCATCTCCAATACTACAGGTCAAACATTACTTAACTTTTGATAAATTTCAAAATATGTACCAACCTTATAAACGCAATGTGGTGTAATCAAATAATGTGGAATACATCTTTATTTAATCAGCTATGGAATGTTTGTTAATTAGAAACTTAGCCAATACCTACGAGGCAGGTGGGTTTATACCTATTTGTGGGGACCTCTCACTAGAGATGTGGATAGGACGTACAAAATCTTACAAGTGGGACATCCTGGGTTTTTATAGTTTCTACAATTAGCCCACTCAACGAAGCAAAAATAGGGGAAATAATTCGTGTAAAAGCTATTTTTGGCATAGTTGTAGGGAATGGTGTCTGAAGCAACATACTCAAAGTACGGATGGATGGGGGTGAAGCTAACGGGGAGGGGGGGGTGTAAAGGTCCCTTTTTTAAGTTTTTCTTGAATAACTCGTAAACGGTGGCTTATAGCAAAAAAAATTCTTATATTCAAGTAATCTACATAAAATTCTCTATAAAAAAGGTTCTATACACTTTTTCGCTGGGATCAATATTTAACGAGATATTAAAGCAGAAAAGTTAATTATTATCAATTCTCGCGTTTTAACGCTAAAGCGTTCAAACTAATGGCGCTCACGGCGCGCTCCTGTGGCGTCGGGACATTTTAGTCAGACCTCGTCGCTTCTGCTCTGCTCGTTTTGTGCTGTTGACATCAGTGTAACCATCAAAAACCACCATACAATTTGGACCGTAATGTTTCTGTACGTAGGTAATGTACTGATGGCAAATCGAAGAAACGTTGGAGGATGGTTTCCATTTCATACGGTGTTGTAGGAAACCACCATCTACCACATTGGTGGTTTGGTTGAGATCGAGAGCTGCGTTCTCTACTGGCAAAACATCGTAGAGGGATGACTTCTTCCCTTTTCGCATTACACCCTCGTGGAACAGAGCCATAGGGAATGGGGTTAGTTCATAAGTCAAAAGGTCTGCAACATCTTCGTTCTTTTTTGCTATGACAGTTCTTTCGAAAATTGTCAAAGGGTTAACAGTAACTGTCTCACCATTGATTTTAATGGGACTGCTCATACTGGCTAGTGACAAAACCACATTCTTCTTAGACTGCTTCATGTCACTGAATTTGCTGCCAATAAAACTTTGCATCGTTTTGGTGCCAATATCGAGGGCTTGGTGGCAGTTTACTAAGGAATTTCCCAGGATGCCCGTTGACAGGGATATTAGCGAATTCAATTTTGGAAATGGAGGATATTCACTGAACTTTTCTCGAATCTTAGCTCAATCTCTCTATTGCCGTGACAGCCGGAAATCAACGTGCTGTTCTCCACTAGCAAAAACCACTTCGGCGAACTCCTCCAATGAAATGCAGATGGCGGTGCATCCCGGTGATCCGCAAACTCATTTGGCCAATACAGAATCAGTAATTCCTCTCCCTCGCGTCAGGCCACCTGAACTTTTCATGGAGTGCATGAGAGTTTGCTCTATGACCATATCCGACCAAACTCCTACCCAAGGTGTACCTGTGCGATTAATGGTGAAGAAGCCTTTTTCTGCAAACTCCTTGTACATTTGAGGATGGCTGTTTTTAAGTAGTATCATGTCTTGCACGTAGAGATGGGCACATTTCGCGTATTGGAAGTGTCCACATGCATGGAAGAATGGGATTATCTGTTGTACACACGACAAGTGGCCGTCCCAATCACCACAACGCTCAGAATCAATGTACTTCTTCATGAGGATAACCATATTGAAATACTGCACCCACAAAGCAGCAGTAGGCCTATTCTGTTTAAGGGTTTCCAGATGGTTCTGAAATTTTTTCAAAGTTAGCATCAAGGAAGCATTCTCTTTATATTTGTCTGGAGTAAATTCTTCCATGTTGGTCAATACAGTCGAGATGTCCTTCTTCTCTTCTTCTGAGACATTGGCTCCATCCAGAATAATATGAGCTAAAACAAGCTGAATGAGCAAATATCCTCGAACGGCTCGGCTGTAGGCATGTCCTGTCAACTGAATTAGCAGCAAAAATTTGGCATAGTACATTTTTGAGTCCAGATGCAGCCATTATGTGGCCAATGCAACCCAAAAAGGACATTAGGAGGTGAAACCCACCAAGTCTCACCATAATGGTCCCAAACGTGATTTCCCTGGCCTTTAAATAAAAAGGCTGGTCCAATGCTACGAAACAAATGGTGGCTCCTACCTCCTGACTCTTTTCTAAAGCATACTGTAACGCTGTGCGTATAGTGCTATACTCATTTGGTAGCGAATTGATAAATGGAAGAAAAGTTACCGAAGTTGTTTCGTTGTTAGTTAATTTACTCGTTAATTTCATAAAACCTTTCCATTCCGGAATGGTAGGCACCTCCAAAGTAGGTTCCACCTCCTGGAGCCACTTACCACTCATCCACAAGAGATCTTTAATAGTGGGTGTGAATATGTCAGAGGGGATGGGCTTCAGCAAGCTCAAGTCTTCTATCATGATTTGCTGCAATGCGTTGGTTCCCCTACCCTCAAATGTTTGCACCTCCAGAACTCCCAGCTGGCCCACTTCTTCCTGGCGAGGAGCAGAATTTAACCTTTTGACATTTGTGGATGCATAGAGAGTGTTGGTGGGTGTAATACATTTGATACCTCCCATGCTGTGGAAGGTATTCCGGCCATCGAGAGTAGATACATTGAAGTCAGCATTGTCAAAGACGAACTGAATAAACGTTCCGATTGGAATAGGCTCTTCCGTATGGTGGATGGTGGAGAGCTCTAGCCGCTGAGCCTCGTAATAAGAGGCACTCAATCCCAACTTTGACAGAAGGTCCACCAAGTTCTTGGATCCATATTTTCAGTATATTAGCAGAGCGATGCTGGTCAAAATAGGGGATATAAAATATCTAGGGCGAACAGCAGCAATAAGTGTTGAGCTATAGTTGTCATTTCACAGTCAGACATGTTGTGGTGTCACATAGAAAAAAAAATCACTACTTGGACGCGATGTACTCGTTTTATAACCTCTGACCGATTTGGGTGCGAAACTCGGCGCACACACAACCACTTCACTTGCGGCGCTAACGTTACCACGCTCTCATTCATTCCTTTGATTGGTCGGGCCATCCTTGGCGCTCACGCTAGTCCACCTGTGCGTCGTGATTGGTTGGCGGTGCCCGCGCCGTCCGCGGCCCGACCCTTGCGCCCGACGCCACAGGAGCGCGCCGTGCGCGCCATTAATTTGAACGCCTTAGCGTTAAAACGCGAGAATTGATCATAATTAACTTTTCTGCTTTAATATATCGTTAAATATTGATCCCAGCGAAAAAGTGTATAGAACCTTTTTTATAGAGAATCTTATGTAGATTACTTGAATCAAAGAAATTTTTTTGCTATAAGCCACCGTTTACGAGTTATTCAAGAAAAACTTAAAAAAGGGACCTTTACACCCCCCCTCCCCGTTAGCTTCACACCCATCCATCAGTACTTTGAGTATGTTGCTTCAGACACCATTCCCTACAACTATGCCAAAAATCGCTTTTACACGAATTATTTCCCCTATTAGGCAGTTTTTGGTCTTCATTGAGTGGACTAAATGTCATTGGTCAATTTTCTGTGGTGGTGTCGTGTGATGCGGGTTGTAACGTTCCCTCAAATATGGTTGAGCGAAGCAATGGCTGGATCATGCGTCATGCTCGTGAACGGGTGCTACCAGCGGCAATGGGGCTACTTTCTGTCTGCCCGTCTTAACATATTGTGTTGAATTATAATTAGGTATGTTTTTGTTGAACTCATTGTGGAAACACCGCATAGATACTATGCTATATCTATTGAATTGTAAACCTGTTTGGAAAGAGCAACCGCCGAGTTTCTTGCTGGTTCTTCTCGGCAGGAAGGGCATTGCGAACCAGTGGTAGACTTATCGACGATTCAAAAGCACTTGTAAAAAGTTCATTTGAATAAAAAACATTTCTATTCTATTCTATTCTACTGGTCTGGCCTGAGGATATGCTTGAGCCGTGGCCGTTTGTAAATATATGACCCAAAGCCGAACGTAATATAAATGAACAAATTATTATAAAACGTTTTATTGGAGCACTCAAAGAAACAAATGAAAGGCAAAAAAATACGCTTCAAATAGGCGTGTGAGTTTCATTGCAAAGAACTTAGTAAGGGCGGCGCGGCGGTAGCTAAGTCCCTGTACAGTACCCGGCGATATAATATATTGCACATCGGCCTTTGGAATAAAATGCTATTCTATTCTATTGCAAGGAAAGCTAGCCAGAAATTCACGTAGTAATTACTGAAATCTCTTCACAATCGGCGAGCACATCACGTAACATATATAAAAAAAATGCAGTCGAACTGTGAATAGAATAGAATAGCGTTTTATTCCAAAGGCCGATGTGCAATATATATCGCCGGGTACTGTACCTACCTAACACTTGCTATTTACGATGTGAAGTAGTCACGGCACAAACAATAATGTTATTATCATATCATATGGAGTTATACGACATAGCGATAGCCGGTCGTACAAAAATCTCGAACTGGTAGTATTACGCAAATGACGACGCCTGTGTCCTATGCCTGTGTCGGTCACCGCTGAGAAACCGGTCGTCGTAGCGTTAGCAGAAAAAATTAGTTATTCAGTTAAAATATCTATTTATTTATTTAATAGGACAGTCAACGGGTATACAATAAATCATTAAAACTAAACAGAAAGAAAAAAACATATTTTACAGTACTGTAGACCCACACCCACTTAGAGACTGCAACAGCTTGCAAAATAGAAAAGAAAACTAGTTAGTTGGAGAAGAACGAAAAAGAAAAGGGACTAGAGAAATAGGTGTTATAAGATCCAGCAAGCTGTGCGGATCAACTAATTGGATCTAGTGCCACGGAACAGGAAAAATAGACATAAATTATTCCATATCTAATTCCAAGTTTTGCCCGCAACTTGATGCGACTGCTTTTACGAGTAGGTCTCCTATAGCCTATGTCGCTCTACAAGTTCTATAATATACTCATGTAAAAAATTACATAGATTTGCTGCTCGGTTGCTGCGGAAGGACAAACTAACAAACAGACACACTTTCCCATTTATAGTATTAGAAAGAATGTAGACTATTTATTAGCGGCGAAAGGATCAATCTGACGCCAACTTAACATGGGTAGCCTAAGTATGTCACGCACTCTTTAAACATTTCTGTGGTGGTGTCGTGTTATGCGGGTTGTTACGTTCCCTCAAATATGGTTGAACGAAGCAATGGCTGGGTCATGCGTCATGCTCGTGAACGGGTGCCACCGGCGGGAATGGGGCTACTTTCTGTCTGCCCGTCTTAACATGTGTTGAATTATAATTAGGTATGCTTTTGTGGAATTTCCTCTCATTGTGGAAACACTGCACTGATATCGTTCATTAACTAAGATAATACTAGTGGTTCGCCCCGAACTGAGACCTCGCGGTAACGGTATCCCATGATTATTCATTCAATCGATACATGATAACCAAAACTGACATTATTATTATGCCCGTTTTCACCAAACATACCTAAATCATCCCCTAAGTAGGAGTCTCTTAACGTAGGTAGCTCCTAAATACAATGCTAAGTCCTAACATCCGTCCCAATATCCTTTTAGGTGTCCCGTACAGGATCGTGATAAATAAGTTGACAGAAAACATCAATCACCTAACTTATAGGTAGCCCGTAAAGGTTAGGGAACGTTAGTGAAAACATTGAATTAATATGTAGGTACTAACGAGTGAAACCGGGTTACGGGCATCTGTACAAATCGTCATCTATCGACGCGAATAGAAAATATACAATATTTAACTAAAATTTAACTAAAAAATAATTTTAATTGAATAATATGGTACAAAAAAAATTACAATACAATTATTGTATTATAATAAGTAACTAAATAATAATGGTCGACGCAAAACTGTTTTTGGGATAGGTCGTAGTCGTAACTCGTAGTTCCATGGGAATAGTTACTGACTGCGCCATCTATTAGCATTATTGTGAAGCTATGTTGATGCTATATGAATTACTGATGCCCATTAAAAATTAAATAATCTCGTTTCTTTAAAATATTCATATAATTTTAGTATTTGTTGTTCAAGTACAGGATATAAGTGACCTAAAAAAATAAAATCAGTTTGAAAATCCATAGCGGATTTTCCTAGAGAGCGTCTTCAAGCGAGCGTATAAAATCGCCACTTTGAAAGCCCCCCATTTTGTCAATTTTAAGGGAAAAATTAAAAAAAAATATTTTTGTACTCAGTTCAAAATTATCTTTAAAATGATACGTAACAATTTTATGTAACGCGATATTTTTTTTTTTACTTCGCATTCGCTTCTATGAGAGCCCCCCTGAAATAAAGATTTTTATAACTTTTTAAGCCATTTTCGGCTGGAGGCCATCGGTTTACATATTATATCTAAATTTGAAGTAATTACGTTCAGTAATTCAAAAGTTATAAGGCTCTGACAGACGGACGGACGGACGGACGGACGGACGGACGGACGGACGGACGGACGGACGGACAAGTGCAAATCGCTCTAGTTAACTCAGAGACCTCGCTTCGCTCGGTCAAATATATTATGTACCTAGCTCATCTGGTGCCCTCTTTTAATAAATTTTAATGAAGATTGTAATTTTGGTAAATGTTAAGAATTTTTTTGCCATAGAACAGTGACTGCTATAAACTTGTCCAGTTTTATTTTTTTGATATCATGTTATTTATATGTCAATAACATACTATAATAATATGATATATTAAGTATTGGTTTTGGATCATTATATATACTATTGAAATAATGTTAATAATATTAGTGATTATTTTCCAATCTAAAATCAAGAAAAGTAAAAAGACGTCGATAGAATTTAAACTAAATTTATTCCAAATGGTGACCGTTTGTATGCAAATTGATGTTTTATGGAACAGCCTTGGCCTTGCTTAAGGATCTCCGGTTAGTTGTGTCATTTATATTTCATTTTAAACTGTTGGAAAGATAATTTAGATTGTGCAACAAAAATTTTGGAACGTAGTTCCTTATCGCGCGGTGCGGAAGGGGGCTAGACGGAAAAAATTAAGACAAAATTGAACCGACACTTCTTTGAAACCGACACTTTTTTTTGTCTAATTTAATTTTTCCCTAATTTTTTATAACTTAATAAGTTATAAAAAAAAGTGTGTGTGTCAGGTCCGACGCACGACTGGAGTTTACTCCTTAAAACGTCGTAATGCATTCGCGGAGCTCGCTGCGTCTAGCGCCGCTCGGACCCGATCGATACGCGCTCGGCTTCCCGAAGCGAAAGCTCTTTCGCATTCGACAACTCAAGCGAAAACCAACCTTATTTACTCAACGTTAGGGTAGAAATTTGCATCGTTGTGAAAAACGTAACGAGATCATTCATAAGTAGATTTTACTGCTCGAATTTTTCTCATAACGGGCGCCTAAAATCGATTCTTAAGGAGTAAACTCCAAAAAATTAGGGAAAAATTCCACATGTAGAAATTATTTAAAATAAAATTGAAAATATAAAATTCAACTATCGACTTTTAACTGTTTAGCGACTGTCGAAACCACAAGGCTACCGAGATCTTATATTGTACTGTGAAAATAATGAACACAATGCCAAATTAATTAATCGAAAGGAACTTCGTTCCATCCGGGTGTCCCTTGACACCTCTCAAGTTTTTTTTTTTTTGAGATTTTTGACCTAACGCGTACGATTTTCCTTTTTTTTTTGATGATGCTACTATTTGCGATGTAAAACTGTTTTCAATGATGTTTTTGATTATATAAAGAGTAATAAACTCTCAAATTAGCATTACATTGATGAATCATCGGGAGTGGAGCACGGTGCTATTTAAACTAAGTACTACAACAAAATTACTCGCGTCAATTGCAGTAGTTTTAACAGTGTATAATATCGTAATTAAGTTTCGGACATTCATACTTGTGAATAAGCAACAGATCTCAGGCCTCCGCATTCTGATTTTGTTTTGTTTGAACATTATGAACCACATGAACTTACATATTAATTTGCTTATTTATCGTCAACTTTGTTTGTAGAAGTTTATTGTTATTATAAAAAAACTATGCTAGTTAGAGCGTTGGTTTTCTTTTTCCTGTAAAATATACATAAACCTCTATTGACCATAATTATTTAAGATTTTTCGATTGGTAAACTTCGGAGATAAGGGGGGGGGGGGACGGTATTTTTTCGACATTTTGGCCGATTAATCAAAAACTATAAAATGTAGAAATAAATTAAAAACTGTTTCAGAATGCACAGGTAAAGGCCTTTCATATGATATCCCACTCGGTATAGTTATCTTACTTTGAAATTTCAAACCCCCGATTTTCCCCCTTTTTTAATAAAACTAAAAATAATTTTCGATTTTTTTTTATGTCAATGATGTTGGGCCACTATTATACACAACTATGCCAAATTTCATGTCGATAGCTTTAATAGTTACTGAAATAATCGACTGTGACAGACGGACGGACGGACGGAGAAAGTCTCACCATAAGGATTCCATTTTTACCATTATGGTACGGAACCCTAAAAATGAACATTAATTTCAGCATTAATTTTCAGCATAAAATAAAGATGAATTATATCTTAAAGCCTGTGGAAAGTCAGGACCGAATCAGCTAGTTATACAGAGATAGTACCTAATACATATAAATTTTGTAGATATTTTAATTTCATTGTTTAGGTTAACTGTAGTGCGAAGGTTTAGTTATTTCTAGGCTTCAATTTAAAAATGTGAAGTTATGTAAACGATTACAATATTTATTTACCAATATTAATTTAGGACGAGACTGCTAAAATTATGTAGTATTTACATAAGTAATCAATACAACGCCATTCCGCGAACCGTCGTCGTCTTAACTAGGCCTTCATTATGTAATAAAATATTTATTTATGGAATATATTATTTATTCATTAATTATTACTTGTAAATTGAAATATATTTTATCGAATATTAATTAAACTTTATGATTGTTGTTTTGGCATTGAAAGGTTTTTCTTTTTCCGTCTTCCTTCTTAAATTATTTATTAATGGAAAGATTTATATACCCCTAAGATGTAAACAACAATACATTTTATTCATATACAAAATATAACTTATTTTATACCTATTTTTGTACAATTTACTCATAGTTAACGTACAAATAAAACGGAAAATTTTGGACAATTTAAGAATCTTCTCATAGATCTGCTTGCTTAAAGTTCAGCTGTTTTCCATTAATTGATTTTTATAAATGTATGAAATTACTTAATTAAGGACTTGTTTTATTTAAAGAACTTATTGGGAATTTTTCTTTAAAATCGAACTGCATTTCCACCTTAAAAACTAACTTTTTAAAAAATAAAATCGTAAGAAGATATCATTAATTTTATGATGTAACTTGCAGACATTTTTAATATTGTAGAAAATTACTCTACTTTTCTTTTTACCTATTTTTGGTTTATTTTTGCATGAGTCTAAAAAATATATAATTTCGTTCAGCATCATAATAATTATTTATATTTTTTCTGCGATCGTTACCGTCCCGACAATGACCCACAAAATGGATTCGACACTTATTCGCGCCCGCTTTCATTTTCCATGCGAAGCTTATCAGTTTTCGATTAACAGACGTACATATAATTGTTTTTACCTTTTATTATCCCACACACTTCACATTAGCAAATAATAGGCACTACCTCTTTCTGTAGAGCTGGCATAATAGCCACAGGTTGGTCGAATAATGATTAAAAAAATTAAGTGGCACTCGGGGACTGCCGGGGTAAAGCTATTGCATAGCATTTTTTATCAACTTATGCAATTTTTTTTGCATAATAAAAATTATGCAAAAAATAATTTAAACAAATAAACAAGAAAAGCGCACTGTCACTACTTCGCGAGTGAGATTCGAACCTGCGACATCATACACCATACGGTAAAGAAAGCGGCCGCTCGCCCACTGCGCTGTACAGAGCTCCTTGTGAACCTCTAAAATTTTGAACGCTTACTGAACGACGGTGTTAGGTTTATTTTCGTTACGGAATTTCTTGATTCGGTCGCCGCGCTCAAACTGTTTGGCCTAGTTCAAAGCCCGCGATAAAAGCTATGCAATAGCTTAATTAAAAAAATTGTTTGTTTTAATCTTGTACAATAGGTGAATCGACTCAAATGACTCAAACTCGATGTCAACGATATTAACCGTAGACCGACAACATCAGACGAGTCGAATGGAGCCACTGGATACAGGCGGCGGAAGAGCGAGGCCTGTGGAAGTCCATGCAAGAGACCTTTGTTGTCCAGTAGTGTACGTTTATCGGTTGATAAAGAAGAAGAAAAAGAAGAGTCGTTTTGATGATTCTATTTTGACCGATTCTTGCAATTAGGCACTTATCTTCACGCACCTTGTTATGGCGAAGATCATAGTCAGGTGGTTTATCTATGATCAAGTGCTAATAATAGGGTATTTGACTACTTTTAGAAAATCATCTTAAATTGTTAATAATGCTATGCTGAAGCTAACAAAACGTATATTTCGGCATAATTTTCAGTATTTTTCATAAAAATCGAGAAATAAATTCAAAAAAATAAATTGCCGCCGAAACGTTCCATTTGCTCTCATGACGTAACAGTTCACATTTCAAACAATGACAATTCCACATCCCATAGGTGGCGTGGACTGTGACGTCATTCGAGATCACGGAACGTTTTCGATCACGTGACCATGGCCGGAATTATAGCAATTTTATTTAATGTTTTCTAATTAAATAAAACTTTATTTTTTAGTTTTGTCGTATGGAATAATGTTTTTAGATAATAATCTTTTAGGATGACACCAAATGAAACGATATTTTTAATATAGTCAAATACCGTATTATGTCGTCGATATAAAAGGAAAAAAAAAGTTTAAAGAAAGTTATTTAAAGAAAAAAATGAAAAAGGAAATTTAAGATTTGAAATTAGCAGTAGCTCGTTGGACGATTGACGCTTTGTAATGCCGCTATATTTACATAGTTGGCAACATATTTACGTGTATCTTTAGGCAGATGAGGTTTACTTCACAAGATAGCCTCGACATTCTTGTAGAAATGCGTGTAAGTATATTGTGGAATGACAAAAATGTTAAGACTGGGAACATACTTGTAAAAAATCACACAAAATGATACCACGTCGCGTCGCGTCAGGTGTTTGTAGTGTGTTTTGGTCATAGAAAAACATATTATATTAGACTCTACAAGCATATCGTGCTGATGGGTCAAGTGGTATTTTATTAAAACACACATAAAACAACATTATCTTTTTTCACAATGGGTAAATTAGTGTCAATTAGATAGAAAATGCGCAATCAGTTACATTATGCAAATATGTTATCTTATGTGCAATTTTTCGTTCTATTCGATTCCAATTAATATGAGACAAAAGGACTCTAGGGTCAACTGAGATCAAGGTTACCTCCTACAAGTTTTGGAATATAAAAGATAAAATCTTACGTTCCTTAATTTCGACTAAACATAATTTCTCGATTAAGGAAAATAGAAGAATGAAATGACCAGCTTGCTAGTTCTGATTTAATACCCCCAGAGTTGGGGCAATGCGTGATTCGTATTTTTTGTTTAAAACGACAAATTTTTGAGTTTCAGTTCTAATTATAAGTATTTTTCTACACAGTTTCAATCAGAAAAATGGACAATTATAAGAATATTTTGGATAATTTTTATCAGGATAAAAAGTTTTTAATAACATCACTGGGTTCAATAAATAGAATTAATTTTATCATCAGTATACCTACTTACTTACTTAGTACTGCTACTACCTTAGTAGCAGTGATAGCCTAGTGGTTAGGACTGTGGTCTCCTATTCGGGGGGTCGCAGGTTCGATCCCGGGTACGCCTGACTCTACCTCTGACTTTTCGGAGTCAAGTGCGTTTAAGCAATTAATTAAGCAATTAACTATCACTTGCTTCAACGGTGAAGGAAAACATCGTGAGGAAACCTGCACATCTGAGAGTTCTTCATAATGTTCTCGAAGGTGTGTGAAGTCCACCAATTCGCATTGGGCCAGCGTGGTGAACTATGGCTTATAACCCTTCTCTGAGAGGAGACCTGCGCTCAGTAGTGAGCCGTTGATGGGTTGCTAATGATGATGATGATGATGATACCTACTTAATATTATTATGGTCATTCAGAAGATTTCCTCTTACCTTCAAATGCAGAGCTACTTATAATACAGCTATTATCTCATTCAAAATACATATTATTTTATATTTTTGGTTTTTTTTTCGTTTTTATTATTAGAGGGTTGGGTTAGTTAATTTGGGGAAGCTTATTGCTTTTTTGACTACATATTTTTGTTGTTGTACAGTACTATAATTTGTCCATTTTATTAATAGTTTTTTGACAGCTCAGTCTTACTCACTCTCACATAGTAAGAACGAGTGAGACTGAGCTGAGTCAAAAAACTATTGATAAAATGGACAAATTATAATAGGTAGCTACGTTCCATCCATCCATCCATCAGCCTGTATTCATCCACTGCTGGACATAGGCCTTTCCGAGAGTGCGCCACCAAACACGGTCCTCCGCTTTCCTCATCCAACCGCTTCCCGCCACCTTCTTAAGGTCATCGGTCCAGCGAGCTGGAGGGCGTCCTACACTGCGCTTGCCGGTACGCGGTCTCCACTCCAGAACACGTCTGCCCCATCGGCCATCGGTTCTGCGACAGATATGACCTGCCCACTGCCACTTCAGCTTGCTAATCCTCAGAGCCATGTCGGTCGACACTTGTGTTCTTCTACGAAGCTACGTTGTATTTGAACAATACATATTTAAATTCACTAACCTTGCAAAACTTGCTTGCCCCATCCAGTAACAATGCAGGTGCCTTCACCAGCGTACAAAGCGTCATAATTGTCCTGAGCTTCCGGCAGACAGATGGGGTAGATGTTCTTCGCGAACCTCAGGTTCTCTGCCAGTACCAGGATAGCAGCGTCGTAGAGGAGGCTGCCGGGTTTATACAGAGGGTGACGTAGGATGGTCTTGACTTGGACGATCTGGAAGGGCAGAGGTTCGTCGTCGATTCCGAGTTTCCATTCTCCTCCCTTGATGAGTACGTTCTTGGCTAGGAGGCTGTAAGGGAAAATGGTGTTGTAAAAACAAGTCATTTTTCCCAGTAATCCTTAACTTCAAGGCATGTTTTAGAAGGGTTTTGCAGACAGTCTGAATCCTTACTAATATTGTAAATGCGAAAGTGTGTTTTTTGTTAGTTTCGTCTTTAATCACGCCGAAACAGAGCTTCGGATCGATGCGATTTTTTGCATGGGTATTGTTGAAGACCTGAAGAGTGACAGGCTAACTTTTATGCCGGGAATAACTCTAGTTTCCACGGGATTTTTACTAATTTGTTGCAGGCTAGTTGGTTGATAAAGAAGGAGATATCTGCGGGGCGATTCTTTAAAAGCAAGTAGCAATAGACTAGAATATAATATAAATATTTATTTTTTATTCAAATAAACTTTTTACTAGTGCTTTTGAATCGTCTGACTCTACCACTGGTTCGGAATGCCATTCCTGCCGAGAAGAACCAGCAAGAAACTCGGCGGTTGCTCTTTTCAAAACAAGTTTACAATACAATAGATACTATGCTATGTAAGCAGTGTTTCCACAATGAGGGGAAGTTCCAAAAATGCATACCTACCAACAATGCAATATATCTTAAAATGGGCACACATAAAGTAGCCCCCCGCAGGTGGGATCAATTCAAATTCAAATTCAAAATTATTTATTTCACGTAGGCCAACCTGTGGCTCTTATGAAAAGTCATGACTCTACCACCGGTTCGGAAAGCGGATTCTGCTGAGAAGAGCCGGCAAGAAACTCAGCAGTTGCTCTTTTCAAAATAATCATTTTACAATATTATTATGAAGCTATTACATTGTAATGAGTTTTTTTATACTATCTTGTGGGCAGCTGGATGCCAAGCCGATTTAACCTATGCACTTTGTTGTTGTTGGAGGGGAAGTTTAAAAAAAAAAAAAACTAAAATTCGATTCATGTTAAGACGGGCAATCAAATAGGTAGTTACCCCTCGACGCAAGCTGCGGAGGTGACCACCACGTCTGGGCGGGTGATGACGCCGCCACACAGCAAGCTCCTGTTGGTCTGTAGCAGCACCATGGCTTGCCACGGGATCTCGGCGAAGTCCACCTCCAGGTTATTGCGGTTGCCGGCTGGTCTTTGGGGCTGGAGGGGACAGAAGAATAACATTTTAAAGCTAGGTAGATAAGTTCATCAAAATCAAGTAAGTATGTGTTTATATTATTCATTATTTGTGTATTTAGGTATCTGAATAATGTTGTTCTTTTTTTCTTTTTTTCCTCATAAACTTGCGTGCACCCTCACTTTCTCTTTGATCATTATATCCTTTGCAACGTGGTTGCCTGGTAGAGATCGCTTTTAGCGATAAGGCCGCCATTTGTACTACCATGTGTTATTCTTATTATTTATTTTTAAGTTTATTTTTAGTTTTATTTCTTTTTAATGTGGTGTGCAATAAAGTGTTTTCATTTCATTTTATTTCATCACACATTCTTCGTCTATCAAACAGTTATCATCATCATCAGCAACCCATTCACAGCTCACTACTGAGCGCAGTTCTCCTCTCAGAGAAGGGATAAAGGCCAGTCCAATGCAAATTGACAGACTTCACACCCATTTAAGAACATAATAGAGTTAACTCTCAGGTGTGTAGGTTTCCTCACGATGTTTTCCAATTGTTGAAGCATCTATAATATAATAAAACTGTAACAGGTCCAATTCTGTACATTGAAGATATTTTGAAAATTTTTGTTTGAGGGCACTCTATAATCGATACTGAAGCCAAAACAATTTTTTTTTAATTTTTTGTCTGTCTGTCTGTCTGTCTGTCTGTCTGTCTGTATCTTGGCCGCGCATCACGCCGAAACTACTGGACGGATTTAAATGAAACTTGGCACGATTTAAGATAATACTACGAGGTATAATATAGGATACTTTTTATCCCGAAATTCAGCACGGTTCCCTTGGGAGAGGGCTGAAAGTCCAAATGGGTATTTCGCTGTAATTCATTAAGGCGTATTCCGATTTAATCCATTCTTTTTTTGTTAGAAAGCAGGTTCTTTAGAGATTGTCCTGTAATTATTTCAAGGTCGTCAATTTAGTAGTTCAGAAATTATAGACATCACGATCTTCAGTATAAGGTCCAAATAACTTGAACCCCGGAATCTAGAAGATACTTTGAATGTACGGCTCATCTTAAGCTGGCAAGCGTACTTTATCGTATATAGCCATCGTGAATAGCCCTATTTTGTCAAAGTCAAACTACTCCAAGTCCAAAGGCGTCAGATTTTGCCAAACGATCATTATACCTACATACTACATAGTAGGTATGGATGTAATACATCGTATGGACTTAATGCTACAGTGTTTTCCTATGCAATTTAATATTCTAATCATACTAATATTATAAATGCGAAATTGTGTTTGTTTGTTGGTTTGTCCTTTAATCACGCCACAACAGAGCCACGGATCGACGTGATTTTTGCATGGGTACTATAGTTGAGGACATAGGCTACTTTTTATCTCGGAAAATCAAAGTGTTCACGAGGGATTTTAAAAACTAAATCCACGGGACGAAGTCGCGGGCATCAGCTAGTATACAATAAAATTTGCCCTAATGTCCTAAAATATGAAAATTTGTGTTCACGCAATTTTATTTTTAACTATTGCATAGCTTTTATCGCGGGCTTTGAACTAGGACAAACAGTTTGAGTGCGGCGACCAAATCAAGAAATTCCGTAACGAAAAAAAACCTAACACCGTCGTTCAGTAAGCGTTCAACATTTTAGAGGTTCACATTTAGCTCTGTTTGGCGCAGTGGGCGAGCGGCCGCTTTCTTTAAATGTCGCAGGTTTGAGTCTCAATAGCGAAATAGTGACAGTGCTCTTTTCTTGTTTGTTTGTTTTTTAATTATTTTAAAAAATATTGCATAAATATTATAATTGCATAAGTTGATAAAAAATGCTATGCAATAGCTTTACCGCGGCAGTCCCCGAGTGCCACTTAATATTTATTACTATAGAAAAAGTTACATACAACTTGTGGTAGTAGGTACCCTATTGTAATGTGTAGGACTTGTTGTAGGAATGTGTATGTGAGTTCTCACTACATATAATACATATCGCATAAAAGCAGATCGTCATAAAAATAATAAATTATAGAAATTCAGAGTTCATTATTATCAAATGAGCTTATACCAGCCAACAAACTAGCCCACCAATTTGACGAGATATCAGTTTTATATACTTACCAATTTTATTATCTATTGTATCTGAATAAATAAATTATGAATAAATAACTTCAGTATTATGCAAGATGTTAAAATCTTATTGAAGATTATAGAGTTTTAAAACCGCTAAAATATAATCTACGCGAATTTAATTTATGCATGCGGATGCAGGGTGTAATAAATATCTCGGTCTGCGAAACTATTATTAGTGCTTTCCAGCAGACATCAAGTTTTATCATCATAATCGACCGAGCGAAGCGAAGGTCTTTGAGTTAACTAGAGCGATTTGCACTTGTCCGTCCGTCCGTCCGTCCGTCCGTCCGTCTGTCAGAGCCTTATAACTTTTGAATTACTGAACGTAATTACTTCAAATTTAGATATAATATGTAAACCGATGGCCTCCAGCCGAAAATGGCTTAAAAAGTTATAAAAATCTTTATTTCAGGGGGGCTCTCATAGAAGCGAATGCGAAGTAAAAAAAAAAATATCGCGTTACATAAAATTGTTACGTATCATTTTAAAGATAATTTTGAACTGAGTACAAAAATATTTTTTTTTTAATTTTTCCCTTAAAATTGACGAAATGGGGGGCTTTCAAAGTGGCGATTTTATACGCTCGCTTGAAGACGCTCCCTAAGAAAATCCGCTATGGATTTTCAAACTGATTTTATGTTTTTAGGTCACTTATATCCTGTACTTGAACAACAAATACTAAAATTATATGAATATTATAAAGAAACGAGATTATTTAATTTTTAATGTACATCAGTAATTCATATAGCATCAACATAGCTTCACAATAATGCTAATAGATGGCGCAGTCAGTAACTATTCCCATGGAACTACGAGTTACGACTAACGACCTATCCGAAAAACAGTTTTGCGTCGACCATTATTATTTAGTTACTTATTATAATACAATAATTGTATTGTAATTTTTTTTGTACCATATTATTCAATTAAAATTATTTTTTAGTTAAATTTTAGTTAAATATTGTATATTTTCTATTCGCGTCGATAGATGACGATTTGTACAGATGCCCGTAACCCGGTTTCACTCGTTAGTACCTACATAATAATTCAATGTTTTCACTAACGTTCCCTAACCTTTACGGGCTACCTATAAGTTAGGTGATTGATGTTTTCTGTCAACTTATTTATCACGATCCTGTACGGGACACCTAAAAGGATATTGGGACGTATGTTAGGACTTAGGATTGTATTTAGGAGCTACCTACGTTAAGAGACTCCTACTTAGGGGATGATTTAGGTATGTTTGGTGAAAACGGGCATAATAATAATGTCAGTTTTGGTTATCATGTATCGATTGAATGAATAATCATGGGATACCGTTACCGCGAGGTCTCAGTTCGGGGCGAACAACTAGTATAATATGAATACTTCATAACCAAACTCTAAATTAAATCAAAATCTTATATAAAAAATTAAAAGCTAAATAAGCAGTGATAGGCTAGCTAGCGGTCTTCTATTCGGAGGGTCGCAGGTTCGATACCTGGCTCGCACCTCTGACTTTTCGGAGTTATGACGTGTGTTTAAGCAATTAAATATCACATGCTTCAACGATGAAGGAGTCCTAAACCCATTTCATTCTGAGATGGGATCCGTACAAGTAAAAGTGGGCAGGCGACGATGGGTTGATGATGATGAAACTACAAATGACTTTACTTAATTAAAAAGACAGCCAAAAACTTAAAATAGTTATTTGGCTAAGTTATTCAACCTTTACAATGCTAATAACAAGTCCAAATAACGTGATTGCTTTAGTAATAATTATTGGAATACGCAGTTTTTTGAATAGGCAGATGGAAAAAGAGACGATGTTGCACCATAAACTTAATTTAGGTACGAAGCTCTAAAAATAAACTGCCTCCTTGGCGCAGTGGTGAGCGAGTCAAAGTGGAATGTGTTTGGGTCGATTCCCGGCGTGAACAATTTGGAGATTTATAATTTTTGAAATGTTTCTGGTCTGGTCTGGTGGGAATCTGGTGGTGGCTATAATTTTGAAAACCGATTAGGGGTTAAAAACCGATTAGGGGTTAAAAAAAATTAAGTTTCGCTCGGGGACTGCCGCGGTAAAGCTATTGCATAGCATTTTTTATCAACTTGTGCAATTATAATATTTATGCAATATTTTTTTTTGCATAGTAAAAATTATGCAAAAAAAATTTAAAACAAACAAACAAGAAAAGCGCACTGTCACTACTTCGCGAGTGAGATTCGAACCTGCAACATCTAAAGAAAGCGGCCGCTCGCCCACTGCGCTAAACAGAGCTAAATGTGAACCTCTATAATGTTGAACGCTTACTGAACGACGGTGTTAGGTTTTTTCGTTACGGAATTTCTCGATTCGGTCGCCGCGCTCAAACTGTTTGTCCTAGTTCAAAACCCGCGATAAAAGCTATGCAATAGCTTAAAAAAAATTAATTTTATTTGCTGTAAATTATTTTTTATTTCTGATTGCGTTTTTACATTCAAATAATAATTTAAGATTTCGATAACGTATTGATAAAGATTTGAAGCAATCCCGCCGCCATATCCACTCAAATCGTCACATCCAAGTATGCTAAGGCGGTACGGCACCGGGCGCTTACGAAACCTACGTATATTAACATGACATTTGATGTTAACTTTTAACCGACTCCACGATGTGGTGTTGCAATCAGAAAATTCCTTACACCAATCAATAGTAAGGTTGCATCTGCATATGTATACCTTGTAGACTCTTGTAGAGACTTGATACGAGTATGTCTTCATCAACGATCGGATTAGATGGTACAATTTGGAGTTTTAGTATGGACACGACCGGATCCGGATCGCCTGATTACGATCCCGCGTTTATCACTAGTGGTTCGCCCCGAACTGAGACCTCGCGGTAACGGTATCCCATGATTATTCATTCAATCGATACATGATAACCAAAACTGACATTATTATTATGCCCGTTTTCACCAAACATACCTAAATCATCCCCTAAGTAGGAGTCTCTTAACGTAGGTAGCTCCTAAATACAATCCTAAGTCCTAACATCCGTCCCAATATCCTTTTAGGTGTCCCGTACAGGATCGTGATAAATAAGTTGACAGAAAACATCAATCACCTAACTTATAGGTAGCCCGTAAAGGTTAGGGAACGTTAGTGAAAACATTGAATTATTTATCAAACATTGAATTTAACTCGTAGTTCCATGGGAATAGTTACTGACTGCGCCATCTATTAGCATTATTGTGAAGCTATGTTGATGCTATATGAATTACTGACGCCCATTAAAAATTAAATAATCTCGTTTCTTTATAATATTCATATAATTTTAGTATTTGTTGTTCAAGTACAGGATATAAGTGACCTAAAAACATAAAATCAGTTTGAAAATCCATAGCGGATTTTTCTAGAGAGCGTCTTCAAGCGAGCGTATAAAATCGCCACTTTGAAAGCCCCCCATTTCGTCAATTTTAAGGGAAAAATTAAAAAAAAAATATTTTTGTACTCAGTTCAAAATTATCTTTAAAATGATACGTAACAATTTTATGTAACGCGATATTTTTTTTTACTTCGCATTCGCTTCTATGAGAGCCCCCCTGAAATAAAGATTTTTATAACTTTTTAAGCCATTTTCGGCTGGAGGCCATCGGTTTACATATTATATCTAAATTTGAAGTAATTACGTTCAGTAATTCAAAAGTTATAAGGCTCTGACAGACGGACGGACGGACGGACGGACGGACGGACAAGTGCAAATCGCCCTAGTTAACTCAAAGACCTTCGCTTCGCTCGGTCGATTAAGTACTTGGAAAATTTCTTTGTAAATCAACCTACGCGACCAAATCAGGGATAAAATTTCCAAACGATCTAACCAAGCGATCTTACATTTTTTTAAACTGTCGGAATTATTGAAATTATTTAAAAATTTAATCACTTATTTATATTTTTGGCTTAGAAATTTAAATAGTTGATTTTATTTATTCCGATTCTTAAATTTCAAAATCATTAATTTCATGTAGATCAACTTGTGGCTAAGTATATATATTTTATTGTGGCTTATAGTCAAGACTTTGGACCACCAATTTGGAAAGCAGATTGTGCTGAGAGGAATAGGTAGTTGCACTTAAAAAAAATTATGCTGCACCATTTTCAAAAGGAACTAATTTATTATTACATTATCTTGTGGGCAGATTAAAGTCAATTTGGAATTATGACAAAAGCCAAATTATTTCTGCCAGGAATTGAACCTGGGGAATCCTACTTCTAAGAACATAAAATTCACTACTGCGCCAGAGATGTCACAAAATTGAAGCTAAAATAGTAAAAAAATACCACAAATGAAACCACTAGCAAACTAAGTTTCGCAATGAACTGAAATCGTCGCATATTTTTATAGATATTTCTATTCGTCCGTTCACGTTAGATGAGTCCACTATATTTGTCTTATTTAACCTTGATTTATTTATTTTAATAGACACAAATGATTGATTATTATACTTATTAATTATTAAATCAATTTATTTGTACAATCGATTGTGTGCCATTAATGGTACGACTAATAAAAATTTGCATCAAATGTCTATTAGAAACAAATTGCATGTGTACGAATAAATAATGCGTCTGTGCTTAAGACGACTTTCATACATTTTTCTCTTCGATTGTTCTTGAAATATTTATATACATTTTTTTTAATTTAATTTGTTTTATCATTTCGTTAGGGATTTTTATAGACGTATTTTTCATGTCAGGCAAAGTATTATGCAATATTTAGACTAGTTGTTTACTGGATCTGGTAGCCTTAGTACTAAAATAATTGTGAGTATCACATGGTAAAGCTATTAATTGTGACGATTTGCATTACTTTATAAGTATTGTAATAAAATAATTAATTGCTACAACTTACATTCAATACTCCACACTTTCCGCTTCCGCCGGAGTACCGCGTCAGGAAAACTCTGTTCACAGACTCTCCATATTCATTTTCCACTCCTTGACCCTGGGTCACAATTTGCCCTACACCCTGACGAATAGCCTGACCAAATCCTTGTGAACTGATCACTCCACTACCTTTGGTCACGTATTGCCCTTGTCCGCGGCGAACTCCTTGTCCGAAACCTTGAGACACAAAAGTTCCTTGACCTTGGCTCACATATTGGCCCTCTCCTTCACTGACTCCCGTTCCAAATCCTTGGGATACTACAGCTCCATTTCCTTGAGAAACAAGCTCTCCTTGTCCTTGTATAGTACCTTGTCCAAATCCTTGGGATACACCTTGTCCAAATCCTTGGGATACTCCTTGTCCAAATCCTTGGGATACACCTTGTCCAAATCCTTGGGATACACCTTGTCCAAATCCTTGGGTTACACCTTGTCCGAAGCCTTGAGATACACCTTGTCCAGCTCCTTGAGAAACATAAGCTCCTTGGCCCTGAAGGACGCCTTGTCCCACTCCTTGAGAGACAAATGCACCTTGACCTTCGCGTATGCCTTGCCCGACTCCTTGGGAAACATATGCTCCTTGGCCTTGACTTACACCTTGGCCAACACCCTGGGACACAAATTGTCCTTGTCCTTGTTTAACTCCTTGCCCAACTCCTTGGTTTACAAGTGTTCCTTGGCCCTGACTCACAAACTGGCCTTCTCCTTCACGAATTCCAAAACCAGTACCTTGGGATACTGCAGTTCCTTCACCTTGAGATACTAACAGGCCTTGTCCTTGAACTCCATATTGACCTTGTCCACTGGTTACGCCTAAGCCTTGTCCCTGAGACACGCCAAGACCTTGTCCCTGAGTCACGCCAAGACCTTGTCCCTGAGTCACGCCAAAGCCTTGTCCTTGAGTCACGCCAAAGCCTTGTCCTTGAGTCACGCCAAAGCCTTGACCTGGAGTCACGCCAAAGCCTTGACCTGTAGTCACGCCAAAGCCTTGACCAGTTGTCACACCTAATCCTGCTCCTTGGGTCACACCTACGCCTTTCTGTCCGACACCGAATTGGCCCTGTTAGCAATTAAAAATTTCATCATTAATATGCGAATACATATTTTTATACATAGTTTTATATTATATAGCTAATAACTACTGTGTACTAAAGTCTGTTGAATAAACCAACTTGATAGCTCTAAGATCAGTGCAATATTTTTTCCATAATGTTCCATTTGGAAAATACCTAATGTTTTTATAACTGTCAATTTAGAGTTTGCTTCACATTTGGAGCCGATGGTTGACTTGTTGATATTATGATAAGTTGCATTAACATAATTAATTTTCGTTCTTGCCGTCATAATAATTGCTTTATTTACTACATTAATTTAAGAGTCATTAATCATTTAATACAGTATACTTAATTTGCTATTAATTATTTTTATCGCTCGTTAATTTAATAATTATTATTTATTAGGCTCTTAAAACTAATGCAAATAATATAATTAATGATTTTCATTATTTAAAATGTAAATCATAAATGTTTTTCAAATTTATATTAACCAATAATAAAATTTATGGCATAGCCCTTTTTTGTATTGTATATTTAGGCTTCAATAGTTCGGAATACGTTGTGTGTTCAATTGGTCATACAAGAAAATGTGGAGAAGATGTGGAAATAGACATAGGATCATAACTTCTCACAAGTTTGTTACTGTCAAAGTTAAATTATCCTTATATCTTTTTTACAAGATCACATCCATCATAAATTATAATAATTATTATTATAAGTTCATCTTTATAATATACTAGCTGATGCCCGCGACTTCGTCTGCGTGAACTTAGCCTTTAAAATGCCTCGGGAACTCTTTGACTTTGCGGGATAAAATGTAGCCTGTCACTCTCCAAGTCCTCAACTATAGGTACCCCTGCAAAAAATCACGTCGATCCGTAGCTCTGTTGGGGCGTGATTGAAGGACAAAGCAACGCACTTTCGCAGTTATAATATTTCACCATATAAAGTGCAAGTGCATATAGTCGACGTGGTTTTTTACACAGGTAAAGTTTTAGACCTGGAAAATAACACAGGCTACTTTTTGTCCCGGGAGCATACATTTAAACGCCCGCGCCACTACGAAGTATATAATTTATTGTAGATTTTTTTTAAAAGCAGATCGGTTTAGGCGTATTCGAGTAATCGGTGAACATGAATAGAAAAAGATTCCGTTGAATTGAGATCCTCCTCCTTTTTTGAAGTTGGTTAAAATAATAATAAAAATTAGTTTAAATGTAACGAAGATAAGGAGTAAAACATTCAAAATAGTTCAACCCCTATCTCAGAGAACATACATCCATCCATCCGTATACTACATCTATACAAACATACATCCGTATACATTCATCCTCACAAACTTTCACACTAATAATATTATTGTATAATTAATTAATTAATATTATTAGTTCACATTAATAATCAACATACATTAATACATGCATATATACATACACACATACATACATACATACATACATACATACATACATACATACATACATGCATGCATACATGCATACATACATGCATACATACATACATACATACATACATACATACATACATGTATGCATGCATGCATATTGGCGCATGATTTAAGGATAAATATGTGAAAAGTAGCATACGAATATCACGCGGGAACTGTTTGTTTTCCCGGAATAAAAAGTAGCTGTTGTCACTTTTCAGGTCCTCAACTATGCCTATCAAAAAAACCACGTCAATCTGTAACTTCGTTGGCGCATAATTGAAGGATTAATATGTGAAAAGTAGCATACGAATATCCCGCAGGAATTGTTTGCTTTCCCAGGATAAAAAGTAGCCTTTGTCACTTTTCAAGTCATCAACTATGCCTCTCCAAAAAACCACGTCAATCTGTAACTCCGTTGGCGCATAATTGAAAGATAAATGTGTGAAAAGTAGTATACTAATATCCTGCAGGAACCGTTTGTTTTCCCGGGATAAAAAGTAGCCTGTGTCATTTTTCAGGCCCTTAACTTTACCTGTGCAAAAAAATCACGTCAATCTAAAACTCCATTGCGCGTATTTTGAAGGACAAATGCGTAAAAAATAGCGATGCTATCCCGCAGGAACTGTTTGCTTTTCCGGGATGAAAAGTAGCCTATGTGCTATTCCAGACTATAATCTATGTCTGTGCCAAATTTCAGCAAAATCGGTTCATTCGTTGTCGCGTTAAAGAGTAACAAACATCCATCCATCCATCCAAACATCCTCACAAACTTTCGCATTTATAATATTAATTATAATATAAATAGGAGCTTAATATACAATTTATATTTGAATGTATCTACAAATATCTATAAAAAGGTAATCGATCTAATAACAGTAATTAATATGTAAAATAAAGCGTGCCGCTTTTTATGTATTTATATGCTACACAAATTTTATGTAATTCAGACAGTTTATATGTCTGCAGAATATTCTATATATTTAAATCTAAATCAGAAACATCAATTAACCAAATTAATTCAATTAATGCAATCATCAATCTTTTAAGTCACTTAAAATACAGTTTAACTTTAATATATTATTGAAATTTTTAACAAACAATGCAAAAAGTTGTATCCAATCAAATAAAAACACGGTTTAATTTTTTTCACTTAAAAATATTTAAAAATTTATTTTTAACAATTCAAAATAAATTGCCCTCTTTAATATACTTATTAATTGGAAAAACATAGACAAACATACCTGGCCTGTAACTCCGTATTGACCTGTTCCGCCAATACCAATTTGCCCCACTCCGACCTGGCCATATTGTCCTTTACCCTGAGATACGAGAGTTCCCTGTCCCGCTTGCCCTTTGGCGAAGGCTGAGTTAACTTGAGATCCTGATCCGATTTGACCTGGTGGGACAATTTTATACTATTAGATTCTAGCTCCAGAATTGATGCTATGCTTAAGGGTTGTTATTATTATATCATAATAGGGGAAAAGTCAATCAAACTTTTTAAATTAAGTATGTGTAAACATGGAGTGGAATTAATTATTCACCGTTCAAATGTAATACCACTAGAATTCATTGATTTATAGAATGATACATGTTGCGACACATGACTTAACTTGGAAAATTAAAATATCATTGGGAAATTTTTTCTTAAAAGACTTTTACATAAATATTTGGTTAAGAAAACAATTTGGTAACAAATCAAGACATTAACTTGATAACAAATTAAACACATCTTAATATGTATTTTTATGTATTGCATTTTATAATTTGTGATTCAAATCAATTTAGGATAATTTGCATATTATAGACTAACAATAAAAAATGTAAATATCAAAACATTAAAAAATACTATAAGTACGCTATCAATATGCTGGTCGACAAAATGTAATACGACAAAAGTATCTGATGTCATGATTCAACTATAAGACGTTCAAAATGTGGAATGTAAACTAAGCATCTTGAATGGAAATCTAAGCTGCTGAAAATCATGTGCTCATCTGTTGAAAAGATTTAATTGCTCAGGTCAATTAGTGTTCTGCTCCATCAACTGACGACGTGACGTAACGTGGCTTTAAAAAGGTTTGAAACAAAAAGTCGCCAATGTAACGGAAACTTCAAAAAATAACTTACCTTGTCCACCAATTCCGACTTGACCTCTGCCCCCCTGGCCGTATTGACCCTGACCGCCGATGCCGAATTGCCCCTGACCCCCGATTCCAAATTGACCCTTCGCGGGGAAGGGGGTGACTGGGGTCACGGGTGTCACGGATGGTCTATAGGGTGTCGGTGTAGGCGTACTGTGGACGAGACGCTAACATAAAACAAGCTACAAAGGTAGGTTAGCCATGAGTAGAAGTTTTTTTTTAAAGAATATCAACCAAGTTGAACTTGAATAATATTCTCCTCTCCACTCCAAATAAGCGGAAAGCTTGTATCAGGAGTGGATACGACAATATTGCACGGATGGGATTCGAACCTGCGACCTTTCAGTTTTCAGTCCGCACCTTTAACCGTTGGGCTATTGAGGAAGGAGTTTATGTATTTATGTATGTGTGAAAATTGACATTTCAGTTTTAAGTTTTAAAATTCAAGCAAAAACGCTCGACGGTTTCATGGCGTCGTTCGTGACGTCATCTCTACGTTTTTTATGGTATTTTGTCAAAGTTTGAACATAGATGTGACGTATCCCCCTGATTGGTTTTCAATCCAATATGGCGGATTACTGTATTTTATAGTTTTCAAAATAAATATCAATCTCGCTCAAAATAGAAAAATAAAAACATTTTTATAATCCATAATGATCCTATTTTATTAGTTATATTCATAACTAGCTGATGGCCGCGGCTTCGTCCGCATGGATTTGGTTTTCAAAATCCCTCGGGAACTTTTTGATTTTTCGGGATAAAAAGTAGCCTATGTCACACTCCAGGTCCTCAACTATACCCATGCAAAAAATAACGTCGATCCGTAGCTCTGTTGCGGTGTGATTGAAGGACAAACGAACAAACAAACCCACTTTCGCATTTTTAATATTAGTAATATGATTTCATTGATTCTTGTTTACTGTCATCATGCCTATTGAACTCAAGTCATAGAATAGAATAGAATAGAAATATTTTTTATTCAAATAAACTCATTACAAGTGCTTTTGAATCGTCTGACTCTACCACTGGTTCGGAATGCCCTTCCTGCCGAGAAGAACCAGCAAGAAACTCGGCGCTTGCTCTTTTCAAAACAAGTTTACAATACAATAAATACTATGCTATGTATGCAGTGTATCCACAATGAGGGAAGTTCCAAAAATGCGTACCTACTATCTTAAGATGGGCAGACATAAAGTAGCCCCATTCCCGCCGGTGACACCCGTTCACGAGCATGACGCATGACCCAGCCGTAATACTCACATGAGGCTGTTGAGGTAGACGGAGCCAGTGACGTCGGGGCGCGCGGTGACGGTTGGCCTGATGTTGTTGGGGCTGACTTTGCTGTCGGGCACGTATTTGCCGTCGTTGCCGCCGAAAACCCCGGGCACCCACTGGCCGAGCTGGTTGACCGGCCAGGGGTCGGTGTAGTACGGGTCCCTGCAGCACTTGCCGATGCGACCGGTCGCCAGGTCCTTGCAGTCCTGCGAAACAATTTATCGCAAATTGGGTATTTGACTGATATATTTTTATTCATTTAAGGTTGAAGACAAGGGTCTGCCCGCGAAATTCAAATTTAATTTGGTTTTTCGCAATTTGTAAACTAATACGACAAAGTAGGCTTGACGATGGCAGTGTCATTTTCACAGGTTTACATAAAAACATTTTACTTGAAAGTGTCTATTTAAGAAATTAATCAAAATATCGACTAATTTGTGAGTAACTCACGTCCAACTCAGTATTTTGATTTAAACTGGTCACTTTCAAGCAAAGATTTTTATGTACCTGTGATGATGATACTGCCATTGTCGCAATTAGAATGCCATAAGCCTACTTTGTCGTATTAGTTTACAAATTGCGAAAAACCAAATTAAATTTGAATTTCGCGGGCAGACCCTTGTCTTCAAAAAATAGTTTTGACGTGTTAGGACTGCGGTCTCCTATTCGGAGGGTCGCAGGTTCGATCCCCAGGCACGCCTGACTTTTTAGAGTTTGCAATATATACATGCCTCAACGGTGAAGGAAAACATCGTGAGGAAACTTGCACGCCTGAACTCTTCATAATGTTCTCAAAGGTGTGTGAAGTCTAACAACTCGCATTGGGCCAGCGTGGTGGAATATGGCCTATAACCCTTGTCTGGGAGGAGACCTGCGCTCAGTAGTGCACCGTTGGTAGGTTGCTGATGATGATAATGTAAAGCCTCAATAGCTCAACGGTCAAAAGTGCGGATTGAAAACTGAAAGGTCGCAGGTTCTTCACCCGTTGCACTATTGCCGTACCCACTCCTAACACAAGCTTTCCGCTTATTTGGAGGGGAGAGGAGGATATTAGCCAACTTTAACTTGGCTGATAGTCTTTAAAAAAAAAATTAAGTGGCACTCGGGTACTGCCGCGGTAAAGCTATTGCATAGCATTTTTTATCAACTTATGCAATTATAATATTTATGCAATATTTTTTTTGCATATTAAAAATTATGCAAAAAAATAATTAAAAAACAAACAAACAAGAAAAGCGCACTGTCACTACTTCGCGAGTGAGATTCGAACCTGCGACATCATACACCATACGGTAAAGAAAGCGGCCGCTCGCCCACTGCGCCAAACAGAGCTTGTGAACCTCTAAAATGTCGAACGCTTACTGAACGACGGTGTTAGGTTTATTTTCGTTACGGAATATCTTGATTCGGTCGCCGCGCTCAAACTGTTTGTCCTAGTTCAAAGCCCGCGATAAAAGCTATGCAATAGCTTAAGGCGACGCATTGATAAACTATTGTTTCAAAAAATCGAGTACCGCTCTCTCTCTCGCACTCCCCGCTCACCCTGACTTGTTGTACGCGTCGCACTCGACCGGACCGTGCCAGCGGGTGACTTTGACTGGATTTTTATTACTCATAACATAAGCTGCATAAAATAAAATAACTTCTCGATCTATGAAATAGAATAGCGGTCTGGCTATTTTATTCGTAAAAAATAATAGGATGTTGTCGCTGATAATTCCAAGCATTTGAACTTTTTTGGTGTAAAGTTTGTACTTTTTTTTAAAAATTGTGTCCGATTTAAGAAATTATACAGGTTTTCCCCTTTTTTACGATATTTTTAAAATTCCAATTATATCATTCGTTGCACTCACACTACGCATTCAAAAGTACTCGTTTTCGTGTTTTTTGGTCCAAGGCGTCATCTTAAAAAATGATACTCACAGTGAGAGGCACTCTGTACGCGTCCTGATCCCGGGTGAGATAGACGGTGGTGTTAGAGATGACTCCCTCTGCGGTACAGAACTCGATGGGTGTGCACTTCAACGCGGCAGCGCAGCCGGCTGGGATGTCCCCTGTTTCATACAACTTTAGGTAAGGCGCATACATACAACTTTTACATCGACTAAACTGTTTAGTCGAGTTGTGTACTTTTCGTGAATTCCATACAAATAAACTATAATCAAAAGCAAATCGTACGGCTCTTTGATTTTTTTGTCATGTCGTGTACATTCCTATAAACTTATGAAACACAACTAAATAGTTGTTCAACTAAAAGTTGTATGTTTGCGCTAGGCCTTAGTGAGTACAAAAAAAATTTTACCGCGGTTAATTGCCTCATTTGGTGACAGAAGGGCTGGCTCATTTTGGCGCAAAGTATCAGCCTGGCTGTCCAGCGCGGAAATGCAGCCAGTATTCTTGGTACCATTCCACGCGGGCATGATTTGTATAGTAATTAGATTAGTTTAGCTATAAGTTTTTTTTGTAAAATTTTAATAAAAAAAGTGAGAACATAATATAAAGTCAAATGTGAATGAAACCACATTATCATTAAACCACGAAAAAGTCTAAAAACTTTAGTTTATAATATAAAGAATCCAATCCAAACTTGACTGATACTCTCCCCCTCTAGTTGGTATCTTTACCTATATTGTTTTATGAAAATTTTATCTATACAAAATATACAAATACTGTATATTTTGCAAAAGGTATGGCAATATTGTATAATATATTTGTATATTTTGTATAGATAAAAGTTTATATTGATTAGGTATAATTAAAAATATAATAATAAAATAATAAAAGATTAGATATAAAAATAAAATATTTTTATGATTAATTTATTAAATAATAAATTAATAATAAAAATAAAAAAATTAGGGAAAAATTCCACATGTAGAAATTATTTAAAATAAAATTGAAAATAGAAAATTCAGTCTGTCGAGCTGGGATTCGAACCATCGACCTTTAACTGTTTAGCGACTGTAGAAACCAAAAGGCTACGGAGATCTAATATTGTAGTGTGAAAATATTGAACACAATGCCAAATTAATTAATCGAAAGGAACTTCGTTCAATCCGGGTGTCCCTTGACACCTCTCAAGTTTTTTTTTTATTTAACTAACGAGCTTATATCGAGAGGGCGAAAATATTATAAACAATAATATGAATTTTACAATTTATGTAAAAATCTGTAATTACGTAACCATTGCAATAAATCAGGAGCATAATGACTTCTTTCATTGTAGGTGTCATAAGTTATCATAATTATGTATAAGTATCCAGTTGATAGCAGACTTTCATGCACGGATGTTTATATCTCGTGCAAAAACTGGTTCCTAGACTAAAATATTCTTCGTACTTAAATTAGCTTCATCAATTAAAACTTGATTTTTTTTATTTTACAAACGGAGAAAAATAAATATCTCGTAAATCAAGTTTCGTGTGTTACATAGCTGAACACCTGCTATGAAATAACTCGGATGACCTCATGATCATAAAATTATAATACAATAATTATTATAACTTAAAAAAGGAGGAAGAAAACGGGATTTCATTTTTATTAATTTTCGTTAGGTAATTTATCGGCTAATTATGCATTTTAAATCAAATATAAATTTTGCGTCAGCCATTAAAAATAACATAGGTACATAGAAGATGATAGGTAATTAAAACGCATGCTGAATGTATGTTGATAATTTAAAAAAAAGCAGTGATAGCCTAGTGGTTAGGACTGTGGTCTCCTATTCGGAGGGTCGCAGGTTCGATCCCGGGTTGACCTCTGACTTTTCGAAATCAAGTGCGTTTAAGCAATTAAATATCACTTGCTTCAACGGTGAACGAAAACATCGTGAGGAAACCTGCACACCTGAGAGTTCTTCATAATGTTCTCGAAGGTGTGTGAAGTCCGCCAATTCGCATTGGGCCAGCGTGGTGGACTATGGCCTATAACCCTTCTCTGAGAGGAGACCTGCGCTCAGTAGTGAGCCGATTATGGGTTGCTACTGATGATGATGATGAATTAAAAAAAATGAAAGCATCAACTTACGTTGACCCGGTCGGTTCTGGTCCAAAATCAAAGACCCTTCAGAGTAAGGTGGCACTATGGTTTCCCTCTGAATCGTTTGCTCGCCGATCGGGGGAAGGTATCCGGGGGCTGCGGTGGAGGTGACTGGAGGTAGGTAGGTGGGTTTGGGGGTACTGTAAGGCCTGGGGGTAGTGAAAGGCTTAGGGGTGGTGTAAGGCCTAGGGGTGTTCACAAAGGTGGGAGTTGGTAGCACGGTGGAGCTAACAATGTTCGTGCCACTGTTCGTGTTGTCTACCGGAGGCAGGTAAGGGATGCCAGGTTTGAGCACGGAGCCGGCGGCGCCCGGCCGGTACACGCCAGCGACTTCACTGCCAGCGGAGAACGAGTCTGTACCGACGAAGTTGGATTGACCCGTCGTCTTGATTCCTGAGCCGAACCTTGTTGGGGCGACTGTTGATACACCTGCACAACAAAAAGGATATGATATAGAATAGAAGAATAGAATAGAATATTATTTATTCATTGACATGAAAACAAAATACAACAAACAAAATGGAAATACACATGAAAATGGAAAAACAGAAAGCAATTACAATGCCAATGAAAGGGCTCTAGCTCAGCCAAATGCTGTGGATACATATGTAACCACAGCGCTGATATTCTGCTATATAATTTAATCAATTCAATTTAACCAGCATTGGACCAGCGTGGTGGACTATGGCCTATAACCCTTCTCTGAGAGGAGACCTCGCTCAGTAGTGAGCCGTTAATGGGTTGCTAATGATGATGATGATGATAATTTAATCTAATATATATAAAATTCTCATGTCTTCAGGGGATACCACATTGATATCCACGAATAAAAAAGAACTGGAAACTCTCCAATGCGTGGACGCTACATACATAGTGCCCGCATACAGTCTAGAGCACTACCCTAATGAACCGAAAGGTGGCGGTTCTATCCTTTCCACCAACAAAAACATTCCCAAGGAGGGTTGACGTCAGGCAGGCGGCCGGTCGTAAAATGTCAAACCGAACCACTTATAACATGGCTTACAAAGCAATGTTGTCCCGACCCTACATTGTGGGACAAGGAGAGGGAGATGATGATGATGATAAAATTTCTCAAGTCGCGGTGTTTGTTACTAAACTCCTCCGAAACCGCTGGACCGATTTTTATGAAATTTTGTGTGCCTATCGGGTAGGTCTGAGAATCGGCCAACATCTATTTTTCATACCCCTAAATGATAAGGGTGACCCACCCCTAAATATTTTTGTTGGTAGTTTAATATAAAAAAATCTTATTAAAAACCGACTCCAAACGCCCGCGCCACTACAAAGTATATCGCTGCTTTGGAAGAATACTGTTGCAACTCAAAAATGCTATTTTTTTCAAAGGAGCTGATTGAATTTTACTATTATTTAAAACTGTTATAACTTTTGACCTATAGCACTTTTATTGGTGAAAATTAAATAAAAACAAAGAAAATTTATTATTTTGATCTTTACTGAGTATGTATAATTTGGATCATTCTTCGTCGCATAGTCTAACTAACTTGAAATTGTGGTATTTTGTAATAATACAGTATTCTTCCAAAGCAGCGATATAATTTATTGTTGATTTTTTGATCCGCTCGACCAATGTCGATAAAACTTAAATGGGACCTGGAAAGTATACCCTTTCAAACAAAAAATGAATTTTCTAAATCGGTTCAGGCGTCTTCGAGTAATCGGTGAACATACCTACATAAAAAAAAATAAGATTGAGAATCTCCTCCTTTTTTGAAGTCGATTAAAAATCGTTTAAACATAAATATGGCACTAACACAAAGTTCCATGCACTAACATCATAATAATAGTGTCATGTCACCTCTTCAATTCCGTGGATATTTGCTCTCACTTTTTAATAATAAGCAGCGCAAAAATGGCAACAATTTTGAAGTATAACATTTGGAGTAAGATTTATATACATAATCCTCTCGAGATTTCTGACGACCTCCCTGGCTCAGTGGTGAAGGCTGTTGCCTTATAACTGGGAGGTTTCGGGTTCGATTCCCGGCGGAGTCAATTGGGGAATTTATAATTTCTGAATTGTCTCTGGTCTGGTCTGGTGGGAGGCTTTGGCCACGGCTACTTACCACCATACAGTCAAAGATGTGCCGCCAAGCGATTTAGCGTTCCGGCACGATGGCGTGTAGAAACCAATTAGGGGTATGGGTTGAATGTTCACTGCCATACCCCTTCCAAGTTAGCTCGCTACCATCTTAGACTGCTTCGTCACTTACCATCAGGTGAGATGGCAGTCTAGGACTATCATCATCATATCTATCTATCATAGAATAAAAAAAAACTTTTTTAATAATATAATCAGAGCAAAAATGGCGATAATTTTGAAGTAAAACATACATAAACAGGAGTGTGGAGTAAGATTTATATAATCCTCTCGAGATATAAAATATATTAGCGAGAAACTTCTGCTTTTCCTGGAAAAACTAACTAATGTCACTCTCCCAGTTTTCAACTATACCAAAAAAAAAAGTCACGTTGATCCCTTGCTTGCTGCGTCATTGAAGAACAAACCAACAAACATTAGATTAGAGCAATTGATAATTCCCGACGATAATGGTCATTATGAAAATCTCTTACATTGTAATACGATTTTTCCAACGTTTGCGGTACATAGCGCGTTTGAATGACGAATACGTACCTCGGTTCAATCCAAAAGCAGCAGTGGAACCATAACCTTTAGCTCCGAGACTGGAGCCGTATAGGCCTGTTGAAGAAGAGCCTAGAGTCGATGAGCCGAATCCAGTGGTGCCTTTACCGACGGAACCTCCAAGGGTTGAGCCAAATCCAGAACCTGTTATATTTTATGAAACATTGAGATTTTTTAGCTTTTACCTGCGTGGATTAATTTTTTTTTAAATCACACGGGAATACTTTTTCCTCGAATAAAAAATCTTGTCTTTTACGAGTTCATCCATGCATAAAACCAACAGTGTACTAATCAAATATGAGAGTAAATAAATGAATAAACAAATAAATAAAAAAATACGTGTGGCACTCGGGGACTGCCGCGGTAAAGCTATTGCATAGCATTTTTTAGTCGCACGCACACTAACACCGTGCCGAAGTCTTCCGAACTGAAACGACGGTGTTAGGTTTATTTTCGTTACGGAATTTCTTGATTCGGTCGCCGCGCTCAAAGCCCAAGATAATAGCTATGCAATAGCTTAAAAACAAAGTAGCCTAATCATTCCTCCATACAACCATTGCTCCTTTTGATGCGTGATTGACTGACGAACCAAGAATCAATAATACACTTTCGGATTTATAATAACTAGTGGTTCGCCCCGAACTGAGACCTCGCGGTAACGGTATCCCATGATTATTCATTCAATCGATACATGATAACCAAAACTGACATTATTATTATGCCCGTTTTCACCAAACATACCTAAATCATCCCCTAAGTAGGAGTCTCTTAACGTAGGTAGCTCCTAAATACAATCCTAAGTCCTAACATCCGTCCCAATATCCTTTTAGGTGTCCCGTACAGGATCGTGATAAATAAGTTGACAGAAAACATCAATCACCTAACTTATAGGTAGCCCGTAAAGGTTAGGGAACGTTAGTGAAAACATTGAATTATTTATCAAACATTGAATTTAACTCGTAGTTCCATGGGAATAGTTACTGACTGCGCCATCTATTAGCATTATTGTGAAGCTATGTTGATGCTATATGAATTACTGACGCCCATTAAAAATTAAATAATCTCGTTTCTTTATAATATTCATATAATTTTAGTATTTGTTGTTCAAGTACAGGATATAAGTGACCTAAAAACATAAAATCAGTTTGAAAATCCATAGCGGATTTTTCTAGAGAGCGTCTTCAAGCGAGCGTATAAAATCGCCACTTTGAAAGCCCCCCATTTCGTCAATTTTAAGGGAAAAATTAAAAAAAAAATATTTTTGTACTCAGTTCAAAATTATCTTTAAAATGATACGTAACAATTTTATGTAACGCGATATTTTTTTTTTACTTCGCATTCGCTTCTATGAGAGCCCCCCTGAAATAAAGATTTTTATAACTTTTTAAGCCATTTTCGGCTGGAGGCCATCGGTTTACATATTATATCTAAATTTGAAGTAATTACGTTCAGTAATTCAAAAGTTATAAGGCTCTGACAGACGGACGGACGGACGGACGGACGGACGGACAAGTGCAAATCGCCCTAGTTAACTCAAAGACCTTCGCTTCGCTCGGTCGATAATTATTTATGATTTCGTATATGTTATTCTTGATAAACTACTTCGTGGCGGTTTTTGGAATTAAGTAATTAATTTCCGTTTTACTTTTACAGGACAAAAAGTAGCCTATTTCAATATACAGGTTCTCAACTACACTCAAAGTACTTACTGCGCGATTGAAGGGCAAACTAACAAACAAACACTATATAGTTATCGAGTCTACCGGGGATCCAAGAGCTGGCAGCTACCTTGGCCAAAGGATTAGCTTGGCCATCCAAAGAGGTAATGCTGCCAGCATCTTGGGTACTATGCCACACTGCGGTGGCTTGGATGGGGTTTTAGATTTTAGTTTTTATTTTAGTTTTAATTTTAGAATTAAATTTAGGCTTAATATAGTATTGTATATATGAAATTTTCTTAAGTCAAAATAAAAAGAATCTCATATTGAGTGCCATTCGTAAAATTTTTGGTTCTACTTCTAAGTATAAGTAATAAGAGCCAAAGTTTAAACCCTCATATAGTTATAGGATAGCTTAGACTAGGATACCATCATTCAATCCAATATCAACTCACCAAAGCCGCTTTGTGTTGTGCCTTTTCCGAAGCTCGAAGCTCCATAGGAAGATCCTCTTTGGGCATTGAAAGAGCTGGAGCCTTGGCCTGCGAACCCGCCTCCTTGGGCGGCCAGGGACGAGCCTACACCGAAGCTTCCTGGGCGGCCGGTGGTCACGGGGACCACATCGATCCTGCAGCAGGCCTCAGTCAGGAGGTTGCAGTATTGTTTCTGTAACAAAGGTGATTTGTTGTAACTTTAGACATTCAAGAGTAAGAGCAGAAGCGGTGATAGCCTAGTGGTTAGCACTGCGGTCTGCTATTCGAGGGGTAGCAGGTTCGATCCCGCGCACGCGCCTCTGGCTTTTCTAAGTTATGTGCGTTTAAGAAATTAAATATCACAAGCTTCAACGGTGAAGGAAAACATCGTGAAGAAACCTGCACACCTAAGTTCTTCATAATAATATTAATAAGGCCAGCATGGTGGATTATGGCCTATAACCTTTCTCTGAGAGGAGACCTGCGCTTAGTAGTGATCCGTTGATGGGTTGCTGATGATGATGATGATTCAAGAGTACAAGTATTGGCCGAGAAAAATCCCTGCGTGCCTAAAGACTAAAGTTTTTGAACAGTGCATGATGCCAGTGAGGACTTATGGTTCCCAAACATGTCGCTTACTGTGGGCCTCCTAAGAAAGCTCAGGGTCACTCAGCGGGCGATAGAGAGAGCAATGCTCGGAATATCTCTGTGAGATTAAATGAGAAATGAGGAGCTATTTATTTATGTAGGTTCAAATAGTCTTTGGTGGCTTATCAATTTTTATTTATATACGTCGTCTTAATAAGTAATGGTGTTTATTAAAATATAGTGATAAATCCAACAGACTCACTCGGGATAATATTAGATTAATGGGCTCTGAAGTTCACAAATACAACTAACTAAATTAACTACTTGTTTGTACAACTTTAACTAAATGACTCCTGGACATTTATGTTCTGGTAGACATTTAGATAAACTTAAATGTCTGTCTTCAACAAAATCCATCTTCGTTCAGAAGCTGTCTCGTTAAATCCTAACTATTCAGTGACCTATGCAAATGGCGCTGACATAGATACATTATATCGCGATTATTTAATTTATATTGACGCAGCCTTCGATTCCATAGATAAATTTAATAAGCGATAAAACGGTTTGATAAATCCATAACTGGCAGCCATTTATAGATCAAATAGGCCGCGTGGGATTTACATGGACTTTGGTATACATCCTGTCAAAATGATAAATAATAATGTTACACGTAGGTTAAACCCTTCTAAGACCCGACTACTATCTACCTACTCTTAATAAAGATCAGAGTTACGACCACGATTTATACTCTTTTAAACGATTCAATAAATAAATAATCTTTACGCGAAACGCATTTTCTTCAAGCGGAACCGAGAAAACTCCCGATTAAATCACCTTACAAATAGAAAATAACGAAGTCGTGGGCATCAGCTGGTAATATTATATGTTAGCAAGTGCTAAAAAGTAGGTATACCATCATACTTTAATAAAAGTGCGATTTTAATCTTCAAGAATTTCATCGCCGTAATTGACAGTTGCGAAGTGGCTGTCTTGACAGCTGTCAAAACGCTGCCATTATTGGGCAGTATAGCAACGATCAGCTACTCTTCATCCTGAGATTTTAGTTTTATCTCGAAACTTGCGTAACTTGTTGGAGTTAAAAGGTTGTCAAGTTTTATTACAATACATAAAATTGTTACGCAAGAGTTTGTAGATTTCTTTAAAACTACCTTTACAAATCTATATATATAAAAGAAAGTGGTGTTAGTTATACTATTTATAACTCAAGAACGGATGAACCGATTTGGCTGAAAATTGGTGGAGAGGTAGCTTAGAACCAGGAGACGGACATAGGATACTTTTTATCCCGTTCAACCGCGTTTCCGTCAAGTCACTATAGAACGTGGTATAACAAAAACGCATCTGACATGGAATAACAAAATGCAAATGACAGTGGAATAACAAAACGTAAATGACAGCTAAACGTAATTTTGTCTTTGGTTAAGTATGGTAAAAAATTTGACGATTATAAAAATGATAGCTAAACGTAATTGATAATATCATCAGTAATATATTTTCTCTTTAAATCATCATTAACAATGCCGCGAGTAATATTATAAATGCAAAAGTATGTTTGTTTGTTGGTTTGTCCGTCAATCAAGCTGCAACAAAGCTACGGATTGACGTGATTTTTTGGATAGGTATAGTTGAGAACCTGGAGGGTGACAGGCATCCCGGAAAATCAAAGAGTTCCCGCGGGATTTTAAACACACGAACGAAGTCGCGGGCATCAGCTAGTATTTTTTAAAAGAAAGTAAGGGTTGAACTCAATAGATCAGCAACGAATCAACGTGTTACAGGGACTTAACTAGGGCCTGCATATATGTAGCCGCATCCACATGAATGAAGAAAATAATAATACCTATAATATAGCTCTCCCGAATCTGATCGATGACTGAATCTCCACGAAGGTTCTAGCCATCTGCGCGGGAAATATTATAGTGCACTCTCTATTCACTCACTCTTATAGTCCGATGAGAGAGAAATCCGACACAACCGGAGAGAGATCTGGTGCAGGAACTACGTGCTCTCGGAGGTTCAGGGGTGACACATCGCCTATTTCCTAACTCTGGGCTAGTACTTAAGAATTTCTTGACAAAAAACATAATTTTGCTAGTGATTAACATCGACCGAAGCCTTCCACCAGAAAAAACAGTTGAAATTAGAACCCGTAAACTCGCATAGTGGACATTACTGTGCCTGGTAGGTCGTTATTACAAGCTTTTATTTAGCTTGACCAGTTTATTTATTTGGGTCAAATCTTGCAAGATGAATTAGACCCACTTCCCGATTTCTGATCGAGCTGAAATTTTGCATTTATGTGTAAATCGGATGACGATGCAATATTATTGTGACATGGAGCTGATCTGATGATGGAGACGAAAGATGGCTATCGGAACTCTGTAAAAAACGACGTAACCCCCATCGAGTTTGGGCTCGTTTGGTTCGTCATAACAAATACTCTGATCCTAGATGATATCCAGAGTCCAATGATGTAGCTACTAAAAGCTTGCATTTAAAAATAAAATTTTTAATTTAGGTACACTTGGTTTTTTGATTTCATTATTTATCCGTTATGATCCTATGAATATCCTTACGTAATAAATACCCTGTCACGTGTGATAAACGCGAAGAAGATAATGTACTTGCATTTAAATCATTTATATAAAATGTTGTAATGGATGCAAATCCGGGGAGGCAGCCTGCCCAGCGCGCCGATATGACATCGAATTATGGTAATCTTTGCGAAACAAATTGATTACGATTATTCTTTATCCTACAATGTCGAAGTTATTAAGGTTTTTCCGTAGAGTACAAACAACAAAGCTTATACTTAAGCACTTACCTGCAATATACCTTGAAAATTCAAAATCCACGCCTACATGGGTGGAAAATGTTCACCTTTAAGTTCTTATAGGATCTCCTACCTATATAGCCTCAATAGCCCAACGGTTAAAGGTGCGGACTGAAAACTGAAAGGTCGCAGGTTCGAATCCCACCCGTTGCACTATATTATCATACCCATTCCTGGCACAAGCTTTCCGCTTAGTTGGAGGGGATAGGAGGAATATTTGTCAACTTCAATTTGACGAATATTCTTTAAAAAAAAAAAATTTAAAAATCGATTGCTATTCTTTAGTCTGGCTAAAATTAAAAAGCGGCAGGACCGATTTAAATAAAGTTTTTTGGTTTTGTTCGCTATATTATAGGGGTGGTTAAAAAAAATAGGTAAAATCCAAAAGAACAGCAGAAAATCGAAAAAGTCATAAATGTTATTTTTGTATAGAAAAAAATCACCACTTCGGATTACTTAATGGGCGGGAGCGAAACCGCGGGTAAAAGCTAATAATGTCTCATAGAAATAATAAGACCCCTGAGTTTATTTCCATTCTTCATCAAATATGGCTAAGCGAAGCAATGGCTGGGTCATGCGTCATGCTCGTGAACGGGTTCCACCGGCGGGAATGGGGCTACTTTATGTCTGTCCATCTTAAGATAGAAGTTAGTCGGTATGCATTTTTGGAACTTCCCTCATTGTGGAAACACTGCATAATATATAGCATAGTATTTACTTTATTGTAAATTTGTTTTGAAAAGAGCAACCGCGGAGTTTCTTTGCTGGTTCTTCTCGGCAGGAAGGGCATTCCGAACAAGTGGTAGATTCATCGACTATTCAAAAGCACTTGTAAAAGTTTATTTGAATAAAAAATATTTCTATTCTATTCTATTCTATTCATCATCATCATCATCATCATCAGCAACCCATATACGGCTCGCTACTGGGCGCAGGTCGCCTCTCAGTGAGGGGTTATAGGCCATAGTCCACCTAATTGGAAACCTCGTGTGCAGATTTCCTCACGATGTTTTCCTTCACCATTGAATCATACAAACTAGCTTTTGCCCGCGGCTTCACTTATGATAAGTTCTATCTTTTTACCCCCTATTTTACCCCCTTAGGGATTGAATTTAAAAAAAAAAACCATTCTTCGTCGATGCCTACGTTGTAATAGCTATTTGTATGCCTTTCAGCTCGATCCGTCGAGTGGAGCTATGCGTTGATAGATCAGTCAGTCAGTCACTTTATCCTTTTATATATTTAGAAGCTAGAAGTTGCTTTAACGCACATAACTCCAAAAAGTCAGAAAAAAGTCAGGTACGTGCCAGGGATCGACCACGCGATACCCCAAATAGGAAACTGCAGTCTTAACCCTAAGGCCTAGGGGTTAGGACTGCAGTTTCCTAGGGCCTAGGCCATCACTGCTTACTAGACCAAAATGCTTCAAAATCAATCTGGCGTATCGTTGTTGGTGGTGGCGGTTTTAAAATTAAAGTGCGTATGTAAATTCGAAGATTGCAATACTTAAGATTTGCCAACGGCTTTAAGACTATGTAAACCAGTCGTGACTTGGGGATTTTATTGGTGAAAGACACACACACATACTCTTGGCCTACTTAGCATTTGCAATCTTCGGCCTAGCTTTAAGCCTATAATTAAAATTTATACTAATTAGTCCTTGGAGCTATGAACTATGACATACGGTGCCGAGCCGTAGATACTAACAGCGAGGATAGTTCATAGTCCAGCGTGCTTTATATCTTTAGAATTTCTTTGAAGGAATTGGAAAGAAGCAATTTATCATAAATGGGAAATGAGGAGATCCGTAGGAGAACCAAATTCATCGACATAGCACAGCGAGTCTCGAAGCTGAAGTGGAAATGAGCGGGGCACATAGTTCCAAAAGCTGATGGTCGTTGGGGTCCCAAGGTGCTGGAGTGGTGACCCCGCACCGGGAAGCGCAGTGTTGGCAGAGCCTAGGTGGACCGACGACATCAAACGAGTTGCGGGGAGCCGCTGGATTTAGGCCGAAGCCTGTGGAAGTCCATGCAAGATACCTTTGTCCAGCAGTGAACGTCTATCGGTTGACAAAAAAGAATAATAAGAATTTATCACAGAACTAAAATGACTGACTGAGTGAAAAGCTTTCGCTTAAGAGCGCGTGTAACCCCAAAAAAAATCAGATTTCGCGATGAGATAAAACATAGCCACAACCTCATGTGAGGCGCGATAAAAGAAAGCGTTTTGCGCGGAATAGGACTGTAGTAAGCGACAAATACTTTGTAACTCGTAAAATATTCATTTTCTTTTCAATTCACTAGGCTACTCTCTTGATAATATCAATCGGAATTTAATGTAAAAATTTTTGCTCTGTAATATGCAACACATTGAAAATAAATGAATATTGGTTAAAAATTAGACCTAACTTCGCGATTTTTTATTATCGAATAAATTTCATCATTTTATGTTTTTGCCCAAACACGTCCCTTGGCAGTATGATGTAATTCTTGCGTGTTTTGTTTCGGATAGTTGAAACTTGATCTACTACTGTAAAAATCAAATCTGTTTACTGTTAACGAGCGCACACCCACTCTTAACGTTTGAAAAACGTAACCGCTATCTTATTATATAGCATAGACTAAAGACTTATTATATTTTCTTTACTACCGTAAGCGCTAATGGTTGAAAGTCTATGGAATGCCTGTCCGGCGCGGCGGCGGCGGCGTGGCGTCCGTATTTTCTGACACGTAACTTTGTATAACTTTTTAGTACCTAAAGTGGCAGTCACCTAAGTTAAAGTACCTAAGACACCTAAGATTTACATGACTTACATGATGACGATGATGACTTATGATCCTAAACAAAATTACGTAGAAGATACCTGAACAATTAAGTAGTTATCTCGTTTTCACTCCAATTAATGTTTTCCGTGCACTCAAACAATTAAAATGTTAATTGTTCGATATTCTTTTCCGATTTCCTGGAATGAGGTAATGAGGTAGACATGCCATTACATTGTTGTTAAGAGAACTATTACATTTCGCATCCCTCTCTCTCTCTCTCAAACACTCTACACTAGCGGCACGCTATGATGGCCGGTTTGACACATTACAATAGTGATGTGGAATGTCAATTTATTCTCGAACAAAAAACAATTAAGTTTTGTTCTGATTAAATAGGTTTAATAAAACAAAAATGTATATGTTTATTTAATTTATTTGAACGAACTGAATATTTGAATGAAAATGAATATACATACTTTATATGCACACAAGAAACATATGAATACAAAAGATACCAAAAAAGGTGCCACAAAAGGCCATAATTAATCAGATTCGTCCATACTACTATTTTCACTGTCGTCACTGCTATCATCACCTACATTAATAATTATATGTTCGTTTTCTATAATATTATCTATTTTCACATCTCTTTCATAATCTTCCCTTATTAATTTAACAGTTCTATTCACAACCTTTTCCCAGTCTCCTTTAGTCACATGTTCACAAGCTTCTTCTAATAATTTTAGCATTTTTTTTGTGGTAAATGGGGGTTCTGTATTGTGTCTTGCAGCATATCCCTTAATTTGAGCCCACACCAACTCAATCGCATTATACTCACAATGGTAAGGCGGAAACCGTATAACTCTGTGCCCATGTTCTAATGCTATTTCGTCAATGACGTATCGGATCTTGGTTGGTTTGTTTTCTTTTAAAAGACGTACTAATTCCGCTTTTAACATATTCATGTTTGCATCTACGCCATTTTTACGAAGCCATGCGACGATATCAGCTTTCTTTTGGGATTGGGCAGGTGGCTTGTCAATTTGCATCGAGTGGTATGGGGCGTTGTCCATAATTATAATAGATGGTTCAGGGAGGCTACACAACATTGAGGTAAACCATTCAGTAAACTTTTCTCCATTCATGTCTTCATGATAGTCTCCAGTGGTTTTTGACGCAAAAACCATGAGAGAACCTTCGACAAACCCGTTGATGGTTCCGGCGTGACAAATTATAAGTCGCGATCCTTTTCCTACAGGAACTTTGGAAGTAGATGCTGCTGTGTCATCGTTCCAAGAACGGCCTACAGTATGGTTAGCATTAAGCCATGTTTCATCCAAGAACACAACATTTTGCCAATTTTTGATTTCTTTCACTTGCCGTAAAAAAGTATACCTTGCCATCGCTATATCAAATCTTTCCATCAATATTTTGCGTTTGTTACATTTTTTGTATCGAAATCCAATGGTCTTCAAAATCTTCGTTAAAGAACTTTCCCCACCGAAGAATAATCCAGCTTCCTTCAGTGAATGCACCAACTTTTTTCTTGTTGGATACTCCTTCTGTAAATAGTAGCCGTAAACATGTCTTCGGATAGCATCGGCATCAAAGCTATCGATGCCTACGACTGGTTTTGCTCGTTTTCTCTTTTTTGGTGTGTGAAGTTTATTTTCTTCTGTGCCAGTCTCGCCATATTTTTTTTTAGTTATCCGTCTAACAGTTCGTTGTCCAATATTAAGCGCATCAGCTACGCGTTCAACCACTGACGTTATAGGTAAAATTGGCCCTCCATTTTGAGCTTCACGATCGAAATAGTTACGAAGGCGTATTACGAACTCACGTGTCTGACTATTTAGAACAGTTCTCTGCGTACGTTCGGTCATATCGACGAAATCCACAACAAAGGGCTTGAACAGAGTCCAAATTAACGAGCAAGGGTCAACAGTAATGCAGTATCAATATTTGAAATCCAAAGCCAGGTCAAAACTATATCACAATCGCATTGCACTGACAGTTTATACTTTTCGAAGCAACGTCAATTCGAAACTGCTTTGTTTTGCATTGAGCATTGACGCGAGTTTGCCGGAGGTAGTAGTTGTGCTAGCCAGCGATCCTATGTGACGATCGTATTAGATTCCATTTTTAAAAATTTTCAATTTAGAAAACCAAATGCCGAGTTGTGGTATATATCATATAAAAATAAAAATTTTACCTTTTGTATGAAACAGCTGATATTTTTTTGCGATTTCAGAGGTTTGTCCACATAGTGAAAATTGTTCATATTCACAAGTACATTCACCCCTTAAATGGTGCAAACTGATTTTTCTACACTTGTATACATTTTAGAAATCAATTTAATAAATAAATTTTGAGTCCTAAACCTAAAACTACATTCGATAAAATTTATGAATCTCTGCACATCACTATCGTCAATAAAGTAATACAATTATTTCCTTCAAAGTCGTTATCAATTAATACGGAACTTCATGAGCGGACAAACGTCAAACCGGCCATCATAGCGTGCCGCTAGTTTAATATATTGTATTATTAGGTCTTTACCTATGAAATTGCCTTTCTTCAGTACCTACTCGTCATTTCAAATAATAAAAAGTTTGTAATGGCTCTGTATTCTAAATTCAAATTAATTTTGTTTTAAAACCATGACATTCTATTTACAAACTCAGTCTTTTTTTTTTTTTTTGATTATCGTTGTATTTTCATTACATTTGAACATTTTTCGTCATAATGGATACTTTAAAAATTCGTGTAATTATGGAATATGAGTTCCGTCGTGGCACCAACGCGACACAAACGGCCCGTAACATCAAAAACGTTTACGGAGAGAACTGTACAAAAGATCGCATAACCCGTTATTGGTTTTCCCGGTTCCGTTCTGAAAATTTTGACTTGAAAAATGAAGCTCATGGTCGTCCGGAGACTTTGGTTAACAATAATGAATTAAAGGCGATTGTGGAAGCTGACGAAACTCAATCTACAGCTGAGCTAGCAGCAGCTTTTGATGTAAGCATCAAAACAATATTATTGATCCATTTGCGACAAATTGGCAAGGTAAAAAAGCTTGATAGATGGGTGCCCCACGACCTTAACGATCGCCAGCGCAACGTACGCGTCGAGACCTGCCTTGCGCTGCTCAACAGGCAAAGAAATGAAGGAATTTTGAAACGAATTGTTACGTGCGACGAAAAATGGATTCTGTTCGACAATCGAAAGCGCTCAGCAAGTTGGTTAGACCCTGGTTCAGCACCATAGCAATGTCCAAACCAAAAATGACCCCTAAAAAGGTGATGGTCACTGTTTGGTGGTCTAGTGCGGGTGTGATTCACCACAGCTTTTTACAAAACGGCATGAGCATTAATGCAGATGTGTACTGTGAAGAACTGGAGAGAATGATGGCGAAGCTTGCACATCTGCAACCAGCTTTGGTCAATCGGTCGTCCCCACTGCTCCTTCACGACAACGCGCGACCCCATACTGCGCAACAGACAGTCTCCAAGCTGCAAGAGCTGGGGTTGGAAGCTCTCCCTCATCCACCATACTCACCAGACCTTGCAACTACCGACTATTACTTTTTCCAAAATTTAGACAACTTTTTAGTGGGTAAAAAATTCAATTCCCGAGAGGCAGTACAAAATGCCTTTGAAGAGTTTGTTGCCTCCCGTCCAGCTGATTTTTACTAGAAGGGCATCAATAAACTGCCAATGCGTTGGCAAAGATGCGTATATTGCATGGGTGATCTTACTTCGAATAACAGAAATAAAAAAGTTTGAAAAAATAAGTACTTTCACTTATTGCATACAAAACGGCAATTTCATAGGTAAAGACCTATTATTTTCAATGATTGTAAAAACCTCAATTTTTATCTTCGACAATTAAATTACGGATATTTTAGATGATGTACTTAGTTTTATTGTCATATACTAGATTTTGGGGATGTTAATAATTAGTGCATCACATAAAATGAAACTTATCTTTTTCGATGTATTTCTGGTGATCAATATCAATTTCCTTCTCAATCCAATGACTTTTGATTTGATATTTTTATTATTTTGTTGATTTAAGCTTTAAGTTCTTTTTTCAATTCTAGCTTTTTGTACTTTGTAATTTTTTACTTTGGCGAAAATGCTCTATCCTTAGTATAAGTAGCTACTTAATAAACATAATTCTTTACACGTGAGATATATAAAAGATATTTTAAGATATTATCTAGAATTATAAAAACAATTATTTAAATTATATGCCGTGGGATCTTTTCATTGTATATTGTTTAATTATTGTCTTGCAACATTTTTTGTATAAGATCGATTGTGAATAAAGTCAGTAATTCGTTTTTTATTGTTGTTAGTTACGTTTTAATAATACGAGTACATCCTTCTGATGTCACTTCATGTAAGTTCTTGGTAACTAATTTAAATTTTAATGAGTCTAATATTTTATATCTTTTTCGAAAATATTCTCAGTGGCATCGATAATAATCTATACTTATAAAAAGACTTGTCCTGACTGACTGATCTATCAACGTATAGCGTATAGTTAGAAACTAGAAATTTTGACAGTACTTAGGTTTTATGCGTCATAAAACCTAAGTACTGTCAAAAAATTATTCAAAAATTCAAAAACTGTGAAGCATGTACTTCTTAAATTATAATTTAAGAAGTACATGCTTCACAGTTTTTGAATGGAACAACGGATCGATGTGATCTTTTTGGGTATGGTTGCAGACTTGCAGAATGATACCTACAGGTTACTTTGTATCTCGATAAAACAAGGATTTCCCGCAAGATTTCAAAGTAAATGTAAACAGTTATGTTCCTTACACCTGTATAGTGTAAAAATCCTTTACCTATATACCTATATATCCAGCTGCATATATACGAAGTATTAGATTTTGTAGGTATGCGCATATTTCAGTATTGAGTTGAATAATATGCAGAATAGTATCGTAAGAGGCACTTTAAGTGTTAAGAGTTTAGTATTTAGTAATGCTATAGACAAAGGATTTATTGTTATTCGCTCAATCAATAAATTATGCGGGGTACAGATGGCAAAAAAATATAACTAAAAAAACTTGTATTTGATGAAAACACTGTGATAGCGTATGGACACCGTAACGCACCCTACAAAGTAATATATTCGAAAAAAAAATTAAAACTACTAAATCGATTATTGCGGAACTTTTGTAATTTGTAGACATAATAATACAGACAACTTTATTCAACTGATTTTAATTGATTAATTAATTAATTATAGAAATTATAATATGCACTTTAACTTATTTTTATGTATGCAAAAGATTCAAGCAAATAAATAATAATGTTTTGGCGCCAATTTCCCCATCACCGAGTAATGTTTATCGAAGGAATTTTGAAGTTCTGACAGATTTCGTATTGAAAATCTGCCAAAACGTCCAATTTATTCCTCGGTTATACGTTAATTGGCGTTGATGTAATTTCTGCTAAATGTTTAATTTAACTTATTTTTTTTTATCTCTGGATTAAAGCTCCTAAATCCACGGATAAAATCACGGTTAAAAGCTAGTAAATTAATTCGTAAACACTTTAGTCGATAACACATAACTTTAGACATACAAACACAATGGTATTAGTGTGTGACACATCAGGAACATAATGTAGGAGAACAATATACTTACGCTTATAAAATAAATGAAAACTACAGACTACGAAAAATTCTTGATAGATCCATAAAGACTTTTTCCTTGCTAATTATCTTCTTAATATATATAAACTAGTGGTTCGCCCCGAACTGAGACCTCGCGGTAACGGTATCCCATGATTATTCATTCAATCGATACATGATAACCAAAACTGACATTATTATTATGCCCGTTTTCACCAAACATACCTAAATCATCCCCTAAGTAGGAGTCTCTTAACGTAGGTAGCTCCTAAATACAATCCTAAGTCCTAACATCCGTCCCAATATCCTTTTAGGTGTCCCGTACAGGATCGTGATAAATAAGTTGACAGAAAACATCAATCACCTAACTTATAGGTAGCCCGTAAAGGTTAGGGAACGTTAGTGAAAACATTGAATTATTTATCAAACATTGAATTTAACTCTTAGTTCCATGGGAATAGTTACTGACTGCGCCATCTATTAGCATTATTGTGAAGCTATGTTGATGCTATATGAATTACTGACGCCCATTAAAAATTAAATAATCTCGTTTCTTTATAATATTCATATAATTTTAGTATTTGTTGTTCAAGTACAGGATATAAGTGACCTAAAAACATAAAATCAGTTTGAAAATCCATAGCGGATTTTTCTAGAGAGCGTCTTCAAGCGAGCGTATAAAATCGCCACTTTGAAAGCCCCATTTCGTCAATTTTAAGGGAAAAATTAAAAAAAAAATATTTTTGTACTCAGTTCAAAATTATCTTTAAAATGATACGTAACAATTTTATGTAACGCGATTTTTTTTTTTTTACTTCGCATTCGCTTCTATGAGAGCCCCCCTGAAATAAAGATTTTTATAACTTTTTAAGCCATTTTCGGCTGGAGGCCATCGGTTTACATATTATATCTAAATTTGAAGTAATTACGTTCAGTAATTCAAAAGTTATAAGGCTCTGACAGACGGACGGACGGACGGACGGACGGACGGACAAGTGCAAATCGCCCTAGTTAACTCAAAGACCTTCGCTTCGCTCGGTCGATTACGTGTCACGTTGTTTGTCCGCGATGGACTCCTAAACTACATAACCGATTTTAATCAAACTTCGTAACTATCTGTGATTTGGTCCAACTTGAAAGACAGGATAGTTTTTTTGGATTAGGATAGTTTATTTGTTTTATTTATATAGATAAGTTGGCGGTACGAAGTTCGCCCGGTCAGCTTGTCTTAATCTATACTTATAAAAAGACTTGTATATTTATATAAATTACGTGTCACGTTGTTTGTCCGCGATGGACTCCTAAACTACTAAACCGATTTTGATCAAACTTCGTAACTATCTGTAATTTGGTCCAACTTGAAAGATAGGATAGTTTTAGTAGTTATTTGTTTTATTTATATAGGTAAGTTGGCGGTACGAAGTTCACCGAGTCAGCTAGAAGAAATATAAAAATGAATTTGTTTCTTGGTTTGTCTTTCAATCACGCAGTAACGTAGTAAAACGGGTTGACAAGATTTTTGTTAAGGTATATAAAAGGTCCTGAAGAAGGACATAGGCTTCTTTTTCCCGAAAAAACAAAGGGTTCTCACGGGATTTTTTAAAACTTTTCTCTACGCGAACGCAGTCACAAGACAAAAGCTATGTAGGTAAGAGCTATGTACTAAACTATAAAGCTACAGTACCCGGCGATATATATTGCACATCGGCCTTTGGAATAAAACGCTATTCTATTCTATTCACAGTTCGACTGCATTTTTTTTATATATGTTATGTGATGTGCTCGCCGATTGTGAAGAGATTTCAGTAATTACTGGTACGTGAATTTCTGGCTAGCTTTCCTTGCAATAGAATAGAAATAGCGTTTTATTCCAAAGGCTGATGTGCAATATATATCGCCGGGTACGTTACGTACTAAGCTATGGGCTGAGAAGTTTACGTTTACTTTAAGCCCAAAAAATATCTAAAAATAATTAGAACACTAAAAAATAAATTTTAAGATTTACTGTAAAATCTGTCTTCTGCTTCTGGGAATTTATCAAAAATAATTTTAATTAAATTATTTAATACGTGGGATTAAAGAACAGCGAGATAATTTTCATTACTTATTTATCAAACTTCTGAAATACAGTTTCCTAAAACTCAGTAAAACATAAGTTATATAAACTGTGAATGTCAAACTCTAGTACACAACTAAATCACGCCAGGGCATGTCATAATAATATATTAGTTAAATGATTTACCGCCTTATTTAGATTATACCCGTAAAGGCAGGACTCATAAAGATCTATTATGTGATTATAATGTATTCATCTTAGAAGTAGCGATAGCAAAGAAATAAATAAAAATAATAAATCAGAAGAACTTTCAAGAAAGATCATCGACTCTACCAGGAATGCAACAGCTGCAGCTACCTTGCTCAAAGAATTAGTTTGATCATCCAAAACGCGGCATAGTAGCCCCGTAGCGGTGGTATCGATGAGGGTTGACTAATTGAATTGTTGACGATTTTTTTACTGAAACTTTATTATAATTGTTTGACTTTTATAACTTTTTTAAATTGATGTAGTTTTAATTTAAATTTTAGTTTACTGTTATATCTACAGTACATTGCTTAACAAATGAACTGGGACTGTACAAAAAATAGATTTACCCTTTGGGAGCCCTTTGTTTTTTCGCGATAAAAAGTGGCCTATGTCAGTCTCTCGGTCCACCTATGCAAAAAATTCGGTTCGAACACTTTGGCTGTTTTTTTCTTACAATTTTAATTTTCATAACAAGGATTTTATGATAGAAATTTTTTGAAAAATCCACTAGGAAGTTTGCGTGGTTATTTTGTATAAAAATCTCAATCACTTCATTTGTAAAAATGGCGGATACAGGCGGTGCAAGACCAAGGTCTGTGGAACTCCATGCAAGAGAACTTTGTTCAGCAGTGGACGTCTAACCGTTGATAAAGAAGAAGAATGATTTTATAGTACCATTCGAAATCAGTTTTTATTTTTTGTGTCAACGGTACACGGTGGCGGGTACACGATTGCGCCACGCGCCTCACTCCTCAGCACTTTTAAGAGGAACCCGAGTACCCAAACCTGTTTGTGGCGCGGCGGGTCACGCATTCTTGCTAAAACAATGAAATAACACTTACTTACTACCCACCCACCTCTATTGTTGGAATTACTGCATAAGTACAGAGATAGCTATGTGTCTGATCTGAAAGCTCAAAGTCATTCAGCGATATATGGTGATAACTATGTAAGTACTATAAGTAGCTCCAAGTACGAATATTAGGAGATAAGGAGATAAGTACAGCTACGAATATAAGGAGTTAAGGAGTGTACTCAAGCTTGAAAATAGGTCTTGGATAAAATACAGAATGCGGAATCCCATAATGCATAAGGAAAAACGAAATTCTTTTGTTATAATCCGCTAAACCAAGGCCAAAGCAAAAAAATAAAATTTTGTCTGGTAAAGCAAAAAAATTTTGAAAATACGTGATAAATCACAAATGAGGAGAGTCGTAGTAGAGCCAGCTGGGATTATCTTAAAATGATTGTTTCAGTTCAATATCGTAACAGAGGTGCTGTTTGGCTGAATTTATGGCATTCTTGCTGCATTAATGCATTTTTAACCGACTTCAAAAAAGGACGAGGTTATCAATTCGTCGGATTTTTTTTTATGTATGTTCACCGATTACTCGAGGACACCAGATCCGATTTGGTAAATTCTTTTTTTGTTTCAAAGGGTATACTTTCCAGGTGGTTCCATATAAATTTCATCGAAATCAGTCGAGCGGTTTTTAAAATATCATCAATAAATTATTTATATTGTATAGTGGCGCGGGAGTTTGCAGTCGGTTTTATTTATTTATTTATTTATTTATTTGCTTTCATATTTATTGGATTACAAACATGAGGCCCGGTCAGGGCATTACAAATGTTACAATTATTTTATAGTTATTAGTTATTACATTATAATATTCTAATATTAGTTAATTCAATAAAAACTAAATAGTACAAAATTAAAATTATAATGTACATTAATGAAATGGTCAACATTAAGATGAGTCAAAAACAAAGTCAAAGTTAAAATTAAAATTATTAAAATTATTATTAATTAATGATATTATGGGCATTATGCGAGTGGATCGTGCTATTAAGGTCAAAATTTTTAAAAATTCCTGAATATTATAGAAGCACTTCTGCACAAACCATTCCTTCAGTTTATTTTTAAAACCTGTCTCTCCCCTCTCCTCTATGAGTGCATTTTTTTTAAAAAGAGTTTTTTATTTTAAACTAGTTGATGCCCGCGACTTCGTCCGTGTTGATTTCATTTTTAAAATCTCGCGGGAACTCTTTGATTTTCCCGGATAAAATTTAGCCTTTGTCACCCTCCAGGTTCTCAACTATACCCAATACCCATGCAAAAAATCACGTCGATCCGTAGCTTTTTTGCTACTTGATTGAAAAACAAACCAACATACAAACACACTTTCGCATTTATAATATTAAAAAGTATCCTATGTCCGTCTCCTGGTTCTAAGCTACCTCCCCACCAATTTTCAGGCAAATCGGTTCAGCCGTTCTTGAGTTATAAATAGTGTAACTAACACGACTTTCTTTTATATATATAATAAGATTACAACCAATAGTGAGATCGTGTCGACCAGCCAGAGGTGATTGCCACCGTCACACTTTAGCAATCATTTCTGAACTATCACGCCGCTGCATTAATAAATAATCGACCTGATACCAGCAAAACGACTGAAAAGCATTTTAGCAGCAAGAAAACCGTCATCATCATCATCATCAGAAGCCCATCTAAGCTCACAACTGATCACAGGTCTCCATTCCGAGAAGGGCCAATGCTAATTGGTAGACTTCACACACCTTTGAGAACATTATGGAGAACTCTCAGATGTGCAGGTTTACTCACGATGTTTTCCTTCACCGTTGAAGCAAGTGATATCTAATTGCTAAATCGCACATATCTTCAAAAAGAGGTGCGTGCCCGGGATCGAACCTGCGACCCCCTGAACAGGAGACCACAGTCCTAGCCGTAAGCTAAGGCTAAGGCGTAACTTAATCCTATCATTACAATGGAGATTGTATTAATTGTGGAAAAATGCAGATCTTCTGCAATATCGACGCAGCAGAGTTACGCAGAGTTAGAAACTTAGATTTTTTTATTATTATAATATTGTGTTAGGTTACTACATAGTTACCTAGCTATTAACTCAATAGTTTCCAGCGTTAAGATTTTGTATTTTACGCTAATTACAATTATGGCCAGTCATCTGTACCAAAGCCAACCGGTATGCAAATGTTTGTTTGTCTTTGTCCAATATTCGTGTCATCACACCCAAAATATTCAATACTTAACTATCTAGCAATGGTTTGAGTGCCATAAAATTAAACGATGAACGTATATGGTATCTATTATAATCTGAATATATAAAATGAAAAGGTGACTGATTGACTGACTGACTGATCTATCAACGCACAGCTCAAATCACTGGACGGATCGGGCTGAAATTTAGCATTCAGATATCTATTAAGACGTAAGCATCCGATAAGAAAGGATTTTTGAAAAGTCAACCCTAAGAGGGTAAAATAGGGGTTTGAAAATCGAACGCCACATGCAAAGCGGTTCAAAAAGGTGAAACACGTAGACTTCTTTATTTTTAATAGAAAGCCTAAATACCAAGTTTGATGGACATAACATGAAAAATGACGGGTTTTCATACAAACTTTTACCCCCTACTTTACTCCCTCCTAATTTCAAAAAATTATTTCTTAGTGGGTGCCTAACTGCCTACGTCATAAAAGAATCTACTGTCAAAATTTTAACCAAGTTTCTATAGATCTGTCAATCAGTCAGTCAGGACAAATCATTTTATAAGTAGGTATAGTAGTAAGTTAATGAATTTCTTAATTACACGGTTGCACATGACCAATCGTCTTTGCATCCAGCTGCCTACAAAATAGTTTAAAAACTTGTTACATTGTAGGTAATATTGTAACTAATATCACAGTATGAACCTATCCCTTACTCTGCATAATATTTTTTCACTATCTCGGAAAAACAACGGGTTCCCGCGGAATTTTTAAATAAAACGCGGACGAAGTCGCTGGAAAAAGTCACTATAAAGTATATCAATGAATTATGCCTAATAATATAGATCTAATATTAAGGCATGCCGGGCTTTTTGGCTTGTATAGAGAGTTCGCCCTGGTCATCGCAGTGACCTCTGATCGGCTGGTACTCCTCCTCCTCCTCCTCCTTGGTTAAAATGCATTGACGCAGCAAGAACGCTATAAAATCAGCCAGTCCCCATAATTGAGACTATAGCAATGATGTTGAAGTCAAGAAGTGAAGTGGAGTCAACTTTTACTTATTAGTAAAAGCTGCATCAATCATCAAAGTCTCCATAGTTGTAGTTGTTGGCTGAATGATTTATCGCGTTGTTTCGCAAAGCCAATAGCGAGTAGCGGCCAATCAAAAGCGATTGCAATCGACCATACCTACTATACCTAGCTATTTCAAACATATTAAACATACTACATACACACACACACACACACACACACACACACACACACACACACAACACACACACGCCCATATCTTTAATTAATACAATATGAATTTTATGTATGTAAAAGTAATATGAAACCTAAAAATTGTTTATTTTGTGTCAGTCTTTGGTCAATAAATTTAAGGAGAGTGCTGTTGCCTAAAATACAGGTTTTTACCTAGTTTACAATAGGGACAGTAGATTTTTCTGAATGTACCTATAATACACTACACAGTAACTAAATAGTCTTAAGACTAAATCTATATTTAGTGTTAATTAAGTTTTGTCATATTTGTTATTTGTCTCTGTATAATATTATGTTACAAGCTAAATAAATTATTATAAATAATAGTACATTATTGTCGAGGCTCGGAATAAAGCAATTTATGGACGAGTAACATTGGAAGACCGAGGCGAAGCCGAGGATTTCCAAGTGATTTTAAAAGGACGAGGCGCTAGCCGAGGCCTTTTTAAGTAAACGAGGCCATGAATTGCTATTTCGGCCGAGGCTTATATACCTAGTACTTTTCTCTAATTTGCGAGGAAACAACAAAAAAATAATTAAAGAAATACTGTTTTATTTCATGTTAAATGTTAGAGTACATTAGCTTCTTCCGCCATATCTGGTGGTGTAAAGTTCATTAATTCTTCATCCGATTCCGAATCCATTTTTATTTCAGAACAAGAAATATATTGTAAAAGAAAACACCAGTCACCAATAATTCTTTACCTCCAATTAAACCACGCTCTTTTTGTTCCATTTAAAAAAAAATCATTCTTATTTTTTTAAATTGTATAACTCAGCGAAAGAAATGCACATTTAAAACACCTAATCACAGAGGAGAAACACCTAATAGAGGAAAGTGTATATTTTAAAAACCTCGTACCTGTCCAGCAATTTACATTATTGTCCTGTTACGTAATTGCTGGCGCCACGCCAGCAATGAGCCAATTGACGTTTCTTTTTTTAAATAAAGAAGCGATTTCCGAGCAAATTTGAGAAAATTATTATTATTATTAAACGAGCTATTTTTAGAGAATCGTAATTCGTACCACAGGACCTTCCACTGATTAGGTCACATTGTTCGTTAACGCATCTAACTCGTTAGAGCTCGTATTGTAGTGCTATAAATTGCTTTTACGAACAAACTTACGGACATATGGACATCCGTATAAGTAAAATGCCAAGGCTAGTCGTAAACAGGATGCTTCTTTTGATAGGGTAATTATTAAAATTGTAATTTAGATAGTAATCCTTTACAGAATAGCTTTGTTTTTGAAACAAGGATAAAAGTTTTAAAACTAACCCGACTACGGATAATTGGGTGTTACATCCGCCATCTTGATGTTGGTCGTATAAAATGTAGCCTATGTCACCCGGGGGGGCATAACGAATCGATCGACACCTAATTCATCAAAACCGGCTCAGTAGTTTATTCTTCCTACCCTTTATTTTGGCTTTGCCGAAGTTAGATAAAAAGTATTTTCTAGGATTTATAGTATACAGCAGTGACAGCCAGTGATAGCCAAAAAAAATTGGTTGTCTGTAAAGTCGGTTTACGGACGATAGTTTTACGTGATAACGTCATAAAGAAACATTGACGATGACTGGCGGGCGGCACAAGCCAACGCTTGGGCCGATCATGCCTCTCTATCGCTTGTTCCGCACTCTCGCTTGCACACGCAGGCTTAGGCAGAACGTGATACTTTTTCGTGCATGCAGCCGGTGTTCATCGATTTATAAGACGTTATCACGTCAAAAAAAATTCAAAATTATTTATTTCACGTAGGCCAACCTGTGGCTCTTATGACACACGTCATGGCTCTACCACCGGTTCGGAAAGAGGATTCTGCTGAGAAGAGCCTTCAAGAAACTCGGCAGTTGCTCTTTTCAAAGCCCAGTCGTAAAGACATGTAAAGCCTTCATTTTCGGGTACGGGCTTCGATCCCACGCATCTCTGAGTTATATGTGCGTTTTAAGAGGACTTGTATTAAATTTCACATCCCTCTCTCGAGAGAGGTTCATTTTAGTTTCATGCTAATGTCATAGTTAACTATTACGATCAAACGAATTAAAACTCGGACTAACCACAATGTTGTGGGCCGGCGATGAGTTAAATGAGATGCATGAATGAAAGTACTTACGACAGGTTTTCATTTCTATTAGGTATGTATCAAAGAATCAAAATCCCAGCCTTAACACATGTTCACATGTTTTATAAGTTAATTAAGTTTAGTATTCTTATTAACATAAAGATCTACTTACACAGACTTTATAGAGATGTTCCATGAATATTAAGTAATGATTTTGCATGTACTTCTTAGCTAAATATAGAAAAGACACAATAGTGCAATGGTTAAGTTGGGGACTTAAAACCGAAAAGTCGACAGTTCAAGCCCCGCCCGTTGCACTATTGTCGTACCTACCCACTCCAAACACAAGGCCTTCGTAACGGAACGGTAAATCGCTAAGCGGCATCTCTTTACGGTAGGATGGTACCTAGCCTCTCATCAGACAGTGAAGGTGAAATTATAAGGTGGTGTAGATCTAAATGTATACATAACTAGCTTTTATCGCGGCTAGGCTCGCTGTAAGATCGATTTTTCAAACCCCTACCCCCTTAGGGGTCGAATTTCCAAAAAAATCATTCTTAGTGAATGCCTATGTCATAATAGCTATCTATATGCCTTTCAGCCCGATCCGTCTAGTGATTTGAGCTGTGCATTGATAGATCAGTCAGTCAGTCAGTCTGTCAGTATTTAGATATATCGTAGTAATTGTTAAAATTTTGAAATTACGCAAATATCTACCTAATCTAATAAAGAGCACTAATTGAGTACTTGGCTCGAGTCTCGATAGTAAATTGTAAAATAAATATTTATTTACACAAGCTCATGTTACAAGTAGCCATAATCGCATTGCGTAGTGGATTTACGAAAATAAAGTAAACGTTCCTTCCCAACTAGCAAAGTTACCTTATAATAGTATTGAATATATCAATAAACCCTCTATAGGCTCATAATAAGAGGTTTTGGCTAATATAACTTTCATATGACACATATAGTTGTTTTCTATACTAATATTATAAAGTGGAAAGATTTTTTTGTTTGTTTGTTTGTTTGTTGGTTTGTCCGTCAATCACGGTGCAACAAAGCTAAGGATTGATGTGATTTTTTGGATAGTTATAGTTGAGAACCTGGAGGGTGACATAGGCATCCCGGTAAATATAAGAGTTCCCGCGGGATTTTAAAAACTAAATCCACGCGGACGAAGTCGCGGGCATCAGCTAGTACTTTATAAGTTGCGCCCAAACCCCCCTTATTAACGATAATATGGCTCTTGTAAGATATTTTTTTTGGCTTATAGCCCTTTCTATGATATTGATAAGTTTTGCTAGTTGAGAGTGGATTTTGGGATGTAAGGTTGGAATCTAATTATCGTACTTATTCTGGCTCTGCTCAACACTCGAGATAGAGTTAAAATGAGACACAAATATGTTTCGACATAAATCTGTCTCGTTTTAGCTCAGTCTTGAGTCTGAGCTGAGTGAGAGTGCCACCTATATATCTTACCTTCAGTGTAGTTGGAAACCTAAAGCTGCATCTATGCTTGGCGAATCGAGTACGAAGGGAACATTTTAGTTCGCGGCATCAACTATAAACTTACAAGAAATACTGTCCCAGAACGGGCCAGAACATAGCTTTTCGCAGTATATGCTCCTGATTTGTATGTAATGCTAATTTTTAAGGTTGAAAAAAAACGGAGCCCTTATAGGATCTCTCCGTCCGTGTGTCAAGGCGCTTTTTCTCAGAAACGGATTGATACTAAATTGAAAATACTGAATACAAAGGAAAATTTCAAGTGTCTAATTTAACTCAATGAAAAGTTACAACTTTTAAAGCTTTCTATTTTCATACAAAAGTTTCAGTGACGTCACATCACCAGTATTATTATGTATTACAAAATGTCGGCACTAAGCTGGTCATCTGGTAATTATTATAACTACTTCACTGTACGGAACCCTCAGTGCACAAGTAGGACTCGCACTTGGCCGTTTTTTTATGGTGACGGAAATCAAACCTGGAGGAGTTATAAAAAAATGCGTGAGTGTCATGGAACACTCGGTTGGAACGAAGTTCATTTAATAATAAATTAATAATAAAAATAAAAAAAATAGGGAAAAATTCCACATGTAGAAATTATTTAAAATAAAATTGAAAATAGAAAATTCAGTCTGTCGACCTGGGATTCGAACCATCGACCTTATTACAACTGTAGAAACCACAAGGCTACGGAGATCTAATATTGTAGTGTGAAAATATTGAACACAATGCCAAATTTACATTCAAAAAGTGCCGGTTCAATTTAGTTTTAATTTTTTCCGTCTAGCCTCCTTTCGCACCGCGCGATAAGGAAAGACTACGTTCCAAAAGCGATAACCCAACTTGCCAAATAGGTCATTGAAACCTCTGCAATGGGTGATGAAAATATACACACATCATTTTTTAACCGGCTAAGATTAGGAAAGGCATTGGTCGCTCATTTATAATGACCACAAGAACGGTTATTTTCAATAGTTATTTCTAAACTATTTGGTAACTGTCCATACACATAGCTACCAGTGTAATATTTTGTAACACCTAAGTTTTGTAGAGCTGTTTAGTGTTTAGTAACTCATCAGTTACACGACTCCTCAAAATAAACAGTTGAAACCGCATGTCTCTTAAACACTAGGTACCGTGTACGTCCTATACGGTTTGTGTAATATTTTGTCTTTCATAAAACCTAGAAGCAAATTTTTTGCAATAACTTTTAGTTTTTGGAGTGCGTTCTAAAATGGACCAACAATAATCAAATTAATTATAATAATATGAAAATTATCTATTTTTATTTTTAAAAACAGATTTCAAACGCCACTTCCAAGTATATTAAACGGGATTTATCCCTTAATTTTGCACCCTTTGAAATAAAAATTTACTATAAATTCAAATTGGATCATCTTTGAACCTATTCAATAAAAAAAATTAAAATCGGTTTTCAATTGGCGAATAACACACACAAAAAATACTCTGTAGATATACTTATAATTAATTAATTAAAGCAGTGATTAGTTATCTCCTAATCGGGGGATGCAGGTTCGATCCCGGGTACGCACCTCTTTTTCGAAGTTAAGTGCGTGTAAACAATTAAATATAACTTGCTTCAACGGTTAAGGAAGACATCGTGAGGAAACCTGCACATCTGAGAGTTCTTCATAATGTTTTAGAAGGTGTGTGAAGTCCGCCAATTCGCATTGGGCCAGCGTGGTGGACTATGGCCTATAACCCTTCTCTGAGAGGAGACCTCGCTCAGTAGTGAGCCGATTATGGGTTGATAATGATGATTATGATACATATAATGTATGGCTTTTAATTTTTATGAAGTAACGGATTATACGTTTAAGAAGAAGAAGTAGGCTTCCAGTAGGCATCTCAGCCTATCTACAAACAATCCACACACCAATCATCGATTATATAATCATACATTTAACAATAGGCGTTCAAATGTAAAAACTATATAATCGACTCCCGACCTTCCTTGCCATGTTGTGTATCTATAATAAAAAGTTTATTTTGAATGCAAAGGTCGCGCGCATCGCACTCTTCAAATGTCACAGCCACGCCTGGAAAGGTCGTTTGGATCTCAACTAAGTGTCACCTGCGACTTTGTTCGCAACGGATTACTACTTTGTTGGCATGCCGTGCAGCATTTCTTAGAGTTCAGCATCATCATCATCACATCAACCCATCAACCACAGTCCACACTAGGAGACCACAGTCCTAACCACTAGGCTATCATTGCATCCGCCACTATAAGCTATCACTGCTTCCACTATCTATACTTATAAAAAAATACTTGTTTAAATATACGTAAAGGTAGTAACTGAATGATCTATGAACGCACAGCTCGAATCACTGGACATATAGGGCTGAAATTTGCCTTGATATTATGACGTAGGCATCCGATAAAAAAAGGATTATTGAAAAATCAACCCCTAAGAGGAGTGCAATAGGTTTGAAAAATTTAATTGAATGTGAGCGTAGGTGTGGGCAAAAAGCTTTTCATTAGATATATAAATACCTACGTCCAAGATTTTTTGTAGAAACCTTTAAAATAAATACGAGTGCAAATTATCAACAATTTTTTGTTTTTGTCCTGATTCACTACTAGTCCGGGAGGAATCGGCGCATGAGTACCGAAAACTATTCCACCTCAATTTTTTTATGGGATCCTCTTCAAATTGCCCTCCTAATGATATAAATTATGCAAGTTGCCAGGGCGCAACCCGGTGCCATATTGTTTATACCGAAATTTTTTAAACAATTGCAAGAAATTGTTATTTTTCAACCGGACAAATTTTTTTTATATTTTTTATTGAAATACCAATAAAAAAGGTCCTATAACTTTTCACGATAAAGTTAATATTTTTAAAGATATGAATTTTTAAAGGTTCGAAAAATCTCAAATTTGGGTACTTTCGACCCATGAAAAATATATTAAAAAAAAAAAATAATGTTTAAGTAATATTTTTTTAAAATTCTCTATACAATAGTTAATAATATTGTTAATAGAGATTTAAAAAAAATTCATTGTTTATATCTTTTTTTTAATTGTTAATTTCGCGCGCTCACAAGTATTACGCTTACCTTTAAGAAAATTTTTAAGAAAATTTTATTGACCTAATAACTAGGCCAGTGTCAATAACTGGGTCTTTTACTTTACTTTCCGTTTTAATAACAAAAAAGTAATATAAACTGATAAAAAAGTAATTTTAATGACATGTTCCGATTTATGCTTAAATAACTTTTGAAAAATTGATTTCAGAAAAAAAATTATTAAAAACAAATTTTAGACAATTTAATTATTAATAACATTGCTACTTAAAGGTCCTTTAAGTATCGCTGTCTCTCTCTGACTCATGCGTTGCAGTTTGCATCGGCCTCTCTGTGTCTTGAATCATTATTTATCATTTATCTTAAAAACTATCAACTTTATCAAGATTGTTAAAGAGAGCAATGTTATTAATAATTAAATTGTCTACATGCGCGCGAAATTAACAATTAAAAAAAAGATATAAACAATGAAATTTTTTTAAATCTCTATTAACAATTTTATTAACTATTGTATAGAAAATTAAAAAAAAATATTACTTAAACATTATGTTTTTTTTAAATATATTTTTCATGGGTCGAAAGTACCCAAATTTGAGATTTTTCGAACCTTTAAAAATTCATATCTTTAAAAATATTAACTTTATCGTGAAATGTCATAGGACCTTTTTTATTGGTATTTCAATAAAAAATAAAAAAAATTTGTCCGGTTGAAAAATAACAATTCCTTGCAATTGTTTAAACAATTTCGGTTTAAACAATATGGCACCGGGTGGCGCCCTGGCAACATGCATTTATATCATTAGGAGGGCCATTTGAAGAGGATCGCATAAAAAAATTGAGGTGGAATAGTTTTCGGTACTCATGCGCCGATTCCTCCCGGACTATACAGCTTTGCTTTGTAAACTAAGCTACGAGTATACTCAATGTGAATACATAATATCTAATTATTTAAAATATTCACATAAAATGTCCTAAATAATGGAAGAAACCGCATATTCATTTAATTAGAAGGATACATATACAAGACAAATGTATATCGTTGCAACGTTGTGTTTTAATATGTAAAATATCTGGGTGACCTTCCTAGCTTCGCTCGGTTATTTTTTTTTTATATCGTGTTTTTTGGAAATTATATATTAAACAAAAAATTCATAGGGGAAAATATAATCGTCTTGCACTCGAACCGGGGTCTTCTGGTTTCGGGACCGCCCGATTTACCGTCGAGCTATGGGGAATCTATAGATGACGGCGAAATTTACCTTCGTATTCTAATGATATTGTAAGGGGTTTTTCATTGCCTGAAAACACGGATAAAACGACCTTTTCTAAAAATGAAACCTAGCTAGTTCGATTTATCGCCCCCGAAACCCCCTCCATACCAAATTTCATGAAAATCGTTGGAGCCGTTTCCGAGATTCAGATTATATATCTTAATATATATAAATTACGTGTCACGTTGTTTGTCCGCGATGGACTCCTAAACTACTGAACCGATTTTGATCAAACTTCGTAACTATCTGTTATATTGGTCCAACTTAAAAGATAGGATAGTTTTTTTGGATTGGGATAGTTTATTTGTTTTATTTATATAGATAAGTTGGCGGTACGAAGATCGCTGGGGCAGCTAGTATAGGTATATATACAAGAATTGCTCGTTTAAAGATATAGCTTATGATTTACAAAAAGCCTTTTAGCACCAATAGCACGTAGAAATAAATTTTAAGTTAACGTATTTTAAAATTAATATTATAATTGAACGGTTTAAGTTGTGCGTAAGTTTATAGGATATAAATATTGAATATACAACTATCTAAAACTCGTTAAAATATATTTAAGCGTCTGATGCTCATTAATAAAGAGCAAGGGTTATCTGTAGAGGATCTCTTTCAAGATAACATCTTACTTAGCTTGAATTTTATAGATGTGATCAATACGATTTGATGTTTGTATAGTGGGCGCAAAAAAAATACTAAATAATAGATTTATTTAGTAATTTTAATATATTTTTATGTAGCATTTTGCATAAAAAATCAGCCAAGTGCGAGTCGGGCCTCGCTCTTTTAGGATTCCGTTAAAAAAATAAATAAAAATATTTCCATGTACCCAAGGAAATATTTTAATTTATTTTTTTTTAATTTAATTTAATTTTTATTATTTGTTGTTATAGCGGCAATAGAAATACATAATATGTGAAAATTTCATCTGTCTATCTATTACGGTTTACGAGCAGCCCGCTGACAGACGGACGGACGGACGGACGGACGGACGGACGGACAGCGTAGGCTTAGTAATAGGGTCCCGTTTGTACCCTTTGGGTACGGAACCCTAAAAATAAAAAAAATAGGTGGGTCGTTAACCGTCCATTAGATGATAGGCTTTGCTGTCAATTTTGCCACACTATTCACTGCTGTAAGTCACAGCCTATGTCGTTTCTACTATGTGAAAATCTTAGTGAAAATCAAGTGAAAATGTTTCTCACTCAGTCATCATGCATCTGATCATGCCTAACGATACAGGCGTTCAGTAGATTCAGTAGTGAGTAGATACACGTAGTCATAAATGACTTTGAATTTGACACAATGTTGGCAAGCGATCAAGTAATTCTATGTTAAACAAGCCAACATTTTGTGGATGAAACCTAAACGAAACAGAAATTCTATCTTATACAAAAGCATGTGTAAATAAAAACACTCACCTTAGGTTTAGCCTGAAGAACGGCAGCAAAACTCGCGATGACGACGCCATTGAAGCACTGCGCCTTCAGAGCGCACACGTAGCCCTGACCAACGCAGGCCTGCTGCAGATCACCACCGCTGACGTCTAACCCAACGTTGCTAGAACCCTGGAAGATCTCGTCGATATTCTGTTGCGTTTGTTGCTGTTGTTCGAAGTCGAATTCGTTGGCATTTTGGCTTTGGATCAAGTTGACATTCGAGCCTGAGACAGTCGTGAATGGGCGCGGCGAGGAGCCAGTATATCCTGTGGAAACTTTGCCTCCGGCACCGAAAACAGCGTTGTATTCACTCCCAGCGAAGCCCGTGTTAGCCGCGCCACTTGCGCCGAAGCTTGCCGCACCCTGGGCCCCGGAAGCTCCTTGGTATCCAGAGGCTTGTCCAGCCTTAAATCCTCCGTTTAGGAATGGGTTTTTGGACAGATCAACTCCGTTGTTTGCTGAACTGTATGCGGAATCAAATGATGACGATTGGAAGTTGCTAGGTTTGACACCAGCGCCAAATCTAGCGCTTGTCCCGGTGCCCAATCCTTTAGACAAGTCTCCGTTTAAGAAGGGATTAGCCGCCAGATTTAATGCAGCAGCTCCCACGTTGGCTCCGCTCGAATAGCTTTCAGATTTGCTGTACTTTTCGTAGTTTCCGCTCGCTCCAGTTTTGAAGGGGGAGTCCTGGTTCATCCACCAGAAGGGTGGGTTGGCGCTGTTGCCGAATCCGGCACCGAAAACATCGCCCAGAGCTCCGGCCGCGCGGAAGATGAACTCGTTGTTGATGTCGGCGGCCGCTGCGGCATTGAAGGCGTCTACGTTGCCGTACCTCTCGATGATATTACCATCTTTGATTTTGAGCCCAGCACAGCCTTTATCCGTACTGCAGCCTTGGAAGGACTGCTGGCTGTGGATTTCGGCGCCTGGTACTGCGTTAAGCGCTGCAAGTACGGCTTTCGAAGGCGTTTTGACTTTTAGCGTGCAAGTGGTGCATCGCTCCACCCGCGCCTGTTCGTCGGACTCCGCGGCCTCTACCACTGGCTCTTTGGACTGCGGCAGTTGTTTGACGTCTTCGATGTTCTCGGGGAGTGCGTGAATGCTCAGTAGAAGGCTTAACGCCACCACTGTCCGTAGCAGTGGTTTCATGTTTAAATCTGTAACAATAACAAAGTTAAAGTTATTAAAGTATTCTCAAAAACATACCTTAGCTTTTCTTTACATATACTTTGTTAATGTTATAGTTATACAATACATATATGTATAAATAATTGCTATATGGTGGCAAGACATGATTCACTACTGCACAAAATACTTCTATGATTTTGTTTGAAACAATGAGTCAAGGAAAGTTACGAAATTAAATTTATATTTAAAATTATTTCATGTTTCATTGGTGTTTTATTTCAGTTGAGCTATAAACGTGATTAATAATAAATGAACATATCTATGCAAAATAAATAATATTACAAATACACACACACACACACACACACACAATCACACACACACACACACACACAGAGACAGCACATCTAATAATTACGTTTTATGTATGCCTTAGTCCCATTAGTGATTAGATTATGTCCTACGGTGTTAAAGGTTATAGAAAACTCAATTTTATCTAAAAACTCGTTGAAGTTTTTTTCACATTGTTGAGGTTATTTGAAAAAAAAATGCCAAGTGCGAGTCGGGCCTCGCTCTTTTAGGGTTTCGTACATATGACCAAATCACTTACTAGATATTTAAATAAGTATCTTAGTTCATAGATAGTACTAAATTAGCTTAGGGGGAAAAATGCTCGTTTGTTTTGGCCACAATTACTTATAAACCGCATCATAAATCTGTGTTTTCAGTTTTTGTTGTTAAAATACACTTTAAAACACATAATATACAGAAATTTCAAAATCCTAAGTAGTTTAGTTTTTGAGATAGACCCCGTAACAAAAGTGGTCTAAAACCGAAAATTTTGACGGCCCCCCCATTTCTTCATTTTTATAGTTAAAAAATAATAAAAAATATTATCTCTCTAATTAATGAGTGTTAGACAATGTCACCCCACATGCCAGGGTAAAAAAATAAAATTTTATTTCGACACCTTTTCCGTGTATGAGAGCTTTATTTTTTAATTTAATTTAATTTTTATTATTTTTTGTTATAGCGGCAATAGAAATACACACTCTATGAAAATTTCAACTGTCTACCTATTACGGTTTACGAGATATAGCCCGCTGACGGACGGACGGACGGACAGACGGACATCGGACGCTTAGAATAGGGTTCCGTTAGCACATTTTGGGTACGGAACCCTAAAAATAAACATCAAATAACAATGACTATAGTTCAAGGACGTATATTTCAATATTAATTAACCAAGTATGCATAATACCTCTTAAAATATATAATATACTGTATTGCAAATGTTATAAAGTTGTAAATTGAATGCTTTTTGCTCAGGAATACGCAAAGTAAAGTTTGTCAATACATAATGTATGTTTATGACATTTTTGTGCGTAATCTTAGAGTGTTTATCGACTTTGCTCTTTGACTCCTTAGTAAAAAAGTTGAATTCGAATTGTTGATTTATGTGTTTAATCAGTCTGCTTGTCTGGCAGTTTAAACATAAGTTTTCTTCGAGTATTTATAAAATAACCAAGATCATGGATCACGTCTGTACTTAAGTGTTAATAGGAGTAAAAAACACAATACGTACAACATAAGATTTCTTCGATTACATAAAATAAAAAATAATAATTTAATATAAAAAATTATTTAAAAAAAACTGCCTTCAAACACCCGTGCCACTACAAAGTATATATTGTTGATTTTTTTTAAAACCGCTCGACCGATTTCGATAAAATTTTAATGGAATCACCTGGGTGGTATACCCTTTGAAACAAAAAAAGAATTTTCTAAATCGGTTCAGGCGTCTTCGAGTAATCGGTAAACATACATAAAGAAAAAAGATTCGGACGAATTGATAATCTCCTCCTTTTTTGAAGTCGGTTAAAAATACTCATAAAAAGGAAAAAGAATTTGGAACTTGAACCGTTGCAGTGATATTTATCTATTTACTTTGTGGTTGGAACAACCTGTGGTTCTTAAGTGATGTCAAGACTCTATCACCCGGTTCCGAAAGCAAAAAACTCAGCAGTTGCTTTCTTCGAAACCTCTTAGATTCATAACTTTTCATGCAACTTCTAATAATATATAAAACTCTCGTGTCACAATGTTACTTACCTGACTCCTCCGAAACGGGTGGACCGATATTTATGAAATTTTGTGTGCATATCGGGTAGGTCTGAGAATAGGCCAACATCTATTTTTCATACCACTAAATAATAAGGGTGACCGACCACTAAATATTTTTGATGGAGATACGTAGTTCGCTGGGTCAGCTAGTTATAATTATAAAATTCAATAATGAAGTAATAATCTTGACTTAACAAATGTGTTTTTATTATAATATATTGCTTAAGTTTACATAATGGTAAATCTAAGAATTCTTCCGGAATAATATTAACCCTGAGGATACGAGTATCCGTACTTTGTCCACAGACATGACCGTGCTACTGATGGAAGTTTTCTCTGACTTAGGGGTCATCATCATCATCATAAGCAACCCATCAAAGGCTCACTACTGAGCGCAGGTCTCCTCTCAGAGAAGGGTTATAGGCCATAGTCCACCACGCTGGCCCAATGCGAATTGGTGGACTTCACACACCTTCGAGAACATTATGAAGAACTCTCAGATGTGCAGGTTTCCTCACGATGTTTTCATTCACCGTTGAAGCAAGTGATAGTTAATTGCTTAAACGCACTTGACTCCGAAAAGTCAGAGGTGCGTACCCGGGATCGAACCTGCCACCCACCGAATAGGAGACCACAGTCCTAACCACTAGGCTATCACTGATTCGACTCAGGGATACAAATGTCATTAGTTCAATTCTTGGCGCCAGTCGTTCACTTCACAAAGGCGCCAGAGGTTAGGTATAAGCCTCTTAATAGCCTTAATACGGTCCTCTTTCTAAGAGGTACCATAAAGAGATTTGCAAATAGCTAGTGATTCACATTCATTCGTCACAAGCTTGTAGTAATGTGTAGGCGTCAAGGTTTGCTTGTCTTGTCCATTAATAATGTGAGTATAATGTTTGAACTAACATTAAGAGTATTTTAGACTAAGTCGGGTCGTCATATCCGATTCTGGTTGACTGCGATTTCACCTGATGGTAAGTGGCGATGAAGTCTAAGATGGTAGCGGGATAATTTGGGATATGGCAGTGAAAAAGAAACCCATACCCATAATCTGTTTCTATCGTGCTAGAAGGTTTAAATCGCTTGGCAGAACGTCCTTGACAGTAGGGTGGTAACAAGTAACAATTACAGTCCCTCCAGGCAATGTTCGACTGCATTGGATATGTCAAAGCATAAAAAAACTATTTTAATAAAATTTTTATCATTAAAAAAACACTGCGCGTGGGCACCACTAAAAGGAATTATAGTGAAAATCAGCCTCGATAGAAAAGAGTTCAACGCGCGCGCGTCACTAAAAATTCCTATAATTTTTTTTTTCACGTGACTTAACGTGTCTTTATGTCAGATATGGGTAAATACCGCGCTACTAAAGGTCGAAGATTATACGAAGAGCAAACATTCCTACCGGCCTCGGCGAAGGACTCGGTGTACAATGCTTAGACAAATGTAGGCATTGGGTGTTGGCTAATTGATTGTGGAATTTACCGGAAATGTGTGACGTGGCCAAAATTATGTAGGAAGTAGTTAAGTAGTAGTCTGTGATATAGGGTACATATAACTTTTAATAAAAATGTGTTCATAAAATTCGAGACTCGTTTGCATTGCTCTCTCTCTCTCTTTAAGCATTTCTGTGGTGGTGTCGTGTGGTGCGGGTTGTTACGTTCCCTCAAATATATGGTCGAGCGAAGCAATGGCTGGATCATGCGTTATGCTCGTGAACGGGTTTCACCGGCGGGAATGGGGCTACTTTCTATCTGCCCGTCTTAACATGAATTGAATTGTAGTTCGCTTTTTTGGAACTTCCCCTCATTGTGGAAATATTATATTCTATTCTAACACAGTTGCATAGGTTAAATTGGCTTGGCATTCAATACATGTAATAGGTACAATACATACAATGTCTACATAATAATATTGTAAAATGATTATTTTGAAAAGAGCAACTGCTGAGTTTCTTGCCGGCTCTTCTCAGCGGAATCCGCTTTCCGAACCGGCGGTAGAATATGACTTGTCATAAGAGCCATAGGCTGGCCTACGTGAAATAAATAATTTTTAATTTAAAAATTTTGAATTTGAATTGGTTCAGCCACATACTGTGCCATCCACAAAGCTATGTGGATTACAGGTGCCATACCCATCCCTAATCAGTAAACAAGCAGAAGCTTGTATAAGGCGGGACAAAAGTTAAGAAGAAAAATAAAACATTGTTCATGGTATGTGTGACCAAAACCTAAGCAGAGAACTTAAAAAACTTCTACAATTTGTACCTAAATTAATAATTTGCTACTTGACTGGTGTCCGGATGGTAGTTTTCTTTACTAAGTGTGTTACTAACTGGGCCAGCGCGGCGTGGTGGTTTATCTCTTTTCTGAATGGAGGCTTGCGCTCAGTTAGTAAGCCACTTATTGATTACTGATGATGATGATGTTGTGTTACATTGAGTATGTTATATTCTTTTATAAATTATTCCTATGTATAAGGACACACCATGACATGGTCGCTAACTAAGGGCCTCATAAGTAGGCTCAGGACCGCTCAGCGGGCGATGGAGAGAGCTATACTCGGAGTGTCCCTGCGGGATCGAATCAGACATGAGGAGTTCCGTAGGAGTACCAAAGTCACCGGCATAGCTCAGCGACCCGCGAAACTGAAGTGGAAATGGGCGGGGCTCATAGTTCGAAGAGCTGATGGTCGTTGGGGTCCGGTGCTGGAGTGGCTGTCCCACACCGGGAAGCGCAGTGTTGGCAGACCCCCCACCAGGTGGACCGACGACATCAAACGAGTCGCAGAGAGCCGCTGGATCCAGGTGGCGCAAGACAGAGGCCTGTGGAAGTCCATGCAAGATACCTTTGTCCAGCTATGGAACTCTATCGGTTAATAAAGAAGAAGAAGAAGATAAGGACACACCCATACGCCTTTATGAGCACCAACATTTATAATGTATTCATAATATGTTTATAATGTAGACATAAAAGATCATAAAAGATAATAATAATATAATTTCGCCCGCCAAGTTTAGGTCGACACGGTGCAAATGAGTCAAATTGAAGTAGCGACAGGCCTACGCGCGCTTAGTCTTACATCATCACTTTCAATGCTCTCACACCTACGCGGAGACCTAAACGTCTCAGATCTAAGCTATGTGAGATCAGAGCTTAGCGGAGTCTGATGGAAACAAAGTATGAATTCACTTGCACAGCAAAAAAACTTTATTTACTTAAACTTGCTCGCGACTTGGTCCACGTGGACGCAGGGTTTTCAAAATCCCGCGGGAACCCTTTTTTCGGGTTAAAAATTATCCATGTCACTCTTCAAGTCCATTGCTGTCTCGAAGTCTCCATTGCTGCGTGATTGAAGGATAAATCGTCCACTGATGATACAATGGGGTAACGCAGCCAGCGTTCTGGACTAATTTCCTTTTCTAAATGGTATTTGAATGATATTTTTATTTTCAAGATAAGATTTATTATAAAACGGACTAATGTTTATACCAAGTGATAAATCAAGGGTTTTTATTATTCAATGACAAGGTAGTCCTTGACTTCGATCTCACCTGATGGTAAGTGACGATGCAGTCTAAGATGGTAGCGGGCTAACTAGGAAGGGGTATGGCAGTAAACATTCAAACCCATACACCCTAATCTGTTTTTAAACACCAACGTGCCAAAAGGCTCAATAACTTGGCGGCATGTCCTTGCCGGTAAGTTGGTAACGGCCAAAGCCTCCCACCAGCCCAGAACAGAGACAATTCAGAAATTATAAATTCTCAAATTGCCTCCGCCGGGAGTCGAACTCAATACCTCCTAGTTATAAGAACACAGCGCTACCACAGCGCCAGGGAGGTCGTCAAAGATACTAAAATTGCTACTGGTTCAGAATGTTGTTGAATTAATAATTTTCCAATAAATTTTAATTGGTAGACAATCTTTAATTGGTTCTATGATATATGATCGGTTGATTTTGCAAATAGTAATGTAAGTAAGCTCATGTACCAAAGCTATCGACATAGCTCATCGAATCGCGAAGTTAAAGTGGAAATGGGCGGGCATATAGTTCGAAGAAATGATGGTCGTTGGGGTCTCAACCCATCAACGGCTCACTTCTGAGCGCGGGTCTCCTCTCAGAGAAGGGTTATAGGCCATAGTCCACCACGCTGGCCCAATGCGAGTTGGCAGACTTCACACACCTTCGAGAACATTATGAAGAGAACTCTCAGGTGTGCAGGTTTCCTCACGATGTTTTTCCTTCACCGGTGAAGCAAGTGATATTTAATTGCTTAAACGCACTTGACTCCGAAAAGTCAGAGGTGCGTGATCGAACCTGCAACCCCCCAAATAGGAGAACACAGTCGTAACCACTAGGCTATCACTGCTGACGACATCTATCGGTTCATAAAGCTGAAGAAGAATGTACTCATGATAAAAATAAGATTGGTATAAACAGCAGTATAAACCGGAACTACTCTTACAATGTTAACTAGGTACCCACCTGCACTACCTGGAATACCCACTAGCAGCAGTGATAGCACATAAACTGATGTGGTTTACCTTATACGGGCAGACATAATATTTGGAATGTGGTGATTATGTGGGAAGAAAATGGCTGTATTAATTGCCATTAAAAGTTAAAACTATAATATAATTCCTTGAAGTTGGTTAATTAGAGGTTACGTTACTGGCCTTGAAATGGCGAAATCTTAATATTTAAATACATGCTCGTCCAATCTAAATATATAAAAAATTCTTTTCAAAAAACCGACTTCTAACGCCACTACAAAGTATAAAAATAATTTTAGTTGTCCACGTTTGTTGAAGTCGGGCGGGCCTATATACAAACTATGAAACCGATGCGCGACGCTACAGAATATGATTTGACTCGTTTGTAGAAGTCGAGCGAGCATCGCGAGTCGGTTTCATAGTTTGTAATTTAGGCCCGCCCGACTTCAACAAACGTGGACAACTAAAATTATTTTTATACTTTGTAGTGGCGTTAGAAGTCGGTTTTTTGAAAAGAATTTTTATTTTAAGCTTTTAAGTGTAGTATCCTATGATTAAGGAGCTAGGACCTGGAGCTCCATGATGTAGTCCATACTTGTTACCTACAATAATAATTCGTAATCGACATTTCCTAAATCTCTTTATTTTAGGTGAGCAATATCCCTTCAGCATCAGGCTTGAGGACTTGAAGGTTAAAATTTTTCTTTATTCTCCGAGCAAGTTCTAAGCACTTCCTAAGCGGAAACATAGTTCGTTGTAGCCTTAAACAAAGCCTTCAAAGCAGGTTAGGTCCTGACTCCTGAGACCATTTTTGGATTAAATTCCCCAATTGCCCACATCAGAAATTGAATCCGAGACTTGCAGTCACAATGTTCAAACCACAATGTTTATCATCATGGCGGTCTGTGGTTAGAATACTGAAATATCGATACGAAGTCGTGGGCTTAAACTAGTAATGAGTAGATATTATGCTTGAGCCTTCAACTTTTCCAAACGAAAAAATAAAAATTAACATAACAATACTCAACAATATTTTAATCATTTGTCATCAGAAATGTTAATTTGAACCTGTCGCGACTATTCGTTATCATAAATTAATATACTGACTCATTGTCGTATTAATAATTAATATGTATATTATAATTTACTAAAAAATAAATTATGTAAATATATAAAAATTCTTCTAAAAAAACCGACTTCATGCGCCACTGAAAAGTATAAAATAATTTCAGTTTGTACACGTATGTTGAAGTCGGGCGATCACGTAAAGCCGTCGGTCCTGCGCCTGATCTCTCTCTGGTCGTGTCGGATTTCCGTCCCATCGGACTATAAGATTGAGGGAATAGAGAGTGCAACTGTGTTTGCGCACACACTTGCGCACTATAATATCTCCCGCGCAGAAGGCTGACCTCTAAGGAGGTTGGCCGCCGTGATCGGATTCGGTCGGGAGGACATTATGATTTTTTGAACGATATCATATTCCAAACACTATATTTAGAAACTTTCTCAATCTGTCGGACAACAGACAGACAGACTGATTTGTATGGTTCCAGAGGCAGGTAAAGAATTAAAATAATACGCTATTTTAACGGGATTCAGTCAGGAGATTTAAAAAAAATGGGCTAAGTGCGAGTCGGACTCGCGCACCGAGGGCTACTAGCCTCTATATGGCCCATAGTTAGCCACTATTATACAAATATTCCAAATTACATGTCGATAGTAATAACAACGAGGTGAAAATACTAATTTATTAATAACAACGTGGTAATAATACTATTTTATTAGAAGTGTTCACTTTGACGATTCGTAACGTAATGCGACAATTCATCGAATCATGGCTATATATGACCTAAAATGTACGGTGTGAACGTAGGTGATCTACGTTCACGCATATTTTATATTTACCCTCACTTTACATTCAATTTAGTCAGTTTCTTTCCTATATTCACAAAAATACAAATAAATTAATATTGTAGTAAATATTTAGTAACAATAATTGCATAATATAGTTATTTATACTTAAAATACAATTGACATCTTTGAATATAATTAATAACATCTAACAATCGGCCATCCTGACTACATTAAGTTTGTCCTCAAACTTATAACATACCTAACACATTTTTTTTTTATATCACAAAAACACTAAATTCCAGATATAACGACTACACTACTAATCTGCACCGCACCCCTCACCGTTAAGCCAAGAGCAAGTCATCTTGCAACAAGACTCCACGGCCGTGTACGGCTTCCAGATTTCAACAACACATCTGCACCGCACCCCTCACCGTTAAGCCAAGAGCAAGTCATCTTGCAACAAGACTCCACGGCCGTGTACGACTTCCAGATTTCAATAACACATCTGCACCGCACCCCTCACCGTTAAGTCAAGAGCAAGTCATCTTGCAACAAGACTCCACGGCCGTGTACGACTTCCAGATTTCAACAACACATCTGCACCGCACCCCTCACCGCTAAGTCAAGAGCGAGTCATCTTGCAACAAGACTCCACGGCCGTGTACGACTTCCAGATTTCAACAACACATCTGCACCGCACCCCTCACCGCTAAGCCAAGAGCAAGTCATCTTGCAACAAGACTCCACGGCCGTGTACGACTTCCAGATTTCAACAACACATCTGCACCGCACCCCTCACCGCTAAGCCAAGAGCAAGTCATCTTGCAACAAGACTCCACGGCCGTGTACGACTTCCAGATTTCAACAACACATCTGCTTAAATTACACGTCATGTCATGTCACAATGATTTCCTTTCAATAATAATTATTTAATCAAATATCATAACACAATATAATCTACATTTAAGTATCAATAATATCTTTATCAAATCAGAATAATCGAAGCTTTCGAAGTTTAATTGAATAATCGAATTTTTCAATAAAACTAGGACAAAATCATTAAAACATTCTATTTTTAAAGTATAGTAGCCACCATCTTATAAACTCGGCTTACAAACAATTTTAACCCTTTACCAAGCCTGTTTCATCATCTGAACTATCACTTTGGTCACTGGTAATGGTGATCCATGGTTGTATACGATCAGCAGCCCAAACGTTTGAATATTTTCCCCTAGTAATATGAGACCCGGGAATACTAGAAATCTCATACCTATCATTATCTAAAATACCAGTTATTCTAAAAGGACCCGTATATTTTGGCAGAAGTTTACGACTTTTACCGTCATTAGACGGTAAAGTCTTCAGTATTTTTACAAGATCTCCTATTTTATATACTTTAGCTTCTTTTCTTTTTCGGTCAAATCTCTGTCTTTGTTTATTTTGATCTTTATCTATATATTCATTAATTTCCTCTCTTATTTCCTCAATACTTTTGTCATTTTGCCTAGTTTCAGTTAATGTATCACCTAATATGCCTTCACCTTTGCTTAGCGGCCTTTTGCAGAAAAGCGCTTCAGCTGGGGTTTTACCTATTCCCTTGTTGAGGGTATTATTGAGGCCCCACTGTATTTTTCCTACATTCTGGTCCCATTTGTTCTCACCCATTTTATCAGTATAAGTTCTGAGACTATCTAGCACGGTTCGATTATATCTTTCTACCTGACCATTTGCGCGAGGGGCTGATACAGCATTGAGAATGTGTTGGATTTCGAATTCCACACAAAAACGTTTGAACTCCTGCGACGTGAAGCAAGTTCCGCGGTCAGAAACCAATCTACATGGATTTCCAAAAGTAAAACAAATTTCTTTGAGAACCCTGATCGCGGGACCAGATTTTGTTGATCGCAGTGGTTTGATTAGACAAAATTTAGTATAGGCGTCTACAATTAATAAAATATATTGATTACCGTTTAAACTTTTTACAAAGGGGCCTAAATGATCAATATGGATGGTGTGGAATGGGATATCCATTTTGGGTATACTATGTAAGAACCCTTCTTTAGCACCACCAGGTTCTTTACCAATCGCACAATGCAAGCATGATTTTACGTACTTGGTCACGAATTTTTTCATTTTTGAAAACCAGAAGTCTTTTTTAATTTTTTCAAGTGTTTTATCAACAGAAAAATGACCTATGTCATCATGATTGCGTTGGCAAATCTGCCACCTAGCACTTTTGGGGACTACACATTTAAGATCATCTCCTACCTTCCGATACAGTCGGTTATTTTTCAGGACAAAATTCTGTTTTATATCGACAATATCTTTATATTGAGGGTCTTCGAGGGCAGAACGAATGTGACAAATATTGGGATCAGCCAATTGTAAGCTGAGTAGCCAGTCGTCTTGGGAAATTTGGAGTACACGAGTTAAATGCTCATTTTTATCATCATCATTGGCGCATGGGAGTGGATTTCTACTGAGTGCATCTACATGTTGCATCACTGGCCCTGGTTTATATTCAATCGAGCAATCGTATTCCTGTAATGCTATCCACCAACGTGCTACGCGAGGTATTATATCTCTTTTATTTTCTACTGAAATATGCTACTGGTTTCAAACATGAACTAGGTGACTCCTTTTGAAAAAGGATACCACCCAGTCCAGTCTTTGATGCATCGCAATGTAGTTCCGTAATATATTCGGGATTAAATAACGCAAGAATTGGGCGCTGAGTTAATTTTTCTTTTAGTGTTAAAAATGCCTCTCGCTGTTGTTGTTCCCATTTCCAAGGATGGTTTTGTTTTGTAAGGTCAGACAACGGTCTGGCTATTGTAGCAAAATGTTGGATAAATTTTCTAAAAAAACTGGCCAATCCTAAGAATTGGCGAACCTCATGGACGTTTTTTGGCTCAGGGAAAGAGACGACTGCATCAATTTTCATTTTACCAGGCCTAACCCCTTCAGCGGAAATTTCAAACCCTAAATAATTGATGATGGTATCAAAGAAACGACATTTTTTGATATTTAATGTAAGACCGGCTTCTTTTAATAAAATAAAAGTTTGTTCAAGTTTGTTTAAGCACTCATCAAAATCTTTACCAGAAATAAGTAGGTCATCCATATATGCTATGGCGCACTTTTCACGTGACTTTCCAAGCATTCTATTAACAGTTCTTTGAAAAACTGCGGGACAATTGGCGAGACCAAAAGGGGCGCGTCTAAATTGATAAAGACCATCAGGAGTAATGAATGCGGTTAAGTGTTTGCAATCTTCTTTAATAGGTATTTGGTAGTATCCGCTAGACATGTCAAGACTAATAAAATATGAATTTCCGCTGAGGAGGTCTATCTGATCATCTATCCGGGGTAACGGGTAAAGATCCCTAACGGTCTTTCGATTAAGCGCCCTATAATCGACGCATAATCGATAACCACCTGTCTTTTTGGAAACTAAGAGTATCGGACTGGCGTACGCAGAATCAGATTCTTCTACTATATTATTCTCTTCTAATTCTTTCACCATATCACGCACTATTTCCTTTTCAGAGTGACTTAGCCTATAGGGACGATAGGCAACGGGGGTTTCGTCTAACAATTTTATATCTAATTCAGAAATATTTGTACATCCTAATTCGGACAAGTTTTGGGCAAAGCATTCGCGATATTTATTAACCAGGTTATAAACCTTTTCTTTTTGATCAGAAGATAAATCAGGGTTAACAAGTATTTCATTATGATCAAGTGGTTCCAAAGTCCGCGTGGCAAGACACCGTAAGTGTTCCTGAGACAAATTTAATAAGGAATTATCATAAAAAATTGGAATAGCACGAGTAACAACTGAATCTTTAACGAAATAGAGAGGTTGAAGATCTTTAGTGCTAGCCATATTCAATATTAACAAATCGCATTTACCATTCTTAATTTGATATACACCCTCCTGAATACAATATTCTTGACCATTTATATTTCTGCAAGCACTTGGGACATATACGTCAGTAGTTTTCAAATCTGAACTATAACAGGTTAGTAAATCGACAGTATTTATTTTTGAGTCAGTCAGAGCAATTAATTTAATTTTTCTGCTATTAAAACAATCTTCATCAACACTAAGAAGTTCATGTATTGAGTTTCGGGACAAAATATTAAGGGACTTATCAGTTTTTGTAATAACAATTTCGGGTAGTTCGGTAAAATTCTGACCGATTAGTAATGGTACATGTAAATGTTGGTCGTCAATTACGTAAGCCGTAATATTTGCCTCAACCGAATCAATGCGCAAAGAGAAGGTAGTTTTTCCTACTATCGGAATAACTACATCAGCTACGCCTCTTATAGAGGGTAGACACTCTTTCGACAGCTCTAAACGGAATTTTTCTACGGTTTCTTTAGTAATAAGTGAGCAATCACTGCCTAAATCGATAAAACACTGAACCGAATTACAATTATTGACTACCGCTTGTTTATAGTATTTTAGATTGTTTGAATTTTTACTGTCAACAAACATAACACGTTTCTCATTATTATTTGAATTGTTTTTAAAAACGCAATTTTTGTGACCATAACGGCCACAATTTTCACATTTAATAATAGGCTTTGTACATTGCTGGATCCGGTGACCCCTTTCCTTACAGTTGAAACAAGTTGTAAAAAGAGATTGGTTATTTTGGGGGTTATTGGCTCTGCATAAGGCTGCACGATGACCAGGTTCATTACATCTGGTACAAACTATAGTTGGGCGGGTTTTGTTCAAGTTAGGATTTCTGAAAGTATCTTTTTGTTCCTTACACACATCTTTCAAGAATTTAAATAAATCTTCCTGTTCAGTAAACCGACCTGAAGATGCACCGGCGCGAACAGTTCGATCATCTGTGCCATGTATGAGACAATCTACGGCCCTTTTGCCAGAAATTTCACACGCGTTTAGCAACATAATTTTTTCGTAATAATATTCGTCAAGATTTTCGCCAAATTTAAGTCTTCTTTCGAGCATTTCTGACAAAAGTACACCGTAGTTAGTCTCAGATGGGAAAGCTTTACGCAAAAGAATCTGCCATTCTTGCCAATTACGTAATACAGAAGTCTGACCGTTATACCATTTTTTCGCATTACCCACAAGTTTAGGCAAAGCATAATGCATAATATGAGCTTCATCCCACCGGTATATTGTCGCGCATTCGTTTACCTTAGATAACCACAAATCGATTCGGTGATTTTTAATAGATGGGTCAAATTCAGGAATCATATTATTTACGTTTGTATTAATAGATGGAGATAAACCAGGCTTTATAAAGGATTGCAACAGCTGAGAAAAGGTATTAGAATTTAACAAAACATTTGGCGTAGTATTGGTATTGCACTGATCACTTTGCGGTACCTGCACTTGATGTCCTGCGAGGTGACCCTCGGTAGCTGCAGCGGCGGCCACGAGCGCAGCCTCGGGCGTGGCGGCAGCGGGCGCATTATTTGAAGTTCCAGGAAGACAGCCTGGCGCCTGCGCAGCCACGGCGGAGACGCTGTGGCGCCCACTTGACGCGTCGTCGCTCGCCTTCTCCGATGTTAGTTCGATTGTATCTCGTCCGGTCGCAGATCTTCTTGATCGTACTACTTGTCTTCTTTCGCCGTCAGTACAAGTTCCAACTCGTCCGGTCGCAGATACTTCGTCGTATATTTCGGGTGTAGCAGCAGTACGTCTGCTTGTGCTGCGCTGAGTAAGAGTTTGATAAACAGTCGAACGATCTCGGCTTTTCCTGGTTGGACTTCGATCGCCCGTGTTAGAGCTGTATGATGACTCACTCGTCGTATCATCATTTTTTTGTCTTCGGTTGCCAGAAAAATTGTGACGTGAGCGTTTCGGTCGCTTTCGGCGACCCATTTTGCCACTTCTGATAATAACAACGAGGTGAAAATACTAATTTATTAATAACAACGTGGTAATAATACTATTTTATTAGAAGTGTTCACTTTGACGATTCGTAACGTAATGCGACAATTCATCGAATCATGGCTATATATGACCTAAAATGTACGGTGTGAACGTAGGTGATCTACGTTCACGCATATTTTATATTTACCCTCACTTTACATTCAATTTAGTCAGTTTCTTTCCTATATTCACAAAAATACAAATAAATTAATATTGTAGTAAATATTTAGTAACAATAATTGCATAATATAGTTATTTATACTTAAAATACAATTGACATCTTTGAATATAATTAATAACATCTAACAATAGCTTTAATAGTTACTAAAATAATCGAGTGTGACAGGTGGACGGACGGACGGAGAAAGTCCATAAGGGTTCCATTTTTACTATTTTGGAACGGAACCCTAATAATGTCAATGATCCACGCACGAAATTCAGGAAATTGGTCTGCGTGATGGACTAATTGAATTAAATAGTTTTTGACGTGATAACGTCTTATAAATCGATGAACACCGGCTGCACGCACGAAAATGTCACGTTCCGCCTGAGCCTGTGCGTGCAAGCGATAGCGCGGAACAAGCGGTAGAGAGGCACGATCGGTCCAAGCGTTGGCTTGTGCCGCCCGCCAGTCAACGTCAATGTTTCTTTAAGACGTTATCACGTAAATAAAACTATCGTCCGTAAACTGACTTTACAGACAACCAATTTCTATTCGAATAAACTTTTACAAAGACGTGTTTTAGACCTTATAACCCTTCTCATTCTGGGAGGAGATCCCTGTTTAGTGGTGGGCGATGGATTGAGATGATGATGATGATGGTGTTATTTTTATAAACATAGGTATAGTCTGTTTTCTTTAACAAACGAGTATCGAAAATGTTGACTGCGTTGCTATTGGCCCACGTAATCAACATAGAGTCCCAGGCCCCACCCTTAAAATGACCCATCTCACTCTGTCAATATCGAAAATGTGCGAGAGACAAACTCAGTACCCCACCCATAACAATGATCCATCTCACTCTGTCAATATCGAAAATGTGTGAGAGACATACTCAGTACTCGTTTGTTAAAAAAAATAGACTATAAAAAATATAAAAAATATAAAAAATATAAAAATATCGATATAATATTATACTCCTTCGCATCACTAGTGTGGTATATAGGTACGCCACAACTCACAAGGTCCGGCGCGCATCGCTACAACTTGTTTGCGTCAATGAAATTCCGAAAATATGTTTTCGATCGTCCAATAATAATAATCGGTATTGTAATGGGAAGGTCGAATCCTAATAAAGAAGAAAAAATAATTTTATAATATTATTTTGGCGGATATCCTTGACAGACAATTTCAATAACGAGTCTATTACACTGCACCCGTAATCATCACTTCAACAAATATCAAAAAATATTGACGCATAAAATCGATCTGTCTCGATTTTCTTGTTTTATCTATTGAAATCTGTCTGATGGAAGGCTTTGGCCATGGCTAGTTACTGTCAAAGGCGTGAGACTGAAGAGGCGCATATTTTACATATTTGTCATAAACGTACTTGAAATGTAAATAATGTAAGTGTAACGAAACGTACATGTGAAACTGAGGTGCGATTGTCTGAAGTTATTCCATTGATCGTAATCGTTTTCGATGACATCAGCGTCAAAGTAAAATAAACCATAATACTATTGCATTAGAGGTCAATTTCGTGTATGCAATCTTATACGTTTAACTTTAAGTATTGACGATACGCTCAATAACGCTTCATGTTAAAATCAGTTGTACTAAATTTGTGACTTTAAATCAATACCTTCAAGGATTATTTTACTTTGACGCTAATGTCATCGAATACGTATACGATCAATGGAATAACTTTTAGACAGTTGGTACCCAGATTAGGGTATCATCATCATCATCATCAGCAACCCATCAAAGGCTCACTACTGAGCACAGGTTTCCTCTCAGAGAAGGGTCATAACTTATATGCTGGTCCAATGAAAATTGGCAGACTTCACACACCTTTGAGAACATTATGAAGAACTCTCAGGTGTGCAGGTTCCCCACGATGTTTTCCTTCAACGTTGAAGCTTGTGATATTTAATTTCTTAAACGCACTTAATTTAAAAAAGCCCGAGGTGCGTGTCCGGGATCGAACCTGCAATCCCCCAAACGGGAGACCGCAGTACTAACCACTAGGCTATCACTGCTTAAATTAATTGATTATGGGATGGTCCTAATTAAAGTTACCATACCCCACTGCCAAGTTACCTATCATCTTAAATTGCATCGTCACGTCTTATTATGAGGTAACAGTCAATGGATACCTTGTCGTGAATAAAAATAAAAAAAATTCAAAATTATTTAATTCACGTAGGCCAACCTGTGACTCTTATGACACGTCATGACTCTGCCATCGGTACGGAAAGCGGATTCTGCTGAGAAGAGCCGGCAAGAAACTCAGCAGTTGCTCTTTTCAAAATAATCATTTTACAATATTATTATTATGTAGCTATTATATCGTTATAAGTTTTATATACTATCTTGTGGGCAGCTGGATGCCAAGCATTACCCAAAGCTTCGAAAACTAAATAATATTTCCAAAACATATAAAAACCTAAACTCAATTGGGTAACAGCAAAATTCCTCTTGGTGATGTAAAAGTTTAGCGCCACGAAGGTTAAAACTTGAAACCATAGAGTCATTATAATTTAATACGTTGAAACAAAAATTCTTGACCGATGGTAGCGCGCGGCTTACAGTGAAATTGATTAGCACTATTGAGTAGATACAGTATATTATTTGAAGGTTGTTTTTGGTTATCATAACCGGAAGACTTTAGCTCTCGAATTTAGGTATTCCCATAATTATTTGGGTAATAGAAATAGTTACGAAGTGAAAAATTACTTTGCGCTTTTTCGCGCGCGCTTGGCGGGTTCCCAATTAAAAATGTACCTACCTAGGTACAATATTATAATTTATGTAACATTTTTTTTATTGCGATGAGAAAATACAAGGTTTGGTTATTTTATTTATTTATGATTGTTGTACATAATTTTGAGATTTAAACATAAAACCTACCTAGTTAGATAATTACTTTTATCGTAAGTTTTTTGCTTCGATCCATAAGTAACCTTTTTTTCATAAAACTGGCGCATGCACGGATCTGGGCCGGCTTTTTAAATGCCATTAAATGTCATGGGAACCCCGGGGATAAAAAAAATGTCCAGGATATAAGTAATTTATGTGCCTTCATTATCAAGGTTGCTTTAGCAACGCAAGACGAACTCCGCTGGCGCAGTGGTGAGCGCTGTGGTGTTATAAGTAGATGGTGTCGGGTTCGATTCCAGGCAGGAGCAATTTGGGATTTTAATAATATGAGGTCAGGCTAGATCAGAGTCAGATTCTGGCCCTGGCCAGTACTATCTGACCGTCAAAGACGCGCAAAGTATAGGTAAATTGATCTCGTCAAACTAGAATAAAACCGTCCAAGTGCGTGTCGGGCCACGCGCAGTGTAGGGTTCCGTAGTTGAAAGTCTCAACATACATTTTGAGTTTCATGGTTTAAATACTATAATATACTACAAAATATGCAACTTACACTACGTGTCTAGCTTAGAAAAACCGATATAACTCCTTCACTAATGAACCATACTTAGCCGTGATAGTTTTCCTTTAAAATTCATTATATATACTACTGCTGTGAATTTTTTCTTGTATCCTATATACAACCATTTAGCTGGCAGAGGGGGGGGGGGACACTTGACTCTAATAAAATTTAGCACTTTAAAATATCATATTTCACAAACGGATCCCTGAATTGAAAAATGGTGTTCCCACACCCACAACGTTTTTGAAAGACCTTCTTCTTCTTCAAGTGCCGACTCCTATCGGAGGTTGGCAATCATGACGGCTATCTGCACCTTGGACGCTGCTGCTCGGAACAAGGATCGGGTACTTTTGCCATACCATTGGCGTAGGTTTCTAAGCCACGATGTTCTTCTGCGACCCGGTGGTCTTCGGCCAGCTATTTTCCCTTGTATAATGAGCTGCAGGAGGTCGTATTTGTTATTTCTGAGGATATGGCCAAAATACTCAAGCTTCCGCACTTTTACGGTCTTAATAATTTCAAGATCTTTGCCTAGCCTCTGCAGCACAGTCGTGTTTTTGACACGCTGAACCCACGAAATTCTCAACATTCTTCTGTAAACCCACATTTCGAAAGCTTCGATCTTTTTACACAAAGTTTCCGTAAGTGTCCAGGCTTCGACTCCATATAAAAGAACGGAGAAAACGTAACAGCGTGCGACTCTTATACGCAATGGGAGGCTGAGATTACGATCGCAAAGTATCTTGTCCATTTTACGGAAAGCTGCCCGGGCTTGCTCAATTCTGCATTTGATCTCTATGCTGTAATCTACTTGATCATTGACTCTATAGTACCCAAATATTTGTATTGGCTTACCCAGTCTATGGTGGAGTTATTAATAAAAAAACCGGCCAAGTGCGTGCCGGGCCACGCGCAGTGTTCCGTAGTTGAAAGTCTCAAACATTATTGCTGACCTAGGATACTGCTTTTGTTTTATTTATGAATATTGAATAAATTTTGAGTTCCATGGTTTAAATACTATATATTCTACAAAATATGCAACTTACACTACGTGTAATACCTAACTTAGAAAAAACAGATATAACTCCTTAACTAATGAACCCTACTTAGCCGTGATAGTTTTCCTTTAAAATTCATTATAATATATACTACTGCTGTGAATTTTTTCTTGTATCCTATATACAACCATTTAGCTGGCAGAGGGGGGGGGACACTTGACTCTAATAAAATTTAGCACTTAAAACATCATATTTCACAAACGGATCCCTGAATTGAAAAATGATGTTCCCACACCCACAATATTTTTGAAAGACCTATTCAACGACACCCCGCACTATGGGATAGACGAGAAAAAAAAATTCATCCCCACTCTACATGTAGGGGAGGTACCCTAAAAAAAATTATTTTTCACAATTTTATTTCACGACTTTGTCGGCGTGATTGATATTTATACCCTTGTCAAATTACAGATTTCTAGTACCAATAGTCTCTGAGCTAAACCGCGGACAGACAGACAGACAGACAGACAGACAGACAGACGGACGGACATGGCGAAACTATAAGGGTTCCTTGTTTACTACGGAACCCTAAAAATGGACGATGAAGGTTGAAAGACCTATTGAACGACATCCCACACTATGGGATAGATGAGAAAAAAAATTTACCCCCACTTTACATGTGGGGGAGGTACCCTAAAAAAAATATTTTTCACAATTTTATTTGACCACTTTGTCGGCGTGATTAATATTTATACCCTTGTCAAATTACAGATTTCTAGTACCAATAGTCTCTGAGCTAAACCGCGGACAGACAGACAGACAGACAGACAGACAGACAGACAGACAGACAGACTGACGGACATGGCGAAACTATAAGGGTTCCTTGTTTACTACGGAACCCTAAAAAGTATGTCAGTAGTTACTAACTACCCATTCACCTTGAACTTAAATTTTGTTTTAATATGGTTAGAACTAAGAAGCTATAAGATAACCTTTTCTAAAAGAATATTAATAAGTTATTACGCTAATGTTAAAGGTGTAGAGTATTTCACCTTTAACATACTGGTAAAAAATAATATATCTATGAATGAATGACCCTAATTTTTTACTCCATAATAAGGAAATAGCTTTACAAGTTACAACATATGTACGTATATTATAAAAAATATACAATGTTGAGAAATATTTTAAAGATTTTTCTTTGCTGTAACCCGTTAAAAAGATACACTAAACATTTAAACGCAATTAATTCGTTGCATGCTGATCGTTAATCACACCAACTCAGATGTTAAGATGTGATTGTTTTTTTATAATAGCCGTACAATCACGGTTTATGGTTTTACGCGATTTGCTAAATTTATTTCAAGTGATACTAGATTTTTTAATTGGAGGATACTTATTCCTTTGGCGATAGGAAAATCGCTTGTTTGGGATACCAGTAGAAACTATTTGTGCAGATATACTTAGTTTATAACTGTTATAAATGATTTACTTGCTATTTATGTTTAAATTATGTTTTTTGAATATATATACGACTTTTAAAGCAACTGTAAAATGAAATTGAAAATTCAGGCTTCTAATTTTACCCACAACGAAGTTATAGGGGGATCGAAAATGGCCTGAACTGCTTCGAGAAAAGGATGGTACGGCAGTGCCGCTTTTTTGCTCGACTAGATATTATAAACTTCCTAAGAATTAAGGCGACACCGTTGATTATTACTGTTTATTTTTTTACAACACAATGTTCTTTAATATCACAGTAGTTTTTGTGTCATAAAGAAGAAGAGCAAAAATTGAATATGGATCTTAGGGTTGATTTGGGTTCTATAGGGTTGGTTGAGAGACTATTAGATAATTATGATATTAGTGAAGTCTTGAGCCGATTATTGCGATTGTTTTTTTATTCGGACGAAATTGAAAATACATATAAAAAATTATAATATGTATGTATGTATACTCTGATTAATTCTTCAATTCTTTGATAGTATTAATTTGTTATTGTTGTGTATTAATATGATAAAGATAGTTATTATTGATTAAATCCATCGTTATTAAACTAAATAAATATCAATAAAAAAATCATAAAATAATGATAAAATCTGTCGTCAAAGTAATAAATCTGCTACACAAGAAGCAACAAAAAATCGTAGTGTGGCAATACAACGATTTCCCTGTAATTTTTCACGGATTTACGTAACGTTATATAACGTGCATTTTTAATGCTGTCTAACCTTTAACCTAGAGAACTATGAACTTAGGTATTACCTACTTTGCGATTTTGACAGTTTTAATATGTGAAAGTAATTAATTCCACACGCTTTAAACGACATGCAAAACGCCCACGCTTTGCCTGTTGAATTAAATTAATTTAATACTAGCAAAAAGTTGAACTTTGTGAGGGCTCGCGTAGTTTTTCGGGTAATGAGTTCTGTTGCAGAGATGTTAACTCTTTGGTTTTCTAACAGACGGCGTTAGTAGTACAACCAATGAAAACAAAATTGTTAATGTTCATTTTTTTAATGGTTATAAAATTATATATTTTTGACAGATAACAAACACATCTGGATATAAAGTTAAATTACTATGTTAAAGCACAAATCTATAGGCTTGATAAATTTTCAGTAAAGTGTACCATAAAAATGCTCAGGTTGTGGGATAGTGTTAGAGCTTGCTTCGCTCGCCCTAATTAACACTTTAACTTTATTACACCACAAAAATAATATAATTTCATTCATTAGATTTATTCTCTGACATGTAGCGAAAAAGAAATACGTACGTAGGTAACAAATAATAAATACGACACGATACTAATACAAGTTGTCCCCAAAATCAGCAAACAAAAACTAAATTATATTGGTCCAAGATCCCAGTGCCGCCAGACCTAAGTTATTTTCTCAGCAATTATTTGTGTACGATAGAGTACTGTTCGAATGTCCTTTCAGTATATGCGTACCAGCTAGATTGTGCCGACGGCCAATTTCCAGATACCAGGTGCTAAAGGTAGGTAAAAACTAGAATAACTTATCTTAAATTCTCAGGGCTGATTTTCATATATGTTTTAAAGAATATTGTAAAAATTAATAAATTAATACTGCCAGACGCTTACCGCCGGCGGTTACTTTAGCCAGACGCTTTGAAGCTCCCAAAAAATATATAATTTAAGTTAACTTATATTCTCAGTTCTGATTTTTATACATGATACTCAGGGAACTATTGCGATATTATCTGTAAGCTGCCAGACCTATTGGAAGGGTCAAACATCCCCCCAGACACACATTATGCGTCCCCATATGTATGAGCGCTAGAACATGATTCACTTGTTTAAGTGTGTGAGAGATAATATCATCATACTATAATATTATAGAGATTAGGATCTAGAGAGAGAGAACTATTGCAATATATTCTGCAAGCTATACCCAGGCAAAAAATCACGTCGATCCGTTGCTCTGTTGCAGAGTGATTGAAGGACAAACCAACAAACACACTTTCGCATTTATAATATTATAGTATGATGATATTATCTCTCACACACTTAAACAAGTGAATCATGTTCTAGCGCTCATATATATGGGGACGCATAATGTGTGTCTGGGGGGATGTTTGACCCTTCCAATAGGTCTGGCAGCTTACAGATAATATCGCAATAGTTCCCTGAGTATCATGTATAAAAATCAGAACTGAGAATATAAGTTAACTTAAATTATATATTTTTTTGGGAGCTTCAAAGCGTCTGGCTAAAGTAACCGCCGGCGGTAAGCGTCTGGCAGTATTAATTTATTAATTTTTATAATACTCTTTAAAACATATATGAAAATCAGCCCTGAGAATTTAAGATAAGTTATTCTAGTTTTTACCTACCTTTAGCACCTGGTATCTGGAAATTGGCCGTCGGCACAATCTAGCTGGTACGCATATACTGAAAGGACATTCGAACAGTACTCTATCGTACACAAATAATTGCTGAGAAAATAACTTAGGTCTGGCGGCACTGGGATCTTGCTCTATATATTTTAATAGTTTAAGACAACATCAAAAATATATAATGCTAATTCATGTAAATTGTATTTAAAAATTCAAAAAAATTCAAAATCAAAATTATTTATTTTACGTAGGCCAACCTGTGGCTCTTATGACACGTCATGACTCTACCATCGGTTCGGAAAGCGGATTCTGCTGAGAAGAGCCGGCAAGAAACTCAGCAGTTGCTCTTTTCAAAATAATCATTTTACAATATTATTATACAGCTAATACAATTTAATAAGTTTTTTATACTATCTTGTGGGCAGCTGGATGCCAAGCATTACCCAAAGCTTCGAAAACTAAATACAGTAGCTAAAAAATAAATAAAAAATATATTTGAACTCTAAAGTTTAAGAAGCTCTAGACAATGCCACCCCACATGCCAAGGTAAAAAAATAAAATTTTTTTTCGACTCCCTTTTCATGTTTTGGAACTGCCTACGTCATAAAAGAAACCTATTGTCAAAATTTCAAGCATCTATCTTACTCCAGTAGTTTATAGGCTGTGCGTTGATATATTATCAGTCAGTCAGTCAGGATTTTGAATTTTATATAGTATCCAGATACAGATGTAGTTAATCTGTACGATGTAGATAAAATGATATTTTGATATTTTGAAAGGTACCTTAAAATAGAGATCACGAGTTCGACCCCAGGGTCGAGACGTTTCGACCCAATATGTTATACTCGTATGTTAGTGACGAAACTGCACTATTAGGCATGTGCTCTGGTATTGTAGGTCAACTAACGAAATGAAATTAGAATAATTAATTATGCGATTAGTTAATTTTTGTGGGACTTTTAATCTAGCTAATTAAATTTTAATGAAAAAAAAATTGTTTGATCAACTAAGTACATCGATGATGCTAGAGTATTTCTTTTGCCATTTTGCTCCAAATTCAATTTCTTCAGTCAAATCAAAAATTATTTCGTGGATACGTTTAGTGTAGGTAGTTGGTGTTCCTTGAAAATCTTAAGAGGGTTTTGGAGACTAACTGCAGAACTAATAGGGAATATGTGTGTGTTTTTTTGGACTCAAGTTTTTCTCTCTATAATCTATAGAGATTCTATAGATCTAGATATTAGACACGTTTACGTTGGGGAAATCGATCCTTAATGAATTAAAGCCCAAAATATAAGAGGCAGAGCACACCTGCTACGTATGCAGCACGTATACGTAGACGCACGTAGTGTCGCGCGTGAATTCTTGGCACACCGGGTTACGCATACGTCCAAGCTCACGCTTACGCATACGTGCTGCGAACGCAATGCAACCCGTCCGTTGCTTACCCAGCCGCTGCTCCAATATTTTCCCGTGATAAAGTTTTATAAATGACACATTTTTATAATCTTAATTTTTAGTATTGTAGAGACAGTCATATTTTCGCACTAATTCAATAGGTTTTTCTTTAATATCGTTATTCATTATCGGCATATTTTGTAAACAATTTTAACAGTAACGTGCGTACTTACGCACAGGACAGAGCGCTGCGTGTTAAAACCTATAGAATAGAATAGAATAGAAATGTTTTTTATTCAAATAAACTTTTTCACAAGTGCTTTTGAAGTATCGATGAGTCTACCACTGGTTCGGAATGCCCTTCCTGCCAAAAAGAACCAGCAAGAAACTCGGCGGTTGCTCTTTTCAAAACAAGTTTACAATTCAAAAGATGCTATACAGTGTTTCCACAATGAGTTCCACAATAGTATACTTAATTATAAATCAACACATTTTAAGACGGGCAGAGAAAGTAGCCCCATTCCCGCTGGTGGCACCCGTGACAATGAATACAACGTCATCACTGCACGCGATAATGCGACGTTGCCATTCCACTCTGCGTAGGGTACGCAGCCTGATTGTCTTTTAGGAGCTGCAATGCGTGCAGTCACGCATTACGTCTACGTGCACGTGAACGTCACGCAAGCGGTGTGTCATGTCTCATACAGCTCCATGCATTACAATGCAGCAGTGGTACGTGCACAATGTACGTTCACGCGTACGCAGCCGGTGTGCTTAGCCCTTTATACGTGGAGTTCTCAAAATTGCAAAATCAAAAAACGTGATATCACAATAGTTATATTCTGTTGCATGATGACCGCTAAACACGTTTAGAGAGCGCAGTAAAATTGCGGCGTTTAAATCAATCAAAACGAATTAAAGTAATTAATAAATAATTATTTTTTACCTAAATGGATTTTCTTGAGTGTTACATTATTTTCTATGCTATGGTGATGTAAGTAATGTATAAAAAATTAAAAAGAAATACATAGTTATTGCGTATAGCCTGTTGCTAAGTATGTAATTACTAGATGATGCTCGCGACTTCGTACGCGCGTTTCAATTTCCGCGGGAACTCTAATTTTCCAGGATAAATGTAGCATTAGTGTTAATGCTACATTTATCCGGTACGAGCTACCTCTATTCCAATTTCAGTCAAAACGGCAGGCTGGCGCAACTTCGAAGATATTTTTTTTTGTATGAAACGTGCGCTAATTTTAATGGCGGCTCTATTTATTTATCTTTTCTCACCTCCGGGCGGAAAGCGTCAATTTTCCTCCCGCTGCGCTAAACGAAAATGTCGCTTTCCGCCTCCGTCGAGGAGAAAAATAATATACACACCAC